>CM048594.1:4015214-5328071 GCA_026413675.1 Populus pruinosa
AAAGGTTGATGTCTTCTCCCAAGTGCAGGAGTGTCGAATTAATAAATAACCCGGCAAGACCGGGGTCGAACCACAGGGAGGTTATTTGTACAAATTATAAATAACAATAATACAACAACAATAACAATAACAACAACAACAACAACAACAACAACAACAACAACAACAATAATAATAATAATAATAATAATAATACTAGTAGTAGTAGTAGTAGTAGTAGTACTAATAATAATAGTAGTAGTAATAATAATAATAAAGAAAGAGAAGAAGAAGAAGATGATGAGAACTTGGAGATGGAAAATTAATGTAAGGATTAAACAATAATAATAACAAATGTCAAGGTTAGAGGTTCCACTAATGGTATATCAAACAAGTATAGTATAAACTCTTATTATTGAATTGAAAACCACACACAAAGGATGTTCCAATCAGATTATATATTGTTAACATGATTACATTAGTCATCTTATTCAATTAATGTTAATACTTGTAAATCTCGTCAAGCATTCATGATTATAACTTATGTTAACAATAAATCAAGTTCCTTTCATAGCTCAGGTGTCGGTTATACCATACATTATGGGTCATGAAAGTGCCAAGCATTTGTTGTACCAAGTGTTATACAACATAAATCAAGATTAGTCATTTAACAAGCAAAGTATTAAAGAGTGAACAAGATAACAAATATAAAACATGTTAGTATCAAACATTAAAGTCCATATTAAGTTTACATTATACTTATTCTTACACCATTAGTGTAACCTTTTCACCTTGACATAACTAACTTAGCTAGACATAATGAAAGAAAGCAAAATAAATAAACAAAATAAGAACATAAAAGTTAACTAAGTAAAGGAAAGGAAATGAAAGGCATAAACTTAATATTAATGAAAGCAAAGCATAAACATTATAAAAAATACAAAGAGAGAAAGGAAGAGCATGATCTTGATCTGGAAACCAAGATGCCTAAATGCATGGCAAATGCCTCCTTTTATAGGCCAAAATTAGGAACTATTGATTTGATGACTAATTGATAAGTGGGTGGCCAACTTTTGACTTGGTGACAATCCTTATCTTCTCTTGTCTGCCCAAAACGTTATTGATAACGTCAAAATTAGAGCCAGTTGTAAACATGAAAGTTGTAGGCAATTGTCTCAGCTTTCTTGTATAAGACATTCAGCTCATTTGGACTTCTAGAACTCCAGATATGACCAAAATACCGAACAGTACTCGGGCTGGAAGACAGATTCGGATTTCTTTGTTGTTGCTACAATTTGGACTTGATAATGGCCTTTTTAGATCTTGGGCTCCATATGAAAGTTGTAGGCCTATGTCTTACCTTTCCATCCATATAAATTGGACCTAAATCTAAGATCTGTAGCTCCAGATATGACCCAATTACCGAACAATATTCCGGTTTGAATTGCACTGACATCTCTTTTCTAAATTTGGCCATCTCTTTATCCTTGCAATTTATGTTCTTAAAGTCATCAATCAATCCTTTCATTTATGTGATAGGCCTGCATTAAAAATAGACATTTACCACAAATTAAAGGTATCTTATATTATTAGATATATTATTATAAAACATGTTTTGGTTAAGGAGTTATTGATACTTCAAGTGCAAAATGATGATATAAAACCATGATAAAAATGCATTTTTAAGTACTAATCATGAACTTATACATAAGATATATTCTCCATATTAAAAAAGTCAAATGCAAAAAAACAAATTGGCTCTAGAATGGTGAGGCATGACCTGTAAAACCATGGTTCATTCTATCAAGATGGATCTACTTTAATCTAAAAGCACACCAATGGTTAGAAAAAATACAATAGTGTCTTAATAATAATCAGGCAAATAAATAATGTAGCTTGTCTTAGATAGGGTATATTATCGATGATATTGTCCTCCATATACACAACTAGTTTTTTTTATATAAACTCTAAAAACTGGTTAAGGTTTATGGTAACCAAAATATTATGTGGCAACTCCAAAAGTTTTTAATGTGAACAGGCCTAGGGGGAGCAAGAGAAGAAAAACTAAGGGGGCCAAATTAAAAATTAAGGGAAGCAAAGTTAAATTTTTAATTATTTTTACAATATTTACAAGGGAGGGAGCTGGAAAAAAAATTTCCTGCAGGGGCCCAGCCCCCCTACCTTCGCCATTGGGCAGGCCATCAATTTATTGTTCTTTCCATACCGCACTAAAATCCTGATCTAAGAAGATGATTACTATAACGCTACACATATGCGGTAAGAGTTATGAAGTATTGTACTACTTTAGTTTGTGAATCTCTTTTATGGAAAGTGTTTTCTAATCTTTTAGACTGGAAAACACTTTTCTCCATCTAAATGTTATGTTTTTTTTTAATTGAAAAATAAATTTTGTTAACCAAATCTTCATAAAATCATCAAATATAAAAAAATCAAGAAAATACTTTTCAGAAAAACACTTGCTAGCAAATAAATAAAGCATTATACAAGATGGCATGATAATTAAGTTCATAATATTTCATAGAATATTACAAGCATCGTTTTATTTCTATATGTAGACATTTATGATCACTGAATCCATGTTATACTATAAAAATGATTTTAAGTTAATACTTTAATTTTGAAACAAAATAACATTGATTTTATGGATATGTTTTTTGACATCATAAAAAATTTTAATTGGGCGAATAGAATGATAAAGTATGTGTTCGACAAAATAAACTAAAAAATATATGAAATTATAATCATAAAAAAAAGTTGTTAATGTTTTTCATGGAGGCGATGATAGAGGCTCTCTATCGTGCCTTTGTTGTAGGGTGTTGTGTGTTGGAAAAATTATGATTAATTTTTTTGAATCCGCACCTAATATTATAGTCACTAAGAACCTATTTATGCAAGAGTCTGGGTAAGGAACTGGTTGTGCAAGGAAAAGATGCATCACCCTCAGTGCACCCTACCTAAGATAAACTACATTGTTGTTTGATTTTTTTTTATGTTGGATTGCTATTTATTGGTGTTATCTAAGGCTTAAGGCAGATCTGTCTTTATGAGAGAATCTTTATCTTATCGGGTTAAATCATAACCGTTCTAAAGTCTAAATTTTAACTTTTATTTATGCTTTGTATCTATAATGCTTGATGGTGTACTTTATCGTCTAATTTTACACCTACAAATATTAAAGTATATATCTAGATATTTTTCACCAATTAAGCCTCAAATAAAATTAATTTGACTCATTTTAAAGTATAATTAAGTCCTTACATTTACTTAAATCCTTCAATTAGACCCAAATTAATTCTTAAACATAATTAAAATTTAATTTGTCCCATGATTAAATCAAATTGGCCTATTAAAAATTTAATTATATACATGGACTTGATTTTTATGCAAATTCTTCCAATAATCATTTAATTTAACCTCGAATTTGTATTTTTTTCTATTTTTGGACATGATGAGGTACAATTAGACCTTAAGTTTCCTCTAAATTGCAGCTTGATTCTCCAGTCTGCTTTCTCCACGTTGCTAGACATTATTTTATTTTTGGTTTTTTCGTTTTGGAAAAAAATTAATTTTGGGGGGAATAACCCAAAATTAAGTTATGACAATGTTAATTAAAAATTAGCACAAAAAAGCTTATCTTTCTTGTAAGAAGAAAAGGATAGATACATATGTAAGTATTTTACCTCAATTATCCTTTTTATTTTATATATGTTCTTTTATTTATCTTGAAGATTAATTTTGCTAGCTAAGTACTTGTGATTTTCATTCTTATACAGGTATAATACAAATATAACTCATTTATCTAAAATTTAAAGAAAAAATAATTTAAAAATAAATTAAAATAATCTTTTCAAGTATTCAAAAATTATAGAAATTATTGAAAATTAATTAATATTTAAAAAAAGGAATCTAAACTAAATAATTTTAAAGAAATGATAAAGATTATATCAATTAAAAATTAAATCGCATAAAAAAAATTAAAAAAGTCATGCATTATTGGGCATGGCTAGCTAGGCATGCTTGCATAGCTATTTTATTTTATTTTTGAAAAAAAAAGTGAATAAAATATTTATTACTTATTTTTTAAAATATTAAACAACATGATCCCCCACCTAGCTAGCTAAACGAAGCGTTGTACTTAAGACAATTTTTCCACTCGTCATAGCCTAAGTACTTGGATTTAAAAACTCAATTTCTAACTTGATTTAAAACATCATAGAAATCTCAATAAAGATATTTTGAATTCTAAAACATTATCTAATCAATTTAAAAACCAATAATTACACAAAATCAAAACAAAATTAATGGCTCTCGATCTATTTTTTCTAGTATGATTCAATGGCAAAACCATCTCTGAACTTTTATCTCTAAAAAAATCTTATTTATATCAATATCAGTTTTTCATGGTATAAATATGGACGACGAGGCACTTTCTCTCCCTTCTTTCTTTTTTGATAACTTTCTTTCTTTCTTTTATCATAATATCCAAGCAATGAATCATGATATAAATAAGATTTTAGACCTAAAAATAAAAAATTAAAATGACAAATTCCTAATATGAATAATTTGAAACTTTAGGGCCCATATTGAATTATTCATGCCTATTGAACAATGAAACTTAAACATAACTCTATTTGTTTTTGTTAATTTTGGTCGTCATTCTTTTATTTTTTTAACCATAACATAAAATTATATTTTGTAATATTAATTTTTAATTTAATGCCTAAATATTCTTAAATACTTGGTATATACAAGAAAATGAAAAGAAAAACAAATCTTAACACATTAAATCGTATTCATATAACTTGTGA
The DNA here is from genome assembly GCA_026413675.1 of Populus pruinosa. NCBI lineage: Eukaryota > Viridiplantae > Streptophyta > Magnoliopsida > Malpighiales > Salicaceae > Populus > Populus pruinosa. The sequence goes on from CM048594.1 coordinate 4,020,023, forward strand.
GGATGAAATCGCAAAGGAATTACTAAAGTGGAAAAAACCTTTAGTACCTAACATGAAAAAATATATTGGATGAAGAGTGATAAATATTGTTCAAAAAATCTTTACATTTTAGGTTGTAATCAATTAACTTACCCGCATTACACTATAAGTCTATGCAATGTTTTGTTACATCATCTAAAACAAAAGAATACTTAGATGTTACTAACGTGTTTTCTAACATCAAGAAAAGAATTAATTGAGAACTTAGATTTGATACGAAATAGAATAGATAGAAGATCATATGCCCTAATAAATATTAAAAAGATTGTTATTAGTAATAAATACTAATATATGAAGCTAAGGTACAAGTGAAAATTAAAATATTTAATCTTGTGTTGATGGGAGCCCTTTAATTTATTTCAGTTAATTATATAGAACTAATTTTTTTATAAGAAGAGTAATAATTTAAATTTCATTGAAACAAACTAATTTACTAATATAAATCCTTTTTTTCTTATTAATATCTATATTATTTAGTAAATGAAAACCAAAAGTAATTAGAAGACATTCCTAAAAAAATATGGATACTTTAAAACAAGGATAAAAATGATATATCTTTTGTTAAAACCTATTTGTCTCGTGCTAATTTTTTTTGAAATTTTTTTATCAAAATATTTATTTCTTAGATAACATTCTATTGTTATTTCAAAAATAGGTTTAAATTAAAAAAGTAACATTGTTGTAATTTTGATGTGACCTTATTTAAAAAAATAAAAACAATATTATACTCATACATTGCTACAAAGAATTTTTTTTGACAATATCATTAGACTCAGGTTAGCAAGTCAATCTTGAAACCTCTCAATCTAATTCATAACTTAGCTAGGGTTTTAAATCAAAATATTTGAAGATTGATCCAATTTGATCTAAATGACTTAAAAGTTTTAATGACAACCTAAATAACTAATAACACTTTATTTTATATTAAAAAAGCTTAAAGCCAAAATAGTTCTTTTTAGTATTGAGATGAAGAGATCTCGAATTAACTTAAATTAACTCGTAAAACTCATGATTTAAGTAGTAGACCTAACTAAGTTTAATAATTTTTTTAAAAAAACTATTTTTTATTTAACAAAATAATTAAAAAAATAAATATATGTAGAAAAACAATCAAATAAAATTAAAAATAAAAAAAGGCGATTATGATGGGATTAACAAAAGGAATGCTTGTTATTATTATTAAAAGAATATTATAATTTTATTTGAAAATAAATAAATATTGAATGGTATTTAATAAAACAATATCTAAAATATATTCTTAATTAAATTAAGGATTAAAAAAATAATATATGTATTATATTATAAATTAATTAATTTCAAGTTAAATTATTTTACTTTAATTACAAACCAAAAAATATATTAAAATAAACCAACATACGAGCCTGAGTAACTTAGCATGCCTAGCTCATTTCAAATAAGGCCAGACAAAGAGGCTTAGCAACATATATCTACATTCCTAGACCTTTCTTTTTTTTAAAATTGAGTGAAAATTTTATTTTTTTAAAAAAATAAAATATATAATTCAGACTATATGTCGCTTTACTTATCAAATTTTCAATCAATAAATAGGTGGTTGGAAAATCATGTTGGATTTGTTAAACCTAAAAAACTAAATTTTAATTTATTTTCACATAAAAATACCAAAAAAGTGCTTTTATAACCTGAACGAATGAATTCTTCAACTCAAAAAGCTCCAAATCAGTTAAAAAAACATAGAATTAAACTAAAAAATACTTTTCTCAAGCTTCATCTATTTTTTTCATAACATGGAAGTTCAAAAACATCTTAGTAATACTCAACTTATTAAAAGAAATACTTTTGACATCAAATTTAGCCTTAATTATTAACAAAATCTTGCTTGTTAAATGTTTTTTTAATGGTTTTTATTGATACAGTCTTTTTAAAATTCAAAAACCTATATTGGAAAGAAAATAGAATTTTGAACTTAAACATATAATTATAAATTTAAAAGAATGAAATAAGAAAACTAAAGGCATTTTTCTTTAGAAAAGGCATCCACAACAAAGTAATCAAGAACAAGTTGGATTTTTATCTTATTGTTAAATTTCATCCCTAAAACTTTAATTTTTATAATCAATAAAATTAAATCTTATCTTACTAAATTAAATATTAATCTAATGCTGGAATATCTTACTATGACATGTTGAGAATCACAATAATACTATTCAAAATAAATTATGAGCTTGAAATCCAATTTAATTTAATTTATAAGGATGAAATTTATTAAAAAAAAAATTGTGACCCGAATAAAAACTACACAAAAAATAAAAAATATTTTTAGAAAAGACACTAACAACATATTAATTAAAAAAGGATCAATGCTTGTTTTATTTTCAAATTTATTCCTCAAAAATTCAATTTTTTAATCAATAAAATTGGGTTATATTTTACCAAATCACACATTAATTTAACAATGGATTTTTTTGACACTTGAAGACCAAGTAATAAGCTATTTAAAATAAATTATAAGCCTAAAATCCCATTTAACATAATCTATAATCATAAAATTAATAAAAAAAATTAAAGACATAATAAAACTATTCAAAATAAATTACTAGTCTAAAATCTCATTTAATATAATTTATAATCATAAATTAACAAAAAAAATATTAAAGACATAAATAAAAACTGCTCGAAGTGTGTGTGTGTATTATGCGTTGTTATTTTAGTGAACAACATAATTTGAGGGATGTAATTATAATAACATTTGTCTTACACGTTCAATAGCCACTCATTTATTACTATGATGAAATTACTTTGGCTTTTATTTTTTATATAATTATAATTGTAATGTAATTATAATAATATTTGTCTTACACCTTCAATAGCCTCTCATTTGTGACTATGATGAAATTACTTTGGCTTTTATTTTTTATATAATTATAATTGTAATGTAATTATAATAATATTTGTCTTACACCTTCAATAGCCTCTCATTTGTGACTATGATGAAATTACTTTGGCTTTTATTTTTTATATAATTATAATTGCAATGTAATTATAATAATATTTGTCTTACACCTTCAATAGCCTCTCATTTGTGACTATGATGAAATTACTTTGACTTTTATTTTTTATATAATTATAATTGTAATGTAATTATAATAATATTTGTCTTACACCTTCAATAGCCATTCATTTATCATCAGGCGCCATTAACATCCCTTGTTTCCAATCTCATCTGTTGTGCGTATATGACTATGATGTCCATACCCCACTTTCTTGCCTCTTTCCTTTCTAATTTTTCTGCAACTCTTTATTCTTTGTTCATCTAATTTTATGGATTTACGGCGTGTAATTTGGCTTATGTCATTTATTATAGTTATTAAATCCGTTAGCATGATGATCAGCAGCTTTAAAGCTTATTTGAGAGTGTGTTTTGTTACTTCTTTTTAAAGTATTTTTTATTTAAAAATATATTAAAATAATATTTTTTATTTTTAAAAATTATTTTTGATATCAATATATTAAAATAATTTAAAAACATTAAAAGCATATTAATTTAAAATAAATAAATAAAAATTCTTTTGAAATGTAAAAAAAAAATAAAAAATCTAGTCTAGTTTCTTTCAAATTAAGTGGATATGACCTTCTCAAACTCTCACATGTAAATCTATAATTTAATTAACCCGTTTAAATTTGAATTAGAATAATTTAATGGAATTTTTCAAAAATTGTATTTTAAAATAATACCATTTCAGTTAAAATAAATTAAACAACATCAATGCTCGCGACAGGAACTTGAACTAAGTAGATAATTATGTTATTTATTATTTTTTTGGGTAGAAAATTTATAAAATAATGTAAATAATGTTTTAATATTGTTCTTTATTTTCGTGATTCTAAATATATATAAAACTATAAAGAATATATTTGTATCTTTTTTTGGGTCATTGTTTGAATATGTGATTGGTAATACAATACATGGTAATTTTTAAAGATATTTTTTAATTAAAATAATATTTTTTATTTTTGACTTTAACACATAACAAATCATCAAAAATATTTTAAAAATCAATTTAAATAAAAAAAGGCTTCAAAAATCATGTTAATCTATAAAAACAAAGGAGATAAGTGGGACACCTTATCTATATACAAAAATCGCATTAATAGCAGTGCAGCTTCCCTTAAAAAAAATGTGGGTCGGTTAGCATTACTCTTTTTATTTATTTATTTATTTAGATATATTGGGAGCACTGGAAAATGAAAATTGGAAATGCGGGATGCCTATTTTGATTAAAATGGAATGCCTTGTCACATCACCAATTAGGTCACCACTATAATAGAGTTACTATCCAATAAAATAAAATAAAAAACTAAAAAATAACATAGTAATTTAAAATCTTTTATAAAATAACACTGTTTAAAAAATAATAAAATATTATATTTTTACCTTACCATAATATTGATTAAATTTAAACACGAGAAAATAATTATTTAAATTTAAAAGAGTTGGATAGACGCTTCCAAACATGACATATCATAAAAAGTTGTGATTAAATCTTCAAACTTATCTCATCTCAGCTTTCATAGAAAATTTCATTAATAAACAGAAACCACTTGGTCGAGCTCGCTTCCCCTTTCATCTCCTCTCTTTCAATTGAGAAATAAGAAAGAAGGACCAGGTCTTTCAGGTCTACTGCTTCAGATTCATGGAGCAAGGTGCCAGGTGCTGCTTCCTTGAAGAAAAGAGGAACTCCCTGAAACTGTTCTTGTATATCATGTGAAGGAGAAAGAACTGATTCTAGATATGGTGATGCGTGCTGAGTATTTTTTCCAAGAAGAATCCTCCTTGAATGCTTTGATCATGTCCTTCTTTTACAACTTTCCATTATCAAGCTTTAACCTGAAAAAGGATCCTTAATGCAGGAAGACGTCGGGGACCAGGTCCCAAAAAGAAGCAAGATGCCTGGTTCGCTTGCTTGCTTTCAATAGGATATATCGTTTACAAAGAGAAGACATTGTTTACAAAGAGAAGACAAACATGTTAAAGCTTATGGCTTGTTTAAAAGGGTAGCTGTAATTGTTTTTTAAATATTGTTTTGTGTTAAAATATATGTTGAAGATGTTTTTTTTATTTTAAAAAAATTATTTTTGATATTAATACATTAAAATGATTTAAAAATATTAAAAATATGTTAATTTGAAATTAATAAAAAAATTAATTTTTTTCAAAAATATTTTTAAAATGTAAAAATAAACAAGGTCTTAAATTGGTGTTGTAGTTCAGAATTGAGATTTTATAGTTTAAAAATATAACATTAATTATATATGTATTTTTAAATTATAATATTTAAAATGTATTATTTCATCAAAGTTTTTTTTATTTATGTGTTAATTTACTATTTTATTTTTAACTTTTTAAATTAATTGTCCAATTTATCTAAGTTAAAAGCAATGGTGCATAAACAAGTTTTTTACATAAAATTCTCTACAAATACATGTGGTAATTAAGAAATAAATCATTTAAAATTAAACATTTATGAGACTCAACCTTATCATTTAATATAATTTAATACATGGATTGGTATATAAGTTTAATTAGTATGAAAAATTTGCTTGTAGATATTTTTGAGAAAATAGCTAGAAGAAAAATTATGGAGGAGAGTTGAAGGCTAATTAAATAAAAAGGGGGGGCGGTGGGGATATAATTAGGGATAATCACCAAAATATCCTTATAATGAAATTTTCTATCCAAAAACCTAATAAAAAAATAATTTTGTATTTATAAAAACTAAATACCAAATTTTCATGTTAAAAGAACCCAAAATTTAACTCTCACTTAACACTATTAATCTATGACTTTGAAAAATTATTTTGAAGATTTAAAAATTCAAAAAAATCTCAATTCAAATAAAAAGATATTTTACAAGTTCTTTTATTCAATGTTATTTTTGCAAATTATGTTTATCTTTGTGTGCATGTATAATGCAGTATAATTCTTTTCTTTAAATTACCATCATCATTTCAATCATTGTTATCAAACCCGATCTGGATACTGACCCGGCCAAAGGATCCTGGATTTCATAAATGAACCCGAAAAAATTTTAAAAATATATTTAAAGTTTATTTTATATGCAAAAATTAAAAAACAATCATGTGAATAAAAGCTATACATGTTGTAAATAATGAAGTTTAAAAAAATATTTTAAAAGGTTTTTTATCTCACATTAAAAATATAATATATTATCCTTTTAAATTAAAATATTTAAACTAAAAATGTTTTTTATCCAACATTGAAAAGGTATAATTTTTTTTTAACATAGAATATATATACTAAACGGTTTCAAATCTCACATTGAAAAATAAAATATTTTTCTAATATTTATTTAGTGAACTTTAAAGACTATTGATAACAAACTAAAAAAATGAAAAAAAAGGGTATAGGAAAAAAAACCATATTTGAAAAAAAAATGAATCTCATCCAGGTTTATTAAGGTTATAGGTCGACTCGCCAGGTCAACCAAATTTGATGAAATTATTGCATCAGCTGGTTTTTAGCAAGCCAAAACTGATCTAGCCACCAGGTCAATCGAGTCCTAGATCAACCTACTTGGCCAATTTAAGTTTAATAACAAATTTTTTTTGTAATATAATTGGTTAAAAATTTTATTATATCATGCATCTATATATAGCTTTATCTATGAATTGTATTTGCATACATAATATAAATACAATTTATATATAGTATTATAAATATAAAAACTAAAAAATATTCAAAATATAATCCATCAAGTATTTTTTTATTTTTCAAATTCAAATAAACTATTCCAAATAAAATTAATTAATAGGTTCATGATATTAAATAAGAAGGGTATATGAGGTTTTTCAATATAAAGAATTAGATAAATGAAGATATTTTATTGAGGTATTCAAATAAAAAAAATTTTAAAAGGAGCGTTAGTAATTACTTCCAAAAATTATGCTAATATTTTTTATGTGGGTATCCATCAAGCGATGTTGAATCCTGCAAGGACACTGGGACCCTTGATAGCTATAGGAAAACTTGGCTTTATTTATTGTAGTGTTTAAAATTACAGTGAGTTGTTGTTTTTTAAAGTATTTTTTGTTTAAAAATATATTAAAATAATTTTTTTTATTTTAAAAAAAATTATTTTTAACATCAGTGTATTAAAACTATCTAAAATTATAAAAAAATTAGTTTGAAACAAAAAATTTTCAAAATATTTCAAAATATTGTTTGAATGCAAAAATAAACATGTTATGAACCATAGCCAGTGCAGCTACCAACCCAGCGATTAAACTCTAATATGATGAGGTTGACCCGTCTTATCGAATCATAAGTTTATGTCTTCATAAGAAAATCATTATTAACATTATCATTAACATTAAAAAAGACCTAAAATTAGAAGGGAAGTTATTGTAAATTTTATCACAAAATATTATTTCTTGTAATAATATTTTGTCAATGCGTTCTAATTTTTTTTTTATTTTTATTCTTCAATATTAGATTTATTGAGAATTGAATTTCCATGATTTTCTTCAATTTACTTTTAATGAAGTTATCATAGGCTTATGACTCAAGTTGACTCGAGTTTTTTATTCTTTTTCTAATTGACTTTTTTCTCAGTTTCATTATTAAATATTGAATTGATATGAAATTAGATTTTATGATTTGTTTCGGTTTCTTTTCTATAAGGTTATTCTTATTTAATGACTTAAGTTATGGGTTTGGTGAGTTAACTAACATGGCCAAAAGATTAATATCTTCTTTCAAATGCAAGAGTGTCAAAGTAATAAATAACCCGGCAAGATTGGAGTCGAACCATAAAAAGGTTAATTGTTTAAATTATAAATAACAACAATACAACAACAACAATAATAGTGATAGTAATAAAAATACTAATAATAATAGTAGTAGTAGTAGTTATAATAATAACAATATTAATAGTAATAGTAATAGTAATAGTAATAATGGTGGTGATGGTGGTGATAGTGGTGGTAATAATAATAGAAGAAGAAGAAGAAGAAATTTATGAGAATTTTAAAATGGAAGATTAATGTAAGGATTAACTAATGATAACAACAAACGTCAAGGTTAAAGGATCCACTAATGGTATTTTAAACAAATATAGTATAAACTCTTATTACTCAAATGGAAACCACACATAAAGGAGGTTCCAATTAGATTATAAATTGTTAACATGATTACATTAGTTTTCTTATTCGAATAATACTAATATTTGTAAATATTGTCTAGCATTCATGATTATAATTTATGTTAACAACAAATCAAATTCCTTTCATAGCACAGGTGTCGGTTATACCATACGGTTTGTGCTATGAAAGTGCCAAGCATTTGTTATGTCAAGTATTATACAACATAAATCTAGACTAGTCATTTAACAAGTAAAATATTAAAGAGTGAACAAGATAATAAATACAAAAAATGTTAGTATCAAACATTAAAGTTCATGTTAAGTTTACATTATACTTATTATTACACCATTAGTGTAACCTTTTCACCTTTACATAATAAACTTAGCTAAACATAATGAAAAAGAGAAATATAAATAAATAAGATAAGAACATAAATAAGATAAAAGGTTAACTAAGTAAAAGAAAGGAAATGAAAGGCATAAATAAGATATTAATAAAAGTAAAATTTAATCATTACAAAAATACAAAGAGATAAAGTAAGAGCATGATCTTGATCTGGAAACCAAGATGTTTAAATGCATGGTAAATGCCTCCTTTTATAGGCTAAAATTGAAAACTATTGATTTAATGATTAATTGATTAGTGGGTGGCCAACTCTTGACTTGGTGATAATCTTTATCTTCTCTTGTCTGAATAAATGTCATTGATAACGTCAGAATTTGAACTAGACCTCCACATTAAAGTTCTAGAAAATTGTCTCATCTTTCAAAGAAAAACAATTAAGGTTATTTGGACTTCTAGAACTCAAAATATAAGCTGAAAATTGAACGGTATTTGGGTTGTATGACAAATTGAGACTCCTTTGTTGTTGTTATAATTTGGACTTAAAAAAAATCTTTTTAAATCTTGGACTACATAAAAGTTGTAGATCTATATCTTATCTTTCCATCCATATAAAGTATATCTAAATCCGAGATTTACAACTCTAGATATGACTCAATTACCGAACAGTATTTCAATTTGTACTACACCAATATCTCTTTTCCAAGTCTAGTCATCTCTTTGTCCTTTCAATTTCAGTACTTCAACTCATTAATCAATTCTTTTATTTATATGATAGACATGTATTTAGGATGAACATTTACCATAAATTAAAGGTATCTTATGGTATCAAACTTGTTATTATAAAACATGCTTTAATTGAAGAATTATTGATACTTCAAGTGCAAAATGATAATATAAAATATTGATAAAATTACACTTTTAAGTATTAATCATTCATCCTAATTGACTCGAGTTATTTTTTGTCTTTTATTTAATGTTCTTTTTTTAAAAAAAAATCATGTTTCAACACAACTTTGATTGAGAATTGATTTTCATGATTTGTTTTAATTTACTTTTTATTATGTTATCTTGATTTCATAACTCATATCATAAACTTGACAGGTTTACTCAGGTTAACTTAAGTTATTTTTTATGTTATTTTTTTTATTTAATCCCTCATCATTGAATTTATTAGAAAGTGAACTTCATAGTTTGTTTTTATTTTTTTATAAAGAGTTATTTTGATCTCATAACTCGGTATGCAAATTGATAGATTAACTCAGATTGATCTATATCAATCCAATATATTGTTGTTTCAATATTTATAAAAAAAAATCATCTTAAATATTTATTTTGAGTCAAACTACGTTTTCATTATTCATCCGAACTGTTGTTGGACCTACAAAGGAGATTGAGTTACGTCATATCAATCTCTATAGGGTTTAATTTTTTCTATTAGAAAAACATCAATAATGCATATATATTTTTTTACATTAAAAAAATTAATATGATCCACAACATAACTTGATATAATAATTTAATATTTTGCATAAATAATTATTTTTTAGACAATTAAAAATAAAAACAAGAGAGTATTTTTTGAAATAAAGAGAACAATAATAATATTTTTAAATGGATTGCGTATAAATATTTAGCTTGTTAAATCACTTGCGTCATCCAAACTAATGGCAAATAGGCTCTCATAATAAAATCTCTTTACAAATAAAGGAATGAGATAATTTTAATTTGCAAACCAATAATTATGATTTCATTAACACCAATGAAACACTAAAATAGGTGGAGAATTTACTATAACTTTCCTTATAAAATAATCTTATTTTTTCTTCTAATTTATGTTTTTATTTTATCTTATATTTCAACGTTAGGTTTATCATTTTTTTCCATCTACTTTTAAAAGGGTCACTCTAGCCTCATGATTCGGACTGTGACTTTGATGAGTTACTCAAAGTTTTTTTTTTCTAATTGATTTTTTTTTAATCAATCTTTATGATTTGTCTTTCTTTTTTTTTTCTTTGAAGTTATTCTTGTTTTATGACTTTGGTCATGGTTTTAGTGGTTAAACCCTTGTTACTAGAGTTATTTGTTTATCGATCTTTTTCAACTTCATTTTTCTACACTGAGTTGATTGAAAATTAGGCTTTATAACTTATTTCTATTTGCTTTTTACTAGATTATCTTGATTTCATGATCTAGATCTCAAGTTTCACATGTTAACCTAGGTTGATCTAGGTCAATTTTTAGGTTATTTTTTAATTGATTTTTTTTTAATTTCATCATTCAATATTGAGTTTACTAGAAATTGACCTTCATCATTTGTTTTAATTTGTTTTATTTGAGTTCGTCATGGTCTCATGACTTAGTATATGGATTGACATATTAATTTGAGTTGACCAAAATTAATTTAATATATTGTTGTTTCAATACTTATATAAAAAAATCTCATCTTAAATATTTATTATGAGTCAAACTATGTTTTATTGGTTATTCAAGTTATTTCTGGACATGTTAAAATAACGGAGTTATATCATATCAATTTTCATGTGTTTTTTTACTAAAAAAAATATTAGCAATGCATAAATATTATTTTAAATTGAAAAAAATTGATATTGTATCAATAATTGGTGGCAAAACTCGTGCTTCATGGATAATGGCTATACAAAAGCTAAAATTTTTTCACTACAATTATATCTTATTTATTTATTATTAAGGTCCTATTTGTTTGCTAAAAAGTAGTTTCCTTTTGAAAAATGAATTCCAGGAAAGTGAAATATTTTTTGGTGTTTGGTAGTGTAGTAGAAAATAAATTGAAAAATAATTTCTAGTGTTTGGTTGTGTCGTGGAAAATGAGCTAGAAAATAACTTATTAATGTTTTATTTTTATCAAGTTTATTAAAATAATAGAAATAAATCTTACAAATTAAAAAGTTGAATGAGAATAAAATTAAAATATATATATAATTTCATAAATTATCTAAAATAAAATAAATAACAATCAAAATAATAGAAATCAAATCTTAAAAATTAAAAAATTAAAAGATGAAGAAATTAAAATAATAATAATTAATATTTTATAAATTGTTTCAAATAAAATAAGTAACAATCAAAAAAATGAGGACTGAATTTAATAGATAAAAAATTTCAATTAAAAAATGATAAGGGTAAAGCAAATAATAATTATAAAAATAAGGATCAAAGTTAATATAAAAATTAAATGCTGAAGGATGAAATTGAAATATAAATATTCAAAATAAATATATATAACAATTAAAAGTTTGAGGATCGAATATAATACAATCAGCAAATAATATGATATTTTTAATTTTTTCACAACTTTTAAAAAGTGTTTTCCGTCTAAAATAAAAGGAAAACACTTTCTTAAAAACTAAGTCAAATTTTTCTTTAATTGGAAAGTATTTTTTATTGATAAAAAAGTATTTTTGATTGACTAATTTTTTTATTGACAAAAAAAAATAGAAAATTTGAAAAATAATTTCTCATGAACTATTTTTCAAGAAACAAACACATCTTTAATAAACAGTTTAAATATTAATATTACAATAAAAATTTTAAAAATTAATATCATGATGATCCATTTTTTTATATTAATTTAGATACTCATTACCCAAATACTATTTATTATATAATATAAAACAAAAGAGTAGGGTGCAAGCTTGTGAACACACATACTATATATATCACAAACATATATAGGGTTTGTATTAAGTTTAATAATATTTATATAAAAAAAACTACAAAATAAAACCTATATTTTGAAGTCAATTTGAATTAATATCAAATTAAGTTATCATTTCTATCATGTGGAGACCAAGGAAAGCCTACTAGCTCTCCTTTTAAAAATTAATCATATTTACGTATTTTGCAAAAAAATTCATCGAATTAAATTCCGTGTGCTCTATTGAAAAGAAGGGTTAAAAATCTGGCTGTTGTCGTTTGTTTTAATCGGCCACATTCTCTTTTATCTATTGTTCATAATTTTAGATTATCTATATTTTTTATTTTGTATCTTACTATCTAAAAGTCAATTGTGAGTTGTTTACCTAATTTGACTATTACTACCAACAACCAGTTTAATCATATCATTATCCAACTTAATTTTTAAGTTTATCTTTAAAAAATAATATTATTTTAATTAATCTAAGATTAATCAACCCATATCGTAACTTGTGCATCATAGCTGATGATGTGCCGGACCAGACTTCATTCTTGTGTAAACAAGACGTTTTGGAGTTTTTTTTATGCTTGAGATTATAAGAATGATGATGGTTTGAAATATTTTTTATTTAAAAATATATTAATATAAATTTTTTATTTTTGATACTAGTATATAAAAATATAAATTTTTTTAATTCAAATAAAAAATTTAAAAATTTAAAAAAACACAGTTTATATCACATTCATATAAATATATCTTTACTTGTTATTAAGTAATTATTAGCTGTTCTTTAATAATATTTAATAATATAGCAGTGATTATTTTTAAATTTATATTTTATAAATATATTAAAATAATATATTTTTATTTTTTAAAATTAATTTATAATATAAAACATTAAAAAATGATTTAAAACAAATTAAAAATTAATTTTATAAAAATAATACAAAAATAAATTACCGAGTGGCACCCGTCTTTTTCTCTATGTGTCAGCCATCCAGATCACTAAAAGTGGAAGAGCACATGGAAATACGACAGCTGACACAACTTGACCCATTCAACCCCACTTTCTTTTATTTATTTATTTATTTATTTATTTTGCTGGATTGTACCAATCTTTCCCACTTCGATTATTAAATTATCCATTTAATGGTAACTATCATTACCTCTTAATTATTGCCTCCACTGATGCCAAAGGCTAGCCTGATTGCTAGGTCGGCCATTAAGAATTTATAGCGTCAAGAATTAATTATTACTATTTTTAGTATTCAGTAAATCAGTTACATTTAATTTTAATTTAAAGATTTATATTTAAAAAAACATATCGAGTGTGATGGAAAAGGATATGAAAGGATACTTGTCGGTAATTAAATTTGCAATATAATCAAATTTATATTAAAAAGTAATTGGGTATATTGATATAAATATAAATCATGTACTTAGGATTAATAAAAAAGAAGAAAATAGTTTTGTTTTTATAAAAAAGCCACTTTATAGATACCATTAGAATAATTAAAAAAAAACTAAGTTTTCATGTGCAAATCTAACTTAATTAAATAAATATTTCATTTAGATAGGATTATATGTACAATTTATTAAATATTTTTATGGATGAATAAGCTATATCTAAATTCAAGAAGATATCTAATCATTCCAAACTTAATTAGTATTTTAAAATTACGAGAACAGAAAGTTTGATAATTGAATTTTCTAGAATTAAATTTAGAAATTATTGTTTGGGTAATTTTCTTTATTTTCCTAAGACTTTTTAGATTTATTATTTTTATTTTGAATTTTATTTTATTTTTTTATATTTTCAGATTTTAAATTATTTTCTAGTAAATGTAAAATTATCTGTATCAATTTATATTTTATAATAAATCCTAAAATATATCATTAAAAAATATTTTATTTCTTCATGCAACAACCACCGGAATATTGATTTACTTATATAGAAACACGAATTTAGTATCAATACGCAGAAAACATTGTTTGAAAATGCCTTGTTATTTATATAAAAAACCCTAATGTCAACCCTTAAAAGAATTTCACCCTTTTAAATTTATTGAATTAAGTTTAACACTTAATGATTAATAGTTTTTTGAGAATTTACAGGTACTTACACACAGACTTTGTATGTGCCATTTTAAAACCTTTAAAATCTGTCTTTATACATGCCATAATCACCTCAATTTGTTCTTGGCAGCAAGTATTTCTTTTTTTTCCCTTTTGATTTTTAATCCATTAAAGTTTATTTTTATTTTTATTTTTAATTTTTTTAGATTAATATAGATATATAAGTCAGTTTATTTTCATCTTAACTAAACACACAAATTTTAAAACTAACAATTACATAAACTTTTAATAATTTAAAATTTATAAAATTTGAACTTGTAATTTTTTAAAAATAAATTTAAAATCTAACAAGTTAAATTACACCTTTTAAAATTTATTTTTATTTTTATTTTTATTTTTAAATATTATTATATTTTAACAATAGTAGTAATAAATTGATAATCAATGAAATGAATGATTATTTTATGTCATCATTGTTGAAACTTGATATTTTTATAATTACCCATTATCATTTTATTTTTATATATATTTTATTGTTAATGATATCTTATTAAAGTTATATTTGATTGATATTTTAATTTTTTTAAAAAAACATATTAGATTGAGATTAAAAAAATTCATTTTTTAATTTTAAAATTTTTTCAAAAAAAATTTAAAGTATTTTATGTTAAATTATTTTTAAAAATTATTTTTAAATAAATATTTTTAAACTAATTGTTTTTCCTTATCTCGATCTCCTACACGTATCGAAATAATGAACTGTACGCGACTTCATCACGTGATACGACGAGCACCGCATATCCACTTGTCCGTAAACTGAACCCTAATGGCAAGTATCGTAATAATCCTATAAATACAAGGGCAGGCTTAAAATGTCCTGTCCGAAAAAAGCTTGTCGCAGGGACCTGAAAAAGGAAAAACAGGAAAAAAATCACTTTCTTTTAACTTTTCTACCCTATTCCTCGGCTCCACCTCACCCCAGCTTCAATGAGTGCTTCATCAATCCCATCATTTGGACTTTCTTCCGAGATTTAATGAAGAAAATAATAAAATCATTCATTGCATTTTCTGCATGGATTATTTGTCTCTTTCAATTGTTTTTTTAAGAACAAAAAATAATCATGGTGTTTAATTAAAAAAATAAATTAAAATGCATGACCATACATCTAAATTCAAAACTCAAAAAAAAAACTTGTAGCAATATTGAAGATTTATTGTTTTATATTATTTAATATATCCAAGAAAACAAGTATTTCTTAATACTAGTTATGAAAATTAAATCTAAAAAACTATATATATATAGATATCTGTAGATTGTTTATATATACATCACATCAAAGTAACCAAACAACTTAATCTTGCAAAAAAAAAAAAAAAACTTAACATACACTCTAAGCATATAAAATAAATTCATATTTAAACTTAAACCTTGCATGCATGCATGCTATCATATACTCATAAGTTAAAAATAAAAAATTATAAATAAATTAGCTAATCAATTGTTGTTGTCAATAATAAATTCTTTATATTTAAAATTTTATTGGTTATTACTTGGTGTAAATAATTATATATAGTCAAACTCACACGATTCCAACAACTTATAGGATTCTATTGATAAAAAACAAAAATACTTACAGGATTCTAACAACTATATTTTAAAAGTCAATGAACCAAAATAACAATGCATTAAAAATCTTTTTATGAAAATAAATAAAATTGTGATAGTTTTAGATTTAAAACCTTACATTCTTTCTTTGAAAACATATCCAGGAAGATGAAGAAAACTGAAAACTTAAAATTTATTATTCATAGGTTGGATATAAATAAATGGACTGATAAAAAATATTTTTTTATAAGTCAAATAACTATTTTATAATAAATTTAAATTCAAATTTAAACTAGACTAGCCAAAACAAAAGGCCAAACCCCATGCTCAAGGTCCAAAACTTAAATCCCATGTCTGAGTGGAGCATGCATGTATGTTAAACCCATATTATTTTGTTAAGGCTAATTTATCATTCCTCAACTTTTCATTATAATAAAATCTTAAATTTTGCAAAAACACGTGGAGCAAGGGTTCTTTTAAATCAATTTTTTATTCATTATCAATTTATTTTAATAATGTTAATGTTTCATGTTAATAAACTATATTTCATTATTTAGGTGTTTGTTTCAAGCTGTATAATAATTGACAAGTTTATATATTTCTTTCCTTTTTCGTTAACAACAACCCTATTAGGTTATTTAATGTAAACCTCTTCATTAAGGTTACCATTTAAAAAAACTATTTTTATATCTATTTGATGTGTTCCAAGTTTGTTAATAGTTGTGATAACTATTAAAATTCAAATCAAAGTTATTATTAAAATTAATGAATAAGTGTTGAAATAATTAATGTTTTATTGTTGTTTAAATCTTTTCATAGTAAGTCTTATTTTGTATTGTTAATGGTTTCATAATCTTTCATTTGAAGGTTCATTTACGTCCTAATGGTTTATTTTTAAGTGGAAGATCTAATATTTTTTATGTATAATTATTCGTAATAAATTCAATTCATTTATTTACTATCTCATTCTAACAGTTAGTTTTTTTAAATAATTTATTTTTCTTTTCTGTCATAAACCATAAAATGAGGTTTTCAACTTCCATTTTCTTATATCTTTACTTAAGATCATTATTGAGATCTCTTTAAGGTGGTGATGATTTTTCTATAATTATAACCATTTAGAATGACTCATCCAGAGATATATTTTTAATATGAATGTCATATAAGATGAGTTAAAAATCTTAAACTTGCTCGTAACAATCGATAAATTGACCATCTTGAAATCTAAAGTTTATTAAATATAAACTTTCTTACATTAACATCTTCAAATTTGTATATGTTTTGTTCAAAGCTTTTTTCAGTGTCATTGTATTTTTTGTTGGAATTTATACATCATAGAATGTGTTATTCAATCCATTTAAGATACAATTCTTATATATGAAATTACTATGACCCATGCATCTATATTAATATCTACATCAATTACTTTTATAGAATCAGATTCCTTACGTGACATTAATTATGTTTCTTTAATTAATAACTTTTTCAAGTTAAAGAAAGTTAGATAAAGGAATATCTTTTGTTACCACTTTTTGAAATTCAATTCTTTAAAATTCTTATAATTTCTTAGCATGTATTGTAGAAGGTGATGACGAAATTCTCCATATCAAAGTAATATTGGTTTGAATAACCACTTCTTAAGATAAAAATATTTTTATTTCTATAAAAAAATAACAAAAGATTTATAAGTAGAAATTTAGCTCTTTAAAAACAAGCAAATAAGAAACAAAGCAACTTCAAAGATTAAATAAATTAACTATCTTATACCATGCAAGATCAAGCTAATCAAATATTGATATATTTAAGTGAATATTGTAAATATCTCTATCCCTTGTTTTACTTGTTTTTTAAATTAAAATTGATGAAGAATTAATTATGGTAATTATTATAATTAATTCTCTTTGTTTTATCTTAATTACCCATCACAAAAATGAATAAGATTTCAACATATTTTAGCTTTATAATTTTAATGTTTTCATTTGAAAAACTATTTAAAAAGATAAAGAAACCTAACCATTTATATTTTTCATTCATAAGATGGGTATATATAAATGCGTAATAAAAAATAATTCTTTACATACCAAATGATTATTCTATAATAAACACAAATCCAATTTTAATATAGGTTATTAAAAAAACAAAACAAATCTAATCCCGAGACCTTATGCCCATGCCCAAGTTAACTGTGCACATATGAGTTAAAAGCATATTACTTTTCAAGGCTTGTTTATGAGTGAGTCTTCAACAATATATTTATATACTAATGTGTAAAACAAATTACATAATAGCTTCCAAAAATATATTAACGTGTAAAAAATATTAATGTTTTATGCTGTGATATGCTTGCTGTATGATGTTGCTATGTATTTTGTTGTGTTGTGGGATTAAAATTATTGAACTGTTTCGCAATCTACTACTTTGCTGTGTAGTTAATAAAATCATTTGTATTTAGATCATCATTGATTAAAAATATAATTTAAATTAAATAATCTTTTAAAGAAATTAAATATTTTTTAATAAAACCAAATAAATCGCTTAATAAATAAATTATTGATTTGAAAAAACACACAAATATCATAAAAGATATATATAAAAAACAATACATACCTTTTTTTTAGTAAGCGCAATAGAAATTTTCCGGAGGAACATGAGATCTAAGTCAGATTTTAAAAATAGAAGAAAGAAATCTAAAATTATGATGCAATCAAATGAGATCATTGACACGCTATTTCCTAACAATTACAGCTACTCATATTTCCAATAGATCCGAACACTATAAATATAAATCAATCCTCAGTTATAAAAATAGTTTTAAAACTTGATTTGATTAACAAAAAAAAACCTAGTTAATTGGGTAGGTTAATTTAATAAAATCCAGTTAAAAATTTAGTTATAATTCATTAATTTTTTTATTAAAATAATAATATAGTTTTTTGAAAAAATTAACTCAAACAGTTGATAATTAGATAAAAATTTAAAATCTAAATTTTAAACCGGGCTGGTCTAAAAAAAACTATGACTATAAATATAAATTAGCCCATAACTGTATTAATTTTTTTTTTTTACTAAAGACAATAATCACTCATCTCATGCCGACAAAAATAAAACACGAAATTACCATCTGCTTTGTTGCAGAAGAACATCTCTTCTTTCTTTAAGCACGACAGTTGTCAGCTAGAGATTCCGCGCCGAGAAACTCGACAAAATGTAGCCGGCTAAGTGGGCACCTCAAATTCCTGTACTTATGAATAAGAACACTATCAGATCTCAGTAACCTGTCGATCGTGATAGGCACTTACATTATAAGCCAGTGTACTTATCATCCTGGTTATCTGTCTCCTCCTTCCTTTTTAAAGTCGCCATTTCTGCAAAATTTAATGCTTATATAGACAAAAAATTATTTATGGACTATAAAAAACTTGGCGGAGAGAGAAAGTCTAGAGAGAGAAAAAAGATAAAAAAACTCTGCTTCGTTTCCAGATAGACAAAGCGTGTGTGTGAGAGAGAGAGGGTCTGATCTCGCCACTGCTTTCTATAGGAGGTGAGTTTCTCGGAAATATCTCACTCTCTCTCCTTTTTTTTTTATTCCTGCAAAAAGTAAAGCGGATTTCTCTTGTGATTTGAAATCAAATCCCTAATTTTGTCCTGGTTTTAGGGTTTTTTTTTTCATTTTTCTTTGAAAACATTGTGGTTGCAGGCAGATCTAGGGCTACAGGTTGTGGTATTTCTGCATTTTGTATACAAAACGGGGCGTTTAATATGTCTTCTCTCAGTCGAGAGCTCGTTTTCCTGATCTTGCAGTTCCTGGATGAGGAGAAGTTCAAAGAGACTGTTCATAAGTAAGAATTTTAAGTTTTTTATTTTTACTTTTGCAACTATCGCTAATATTTTTAGTGATGACTGATTATTGGTTATTTTTTGGTGTAATGTGATGTGAAAATAAATAAATAAAAATAGGCTTGAGCAGGAATCTGGATTTTTCTTTAACATGAAGTATTTTGAGGATGAGGTGCATAATGGCAATTGGGATGAGGTGGAGAAATACCTCTCTGGTTTCACTAAAGTAGACGACAATCGATATTCTATGAAAATATTTTTCGAGATACGGAAGCAAAAGTATCTTGAAGCATTGGATAAGTAAGCTTGTAATTTTTTTTTATAACTCTTATTATTATTATTATTATTATTATTATTATTATAAGATTATGAGATGGTCTGAGAATGTTATGGAATTTTTATAGGCATGATCGGTCCAAGGCTGTTGAAATATTGGTGAAGGATTTGAAAGTATTTTCAACATTTAACGAGGAGCTTTTCAAGGAAATCACTCAACTACTGACATTGGAGAATTTTAGGTAGATATGTGTTGAAGCAGTCAAATTCTTTAATGTTAAGTAGGTAGGAGGTATATTCAGATTTGCTTTGTTGTAAATAGGGAGAATGAGCAACTTTCCAAATATGGAGACACCAAGTCGGCAAGGGCAATCATGTTGGTTGAGCTGAAGAAGCTTATTGAAGCAAACCCTTTGTTTCGTGACAAATTGCAGTTTCCTAACCTCAAGAATTCAAGGTTACGAACTCTCATTAACCAAAGGTAATTCATCTATTGATACATGTATCATTTCAATTGCCTTTGTTTTGCCTTGAAATAATGTGTAACTTGGCAGGTGTTGTTTCCTGGAAAACTCTTCTTAAATGATAGTTTGTTTATCAAATGTTGTGTTGAACACTTGCCTTCCATGGAATTTAGAAAGATGGTTGTTTGCATGTCCAGCATTAAACGATGAACTCCTATCATGTAATCTGAATTTGAGTTGTTCAATCATTTGAGAGAATTGCAGTGAAACTTCCATCATTTTGCGTGTCTGTGTCTGGACTGCAGGCTTGAAAGTCTTGGAGCAGGATTTGATCTAATCAGTCTATATCTTTCTAGAATTTTCCTTTATATTACTACTTTATCTTTTCTTTACTTTGTTGAAATATATGGCTTTAGTTGGCATGTATGACATGCATACACTCTGGCATGGTTGCAATCAGAGAACTTCGTTTGCTATGTAAATTACAGCTTGAATTGGCAGCATCAACTTTGTAAAGCCCCAAGGTCAAACCCTGATATAAAGACTCTTTTTTTCGATCATTCATGTGGACAACCAAATGGTGCTCGGGCTCCATCACCTGCAAACAATCCACTGCTTGGATCCTTACCAAAAGCTGGAGGGTTTCCTCCTCTGGGTGCTCACGGGGTAGGTCATTAGCTTGTTTGGTTCTATTTCATACCTTTTCTTCTACTGATACATGCTTACCATTATGTGGTTGAACTTTTATATTCAGCCGTTTCAACCTACACCAGCACAAGTCCCAGCACCTCTTGCAGGTTGGATGTCCAATCCTCCCACAGTAACTCATCCAGCAGTTTCTGGAGGAGGAGCCATTGGTCTTGGTGCTCCGTCTATCCCAGGTAGTTCATTCCTTTTATTTGCTATTGATGCTTCTGCTAACCATCATAGTGAGTATGTGAGCATGCGTGTTTCCCTTTTTAATAATATATGCATTTTGTTGCCTTGTATAGCTGCTCTGAAGCATCCACGGACTCCTCCATCTAACCCTTCAGTAGACTATCCTTCAGGAGATCCTGACCATGTTGCTAAAAGAACAAGGCCAATGGGGATTTCTGATGAGGTACTGTTTTTTTTTTTTGTCATTCTGATGTACTCTTTTTGTAAATATATATCTAGCCAGTAACCTGTGCACTCCTCTTATTATGTTTACGTTATTCCCTTCCAAACTGTTTTGTTGATTGTTATCATCAATGCAGGTAAATTTGCCCGTTAATGTATTGCCACTGTCATTTCCAGGGCATGGTCATGGTCATGGTCAGACTTTTAATGCACCGGATGACTTGCCAAAGGCTGTTGTACGGACTCTGAATCAGGGATCATCTCCTATGAGCATGGATTTCCATCCTGTTCAACAGACTATTCTGCTAGGTCTGCTTGATTTTTCAGTCTTTCATTTGGTTGGTTCTGTGGCTTTGGCATATTTGTACCCTTAAGCATTAATGTAGAATATACCCTGGTCTGACCACTGATTACTTTAATATGCTGTGACAGTTGGTACCAATGTGGGGGAAATTGGGCTGTGGGAAGTTGGTTCTAGGGAGCGACTGGTTTTAAGAAACTTCAAAGTGTGGGATCTGAATGCATGCTCGACGCCTCTTCAGGTTTTTTTTTCTTTTTCTCTTTTTTATACCTACAGCACTGATTATCATGTGTGCTGTATGCTGGATGCTTGGTGTACTGGAATGTCTGAAATTGAACTGTCTTTTCTTTTTGGATGAAATTCAGGCAGCTTTAGTCAAAGATCCTGGCGTCTCTGTTAACCGTGTAATTTGGAGTCCGGATGGTAACTTGTTTGGTAAGCTAAAATCTATTACAATTCATGGTTGGATTAGAAATACTCATAAGATTTTGGGGGTGAAAAGGCTCTTCATTGATTTCTCATCTCTGTCAACAACAGGAGTTGCATACTCAAGGCATATTGTACAAATATATTCTTATCATGGGAATGATGATGTACGGCAGCACCTAGAGGTATATAATCTTAACTAACACTAGTATTAAGCTTGGTGTTCTTTTGTTGCTTTGTGTTTGTTTTTACTTAATATAAAATGACTTAAAAAGTTCGCATTGTAGATTGATGCTCATGTTGGTGGAGTAAATGATCTTGCATTCTCCACTCCGAATAAGCAACTATGTGTTATAACCTGTGGTGATGACAAAACCATCAAGGTAGGGTTTGGCGTTATTTTTTGGTTTTTGGACTGAAAAGCATCAAGCTCGTTTTTCAGACATGAAAAGCTGCCCCTTGCTCCTTTTCTTTTTCCTAATAATATTAGGTGTGGGATGCTGCCACTGGTGCAAAACAATATACATTTGAAGGTCACGAGGCTCCTGTTTATTCCATCTGCCCACATTATAAGGAAAATATTCAGGTGACATGTCCATTTTGTGCCCATTGTTGTCTGTCCTGGTGCTTACTTTGAGTGCTTAATGTTCCTTTTCTCCTTCCACTAAACTCATCATTTCTGGTCTACCATGTTGCTGGACTTTCTTCTGTGCTCAGTTTATCTTTTCAACAGCACTGGATGGAAAGATAAAAGCATGGTTATATGACAATCTAGGATCTCGGGTTGATTATGAGGCTCCTGGTCGATGGTGCACAACCATGGCTTACAGTGCTGATGGTACAAGGTCAACATAATTGACTCATTACTCAATGATCTCCTTTTTCTTGGTATCTGTGCATGACTGGGTTAATAATGATCTACTCACTTGTTGCCTTTGGGTTTTTGGTGGAAACTACAGGCTTTTTTCTTGTGGTACAAGTAAAGATGGGGAATCCCACATTGTTGAATGGAATGAAAGTGAAGGTGCTGTGAAGAGAAACTATCTTGGATTTAGAAAACATTCTTTGGGTGTTGTGCAATTTGATACGACAAAGAATCGTTTTTTGGCTGCTGGTGATGATTTTTCCATCAAGTTCTGGGATATGGACAGTGTTCAACTTTTGACTACAATTGATGCTGATGGAGGCCTCCCAGTGAGTTCGTTATGTACCAGTAAACTATAAGAGATTGTTTTGAGTTTAATTGCTTATTTCAGTTCTAATGATTCATAGGCGAGCCCACGTATCCGCTTCAACAAGGAGGGCACCCTGTTGGCTGTTTCTGCCAATGATAATGGGATTAAAATATTGGCAAATTCAGATGGCATCAGGTTGCTGCGTTCATTTGAAAATCTTTCTTATGATGCCTCTCGAGCATCTGAATCTGTTGCAAAGGTAGCTTTATCGATGATTAGTTGTGAATGTGACATCGCCCTGTCTGCAATTAAGTCTAATCTTATAGTGGCTTTCTTGTGCAGCCTACTGTTAATCTAATCTCAGCTGCAGCAGCAGCAGCTGCAACTAGCAGTGGACTTGCAGACAGGGGTGCCTCTGTGGTTGCGGTTGCTGGAATGGTTTGTTGGACTTTCTTGTTCTTTTAGAGTAGCATCTGAATTTTATACACAAGTAACTTGCATATCAATTACTCTCTGATCACACAACTTATATTATTGTCACATTGTTTCTGTTGTTTGTTGAGAGAACTGGACTACAGACTAGGGGCATGATCTTAGTTATCCAAGATTTTTTTTTTTTATGATCTTGGTTTTCCATGAAGTTTTCTTTGAGTGATCATAGTTTTCCATGATAGTACTGAAATAATCTGTTGTAAATTTTAGTCACAAGCAAAATTACTATGTAGAATGGAGATGCCCGGAATTTGGGAGATGTGAAACCTAGAATAGCTGAAGAATTGAATGATAAATCAAAGATATGGAAGCTCACTGAAATCAACGAACCATCTCAATGCCGGTCCTTGAGGCTTCCTGAAAACTTGAGAGCAACCAAGGTAATGAAATTTTCTCAGAGGGCATCCCTTTTCTTCTCTGAAATACTTTCCTGGGTCAAATATCTTTTTGGCCTTGCTTGCTTAATATCATTGCATTTCTGCCTAACTAGGCTGTACTGTTTCCTCGGGACCATATACTGATGTTACATGTGTTCTAAATGCTTCATGATTTAATTCATGCCAAAAGTTGGTCATTTTAGTAAAGCTTCAGATTATTGAAGCTTCAGAGGCTTGTGATCTGATTTGGAACACATTCCTTTTCATGCTCTGATCTTGTTAATCAACTTCGGTTTGATTCCTTACTTTTTGAAAGTTTAGCTTTACAGGTGAAGAATTTTGAAGAAGTTGTCTATTTTCTTATTATAACTGAAGAGTATAATACAATATATATAGGAGAAGAGTGCTAACCCTACAGTCTATCAAAATAGGAAATATTTACTAGACAGGAAAGGATCCTACACTAAACTAGAAAGAAATGATCTATGAGATCTGGTTTAGCTAATTCCAGATTCTTGTAACTGATTTTGAGGGAGATTTCCACACTCCCCCTCAAGTTGGGTTGTATATGTTGTTATACATGCCCAATTTGTGACTCAAATCTTCAAAATTAGTTTTGGGAAGTGCTTTGGTAAGTATTTCTGCAGTTTGAGCTTTGGTAGGAGTGCAGATCAGCTGGGCAATTTTCTTTTCAATCTTTTCTGAGATGAAATGTCTGTCTATTTCAATGTGCCTTTTCTTGTCATGATGCACTGGGTTTTTAGCTATTCTTATGGCGGCTTGATTATCACAGAATATCTTGATGGGGTTTAATAGTTTCACTCCAAGTTCCTTGAGTAATCTTTGTATCCATATTCCTTCACAGATGCCAAGTACTAGAGCTCTAAACTCAGATTCTGCACTACTTCTAGTTCCTTCACAGATGCCAAGTACTAGAGCTCTAAACTCAGATTCTGCACTACTTCTAGATACAACCTGTTGTTTCTTGCTTTTCCAAGTCACTAAATTTCCCCAAAAATAGGAACAATACCCAGAGGTTGATCTTCTATCTAAAATGTCTCCTGCCTAATCTGCATTCGAGTATATTTCAACATTTCTGTTTTCACTTTTCTTGTATAGCAGACCTCTTCCAGGGGTCATTTTTAGGTATCTCAAAATTCTATTAACTGCATCCATATGCTCTTCTGTTGGATTGTTCATGAATTGGCTTACAACATTGACAGAGAAGCCAATGTCTAGTCTGCTGTGTCAGAGGTAGATGAGTTGTCCTACCAATCTTTGATATCTTTCCTTGTCAACTGGTGTTCTGTCCTGTCCTGTCCTACTCCTATCTTCTTGGTTGAATCCATTGGTGTTTCTACAGGTTTACAACCAAGCATTCCTGTTTCTTTTAGTAGGTCTAGGACATATTTTATTTGAGAAACATATATACCTTTCCTTGATCGTGCCACTTCCATGCCAAGAAAGTATCTGAGGTACCCAAGGTCTTTGATCTCAAATTCCTTGGTTAAGAGTTTCTTCAATTTCACTAGTTCTTCTCCATAGTAATCAGTTAGGATGATATCATCAACATATACAATTATTACTGCCTTTTTATTTTCTGAAGAAGATTTGATAAACAAGGTGTGGTCTGCTTGGCACTGAGAGTACCCATTCTGGACCATTGTCTTTGTGAATCTGTCAAACTATGCCCGTGGTGATTGCTTAGAGTCCATATAGTGATTTCTTCAGTCTACACACTTTTTTGTAGTTGGAGGATGTTTCTAGTCCTGGAGGTATCTCCATGTAAACTTCTTCTTTGAAATCTCCATTAAGAAATGCATTTTTAGTGTCTAGTTGATGTAATGGGCAATCTTGATTAGCCGCCAGAGATGGGAGAATTCTGAAGGTGTTGACTTTGGCCACTGGAGCAAATTGCTCCTGGTAATCTATCCTATAAGATTGAGTAAATCCTTTTGCTACCAAATGGGCCTTTAATCTTTCAATACTCCCATCGGCCTTGTGTTTGATGGTAAATATCCATTTGCACCCAACTGTTTCTAGCCAAGTGGAAGTCCAGACATTTCCTAAGTGTAGTCCAGACATTTCCTAAGTGTAGTTCAGACATTTCCCAAGTGTTATTCTTGTTCAATGCATTGATTTCTTCTCTGACTGCCCCTTCTCCATCCTGAGTCTTCGAGAGCTTCTTCAATAGACTTAGGAAGCTGTACATTGTGAAGGGCTGAAACAAATGCATGGTAAGATGGTGACATCCCTTCATATGAAATGAATTTGTTGATGGGGTGATTTGTGCATGATCTAACACCTTTCCTTATTGCAATTGGAATGTCTGAGTCATCAGTGAAGGAAGCAAGATTTTCACAATCTGAAATTTCCATACCTGAGTGTATTTGAGAAGAATTTGGACTTGGTTCTGAATCTTGGTCTGATGTAAGAGGTATTGCATGCTCTATCTCCTTCTTGGGTTTTTTCCTTCTGGTATAGGTAAGAAGTTTAGGCTCAGGATTTGCAATTTGTTTTGGTGTAAGTGATTTAACGGGGATTGGTTGAATGGGCTGATTTGGAACCGGAACCGGTGGACCTTGGACTATAGTTATTGGAGAATGACTCTGGAGAGGAGCATTACTCTATGGGGTATCTCCTGTGTGAGGTATATCCGGATTTATACCCCAATTCTGATATTCTTGCATGTTCACCCGCTGAATAACAGACTTGGGGTAGTAGGCTTGATGTTCAAAGAATGTGACATCTATTGAGGTACCAAACTTTCTGTTGATGGGAGAATAACATTTGTACCTTTTTTGATGTGGAGAGTATCCTAGAAAGATACATTTATGGATTTAGGATCTAATTTGCTGCGATGGTGAGGGTGGATATGAACAAGGATTGAGCAGCTGAACACTTTAGGATCTAATGAAGAGAGTATTTCGGTGTGTGGGAATGCTTGTAGGAGGACTTGATTAGGAGTTTTGAATTTTAGAACTCTAGAAGGCATTCTGTTGATGAGGTAAGTGGCTATGAGTACAGGCTTTCCCCAGAATTGTTTGGGAACACGAATGGTGAACATGAGGGATCTAACAACTTCCAATAGGTGTCTATTTTTCCTTTCTGCCACTCCATTTTGTTGTAGAGTGTCAACACAAGGCTGATGTGGAGAATGCCTTGATTTAGACAAAAAGTATTGAGTTCAAAATTGAAATGTTCTTTGGCATTATCAGTTTTTAAGATCTGGATCTTAGTGTGGAATTGTGTTTATATCATGGAGTGGAAGTTTTGAAAGATTTGGCTCACTTTAGATTTTTCTTTCATGAGGAATAGCCATGTCAATCTGGTGTGGTCATCAACAAAGAATACAAACCAACAAGTTCTAGTTATATTTTTTACTGGTGACGGACCTCATACATCACTATGGATTATGCAAAAGGATGTGATGATTTATATGAGATATTGGGATGGCTACTACGAATTTGCTTGGAAAGTTGACATGCTTCACATTTGAAAGACTCTGAATTTTTATTGGTAAATAAAGAAGGAACTAATTTCTCCAGGTACATGAAGTTTGGATGACCAAGACGATAGTGCCATAACATCACTATCCTTATTGACATGGACATTTAAAACGGACCAACCCTTATGAGGTGCAAGGATTCCATTTTGAATTTGTCCTTTTTGAGGAGTGAATCCATTGAGGAAATAGAGCCCTGAACACATCTTAGCACTGCCAATCTTCTTTCCTGTATCCATATCCTGAATTATACGCAAGTTAGGAAAGAATTTAGCAACACAATTTAGATCACGAGTCAATTTACCAGTTGAGATCAGGTTGCAGTCCAGTTTAGGAACATGATGAATGGAATTTAGGATTGTCTCTCTTGAAATTCTGCTTGCGCCTATTCCTTTCACTTGGGATGAAGATCCATTAGCTATATGGACTGTAGAATTCTTATTGCACTGACTGTATTCATTAGTAAGGGTTGCATCTCTTGTCATATGGTCTGATGCTCCGGAGTCTGATACATAGACTTTAGCGTCTCTTACTAACAGTAAGGGCTTTTGAAAATTTACCTTTCTGACCTAACAATTCAGATCCTGAGGCTGGTGTACTTGATTGAGATAATGAACTCTAATTGAACAGTTTCTGTAATATATCAAGCTTTTCCTTGGTGAAGGGACTTATTTCAGGTAGAAGGTTGGTGTTCTTGTCCCGGTTGTCATCTGAGGTAACATTGTTGGCATGTCCGTCTGTCATTTGTTAACCTTGATAACTTCCAATCAGCAGGTTTGCCATGAATCTTCCAACAGGTTTCTTTGACATGTCCTGGCTTGTCGCAGTGATCACACCAGGGTCTTCCCCTTTTCTGTTGACTGTCATGATTTTTGTTTGGATATCCTTGAGTAGCAAGGGCAGATCCTTCCAATGTAAAGGCTGAATTGTGAGATCCCATCGTTACTTTCTTTCTGCTTTCTTCACACCTGACTTCAGGGCTTGGTCCCCATTATTCTCCCTCTAACTTCATCTAGATTTTTGTTGAGACCAAGAAGGAACTTGAAAGTTCGATTCAGTTCGAAAATTCTTATATATAGGGTTGTGTCTTCAGGGCATTTCCAAGCATGAATTTCAAATATGTCTAGGTGTTGCCAATGTCGACAGGGTGTGTTGAGGTATTGTGTTACAGAAAGATCTCCTTGGCGTAGATCATGTAATGCTGCTCAAATCTCAAATAGTTTTGATGTTTTTTCAGAACATGAATAGGTTTCTATTGCTTTATCCCAGATCTCCTTTATTGTTCCATATACGAGAAAATTTTCTCCTGTTGTGTTGGTCATTGAATTAATTAACCATGACATTACCATGTGATTCTCAGTTTTCCATGTTTGAAACTTGGGATCATTCTTTTCTGGTATGATGACTTCTCTAGTGAGGTAGTCGTCTCTGCCCTTCCCACAAATAAACATCAAGACTGATGATGACCATTGAAGATAGTTATGCCTGTTGAGTTTGTGACCCGTGATAGGATGTGATATGCCTTCAGTACCTCCATGATTACTCCCAGCTGATGCTGTTTTTGGTTGTGAGGTTACTTGAGAGATAGAGCTTTGTCCTGCTGCAGCCATGCTGTATTTGGCTGTGGATTGGAGTAACAGTTTTTAGGGTTTAGGACCTAGAGGCTCTGATACCATGAAGAAGTTTGAGAGAAGTTTCTCTATTTTCTTATTATAACTGAAGAGTATAATACAATATATATAGGAGAAGAGTGTTAACCCTACAGTCTATCAAAATAGGAAATGTTTACTAGACAGGATAGGATCCTACACTAAACTAGAAAGGAATAATCTATGAGATCTAGTTTAGCTAATACCAGATTCTCCTAATTGATTTTGAGGGAGATTTCCACAACAGGATTACCTGCTACTCCTAATCTTTTAAATTTAAGCAGTTTCCATGGGTAAAAGCCTGCTAAGGATTCTTTACTCTTAATTATTTCAAGAAATAATTTAAAATAATGCAGAAATAGATGAAGTTTGACCGCATGCTACGTCCAGTTAAGATGACAAAATAATTTGAGTTAAAATGTTTTGAAATACTAATAGAGGAAAGCAACATATTAGGGCTTTTAGAAGATGCTTATGTAAACTTTAATTACCAT
The DNA here is from genome assembly GCA_026413675.1 of Populus pruinosa. Taxonomy (NCBI): domain Eukaryota; kingdom Viridiplantae; phylum Streptophyta; class Magnoliopsida; order Malpighiales; family Salicaceae; genus Populus; species Populus pruinosa. Next base: position 4,050,001 of record CM048594.1, read on the forward strand.
AACTCAGAGTGCTAACTAGTCCCGTCATGCTTAATTCATGCTAGTAATTGGTCATGCTTAGTTCATGCTAGTAATTGGTCATGCTTAGTTCGAATTGCATTTTGAATGTTTAACAACCATGTAATTTATCCTGTTCCATAAAATTTTATTATATTATTAATGGAAAGAAATTCCTGATATGTTCAGTATATGGTCCATGGTGATGGGATGTGCTAACATAAGAGTGTAACTTTGCTGTTGAATACCTGTCAGCTTACAGAGAAGAACTACTGAATCAGGAAGTTAGAGAGTATTTTATCATTATTTTTCCAAACGAGCCCTGCTTAATGGTATTGACAGTGTATGATGGCTCTGTATGGGTTCTTGCATGAGTCTTGGTTTTTAATATTGGACTGGAATGTCAGGCTTTATCAAGTTCACTTGTTAACTCCATCATGACTCATAAGCTTTTCTTTCTTTATTTATTCTGTTTTTCAACAAGGATGCCATTATTAGCTTCTTTTTTTTGTCATTGCAGATATCAAGGTTAATTTATACTAATTCTGGCAATGCCATTTTGGCATTAGCTTCAAATGCAATACACTTGTTATGGAAATGGCAACGCAGCGATCGTAATGCAAGTGGCAAGGTAAGAAGCACATGCATAGTGGATTCATCAATCATGTGCACTTTTATTTTACTAAAATTTCTATAATGAGTTCCATCGTGTCTTGGAATTGGTCCTTCATCCTGTAGGCAACTGCTGGTGTGTCACCTCAATTATGGCAACCATCAAGTGGGATTCTAATGACCAACGACATCACTGACACTAACCCTGAAGAGGCTGTGGCATGTTTTGCTTTGTCCAAAAATGATTCTTATGTTATGTCAGCATCTGGAGGAAAGATATCCCTTTTCAATATGATGACATTTAAGGTAATACAAGGATTGTTGGTTATGATGTTGTGATGTCAATTTCATTTTACTAATCTCATTTTCTTTTGGCGGAGTGCAGACAATGACAACTTTCATGCCAACACCTCCTGCAGCAACATTTCTTGCTTTTCATCCTCAAGATAACAACATAATTGCTATTGGCATGGATGATTCCACAATTCAAATATATAATGTCCGTGTAGATGAGGTATGAAGCAGTCATAGACATTTATTCCCACAGCTAATGCTCAGAGAAGCGTCAATTGTTATGTAATATTTATCAATTATTGGTGCAGGTCAAGAGCAAGCTGAAAGGCCACTCTAAAAGAATAACTGGCCTTGCCTTCTCCCATGTGCTGAGCGTGCTAGTGTCATCGGGAGCAGATGCTCAGGTAATAAATTTTTTATTAGATGTCGTGTACCCTGATGTTTTAGGTTTTTAACGGGATTTCACCTGTTAGATGTTCTGTTTTTTTTTTTTTTTGGCATGGGGGATTGCATCAACGCTGATTTATTTATTAATTTTGATTTGCTTTGGCATAATTCTGCTTCACTACTGTTGCAAGTGGCATGCTAAAGAATTCTTAGTTCTCTCTCTCTCTCTCAAATGGCAGGCTTATTTACATAAATTATTCCTGAACCCCAAGCCTTATTTTTTTTTCCTCGGAATGTGAACTAATATTAAGTGGTTAGATATTAACTCATTTCCCATTTAAATTGTTCTTTATTCAGCTTTGTGTTTGGAACTCGGACGGATGGGAAAAGCAGAAAACAAGATTCTTGCAGGTTCCAACTGGAAGGACAACAACAGCACAATCGGACACCCGTGTACAATTTCATCAGGATCAGATACACTTCCTGGTTGTGCATGAGACTCAGCTTGCCATATATGAAACCACAAAGCTAGAATGCGTAAAGCAGGTATCTTTGTCTCTTGACTCTATTGTGGAACTATCATGTTGTTGTCAGGTACTGAGTTCTCTTTTGTCCTGATGTAGTGGCTTCCACGTGAATCTTCTGCACCAATCTCACATGCTGTGTTCTCATGTGATAGTCAGCTGGTATATGCCAGCTTCTTAGATGCAACTGTTTGTGTGTTTAGTGCTGCAAATCTCAGATTACGCTGTCGTATCAATCCTTCATCATACCCCCCACCTAATGTCAGGTAATTATCTTGCTCCATTCATCAGTGTGTTTTTATAAATAATTTAGATCCACCTTTTTGCTGTACGACTGTCTTGGTAGAATGATAGGATGACTTGTTTTTATTGTTCCAAGAAGTTTAATGGTCTAAAGAGTCAAACCATCTTTCAAATGGCAGGGGCAAATCCGTGTACCTGGAAACATGTGTAACTAACTGTACTAAAGTAAATTTTAAGTAACCAATAGACACAGGAAAGATAACATAAATTCTCTTGTGCTAGATAACAGCAATACATACAACCAGGAATGAGTATACAAATATGTTAAATATTCTCTCATTTATTTATAATCATTTACAGGGTTCTGGATCTATATCTCAGTTCCATTTGTAATATATTTATTTCTGCATCTGAAATTCCAAAACCCATTACTGGTTTGCTTTGCACTCTGCCTTCCTGTTGATGGAATGCCCATCCTAGTTTTCACAGTTCACTAACTAAAGTATAACTCTCTACCTCCTTTTTTTATGCAATAGCCACATCACTTTGACTCCCATTGTTTCATATACGGCAGCTCAAATGTCCACCCACTTGTGATTGCTGCACACCCGCAAGAACCAAATCAGTTTGCTTTGGGATTATCAGATGGTGGGGTTCAAGTCTTTGAGCCACTTGAATCTGAAGGAAAATGGGGTGTGCCTCCACCTGCTGAGAATGGGTCAGCAAGCAGTGTGGCAGCTATTCCTTCAGTTGGACCATCAGGTTCTGATCAAGCCCAGAGATGATTTATGATTGCCAGAGCACAAGTTCTTTTACATGCTTGGCTTGCTGGCCCATTCCTAAGTTAGGTATGTTCAATATCTGTCTGCTTTTTGTACTTATTTCAAAAATTACTAGCAAGCCACGGTCAACCCTAGTACTTGACTCTACTTCTGGCAATCTGAAAAACATGGTGCATTGAAGCATCAGGATCAGCTGAACTCTAAACACAATCTTGTATGATGTTAGTTGTGGACTTCTATCGATTGATTTGCATTTGCAGTAGTTTCCCTTTACCAAACACTCTTCCTGCCTGGCTAAGGGGTTATCTAACATTTTCCTGCTCGGGTGGGTATCGAAGTGCGTTAATTGGTTTATCCATTTGTCATTCATATGAACAGCATCAGTCTAGATCCCTAGAGTTTTATCCTAGTTTTGACGCGGATTTCCTTCATTCTTGTGTTATTGATTTCATTCTGTGCAGTTTGAGGTTCAATGATATGTTGTAACCAGCTCAAGGAACTACTTGCAAAAGATGTAGATTTGGCATGTTCTGTCTGATACTTCGTGAGGTAAATGCTGCAGTAGTATTAGTAATAGTATTAATAGTGATGCCTTTTGACCTCGAACTAGAAATTTGCTGAAGGAAGATTTTTTTTTTTTTGTTCTGTGCTTATTTTATTTCTTTGAACTCTTGAAAAGTCTGTAATATTTATGATCTTGTCGTCAAACATCGAAATTTCCTCGTTTTGTTTGTGTTCGAGAATCTTTTCCCCAACCCAGTTGTTCTACTTAGGATTTTAGACCATCTGTCATTTTGCTTTAAGGTATCATACCGGACAAATCGAACTTGTAATCTTTATTTGCCAATCTTTTCAATGCTGGAAAACATCATTCTTCTTTTTTTCTCTTTTTGGTTAATTATAAATTAGCACCTACAGTTTACTGAAATGAATTAATTAATCCCTGTACTATAAGAAATAATTAAACAACCCTTTAACCAGAATTAACCGCAAAGTCAGTAACCAGCTACTTGTTTTATTGTAATACCTGAAATGCCTCTTTACAGAAAATGTGTTCAACGCCTTCTATGTAAAAACAACGAAGAGACCAAACTCAACTAGACATGAAATAAAAAAATAAAAAATAATGCCTTAAGAGTAGATTTATTTCTGTGGTCAATGAAACAACCAATCACTATCTTATGTAAGTTTATATCCAATATTTTTAATCTCTCCGCAAATGGATATGATGTGTATATTGAAAAATGTCAAATTGGTATCTATCCACAATTGACTTCCGACATACAATGATATGCTATGCTCGTCTATCATGATGTTGAAGCCTTTGAAGTGATGTCTATGTTGGCAGCTCACTAGGCCATCTCGGACCATGTCTTGTATCGGACCAGGGATGGATTCAGGAGTGACATTGGTTGGTCCACTGTTTAGATGATGGTTTAACTTGAATCAGGGAAAGAGATCAATTTGCCGTAATTAATGCTAGTAAATATGATTAACGTTTCCTTTTCTTGACATGAAGCTTTGATTTGTTGAAACGTCATTAACGCCTTCCGTGTCTTCAACAATTTACTTGCTTCGGTTTATTTTCTTCGCCTCAGTGGAAAATGTGGAAGCAAAGCAATGATTATCTCAAGTGGAAAAGTTGTGCTTCCATGAAAGTGTGCTTTATATATGGTATTTTGTTTGTTTGCTCCTTTATTTTTTTATTTTTTTCTGAATGTCAAATAATTATCTAGTTAGAGGTGAAACCAGGAAATGAAGTATTCGAGTTTGTGTTGAGGAGATACCTTATTTAATTAGCATGCATGTGAGGGATTTCATGCATTTGTGGACAATACCTTTCAATTCAGAAGTCTAATTTGTTAGATTATAATTCATCTTTATATACAAGCATCTCAGTTTTCTCCTTCCTAACTTATATGTGATATTTCTAATTTATGGAACTCAACTTTTCTTATTTGTGGTTTATGTTTTTTTTTTTAAAAAAAAAATTTACAACTTTTTGATAATTTTATAACCATATCTTTTAAATATAATGCATATCATTTTTTTTAGCAAGTTTGGCTATAAATTTCATCGGGTTTTTTCTTCCATATAATCTTCGGTGTACATTATTTTTAATATCTAAAAAGGATTAGAAAATTCCCTTATGCACTACAAGGAAAAGATTCTTTTTTTTTGTTCCTTTAATTTTTTTGGATTACTTAGTTTTTTTTTTTTCAATGTGATCTTTCGAGACATTGGATTTATTTAAAATTAAAATTGATAATTTATTTAGTTTATAATTGACATTGGATTTATTTAAAATTAAAATTGATAATTTATTTAGTTTATATTATAAGGGTTTCTCAATATGTTGAAAAAAATTATGGTATTAAATTGATGCTTGATTTAGTAAAATCAAAATCAATTTTCTTGATAAAACATCATTAAAATTTCAGGTTAATTCCCTTTTCAGTTAGTGATTTGTGTTTTTAGCTTTTCAGTCCCTGTAGTTTTTATTTTTAATTCTTATTTTTTTTATTTTAATCCAAAATTTTATTCATTTTACATTATAGTTCCTGGGTTAGAAAGAAAAGAGAGATTCGTTGAAAAACATGGGAAAAGAGAAAAAGTTATCAGTTTGCTATTTGCTAGTGATAAAGAAAGTCATTCATAGTATCAATGAATTTTATTTAATAAAAAAAGTTTCATTGAAGGTTTTTTACCTCTCATTTTGGTAGAAAAAATAGATTAAGGTTGGGAATTAGTTTGTTTAGCTTAATTTTATATTTTTAAATTATCAAATTAAGTTGTCATGGAGTAAGAAACTGGTTCATGAAGGTTTTAAAGATGTTTTTAGGTTAAAATATGTTGAAAAATATCTTTCAATTGAAAAACCATTGCTTAATTTTCTTTGACCACCTCTCTGGACTGTTTTGTATGGAAGCTCAAGACTTGACAATCGTGGAAAATCAAGGCCGGGTGATTTTTGACCCTAAAGAATAATTTTTTAATAAATTTTCATCTAAAAATATCAAATAAATAATTTTATAAGTGCAAAAAAAACTAATCTCTCGATTTAAAATATATCTAAATTGGTTAGATTACACAAAATAAAGTTATGAAAAGTTACGACCATTTCATTTTTTTCAAAAAGATAAAGAGAAAAAAAAACCTAAATATAATTTTTATTGTCAAATGGTACATGATGATACTAAGAACAACTAATTTAATCATCAAAATTAGGCTAACCATTGAATTTCTCTCTCATTTGCTTTAATTTGATGAATTTCTTTTTTATTTACTTTAATTTGATGAATTTCTCTCTCTTTCCTTAACCTTAGAACTAAAAATACACAAAATAAAATTCTAAATCAAAACAAAATTTTCAAAAACTAAAGGGATGAAAATGAGAAACTCAATTCTTAAGGGGAAAAAAAGAAAAAGCAAAACTTAATAAAAAAAACTTCTTAAATTTTGCTATTTATTTTCAATATCTTTCAATTAATTAAAATTAAATTGATTATATCAAATTAAACATAAAAAATATATTGAGACTTTTTTTTATACCTTGAGAATCTTAAAGGTCTAAATTCTAAACTATGAAAGAATAAAATTAATATAAAAAAGGTTTGATTATTGAATTTTAAAAAAAGCATTATTTTGATGAAAAGTGAATTTCAAACTATATATTATGTTTAAACCATCCTTTTCTTTAAAAAAAAAAAAAATTGTGATTTGTAATTGTAATGTTACTCTTCTTGAAAATTCCTTTTCCCTATAATTTGGGTTAAACAAAGGTGGAGTAAAAGTTATCCTTATAATTTTCCTTTCTTTTACATCCATTCCGACCATTTCTAATAAAACAATAAATTGAAAAATATTAAAAAACATATAATGTTTTAAAGATATTATAGGTTGAAGATGAAGAAAAAATAAAGAGACATATTAAATTAAAAGTTTATCAAATTATATAAAAGCAAGTTAAATCATTTAGCGGTGAAACCAAAAAAAATAATATTTGAGTTTGTGTTGAGGAGATACCTTGCTTGATTAGCATGCATGCAAGGGATTTCATGTATTGGTGGATAATACTTTTTAATTTAGAAGTTCAATTTATTAGATTATAATCCATCTTTATATATAAATATCTTAGTTTTCTCTCTGGTAACTTATATATGATATTGCCAACTTGTGGAACTCAATTTTTTTTATTTGTGGTTTGTGTATTTTTTTATATAAAAAATTTACAACTTTTTGATCATTTTGTAATCATATCTTTTAAACATAATGCATATTATTTGTTTTTAGCAAGTTTGGCTATAAATTTCATTTGGTTTTTTTTCAATGCAATCTTTCTTGTACATTCTTTATTTGCAATATTAAAATAAAAATAAAAATTTAAAAGGGATTAGAAAATTCCCCTATTCACTAAAAACAAAATATTTTTTTTATTCCTTTAATTGTTTTTGGATCACTTAATATTTTTTTTTCAATGTGATCTTTCAACATTGAATTTATTTAAAATTAAACTTGATTATTTATTTTAATTTATATTGTAAGAGTTTCTCGATATGTTGAAAAAGATTCTAATATTAAATTGATGATCGGTTTAGCAAAATCAAAATCAATTTTCTTGATAAAACATCAGTAAAAAGATAAATTGATATGCACTATGTTTGTTTTTTTTTTAATGTCAAACTATGCACTATGTTTGTTTGTTTGCTTCTTTTTTCTTTTACATGAACATCTCTAATAAAAAGATAAATTGAAAAATGTATAGTTTTTTAAAGATATTATAGGCTAAAAAAAATAGAGAAACATATTAAATTAAAAGCTTATCTAATTATATAAAAGCAAATTAAATCATTTACTTTACATATTTATAAACTAGGTATGTTTAAAAATTATATTGTATATGAATAAAAAGTATTATATATATATATATTAAATGCCTATTAAAATCTCTTAAACTTCATGACTCTTGAGTTTAGTCTCTTGATTTTCCATGATACTTGGTTTCCTAATGTTTTTTAATGTTCTTGTTTTTTTCTTTTATAAATAGAGTACTTGTTTTGTATTCTAAGCATTGAGAAAAATATATAAAAAATGTATGAACTTCTCTTTAAGTTTTATTTAGAATATGTATATTATTACTTTTTTTTTTTTATCTTTTTAACCAACACAATCACTTTACTTAATTTATATTAAAATCTTGACATGTATGAATTCCTATGTTATGTGGTTTGTATCAATTTTAATATATATTTTCTCTTTTTATTATTATTCATACTTTATGGAATATTTTTGGCCTTGTAATTTATTTCTACAATTTTTTTTTATTCATTAAGATTTAAAGTTCTTGAAGAATTAGTATTGTAACTTTTGAAGAACTAGCATTGTAAATTTATAAAGAATTAAATAAATTAAATACAGTTCTTGAAGAACTACTATTTTTAAAGAATTGAATAATAATCTTAAAAGACTCATTTTTTCTCTTATATTCATAATTTTATTTAATAATTTTTTTTTTAATAACTAATGTCAAATCTAACAAAACTTGAATTTATCACTCTTGATATATTTAGAAATAACTTTTTGTCATAAATCCTTGACGCTAAGATTTTTTTGGAAGCTATGAATCTTGGAGAGACCATCAAAGAAAAAAATAATGTATCCTTGTATTATCACATAAAAACAATATTTTTCATTTGTCACTATATTCATAAAGGATTAAAAGTTGAATATTACATAATAAAAGATCTTTATATATATATATATATATATATATATATATATATCAAAATTTAAAGGAAAGATATAACCACAAAAAGTTCAGCATACTTCCCCAAGCTTGTTATAATTGATTGCACTTTAGATTATAAGATTTTAAAACGGTTAGTGAATATAATTCTTTTCTTTTTAAAATTATTTCATAAATAAAATTGTGTAGTGAAAATATCACACAAGACCAAATGCTAGAGAAAACATTCCTCCCTTTTCATGCCTAAAGTATTGTCTTGTAACAACAATATAGAAAATGTAATTTTAAGAGGTATTCAGAACTAATTTCATGTATTTTTATGGTTGAACAAAATAATAAGCTTTTAATGAAAAACCATCAATCTCATCCCGCATGTTCTAAACAGTTCCTTGAAGTGAGTGAAACCTTTATAAAAAAAGATAAAAAAGAACCAAGAGTATGAAAAAAATAAATGAAAAAGAAGAAGAGATAATCTTTCAAAAGACAATCTACCATGCTACCAGAAATGAAGACACAATAAACCCAAATAAAAAAAGAGCAAGAATTTGCATAAACTTGAAGATCAATGTCATAAGTGTAGTATGCATGATCACTGATCTTGCACTTATCGAATGTCAAAATATCTTATAGATTTATATGAAGTTCTGAAACAAAATGCACTCGAGACTAATTTTATTCATAAAAATAATTTTGATGGTCATAATACTTATCTTGATATTTTTTATTTCTTTGAAAACCTAGATAAAACAAATAAGATAATCAGTGGTGAGATCTTTGAGGATGATTAATATTTTTATTTCTATTAGGATATTTATCTTATTGTATTTTCAATAAACAATGATAATTTTATTTTAGTTAAATAATAAAATTTAATTATATTTTAAATAGATGCATAACTTTTTATGATGAAAATTTATGTCTGGTAGAATATTTGACATTAACCAAAGTTGATATCACCACAATATCAAGTTTAATAAACATGATTAAAGACTCTAGAAAAGTTAATATTTTGTTATAAAAAAACACAAAACTAGATATTAAAGATGTATTATATTCACTTGAGTCCAGAATAAATTGACTCAGTTTTAAAGATATATGTGTTAATGGTTATCATATTGAAACAAAAGATGAAGACAAAAAATAATATCTTTATATTATCTCTTGTATTTCATTTTAGAAGCTTGTACTTGAAAAATTAAATGCTTCTCTTCTGGAATTTATTATACAATCATGAAATCTATTGAACAAATATTGTGATACACCACAAGTGTTTCAACCTAAAAATATTTATGTTTTGGCATGATTGATTTGGACATCTAGGATCAACAATGATGTGATGAATTATTTTGAAAATTGACATGATATTTTTTAAAGAACCTGAAAATTCTTTTACCAAGTAAAAATTCATGCACTAAATGTTCTAAAAGTAAATTAATTACCAAATCATCTCCATCAAAAGTTGTTATAGAATCATCATCTCATCTAGAAAGAATTCTTTTAGATATTTCATAAAATTAACTGATGTATTAAGTAAATGATCACATGTTTTTTTATTTTCTAGTTGAAATGTTGCATTTGCTAGATTAATAGCACATATATAGATGTAATTTCTTGATTATCTAATCAAGATAATTAATTGGACAATGTTGTTAAGTTTACTTTTGAAGTATTTGATAATGTTTTTTATTGAAATTGATGTTGAACATCTTATTGGTCATACACATGCTAAAATTGTCTAGCAAAATCATATATAAAGTGTATTAAATTAATTTCTTGACCATTACTTATGAAATCAAATTTGTTTAGGGACATGTTGCATCGTTAGTTAAAATTAAACCTATTTAAGGAAAACAATTCTAGAAAATAAAAATTACAACAAATAGATGATGATACTCTTGAAAATTCATCATCCATAAAATATGAGATAAATATTTTGTTAAAATTATATTTTAATATTGATCCTATTAAAGAGGGATCTTCTGAAGAGGTATATTCTAAAAAGATTTAGGTATTTAGAAATAATGAGATCTCTGTAAACTATATTCATACATGAGAGATTTTGGATCAAAATAAAATTGTTATAAGTGATATATTTGTATTTAAAGTTGCTCTTGACATAACCAAAAGTGATGATGAAATTAAACCATAAATTGTCAAAAAATATTAACATAGAAATGATTAACCAATGTGAAAAGAAGCAATTCAAGTAAAGTTAAATTCATTTGCAAAACATGAGTATTTTAACTTGTAGTTCATATATCTAAAGATGTTATAACTATTGGATATAAGTGAGTTTTTGTTCAAAAAAATAAGAACAATGAAATTATTTAATAAGATACTTGACTTATGGCACATGATTTCTCATAAAGACTTGACATTGATTATAAGAAAATATATTTTTCAATTATGAATGCAATCATTTTCAATTTTTTTTATCAGTTCAGTAGTCTCATAAACTCTAAATATATATATTTAATAAATGTAGTTATAACATATCTATATGGATCATTAGATAAAGATATTCATATGAAAATCTCTAAAGGATTTAAAATGCTTGAAGCCTTTTATGATAAATCCAAAAGTATTTATTCTCTTAAACTACAAAAATCTTTATATGGGTTGAAGTAATTTGGTTGAATGTTATATAATTGTCTTAATGTTACCTAACAGAAAAGAAGTTTGAGAATAATGAGATTGGTTCATGTATTTTTATTAAAAAAAACCACATCCAGATTTGTTATTGTTGTAGTATATGTTGATGATTTAAATCTTGTTGGTACTCCTAAAAGTTTGTAAAAACTATAACTTATTTGAAAGATAAATTTGAGATAAAAGATCTTAGAAAGATAAAATTTTATCTTGGTTTATAAATTGAACATCTTTCCAATGAAAAATTTGTCCATCAATCTATATATACAAAAACAAATATTGAAGCTTTTACATAGATAATACCTATCCTTAGAGTACACCTATGATTGTTCGATTACTTGATGCAAATAAAGATTTTTTTTTTTACAAATAGAAGAGGATGGAGATATTCTTGGTCTAGAAATATCATATCTTAGTGCTATTGGAGCATTTATGTATCTTGCAAATTATACAAGATCAGACATAATTTTTATAGTTAATTTATTAGTAAGATATAATTTTATTTTCACAAAAAGACACTGATATATAGTCAAACATACACTTTATATCTCCACCAAACAACTAAAATGAGATTATTTTTTGGTGGATCAAATTCATAATTAATAGGATATGCAGATGCATGTTCTCTCTAATCCCTACAAATGGAGATTGTAAATAAATTATTTGTTTATATAATACTATAATTTTTTGAAGATCTGTCAAACAAATATTAGTGACTACTTTATCAAATTATTCATAAATTATAGCAATTCATGAAGTAAGTCAAGAATGTATATGGCCATAGTCAATTATCCAACACATAAAAGAAAAAAATATGAATTGTCAACCATTGAAAATAATCTCACAATATTGTTTAAAGATAATGCTGCTCGTATCACTCAACATAAAAAAAACTACAATAAATAAGATAAAACAAATCATATTTCACCAAAGTTTTTTTATATTGACGAGCTTCAACAAAAAGAAAAATTTGATATCGAGCAAATTAAGTCAATTAATAATTTAATAAAATTATTTACAAAGTCTTTATCAGTCTTAATTTTTCAAGAAGCTGATTCATTATATTGGAATACATTATCTTAAAAAATTATCATAAAATATATATTTTTGAGTTGAAATTAATGTAAATTATACTCTTTTTTCTATGCTAGTTTTTTCCTATTAGGTTTTTTTTTGTAAGATTTGAGACAATTTAGTATTTTTATGAATCTTAAAATATTCAAATGTAGATTTTGAAGTATCTATATAAAACCTTGTATTGAATTTTTATGTATTACAAAATCACACAAGAATATTGTGTTATTTTTTTTATGTTTACATTTTTTTACCATAGGCTTTTCTTTACAAGGTTTTAATAAGGTATATTTTTAGTACATGGTTATTTAAGAGAAAATGTTATAAAATCTATAATTATATATATATATATATATATATTAAATGCCCATTAAAATATCTTAAACTTCATAACTCTTAGGTTTACTATATTAGTTTTCTTTGACAGTTGAAAATTTTAGTATCCTTTATTTTTTTTATTTTTTAATAAATAGACTACTTTTTATATTTTAAGCATTGAAAAAAATATACAAGAAAATATAAGAAATTCTCTTAAAATTTATGTTGAATATATATTTTCTTTCTTGTTCTTTATATTTTTTAACAAAACCAAATTTATAAATTAGGTTGGAAAATATCCTTTTTACTTTACAAATTTATAAATCAAGTATCCTTTTGCTTTTATTTTTATTTTTATATTTTCTTATTAATTAATTAAATTATTTTTAAACTGAGCAAGTTGATTCAATCACTTTAAAATAATTTTTATATAATTTAATTTTAAATTTAAATAAAATAAAAAAATTGAATTGAAACATTTCATTTGCTATCAATTTCTTTTTTTTTCTTCTTAATTTTGTTCTTAGAATTTGTTTTACGGATTAACCACCAGATTATCTTTGATTTATTAAAGTTAATTGACCATTATTGAATTTAATTTTAAACCAAAATTAAATAAGATTTTTACTTGAAGAATTTTAAGGATCAGCTGGTGGTCCGGCTTTAAGGCCACCTCTATCTCTTACCCCTGTCCCTCTATCTCAAAATCCACAAGGCCAAAACCCAGAAGAAACTAGACTAGAAGGCTCTCAAGGCATGACCATGGCTTCACTGTCATCACTATCAGTAGACATAGCCACTACTTTCGCCTCTTTAACTTCTCGTCATCCCACCACACTCCGCTCCACCATTCTCCCCTTCTTACTAAAACCACAAAGAATCCATCATCCTGTCCTCAAAACTACAATCCCTTTCCATCGCCGCCGCTTCTCCGTTTCCGCCACCGCCACCACTTCTGCCCCTCAGACTGAGGACTCGGACTTAACCACCAAGATTCCTCCCGATAATCGGATTCCTGCCACCATTATCACCGGTTTCTTGGGCTCTGGCAAGGTCCTTTTTTTTTTTCATCTTTCTTTCTTTCATTCTTTTCTTTGTGCATTTAATTTGATTTACGATAATGGGTTGTGTTGTTTTATGGTGATTATGTATAACAGACAACGTTACTTAATCATATTCTGACTGCTGACCATGGGAAGCGCATAGCAGTGATTGAGAATGAGGTACTCTGTCATCATCTTTCATTTAGCTGTTTGCATCCCATATAATCTGCATGTATCATATGATGACTGATGAATGTGAGCAGAAGAAAAAAAAAAGAATCTTTGTGATGGGTTTTCAAGCCCTTGTTGTTGTTATACGATGTTAATTGAGAACTTAAGTGGTTATGCTGAATTTCTTACAGTATGGTGAAGTTGACATTGATGGCTCTCTTGTTGCTGCGAAAACTGCTGGGGCTGAGGACATTATAATGCTCAACAATGGTTGTTTGTGCTGTACAGTGAGGGGTGATCTTGTCAGGATGATTGCGGATTTGGTTAACAAGAAGAAAGATAAATTTGATCATATTGTAATAGAGACTACAGGTAGGTGCTTATTCAATTTGACATTTATATGTGGCGTATCACTGCTCAGGAATGAATGCAGGATATATCATGTTTTTACTTACTGTTTTGCGTGTGAGATTAGTTCACTTCAGGTGAAATAGATTCTCTAGTTATTTGTTGCTTACTGCAAATCTTTTATGCAACTTTGCAGGGCTGGCAAATCCTGCACCAATCATTCAGACTTTTTATGCTGAAGACCAGGTTTTTAATGATGTCAAATTGGATGGTGTTGTGACGTTGGTTGATGCTAAACATGCTCCTCTCCATCTTGATGAGGTTAAGCCAAAGGGAGTGGTGAACGAGGCAGTGGAGCAAATTGCTTATGCTGATCGGGTTATAGTAAATAAGGTACTTTGATTTTAAGTTATATTTTTGCTAAATTTGACTTTGTTAGATTTCAATTTGCTAATTTATAATTCCAACACTGGATAAAGTTTAATCAGTTCAACTTTTAAGTATCGGATTTTAGCATATTAACATTATTATCTGCATTTTGCTTCAAATTATGTTTTGTTGCTTCATTAGCTGGTATAGAAACTTATTTGTTGTTCTCCCAGGAATTTAAAACCCACGTGCTGGCAAGTTCATTCTAATACTTCAATAAAGAGGGACTTAACAGATGCTGTATAAATGAAATCCATGGCCTCATTGCCTCTTAGAAATGTGACAATGGATAACTTGTCAGTTGGGAAATTAATCCGGTTGCAAGTTCGGAGTCAGTTATCAAACTTTTGGTCTATTACTGACCCATATGATAACTTGTCTTGTTGCCAGACTGATCTTGTTGGTGAGCAAGAAATCGCTTTGTTGGTGCAGCGGATAAGGGTTGGTGTCTTGCTTCTTTTCTTTCCCTTTTCTTTTCTTCACTTCTTTTTGAATACTCATGTGGGTCTCTGAATGCAGAACATCAATCGCATGGCTAATTTGAAGCGCACACAATATGGAAAAGTTGACTTGGATTATGTCCTCGGCATTGGAGGATTTGATTTGGAGAGGTTATTTTCCACTCTTGTCTCCTAGTATATGTATGTGAATATGAATATTTAATTGACTAAAAAAGGACTAAATTTCTTAATCTTTTATTTTTAATGTTTTTTTTATTCTTCACTTTGGCTAGAGGAGGCCAATTTGTGCATCGAACTTTATTTTTTAATTGTACTCATCCATTGGATTCAATCTCCATGCTTGTTAAATGCTTAAATGTGTATATTGCAATATTGGTTTATACTTTCTGTGTTGACATGGATACTGCTATGTTCTAGGCGTTGCATTTAGACACACTCTCTCTCTTTCACATCCCTCTGCTCTTCTACTTTCATGTATTCATTTTTTCTCTCTCATTGCTGGGGACTGAGAGCATGGAGGGGAGGGTGCCCTCATTCTATGTCATTAAAACAAGTTAGGGGACTCAACTTCATTCTATGAAATTCTAGGTTTATGTCGGATTATGAGCTCTATAAAAACACTGAAGTCGGATTCAGAGACATTTGGGAAATCATTAACACTTAGAAAGTTAATGCTATATAGTTGAAATCAATAATAGAAAAACCAATCTTTAAATTAACTAGCAACAAGTTTTACACTGGAACCAGAGATCTAATTACAGCTGTACCCATCAGAAATCTCTTACTGAGTTGGATAAGAGATAGAGATAGAGATCCAATTCTCAGTTGTGATTTGAGATCCTTCTCAAACCTGAGGAAAGAGTTCCATGCTCCCGAAGATGGAAGCTGACAGTTTATCACTTGGATCTCTTCTAAAGTTACTGGAATCCCATGTTATTGTGGATAAGTCACCAATCCTATTGTAAACCTGTTAAACACAGAAAACCAATGCTTTCAGATAAAAGCTCATAACTGTTACTTCTTCCAGGTTTTTTTGGGATCACTATGGTACACCTTCCACCTGAAAAATTGCATTTTTTCCTGAAAAATTAGTAAAACCTAGATCCACTTCTTCTTAATGCCTTGTGCCCATGCTATCTAGTATTTAACTATTTATGTAAACATTTGAGTGCTTTAATTCCTTTCCTTTTTCTTTTCTCTTTTACACTTTAGAAAGAAACAAATTTACTTGAATAGAATAAAAAAGGATCATGAGCTCTATTCTCGTCATAGTTTGAGGGCTTAAAGAACCTAACCCTAAATCTGCATGTCAAATATTAGTCTTGTAGCAGTTTTTCTTCTTCTTTATTTTGGATGTAAATCTAATTATATCCAAACATAAAAGAGGTGAAGTTTTCATGCAAAGGGAAAAAAAAAATGATGCAAGTGCTCCTAAATTTTTGAGGAGTTAAAACCGCACTAAGAGTATTTGGGATTGCAACAGTTAGCAAATCTAAGTCTTGCCAAAGAAGATGTTTCGCAAAGCTCAACCTAAGACATGTCCCGAGTCATGCTGTTCAGTTAGCTCATTTGGGGGAAACATTGCTCATATAAAATATGGTGATATGTGCATAGACAGGCATTAACTTAGGGTGACTTTTTGATGAATGTGATGATACTATTTTTTTTCCTTGACTAGAATGTTAGCTGGTTGGATTTGTTGTAGCTTGAAAAATTATCATGTAGCAGAATGCTGAGATTTTTAGTTGTTATAGCTGTTAGAAAATAATATAAATTATATACTGGAACCTAACCTAACAGTTTAAGTTATTGGGTTGAGATGGTTCCTTTATATGGTATCAGAGCCTTGATGACTAAGTGGTGGTCACGAGTTCGAATCTCATTATGCTCATTTATTTGATAAAAATTAAGCATAAGGTAATGTGAGCATGTGCGTGCTTCAAGCCTAAAGAGCTCTTTTACTTGAGAAGGTGTGTTAGAAAATAATATAAATTATATCCTCGGATCTAACCTAACAGCTTAAACTATTGAGTTGAGATGGTTTTTTGACAATAGCATGTGCCTTTACAACACTTTTCTATGCTTGAAACGTTCTGGTGTTAAATCATTTTGTGGTTTTATTAAATAATGAGTTGATTATACTTTCCCAATGACCTTATTCTTGCTGCCTTGTTAATGTTCCTTCTGTAGTTGCATTGTCAATTAGCTGAACTTGTTATTAATCTTATCTCTGTTCTTGTTTTATCTTTTCTTTCTGTATACTATAGTTTTTCTTGCTGAAGATGCTTTCTTTTCTAGAAGTGTTAGGTCACTTCACAGTTAAACTGCAATGTCTGGGGTTGTTGGCTAACATTTGCTCTTCTCAGGATTGAGAGTGCTGTCAGTGATGAAGATAGAAAGGAAGATCATGCCAGCCACGACCACGATCACCACCACCACCACCATGACGAACATGACCATAAACATGGTATTTCTCTTCATGCACAGCATCTGTACTTAACTTAAAAGCAGCATGCACAAACTGTTAGGTGCTGTTATATTTCAGTGGAGAAAGCTTCTGCTTGTACCAATAAAAAATAACAAGGTTCTTACTGGATAAACATTTTGTTATATAACTTGGAACTTGATTTGTATTTGTTCTGCCACATGGAAAAAATGGAATTTTATGGGTATCAAGCTGAAGATCACCTATAATGAAACCTTCAAGTAAAATATGAAACATGAAAACTGATAAAGACGTATTGTTGTCTGATGAAACACTATTTATTGTATGCATTAATCGTTGCAGTAGATGTCATTCGGAATTCACAGTCCTCTCCAAACTCATTTTCTAGCTGTTAGAAGTAGGCAATGAAATTTACACATCAGTGTATTTAGAAATTTAACTTCATCACTAATTTTACAACATTTAAGTTGACCTTTTTTATGTGTGTTGTGCTCTCATGTTATTTAATGAAAATCTTTCATACCAACAACTTATCATAGCAGTTGGCTGCATTAAGAAAAAACCTTGGCCTATGACCTATGATTACTAGCCAAGAGAAACAGTTATATAGTACTTTTCATGTTTAGCTCTCTTTTCCTCTGTTGAGCTGTTATTGTGGCTAATGCTCAGTGAGAGTATCCTTCTGGCCTAAACATTTATGATTAGTTATTTTGTGGATATTCATTATTGTAATTCAGCTATTGTAAAGGCCTGGTTTGAGTATTTTATGAATGAACTCTGCCACTCGATAATATTATGGCTGATCATAAAGCTTGTGGATGCTATCGTGCAGATCATCATGATGATCATCATTCACATGACCACACTCATGACCCTGGTGTTTCTTCTGTCAGTATAGTCTGTGAAGGGAGCCTAGATCTAGAAAAGGTTGGTTTTACATGTGAGCTTTTCAATTTCCATGTGCACCTTAGAATTGCAGAAGAATTGTACATATTTGAAATAACCTCACATGAGCATTTCTAGCTTTCCTACAGTTGCTCAATCTTCTTGTTTGATTTATTTGTCCATGGGATGTGTAAAAGTAACAATACTGGATTGATGTGACCATTGTATTCACTTTCAGGCTAACATCTGGCTTGGTACTTTATTGATGGAACGTAGTGAGGACATCTACCGGATGAAAGGTTTATTATCTGTTCAGGGAATGGATGAGAGATTTGTATTCCAGGTGAGCTAAGACCACAGTCCCAATATTATCTTGATAAAAGAAAATTCCATGTTCCATATTTGTTAACTGTATTTGACTACTTAAAATTACCTTTGTTTGTTTGTGTTTTTGAACCATCACCATTAAAATGACTGTCAAAGCTTTTATTTATTTTTGTAGAAGCAAAGAAACACCAACCTTTTCTTTGTTTCTTTAAGGTTCAAATGCACCAGATGTGCATCCTTATGCTTTGTATTTGTTATAGTGTTGTCAAACGTGAAAGGCGCTAAAAAGCACCAAGCCTGGAAAATGCCCTATGCGCTAGGCACTGGGTGCACACCAGGCACTCACCAAATGAACCGAGTTGCCCAGCCTATATGATATAAAAATTACATTTATAATATTATATTATGATATATAAATCTAAAATATATACCAATTGTGCTCAACCTATATGATATAAAAATTACATTTATAATATTATATTATTGATATATTAATCTAAAATATATACTTATTATGATTAGATCATTAGAAAATCAATAGAAAAAATAAGATACCATAATATAATCATATAAAGTTACATTTTTTCACCCTTAAAACAAAACAAAACAATTTACAGTCGTAAGTAGCTGAATAGATTAAAACACAAACTTAAATATCATCGTCATTGTTCATTAATCTTAAAAAACATCTTCGTCTATGCTTTCCTCTCCTTCACTTGAGTTTTCCATTATAATCCAAATCTTCATCACTTAAACCATACTGCACTTGTCCAAAATTAGAACTTGATCCCTCTTTATGTCTGGTTCTAGCACTTGATGTTCCTATACTCCTCAACTTTGTCTGCTGTATTGTTTCTTCAGCTTCAATTTCCCTTGCCACATCACCCCAAGTTAAATGTCTCCATCAAACACCAATTCATCTTGTACTACAATATTCTTCTCTACATTGGCACCCATCATCCCAAAAAGATTTTTTATATGATGTAACTTTGTAGAATTTCTATATGAGAAATTAAGAAACAAAAAAATGAGATGACAAAAGAAAAAAGTTAAAGGAATACCTCTGTTGTTCTTTAGTCTTCACTCTTGACTCTTCTTTCTCTTCTTCTCTGATGATATTTCATGTTTGTTTATGTTCTTGTTTCAACTTTCATGTCTGTTTCTCTTCTTTTACTTTTATGTTGGTCTCTCTTTCTCTCTCTTTTTTTACCATAATCTATGTTTTTTTACAAAACTAACCTTAAATTATTTCTTGTATAAGACTAGAAAGAGGGACAAACAAGACAACATAAGTCCTTTCTAAAAAAAAAAGTAGTAGAAATCCAAGAGACATCTCTTCAAACTAATCCTCAGTGTTAGTGGTAGATAATTTTCATTAGGCAATGCCTTTATCGGCTGCCTCCCATGCACAGGCGCTTGCCCAGGCAGTGCCTCTTCAAATTCCATCTCCTCAGGCTAAGAAAGGCGCCTCGGCCTCACCTCGCCTCTGGTGTTTAAGCTAGTGCCCGGATGGCTTGTGACAACACTGATTTGTTGTGACTCTAATTAATTGCTTGTCTGTCAAACATCGTTTAATATGCTAATGTGTGGTTCCTTGAAAAAGGACCTTGTATGGTGGGGATGCATTGAGTAAAATGAAATGCTTTTGCTTTGTTATCTGGTCATGCTTGTGTCAAATGTTGAAGTTTATTATCATGTGTCATGGAAATTCTGTCTTGCATTTCTGAAGGTGACTTGTGTTCCACATTCTGGAAATGCGCGAGTCCTACGACCTATTTGTGCTATACAGTTCTCTATCTTGTGGATAGTTGTTGCTAAATAATCTGTTCAACATAAAATGATTTTGTATGCTGGTGGTAATAAAAGACAAAGGACTCCTGCTTTACAATATGCTCAGTTCATGATTTTTTTTTTTATTATTATTATTAACTTAAGCTAGTTTGGGGGTTGTACCATAAACTAGCGGGAATGCTTTATATAGACTGAAGGCTTGACTAGTATACAGCTCTGAACAATGCTACGTAGTTTATATTTAGGTTCTGCTATTTACTCTGGCAAGCTAGGGGTTCTGGTGTTGGCTTTGTTGCAGATTGAACTGGAATTAGATCCTAATCAATTTATCCTTTGCCTCATTTTATTTGACAGGGTGTTCATGATATATTCCAAGGTTCACCTGATCGGTTATGGGGTCCCAATGAACCCAGAATGAACAAGATTGTGTTCATAGGGAAGAACTTGGACGCTCAGGAATTGGAGAAGGGCTTTAAAGCCTGTTTACTGTGAGATTTAAAACATCAAGTCATTCGGTTAATATCTCTTTATATTGTGTTCTTGATTAGTGGACACTATGAGCGACCGATATTATTATTTTTTTTGCTTACTTTCTTCGAGGAACAATGAGTTGTTTCCAACATGAATTTCAAAATAAAAAGACCACTGAAAAGGGATGGCTGAGCTATTTTGAATGGTGTCGGTAGTGGGATTTCTTCTTGATCTTGGAGAATGCCTGTGAGAATCGAGTGGCTTACTCTTGAGCTTGATTTTCATTGTTTTTCCACAGGGCTCTTGCGTTTTATGCTAATCTTTATTGGTAAACTAAAGCAGCTTCAGTAGGACCTGGTTTGCTGGTTCCATTTCGTTCAGCGGTTTTACCCATTATGGTATATTCTAGACAATTGGCTCAGCCAGGCCTTTTCTTCTTTTGGCATTAAAAAAAAAATGTTAATGCTGCTGGAAACTCTTTGGAGTGTTACGTTTAGCTTGTTAAATTTAAAACCTCTTAACCCTACTTGAATAGCTGGCTTAACATCATTTAATTAGCTCGGTGGTTTAAAGATAATTGAAGTTCTTAAAAAATTAAGATTTTTTTTTAAAATTATTGAGCGGAGGATATATTAATTTGGGATTCATGGTTTAATAAATTATAGAGTTTAATAACTTTTATTTTTTAATATTAATAATTAAATGATAATAAAAATAGTTGTTTTAAAATTTATCTAAGAATTCAATATCAAGATAGTTATTTAAAATAACTTTAAATAACATAATAAAAAATAAATTATAAATATAAATTCACTAACTCTTGACCTTGGGTGGATAATGGATGTTGTTGGGTTTAATAGGCTTTTCATGTTATTTTTTTATTTAATTACATAATAATAATAATAATAATAATAATAATAATAATGATTAGTTATGAAATTGAGTATTTATTTAATGTGAGGACACATAGTTATAACTATGATAACTCTATATAAAATAAATTATAAAAATTAATTTTTAATTAATATAAGTTAACCCATTAAATTTATGATGCGAGTTATGAATTTTACCAGGTCTAATAATTTTATATTTTATAACTATTTTTTATTTAATTATATGATAAAAAATAGATATTAGTAAAATTAAATATTAATAAAATATCAGGATATTTTTTGGATACCATTATGAATCTACAAAAATCTAAACAAAATAAATTATAAAATTTAATTTAAAATTAATTAAATATTAAAAGATAATGATAATAATAATAATAAAAACATAAAATTAAAAAATAAAATAAAGAATTAGACATACCTAGTATGCCTAAGTAAACTTATGTGCTTGGGTTTTAATTTTTAGCAAGGGATAGAAAATATGTTATCTATTTGTTTTTTTTAAAGCAAACATCATGTCATTTATTGTGATAAATGATATGCTGTTTAATATTATAAATTTTAATTAATAAAAAATATTATTTATTTTCACCTATTTTTCTAATTAAAAACCTAAAAAACATCTTATATATCTTAATAAATCTATCTTTGATCTTAAATTAAAAAGTTAATGATAAAATATATCACTTAAACCAATGAAGGGCAACATTTTCTAACAAGGTGATAGGATAGGTTAGAGATATTCCCTGTACCACAAGATCTAGTTGCATTATTATATTGATCTACAAATCTAATAATTTAGGCTTTAAATTAGATAAACTACGATTTAATCACAAGAACACTTATTTATTGTTTACTTACAAATGAAAAAAAAAAAAAACCCTAGCGATTGTTATCTTTCCAAATCCATGCCGTTAAAGAGCAATTGAACAATGGATGACGACGAGGATGGATGGGCATAAAACGCAAGCACAACGAAATTGAGAATTTAAAAGGCATAGGGGCGTTCCGAGAATCGAACTCGGGACCTCTCGCACCCAAAGCGAGAATCATACCACTAGACCAAACGCCCTCCTTCGAATCTTTTCCTCTAGTTTTTATTATGTCTATATACTGTCTAATGATGTGGCACTTTATGGCCACGTGGACCGTCGTATTTCGACCTTTTGTCTATATTTGACAATTTCAAATTTAGTTCTAGAATGCGATGTCAATTACCAAACAGTCCCCAAACTAATAATATATGCCAATCCCCTCTTTCAATTACAGCAAATATGAAACAATCCAAAAAATAAATTAAATAATAAAAAGCACACCCAGAATATATTAATTATACAAAATAGTCCTAATTCCTTTTGTTTTCCGGAAACAGCCCCCTCTATGTACTTATATAAATTAAAATTCTTCTTATAAATAAAAGAATAACTCCTTTTTAATGCAATCGACAAAATGAAATAGGAATATATAATTGAAAAAATAAGATGATTAATTAAGAAAAACTGCTTAGATCCCTACCCATTTCCACACCTAAAATTAGAGGAGCTGGCTGTAATTAAGACTTACACAATGGCTGAAAGGATAATATGTGCTAAAAATATAATAGTTAAATTTCTAGTCTACTTTAGGAATTTTCGAACAAGATTAAAATTTCAGGACCAAAATGTACTTTTACAATTAAATTACGGCATGAAACACAGGCGCTGCTTTGAAGAAGAGAATGAGAGAACAATCACACTCCAAAAACGACATAGTTTTGATAGGAGAAAGAAAAGGGTCAAGTGCACATCATGCTATGCTCTCCCAGTACTCTTTCCCCATCACTAAAGGTAAGATACTCAGTGGAAGTCGTATCTTGAAGAACACCGACGAAAACATATATATATATATATATATATATATATATATATATATATTATGCAACAATTACAAATCCTTGCATCAAGAACTATCAAGCAGGCAAGGGTTATATGTGGTTAGTTACACAGCCCTCTCATTCAATTTTTTGAAAACAATGGGTTCTGATTCTGCATTAGCAGCTTCTTGCAGCCACCTTATAGTCTTTCCATGTCCTCTTCAGACAATGCATGATCTTGATGACTATCAGTATAGGACTTCTGCCCTGCCAGTCCCAATCCTGCTTTCTGTTTGATACCATTTGCATCATTATCAGTTAGTAAGCAATCAGTAATCGATCATGTCTGTGTAATCCTTGCAAAAAGCAAGCATTCATCAGGAACATGTATAAGAACTTTGAGGAAGAGGATTCCAGGATATCAAGATGACCTTATTCCAGGCCAAATAGTGAATACATAACACCTGATTTGGATGACAAATTGTTGTACGTGAAACAGTTGAGAAAGAAACATTACTCAATAGAAAAAAAAAACCCTGCAGGAATTCTCTAGTGTTTGGACAAGAGAGGAAATATTACCTTGAGAAATTCGACAATCGAAGATAGATCATCAGGCGATCCCTCTTCAAGTTCTTGATATTCAAATTGGAGACAATGGTGTATTGTCTGAAACTGCTGGTATATTTCAGCCACCAGTTTTTTCCTTTCTTCCATGTGCTGGAAAAACTCTTGCTTCATGGGTTCAGTTTCTTTTTCAAGAGTCTTCAATCGTTTACTTAGCTGCTTGATCTTACCGGCCTCTGAAACTTGTTTCAGTTGTTTGCCTTCAGAAGAATCACTGCAAGCTTGATCTCTTGAAGAATTCTTTGGCGATATTTCCACTAGATCGTTTGAACTCGAGGCCCTTGATTCTGTTAGCAGGTTCTTTCCATTCATCAACATAAGCATTTCTCTTCTCTGTTCTTTCATTGCATCTGTACCTCTGACATCTTTTCCAATCTCATCCAAAAGCCTCAGTCCATCACCAGCTTTATGCTTACAAATACTTGCAGGGCTCTTCAGAAGCTTGGAAAATGGAAGGTTTTTTGGCGAGGAAGAACTCTGTAACTCGAGTGCTGCGATCTGCATCTTATTGCAATGCAGAATTCCTCCAAGTTTTTGCAAGGCATACAAATTCTCAGCACCAAGTTGATCAGAAGACCATTGTTCATTACCTACCAGGAAAACAAAGGAAAAGTTGACATGTCAGGAAACGGAAAAACCATCAAAGAATAACCATAAGAGCCATGCCGCAATCACCATGAGAAGCCAAGTAAGAGCTATAAAGGGCTTGACAATCCAAAATATAAAAACTAGAATAAAAGAGAAATATTTGGGTAGACAGAGAGATTGGTTGGGGAATACAGCAGAGTGCATGGTTAAATGATGGTTGCTTACCTGACACAGTTTCCAGGCTCGAAAACACCGAGAACATGCTTCTAGACCTCCCTTCGCTTTTCTTCCAAGAGAAGGTGAGTGTTAGGGATGCAAAGAGCGGTGCGCAGTATCTACTATCTAGACCCTTTTGTCACAGAGAGAGAGAGAGGGAGGTCCATGGGAAATTGCCAAGCAGCTGCAAGAGAATGTCTTCACCCTTGATCTGCCTCTGTTGTTTAATGCAGGCGATTGCTACGTAACATGACGTGGTTAACATGTCTGCAACCTGAGAAACTGCAGCCATTTAGCAGCAATATATTTTGGCATATTATCATATTTAGGGAGGCAAAGTTTGGCTCCATTAACGCAGAGGTTAGGTCATGTGCTTCACCTTGAAGGAAACGAAAGTAATATTTAGCAGCAACTTAGAACTTCATGTTAATATCGAAACCCTCCATCCCCCTTTTCTCCAGTAAGAGCACGTCATGCTGACGAGAGCAAAGGATTGCCGAGTTTGTTATAAATCAAAAACTCTTAAAAGATCAAGAATTTTATAGTTATAATATTTAATTTTATTGATTCATGTTGTTATATGTTAAAAAAATATTACAATTCTTTATATGAATAATACAGGATAGGAAAAATAAAATAAAAAACCTATTCCTTTCAAATAAAAAAACTAGAAAATAATAATAATATAAAATAAAAAGATAAAATTAACTAAAACAAATATTTATTTTTGTAAAAAAACTTATGCAACTGTCACTCTTGGATTGAAAGCAACTTATCCTGGTGTTCAAACCTCAACAAACATTTTTATACATGTCATTTATACTATTCTAGATCTTTATCTATTATATTTGCTATTTTATCATAAGTCTCTAATATAGTATTTATTTATAAATCATCTCATTATAAATTTATAACATAATATTTTTATACGGGTCATCCCATCGTGAATCATATCAATATGATTTTTAATAACAATAATTGACATAAATAAAAATAACACTTTGATTTTTAGATATTTTTTTTATAAGAAAAGTCTCTCCATCCCCTTCCACACAAGCAAATCATATTCTATAATTTCTTTCGACCATTATTATTTAACAATACACAACAACTAACTATTAAAAATCATTAAACTCTAATACATGTTTATTTATGACCTCTAATAAAAATCATCAAAAATAATTAAATTTTTATACCAATTAATATATAACTTTAATACCAACTAATTTAGATAGGGTTGGATGGTATTATGGTTTGTTACAAGAAAAAATACTTAAAAATAAAGAAAACTATTGCTATTGTTATGATAACTTTTAAAATACTTAATTTTATTCATTATGTCCTCACTTGCTAAACAAAGCACTTATAATAATATTGGATAAGAAGAATAAAATAAAAAAACTATTCCTTCCAAGTAGAACAAAAAAACTAGAAAAACATAATAATACAAAATTAAAAATTAAAATTAATTAAGAAAAATATTTTTTTTTTTCTAAATATTTCCCTACAGCAGTCTCCTCTAAGTTAGAAGTAACCTGTCCTACTACTTAAACCTCAACAAACATCTTTATATATATGATCCACTCTATACTAAATTCCTAATACATTTGTGCTCACTATCCTATAATGAATTTCTAACACAATACCTTTGTTTTAGTCATTTCATCACAAATTGATAACTTAAACCTTTGTAAATTTATAACATAAAACCTCTGTACGGGTCACCCATTCTAAATCCTAATATTAGAATTTTCAATAACAATTAACTCAAATAGAAACAATTAATTAATTCTTAAACATGTTATATTCGGTGACTTCTTCCAACATTCTTCCAACAATGATTTTTCAACATCACACACATAACTATTAATAATCATTGGGATATAATACATGTTCCATACAATCTCTAATCAAAATTATTAGAAATCATTAAGCTCCGATATTAATTTACATATAGTTTTAATACCAACTAATACAAACAAGAATAATTAATAGCAAAGTTTATTACAAATCAAACCACTTGAAAGAACAACATCTTTGCTATGAGAAGACTTTCAAATTACTTAAAAGACTCACAACCTTTTACATATAAAAATTATTCCTTTCAAATAAAAAAAAAACCTCAGAAAATATAACAAAATAAAATATAAAAATATTGACTAAGAAAAATATTTATTTAAAACCTTCAATACTGGTAGCAACCCTACAACCCCTCAAACCTTATAAACTATACAAATCCTTTCTGAATAAAACGCAAGGCACCAGAACAAGAATTTGTAAACTGCTAAATCCTGATCATACCATTAGAGACTGGAAAATTTCATTGTGATAACGAACCATTTACAAGGAAGCCAAAAGATTATTCCAATACACAAGGCTGCTCAAGATTATTCCTCAAGAATATAAGACATTATTACAAGTGTCTGTCATGCCAATATTACTTGCAGTCCTCCATATACAATGACCGTAGTAGAGGGTCTTTTTCCGTACATTCAGCATGGAGAGACTGCTGGGTTGCTCAGTCAACTGGGACTTCGACCTCCAGTTTTAGGCCAGAATTTCCAAAAAGCTGCCTCGCATACAAAGCAAAATCCATCATTGAATAGCTCAAAAGATTATTGCAAGGAACATGTAGACTGGATCGGATCATTTAGGTGGGTTTCTTCTACATGAAATTACCAGATACGATGATCTTAACTTAGCATCAAGCTCATGATCTTAACTTAGCATCAAGCTCATGCGTGTCAATAGAGAAAACATAGAAATTTTAGAGTGGGACAACTGAAGAAAACCAAGCATTTTTGTTCTTCAACCCTTGGTCGCTTTTTCAGTCAAAAGAGAGTAGAAAAAGAAAAGAGTAAATAATAATAATAATAATAATAATAATAAAAAACAATTGAAGACCTAAAACTATATACAAGAACTCTAAGATGACATGTGAACTGCTGCGTTAGTCTAGCCTTTATTACAGGTTTTCTCACATCAAAACTTCACTAAAAGGAATAACAGCCCCCACCCTCTTCCTCCTTTCCCACAAATAAATAATATAGAATAAATTAAAAGAAGAAAAAGAAAACCACGACATGAAAATTCCAACCCATTCTTCAGATGGCTAAAAGTATTTGCTAGTAGAAAAGACAATAATAATTAAAATTCACTACTGAGAAAAGAGCATCCTAGCCAATGACCACCCAAGGTCTCTAGAAAGAATACAGGAATAACTGCCAGAAAAATAGCACTCGAATGAACAGCATGTGAATAGACAGTTACAGACAGCAGGATGGCTTGTAAGATCAACAGGAATTTCATGTTGTATGAGCCCTGAATACCAAAGTTGTTAAGATAGTACGATCTCTTTGTGCTTATCAGGGAATGCAGCAGCATTACACAATAATGCAGTTTGAACTATCTGCCAAACATTGATATTTACAGCAACTTTAAGATTCTAAGATTCGCACTGAATTATTCTGTAATTTTCTAAGAATAAAATATCAGTTCTAAATCCCTTATGAGGTCACAAAAGGCCTTTCCGCCCCCCTGAATTATCTTACCCTTGTATTCATAAAAATCTGCCAATGCTAGCTAAAGCATGTTTTAACAAAGAAAGGTACAGAAGATAATGTAATATGTAGCTTTCGTGTGGATGATACTCGCAACAACTCTTTATTCTACCAGTCAAAATAAAATTAATAAAATCATTTCTAACCTATTGGTGCTCATAGAGATGCATGTATCCTCACTCTCTTTGAGACTATTGTTTTGTTAGTCAATAAGAAGTAAATCAAATTAATTAATTAACTTTCATTTAATTGTAATAAGAAATACTGTATTCTAGGCAATTATGTTAGCAGAAGAAAATACAAATAAAATGTAAAACAACTTAATGAAGTCATCCAGCATTAAGTATGATTCCCTTGTGTAACCCGCCTCCTTCAAAACTTGGATCAAGACTTTCTGCAGGACAAATGAGAGAAAGTGTAAGGAATTAATTATGCTAGTGTGATATCTGAAGAAACAGTGACATGTTGCAGCAACACAAAATTACTCATGAAATGTTTTTACCTAAAATAGTAGCCAAAAAGGTCCAGATAAATACCAATATATTAACAAAATAGACGCTAGCATATAGATGATTCCCTCGTTCGAACAAATTGCAAATTTCAAAATAACCAGCCATAAAGAAATATTAAATCAAGTGGAAACCAGCATAAAACATGATGGTCATCAGCCAGACAGTCATTGAATTAACTCCTTTCAAATAAGTCATGACCTGATCATTTCATCCCTTGATGATTGAGACACCATCTACAATAACTCCCAAACATTCAAGTATAATGTCTTTCATAAATGATTTCATGCATTATGAACTTTCAGGATATTTGCTGCAAATATCAAACCTCAAATCTTATGGTGTTGCAAATAGCAGGATTAGATAACTGAACAGGAAGTGTTTGGTTATACCTCTCTTTGCTCATTGGACATGAATACACCAGATAAATCCTGAAGAACTTCTAGCATGTCATTGAAAGATATTTTTCCATTCCCGTCCGAGTCATATACTTTGAAAATAACTGGGACACAGACGTTCAATGATATTAGTATAACACCAAAAACAGCAGAAAATTTACCTTTCTTCAGAGTGAGGACAATAAATATTCTCAATCAACATAGAAATGGCAACCCAAAATGAAAGAATGGCAAGGGTAAAAGGTGCGCTATGCATGTAATACGCGCAATGCTGGCCTAACTGGATAAATTCCATCATATTAACAGCTAATTCCTCTTTTTTTTTTTGGTCCATCACAAAGCTCTCAAAACAAGTTTAACATGACTAATATGTCTTACAAGTCACCACATGCTTTCTCTAGTCCTCATAACACATCTACAAACTATTTAGTTTACTCCCACCTAGAAGGTAAAACCAATAGAAACAAATCATCATGAATAAGTTGTGATAAAATTCAAATATTGTAAAATCAAGGTATCAAATACTTACGTGTGATTTTCTCCTCCATATTTGCTTTAGCAGAGAAAGCAGATAAGAAGGCAACGAAGTCCTTGAAGTTCAAACCATCAAGCATTTTAAGCAGCCTCTGCAAGAAGCCAGAAATCCACCCATGCTCTCAACATAAAATGAACAAAGAAAAAAGGAAAAAAACATAAATTCAATATCCAGTTAGTTCTCCATTAATTAATATAAACTTGGGCCAAAAAGATTACCAGAGAGAGTGGATTCATTGCAAACTCAGGCACTGATAAGAATTCATCAGCTGAGATAAACCCCTTTGCATTTCGATCTAGCTGGCAAAACCTTTGATACAGTGACACTATTTCTTGCTGGGAGACTAAATTCCTCAATAAAAATAAAAACACCAAATTGAGAGCTAAAACATCAAAATAACATAAGTAAGGAGACGGAGAAACAATACAAGGAAAAAACAACATTACATAGATTATGGCAGTGTAGTTGAACCTCTTCTAAGTCATACTGAGTTAGCATTGACGAGGCAGTCCCCATTGAATCTTCACCAAGAAAAAGAAAAAAAAATCAACAAATTTAAATAAAGAAAAGGACCATTTCTCATAGATAACAAGTTACCGATACCCATTAACCAAAACACAAATTTCAAGCCAGTAATAATCATATAAATCATACCCATAAAACCCCAAATTGGAAATTCCAACAAATATTCAGCTCGTCTTTTCATCATTTATGATTCAGTTAAAAACAAACAATTCAGACCAAGAATCAGTATACTGAGTTTAAAGCATGAAACTTTTTTCCCGGCAACCAAACAGGCAGAACGAAAAGAGAGAGACCTGGGAGTGAAGCAGAGATGGGTGAAGCGATTGGAGGGTGCAATGGACAGAGAGGATGATTGCGGAGGCGTGTGTGTGTGTGTCTAGAAGACAGGGGAGGGGAGGGGAGGGGAGGGGAGGAGCAGGGGAGGGCAGAGATGGCTTTTTAGGTTTATTTTACCTGGTCATCATCGATGCTTGAAAACCCGACAGGATTTACAAAGCATCATTATTCCATTCCCCTAATTGACTGACTGCTTGCTGACGAGGAATTTTATGTTCATGCTAATCCCCAGCTACATATGAGCAGCAGCTCACGATGTCTCTAACCATTGTTTTTAATGATAAATTTATTATATAATTGAAAAAAAACTAATTCTCATGGAAATATTTATTCAATAATGAAATTACCATGGCGAAAATACCTTTCAACTATATTGGAGTTATATGATATTTTTATCATCACATAATATATATATATATATATATATGTGTGTGTGTGTGTGGGGGGGGGGGGGGGGATTATTTAGCCATTAAACATAATCTTTTACAACATTTAAAAGATCTTGAAGTTTTTAATATGATGAGGTATTGTGATCCTGAATGTTCTAAAATTTAGTGTAGATGGATATTTGTCTTTCTTTTCTTTTTTTTCATCTTTTTCCACCTAGATTTCTTTGACAACCCTTTAAAAATTTTCAAAACAGTCCTTGTAATTTATTTTTTCTTCATATTTGGTATTTGGTTTTTTTATTACTATTTTTTTTGTAATTTTGAATAGTCTATCAAATCATAATTGTTTTTTGAATTTCATCCTTAATTTTTAATCTTTCAAATTTAATCTTTATTTTTTTATTCTTATTTATTTTGTTTGGGTTCATTTATAAAATTTTTATTTTATATATAATTTTATCATCCTTGAGTTTTATTTCTATCAAATTTTATCCTCATTATTTTTTTATTATCTCTTTTTTACAAGTGTTTTTACTAATATTTTTTCATGATTTCATCTTAAAAATTAAATTAGTTGTGAATTATACTTTTTTATTGAACTTGGATTTGGTATTTTATATATTATGAGTTTTAGAGATAAGACTAGGTTTATAAGGCTCACTTGAGCTTGTTTTTTTTTTTTTTAAGTGGATTGTTTTTTTTAGTTTTACTTTGTTCTTTTTTATTGTTTGCCATTCATGGAATTAGCCTTCGGTTCATCACTAGGATCACTAGTTTTGAAGGTTAACATAGGTTAATTTTTTTTTGTTATTTTTAAATTGATTTATTTTAATTTCATCATTCAATATTTTTATAAGATTATCTCAATTTTATACTTATGGTTGTGAATTATACGAGTTCATCCGATTTAATATGGTTTTTCTATTGTTTTTTTCCTTGTTTTATTTATTGTTGTTGTTATTTTTTTTTTCATGTTGCTTGAATTATTGATTGAACTAATGACTCAGGTCTCAAAATTTTTTACTTAATTTTTTTTTGCATAGCTAACGACAGTGCGTGGGAAACAAATCTAGTACATTTTTAAATTAGTATATGTTAACCAAGATTAAGTTTTTTTAACAAATAATTTTATTTAATGTATCTTTTTAAATATTAATTTTAAGGTAGAAAAGAATATCTTCAAATAAATGAGTTTTTGTTCTCTCTCTCTCTCTCTCTCTATATATATATATATATATATATATATATATATATATATATATTGTAGATTCTCAAGATCAAAGACCAACCTATAAGTGGTGTGTAATTTTAGGGTATAAACTAGTCAAATCATAGGCCAAATTAAAATGAATTGAAATTTTGATGGTCATTTAATGATGAAATTAAACAAATTAAAAACCAAGGACTCATTTATAGAAGATGTTGAACTCTAAGATTGATACTTGAATTTGACAGGGGTGCAATTGCATATAATAAAAGTTGAGAGACAATTATGGGTGCAATTAAAAGGAATGGAAATAGTAGAGACCAAATTGATATCAACTAAATTCAAAATTAGAAAATCCTAATACTTAGGATATAACCTAGGCAACATGTCATTCATCCACTATTTATCTATTTCATTAGAAATTTTGGATGATTGAGTAAACATGTTTAGGCAAATAAATGTGGTGTTTTCAACCATCTAAGGAGTTATAACTACCATCAATTAAATTGAGAAACACCCCATCTACAACCTCATGCCTATAAAATTGGACATTTACACCCTAATTCTTCCACAAAAGTCTCTAATATCTTGTTCGGATTAGCTTATTTTTATTTTTAGATTTTGGGTTGATCGAGTTGGCATTTGAACAAATAAATGTGAAGTTACGAACCTCCAAATTAAACAAGGTTGGATCTAAATTAAATGTGTACACCTCATATACCAATTTCAGGTAGTTTTTGATGATATTTATATTAGAGTTGTTTTGAGGAAACCTTAAAAATGATCAACCCAATCAACTTTGACAGTGATATCTATTTTTTAAAAACCACCCTTTTTATCTTGTTTTCATTCTTAAAGCTTCTCAAAGAGTTCTTATTAATGCCTTTAAAGCTTCTCTTTTAAAATCAAAAGGCCACAAATTACTCCTTGTCCTTCAAATTTAGCAAAACCACCAAATACCGCTAAAATCAAAATCACAATTGCAAAGCCAACCTAGTATAAGAGTTTTGAAATGTTAGCTTTTATCCAAAACCTTTTTACTTTGATTAAAGGGGTAAGATTTGATCAATCTTTGAAGGAATCCACTAAGAAAACCTAAAAAAACCTTATAAATATCTTTTAAAAATAAGAGGAGAAAGAAAGAAGAAGAAAAACTTATGGAAATACTCTGTTAATAGACCTAACATAGAAGGTCTAACAAGCTTTGGAAAGAAAAGGATTGAAAGGGAAAAAAAAAGAAAAGAATAGAAAAAACAACAACCTATAGTTAGCACACTTAGAGAAGGTATAACAATGTATAAACTTAAGGCTGAAGTCCATATGGCCTTTTCATTCATGTTTTCTTAATGCTTAAATCTTTTTTAATTTTTTTAATTTGTTTTAATGTTATGTTATTTTCTAGTTTTGTTTTGATTAATACATAAAAAAATATTTTTATTTTTTAAATCTAGTTTAGAGTTGTTGTTGATGTTACCAAGTGTCAAAACAATATGTTTATAATTGATTTTGATAAAATAAGATAGTTTTGGATTCTACCAAAGGGTGACAATGGATGTTTGATGTTTTTTTTTGTTTTGTTAGTATATGTTTTTAGTTTCTGAGCATGATTTGGGTTCCAAGTGTTCAAAAAGCTAATTTTGAATTGAATTTTGATGTTTTTATTGGCTATCATTAGGTCTATAAGTACGAAGTTGGAATTTAATACATGTTTGTGATAATTTGATATTTTCTATTAGTTTTTTGGATTTAATTATGTTTGGTATTGATAATGTAGTTTGTAAGGACAAAAAACGGTGTGTTTAGAAGCTTAGAAGGCTAAATTTAGATTTCAATGTTAATTCTTCAAGTTCTGAATTTTTTTAGATTCTAGGTTTATGCTCTTTGCATGAACTTTGCCCTAACCTCTTGTTTCTAAACTGTTTTGGGTTAATTGTTGGCACAAATATATTAGTTTGTCACCTTTACCAAATAATATAGGGTTAAAATGCATCAATAACATTTATTCATGCATTTAGATTTTAGGGTTCTTTTGACTGCCCAAATATATTTTGATCATATAATGGTGATTGTTAATTAAAGAAAATGAATATTTTATTCCTGATTTATGTATGATTACAAACAAAATCTTATCCTTTATTGCACAAAGGCTTGTCTTGTTTGTTATTTGTGTTTGTTGGGTTTCAGTTTGAATGTTCATCATGTTCTTGGTATTTGATCTATTTTTGTTATAATTTTTTATGTTTTTGTGTTTTTTCTTAGTTTTTATCTATTTTTAGTTTAATTGTATGTTTTGCTGAGTGTCGGGTCAAACCATAGTTTTTGGTTCAATTCAGGGTCGAACCAATGTTTTCGAGTCAACTTGATTGGTTTTTTAGGTCAGGTACAAAGGTTTTATTTGGTTTGTTACTATTTTTTATAAGGAATATTTTGCCTAAAGCATTGTTCAATAAACACATACTTAGACCTATATTGATAGTTTTGAATAAAAATGATTTTTTTTTGATAGCCCCCCAATAACTTCCAAAAAATACAAAAAAAATTCAAAAACCAATTTAAAATTATTTATGTGTCCTTCTCATTTTTGTTTTGATAATTTTATTTAATATTAAGGTTGTTGACTTATATTATAAGATGTTGACTAGTATTAAAATACTTGTTTTTCATCGAAAACCTCAAACATTTCTATAAAATTCTCTTTAAAAAAACAAAAAACAAATTGTTTTATTTGGTATGCATATAGCTAAGTCTCTTAAAAAAATAAAAAATAAAACATATTTTGGCTTAAAAAATAAAAAAAATACATGGTATGATTTGGAAATTTTTTTATATAAAAAATTTAAAAATATCTTTGCATATCTTTTTTGGATTTAATAACTAGTTTATTGAATTAATGAGAACTTGACCAATATTTCCAAAACCCTAATTTTTTTATAGAATTAATGGTTAATATTATATATGAATATTGGACATACAAATAGACTGATATTTTAATATTAGGAGTTGATTATAAGATTCTTAAAATTATTTCAAATATTTATAAATTTTAATTAAGAGTATTATCACTATGATATACGAGTTGTGGAAAACCCTTGTCAGCACACCTATATGATTTTTTTTTATAAGAATTTATTTGGGTATAAGAGCCTATTATAAATTATAAATACTAGATTTATTCAAGAAAGTAATTCTTTCTTTTAAGACATAGATGAACTATCAATTAGAAATTTATCAATATCTTTAAGTCATATTTAGTCCATAAGTTATGCTAGGGGTGTTACTATATTTTCTAGCTATAACTAGTCTTATATCTTAGAATTTCATATAAGACCACTCCACTGGAGCTTCTAATAACCTTGAACCATTGATCCTGGCATCCCGCCATGTTATGCATGCACTGATTACCATTATATTTTGACTAAAGAACCTCTAGTGCAATAAAATAACGAAAATGCAACTGAATAAAAAATGGCAATCTAGTAATTATAGCATGCTTTCAAAGCTTAAACTTTCATGAAGCATTTTAATCGATGTAATATATGTATGCACTCCTTTAAAGGCAACAATGTATAACATATCCTTTGTCAAGATTTTCTAGTTTTTGTTGGAATTAATAAGGAATACTTGAAAATTATAAGAAATAAAAGAGGAAAAGGTGTAAGGAGGTCACTTAAGCAATGGTGTCTAGATTAATGTTCTAGAGAGGTTTGTTGGTGGTATTGGTGGATATAAGGTTGATACTATTTGATAGTGAATTAATGGACAAGTAACGAACCACGACTGCAATGACAAACATTAATAGTACTAGAAGCATAATGAAAACAATAATAGTAGTTTTATGACTGATTCATCATTTCTTCTTTACAAAAAAGGTTTATTCAAGTAAGTGGCCAATGAAAATACCTTTGTTAGGTTTATTTTGTTCGAGTTCCTTAACATTATCATTGTCCTCATCTGTATCAATATAGTCAAATGGTTGTTGACATGGTGAAGTGAAGATTAGTTTGCTTGATTTGGTGGCTCGACCATTATGGGGTAAGAAGTAGCTAAAACAAAGATGAGGTACTTCTTGTACGAGGATCAACAAATAACTTTGAGGGTAATCATTGTCCATATTAGCCATCAAAATCAACCACTGCCTAAATTTGACACAATTTATTTCTTTAATTGTTGTCGCACATCATATACCAATAGTAGTATACCGATAACCATGTGCAACACCAACAACCATTTGAGATCCACCACCGAATGATCAAATGAAGGGAGACATGAGGAAAGGTATGGCATTCCACCATAAAAAATTCCATTTCATAAGAAGGTTAGAAACACTATAAATGTTTTTCATGTTCATTTTAAAAAATGTAGGTACCTAGTTGTTCAAGACAAGAAAAGTAAGATAAATTCATTAAAAATATTAGATTACCAAATTGATTTGGATTTAGATTAATTAATGTTTGAAAAAGGTTTAGAAAAGAAGAGAAATTGGTGTATAAAAGATAGACAAAGTGAAAACATTTGGTTATTTAGTTCAATTTTAGAAATAATGTACATGATGGTACTTTGACTATTTTGTTTAATTTACAAACTTGAGTGGACTTAGAATAGAGTATAAATTGTATTTTTTAAATAAAAACAAAGTAAAAACAATAATTAAATTAAAAGGTAATTTTTCTTTTTTTATTGTTGTTAGTAATAGTAATATGCGAGACATCACAATAGTTTTCATGAGAAATATTGTATGAATTCATAATAAAAAGACACAATGATTTAATGAGATGTTTTAGTTATTTTTATAAGGAACATAAAAGATAAGGATTTAAAAGGACCTACCTTTCCTCTTTTTTTGTTTTTTTTTTAAAATAGCATTCACCTTTGCGCAACTATCAACACAATGTCTTATTCAATACAACGACAAATAATTTTATATATATTAGAAAGTGTAATAGTAATTGTTTTTTAAAATGATTTTTATTTTAAAATATTTCAAAATAATATTTTTTTTATTTTTTTAAACTTATTTTTTATATTAACACATCAAAATGATCTAAAAATATTAATTTAAGATAAAAAAAATACAAAATTTAAACTTTTTTAAAACATTTTTAAAATACAATAAAATAAAAGATACCAAATTGCTCTAAAAACAAAAGCTGGAGAAGTGAAAGATTTGATTTAGCACCACTAAAAGTAAAAAAGCATATGATCACTCATCAAGCATATAACCTTTAATAAATAAATAAAAATAATAACCTTGTTTTTTTTTAAATAAAAAACTAATAAAATTGTTCTTCTAGTTCCTCAACTATCATAGTAACTTGATATTATACAAAGTAGAACTTTTCACGAGATATCATAAAATTTTTCATAAAAAATATTGTCTGAATCCAAGTATATAATATACAGTAATATAACAAGCTCTTTTTTTTTAAATAATTATAATAATAAATATCACTCCAACTAAATTAGACTCCTACTTTGACTTTTTTTTTTGAATTTTAAATTTCATGATATTAAATGTGCAAATTCTTTTCAAGAAAATCTTATAACTGAAAACCATCTAGACGTGCAATGCTATATAATGAATTATGTTTTATTTTTTCCATGTTTTTAGGAAATATTATTATTAACCTCGATATGAATTATAATTTTTTATTATCATTATAGAAAATTAATTATTTATATACCATATTACATGTAATATTATTTATCTAGTCCACTTTATGATATCATGATACCATGAATTTTGGAATTTATGTTTTTTTCAAAGATTAAAAATTTCACAAATAATATGTGATAGTTTTTATTAGGATTGTATGATAGAAAGAGAGACTAATTTGGTGATCTGGTTACAAATAAGATAATAGGAAAGGAATAATAATGTTCTCAAAAAGTAATGAAAAATCAAATGTATGATAAAAAGAGACTAGATTTTTTTATAGATAGAATTAGATTGGAAATGACAAATTACTATCTTGTTTATGTTTGGTGTGTTCTAGGCTAGACTACACAATTTGTTTTGTTCAAAACAAGATTGTTTGTTAGTTAATTTTTTTTTGAATTTAATTTGAGTCAACTTAGATTAATTTTTGACTCATGACTAAGGTCTTATCCCAGGTCAATTTTTTAAGTGTTAAAACTATTATAATAATTAATTTTATCCTTACATTGATTCTCTTGACCTGTGACTCGAGTCTTAGCTTTGGTTGACCTTTGAGTTGGATTTTAAAACTATGATACTAATCATTTTTATTTTTACATTTTCTTAAGTCAACCTGAGTTGACTATCCTGACCCGTGATCTAGGTGTTTGTTTGGATTAACCATCCTAACCCATGACCTAGATTTTATTTTGGATTGACACTCTAGTTAAGTTTTAAAACTATAAAAATATTTATTTTTATCATTATATTGACCTAGGTCAATAGTAAACGAACTTGTGACTCATACCTAGCCTTAGGTCGATTTTTGAGTCGAGTTTGTTTTTATCCTTATATTAACATGGGTTAATAGTCAACTCGATCTAAGACTTGAGTCTTGTTCTAAGTTGACTATTGAGTTAAATTTTAAAACTATAATAATAAGTATTTTTACCATAACATTGACCCTAATCAATATCAACCCGCTCCATAATTTAGATTTCACACTTGATTAACTTTATAATTTTTTTTTTAAATTTTAATAATTATTATTTTTATTATTTTATTAGCACGGATCTACTCTGTAAAATCAATAACATTATTCAATCTCTTTAAATGAAAATTTCTTCACTAAAATAGCTTTATAACAAAAAAAATAATTTTTATACCATCCAAATATACTTTAAACAACTTCACGCAAAATTATCATCGTAGGTGCTTTAATCCAATATATCAAACACCACCTCAATGATTTTCAGGCGAAGTTAAGGATGATGGTGATGCATTTCACTATCAACAACCCCATCCTATAGAGTACTGAATGGCTTGGTTCCACTATCCTCATTGGCTACACGCACCAAAATATCTGCGATCCCCTGCTCCTCGTCAATGTTGTCCGGAAAAGCCTCATTTAGCTCTTCCACAATCACATATGAGCCAACTTTCGACCTGGCTTCCCAGCCATATAGCTTTAAAAATAGTGCAAAGTTCAATTTATTTATTTTAGCTTTGCATACGAGGAGGTTTTTTTTCCCCTCTCTGTAATGTTTTTTAGTTTTTTTTAAATCAAATTAATATTTGTTTATATATTTTTTTATGATTTTAATTTTTTAATATAAAAATATTATTTTAATATATTTTCAATTAAAAAATATATATTTAAAAAAACTCTTTATACTACATTCCCAAACATGCACCAATATTTATTTTTTCTAATAATATTTTTTAAAATATTATTTTGTTTGAAAAAATATTAAATTAATATTTATTTTTGTGTTTTTTTATGGTTTTGATTTGTTAATATAAAAACATATAGAAAAATATTATTTCTAAAAACTTTTAGTTAAAAACATCTTTTTTTATAAAATACTATGATGATCATTTTATGATGATGGGCTTTAAATATTATTCAAAAAAGGTATTTTTAAATTTGAGTAATGCTAAATATTCAGATTGTTTTATATAAAAAATACACATTAACTATTTGATTATAATCTTAAAAGTATGAACTAACTATAAATCTCAATAATCTTAAAAGTAGAAATTTTTGTTCTTTTTAATTTTTTATGAATAGTAAAAGGATGAAATTACTCTTTGAAGTTAAAAAAATAAATAAAAAAGGTGTGCGACAAAGATATTTTTATATTTTTATTTTGATTTTTCAATTATAATATATTTAATAAAGAGATAATTATGTTTGACCATTAAGCCATGTATAATTTTTAAGGTTATCATGTTTTTATTTAATGTTTTTATGAATTGGTCTTGAAACTTTTTTTCTTATATTTTTTTATGATAATATCTCCAGGTCATAAAATTTGAGAATTAATTCAGTTTAATTAGTTTTGATTTTAATTTTACCATTTAATATTAAATTGTTTAATAATCTAGGTAGACTTAGAGCATCTTCATTTTATCTTTTTTTTTATCAATTTTTTTATTGTTCATGTATTTTTTTAATCATATTATTTAAATTACTAATTAAACCAATAACTTAATTTTCATTTTTTTCTTATCATTTTTCTTTTTATATTGAGAAACATTTTGCCCATCTTGATGGAGCACAAGACACAAATCTAGTTACAACAAAAAACTCAAATGCTGTCTTTTACTATAGCAAAAAATACCATGCACTCTCACACAATTCATTGTGGATTGGAACAATATATTTTTTTTTGATAATTTTTACTTTAATTCTAAAACTTTTATTTTACTTGATTTGGCCATTTTAAATTCAATTTAACCTCTAATTACATATTTTTTTTAGGATGGAGGATTGAATTGAAAGCTAAGGGATTGAAGTAAAACTTTTGGGTAACATGGGAGGCAAGTTGAAAGTTTTATTGAAACATTCATTTTAATCCCTTATATTTTTCAGATATCAAGTACCCAATCCCTTGAATTTCAAATATAATATCTTGAATTTTTTTTAGTTCTTTTCTGTTAGGAGAAGAGAGAGGGAGTGGCTGGATTTTGATATAAAGAAAGAAAGTGGCCGTTGGTAAAGATTCTGGTTACTAAAATGAATAATTTTTGTGTTAAAAGGTTTCATATAATGAAAAGGATTATATTTAGTTTTTTTTTAACTTTGAAAACACATAAAACAATAAATTTTAGCTTGGGAAAATTTTTTGTTTTGGGTGGATTTCAGGTTATAAGCTATTTTTTTTGGTGGTCATGGATTTGTTTAATAAGGTCTTTAGGGTGTTTTAATTGAAAATTAGATTAAAAATGAGATTTCGAATGAAAAGAAGGACTTCATTTTTCCGACCATCAAAATGACTAGATTTTGGATTTTCTAGGCAACTTGTCATCTGCTAATGTAAATAACGTATCATTTTTTTAATGTTTGGGTTTAACATTGCTAGCTTGCATGCGGGTTGTTGTTTTATTGGGCTAGACATTGGGCCTGACTTACCAGTCTCGACAACACCTAATTTAGTTTTTTTTTTATTCTGTTTTTTTTTTAATTTTTAGTTTCTTAACAAATAATGCATTATTTATGTATATTTTTTAAATAAACTTTTGATTTATGTGTTAATTAGATTGTAATTATTTTTAAATGATATTAAATGTGCTTAATTTGTAGAGTTATGTATGATTCATTTATAGT
Organism: Populus pruinosa; assembly: GCA_026413675.1. Classification (NCBI taxonomy): domain Eukaryota; kingdom Viridiplantae; phylum Streptophyta; class Magnoliopsida; order Malpighiales; family Salicaceae; genus Populus; species Populus pruinosa. The sequence continues at coordinate 4,091,876 of CM048594.1, forward strand.
TTTTTTTTAAATTTTATATAGATTATTTTTTTAATATTAATTTTTTATAAGATTTTTTATATACGCAGCCTTGCATTGTTTTTTTTTTAATTATCATTTAATAAATTTTATATGTTATGAGCAACCTTACATTGCTTTTTTTTTTATATAATTATTATTCAATAAATTTTATGTGTTTTTTATAATAAATTTATTTTGATAAATGAATTTATTAAATATAACCATGTAAATTACCTATGTAGCAATGTTAGATATATTGATCTTTATTTTTTGGCTTAATGCACTATTTGTGTATAATTTTTCAAATAAAATTTTGGTTTATGTTTTAATTAGATTGTGATATTTTTAAATGATATTAGGTGTATTTAATTTTTAGAAAAGTATGATTTATCTTTATTTTTTAATTTAATATAGATTAATGTTTTTTTGAATATTTATTTTTTTATAATATTTTTCACATGTGTAGCCTTACATTGTTTTTTTTAAAATTATTTTTTAATAAATTTTATGTGTTATATGCAGCCTTGTATTGTTTTTTTTATATATAATTATTATTCAATAAATTTTATGTGTGTATCAGTTTTTATTATAGATTTTATGTATTTTTTCTATTAAAAATTTATTTTGATAAAAAAATTCATTAAATATAACCAAGCAAATTACCTGTTTTGTGATGTTAAAAATATTAATCTTTATTTTTTGTTTGGTTTTTTTAATTTCACTTTTGTTTATTGTTGATAATTGTTTTTATTACTTTACATAATGGTTATCAGGTTGTTTAATTAGATACATACATAAATTTTTTAATTTATATTTAAAAGTTTTTTTGTTATATATATATATTAGATGGAACTATTTGGTTAATATTTGTCCAAAAAAATTTAAAAGTTTTAGGTGTTTTTAGATTTTTTTTTTCTTGAAAGAAAAATTTACTATACTCATTTTATATATTGACTCGAGACGCATATGATTATATAAAATATTTTTGTATATATTTAATTAAGTTATTTAGGTTGTTGCAATAACAAAAAGTTAAACAAATATTTATTATTTTTTAATTATTAACAATTATTAAGACTTTACTTCTCATTTAAAAGTTAAGCTTCCATATTTTTTTATTTATCATGTTATTTTTTATTTTAAAATGCTAAAACAATATCTATGTTAAATTAAATTTTTTTTATATATTTTATAATTTAATTCTTATATAAAATTCAGTTTTTATATGATGTTTGGTATTTAAAAACCAAATTATATTCCTGTAAATGTTATCTGCTATTGATTGCAGGCTTAGAAATCATTTTTTTTAATTGTTCCATAATTAAAAGTAGAACGTGAGCAACTTATCTAGTAACTACCTAAAGCTCAACCACAAATCAGCCAAGCCAATCTTCCAAAACTAAGCTCAGGTGTCAGTTCATTGAGCTCCAGCTGCAGCACCAACACACCTCACCATTAAAGATTGTCGCATAGCTCCTCTAACTTGAGCTCTCTTCTCTACATGATTTGTCCTGATACATACCAACCACAACACCTCACAAACATTAGCAAGAATCACAGAAAGACCAGACTTGCAATCACATCAGAACTTCCTAACAAGCATGGCTGGAGTTTCAGCTCTCCCTGCAGAGATTTTGCTATCAAAGCGTGTTCAGGAAATGGTCCTTAACGGTGAAGAACCACAAAAGCCCTACATCAGTAGAGATGATTGCACTAATGAAGCAATTCCCAGTCCCCCATCTGATCTGATTCCGATCATAGACCTCAGCCTCCTCTCTTCTTCAGAGCCATGCTCTGCACAAGAACTGCAGCGGCTTAGATCAGCTCTTTGTTCATGGGGCTGCTTTGAGGTATGAACTTTATTAACCCTTCACGGAGACTGAGACTCGAAATGATAGCCCAGAATACCGAACATACCACTCATTAGAAGTCTAAAGCCAGTGTCAAGCACGATCTTAGCAAAAAGGTCGAGAGATGTGTAGGCAAGTTGCATTAGAAGCATGAATATTCAACAACAGTTCCAGAATCATAATCTATATGCCCTAAATATAGACCCAGAACCTGACAAAAAAAGGCAAAAGCAACCTCTTTTGCAATTGTTGAGTTGACTTCGTTTTTGTTCTCCATGCTACGTTGTTAAAACTACTTGTGGATTTCAGGCAACAGGTCACGGTATTCCAAAATCATTTCTTGATACGATTCGCCAAGTAGCGAGGGATTTCTTCGAGCAGCCAATGGAGGAGAAGAAAAGGCATGCTAAAGGAGTGGAAGAGTTTGAAGGATATGGAGCTGATCCTGTCCCAGCAGAAGGACAGTCGCTTGACTGGTCTGATCGCTTGTTTCTTGACGTATACCCAGAAGATCGAAGGAAGCATAAGTTTTGGCCAGAGAATCCAAAATCATTCAGGTCTGCAGCATGCTCTTTGTATACATCGACTGCTAGAACATGTCAAAGATAGCCTTGGGAAATTCAGATATATTATCAGAGAACCTGTATCCTCAACAAACTCCAGCAAGATATATGTGCGTGTGTGTGTTCTCAATTCTAAACTGTGATTTATCATCAATTAATGCACAAAACATTCCACATGACAGAACATTTAAAAAGTAAGATGTCCTAAGCATGTGTTTTATATCATCTTCTTCATCATAAATAGAAACAGTGATTGGGAAAGAATCTGATAGTTTTCTTGGGAAGAACTGGTAAAAGATTTTGATTATAGCAAACTAACAAGCAAGCCGCACTAGAGGGTTCACAATGACTTGTTCTAAAGAATTTCAAAGATTTTGCATTCAGATCAGAATTTTTGTGACTTATAATATGCACATAACATATTCATAATTATGCAGAGAGGTTTTAGAAGAATACACTTCTAGGATGCAAATATTCACAGAGCTTGTTTCAAAAGCTATGGCAAAGTCATTGAACTTGGAAGCAGATTGCTTCCTGAATCAGTTTGGCAAACGAGCAGCGCTACAAGCAAGGTTCAACTGCTACTCACGGTGTCAGAGGCCTGATCTTGTTCTCGGTTTGAAAGCCCATGCAGATGGATCAGGGTACACCATTATCTTGCAAGACGATGTAGAAGGTCTTCAAGTCTTCCAAGATGAGCGATGGTTCACGGTTCCTGCAATTTCTGATGCTCTCCTAGTACTCATGGGTGATCAAATGGAGGTATGGTTGATGCTAATCTATCATGTGATCTTAACAGGATAGGGACACATTGATACTACAAGCAAGCCCCCAGGAGAATTTATGTTTTGAAAATGCAGTCGCCGGAGCTTGCCAAATGCTCTGTGCCTAAACATGCTGGATCTGGCCAAAACATCTTGACCTTTGCAGTGACATAATTCACTTGGCTAGATAAATGTTAAGGAAAACATTTATTACATAACAGGTGTCTCAAACAGTTCAAACTCTAACAAGCAATTTTAGTAATCCAGAACATCTCATGAATGATTACCTAATTTAATGCAGATCATGACCAATGGAATGTTCAAGAGCCCAGTTCATAGGGTTTTGACCAACTCAGAGAAGGAGAGGATTTCCGTTGCTGTCTTCTACACACCTGAACCAAATAAAGAGATTGGACCAGAAGAAGGTTTGATCAACGAGGAACGAAAAAAAATATACAAGAAAGTGAAAGACTATGCTGATGTGCATTGGGAACACTACCAGCAAGGAAAGAGGGCAATTCATGTGGCAAAAGTTTAGAGCTATGCCATCAGCGTGATGCCTTGTGGTTTTTATTATATCATCTTTATACGCCATGTCTGATAATGTCGTGTATATTATTGGTATTTTATGTACATTATCGATCTGGAGAAGTTTCCTAAAACTACTACCTCGTTATTTCCCATCATTTGGCTCCATGTTAATATGATTGAAGGTATTGCTGCTAAAATCAATTTAGGCACGGTTCGGCATTACTGTTCAACATCAATTTAGTACTCATTATAAAAAATTTATTGAAAAATAATTTCAACCATAATATCAAACAAACATATTCTTCTACTCAAATAATGGATAAAGATTTATCTCATAAGTTATTAACCAATCTAATAACCAAGTGTTATCGTTGGTTTCTGAATATTTTATATAAAGTAAAAATTATAAAATAAAATTATTTGAGAGTATTTAAAATCTTGTTAAATAGATTTATAATTATTTATATATTTATTATCTGAAAATTTGATTTTTTTTATTTTAAATAATTATTTAAAGGTTAAGTTGTTATAAACTATAAGTCTTTTAATTATTCACACGGACTTCACATAAAAAAATCTCTATTTAAGATAAAAGAATTGTTATGTCTAGAGTGCTAGCTCTAATATTGTGTTTACATAGTTTTTTTTATCTAATAAATAATCACTCCTCTCATTTTAAAGTAAGAGGCATAATTTACTATTTATATGGAAATATAAAAAATCATATAAATTGACAAAATATTAATTTACCCTTGAATAATATTTGTATATTAATTAATGTGAATTTCAGAAATTAAGTCAATCAAGTCTTAGGATTTTCTAGGTCTAGAAATATAATCTATGTATTAATTACATTCTAGTCCTTAAGTTATAAGATATATTTTTAATCAACTCAAACTTATATTAAACCATCTTAGTTAAATTTCTGATTAATGATTTTTAATGTGTGTGACTTATTAGGTTTTTAATAGGTTGGCTCAAATATATATTTCAATTCTAATTAAATAAATAAATTTATTATCAATTTAATAATTGATTAATTTATATTTGAAAATCAAGTGCATAGGTTAGTAACGTGTCATGGTCCCTCAAGTATTAGAAAAGTCATTAGTGGTTTAACTCAATTTTTCAGTGACTGGTTTCTCAGTGTACTTAATATTATTTGTACAATAATGTTTCAATTTAACATTAAAGAATAGAGCATGTGTGTCGTTTTAAATCATGTCCTCTACAAATAGTCATTGATTATTTGAATAAGATTTGAAATCATTTTCAAATCTCATTCCACCTTGACTAAGGATTTCTCAGTCAATATTATTTAATAATTGATGACATATTTTTGCTAATTCATAGAAGGTGATGATTCATCTCCTGATTACTCAAGTACTTTCATATAGTTCATGTTATACCCAATATCTATCATTTTGTTATCTCAATTAAGATAACATAATATTCTTTATTAAGATAACAAGATCAAAACATAATATTCTTTATATATGATGACTTAGCGATATTAGGTCAATTTAGTGTAAGAAAAATCATTTTTTTAGTAAATTTAGGTGTTAATTAGAAGAAATTAAAGTTTAGTGATTGAAATTAGACTTTGAAAGGTTTAATTGGTTAAATCAGAGGCTTAATTAAGAAAAAAAATAAAGTTTAAAGGTCATTTAAGGATTTAATTGTAGATTCCCAAGACCAAGGACTAACCAATAAGTGACTTGTAATTTTAGGGGTAGGAATTAGTCTTATTAGGAGTTAAATTAAAAAGGAATTGAAATTTTGGTGGTCAGTTAAGGATAAAATTGAACAAATTAAAAACCAATGACTCATCTATAAAAGGTGTTGAACTCTAAGGTTGATATTTGAATTTGGCAATGGTGCGATTGCATGCAATTAAAAGGAATTGGAAGAATAGGGACCAAATTAAAATTACACAAATCCTAAATTAAAAAAACCCTAATTCTTAGGGTTTACCTAGATGACATGTTGTTCACCTATTGCTTATGTCCTTCCTTGAAATTTTTAGATGATCGTGTATGCATGTTCAACATAACATAAGATTAGGCGTTTACACCCTGATTCTTCCATAGAAGTCTCCAACGTCTTGTCCCTGATCAACTTTCTTGTGTTTTCAGATTTTGGGATGATTGAGTTAACATATTTGAACGAATAAATAAAGTTACAAACCTTCAAATCAAGCAAAGTTAGATCCAAATAAAAGATATGCATTTCTTCTACTAACTTTAGGTGGTTTCGGATAATGTTGATATTAGAGTTGCTTTAAAAAAGCCTCGAAAATGGTCAACCAAATGAACCTTAATTGTGACACCTATTTTTTTTTATAAAGAAAACCTATTTTTTCATGTGTTTATACTTAAAGCTTCTAAAAGGGTTTTTATCAGTGACTTTAAAAGTTTCTTTTGAAAATCAAAAGGCCACAAATAACTATTTGCCTTTTAAATCTAGCAAAACCATCAAGCACCGCTAAAACCATCAAGTATTCTTAAAACCAAAATCACCATTGCAAAACCAACCTAGTATAAAAGCTTCCAAATGTTAGCTTTTGTCCATAACCCTCTTATTTTGATTAAAGAGATAGACTTTGATCAATGTTTGAGGAAATTCATTAAAAAAACCTAGAAAAACCCTAAAAATACCTTTGAAAATCAAAGAAGAAAGAAAAGAGAGGAAAACATTAGAAAATACTATGTTAATAGACCTATCATAAAAAGGTCAAAAAACCTTTGGAAAGAGAGAGAGTGAAAGGACAAAAAGGAAAGAAAAGAGTAGAAAAATAGTAGTCTATAGTTAGCAACCTTGAAGAAGGCATAACCTTGTAAAAACTCAAGGGTGGAGTCCGTGTGGCCTGTCTATTCATGCTTTTTTAATGTTTAAAATTTTTTTGATGTTTTTTTGAACTTATTTTAGTGTTATGATATTTTCTAGTTTTGTTTTGATTAATATATAAAACTATTATTTATATTGTTTAACTTTTTTTTAAAGTTGTTGTTGATGTTGCTAAGTGTCAAGACAAAATGTTTGTGATTGATATTGATAAAATAAGGTAGTTTTGGATTCTAACAAAAGGTGGTAGTGGGTGTTTAATGTCTTTTTTTTATTTTTTATTTTGTTAGTGTATGTTTTTGGCTTCTAAGCATGACTTAGGTTTCAAATGTTTGAAAAGTTAGTTTTGAATTAAAATTTGATGTTTTTGTTGGCTTCATTGGGCTATAATTTTATAGTTGGAATTTAATGCATATTTATGATGATTTGATGTTTTTTATTCTTCCTTTGGATTCAACTATGATTGTTATTGGTAATTTAGGTTGTGATGAACAAAAATGGTATGTTTAGAGGCCTAAAATGCCAAATTTGGGTTTTGGCATTAGTTTTTTAATTTCTAAAGAATTTTCAAATTCTGGGTTAATATTCTTCACATGAACTTTGCATTAGCCTCTTGTTTTTAAATTTTTTAGGTTAATTGTTACCATAAATATATTAACTTGTCATCTTTACCCATTAATGTAGGGTTAAAATGCATCAGTAATACATATTCATATATTTAGATTATAAGATTCTTTTGATTACCCAAATATATTTTGATCAAATTATGACTTTTGAATAAAAAAATAAAAGCTTAATTCTTGATTTATGTATGATTTTGAAAAAAATTATACCCTTAATCGCATGAAAAATTATGTTGTTTGTGATTTGTGTTTGCTGGGTTTCAGTTTGAATGTTCATTATGTTTTTGGTGTTTGATCTAGTTTTGTTAGATATTTTTATGTTTTTTTGAGTTTTTATTTGTTTTTGGTTTAATTGTATATTCTGCTTTAATTTCAGGTCAAACCATTGTTTTCGGTTTGAATCAAGATTGAACAGGTGTTTAAAGTCATCCTAATTGGTTTTTTGGATCACATAAACCTTAAGTTGAAATTTACTTAATGAACAAAACTCTTTAAAACTTATAAACTAGATTAGAATAAATAAAATTTGTTTATAAAAGTCTGTTTACCCTTTTAAAGGGGTGGAAATGAGAAATTAACTTGTATTTTAGAAAAGTTGGAATGGTAGGGGAAATGCTAATCAATTATGTGATGAAGGACCAAAATGTATAAAAGAAAAGTGGAGATACTTGGAATTGTTTTGACATTAACCAAACATGACCTAACATCACTTAAGAGGGATTATAAATACCTTGAAAGTAAACTTATATCTTTTCTTCTCCCTCTTATTCAGTTACCACAACAAAAGAAAGAACAAGAATTGGCTTCCCTTTTTTGTACACATTTCATACAAAAAAACCTCTTGCGTATTACATACACTAAACACTTACATGAGTGAAGAGTGATTGGATAGTATAAAACCATAAAATTATGGTGTTAGAGGGCACAAAGGCCAGTTGAAATAGATGTAAAAAGGGGAAGAAAGAAAAAAAATCATCATCAAGAAAGCACTCTCAATCCTTCGATAAATTTGTAAGATAAGGATAAACACTTGCTCGTCTATTGGTATTTTGATTCAATTTGAATCCAAATGGAGAATACCCTAAAATAAATAATCTAAGGTTCCTAAAAATCTTATAATTTTGAAAGACCAATTGATGAAATTAGAAGGTTGAGATTAGAAATGAACATTTTCAAACTTAAAAAAAAATAGAGGGGAATCTTTTAATCTTATTTTATGTTATTTATGAATGTTTTGTACTTTATAATGTGAATTGATAGATTGTGTGAAGAATTATTTGAGCATTTTTTTCAATTTTTTTACTTTGTATTTAAAATAATTATGTTAACTCTTAAGATTGTGTGAAGCATTGTGCCATAAAGATAATGGTTACATTTTGGCTCATAATAGACTTTATAAGAAGGAAAGTCTTAATATAAGATATAAAATTGGTACTTATATATATTGACATAAAACTGGACAGTTTTGAGGATCGGAATTCTATGAAATTGTTATAACTTTTCATATGAAAGTTGTAGAGGGATAAGTTAGCGAACATTTGGCACTAGTTTTGCCTCAATTAAAGTTAAAAAACTCTAGATATGAGAAAAATATCATTAAGAGGTCAAGTTATTCATAACAAGATTGTTTGGTTATTAGAATTAAAACTTTTGTCGATAAATTTTTCTTCATTTGGAGTTATGAGACTCCAGTTTTGAGTCATAGGACACTAATTTTCATTAACAGAAATTGAGTTGTGCGGACACCTGCATATCGATATACCTAACCTTGAAATTATACTTGATATGTTTTTAAATGTAATGATGAGAAAATTAACATGAATGGAAAGTGCCATCTATATAATGAATGAATATGGAGCTGCTATAACCTTTGGCTTGAAGGAAACATGACCAAAGATTTTCTTGTGATTTAGGAAGAGCGACCGGGATTGGATCCTCTGCTAGAGAAGGTTACGAGACAGGTGGAGCAGGTGCATAGTTTTCCTTCTCTTTACATTTACACAATTTAATTCTCAAGAGGAATGCAATTATAAATATAATGCTCATTGAAAGTCAAGACTAGTATATTTATAAGATTAGCTTTGACTAATGACATCCGTGATAGGATGGCCAGATAAATGAATTATGAGATTAGCTTTGGCTAATGGTATTCTTAATAGGATTTGTTGGGAAAGTAAATATGAGATTAGTTTCAGCTGATGGCATCCGTGGAGGATTTGCTAGAAAATGAATTATAAGATCAGCCTTAGCTAATGGCATCCATAGTGGGACTACCAAGAATGATTAATAAAATTAGTTTCAGCTAATGAAAATTGCATTAGGATTGCCGGGAAGTAATCAATAAAAGTAGTTATAGCTAATGGTGTTTATGTTGGGACGTTTGAGAATTATCAATAAGAATCAATCCATAAAGGGTATATGTGTTTAGATGATTTAGGAAGATTTAATATGTACAATTTACTAAAATTATCTAGGTTGGATTATGCAACGTTACAGACTTAGTGAACCCAATTACACAAAGTTACAAAATTCATGTAAAAAAAATAAGATTATTCAATTAAAATATGTAAATGATGTCTGATTGAGTCTTAAATGATTCTTAAGAAATTCATAGGAAACTAATTGAAAACTTATGCTTTATTTGTATTCATTATATGATCATTTTTATTGTTATTGTCAATATAATTACATGCTTATTAAGTCATGTTTGTAACAGGTCTATTTGATACCTAGGAAGCTCATTCATTTTTAGGACTCTACTTTGCTAAACTTATATAAAACTTTAGCTTAAACAGAATAGTATTAGTTAGATTATACATTATGGTTTTATGTAAACTTTGATCTATATAAAAATCTTAGCTCTATGTAGTATGTTAGTTATGTAAACTTTGATGTAATATATTACCTTGAACTTCTTAGTTATCATATAATTAATCTTTTTGAAACTTTTTAGAATACTTATGTTATATTTTAAATTCTCTCATTATATGTTAGTGCCCCTTCTCCTTTCAGACTTTATAATATGGTATGGAAGCTATGTTAATATTAATCTTATTCGTAGGGTGTATGTGTGTATAAGCTATGTTTATATTGATCTTGTGTGGATGAATTGTTTGAGCTGTGAAGTATAGATGATAAAATTAAAGTATGGAATTATAGAGCCTTGTTATGAAGGATTGAATCAGTAAATTGAAAGTAGTCGATAATTTAGGTCATTTTATATACAAAAAAAAACTCTACTGAAATATCTATAGAATTCCTTACAAATAAAAAAAATTACCTTTAAATTAAAAGTACATGTTACGATCTTTTAGCATTGATAGAAACGAATAGACGAGATTGTTACATGTTAGGTACTAAAGCTTTATTTGGTTGGTTACTTTTTTTGTAAGGAATTTTTGGCCTAAATAGTTGTTTGACAAACACACCTTTAGACATATTTTGATAGTTTTGTTTTGAGTAAAAATGGTTCTTTTGTCAAACAAAGCCTAAATAAATTTCAAAAATTCTAAAACATTTAAATGACTAATTTAAAATTATTTATGGATCTTTCGTATCTTTTTCAATAATTTTATTTAAGTTGTGTTTGTTTCCGGCTGGCTTTTGTGTTTGCAATGAGACAAACACATCAAGGTGTATGGTAACAAATCAAACAGAGTTTTATACCGCGGGGTCCATTAAAAAATTGAGTTTAAAACATAGTTTTTATGCAGCAGTTTTTACATATTTTTTTAACTGAGTTTCATAAAATTGTTTTTGTTTTTACGTTTTAAAAGTGCTTTTGAAAAAAATAATTTTTTTATTTTTTCTTTGCTTTAAATTTTTTATGTTTTTAAATCATTTTGATATGTTGATATTAAAAATAATTTTTTTTAAAATAAAAAAAACTATTTTAATACATTTCCGAGTAAAAAGCATTTTGAAAAGCAACCATAATCACTCTCAAATACAACTACCAAATATTTTATACATGCTTTTTGATACACATAAACTTCTATCATAATTTTTGCCAAATATGTATCTAAATCAAACTAACCATAGTTAACTGCATTTTTTTTAAACATATTTTTTCAAACTATAATCATAAAAGTTGTCTAAAAAACAAACACACTCTTAAGCCATAGATGGACCATTGGTTAGCAACCCATCAATACCTTTAAGCCACATTTAGACTATAAAATACAACTTATCTCAGGTAAAATACGCTAGGGATATTAATATATTTTCTTGACATAACCAGTTTCTTACCTTAAAATCTTCTATACCAGTCAATCTAGATCTTTTAGTGATCCTGAAGCATTTTAACCAATATGATATATGTATGCACTCTTTCAAAGGCAACAAAGTAAAATCAAACAAAAAAAAAAAACTTATAACATACCTTTTTGGCAAGATTTCCAAATTTTGTTGGAATTAAAAAGGAATTTTTAAAAATTATAAGAAATAAAAAAGGAAAAGGTGTAAAAGGGTCATTTAGGCAATGATGTCTAGATTAAGATTCCAAAAGGGTTTATAAGTGGTATCAATGGATCTATTTGATAGTGAATAAATTTCATTATTAGTATCATCAATAAATGAAAATAAGCATGGAACTATGATCGTAATGAAAAGCACTAATAGTAATAGAAGCACAATGACAACAACAATAGTAGTTTTATAATCAATTCATTATTTCTTCTTCTTATTCAAAAAAAGAGGGGGTGTTTATTCAAGCAAGTGGCCAATAGAAATACCTTTGCTAGGTTTATCTTGTTTGAGTTGCTTAACATTGTCATTGTCTTTATTTATATCGATATGGTAAAATTGTTGTTGACAAGGTGGTGGAAGTGAAAATTAGTCTGCTTGGTTTAGTGTCTTAACCATTGCTGGGTGAGAAGTAACTACATTTAGCATAATTTATCTCTTTAATTATCATTGCACATCATAGACCAATAGTAATATATTGACAACCACATCCAACATCAATAGCGAGCTGAGATTCACCACCAAAGGGAGACATTAGGAAGGCTATGGCTTTCCATCATAAAAAATTCCTTTTTATGAGAAGCTCATAAACACTATAAATGTATTTAACATTTATTTTAAAAAATATAGGTATTTGGTTGTTTAAGACAAGAAAAATAAGAGAAATCCATTAAAAACATTAGATTGACAACTTAATTTGAGTTTAGATTAATTAATGTTTAATTAAGGTTAGAAAGAAGGGAAATCGGTGTATAAAAGAGAGTCAAAGTGAAAAAAAAATCATTTAGTTTAATTTTAGAAATAATAGATATGATGGTACTTTCATTATTTTGTTCAATTTAAAAATTTGAATTAACCTAAAGTGTAGTTTCTAAAAAAATAGAAGCATAGTAAAAAAAAATATAACTAAATTACAAGATGAAAAGAGTAATTTTTGTATTCTTTTATAGTTGTTAGTAATAATAATACATAGATACCACCCCAACCTTTTTAAAGTGATTAATTTAGCCTTATTCTTTGACCTTTTTTTTGGGATTTTAAATTTCATGATATTAAATATTCAAATTCTTTTCAAGAAAATCTTATAATTGGAAAATCTTTTCAAGAAAGTTCTATAATCGGAAACCATATACAAATACAATGCTATATAATGACCTATTCTCTTAATTTTTAGAATTATATTAAATTACGTTTCATTTTTATTTATTTCCCATGTTTTTAGGAGATATTATTATTATTAGCCTTGCTAAATATGATACAAATTATAAAATTTTGTTATCATTATAGAAAATTAATTGTTTATATATCATGTAACATTATTTATCTAGTACACTCCATGAGATCTTGAATTTTGACATTTGTGGTTTTTTTTTAAGATAAAAACTTTCACAAATTTTTGTAATATTATATATTAGGATTGTATGATAGAAAGAGAGACTACTTTGGTAATTTGGTGACATACGAGATGACAGAGAAGAAATAATAGTATTCTTGAAAAGTAATAAATAATCAAATGTATGAAAAAAAAGAGAGAATACGTATTTTTTTAGGTAAAATTAGATAAAAATAACAAATAACAAACTTATTTTATATTTAATATATTTTAGACTGGACTAGATAATTTATTTTATTTTATTTTTCATAATACATATACTAGATCTGGTCAATTTTAGGTGTAAATTGATTTAAGTTTAAGAAAAATACAAAGAATTGATTGATCCAACCTAACCTAGTTAAAAACTTGGGTCGATCCATGATTGGTGATAAAATACTGGTAAAAATCCATTAATCTTTTGAATTTTTTTGGTCAAAATAAGGTTACTTTATTTTTTTTTATTTGAGTCAATCCGGGTTGACTCCCAATCCGTGACTGAAGCCTTGTTCCGGGTCAATATCCTAAGTTTTAAAACTATAATAATAATTAATTTTATTCTTGCATGACTCTCCCGATCTATAACTAGAACCTTGACTCTGGTTAACTCTCGAGTCAGATTTTAAAGCTATAATACTAGTTATTTTTATTTTTATATTATATTGGATCAACATGAGTTAACCATCCCAACTTGTAACTAATTTTTGCCTTAGGTTGACTATCTTAACCCATGACCTGAGTTTTTGATTAGTATTTAAAAATGTATTTTTATCAAGGCTTTATATCATCATTTTGCACTTGAAGTATCAATAACTCCTTAACTAGAACATGTTTTATAATAACAAGTATGATAATATAAAATACCTTTAATTTATAGTAAATGCTCATTTTAACTGCAGGTATTCTCACAATTCAAAGGATTGATTGTTGTGATTAACTATTGGAAGTGAAAGGACAAAGAAAAGGCTAAACTTACGAATGAGATGCCGATTCACTTCAAATTTGAACACTGTTCAGTCATCGGATCATATCTAAAGCTATAGATCTTGGATTTCATATTACTTTATATGGATGGAAAGATAACAAATAGGCCTACAACTTTCATGCATATGGAAAGACCTAAATTTTCCATTTTTAAATTCAAAGTTTGGCCACAAAAGAGAAGTCTGAATCTGTCTTGCAATCCAGCCCAAACATTACTCAAAGTTTTATCCATAAATAGAGTTATAAAAGTCCAAATGATCTAAAATTTGGTAGGTGGAAGGAAAAAACAATTTTCAACAACCTTTATGAAGAGAACCAATTCAAATTCGGATGGTAGAAATGATATTTCATCCACACAAGAGCATGAGTGCTATCCACCACGTCCACCAGCAGCACTACTCAATATTTTAGACATATCTCAAGCTGTAGTGATGTAAATGATCTAAAAATTGGTGGGTGGAAGGAAAAGACAATTTCTAATAACTTTTATGAAGAACACTTTGCCAAATTCTGATTGCATCAATGTCAATTCAGCCATCCAAAATACTAGAGTGATGTTGTCCACCAAGTCCACTAATCAATAGTTGGCCACTACATCAATTATCAATTACCATATGAATAGTTCTGAATTTTAGCCTATAAAAAGAGGCATTTACCATTCATTTTGACATCTTGTTTTCCATATCAAAATCATATTCTTGCTCTTTCTCTTTATATTATTGTAATGCTTAAGTTTTGATTTCATTGATCCCTTGTTCATGCTTTTCATTTCCTTTCTAGACTTAGTTAACTTATATCATGTTTATGTTCTTATATTGTTTCTTTAATTTTTTCTCCTTCATAATGTCTAGCTAAGTTAATTATGTCAAGGTGAAAAGGTTTCACTAATAGTGTTAGGATAAGTAAATATAAATTCAATATGGACTCAATGCTTATATCCTAAACAACTTGCAATTAACATGTCTTATCATTTTTATCTTATTAATTGCTAATACCTTACTTGTTAAATGATTAATCTAGATTTGTGTTGTGTAACAATTGGTATATCAAATACCTGATCCTTCAGAGTATTCGGCTAATATCGTTATTATGAGATGAACTTGATTTGTTCTCAACATAAGTTAGCATCATGAATACTTGATAAAATTTATAAGTATGATGTTATGTAAATAAGATGATTAATATGATCATGTTGATAATTAATAAAGATTTTATACCTTACTTATCGCTAATACTATTAGTGTATCCTCTAACCATGACATTTGTTTTTATCATTGTATAATCTTCACATTAATTTTACATCTCAAAGTCCTCTTTAACTCATCTTCACCACCACCATCATCATTGTTTTTGTTTTTGTTTTTATTTATTATTATTGTTGTTGTTGTTATTGTTCTTTTTATTTATAATTTATATAGTTAACCTCTCTATGGTTTGACCTCGGTCTTGCCGGATTATTTAATACTTTGACACTTCTGCACTTGGGATAAGACATCAACTCTTTGATCGTGTCAAGTTTTTGGCGTCGTTGCCGGGGAGGTAAATTCTTATATAAATTATAATATTTATTTTATTTTCACTTTTCATTTTGTTTTGTATCTATCTTTTGTTTCTTTTATTTCTTTTTCTTTTTCTTTTTCTTTTATTTTCTTCCTCCTTTTATTTTTTTCTACACGTGCATGAGAGTTTGGTCACGTACATTAAGTGGTAGACTTTGTAGGGTATCCTCATTATTTCCAGAAAAAATGGCCGAAGAAGATAACCAATCATTTCATAATGAGAAAAATGAGAATAACCGAGTTAGAACACTTAGAGACCATATGAACCCTACAAGAACAAGTGCACCTTCATGCATAATTCTCGCTCCTAATGCATCTCACTTTAATTTTAAGCCAGACATTGTTCAACTTTTACCTTATTTTCATGGCTTAGATCTAGAAAATCCACACTTCCATTTGAGAGAATTTGAAGAAGTTTGTAACACCTATAATGACTTAAATTGTAGCATGAACACCATCAGATTAAATCTTTTTTTTTTCATTAAAAGATAAAGCTAAAACATGGCTATAAAATCTTAGGTCAGGATCCAATCATACTTAGGATGAAATGCAATAATAATTTTTAAGGAAATTTTTTCCATCTCATAGAACAAACTCATTTAAAAGACAAATCACCACTTTTACTCAAAAACCAAGAGAAACATTTTACCAATATTGGGATAGGTATCGGGACTTACTTAATACTTGCTCTCATAATGGTTTTGAAACATGGAGATTGGTTTCATATTTTTATGAAGGGTTAACACCTAAAGATAGACAAATGATGGAATTGATGTGCAATGGAACTTTTGAAAATAAAGACCCTAACGAAGCAATGGAGTACCTAGACTTGCTAGCTGAAAATGTTCAAAGTTGGGACACTACAGGAACTTATGAGGCACTAGGTAAGACTCAACTTCATACATCTAGTGGAGGTATGTATAACTTTAGGAAAGATCATGATCTCCAAGCCAAATTTGCATCTTTAGCCACAAAAGTTGAGGCACTACAATTGACACGACGAAAAGATTAATGTCTTCTCCCAAGTGCAAGAGTGTCGAAGTAATAAATAACCCGGCAAGACCGGGGTCGAACCACAAGGAGGTTAATTGTACAAATTATAAATAGCAATAATACAACAACAATAACAACAACAACAACAACAACAACAATAGTAATAACAATAATAATAATAATAATAATAATAATAATAATAATAATAATAATAATAATAATAATAATAATAATAGTAGTAGTAGTAGTAGTAGTAGTAGTAGTAGTAGTAGTAGTAGTAGTAGTAGTAGTAGTAGTAGTAGTAGTAGTAGTAGTAGTAGTAGTAGTAATAATAAAGAAAAAGAAAAGGAAGAAGATGAGAACTTTGAGATGGAATATTAACGTAAAGATTTAACAACGATAACAATAAATGTCAAGGTTAGAGGATACACTAATGGTATGTCAAACAAGTATAGTATAAACTCTTATTAGTTAATTGGAAACCACACACAAAGGAGGTTCCAATCAGATTATAGATTGTTAACATGATTACATTAGTCATCTTATTCAATTAATGCTAATAGTTGTAAATCTCATCAAGCGTTCATGATTATAACTTATGTTAACAACAAATCAAGTTCCTTTCATAACTCAGGTATCGGTTATACCATACATTATGGGTTATGAAAGTGCCAAGCATTTGTTGTACCAAGTGTTATACAACATAAATTAAGATTAGTCATTTAACAAGCAAAGTATTAAAGAGTGAACAAAATAACAAATACAAAACATCTCAGTATCAAACATTAAAGTCCATAGTAAGTTTACACTATACTTATTCTTACACCATTAGTGTAACCTTTTCACCTTGACATAATAAACTTAGCTAAACATAATGAAAGAAAGAAAAATAAATAAACAAAATAAGAACATAAACAAGATAAAAGTTAACTAAGTAAAGGAAAGGAAATGAAAGGCATAAACTTGATATTAATGAAAACAAAGCATAAACATTACAAAAAATACAAAGAGAGAAAGCAAGAGCATGATCTTGATCTGGAAACCAAGATGCCTAAATGCATGGCAAATGCCACCTTTTGTAGGCCAAAATTAGGAACTATTGATTTGATGACTAATTGATGAGTGGGTGGCCAACTCTTGACTTGTTGACAATCCTTATCTTCTCTTGTCTGCCCAAAACGTCATTGATAATGTCAAAATTGGAGCCACTCGAAATATATGAAAGTTGTAGGTAATTACCTCAGCTATCTTGTGTAAAACATTCAACTTATTTGGACTTCTAAAACTCTAGATATGACCAAAATACTGAACAATGCTCGGGCTGGAGGACAGATTCGAGCTTCTTTGTTGTTGCTACAATTTGGACTTGAAAATGGCCTTTTTAGATCTTGGGCTCCTTATGAAAGTTATAGGCCTATGTATTACATTTCCATCCATATAAAGTAAACCTAAATTTGAGATTTATAGCTCCAGATATGACCCAATTACCGAATAGTGTTCCGGTTTGGATTGCACCGACATCTCTTTTCTAATTTTGGTCATCTCTTTGCCCTTGCAATTTAAGTTCTTAAAGTCATCAATCAATCTTTTCATTTATGTGATAGGCCTGCATTTAAAATGAACATTTACTATAAATTAAAGGTATCTTATATTATTAGATATATTATTATAAAACATGTTTTAGTTAAAGAGTTATTGATACTTCAAGTGCAAAATGATGATATAAAACCATGATAAAAATGCACTTTTAAGTACTAATAAAAAATTAAAAAAGAGTGGTCAATTAAAATCTATTCAAGACATTGGTGTCAAATTTGTGAAACCAATAAACATTCAATTAATGATTGTCCAACTTTGCCTTCTTTTAAGGAATGTCTCCATGAACAAGCCCATGCTTTAAACAATTTTCAAAGGCCCAATCATAACCCATACTTGCAAACATACAACCCTGGTTGGAGAAATCAACCAAATTTCAGTTGGAAGAGTGGTAACAATAATGCATAAACTTCACAGCCACCGTTTCAAGCAAACCATAATTTTCAAAATTCTCATGGATATGCACCTCCTTATACTCCACCTTTTAGAAGAAATCTGAAGGAAACATTGCATGTATTCATTGAAAAGCAAAAGACAATCAACACTTAAAATGCTCAAACAATGGCAGATATAAAAGATGCTCTTGCAAAATTCACATCTACTCTCAGTTTTGAAGAGAAAGGTAAGTTTCCATCTCAACCACAACAAAATCCCAAGGGGCAATACAATACAAATGTAAATAGTTCTGCAAACCATCACATGGATCAAGTCAAATCAGTCATCACTGTTCGCAGTGGTAAGGTTATTGAAAAACCTACTCTTGAACCTTGTGAGAAAGATGATGAGTTAATTTCCGAGGGTAAGGAAGGGGTTGAAGCTGAACATTGCAAAGAAAAGACTAATTCCTCACCAGGAGTTCCATTTCCTCATGCCATGACCAAACAAAGAAAAATCAATCACAACTCTGAAATCTTTGAAACTTTCAAACAGGTAAGGATCAATATACCTTTGTTGGATGCTATTAAACAAGTTTCTTCTTATGCTAAATTTTTGAAAGATCTATGCACTGTGAAGAGAAAACTAAATGTGAAAAAGAAAGCCCTTTTAGCCGAACAAGTGTCATTTTTCAGAACAATAATGCTTTGAAATATAAAGACCCTGGTTGTTCTATAATTTCGTGCTTTATTGGAGAACATAAAATTGAAAGAGCTTTACTTGATCTCGGAGCTAGTGTGAATTTACTTCCATATTTAGTCTTTCAAAGTCTCAATCTAGGTGAGTTAAAACCAACTTTTATAACTCTGTTACTTACTAATAGATCTGTAAAAGTACCTAGAAGAATAGTTGAAGATGCGTTAGTACAAGTTGATAAATTCATTTATCCTGTGGATTTTATTGTCCTAGATACACAAACTGTTGAAGCATGTAATTTAATTCCTATTATTTTAGGACGCCCATTTCTTGCAACGTCTAATGCATTGATTAATTGTAGGAATGGACTGATGAAGTTATCATTTGGAAACATGACATTAGAGATGAATATTTTCAACATTTGCAAGCAACCTCGAGATAACAATGATTTACAGGAAGTGGATTTTATTGAAAAATTAGTTCATGATCAATTTGAAACTATTTCTAGTGAAATTGAATTTAATGAGTATGAGAATTTGCAAATGATTTATTTTCAGGAAGAATCAAAAGCAAGTAATTGAAGACCACAAATTGAAGAGTTGCCACCACAATCAATTGAGTCTATACCTTCATATGTTCAACCACCAAAACCTGATTTGAAGTCACTGCCATTCAATCTTAAATACTCATTTTTGGGAGAAAATAAAACTTTTCTAGTAATAATTTCTTCCAAACTTAATGCACATCAAGAAGGTAATTTATTACAAACTCTGAAAATACACAAAAATGCATTAGGATGGACTATAGCTGACATAAAAGGAATTAGTCCTTTGATTTGCACATATAGGATTTATTTAGAGGAAAATGCTAAACCCTCTAGAGAAATGCAATAAAGGCTGGATCTTAATATGAAAGAAGTAGTGAGGAATAAAGTCATTAAGCTTCTAAATAATAGAATCATTTATCCTATTTCTGATAACAAATGGGTAAGTCCTACCCAAGTCGTACCTAAGAAGTCTAGAGTCACAGTGATAACAAATGAGAAAAATAAGTTAATTCCAACTAGGACTGTTACTAGTTGGCGCTTGTGTATTGACTATAGAAAACTTAATTCAATGACCAAAAAAGATCATTTCCCCTTAACTTTCATGGATCAAATCCTAGAAAGAGTTGCAGGTCATGAATTTTATTATTTCCTAGATGGCTATTCAGGTTATAATCAAATTGAAATTACATTGGAATATCAAGAGAAGACCACTTTCACATGTCCATTTGGTAATTTTACATATCGAAGAATGCCTTTTGGATTATGTAATGCACCAGCCATGTTTCAAAGATGCTTGCTTAGCATATTCAGTGATATGGTTGAACGTTTTCTTGAAATTTTTATGGATGATTTTTCTATTTTTGGCGATTCATTTGATGATTGTTTGACTAACTTAGAAAAGATTTTGAGCAGGTATGAAGAGAAGAATCTTGAACTGAATTGGGGAAAATGTCATTTTATGGTAACAAACGGCATTGTACTTGGTCATATTATTTCATCGAAAGGAATTGAGGTTGACAAATCTAAAATTGAATTATTTGCCAACTTACCGACATTAAAATCTGTTAAAGATGTTAGATCATTCTTAGCACATGCTGGTTTTTATAGAAAGTTCATCAAACATTTTAGTGTTATATCTAAGCCATTATGTAACCTTCTAACAAAAGAAAATGTTTTTGAATGGACTAAACAATGTGAAAAAGCCTTTATTAAACTTAAAAATTTGCTTACTTCTACTCCTGTCATTCAACCTTCTGATTGGTCATTACCTTTTGAAATAATGTGTGGCGCTTGTGATTATGCCGTGGGTGCTGTTTTAAGATAAAGAAAAGATAAGAAACCTTATGTGATTTACTATGCAAGTAAAACTTCAAATAGTACTCAAATGAATTACACCACCACTGAAAAAAAATTACTTGTAGTATTTGCATGTGAAAAATTTAGGTCTTATCTTGTCGGCTCACTTGTTGTTGTTTTTAGTGATCATGCAGCTTTAAAATATCTTTTTTCAAAAAAGAATTCTAAGGTTAGATTGGTACGATGGATTTTGTTACTTCAAGAATTTGATATCACAATCAAAGACAAGAAAGGCATCGAAAATATTGTCGAGGATCATTTGTTAAGATTGATAATAGATTCGAGATCTGACATCACACCAATTAATGACTATTTTTCTGATGAATCCTTATTTTCTGTCTCTATAATACCTTGGTTTGCTAATATTGTTAATTTTCTTGTTTCAGGACATTTGCCAACTCATTGGAGTCCCTAAGAGAAAAGAAGGTTCTTGAACGAAGTGAAAATATTATCCTGATCAAATATTTTGAAGATGCATTCCTGATAATGAGGTAAGTAGTGTCATTAAATTTTATCATTCTGAAGCATGTGGGGGTCATTTCTCATCAAGAAAGACAACCGCAAAAATCTTACAAAGTAGATTTTACTGGCCTACCATGTTCAAGGACTCATACGCATTCTGTAAGACTTGTGAAAATTGTCAAAAGTTGGGATCTATTTCAAAACATCACATGCCTTTAAATCCTATTCTTGTCATAGAGATCTTTAATTGTTGGGGTATAAATTTTATGGGTCCATTTCCTCTATCATTTGGTTTCTTGTATATATTAGTTGCAGTATATTATGTTTCAAAATGGATAGAGATAATTCCAAGTCGAAACAATGATCACAAAGCAGTGATAAAGTTTTTGAAAGAAAATATTTTAAGTCGAGCCATGATAAGTGATGGTGGAACACATTTTTACAATAAGTCATTTGAGTCTTTAATGAGAAAATATGGAATCACACACAAAGTTGTCACCCCTTATCACCCCCAGATAAATGGACAAGTAAAACTTGCTAATAAGGAGATCAAACAGATCTTGGAAAAAATAGTGAACCCTAATAGGAAAGACTGATCTTTAAGACTTAATGATATACTTTAGGCTTATTGAATGACTTATAAAACATCATTAGGTATGTCACCTTATAGACTAGTTTATGAAAAATCTTGTCACTCGCCTGTGGAACTTGAACATAAAGCGTATTGGGCTATTAAAGCTTTCAATTCAAATCTTGATGATGCTAGTCAGTTATAGAAATTACAAATAAATGAGCTTGAGGAAATAAGAAATGATGCATATGAAAATGCAAGAATTCATAAAGCAAGAATCAAAGAATTTCATGATAAGAAAATACCGAGAAAAACATTCGATGTTGGTTAAAAAGTCTTACTTTATAATTCTCGACTCCATTTATTTCCTGGAAAACTAAGATCAGGATAGAGTGGTCCTTTTATTGTGAAACATGTGTATCCATATGGGGCTTGTGATATCGAGAATCCAAAGAATGGTAATGTTTTCAAGGTAAATGAACATCGTTTGAAAGCTTACTTTGACAACTTTTCAATTGAAAATGACTCTATTGAATTGGGTGATCCTTTATATAAAGATTGATATTTGTTTTTTTTTGGGTGATCCTTTATATAAAGATTGATATTTGTTTTCTTCTTTCTCACATTGATTTTGTGTTTTCTTTTGGTGTTACCTTTGTTTTGCTAGTTTTTTTTTTCCACCCCAGTCAAATGACGAATAACGGTACTCCGTGATTTCAGATGGTTCTTTTAGTTTCCCATAATAACTGATATTTGTGTATATATTTGTTCAATTCTTTGTTCTTTATCCCTTCGTTACATCTCTTCTCATTTGAAAATGGACACCACTCTTGAAAAATTGAAAAAGTATTTTCTTGCTCTGCCTCAGAATGCGATTATAAAAATTTACCGTGCTAGATGTGCAAGATTGAGATTGTTAATGAACCACGGAATTCCGGAAGATATTCGCTGGCTAATTGAAGCAAAGGTCCGATTATCAGGTGAGTCTTTAAATTCTTTCATTTCATCCATGCCTGGAATAGGTAAAAGCATTTTTACAAAGAATATGCTAGATGGACTTGTAATACAAAATGTTGTTCTTTAGGAATGATATATGTAAATCGTCAAGATAAAATACAGTTCATTAAAGATGGCCTGAGTAAGGAGTCTTTAGATAATCTTCTATTGACTCTTAAGATGCACCCTAGTGGAGATATGCATCGTGCAATTTATGATTTATTACCATAATTCTATAAAGAACATGCCTGACATAGTCTTGGGAATCTGACTAAAAAAGACCTTGTTTACCAGTTTTTAAGAAAACTGGATGGGAAGCCTATCCTCAACCCATAGAGGGCGTTTAAGCCATTCTTGGACGTAAAACCAAGAGAAGATGTGAGCCACAATCACAACTACTTGTACATACACATGTTAACTATATACATATTTTTTTAAAATAATAATAATAATAATAATAATAATAATAATAATAATAATAATAATAATAAAAGAAAGAGAGAAAGACTCCAGCTGGCTTACATATAGGTGATATGATTGCATTTTCACTTTCTCATCTATAAATTCTTCTCTTCATTCCCTTCATTTCTACTCAGCCTCATAGATATCAAAGTGTGTAGAAATGTCAAGTTCCTCAAGTCATCAAATACGAAATATTTGTGTTTTTGGTGGATCTAGTCTTGGGAAAGAAAAAGAGTTTTTAGAATCAGCAAATCATCTTGGTCAGGTATTAGCTACAAGAAAGATTCATTTGGTGTATGGAGGAGACAACCTTGGGTTAATGAGGGATGTGTCAATAACTGTATTTTTAGAAGGTAGTCATGTTTTGGGGGTTGTCCTCAAAGCTTTAGCACATGGTGATATTATTGGAACAACAATTGGAGAGGAACTCCAGGTCTCCACAATGTCTGATCAAATAAATACAATGTTTAAACATGTTGATGCTTTCATTGCCTTGCCAAATGGTCTGGGCACATTGTAAGAGATCTTTCATATTTACTCTTGGGCCCAACTTCATAGTCACCATAAACCCATAGGTTTATTAAATATTAATGATTATTATGATAAGTTGTTGTCTTTTCTTGATCATGCTGTGGAACAAGAATTTTTAACATCTTCAGCACGACAAATCATAATCTCTGCTACCACTGCTGAACAATTGATTGACCAACTACAATCTTTCACTCCTATAATTGATCCCTTCATGAGTTGCATAAATGGGTCACCTTAGAACAGCTGTAAAAAGCTTAGATTGGATTTGAGCCTTCGTCTGTGAAACCTTGTGTTTTATTATTTTGTTTTGTTATTTCTCATATTTGTTTAAGTGTGTTTCAGGTTTGTCAGTGTTCGTTGTTTCATGTGATATCTTCTACCCTCTATCTTTCTACCTTATAACATTGAGGATAATGTTTCGTTTTGGTTGGGGGGGAGGGGTAGTAGTTGATATTTCTAAAAAAAAAAAAACTTTACTAGTTGTGCTTTCTATTTGCAAAACCATTGTTACTATGATGACAGAGTCAAGGAGTTCTTTTGTTAAAGTGACTCTTGAGACGCATCCTAATAAACATTTTTAACAAGGTCTATTATAATACTTCTTGAAATATTCAGGTTTACAAACTCTCGCATTATTATTTATTACTTCTACTCATATACTCATTAAAACAAGTATTTTTAAACCTTCATTTTCACACACGCACTTTAACATATGATTGTGAGTTGCATATTAGATTATTACATTATTTATGTTCTTCTGTTAAAAATAACAACTAAAGGAAAGGGATAGTATATAATTTGCTTTTAAAAAAACAAAAAACAAAAATAATGATTATAAATGTAATTAAAAAAATAATAAAAAAATAAATAAAAATATAGATACGTTTGGTTTTGTAGCCTCCCCAACCTGAGTTATTAAGCTCGAAAGGGTGTTTTAACACCTAATACCCTAAAGTCAACTAACTTGGGAGCTATTGGCCCAACGCTTGTTATATGGGTTAAGGAGAAAAGCTTAAGGGAATCAAACATTGCACTATCTACGTATCAGTTTCTGCAACCCGAATTATTAAGCTTGAAGGGGTGTCTCAACACTTAATGCCCTAAGACCAACTGGTCTGGGAGTCATTAGCTGAAAGCTTATTATATGGGTTACAGATACATTGTGTTTTAAGTTAAATGTATATAAAAAAATTTAAAAAAGAAAAAAAAATAATCCCAACCTAAGGACGTTAACCTGAAACATTAGAACATAATATTGTTTTCTTCTAATAAAAGCCCCAGCATCTATGTTTTCTTACATTGAGCATATAAAAAAAGAAGTTTATTAATATCTTGTTTCAACAATATGAAGCAGCTATATATAAATTTAATGAGAGTTTATTTACTTGGATAGAGTAATAGAAGTTAAATGATGAATACCTTACTTTGAGAAACTTGCAAATTATTTTTCTATTTTAACACTTTGATTACTAGGGACTAGTAATAAGCTGGTTGGGGGGTGTGATTAGTACTTAAAAATGTATTTTTATCAAGGCTTTATATCATCATTTTCCACTTGAAGTATCAATAACTCCTTAACTAGAACATGTTTTGTAATAACAAGTATGATAATATAAGATATTTTTAATTTATGGTAAATGCTCATTTTAACTGCAAGTATTCTCACAATTCAAAGGATTGATTGTTGTGATTAACTATTGGAAGTAAAAGGACAAAGAAAAGGCTAAGTTTACGAAGGAGATGCCGATTCACTTCAAATTTGAACACTGTTCAGTCATCGGATCATATCTAGAGCTATAGATCTTGGATTTCATATTACTTTATATGGCTGGAAAAATAACAAATAGGCCTACAACTTTCATGATATGGAAAGACCCATATTTGCTATTTTCAAATTCAAAGTTTGGCCATAAAAGAGAAGTCTGAATCTGTCTTGCAATCCAGCCCAAACACTACTCAAAGTTTTATCCATAACTAGAGTTCTAGAAGTTCAAATGATCTAAACTTTGGTAGGTGTAAGGAAAAAACAATTTTCAATAACTTTCATGAAGAAAACCAGCTCAAATTCGGATGGAAAAAATGAGATTTCATCCACATAAGAGCATGAGTGTTATTCACCACATCCACCAGTAGCACTACTCAGTATTTTAGAAATATCTCGAGCTGTAGTGATCTAAATGATATGAAATTTGGTGGGTGGAAGGAAAAGACAATTTTTTCAACAACTTTCATGAAGAATACTTTACCAAATTTTGATTGCATCAATGTCAATTCAGTCATCCAAAGTGCTGGAGTGATGCTATCCACCAAGTCCACTAATCAATAGTTGTCCACTATATCAATTATCAATTACCACATGAATAGTTCTGAATTTTAGCCTATAAAAGAAAGCATTTTCATTCATTTGGGCATCTTGTTTTCCATATCAAAATCATGTTATTGCTCTTTCTCTTTATATTGTTGTAATGCTTAAGTTTTGCTTTCATTAATCTCTTGTTCATGCTTTTCATTTCCTTTACTATACTTAGTTAACTTATATCATATTTATATTCTTATATTATTTCTTTAAGTTTTTCTCCTTTATAATATCTAGTTAAGTTAATTATGTCAAGGTGAAAAGGTTTCACTAATGGTGTTAGGATAAGTAAATATAAACTCAATATGAACTTCAATGCTTATATCATAAACAACTTGCTATTAACATGTCTTATCATTTTTATCTTATTAATTCCTAATACCTTACTTGTTAAATGGTTAATCTAGATTTGTGTTGTGTAACAATTGGTACATCAAATACTTGATCCTTCGTAGTATTCGGCCGACATCGTTATTATGAGAGGAACTTGATTTGTTGTTAACATAAGTTAGTATCATGAATACTTGATAAAATTTATAAGTATGGTGTTATGTAAATAAGATTAATATGATCATGTTGATAATTAATAAAGAGTTTATACCATACTTATCTCTAATACTATTAGTGTATCCTCTAACCTTTACATTTGTTTTTATCATTGTATAATCTTCACATTAATTTTACATCTCAAAGTCCTCTTTAACTTATCTTCACCACCACCATCATTGTTGTTGTTGTTGTTTTTATTTATAATTTATATAGTTAACCTCTCTGTGGTTCGACCCCGATTTTGCCGGGTTATTTATTACTTTGACATTTCTGCACTTGAGATAAAACATCAACTCTTTGATCGTGTCAGTTTTACCCTGGGTTGAGACCATAGTTGAGTTTTAAAATAATTATGATGATTATTTTTATAATTACATTAACTTGGATCAACCTAACTTGTGACTTAAATCTAATTTTAAATTGACTCTTAATTTGGATTTGTTTTTATCTTTATATTAAGTCAGATTAATCAACCTCACCCATTATTTAAGACTTACTTTAAATCAATCATTAAATTAAAATTTAAAATTATAATATTAATTATTTTTATTCATCTTAATGAATAATCAATTAATCCATAATCTAGCCCTGCCCATAATCGATTCATTGTTAAGTTTTAAAATCTTAGTAGTTATTATTTTTATTCTTAAATTAACATGAATTAATACTTTGAAGAATTAGACAAGTATATTCTAAAAATTTCCAGTGAGATAAAAATTTCTCCACCACTAGACGAACCTTAAAAATAACAAGATAAGTTTTGTAAAGTTGGGGGTCGCGGTGATGCATTTCACCATCGACAAACCCGTCCTAGGTCTGCTGAATGGTTTGGTCCCAATATGCTCATTGGCTACACCACCAAAATATCTGCGATCCCCTGCTCCTAGTGAATGTTGTCCTGAAAAGCCTAATTTAGCTCTCCCACAATCATAAATGAGCCGAAAAGCCATATAGCTTTAAAAATAGTGCAAAGTTTTATTTATTTATTTTAACTTTGCTTAACGAGAAAGGTTTTTTTATTTTATTTTTTTGGTATGTTTTTTAAAATATTTTTTTAAAACAAAAAATTAATATTTATTTATATTATTTTTTAATGATTTTCATTTTAAAAAACAATAAAAAATATTATTTTAATTAAAAAATATTTTTGAAAAACTTTGTCCACTGTGTTATCTAACACACACTTGAAAACCTGGAAATTGCAGAATTTATAAAAAAATTACATCTTTTTTATCCAAATATAAGAAAAGAATCCTTCTCAGCATGAAAAAAAGAGGCAGAAATAATATTAAGTGTTCATCAGGTGAGTTTCTTTCATAAACGGGATGTTCAAATTTTTATTTTATTTTTTAATTCTTTTTCCATTACTAAAAACTTTTAGTGAAAAACATTTGTTTTATAAAATACTATATTATTCAAAAATTGGTTTTAAATATTATATTATTTGAAAAAGGCATTTCCAAATTTGAGTAATGCTAAACATCAAGTTTTTTTAAAATAAAATAAAATAAAATAAAAGTAGAATCCAACTATAAATCTCACTGATCTAATGGCCTATGTATATATTTTTATTGTATTTTTCAAAAGAAAAACTTTTAACTAAATGATGTGCTGTTTTTTATTATATATTTCATTCTAATAATTATGAATGCAATAAATTTCATACTCTATCATTTAATAACTTTCCCTATCACAATTACCATCATTTAATAATAGGAATTTTGTAAACAGTTTTTATACCTTTAGCATTTTTGAATTAGTTTAAAAACTCAATAAAAAAAATATTAACAAAAACCTAAAAAGATAGTAATTCATTACAAATCAAGATACAAAACATAATGGATTTGACAAAGTTTTCTTCTATAATAATATAGTTATTTTTTCAAGATATTATGTAAACATTATCAAATTTGATTGTAGGTAAATTGAGTTGCACACATTTTCTAAGCACTAAGAAATAATTTTTTTATCCTTATATATATATATATATAGGAGAAATTACCTTTTTAATTTTTATGAGCAGCAAATTGAAGAAATTACTTTTAAAAGAAAGAAAAAAAGATAACTTAGCATGCAAGTATATTTTTATGTTTTCATTCTATTTTTTTAGTTATAATTTATTTGGTAGAGGGAACAATTAAGTTTGGCCGGTTCAGTAAAGTATTGTTTTTGAGATTATCATATTTTTATTTGATTTATTAAAAATTAATTTTTAATTTTTTAATATTTTTTTATAATACCATCTCCATTTTATGTGATCATGAAGTTTATAAATAAAATTATAAAGTTTATAAGTAAATCTAGTTTAATTAGGGATTTTTTAACTAAAGATTTTTTTTTAATATTGAGTTGTTTTATAATTCAATAGAATTAAAATATATTCTTTTTTATTAATATGTTTTTTAAATTATATTATTTAAATTACCAATTAATGTAATAATTGGATTCTCATATTATTATTTGTTTCCTTAGCATTTTTCATGAGAACCCCGAACCCCCCCACCCCCACCCCCCCGGGGGATCACAGGGCACAAATCTAGTAACTACCTCAAGCTCAACGACAAATCAGCCAAGCCAATCTTCCAAAACTAAGCTCAGGAGTCGGTTCATTGAGCTCCAGCTCCAGCACCAGCACACCTCACCATTCATATAAAGATTGTCCCATAGCTCCTCTAAATTGAGCCCTCTTCTCTACACGATTGTTCCT
Source organism: Populus pruinosa (assembly GCA_026413675.1). Classification (NCBI taxonomy): domain Eukaryota; kingdom Viridiplantae; phylum Streptophyta; class Magnoliopsida; order Malpighiales; family Salicaceae; genus Populus; species Populus pruinosa. The sequence goes on from CM048594.1 coordinate 4,121,627, forward strand.
GATAGATACCAACAACAACACCTCACAAGCATTAGCAAGAATCACAAAAAGACCAGATTTGCAATCACATCAGAACTTCCTAACAAAAATGGCTGGAGTTTCAGCTCTCCCTGCAAAGATTTTACTATCAAAGCGTGTTCAGGAAATGGTCCTCAACGATGAAGAACCACAAAAGCCATACATCAGTAGAAATGATGGCACTAATGAAGCAATTTCCCGTCCCCCATCTGATCTGATTCCGATGATAGACCTCAGCCTCCTCTCTTCTTCAGAGCCATGCTCTGCACAAGAACTGCAGCGGCTTAGATCAGCTCTTTGTTCATGGGGCTGCTTTCAGGTATGAAATTTTTACCCTTCACGGAGACTGAGACTTGAAATGATAGCCCATAATACGGAACATACCACCCATTAGAAGTCTAAAGCCAGTGTCAAGCATGATCTTAGCAAAAAGATCAAGAGATGTGTAGGCAACTTGCATTAGAAGCATGAATATTCAACAATAGATCCAGAATCATTATCTATATGCCCTAACTATATACCCAGAACCTGAGGAAAAAGCTACCTCTTTTGCCTTTTGTTTAGTTGACTTCGCTTTTGTGCTCCCGGCTACGTTGTTAAAACCACTTGTGCATTGAAGGCAACAGGTCACGGTATTCCAAAATCATTTCTTGATAAGATTCGCCAAGTAGCGAGGGATTTCTTCGAGCAGCCAATGGAGGAGAAGAAAAGGCATGCTAAAGGAGTGGAAGAGTTTGAAGGATATGGAGCTGATCCTGTCCCAGCAGAAGGACAGTCGCTTGACTGGTCTGATCGCTTGTTTCTTAACGTATACCCAGAAGATCGAAGGAAGCATGAGTTTTGGCCGGAGAATCCAAAATCATTCAGGTCTGCAGCATGCTCTTTGTATACATCGACTGCTAGAACATATCAAAAATAGCTTTGGGCAGTTCAGATATATCATCAGAAAACCTGTATCCTCAATAAACTCCAGCAAGATTTATGCGTGTGTATTCTCAATTCTAAACTGTGATTTAACATCAACTAATGCACAAAACAATCCACGTGACAGAACATTTAAAAAGTTAGATGTCCTAAGCATATGTTTTATATCATCTTCTTCATCATAAATAGCAACAGTGATTGGGAAAGAATCTGATAGTTTTCTTGGGAAGAACTGGTCAAAGATCTTGATTATAGGGAACCAACAAGCAGAAATAGAGGATTCACAATGACTTGTTCCACAGAATTTCAAAGATTTTGCATTCAGATCAGAATTTTTGTGACTTCTAACATGCACCCAACATATTCATAATTATGCAGAGAGGATTTAGAAGAATACACTTCTAGGATGCAAATATTCACAGAGCTTGTTTCAAAAGCTATGGCAAAGTCATTGAACTTGGAAGCAGATTGCTTCCTGAATCAGTTTGGCAAACGAGCAACACTAAAAGCAAGGTTCAACTACTACTCACGGTGTCAGAGACCTGATCTTGTTCTAGGTTTGAAAGCCCATGCAGATGGATCAGGGTACACCATTATCTTGCAAGACGATGTAGAAGGTCTTCAGGTCTTCAAAGATGAGCGATGGTTCACAGTTCCTGCAATTTCTGATGCTCTCCTAGTACTCATGGGTGATCAAATGGAGGTATGGTTAATGGTAATCTTTTATGTGATCTTAACAGGATAGGGACACATTGATACTTCAGGCAAACCCCCAGGAGAATTTATGTTTCGAAAATGCTGTCAGCCAGAGCTTTTGTTTCACTCTTCTTTCTTGACCAATTTAAGCAGCTTTTATGGTAGCCATCATTCTGTCACAACCAGTTGGAAAGGGGTGTTTCTATGATTCAGGAACACATGGTGCTTGCCAAATGCTCTGTGCCTAAACATGCTGGATCTGGCAAAAACATGACCAGTGCAGTGACATAATTCAATTGGCTAGATAAATTTTAAGGAAAAAATGTATTACATAACTGGTGTCTCGAACAGTTTAACAAGCAATTTTGGTAATACAAAACATCTCATGACTGATTACCTAAGTTAATGCAGATAATGACCAATGGGGTGTTCAAGAGCCCAGTTCATAGAGTTTTGACCAACTCAGAGAAGGAGAGGGTTTCTGTGGCCGTCTTCTACGCACCTGAACCAAATAAAGAGATTGGACCAGAAGGTTTGATCAATGAGGAAAGAAAACAAATATACAAGAAAGTGAAAGAGTATTCTGTTGTGCACTGGGAACACTACCAGCAAGGAAAGAGGGCAATTCATGTGGCAAAAGTTTAGATCTGTGCCATCAGCATGATGCCTTGTGGTTTTTATCACATCATCTTTATACACCTTGCCTGATAATGTCGTGTATATTATTGATAATTTATGTACATTATCGATCTGGAGAAGTTTCCTAAAACTACTCCCTCGTTATTTTCCATCATTTGGCTCCATGTTAATATGATTGAAGGTATTGCTGCTAAAATCTATTTAGGCACCGTTTGGTATTATTGTCCTGATACTTTTAAAGTGCTTTTAAGAATGTCAACATCAATTTAGTGATTTTTAAGATAATTTTTTTTTAAAATATTTTCAACCACGTTATCAAACACTCTTGTATGGGACGACATGATGGATAAAAGTTTTTCTCGTAAATTCTTAACCCGTCTCATAAACTGCTTCATAGCATTTATACATAAACAACCCATAACACAGCTCAAAACTATCCCCAGCCGTATTCTCCACCAAATCCAACAAAGTCTCATATCCTTTGGTATTAATCGGCGAAGTCTCCAACAGTATGGCTGACAAACTGCGATCCGGCAGCATACCTATCATGCTCTGCACAGCTCATTTCAACCATCCTACACCCTTCTTTCGCAAAAGCATCAAGAAACCTCTCAACTCTATCAATCCTATCCTCCTCGTTACCAATCCTAACCTTATCATTAACAAAAGGCAAACCAGGCCAAGAATTCTTCCCACTTTCAGGTCCAAACATGGGATGTGTACACATAATATAAAATTCGAGAGGCAAATATCTCAACAAGATATTCTTAGCAAACTCTTTAACAGACAAAACATCAACTATAAGGGTACTACGTTTGAGTCTCTGAAATGGGAAAGACAGAAGTACCTTCTCGGTCGAAAGAATCGAAGTGCATAAGATTACAACTTCAGGGTGGCTCTCGCAGAGGTCATGTGGGTCGTTGAAGAAAGTGACGCCTAAGCTTTTGGCGCCATCGGTGTAGCTTGTGCGAGAGTAAGCTAGGAGAGTGTGGCCTTGGCAAGAGAGAGTTTTGGAGAGGAACCGGCCAAAGTTGCCGAAGCCCAGAATGGCGATCTTGATGGATTGGGACTTGAGGTGTTGGGTGCGGAGCTGAGACTCATAGTCGTATGGCTGGGTGGCGTCGAGAGAGCGAATGCGGAGAGGGGGGGTTTTCTTGAGAGGGAGAGGGACGGCAAGGGAGGGAAAGTGATTATGGGGTTTGTTGAGGTTAAAGTGACCGTATTTCGTTTTTTGTCGTTGTCGACGGTAGAAAGACAAGAGACGAGAGAAGAGTTGTCGTCTTCGAAGAGGGTGAAGACTCTTCCTCTGGTGCAGAAATACAGGATAGGTGTTTCGAAATTGGAAGGGCCAGCGTAGATTTCTTATACGTTTCAAGGTTTAGTTAGGTATTACGGTTATTTTTTAATTTTTAAAATATTTTTTATTTAAAAATATATTAAATAATATTTTTTAAGAAATTTATTTTTAATATTAATATATCAAAACAATTCAAAAATACTAAAATAAATTAATTTAATATAAAAAATTAACTTTTTAAAATATTAATATAATTTGGTAGTGCAATTAGTCTCTCATATTAGTAAATATTCATTAATTTTATTTAGTATATTTTAATTTATATTATGAAGTATTGTTATATAACAAGAAAGGAAATGGTAGCACTATGAATAATAATTTTAATTTATAATTATTTAGTTATAAAAATAGAATAACATGAGCTACATAATAAAAATTAAATATAATTTTATAGGTGAGAAACAAAATGATAATAATTTTTTTTATTAATGATATATTATTTAGACTAAATTACTCAAAAATTATTATTTAGCTATTAATGTATTGCTTACATTATTTTTTTAAATAAAAAATTATTATTATTATTATTTTATTATAATCATTACCGCTATTTATATCATGATTACATAAATTATTTCTATTATTTTTTATTAATATTATCATTGAAGAAATCAATATTTTAATTATTATTCATTTTTATCTTCAAAATAATTCATAAAAATTTTAAAATTTCATTTTAGTTATTTATTATTATCCAAGTACAATATTATAATTAAAACATCATTCTAATTTCTTGATTTTCATTTCAATTCCTCCATTTCCAATCCAAACATTTCACTCCTGACGGCTGAAAACCCATCTAAGGGTTAAGAATTCTCATGTAAATGCATCCGAATTGTTAACTTAACAAAACAATAAAGAGAAAAAAAAATCTCATTTCTATTGAAAAAAGGTGTCTTTCATGCATGATCTCAAATGCTATCGGTTTCGATGGACCAAATGTAATTTTCTCTTACATATTTGTTTGTGCCTCTCTTTTTAAAATGAATTTATAAAGTAATTATTGATAGTTACTTCTGTAGTTATATAAATTTCTTAAAAAGAAAATCTAAAACTCTAAATAAAAAAATAACAATATAAAGAAGAAAGATAAGAACATCATGTTGTCATTTTTATTTTTATTTTTGGGTTATTATATTGTAAAATTTATTAATAAGTTACAAGAATAGAAGAAATGTAAGTCAATATAAAAAAAATGACGCATTCTATACACGCATTAACATGTCATCATCCTCCAAACCAAATAAGAGATGCATGGAATATATCATGATGGTCAAGATTTAACAATAATCATGTTATTCAATGTATGAGATAGCGGTGGAGTTGTCGGTGTTGTGCATTTTACTTGGTTGGTGGTGGTTTAAGGGTGATGGGAGTTTTTCCTTTCTCTTTTTCTTGTTTCTTTCTTCTTGTTTTTCTCTTTTATATATGTGTAGAGCTTTTAAAAACTCAAATGTGTCCTCTAATTTATATTTGTTTTAAAGTTGGTTATCATTCCTTTAATTTTTATTTATTTTAATTTTAAAGCTTCTTGAATTTCTTTTGTTCAATTTCATCCATTTGCATTTTATTTCATATAATTTTTTTTTATCTAATTTGGTTTTTATTTTTTTCATTATTATTTACCGTTTGCATTTTTTTATTTTTTCATTTAAAATTTAATTTAATATTATTTTGTTTCTAATTTTGTTCATTATTTGTTTATTGCTCTTTGTTTTTTGTTTTTTCATTTATTGTGTTTTTCGATTTAATCTCTAATTATTTTCTTTCAATTATTTTTGCATGCATGATTTAGTCCTCATTATATATTTTTTTTATTTTTTTATTCAATTCTTTTATTGTTGAGAATTTTTAAAGTTAGTTTTTTGTGTTTGTCTTCTATAATTCTCACCTAATCCACCAGTTTTGATGATTAGTTCGGTTTAAGTTTATTCTTTTTTAAACCTTTTTTTAAAAATTAATTTTTTTCTTTTCAACATTTGACATTCGATTTATTGGGTCTTAAGCTTTGTGAATTATTCTGATTTATTTTTTTATTAATCCATCTCTATCTCATACCTTGTATTGCAAATTGTTAAGTTCAAGTTGGGTTGACTCAGGGTTTTTTTTTATCATCTTGTATTTTTTCCTCACTTTTAATGAGATTTTTTTTACTTTCTTAGAGGAACACGAGTTTCCTCCATGTATTTTCTTTACCTTTTTTATTTATTTTTTTCCTGATTTTATCTTTCATTATTTAGATTTATAAGATTTGGATATCTTGGGATTGACATTTGGTATTTTTACTGTTCTTTATGATATGGAGCTATTATTTAAAAAAAAAACACTTACAATGCTCAATCATTGTTTTTCTTATTTAAATCAAGCCACCCTGCAACATGTAAGTTGTCTAGTAAGACTCAGAAGCTTTTCTGATGGAACCACAATTTGTTACACCTTGAAGCCCGCGAACAGCAAGAACAAGTATCTGATCCAAGTAGGATTTTTGCATGGTAACTATGTTGAACTTGACGATGTCCTAAAATTTGATTTGTTCCTTGAGTCGACTGGTGGGAAATAGTGAGGCTGGATGATGAATCCACGCCCTTTATAGTAGAAATCATCCATATCATTTCTTCATATTATATAGACATTTTTCTTATGAACACAAGTTTTAAGATACCTTTCATATCAATTTTGGAGCTAAAGCTTTTGGGCAATAACATTTACAACAACACAACAACGTATCGAAGTTGTTGAATGGCAAGTTTGGCTGGGGTTTAGCCTCTTTCTATTTGATCAGGTGAGTCATTTTCTTTCATGTTTTCATGCATCATCTCAACTGTCCAAAAATTTCTTAGTAAATAGAAATATCTAGTCATACTACAATGTGAAGAGGTACTATCAAGTGATTCGAGTGCAACAAAAATTTCTATATGGAAAGGTCTAAATTGTAGTTATTATGCTTATGATCGTCCCCGAATCATATCCTTGAAAGTATCATGCCTTTGTCGAAGCAAGACATACTAGATTTCTATAATTTTAATTTTTTTTATTTAATATGGTGTCAGAATTAGATTGTATATAGTTTAACAAATCTCATGGATTTTAAAATTAATAATTATATAAATCTTTAATAGCCCTGAAATTTATTAAACTTAAAATAATAATAATTTCTATATGTTTTTAGGTTACAAAAAGGCATAGCACAGTGAATGAGGATGGTAAAATGTTACATATGTTATTGCAGCGGGTCATTTAACCATTAAAATATGAACAAAACTTGTTTAAGCTACTTTTATTTTTTTATTTAATTTTATCACTCGGGTTTGTTGATATTTTTTTATTTTTTTCATTCTTTGTTTTTTTTCTTGATTTTATTTTTCATTGTTTAGGTTTCTAGAGATTGATAATTGATATTTTTTTCATTCTCTATTTATGATGTGTAGCTGTTAATTTTATTTTTATTTTTTTTAAATACACTTACAATGCTTAATTATTTTTATTTTTTTTATGTTTTAAAAAAAAACAAGCCAGCCCACAAACTTATTTGAAATTTGATAGGATCAGGTTTGCCAAGAATACGGCTAGTTTAAGATGTTTAATTGAATGTCATAGAAGTTATTGAGCTTGTCGTCTTTGTAGTGGTGGCCACTGCTTTTTGTCTATCTCTTTTAGTTCATACTTAGGATCAATTAGGTTCCATAATCTCATCATTGTAAAGCCAATACTCTTTGTTTTAGGCACTTTTTTCATGTTTCATTAGTTATATAGACTATGACATAATAGAAAGTTGAAGTTATAAAGATGATATCAAAGAAATCTATTACATTTCATATGCAAACTACACAAATACTAGTCCAAATAAGGACATTAAAAATAGACCTAAATAGCATGGGAATTTCATTATAGCTATAGACACAAATAAATGTATATTGCAACAATACAATTCTTCTTTTACCCTTTAGCATCTTAAATTCAAGCATCTAATTTAGGAGTGTTTAAGCCTTTTCATCTAGTTTAGTTGTCATCAAAACATTGTTAGGGGGTGTATGTGTTTTTTTTAATTTTTTAGTACAATAAAACTACTATTTTACCCTAAGAGTCAACAAAATTTAGAATTGTTGACAAAAGGTTTTGTTAACTTTTCATAATATTCATAAGAGTAAAAATACTTATTTTCCCTAAAAATATATTATTCTACCTCCAAGGTTAACAAAATTAAAACTTGTTGTCCAAAGATCTTCTTGACCTTTCACAAACTATTAAATAGTTAAAAATACATATTTAACCTTTGAAAAGACAAAAAATAAACTTTGCATATATAAGTATTTTTGTTTTTTCACACTTTTTTTGTGTAATTTTCTACAATCCTAGGGGGTATTTTCACATTTTTGTTTAAAAAACTTAAATTCAAAAAATTATGCCAAACCCACATTTATGTAGGATTGGTAAACCTGTCAAACTCAGTACTATGGGTCTGGCATGGTTGCCCGACCCAAGGTGCTCGGATGTGGCATGGTTGGCAGATCCAAGACGTTTAGGTCTGACAATCCTGTGCAAGTGTATTATGGACTACGACATAGTCTATAGAAGCTTTGCATAGTTGATTTTCAAGGTTCTAAAGGCATATATAATTAAATTATCATTTGGTTGAAAAAAACTAAACCCTAGTTGCTGGGATATTTCAGTATTTTTCATAGGTTGATTGGTTATTAAAAGTTTAAATGAGGATATGGTAGTCTTTTCATAATTATTTGCATAGTAAAAATATTATTCTACCTCTAAAATTAACAAAATTAAGACATGTTGCCCACAAGTTTTTTTACCTTTCATAAACTGTTAAATAATTAAAATATATCTTTAACCTTAGGGGAAAAAAGCTTTGTATATTGAGGTATATTTGTTCTTTCACAATGTTTTTTACATAATATTTTATAATCAAGAGAGGAAATTTTGATATTTTGATATTTTTTATTATATTTAAAGTTAAAAAACTATGTTGGATCCATATTTACTTTGATGCCAGATGTAAGTAATATGGGGCTAGTATGGTTGGTAGAGGTGTTTAGGTCTAGTGTAGTTGCCTGATTCATATTACATGGATCTTGTAAAGAGTTAAGTGAAGGTTAAAAAATTAATTCACTTAATTAGATTTAATAACACTACTATAATATTATTCATACTCTTAATATCTTTTATATTTTAAAATAAAATTGTTATTCAACCTTTGCGGATCACTATCAAAATACTAGTAAGATCCAAAATCAACACAATAGAAACTATAGACAAGCAATATATCAATCTCGTAAGCTTCCTTGATGGAACCACAATTTGTTACACCTTAAAGCCTGTGCACAACAAGTATTTGATCTTAATAGGATTTTTGTATGGTAACTATGATGAACTTGACGATGTCCTAAAATTTGGTTTGTATCTCGGAGTCGACTACTGGGAAATAGTGAGGCTAGATGATGAATCTACACCCTTCACTATAGAAATCATCCATATCCTTTCTTTAGATTATATAGACATTTGTCTTGTGAACACAGCTTCTGGGACACTTTTCATATTAGTTTTGGACCTAAGGCTTTTAGGCAATAACACTTGCGACAATGTATCTCAGTTGTTGAAAGGCAGGGGTTTAGCCTCTTTCGATTCGATTAGATGAGCTATTTGTTTTCTTGTTTTCTTGTATTATCTCAACTGTCTAGAAATTTCTTAGTAAACAAAAATATCTAGTCATCCTACAATGTGAAGACGTACTACCAGGGTGATCCGTGTGTACCAAAAATTGCTATATTGTAAGTTTTAACTAGTAGCTATGATGCTTATGATTATGATGCTTATGATCCCTCTAGAATCATATCCTGGACAGTATCATGCCTTTATCGAAGTAGGACATTCTAGATTTCTATACTTTTTTATTTATTATTAATATAGGTATTCAAATCAAGTTATGTTTATCTCGAATAATTCTATGAGCTCTAAAGTTAATGACCATATAAGCTTTCAATAACTTGAGATTTATAAAACTCAAACTAATAACTTCTAAAAAACAAATCTAAAACCTAACCAATTAAATTATATCTCTCCAACTAATTTCTATTTTCTTTTCTTGGGTTATAGGAAGGCATCGTTTGGAGGATGAGGGTGGTTTAAAAATGTTACATTTGTTATTACAACGGATCATTTAACCATTTAAATATGAACAAAACTTGTTTAAGCTACATTGTATTTAATTAGTTCACATATAAGTGATTTTCTTTCTTTTTTTAAAAAAGGGGTTTTTTCTATGTATTCTTTTTAATAAGAAATATTTCCTGCTTTACCTCTATTTTTTTAGCTGAACATTATTGTTAGTTTACAATGATCAACATGAACTATTTATATGATATAGGGTTTTATAAATATATAAATGGGTTTGTTACTTATTAAATAAGTTGTACTATATTTAACCTTACAACCAATTTCTTAAATCATTAAAGAAAATCCTTTTAAGTTTTTGTATTTAAATATTCTCAAAATAACTATACTTAATGGAGAGTGAATCCCTTTTAAAGAATTTTTCTCTTTTTTTTTGTTAAAAATCAATAAGATACTCGAATTCAAAATTTTTAGGATGAGAAAAATTAAATATATTTTATTTTTGAAATTTAAAAAATTATTTTATGATTTTTTTAAGAAAAAATAAAGAAAAAACTTGGAAAAAAAAATCCTACACATTTGTTGCATAGAAGTCTGCATGTATTCTAGCCTAAATTCATTTAATGTAAAAGCTAAGTAGTCTAGATCCAAGATTAGGGCAGTACATAAAATGAATTAATTATAACTAAAATGGCTCGATTTTTACTATGGATATGAATGGTAAGGGTGGAGGACAAAGACGTATGATGATATCAAATCCTTCTTAAAGGTCAAGATCGTAAAGGATGACTCGAGTAGTAAAAGCGAAGAAGCCATCAAAATTTACTACCAACAATCCAACTTTTTTAAAAAAGAAAAACACCATGAAGAAATGGAAACCTATATTTCTCATGTAGGTATACATGAATATTAATTATAAAGCATTACTTTCAACATTCTCAAATCAGTTTCACCATCAACTTTTAGATCAACTTTTAGGTAGTGAGTTTTCTAACTCTATTTTCTTTCGAGTATTGTACACTTCACAGTAAAAAAATTGAGTTTTTATTTTATTTTTTTTCCTTTTACTTTGTTTTTTAAGTTGTTATCTTTTTTTTCTTTTTTCTTTTTATGTTTTTTTTCTTTAATAAATATTTTTTTGTTTAATTTTTTTTTTGTTAAAGTTAAAATTATTTTATTTAGTTATCAAACTTTCATGATATGAATTTCATGTTTAACAGGTTAACCCAAATTTTTTTTTCTTTTTAATAAATTTTTTAGTTTAATTTATTTTGTTAATATTAAATTTTTTCTATTTAGTTATCAAACTTTCATGATATGGATTTTGAGTTTGATGGATTAACCCAGCTAATTTTGGGTTCACCCTTGAAATTTGTTTTCCTATTCATTTATCAAACTTTCTTGACACGAATCTCAGGTTTGACAAGTTAACTCAATTAATTCAATTTTTTTTCTTTTTCTTCATATAGGCTTTTTTTTCTTTTCTTTTTTAATTATTTTTTTTAAATTTAGTTTGTTAAGTTATCAAACTTTCCTAACAAGGATCCCAGATTTGATTGGTTAACCCAGTTAATTCAGATTTTTTTTAATTAGTTTTTCTTCATGTATGTTTTTTTTGTTAATTAATCTTTGTTTTAATTTAGTTCATTAATAATAATTTTTTTCTATTTAGTTATCACACTCTCATGACACGAATTCTAGATTTGACGGTTCAACCTAATTCAGTAGGTTAATCCATTTAATTCAGTTTTTTTCTTCATTAGTTTTTTCTTTTCAATTTTTTCTTTTAATATTATAATTAACCTGTAGTGAAAAGGTTGTGTATTTTTTTTCTTTTTTTCTTTTTTAATGAATATTTTTATTTAATTTAGTTTGTTAATGTTAAGTTTTTTTTCTATTTAGTTATCAAACTTTCATGATACGAGTTCCAGATTTGGCAGGTTAACCCATTTTTTTTATTGTTCTTTTTAATTAATTTTTTTATTTAATTTAGTTTGTTAATGTTAAATTTTTTTTTCTATTGAGGCGTTTGACAGGTTAACACAGCTAATTATAAGTTAACTCGTATAATTATTTTTTGCTATTCAGTTATTAAACATTTATATAACAAATTCTAAGTGTGATTGGTTAATTTGGTCTAAAGACTTAACCTAGTTAATTCAAATTCTTTTATTTCTTCATTAGTTTTTTTTCTTTATATAGGTTTTTTTTCTTTTAAATTAATGTTTTTTTGTTTAGTATTTTTCTTTTTTTGTTTTTAATTATTATTTTTTTAAATTTAGTTTTTTAATATTAATATTTTTTTTCTATTTAGTTATCAAACTTTCATGATATAGATCCCATATTTGACAAATTAACCTGATTTGACGAGTTAACTTAGTTAATTTAGATTTTTTTCTTCATTAGTTTCTTTTCTTCCTGTAGGTTTTTTTTCCTTTGTTTTTTCTTTTTCATTGATATTTTTTTAATTTAGTATATTAATATTAATTTTTTCTATTTAATTATCATACTCTGATGACATGAATTCCAAGATTGACAAGTTAACCTGATTTAGTGGGCTAACCCAGTTGATTCAATTTTTTTCTTTTTCTATATTGGTTTTTTCTTCTGATTTCATCTTTAAATATTATAATTAACTATAAATAAAAGGTATCAACTTTTTTTTTCAATTTAATGACATGAGTCTTATGTTTCATAGGTTAATTTAGTTTGACGGGTTAAACCAGTTGATTCAAATTTTTTTCTTAAGTAGTTTTTTTTTTATTTTCATCTTTTAATATCAATTTTGATTAAAAATTAAACTTTGTGATTTGTTTTGGTTACTATTTATTAGATTATTGTGATCTCATGAGAGGATTTTACTATTCCCTTCTTGCAAAGCAATATTCATTAGAATAATGCATTGCGTTGTTGTTTTTTTCTTTTCAATTAATCTTTTTTTAATTTTGTTCTGTAATATTATTTTTTTCTTTTTAATTATCATACTTTTATAATACGACTTTACAGTCAAACCATATCCAAGAGGGGTTTAATGTTGCAACCAAACTCATTGAAACTTAAATCATACAAGTTTAATATTATTATTAATATTATAAATAAAACTTTGATGTCAGACGTAATAGACCAACCCAATGCTATTAAGTATAGCATTATAGAAATACATAACATTTTTAAATTTTAATTTTTTATATATTTTTTATGCAAGTAACAACTAAGCACAAAATTACCATCTTTGTTGAAATGTTCTTATATATATATATATATATATGAGGTATTTTTTTAATTTTACACATTCATATATATATATATATATATGAGGTATTTTTTTTTAATTTTTTATTATTTTAAAAACACATTCACATATATTTTTAATTTTGGGTGAAATGTGTGAGAGAGAGAGAGAGGGAGAAAACAATACAAGTAAGAGTCAGGCTAGTGGAGTGCATAAAATTCCATACCAAAATTTAAAACCTAAAAATGATTTAAAAACTAAAATTTTTCATACCAAAATTCCACACAAAATAATATTTCAATTGATAGATGATAAATTTAGTGATAAAATAATTGATTTTTTATTTAAAAAAAAAAGAAAAAGAAAAAGAAGGAGAAGCAGCAGCATTAATGAAATATATATATATATATATATATATATATATATATATATATATATATATATATATATATATATTGTAACATCCTGGATGCGTACCTAATAATATTAATGTAAAGCCATGTATATAATAAATCACATGCTTAACTAATTACTCAAACAAAACCTTGCTTGCATTCTTTGAAAATCCTGATAAACCTGGCAGGTTAATATAAAATTTGATGAATTTAAAATTTAAATTATTCTAGGTTAAAAAAAAAAAGAAAAAAAACTTGAATAAGCCGATGTGAAGGCCTTGATTCTTATTTTAAAATTTTTCTAGATCAGAACAGATTATTTTAATTTTTTAAAATAATATTCTCTTGATCTAACTTTTATTATTGATCTACATCTAACTTTTTTTATTGATGTAGATGAACCTTTACTTGTTAACGTAAAAGAATAAAAATAGTGATACTTAATTAGATTAGTTGAGACTTTGAAACTGATTAAATTATAGTTATTTTTTAATCAAGCGACTAATCCTAAAATTAGGGAAGTTGATTTTTATATAATCATTGATTAGCACAAACATTATTTTAAATGATGCCGGGAGCTTCATCCTAGGAAAGATGGCGATAATTAATTTTCTCCAGGTAGATTCTTGGTATATTCTAATGATTCGGCCTGTAGATCGGAGTCCCATCAAGCTGAATAAATAAATAAATAAATAAATAAATTACAGGTGGACAGCCATCATCGATCAATAATAATAATAATAATAATAATAATAATAATAATAGATTCCCTTTCCTAGGTGATATAATTTAGAAATTATGTTCCCCTCCTCATGCTTGGATATTTAATTTTATTTACGTCCTTCAGATTTCAATGAAACACATGTACATGACCGACTGTAACAATAAGGTTGTCGTGCACTCTTTCTTAAATCAATAAAATAACTCGAATGGGACTATCATGGAGTCTTTACAAATCCAAGGACTAAAGTTCAAGGTCACCTAAAGTTTTAATTGCGAAAAACAAAAAAAGGGGGCGAAAAGTGAAATACATTTTTTTTTAATAAACACTTTTTAAACTTTTTTTTTTCTAATGCTACATTCCAAAAAACTTTCTTTCAATTTTATTTTTTTTTACTTTATTGGTTTTGAATTAAACATTATTATTTATTTTAATTTTTTATAAAATTATTATAATCTCAAACAGATATCTTAAGATTTAATATATACTTGATTTTTGCAAATATCTATTTATTTTATCATATCATTAAATAAAAAATAATTTTTATTTCTTTAAATTCAATGGAATCCATGATTTAGTGTGCGAGTTTTGCAAATTAAGCCATTAAGCCCAAGTCAATCTACTGGATTTAGTTATTTTTTGAATTTTATTATATGATATTAAATAGAAAAATCGATTTACAATTAACCTAATACCAAATGATAAAATTCAATAAAAACCTAACATTAAATCATGAAATTGAAAAAAATACTCATTAAAAAAAGGTCATTCGCTTGTTACAAAAACCATGTGCGCTCATTACTAGAAATTTGGCGAATACAAACAAAATAGCTGAAGGAATTTTTTTGTTGGTATATTGTAGTGAATTTCAATGACAAAATTTCCATCATTATATCCATCGATAAACATCAAGGGAAACATTTTGTCGATATATACTAAGAAACTTAGAGTGGAAAAAAAAAGGAATAAAAAAGCTAGAAAAGTACAATGACGTGTAATATTTATCAATGAAATAAAACTTATGGTAAAGTTTGTCCATAAAAGTACTGATAGAAATAATCCCTCTGTATATACCAACAAAATTACAAACAATATTATAATGGAATTCAAAAAAGGTAAATTGTGTGGTAATGTGGCATTTTTTATCAACAGAATGATTTTGTTGGTAAATTCATCGATAATGTTTAATTTATGACCTAACCAAGGGCAGAGTAAAAAAATAATAATTAAGAGTGGCCAAATTAAAAAAAAATTAAAAAGGTTAAAATTTCAATTATTTTATACAAGGGAGGAACTGGGAAAAAATTTCTTTGCAGAGGCCCCTTCCTCTACCACTAGACCTAATGATTGACCCTCTTCTTTCCCTTCCTCCCCCTCCCTCATTTCTTATTCTTCTTTATGTTTTTTTTTTCTGTAAACAACCACCCTATCTTAATCTCAATACAATTTAACTTCAAACAACACATATAGTTATCACAACACTCAGTTTTTCAATATCTATATTCTGATTCAAATTTTATTGAGGATTCTCCATCTTAAGTAAACAAATCTACCTTCTTCTTTTTGTATTTGAACATAATTTTTAAATGTTATTATTTTTTATATATATTTTTATAGTATATGTATTTTGTTTTGGTGTTTACTTGTTTTATATTTTTTTCTCATAAAATTTTGTTGTATGGATTTATAATTTATATATGTTATGGTTTGTTTTAGATTTTATAAAATTATATTTGTTTTTAAATTGATGAAACTTATGTTGAACTTTTAACTTTGATGTTTTTTTATGAAATAAGTAAGGGCTTATTTAAGGGGTTGATTTTTATATTTTTTTAATTTTATTGGTGAGTTTTAATTTTTAGTAAATGTTTAGAAATTTGATTTTATATAGATATATAATTGATAATGAATTAAAAGAACTATTAAAATAAATTGAATAAGATTGAGAAAAATAAATATTTGTGCAAATTTACTTAGTTAATGTAGTTAATTAACACATGTTATCATCATTATTTAAATAGGTTTGATATACGTAATGGATGATTGTTCATAGATGTATTAAGTTCACCCCAGGGGTTATGAAGAATGAATTATTGTAATAAGATTTAAGGTTTTATTAATTATACACTATTTAATTCGAGAAACATTAGTGGAGACGGTATTTGATGTCTATATAAAAGGTGCAAAAATAAGAAATTTATCAATACAAACATTATAAAGATGCATCTTATATATATATATATATATATATATATATATATATATATATATATATATATATAAAGGTTCATAGAGAAATACTCATGTTGATATGCATATGAAAAACCATATATTCCTCATAATATCATGATAGAAAGGATGGATGAGTCAACTTCTAGTACTAGCAACGTGCTTGAAGTTGTAGATGATAACAATAATTTTATAGGAATATGGTTATAGATACGATGAAAATAATTTAAGGTCATGTCGATCAATGTCTAATTATAGATGAAAAACATAATACGGACACAACCAAGGTGTTGTTATCTTTTAAAAGATTATGAAAAACTATTATAGGATGGTTGTGCAAATTACAGTAAATAATCGGTCATTGCACATATGTTCACCATTAAGTGGAATCATGGTTTGAATGAGGCTGCTTATGATAGAATTGTGAAATGGGTGAGAAGCATTTTACTTGAAATGAACAAAGGACAATATCAAGGTTAAAATGAATAAACTTTGTTTTATTATCGTAAAAATATAAAGTTGGTATATGTTGGGTCACTAGTCACAAACCCTAATGTCAGCTTCACCTTAAATAAGAATGCACAATTATTTATTTACCAATAACTTAAAAGTCTATATTTTTCTAATGGACATGCCTTAAATATATTAAGGTTGGTGAATTTGAAGAATTATAAATTATATGAAATGAAAAGTCATGATTACCACGTGTTTATACAAATAGTCATTCTATTAACTTATCAGGAGTTATTGTTAAAGGGATATGAGATACACTCACGAAGATTAGTCATTTCTTTAGAGACATATGTTTCCATAAGTTGCAGACACAACATATGGAGAAGCTTGAAACAAATATTGTCTAGACAATATGCAAACTTGAGATGATATTTTCTTCATTATTTTTTTAGTCGATAGAGCACTTACCTATACATTTATCATTTGAGCAAAAGTTAGAGGTCTAATCCAATATTTTGTTGAAGAAATTTTAATATTTATCTTGTACTATTTTAAGCCTTAATTGAGAACAAAAATTAATAGCATTCCAAGACATGATGATGGTAGAGAAGTTTTTTCAAGTAAAAACTTGTCAATATTATTGCATCTTAAACAACATTACTAAAAATAATAAAAGGGAAAGATATTTATCTAAAATAAAATTCAAACAAGCATATAATCATGTGTTATTTAACTACGATGAACTAAGATATTTTATTAAAAAAGTATACTAGTTAACATGTACTTATGTACCAAGTTTCAACTAGGAAGGAATGTTAGTTTTATTTTGTCATTACTAAGTCTAGGCCCTCAAAGAAAGGTGAAGTGCTATAATAGGTATTTTATCAATGGATATGTGTTTCTTACTAAAGAGTATAGGAATGGTAGAAAAACATGTAACCGTGGAGTTTATGTTAAAGGATTGACTTCTATTAAGTTTGAAGTTGACTATTATAAGAAGTTAGAAAAGATAATTTAATTGCACTATTATAGCAAACAACATATCTTTTTTTATTTAAATGTTATTGGTATGACACCATTAACAGAGAAATTAGAGTAGATCCCCATCATGGTCTCAAAATTAATTTAAAGGCTAGACTCTACAATATTGACAATATCTTCATTTTCATCAAGCAATGCCAACAAGTTTAATACATATATACTCCTTCGTTTAGAAATGATCATTCAAGAGTTAATTCATAGTGAATACCAAATCCAACGGTCATGTTAAAGTTGTTTAGGATGGGAACAATGAATTAACTGTGAGAGATGATGTTTTTCAACTTAGTGAGTTAGCTTATTCATATCGAGTTATTTCATATAATAACTTAGAAAAAAATGCAAATTTTCACATCAATGATAATTTTTGTGTGATGTTGACATTGAATATGTTTTCTGCTCCAACAGACATGCATAAGTCGATAAAGATGATGATAGCAATGAAATTAACATAGAAAATTACGATGGAGATGGGAATGAGTTAATTGATGAAGAAAAACATTTTGATTAATTTGGACAACATTAATTTATAATGCCATAAAATATAAAGTAATATTTATTGAAAAAAATTACTTTAATGTAATAACAAAGACATTAATATATTGAATGACAAAAAAATATTTATTTAATTATTGTGATGTGAACAAGCATTATTATGTTGTGTGTGGCTATAAATTTAAGTATTTATAAGATAAATAGATAGGAAATATAAATACAATTTAATATCAAATATTGTTTTACACCAATGTATATACCAACAAAAGGTGTTTTGACTTCATAGACAAAGTCACCAATAAAATTTTTAAAGATATTAATATTTTTCTGTTCCATCAAGAAACATGTTGATAAAACCTAATATGAAAGACCACGAGAAGAGTAAATGAGCTTCATCTTCTCCACTCTTCTTCTTTCTTCCTTTCTTTATTTTTCTAACTTCTTCTTCACTCTTATTTTTATTCACTACTCAAGCCAAAATCAAGCATCATCTTTTCTTCTCATTCTAAGATATGTTGTATTTCTTCATTTTTTTTTCTTTTTCTATTTTTAGGTATTGTACCAGTTATTTTTTAGTTATTTTTTTAATTCTCAGTCGATGTTAAACACACTATAAAATTAAGGATTTTTCATTCATTATTCTTATTTATTTGTGTTTTTTTGTTCATTGGTTTTTTATCATTATTTTTGTTCAATTTTGTGTGAGTTTTAGTTGTTATTTAAATGTTTTTTCATTATTTTAAAGAATTTTAGTTTTGTTGTGAAATTTCAATTAAATGTGTAGGATTAATTTTAATTATTATTTTGAATTTTTGTTAATTTAGATTATTTATTTTGTAAATTTCAATTAAATAGTAAGTTTTTTTTACTACTTTTATTTTTTTCTTTGTTATTTTTTATAAATATAATTAACTAACAATATTTTTATATTGCAAGCTACGACTCTCAAAATGCAAGTCAAATCCAATGAAACTTTTGTTCAAAGTACATATGGAGTGATAACCATATAAAAGATGCAATAGTTTGTAGATAACCAAGCTTGGCACTTGGTGGTATGTTGGTTTTCATCTATTTTGTTATTAAGTTATAATTTCCTTCAATTTGATGAATTTATTATTACTTTCCAAGATACATACAACAACCGCTTGAATGAGAGATAACCACTTGAAGAAGAGATAAGAGGACGATCCTTCAACCCATTCAAATATCAATTTGGATTCGTGATTAGAGGCAGAATTATATGTGGACCCGATAAAAATTTTGTGTACGGACTCTCTAACAATACAACCAAGAACCTACGAATGATCCATAGTGTTTTGACCATTATATGCTCACAATCGATTCTAAGCATTCAAATTGCTAAGTCTAAGGCGATGTTAAGCCAATGAGTATATAATCAGACGACATATCTCAATAAAAAATATGAACGACTCACTGCTGATCATAAAAAACTCCATTAAATGGAAATGAAAATGAGATCACATATAGGTGATTCATATGCTTCTTTTTATTAGTCTCATGATCTCGACAATAACCAACCTCCTCCCTCTTCTCTTTTAGCACAATTTCTATTTTAGATTTATTTCTCCTTCTCTAATACTGTTTTTATTTTAGATTTATTGTATTTGAATGTACAAATATTTAAATTTATGATAGATATTTAATTTTTATATTAATTTAATTTAATTTAATTTTTTAATTATTTTTCTAATTTTGTTTAATATATACATACATACATACATACATACATACATATATACATACATACATACATACATATATACATACATATATATATATATATATATATATATATATATATATATATGTATGTATGTATATATATAACTATCACTAATCACTATTAAGATCATCGACGAACACTTTTGCCAATATATTACAAAGAGTTAAAAAAAAAATTACTGCAAATATCAGCTCTTCTTGCTAAAATACTTAACGTTATACTATGAATATAAATACTGTTGAAAATTTCTGCCTATAAAACTATAAGATCTGATAGTGATTAACCTGCATTTTATTTTTACAGAACAACCCCTTATTTTTTTTTTTTAAAAAAAAAAAGCATACATGACAGGAGACAAACGATCCCGCAATCATAAGCAAGCCCCGCATGTAAATCAACTGAAGTTATTATCAAAACAATTAAAGAAAAATATTAATGTAACTCATCTTTAATATAAACAGTGGCAACTCCTGTTTTCTTGGTTGTGTTTATAATTATAATATGAAAACTTCACTGGTGGACTTCATTTTACCATGCAAGAGCTGGCCCTATCACGGGCATGAACTCCATGTATACGGACGGGAAAAAAACAAAAAATTCAATGGTCCAATGATGTCGATGTTTGCCGACAGCTAAGGTAAGCTGGTTAGCCAAGTCGATAGCTAGCCAAGCTCCTCGAGAAGCTGCTTGCTAAGCATATGACAAGCTGACAAGCACCTGCGGGTTCCATTTTCGTAGTTTTATTGCTGCAAGCATATCCAAAAATTATTCCTAGTAACTTCCTTGACGCCATTGCTATCCGATAAAATATTATTTCAAGCTCTGAAACCCATCTTTAAATATCCCTCCATCCATTGCCAGCCTTGTCATCTCAAAACAAGAAGAAAGAAAGAAAGAAAGATGGAGAAATCTCTGCATGCTCTAATAACTAGCGTCTTCTTCTTCTTCCTCCAATTCACCTCACAGTGCTACGCATCAAAAGATGAAAGTTACTCTCGACCTCCTGCTCGCAACATCATCTTCACTGCTCATCACGGATTGGAATCTGAAGCCCAACAGGTTAATTTCTCTCTCCCTCCATCTAGTTACAGATATTATACAATGCGTAATTTATCGTATATCTTTAGCTCAACGGCAGAGGATAACAGATGTATGGTTTCAGGTGCACGTTTCACTGGTGGGGAGAGACCGCATGAGAGTCACCTGGATTACAGATGATAAACATGCACCGTCCACGGTAGAATATGGAAAGCAACCGGGAACATATAATGCAATGGCAACAGGGGACCACACTTCCTATCGTTATTTCTTCTATAGCTCGGGCAAGATACACCATGTCAAGATCGGACCGTTGGAGCCAGGAACTACTTATTACTACAGATGTGGAGGTTCTGGCCCCGAATTATCCTTCAAGACTCCTCCTGCAACTCTTCCGCTTGAATTCGTTGTGATCGGTGAGCGTTTTGCTAAATTATGACCATATATTAATTACGATGCCCATAATCTTTGAAATTATAAATAATGAATCCATAGTTACTGTGACCAGCGAGCCTATCTTATTTGATAAAGCTTCGAAGGTTGCAGATCGGTTGGATTGTAGGTTAGTGCTTCGAGTGTAAGCAACAATAAGCTAATTAGAGGGCAAAGAGTGAGAAGATTATTACACATTGGATTTTCTGTATATACACACCTTTAAGCGAAAGGGTCTCCAAGCACTTTTGCCCAATTTCTCAAATGTCTCTCTCAAAAGATAGACAGACGTGTAAGGCATAAAAGGAATATATCCTAGGCATCTTGAAGCAAAGTCTTTGGGTGAGCAGGCTTCGAAAAATACTTTCAACCTCAAGCCAGGAATGTGGATCGATTGGTCAGTGAGGTTTATCCAAATTAATTTTTAATTCGGTTTGAAATAAATGGTCGAGATTAAATTTTACGTGGGTGAACTATTTAGTTGACTTGATTTAATAACTATGGTTAAAATGTTTGCATACAGTAGCACAAGAAATTAATAGTTAAAAACATATTAGCATATGTCGAATATAGAATCCTTTAAATAGCAAAAATATCCGGAAATAAATTACATTATATATACATCGTAACCAATATGACAATAGTTATTAACTAATTATCACAAGAATTGTTGTTTTCCCTGGAAAAATTGTTAAACAAGCTTGTTTCAACTTAATTTACAGGTGATCTCGGGCAAACAGAATGGACTAATTCGACCTTGGCACATGTCAACAGCCGTGATTACGATGTGTTATTGCTACCAGGTGATTTATCTTACGCAGATACCCATCAACCTCTGTGGGACTCATTTGGCCGCCTTGTGGAGAAATATGCTAGCCAGCGGCCGTGGATGGTGACTGAAGGAAACCATGAGACCGAAATCTTTCCAATTATACAGCCACATGGCTTCAAGGCCTATAACGCACGGTGGCTAATGCCATATGAAGAGAGCAATTCCAGCTCAAATTTGTACTACTCATTCAACGTTGTTGGCACTCATGTTATAATGTTAGGATCTTACACGGATTTTGATGAGCACTCGCAGCAGTATAAGTGGCTTGAAGCTGACCTGGGCAGCATTGATAGGAAGAAGACACCGTGGGTCATCGTGTTGTTGCATGCCCCCTGGTATAATACCAATAATGCACATCAAGGTGAAGGAGAAAGCATGAGAAAAGCTATGGAAGAGTTGTTGTACAAGGCGAGAGTCGATGTCGTGTTTGCAGGGCATGTCCATGCATATGAACGATTTGTAAGTTCCCTTAACTCAGTATATAATATTTGCTTTATCAGGTAAAATACATTTCATGCCCCCTCAAGCTAAAAAAATTGATCATATTTGCCTCTCTATTTCAATTTTTGTCACACATGAGTATAATTTCTGGCAATTAATTGAGAAATCCAATTTTTTGATTTTACATGCACATTTTTACTTAGAAAAATGCAATAAATCTTACCCACAAGCCGTCTTTCGTTTACGTTGGGTTGCAGGCAAGGATTTACGATAACAAGCTTGATCCATGCGGCCCTATGTATATAACAGTCGGAGATGGGGGAAATCGTGAAGGGCTTGCATTAACGTAAGTATTAGATCTCCACTTTCACTTTTGCAGCACCTTAAAGCTATTAAACCGATACTTTCACGCATTAATATTCAATTTATAGAAAATAGGAGATTAATATTAATTCCTAAATGCATGCATTGTCCATATCTATATGCATGCATGCTGATGATCTGCACTTAATGTATAGGTTTAAAAATCCTGCTTCGCCTCTTTCTTTGTATCGAGAGGCAAGCTTCGGGCATGGAAGGTTGAGGATAATGGATGAAACGCGGGCACACTGGTTATGGCACCGGAACAATGATTCTAACTCATTTTCGGCCGACGAGGTGTGGTTGGATAGTTTAAGCACATCTACAGCTTGCTGGGCAATTGACGATGAGAAAGAACCACCAAAATTTATTGCTAACGATGAGCTCTAAGTTCATTCAAGTAAAGGATAAGTTTTTAACTGCATTGAAAAAGTAGCTCAATTAGCTTTAGGTAGCATTTGTACCTGCCATGGCTGCGGGGAGGTTCCTTGGGCTAGCTAAGCAACATAAGAAGAAAAAAAGGAGATGGAAGTTGCAGGCTTGCAGTAGTATGGCCATCAAATTGCAGTATCATCGGTACTTTTTGGTTGGTGTTGTGCATCTCGATGGACTTCACGGCAAACGGCAAAGGGAAAAATAAATGAAGTCGCAGCTAAATAATTACAAGGAAACTAGGAATTCTAATAAATAACACTAGCTCTAGAAATTAAGGAGTTATTTGTATAGAAGAGAAGGACTATGTTTCTTTCACCACATCCTTTTTTATATAAAAAAAATTACCTTAATTAATTATGAGTTTTTTATTCTTGAATTGTGCTTTCTATTGCAATTAATTATTCTAATATTTTTCATTTTATTATTTTTTTATAAAAAAATTTTAACTTAGTTCTAGAAAATAAAAAAGACATTGATTTTAAAATTTAGAATCAAATAAAAAAATCAATTTATTTTTTATTTTATTTTTTATAAAATAAAAATACTTTTAACGTTGCTCCCAAAAACATAAGACTGATTTTAAGATTAATCCTATAAATATATGAATTAAGCTAATACTCAATTTAAAGCCGCACTCATTTAAATAAAACAAAACAAGTCATTGACCCATATAAGTCAACATAAACCATTTTATGAGCCCGCCGTAAACATTCAAACCTAAATAAAGAATGATAGCATAAAGAAATGAAAGGGAAATTTTATCCGTTATGTAAGAAACCCCACTAACCTCGTGTAAAAGAATTAGATGGGTTAGCCCGAGAGGTTCTAGCTTAGTGGTGGGAGGGACTTGTCTCCTTCCTCTAATATTTAGGTTTGAGCCTTCTCATACACGTCTATCATCCCCGTGGTGCTTTACCTGCTCATTGGACTTGTAGGATGTTCAATGGGCCGTGGAGATTAGTCGTGGTGCGCGTTCGCTGGTCCAGACACCCTATATAAATCAACAAAAAACAAAAAAAGAATTAGTTGGGTTAGATTAAATAATGAGCAAGTTGTACCAAAATGTTTCAATTAAAAAGAAAATGGAAATGAATAGGAAACAATATATGTATATTTTACATAACTAGAATGGGAATTCTTGACAAGAATAAAGCAAGAATTTGAAATTAATATGAATAATGAAATTAAATGGTATAATGGATAAACAATAAATGATGCAATGATTTTATTGGTATATAAAAAGTCATCGGACCCAATCATCAACAGCATGAGACTAACTCGCGTATATAATATCAAGTATTTGACATCTTGAAATAGATTATTAATTATGATATGGAGTTTTCCTTGATTGTATTTTGGTGCAAGTTTGGAACGTAAAAGGTAAGCTAGTGATATGATTTAGGTTATTCAGTCATAAATATGAAATTAATTGTTGAAATTAATTGTTGATAGTTAATATGGTTCAGTACATGGTTCAGCCTTTGATTTTTGCATGATGGGTTTTAATTTAGGGATAAGAATGAGTTTCATTCAATTTTTTTGGTTCGATGGGTAATTCAACCAAATCAAGAGGAGTTATACATGTGATGTTTTTTAGGCAGTAAAGAAAGTTTATTTGAAGTTTATTTTGGATTTGGCTTGATCCCTATTAATGAATATGGGTTTAGACCATATGAGGTTCAAAGTTGGCTTAAGTTAATTAAGAAGTTGAGACCATATCAGATTTGTTTGTGGTTGATTTTATAATTCTTCAAGGACTTAAATTAGTAAAATATTCTCCTACTATTCAAGAAAATTTTGTTTATTATTTTTCATATTATTTTGGACAATATTTATTAATTTCCATGTGAAACTAGTCAACAAAGGATGCTAGAGGGGCTCTCAGATCTAATTTAATTTTCTAAAGTAAAAATGATTAATTGATGATTCTTTTAGTTTGGAAGGAAACTAAATTTACAGATATCAAAGAGGGAGATTTTATTCATTTATTTTCCATGTGAAACAATAAAAATAAACATAATAAGGTAAGAAGACTTCAAAATTAATTCTACATTCAAATAAGATTTCTTAATATATTTGGAACTTCTTAAGGGTGATAAATATGATTCTAGTATATTTAGGATATTAATTTCATATTTTTATTATTTTCTTCTTAATATTTAAGTTATTATTACTCATTTAGGTTAATTTTATAAATAAACTCAAATCAGCCCATATACGGGGGTCTATTAAGGTTCTTTGAAGCATTATATAAGTATTTTGTATGCTGAAAAAAAAAAAGTAGTCATGGATTTATGAAATAAAATTTTGTTTTGCATAATACAACATGTCATTTTTGTGGGCACAAAGATCAAATCTAGTTAATCAAGGTATAATTGACCTCGTTCCATAATTAGATTCAATTCTAATAGTATTAGTGTCTTGGGACAGGTTTTCATTCTGTCACACTTCTCAGACTTGATTATCAGCTTTTCTAGAAAAGTATCATCTTCATTAAGGGTTGCTTGATCATATGATCAAAAGGTTTGTATCAATTGGTATTAGAGTTAGGCTTCAGAATCATGTTATATCCCTTTTGTTTTCCTTATCTATTTTTTTTTTTGTCAGTTTCTCTTTATCTATCTTTGTTTTGTTTTAGGTTATATTTGTTTTCTTTCTTATGTTATTTTGTTTTTATTGTGTTCTATTTTAAGTAAAAAATAAAAGAAATAATCAAAAAACATTATTTGTGTTAAGATAGAACTGTAACACATCTGTTTCACGACAGCATATCAAAACTTATCATAATTCACTCAAAATTTATATTCTGGTTATTAAGTGTGAAATCGCAATAAATATCAAGTTTCAAGTCATTTGGATATTGTTGGGTTAAGCCTGCTTGCAGGGAAATAATTTTTTTTAAAAAATAAATTATTAAAAAGTAAAATTTAAAAAATAAATTATTTTTTAATATTTAGTAATATAATAAAAAATAAGTTGAAAAATATTTTTTTGTATTTGGTCATATCATAAAAAATGAGTTAAAAAATAAATTATTAATGTTTTATTTTTCTCAAGTTTATTAAAATAATTAAAACTAAATCTTATAAATTAAAAGGTTGAATGAGAATAAAATTGAAAAAAATATAATTTATAAATTATCTCAAATAAAATAAATAATAATTAAAATATTAAAGATAAAATCTAAAAAATAAAAAAAAATAAAAGATAAAGAAATTAAAATAATAGTAGTTAATATTTCATAAATTATTTCAAATAAAATAATTAAGAATCAAAAAAATAAGGATCAAATTTGATAGATAAAAAATTTCAATAAAAAATAATAAGAAAAAAACAAATAAAAATTATAAAAATGAGGACCAAAATTAATATAAAAATTAAATTTTAAGAAATGAAATTGAAAAATAAATATTCAAAACAAAATATATATAGTAATCAAAAGTTTGAGGATCAAATTTGATATAATCAGTAAATAATATGATATTTCTAAATTTTTCATAATTTTCAGAAAGTGTTTTCCGTCTAAATTTTTCAGGAAAACACTTTTCTAGAAACCAAGTTAAATTTTTCTTGGAAAGTGTTTTCGCTTAACCAACTTTTTTAATGACAAACAAACATAAAAAACTTTAAAAAGTGGTTTTTTACAAAACAAACATGGCTTAAGTATAAATTTAAAAGATGAGTGTTTTCTTATATGCTACTATAAATTGTACAAAACATTTTTTTTAATTTGATTTTTGAATTTTTTTTATGATTTAATCTTAATTGAAATCTAGTTAATTTTTATTTTTTATAAAATGATGGGATTGAAAAAAGAGAGATTAAAATGAAAAATACATTAAACATAAATGGTATGCAAAGAGTTAAAAAAAATACATTTTAGTCTTTCAATTTTAAAAATAACGCAAATTATACAATTTGTTACCTCAATATTATTCAAATTCAATTTTAGTATAAAAGTTTATTTTTGTAATGTTTTAGCCTCTAGTTAAGAGAGGAGAGAAAGAGGTTGCTAAATCATTGATATCAATTTAAACAACCAAAACAGATAATACTTGTGTCAAATAGTTTCAATTGATGAGAGGAGATGGTTTATTTTATTTTTAATGTGAAAAAAATAGATCTAAGCTAAAGTTAATTTTTAGTTTCTGGTTGATTCCGAGTTTTTAAACAGTTTTTAGAGTTTTTTAAGCTATAGTTAAGTTTATCATGGTTTCTAAAATATTTTATAGATGTTTTGGGTAAAACTAATAAGTTGAAAATAAGTTTTTGGGTGAAACAATTTAAACCCTAATTTTCTAACAACTACAATAGCCAGAATTTAGACAAATCAGATTATACATTATCTAATATTTTTTCTCAAATAGATTTTGCAATTAAAAAATAGGTACTCAGCCATGCAAGCCTTGATAAAATAGGTCAAGTGGGCAACAACATTTAATTTTTACTTTTTTTTTCTATTTTTTTTTTAATTAGTAATTTTTTATGGTTTTTTCTCTAACATTTTTTAATTTATATTTAGATTAATACCCCTATCTCTTTCATTTTGTTTAGAGGATTATATTTTAAATGATGATTTTTTTTAGTTATGTATTTAAATTTAAAATTTTTTATTTATTTATTTATAAATTTTTTTCTTTTGTATAGATGAACTTTATTTTTAAAAATAAAAAAAAATATTTTCAAATAATATTTTTAATAAGTGCAGGCTTCTATAGTGTTTTTTTATTTTTAATTTTATTCAATTAATTTAATTTATATCTTTATTTCTATTATCGTTTACTTGAATAAAAAATTATTTTAATAAAAAAATTTAGCAAACATAACCGGATAAATATCTTGTCTTTTAAAATTAAATATTTTGATTTATACTGATCTTTTAATTTTTTAAGTTTTATTTTTAAGTATTGTTTTGACTTTTTATTTATTTATTAGCAGATATGGTTTTTAATTTATTTGATTATATATATTTACAAAAAATATTTAAACTAAATTTTTTAAATTATAAAAACGTATTAGCAGATATAATTTTTTTTTTTTTAAATCTAACCCACGGCAATTACAGATAACATAATTAGTTAGATCCAAAACTCGCTTCTCCAGCAGTAAATTACTTTTCTATCTTTTCCAATGGAAATAAATAAATAGCAATAGGGAAGGTGTTGCACATGACAACTTTCCCAACCACCAGAAGTCTTCCCTTCCGGAGAAAGAACGGTAGATGAAAACTTGAAATGAACTAAACAGCCTCAAAGAAACCTTACAAAGACGATTGATTCAAGTGTAAATTATATTTATACAGAGAGAGAGAGAGAGAGTCCTATGTATTAGTCTTAGCTCTGCTTTCTGTTTTGGTTTTGTGTAGATTCAGAATGAGCTGCTTGTATGAAATTAACAGGTGGTGGAGAAGCCACGTAAATCTGTGGACACTGTACTTACTGTTCCTAGGTCAGATGGTGTCTTTTGTGCTTGCAATGGGCAGCATCACTTCTTCTCTAGTAGCCAGTCTTGGTAACCTCTTCACTGCTGCTCTGCTGCTGTTCTTGTTAGCTTTATATATGAATTCAAGATATTGCATGTCGTGGGCATCTGGCTGCAGGTGTTGACGCGCCCCTTACACAATCATCCTTCAATTACTTGGCCTTAGCTTTGGTTTATGGCAGCATATTGCTCTACAGGCGCCAAAAACTACAGGTTTCTTGCTCTTCTCCCTTTACTTCTGGTGGGGAGGAGGGTATGATTAACATGTTTGTGTTGGGATATTCTGCAGGTTTCTTGGTACTGGTATCTCCTTCTGGGCTTAGTTGATGTTCAAGGAAATTATCTTGGTAAGTAATGATGGCTTTATTTCTCTAATCTCCCTGTGCTTCCACTCTGCATAAATCATGCTTGCGTTTCATTAATGGTGGCTTATTTCTCTAAGCTTTGTCTCCTTTCACTCTGCATAATTAATCATGCTTGCATTTCATTATGTGGGTTAACATCAAGACACCTCCGAGATTAATGGGTTGGATAGTGGATGTTTAATTTAATACCAATTGCCTTTCAATCATTTTATTATCCTAAAGAAAAAGAATGACACGTGCTGCCGTTCATACCGCAGCTTCAGTGAGCGGTGCTTGCTGGTTAGAGTCATAGGTCCAAACCACATGGCCATTTCTGCTTTGGGAGGCGATGTTTGTTTTTCTGTCTTGAAAATATTTTAAAATTTTTTATATTGTTTTGATGTTTGATTTTAAAAATAATTTTTTTAAATTATAATTTTTAATAAAATATTTTTAAAAAAACTATTATTTTAATAAAAAAACAATAATATTAATACCATCGATCCATGCTTGCAGAATAATAGTAATTACCCACCAAAAACACCCATTTGAAAGGTAAATGTACCACCACCCTCTTTCCTCTTAAGAATTCAACTCGTCAATAAATCTTACTACCAAACATGACCTTACTAGCCCTACCTTCTGGCTTCTCTTCTTTAAGGCATCAATGGCAAAATCGCATCTCATGATGGGTACTCAAAACAAAACCCAGCCAAACGAGGCGCGATAGCAAAATGGGGATACACGCCTCCCATCCTGTAAGAAACTAAACTATACATTTTTTTTCTTGAATAATTTATATTTTAAAATAAATGTATTGTTAGGTTTATATTTTAATTATATATATTTAACCACACATGATAATATCATACTAGAATTTTTAGATTTATCAATAGAATTTATTATAGGTATTTATTTATATTTACAACTCATTTACACGAAACCTACTAACAAGTTTACGAACATAAATAATTTATTGAAAAATTTGTTGTCAGTGATTTATAGTTTGTTGGTGAATCCGTTGATAATAATTTTAAACAATAGTAATGATATATATAATAATTTTTTTTCAATTCTTTAAAATAAACAGTGGTAATGACATATATAGTAATCACTTCAGTAATAATTTAAAAATATATTTTAAAAAATCTATTAAAAATAGAAAATAATTAAAAAATAAATTAATATAAATTTAAATATTTATTATAAATTTAAATATTTATAAGTTTAAATGGAATCAATTTAGAATAGAAGTGTTGAAGGAGTAGGGTCTAGATTGTGGGTCGAATAAAAAGGAGCACATATACTACTCATTTGTGATCTTATCTTAGCACCAATTGATAGAGTTTGGTCGTCTCACCATTAAGTTATTCATAATTAGTACCTAGATGGATCGTTCGAGGTTGAACTCGCTAGAATAAAATAGCCTCAAACTCTAGAGTTTGAATGCTTGGAACCGATTGCGAGCATCCGAAGATTGAAATACTATAAGTTGTCCTCAAGTCCTCTGTCATAATGTTAAAGAGACCATACACTTGATTTTTATTAGGTCCAACGAACTATCCTACCTCCAACCACAAATCTAAATCGAGATTTAAATGAGTTGAAAGATTGTCATTGTATCTCTCCTTCAACTAGATGTTATATGCATCCTAGATAATAACTTAAGAAAAAATAGTTGAAAACAACATACCACAAAGTGTTAAGCTTAGCTATTCACAAGCTGTTGCACCCTTTTTGGCGATCATCAATCCACACATACATTTCCACAAAAAGCTTCATCATGGTTGGATCACGTCCAAAAACCATAATCAGTAAAAAAAACATTTTTGTTAGTTAAATATATTTATAAAAAACAACAAATTGTTTCGCATGCGAAGCAACGGAATGGAGTTGTTGGTATGCATGGTAACGAAACCATGAACACGCTGGTTCTGCTTCTTTATATTAGAGTGTGATTGTCATATAAAATGATCGAGCATCACGTGCTGAATAGATTTTTCCCATAAGACCTTTAAGATATATAGCAGCCTGAAATCCTTCCAAACCATCACCTCTTTCCAGCTTGTAAGCTCTCTTTTTTTTTTGTATATTTTTTAGTTTTTTTTACATCTCATGCCAAAAATCATGTAACTTTTATGGTACAAATAAATTATATATTATTAAATGAATAATAAAATCAAATAAAAGGATTAAAAAAATTATCTTGATTTCAATCTACAATAGCATTGTCAGCGGATTTAAAAAATTATCTTGATTTCAATCTGCAATAGCGTTATCAGCTTTATTAATTAGGATGTTTGGAAACCTGACTCTATTGAAATATGAAATTTTCATTGATGATTTCATTATCGATGTTATGGTTCTAGCAGCCTCGATGTATGTAAACCTAAAATTGATGATGTTGCTTTAAATTAATTTTAAGAAAAAGTTATTAACATATGGTCATTGATGTTGTTCTTTGTCTTTCTATATTTTTACAATGATAAAACAAAGATATATTCATTTTAGTCTTGATTTTATCTTTTATCTTCCCTTTCATGTCCATAACCGTGTTGAAAATATTTTCAAACATGTTATTTTTAATGTTTATGGTAAGGTTATAATAGAATAGATTGGTCTTCCAATAAGAAAGCTCTCAGAAAATATTTTGTTTCATCCAATTATGAATCAAACCAAAAATAGAAAACTTTTGCTTACCGGATTGAAGATCAAACACAATTTTATCATACTCCGACTCCATGTCATGTAAAATCCCTTTTAACTTTACCAATAAAAAAGTTATTTTTGTTCTTTCTGTACTTATAATCTATTGGGAAGAACCATCAATGGCGTTTAAAAAAAGAACATTTCACTATCATTTGTTAACGTGACGGCCTTGTTATTTTCTATATAATATGGACAAGTAATTTTTTCATGTGTGCTCTAATAAAAAACTATTTCATACACAGAAAAATCATTAAGAGTCCACATCAAATCTACCTTCATTTGGAAATTATGTTTTCTCGATATATCATATGTCAAAGCTCCAAATGACCACAACTACTTCAACTCATCAATCAACGAATAAAGACAATCATCATATTCTAACCTGGGCTATTAGGATTGGGTATAGTTGCAGATAAAAATATGAACTCAGCCTCATACACATCTCTGATGACAAGTTGTAAACTGTGAGTATCACCTGCCAACAAAAATAAAGAGCAATAAATAACTCGAATGGATTGAATTTGTCTATATATAAGCCAAGACACATGTTTCTTAATTCCACTGAAAACTTATGATTCACCCTATTAAAATGTTTACAGGCTTTGCCATCAGAATGGTATATCATCACACCATCCACTGAAAACTTATGATTCACCCTATTAAAATGTTTACAGGCTTTGCCATCAGAATGGTGTATCATCACACCATCCACCACATCATGTAAATGATCAAGTCATGTACTTAGTAATTTTTGATGACATGAATAAATTTTACAGTCTAGGTGTGATTAGAAAGTATTTAAGTTTTATATGTGGGACAAAAGTCCTTTCCATGCTGGTTCTAGGTTATAACGAGCAAGCCCACATGTTTTGCACCCGATCAATTCTGCATTTTTAAGGTAGTACAACATGCAAAAGTTTGGATGCATGTTAATTTTCTAACATCCTAGGTCGAAGGGTCTCAACATGGATTTAGTGGCATGAAAGTTCTCCTTCAACCTATTCTTTTCAGGTAAAATATTTTTCACCTATTCAATAATTCTGCATAATCAGCCTTACTCGACCTATGATTTAACTTGATAGTGAACATCTATGTAATGGTCACCTATGTAATGGTCAATAATTTACTATAATTTATACACTCATTTACTATTGGACGTCCATGGTTTGTCTAAGTATTTTAAAAGATCAAAAGACCTTGTCATATTTGTATTAGGTTCTTTATCTACTATTAGATATTAACCAATATAACTCTGATTTATTCTCATTCCATATAGCATCCATAATCATATTGTTATAAGGACTATTATTTTCATATATAACTTCATACACGTTGCTAGAATTAGAAGTTAACTCAACTGTCATTTTTACCATGGTATCATAAGGAACATATAGTTTTCCATGCTCAAACAAACACGAGTATCCTTCTATGAACTTTTTTAAAAGAAGATGTATCGTTACAACATTTGAATCGATAAATTTTTTTATTTTTGCATCTCTTACATGAATATTTAATATCGCCTCCACTAATATTTATCAGATTAGATATTGAGTAATTAATAAAACCTTGAACCTCATTACAATAATTCATCATACGCAACTCTTCAGGTGAATCTCAATACATACATGAATGATCGTCTATTACTTATATCAAACCTATATAGAATATTTATAACAACATGTATTAATTAATTACATAAACTAAATAAATAAAAGAACATTACTCAAACTTACTCAAACCCTTTTAATAGTACAACTAATGCATTATCAATTATCTTTTTAAATTTAAATTTCTATACATTTATCAAAAATTTAAACTCAATTATAAAATTAACAAAATATAAAACAAACCTATTAAATTAACCATTATTTATTTCATCACAAAACACTTAAATCAGAAAATGAAATTAAATATCATCAATTTACAAGCAAATATAATTTTATAAAATCTCAAACAAATTCTAATAAAATACATATATTACAAAAATATACAATAAAATTTAACATTTTAAAATTGAGTTCAAATAAAAAATGGGTAGTTTTGCTTACGAATCGTCAATAAAATTTAAATCAGAACAGAGATGCTAACAAATTAAGTATTGAGGTGGCTGAATTTGTAATAGGAGGCTAATTTATGATAAAATTAAGGGGGGCGTTGTTTGTTAGAGAGAAAAATAGAGGAAGAAATAAAAGATGAAAGGGGAGAGGAAGGTCACTAGTTAGACAATAAATTAAATATCACAAACAGATTTAACCAATGAATTTATATTCGTCGATAACATTGTTTATAAAATTGACATATCATCATACCTCATGGTTTTTTTTTCATTCTTTTTTTTTTCTTTTTAATTCCCTTGATACATATCGAAAGATTATTTTATTGGTGTTTATCAATGGATTTTGCGAGGACATAATCAGTCGAAAAAATCCATCACAATCTACCTGTGGAATTACTTTATGGGTGTGTTCATTTGTATTTTGTTAACTTTTGGGCAGTGATGATAGTTATATTCAATATTTATTTGTTCTTAACGTTAATTTCTTTCATTAGATATTTACTTTGATATCAATTGCAATGTGGGAAGTTATATATTTCTTTCATTTTAATAAAATCTCCAAAAACGAGGGGGGGGGGGGGGGGAATCCTCTTCTGCCTAATTAATATAGAGTAGGGATGGATAAGGTATAAGCCACTCCAAACTCATCACTGCTACTGTTAAGTTTATTTGAAGATTGAAATTTGCATTCTGAAAACAGAACTAAGTATTTTTTTTATTTTTTTTAAAAAATCATTAGCTTCTTCTTGATTGATTTCTTTTATCATGTAGTTAACAAAGCATACCAGTTCTCGTCAATAACTAGCGTGACATTATTGGACTGCTGGACAATAGCATGGGTTATAGGTCTCACTTGGTTCTTTCTCGGAACTCGCTATACCTTATGGCAGCTGCTTGGTGCTGCCATCTGCGTGTTAGGGCTTGGTTTAGTGCTCCTCTCCGATGCCGGGGTGGGTGGAGGAGGTGATATTTTTTCCTTGTCTACCAACAACTTTTCCTTGTTCATTATATTTCTATGCTCATGATCACTGATCTTGTCTTTGCCTTATTTTGATTTCTTCTTGGGATTTATAACTCGCGTCTCTATAAATGGAAAGATTATAGACATATATATATCAAAGATAATGAAGAAGATTAAATAACAACAACATTATTTTATATGAATCTTGTGAACGTTTCATGTATATATGGAAGAGAGAAGGCCTATCTTTGTCCATGATATTTGCCAAAATATACATTTCTAATCTAGGTAAAAAATAAGCTAATCTAGGTAACTACATAATGACATATAATTCAGAATATTCTCCTATATATTGATAATCATGGTCAAAACCCATTAAAAGTAAGATATATCCACCTTGTTTCTTGAAAAAATAATATATAGATCTTTGTAGATTTCTAAAAACCATGTTACTAGATCTATTTAAAAAATAAATTAATGACATATATTCATTTAAACAAATTCATTGATCCGAATTAGTTTTCGAATAATATTAATCATTTTATCACACAAATTAACTCATTTTAGAGATACATTAGGATGAACATGTTAGCAATATAAAGACAAGCAATATCTCACCTCTACTATGTGCTTAGTGGGAACAACTCATCTCTCCACTTAGCACAAAGTGGAGGCATAAACGATGAGTATAAATCATGTCATGATTTATACCCTTCACTCTTAGCTTAGTATACATATATACTCAGTGAAGAGCTGCGAGTAAGAGTAAAAAACACAAAGAGAACAGAAGAGAAGAGAGAGCAATAGAGAGAGCTTGAACGAGTAGAGTTGAGTTGAGAAGAGTTTTCTCCTCCTCCTTGTTTGTATTATTTCTTTAATTGATTAATACAAACTATTAGTTCTATGGAGTAGGCAAGTTGTCAAACATGTAAATTCATGTGTGTTTGATTTCTGGAATTACCCAACAACTAATATCAAAACTTGTTCTTAAAAAAGAGGGTGTTTGATCTAATCTTAAAAATCAAAGTTCTCAAAACATGTTTTTAAACATACCATCGTGTAGAGGAAGACGAGACGAATCCACTGGTGAAAACCTAGTGAAGAACCGACATCCTGCATGCCCATACACGCCAACACGCACCGATGTCAAGACTGCCCACGCGCACCAACGCGCCACTCTCCTTCTTCGCCTGAATGCCTACAACTAAACTAAGTTGACCCGACACATCAGTGTATAATCAACAGCCACAGCAACAATTCTGCATAGTCATCAACCACATCACTAGTATACGTCAGCACAGACACGTCAAATCAGGAATCTATGTGGATATGTCACGCTATCATATATGGGCTCGTATTGCTTGCATCTCTAACACGACATCATAACCACGTCAGCATATTGGGTTTTGATCCACTACGTCGCAGACACTATTCCCGCTAACACGCAGCTTCATTTGGTCCGTCCAGTAATCAAAAAGTTTGATTGATAAGATCTGAGTCATCCAAAGTCTAATTTGGATGATTTCAGTGTTGTTTCCAGCTTTTTTGGCCATTCCGTACACATTTAACAGGAAAAATATTCAAATTTGATTTAGCATATTCAAATTTGAGAAGTATTAAAAATGACAAATAATAAAAAGGCTGTTGGAATTAAAAAATTTAATGGGATAGATTTTGGATATTAGAAAAATACAAATTGAAAACTATCTATATGGGAAGAAACTTCATCTTCCTCAGTTGGGAAGCAAACCTAATAATATACAAGAAGAAGAATGGCTAATTCTTGATAGATAGGTTTCAGGCATTATTTGGCTATCCTTGTCAAAAAGAGTTACTCACAATGTTACAAAAAAAAATCCACTGCAAAATTAGTGAAAGCCTTGTTTAGGATGTATTAAAAGCCCTCAACAAATAATAAAGTGCATTTGATAAAGAAGTTGTTCAACTTGAAGATGACCAGACGCACCTCTGTTATACAACACCTCAACAACTTTAATACGATCACAAATCAATTATTATATGTTGAGATTGAGTTTGATGATGAATCTCATTTTGCTAGTTTCACTTCCAAGCAGTTGGGAAGGCATGAGAATAGTCATGAGCAACTTAGCTGGAAAATCTAAACTAAAATATGATGACATCCGAGACTTGATTCTAGCCGAAGAAATGTGAAGGAAAGACTCGAATGAAAGTTTAAGTTTAGGTTTAAGTTCAGCTCTCAACATCAATACTTGAGGGAGGAGATAAGATAGAGGCTTATCTAGAGGTAGATCAAAATCAAAATACAGAAGTAAAAGCAAGTTTGGACCTAGAAAGTAGGTTGAATGTTGGAATTATGGCAAACCTGGTCATTTCATGAGGAGTTGCACAAAACCAAAAAAAAATTGAAGCTGACTCTGCAAACGCTACTATAAATGAGGTACAAGATGCTTTGATTCTTACTGTACAAAGTCCAATTGATGATTGAATTATTGATTCTAGTGCTTCTTTTCACTGTATAATACACCATGAAATGATGCAAAACTATATTACTAGAGATCACGGTGTAGTCTATCTGGTCAATGGACAACCAATGGATATTGTGGGTATAAAAGATATGCAAATCAAGACAATAAATGAATCTATATGGAACTTGTAAAATGTAAGGCATGTTCCTGGATTAAAGAAAAAGTTAATCTTCATCGAACAACTTGACTATAGTGGTCATTCAATCCTTTTTCTAGAGGTATGTGGAAGGTATTGAAGGGAGCAATGGTTTTGGCTCGTGGAAAGAAAACCAGCACCTTATATGACCAAAAGATTTGTAGACATCATTGCCTCTACTAAAACAGAAAAACAAACACAGCTATGGCACTGTAGACTCGACCATATGAGTCAAAAGAGGATGAAGATAATTCAATGATATCCAGTAACATAGTTTTGCATCATTTCATGGTGTGGTGCATAGTGGAATAAAGCACCAGAATCAAGAATCCAATCATTAATTAGACTTTGTACAACAAGAATCAAAGCATCTTGTACCTCATCTGTAGTAGCGTTTGTAGAGTCAGCTTTAGCTTGTTTCGGTTTTGTGCAACTCTTCATGAAATAACCAAGTTTGCTACAATTCCAACATCCAACTTGCTGGGTCCAAACTTGCTTTTACTTCTATAACTTAATTTTGATTTACCTCTAGATAAGCCTTTATTTTGTCTCCTCCCTCGAGTGTTGATGTTGAGAGTTAAACCTAAACTTGAACTTTTACCTAAGTCTTTCCTTCATATTTTTTTTAGCTAAAATCAAGTCTCGAATGTCATCATATTTCAGTTTGGATTTTCCAGTTGAGTTGCTCACTACTATTCTCATACCTTCCCAACTGTTTGGAAGTGAAACTAGCAAAATAAGAGCACAAATTTCATCATCAAACTCAATCTCAATAAATGATAATTGATTTGTGATGGTATTAAAGGTGTTAAGGTGTTGTGTAACAAAGGTGCCTTCAGTCATCTTCAAGTTGAACAACGTTTTCATCAAGTGCACTTTATTATTTACTGAGGGCTTCTCATACATCCTAGACAAGGCTTTCATTAATTTTACAATAGTTTTTTTTTATAACATTATGGGCAATTCTTCTTAACAAGGATAGTCAAATAATGCCCAAAACCTATCTATCATGAATTAGTCATTCTTCTTCTTGTATATTTTTAGGTTTGCTTCCTAATAGAGGAAGATTAAGTTTATTCTCATATAGATAGTCTTCAATTTATATTTTCTAATATTCAAAATCTATCCCGTCAAATTTTTCAATTCCAACAGCCTTTATGTCATCTACCATTTTTAATACTTCTCGGATTTAAATTTACCAAATCTGACCTTATGGATTGTCTGGAATGGCCAAAAAAGTTGAAAACAACATTGAAATCACCCAAATCAGATTTTGAATGGCTCCAATCTTACCAATTAAACTTTTAAATTACTGGACGAAGCAAATAAAGTCATGTGTCGACGAGAATAGTGTCTGTAGCGCATTAGATCAAAACCCAATATGCTGACATGGCTATGATGACATGTCAGGCATATAAGCAATACGGGCCCACATATGATGATGTGGCATATCCACGTAGATTTCTAGTCTGATGTACTTGTGTTGCGTGTATTGGTGACATGGCTGATGACTATGTAGAATTGTTGTTATGGCTGCTAACTGTACGCTAACATGTTGAGTCAATCCAATTCAGTTGCAGTTATTCAAGCGAAGAAAGACAGTAAGGTGTGTCGGTGCACGTGGGTAGTCCTAATGTCGGCCCGTGTTGGGGCGTACGAGCATGCAGGATGCTGGTTCTTTGCCGGGTTTTCACCAGTGAATTCATCTTGTCTTTCTCTACACGATGATATGTTCAAAAAAATATTTTGAGAACTTTAATTTTTGAGTTTGGATCAAACACCATCTTTTTTAAGAACAAGCTCTGATACCAGTTGTTGGGTGATTCTAGAAATCAAACACATAAATTTATGTGGTTCGACAACTTGCCTACTCCACAGAGCTACTGGTTTGTATTAATCAATCAAAAAAATAATACAAACAAGAAGGAGAAAAATCTTCTCAATTCAACTCTACTTACTTAAGCTCTCTCTTATTCTCTCTTCTCTTTTATTCTCTCTGTGTTTTTCACTCTTACTCGCAGCTCTTCACTAAGCATATATGGATACTAAGCTAAGAGTGAAGGGTAATTGGATAATTCTAGAAATCAAACACATACAAATTTATGTGATTCAGTAACTTGCCTACTCCACAAAGCTACTGGTTTGTATTAATCAATTAAAGAAACAATACAAACAAGAATAAGGAGAAAAATCTTATCAACTCAACTCTACTCTCAATACTACTCTCTCTTATATTTTATTCTATTTGTGTTTTTCATTTTTACTCACAGCTCTTCATTGAGCATATATGTATACTAAGCTAAGAGAGAAGGGCATAAATCATGCCATGATTTATGCCCACCGTTTATGCCTTCACTTTGTGCTAAGTAGGAGATGAGTTGTTCCTACTAAGCACATAGTGGAGGTGGGACATTGTTTGTCTCCATATTGCTACCAATCTCCCACTTAGAGGCAAACAATGAAATTATCTGTTATCCTTAAAGGTCAACTAAAGTTTTGCACAACTTTAGTTTATCGAGTGTAACTCCTTTGGCTAATATGTCAACTGGATTCTTGCTTTCACAAACCTTTTCTATCATTAGTTGCCCATCGTCTAGCAATTGTCGAATAAAGTGATATTTGATCTGAATGTGCTTAGTCCTGGAGTGAAATGCTGGATTCTTGGCAAGGAAGATTGCATTATGATTGTTGCTATACAGAGTACCTTTTTCCATTCATTTTGCTCAATTGTTTCAGGAAACTTTACAATCATATGATCTCTTTTATAGATTCTCATACTGTAACATATTCAACTTCTGTTGTTGAAAGAGCGATGATTTTTTGCAAGTAAAACTCTAAGAAATAGCAGTGCTTCCTAGAGTGTGTACATATCCTGTAATGCTTTTTTCTACTATTAACATCTTCTACTAGATCAGTGTCTACAAAACCTTCAAGTTTCAAATCATCAACTGTAAAGGTAAGACAAGTCTCTAAGGAACCTTTTAAGTACCTCATGATCCATTTTACCGCCTCTTAATGATGCTTTCCAAGATTGCTCATATATTGGCATATAAATCTCACTGCATAGGCAATGTCTGGTCTGGTACAGACCACAGCATACATCAAAGAGCCAATAGTTAAGGCATATGGAATCTTATCCATATATCCACATTCTAGCTCAGTTTTTGATAACTAGTCTTTGTTGAGCTTGAAATGATTCCCCAAAGGTGTACTTACTGATTTAGCATTATTCATATTAAACCTACTGAGAACCTTTTTGACATACTCTATTTGTGAAAGCTTTAGTATGTCTTTGTCTTTATCTCTGATGATTCTCATGCCAAGTATTTCTTTAGCAACTTCTAAATCCTTCATTTCAAAATGTTTTGAAAATTGTTATTTTTTCTTGTCAATCTCCTCAATGCTGGATCCTGCAATCAACATATCATCTACATATAATACTAGAATGATGTAGGAGTTCTTAAAATGTTTGACATAACAACAATGATCAGTTTGACATCTTGTGCACCTCGAATTATATATAAAGTTATCAAACTTCTTATGCTACATATAAGAAAAAATGTTGTTTTTACATCTAATTGTTCAAGATGTAAATTTTTTGTAGCTACTATCCCCAGAACAACTCTGATTGTTGTGAGCTTCACAATTGGAAAAAATATCTCAAGAGTATTAAATCCCTTTCTTTTGTTGAAACCTTTTTACAACAAGTTTTGCCTTGAATCATTTGCTTCCATCATGCTCAGTTTTTACTCTGTAAATCCACTTGTTTTGCAAAGCCTTCTTTTAGGTAGTGTGGTTAGCTATCAAGTCTTGTTTTTCAACAACGAATATATCTCGTCCTTTATGGCTAACTCCCACTTGCTTGAGTTTTCATCTTGTAAGGATTCTTCATAAGGTAGTAGTTTACCACCATCTGCCAACAAAATATAATTCAGTAAAAGGGTGAACCGTTGCAGGGGCTTTACAGTCCTTGAAAACTTGCGAACATAAACAGTTAGTTCACTTGGCTTCGTATTTTCTTGTGTAGTAGTGGGTACAGATGTGTTTGAATCTTCTTGTAAAGACTCGTAATTTTTGTTATACTCGGTAACATCAAGAAGCTATTCTAATCTTATGAATTCATATTTTTATGGACTTATCTCAATCAGTCATTTCTATGTCTAAACTTGATCTGTCTTTATACAAAACTTTCTCATTAAAGATCATGTTCTTATTTCTGATAATATTTTTATTCTGATCATCTTAGAACCGAAATCCAAATTCTTCATCTCCATAGCCAATGAAGAAATATTTCTTGGATTTGACATCTAGCTTATTGTGAACATCAGAATCTATATGCATATAGCAAACACACCCAATGGCCTTTAAATGAGAAAGTTGTACTTCTTTTCCTCTCCATACTTCCTTGGGTAATCTGAACTCCAAAGGAACTGATGGTTTATGATTAATTAAGTAAACTATAATATGAACTATATCAGCCCAAAATGTTTGAGGTAACCCAGAATGCAACCTCATACTTCGAGCTTATTCATTGATGGTCCTGTTTATCCGTTCATCAATGTCATTCTGTTGTGGTGTGTCTGGAATGGTCTTTTTCTATTATGATACCTTTGACAACGCAATACTCTTTGAAACCTCTGTTAATGTATTCTCCTTCAGTATCAGATCTTAAGTATTTCAACTTCAGATCTGATTCAGTCTCAACCATAACCTTCCATTTCTTGAATGTTTAAAACACATCAGATTTATTTTTCATAAAGTAGACCCATACGTTCCTGCTGAAATCATCAATGAAAGTCATATATACCGAGAACCTTCAAAAGATGCTACTAGATAAGGTCCTCGTAAATCTATGTATACATGGATAAGATTCTAT
Source organism: Populus pruinosa (assembly GCA_026413675.1). Classification (NCBI taxonomy): domain Eukaryota; kingdom Viridiplantae; phylum Streptophyta; class Magnoliopsida; order Malpighiales; family Salicaceae; genus Populus; species Populus pruinosa. The sequence continues at coordinate 4,164,302 of CM048594.1, forward strand.
ACGCCTCAGCTATCGGCTCTTTGATGTATGATATGATCTGTACTAGACCAGACATTGTTCATGCAGTGGAAGTTGTAAGTCGATATATGAGCAATCTTGGAAAGCAGCATTAGAAGGCGGTAAAACGGATCATAAGGTACTTAAAAGGTTCCTCGAAGACTTGTCTTACCTTCACAACTGGTGGTTTGAAACTTGAAGGTTTTGTAGATGCTGATCTAGTAGAAGAATCCAGCATTTCACTCTAGGACTACGCATATTCAGATCAAATATCACTCCATCTGATAATTACTAGACAATGAGCAATTGATGCTAGAAAAGGTCTGTGAAAGCAAGAATTCAGCTGACATGTTAACCAAAAGAATTACACTTGATAAACTGAAGTTGTGTAAAATTTTAGTTAGCTTTCAAGGATAAAAGATAATTTTTTTAGTTGTCTCTAAGTGGGAGATTGTTAACAATATGGAGACAAGCAATGTCCTATCTCCATTATATGTTTAGTGGGAACAACTCATCTCTCACTTGGTACAAAGTGGAGGCATAAACGATGGGCATAAATCATGACATGATTTATATTTATGGCATGATTTATACCCTTCACTCTTAGCTTAGTATACATATATACTTAATGAAGAGCTATGAGTAAGAGTGAAAAACACAAAAAGAACAGAAGAGAAGAGAGAGTAGTAGAGAGAGCTTGAGTGACTGGAGTTGAGCTAAGAAAAGTTTTCACCTTCTTTTTATTTGTATTGTTTTTTTAATTGATTAATATAAATTAATAGTTTCTAGAATAGATAAAATATCAAATTATATAAATTTATGTGTTTTTAATTTCTGAAATATAATTGAATATGTATTTAGTCGCAAACTAGAAATAATTAGTATCTAGATAATCAATAAATACACTCATTTCCTTGCTATTGCCGGGACACTTTTCTTATTTTTTTAATATAAAAATACGTACTTGTAAACGCAAGCATATATTTTTGTCATTATTACAGGTGGTTCAAAGCCCATTTTAGGTGATTTCCTTGTAATTGCTGGGACAATTTTCTTCGCCTTGAGCAATGTTGGTGAGGTTAGTAAATCCTGTTTGCATGCAAATACTATGAATCTTATGAAGAATTTTAATTCTTCAACTAAGAGTTGAAACACTAAATCTTCATATTTACGCATCTTTATCTTGTAAATTGTCATTTGCCTAATTCTTCTATGAAATCAATGCCAGGAATTCTGCGTTAAGAAAAAAGGTCGTGTTGAAGTGGTGGCAATGCTCGGTGTTTATGGATTCCTTGTGAGTGTGGTTGAGTTGTATCCTTTTCGAAACTAATATATGCTGATAAAAATCAAGAAAATACTTGAATGGAGAGACTGCTTAATAATTTAGCAGGAGGGGACGAGTTTTCACACGTCAAAGCTAACCAACCCATGAACATGTTTATAATTCCTATTCGAGTTGATAAATTCAAGTTAATTTGGTTTTTTTATATTAAAAAATACATGAAAACATTGAGTGATGTCCCTCTTTTTTCTTTTTCTTTTTTGAATTTCAAAGATTTCGAATATAATTATAAGTTGGAGTGTGTGTATATATAACGCACGTTATCTTCAATATTCCATAACTTCATTTTAGATCCATAGTGGAGCTAAAGAGTTTGGAAGCAATCGCCTGGTCTAAAGATATTGTAAGTGTTTTATATATACGTGCTAAGAACTATAAGAATGGTAGAGACCTTGACATTTATATTTATTTTGGCTTCAGGTATTTGCCATTGCTGGCTACACTGTATCCATGTTTTTATTCTATACTCTCGCTCCCTTCGTTCTAAAGGTAAAATCTCCCTTTGTTGCTTGTGAGTTTGTAAGTTCAAGAAGCTTTAGCCTTTACTCGAGGGAGAATACTAAAACTATAAAGTTATTTTTGAAGAATTAAGTTTTAAATTTCTGGATTATGTTGTTTTTTTAATCTTAGGTTTTCTAATCAGAAATCATGAATAACGGGAAAAATAATTATATTGATAACATTGTATATCACAACTAGAATATAATAATATATCATGCATCTATCAACTTTAAAAAGTTATTTTGGAAGCTGAATTTAAATTTTTAGATTAAACTGGTTTAACTTCTTGTTGTTTTTGTATTAAAAAAATTAAAAAAAAATTAATATTTTTAAATTATTTTGATATGTTGATATTAAATTATTTTAATGTATTATCAAATAAAAAACGCTTTAAAAATAATTACAATAATATTTTAAAAAAGAAAATTTAATTCTATTAATATAGGTTTTCTAATTAGAGATCATGAATAACGGTAAAAGAAAAATTATAAGCATGATTTTCCCTCGAGTTCCGTGATTAAATACTTATTTGCTAAAATAAAATAATTTAAGGAATTGAATTGATATGCGGATTTAAACAAAGAATCAATTTAAGATTTGAAGAATTGTTTTATATTTATCTTTTTGTGATGAAATCATGATGCATACAGTTAAGTGGAGCCACAATGTTCAATCTGTCTATTCTCACATCAGACATGTGGGCTGTCGTTTTCCGTGTCTTTTTCTACCACCAACAGGTAATAACTAAAATACAATTAATATATATATATATATATATATATATATATATATTATTTTCTTTTTATAAATTTATGTATTTAACTAATCATGATTAACTACTTTAATTGCAGGTTGATTGGTTATACTTTCTTTCTTTTGCAACTGTAGCGATTGGATTAATCATTTACTCGTTAACGTATGTTCTTATCCATCCTCTATTAATTCTGCTTATAAGAAAATTAATAATTTTAGCTTGTTTTTTTTGTTTTTATCTTCATCAATTTTAATTCTACAAGGATAAATCACACACATAAACAGATATTGATTATATTAAAAAATAATATAAATTATACTTTAAAATCTTATCTATTAATTTAAATTTTTATTTAATAATTTAAACTTTTTGCTAGCATGATTTTTTGATATGGTATTAGAATGATTTGAATTTTATTATTCTTATTTATTTAATAAAAAAAATTAAATATAATGTAGTGTGAGTTTGTGAAAGTTTCAAGTTTAAAATATTTTTATTTGAGAGAATGTGTTGGAAAATAAGATAAATCATATAATAATTTGTTGATAAATTAAAATAATTTAATATTTTTAAAATAAAATTTTAAATCTCAACCTTGTGAATTAGATATAAAATCATTAAAAAAATTATACATATTCAGTTTGACAGGATTAATCAACATCTAGTTGATTTTTAATATAAGAATTTGAAAGAAATATGTGAAAACTATAAATATTTTTTTTTAAAACAAGTCTTAGTATATAATTAAAAATAAAACTTAGCAGAAAAATATTTTCTCAGTATACTCACATTTGAAAACTAATGAATTTGTTGATTTATTTACTACAGGGAGGCGGGGGAGCGAGGTTCTCCGCCAGCTCCGCCGGACGGGGATTCCAATGCAGTATACCAAGAGCTTCATGAAAACGCCGAAGTGGGGCCATGATGAAGACATTAAACGAGAAAAAATCTTATAGTAACGGTGAAGATGGTGGTTGGCAGGTTTTCTTGCCTGGTATGACTTCTTGTTGTTACATGGATATTTAAGTGTCTCATTTAATACTTTAAAAATAAAATATAATCTTTATTGTCGTGCAAACTAATTCATAGATATAAATATAGATGTTAAACTAATTGATATTTATTTTTGTTTTATTAAATTGTATCCTTACTCTCTTTTTTATTTTAATTTTGTATTAATATAAATATTATAACTAGTTTGTATATAACTTGATTAATCTTACAAACACTAAAATTAATAATTAATAAATTTTCAATGACCTTAAGATGATTTAAATTATTAAAATGTAAACTCAAAGCAGCTTAGATGTATTTGAATTAATAAATATATATATTTTAAATAACTTTAAAATTAATAATACTATTTAAAAAAATTAAAATCTACTTAGTATGTTTTTTTTATTTTTATCGTAGTTGATGTTACGTTAGCCTAACATGACAAAATAATAAATGCCTTGATAAGATGTTAGCCAACCCAGCAACTTGTATCCTCCTTGGATGTCGTTTCATAATAATAATAATAATAATAATAATAAATAACAAAGTAATGTGTTAAGATTTCGGATGTTTTGACTTTACTCTTTTTTTTTTTTTTTTTTGAGGATGGAATCAAACCTAACAAGTTTCCTTCAAAATCTAATATCTTACCATCCAACTTGGGTAAGGTTTATAATTAAATTGATGTGATTAAATTTAATCTATTTAATTATTGAAAAAAACTCAAATTATTTATGATTTAAGTCTTGAACCTCTTTTATTAACTCAAAAGATTTTATCAATTCACCAACATTAATCCAAATAATTTAAATTAGTTTTAACTATATAATTTTAAATCCAAATAATTTCAATTAATTTTAACTATATAATTTTAAAGAACAGAAAGTAGAATTTATCAAGATAATTAATTTGTTGAGTCAATTCATTAACCCAATAATATTGAAGTTGAGTAAAATCAAGAATACTAAAACAATATATAAAAATTCTAGCAAATTAATTTTAAAAAAGATGAAGGAATTCTAATAAATATTAATTCATCTCAAGACTCTCAAATAAGAGAATGAATCAATTTTACATATTAAAATAAAATAAAATAAAAAACTATTGGTTCTAGGATTAACAATACTAATAATACACTAGGCATAAGTGTTGATTTTGTGTTGGGATCAATTAGCTTCGTGCAAAGGGTATCTTGTTTCGTGGGAAAAATATATTTTTTCTATAAAATGATTTTTTTTCCTTCGTCATGTAGAAGTATTTAGGAAAATATTTTATTATAAAGTAAATTATCTTTCTTTCATGGTTTTTAAATAATGAAAATAAAAGGAGAAGAATTGCAATATTTATAATAAAGATAATGGAGATGTTGACAGCGATGGTGACTTATAATGGTAGACTTGTAATAATAATATTGAAATGACATCGGTGTCTATGGGAACAGCCTTTTCCTGCTCTTAGGCAGATGGGACTGTCCAATATTTCTTAGCATTCATAAAGCTTTATTTTTTTTTATTTTTTTCATGACATTTCATAAAGAAAGCTCAATTTAATTCCCCTCCGTTCCCGGTAATTTACGGGACTCCACCGTAATTATAAAACTTAATGATTAATTTATTTACTTAAAAACATTGTTTAATTTAAAAAAAAATTATTATTTTAATAATTAAAAACTAGATTGAATTTAAGTTAGATCAATAATTAGAGCCTTCGCTCGATAATATTAAAAAATTATTTTAATTTAAAAATTTAATCTGTTAAGTGAGATTTTAGGATATAACATTACGTTGTGTTTAATTTTTTATTAAGTAAATAAAAATGATGAAATTCAAACTCGTTATCACTTTAATCATCAAAGTTTTAATATCATATTAAAAAATCATTTTAATCCAAAAACTTAAATTATTAAATGAAATCTTAGAATATAATTTATATTATTTTTTAATAGATAAAAGAGAAAGTAGTGTAATTCCAAGCACTTATAAATATTTTTTTTATTTTTATATCAAAGAATTATCTTAATTAAATAATTTAAATTATCAAATAAAATTTTAAGATATTATTTTTTTAAAAAAAATTAAGTAAAACCTATTATTAATAAGATTAATACAATATTATATTTAATTTTTATTAAAACAAGAAAAACGGATTAAAGTGGATGGATTAGGATGTTAATTCTTAATTGGTAGACGGGAGAAAAATGATTTGGTAAGCACAATTAACCATCAGCAATCATTGACTGACCAATAAGATTTTTATAAATTATTAAGCGTATTTAGGCTTTATCTTAAGAAATCCAATCGTAGACTAACGAATAAAACTTTTGTAAATTATGTATGTTGACTTTGGAGCTCCTCGTGACGATGCACCAGCATGGCGTGTCCATCCAACCATCCCCTCCCCGTGGATAGGAAACCTAAAAAGTCACGATATATCTCCTATGCCTCGTGGTCTTGGGCCACACACACCATCTCCACCGCTCATTTTATCCTTTCACATCACTGCTTATTCTTCTATTTTTACCCTTCTCTCCCATTCGTTCGCTTCCGTGTTTATTTTTTTTGTGTTTTAAAAATATTTTTTAAAATTTTTAATATTTTAATATTTTAAATTAATATTTTTTGATTTTTTAAATTATTTTAATATACTGGTATTAAAAATAATTTTTTAAAAATAAAAATATATTATTTTAATATATTTTTAAACAAAAAAATATTTTAAAAAATAATCACAACTATATCATCAACCAAATAGTACCTGAAGTTAAATTCTCTGTAAAAGATGAATTGAACTTCTTCTCTTGTGTTTTGAGAGGTATGAATTATTTATTTTAGATGTTTTTTATTTAAAAATATATTTAAAAAAAATAAATTAAAATTCAGCGAAACGTGGTTACAAACAAACCGCCTCATTACGAGAAAAGTCCATGATATTGCATTGAAGATTTGAAAAAAAATACAAAGAAGATATCCAGTTTTCACAAACTCATAAACCATTTCAAGGATAATAATTGCTAGCATTGAACAAGTAAAATACAAAAGACGTGGAGATTGACTCAAGGAGGATCCATGATAACATCAACACCAAACATGGGGGGTGGATAAACGACTAGGTCTGCGATCCCAAGGCAACTCTCCTTGTCCTATAAATAAAAGTACAGGAACAGGCCTTGGTTTCATCAACTCCTCCCTCTTTCTCGCTTCAAGCTCTCCAATGCTATTTTGAAGAGATAAATTGATAAAATAGTATTTTTCTTAAAATAGTATAAATGGAGATGCTGCTTGGAAGAGATAAATTGATAAAATAGTATATTCTTAAGTAGTATAAATATTTCTTTAATTTTTGGCTTCCCATTTAAGAGTTGCTCCTAGGCAGTGTATCTTCTCGTGTTTGTTTTCTGTCCGTCTCTCAATCAAGAAATGGCGAAAACAAAGGAGGCTGCCTTCATTGGCTCCATTGATCAAGGCACAAGCAGCACCAGATTCATCATCTATGACCGTGACTGTCGCTGTGTTGGATCTCACCAGGTTGAGTTCACCCAGCTCTATCCTCAAGCCGGGTACTCTAAATTATTTCCCTTTCTTCTCTTTTGCTTTATGATGATGATGATGATGATGATGTTGGTGGTGGTTGTAGATGGGTGGAGCATGACCCAATGGAAATACTGGAGAGTGTGAAGGTGTGCATGGCAAAGGCAGTGGACAAGGCTTCAGCAGAGGGGCATAATGTGGACGCTGCTTTGAAGGCTATTGGTTTGACTAATCAGAGAGAAACTACTCTTGTTTGGAGCAAATCCACTGGTCGTCCCTTCTATAATGCCATTGTTTGGATGGATGTTCGCACCACTTCTGTTTGCAGGTTTCCTTTACTTCGCTTATCTTCCATTTTTCACTCCAATTTTTTTTTTTTCCTATGACTGAGGATTTTCTTTATCAGAATTTCTTTATTGTTGCTTTCGTTTTGATATTACCCCCATTTGATTGATTGATTGATTGATATTGCTGGAAATTTGTGATACTAGAAGGTTTGACATTTTTTTCTCTCTTTTTTTTTTATCAAATCATTGATCATTAGCTGTGTTTCCAAGATTTATTGTAAGGATCTAATGTATCCCTTTTGATTGATTGCTATTGCTGGAAATTTATGGTACAAAAAGATTTTGACCTTTTTTTTTTAATATTTGATCATTTGCTGTGTTTCCAAGAATTACTGTAAGCATATCTTCTTTTAACAGGAGGCTGGAGAAAGAAATGCCAGGAGGAAGGACTCATTTTGTTGAGACATGCGGATTGCCAATTAGCACTTATTTCAGTGCCATGAAGTTAATCTGGTTGATGGAAAATGTGGATTTGGTTAAAGAAGGTATCGAGAAGAAAGATGCTTTGTTTGGAACGGTAGATTCTTGGTTGATCTGGAATTTAACTGGCGGAGTAAAGGGTGGCTTACACGTGACTGATGTCTCTAATGCATCTCGAACTATGCTCATGAATCTGAAGACTCTTGATTGGGATAAACCTACATTAGAAACCCTGAAAATCCCAGCTGAAATTCTTCCAAAAATTATCAGTAATTCTGAGATTATTGGAAAGGTCACAGAGGGATGGCCGCTTGTTGGTTTCCCAATTGCTGGATGTCTTGGTGACCAACACGCTGCGATGGTCGGGCAAGCTTGTAAAAAGGGTGAGGCTAAGAGCACTTATGGAACTGGTGCTTTTATACTCCGCAACACCGGTGAGGAGGTGGTACAGTCAACGCATGGGCTTCTAACCACCTTGGCGTTTAAGCTTGGCTCAAAAGCGCCAGCAAACTATGCACTTGAAGGCTCAATTGCTATTGCTGGGGCTGCAGTTCAATGGCTCAGAGATAGTCTTGGAATAATTAAAAGCGCTAGTGAAATCGAGGAACTGGCATCTCAGGCTGACACAACTGGCGGGGTTTATTTTGTTCCTGCCTTCAATGGCTTGTTTGCTCCATGGTGGCGTGATGATGCTCGTGGGGTTTGTATTGGGATCACAAGGTTTACAAGCAAGGCTCACATTGCTCGAGCTGTGCTTGAGAGCATGTGTTTTCAAGTGAAGGATGTGTTGGATTCCATGCATAAAGATGCCGCAGGTTCTGAGGAGGGAGAATTCTTGCTTAGGGTGGATGGTGGTGCTACTGTCAACAACCTCTTGATGCAGATTCAGGTTTGAGCTTTAAAGCGTTCTTCTTATTACTGTATCAATCATATTTGCTCTTATTTAACTGTTATGTAACAATTTTGATTGCCCCTCACAGGCTGACTTGCTAGGGAGCCCTGTGGTGAGACCTGCTGATATTGAGACAACAGCCCTCGGAGCAGCCTATGCTGCCGGTTTAGCTGTCGGGGTTTGGACAGAGGAAGAGATTTTCGCTTCTGGAGAGAAGTCCAAGTCTGACACCACTTTCCGTCCCAAACTAAATGAGGAGCTGAGGAAGAAGAAGGTGGATTCGTGGTTCAAAGCTGTTGAAAGGACTTTTGACCTGGCTGATCTATCCATTTGACGCGTTTTATTAATTACGCTTCCATCCTATCTTTTCATTCGCTTTCGATTCTTATCTTTGTTACAAGCTTAATAATTTTAACCGACAGTTTAATCGTATCTGTAATTTCTATTATATGATCAATTTCTGTACGCTAAAATCAGCTGGCCATCCTGGAAATTTATGGGGTTCAGCTGGTTGTCTGCAACTCTGTAACCTGTGCAAGTCCTGGATCCCCAAGGTTCATCAACCCTTGGGGTGTGTTTGGTAGTTCGGTAATGCATGGACAGCGTTTATCAGAGTACATTTTTAGCGTGTTTTTTTATGGTTTCGAAATCAGTATATCAGATTTGATGTTTTCTTCAACTCAGACGCAAAAACACCTGTTCTTGCTCTACGTTCATGTTGTTTTCTTGTGACTGGTGAAATCATTTGTTTTGGATCTTTAAGAACTTGCACTGAGGCTGCCTGATAGGATGGTGCCATTCTCTGTACCCCTTCAATTCAATTGAATATGGGATGGAGAGCCAAACCCTAACAATGGAGTATAATGGCATGGAACGGAGGACTTCAAGCCGTTTTTGTACAAGACAAGACAGTAGTATTTACTTTTTTTGCAGTGTTCTCAATTACTGTAAACAAACAGGGGGAGGGATGATATGTGAGGAAATCATACAGATGAAGTTGCCAAATCTGAGAGCCTTTTTATTGATCAATCAAACAAAATCTTTTAAGAGAAACTTTGCAATTTATACAGATTATTGGCACCTACAAAGTAAAGAACAGCTAAAATCAATAGACTCGAAATACAGGCTCTCTTCCACATCGTCCTCTAATCATTTCTACAGTGTTAGAGACGCAATTGCAAAGAGATTTTGTCCATAAAAAGCACGAAAATGGAACACCACCGTTTTTCTGCCGTCTGCTTCGAGTTATTCACTCTTTCAAAGAACAGGTGCACAGAGTGATTGCTGGTTGTACAACCTAGCAACCCCATTTGTGAACTGCTGTTTGTTTCTTCTCCGCTTTGTTACAACTATAAATCCTTCACCGTCACCGTGATTGTTTTTATTAGCATCTGGGGTTTTCGGCTGTTCACCGTCGCTGGACTGAGTAACCAATTTTGTCTTTCCTTCATTTCCGTAGAGGATTTTTATAATTGCACTGTCATTAGCAATTGCATCCGAAGAGTTCTCTGAACTTTCAAACCTTTTACTGCCTAGGGTCTCGCTTCCACCGTCAATATTATTCTGGACTGACTTCACAATGAAACTGAGCAGTATCTGCCTTGCAAGTTCTGCCTTCTCAGTCTCAGAGGTGGTGTTTTTTGTAGAACAATCCTGAACTTCATTACCGGATTCCTTACTAATGTACTCTTCCTCTCTTGCATTGCTTTTCTCGAGCAAAGATTTCGTCTCGTTTGAAATAGCGGAATCTCCATTTTCAGGATTTGTCTGCCAAGCTCTACTGGGAACAAACTCAGGTGCATGCGGGTTCATGCTTCTAGGTTGTGTTGCCAAGTGAGTTCGGTATTTCAGCAAACCTTGTCTCATGTGGTAAGATTGAGCAGTTCTATAATACAGCGGAGATCTAGGCCCACGAGGAACTCTTGCAAGTGGAGGTGCCACTGGGACTACAAGCATTCCTTGACTAGCTGTTGCGTCATATATGCTTGGTACAGAAGCTGAGTTTAATGGGTGAACCAGTGGGCATGGTCCTGGATTGAATGGTTCAGCTGCAGCTGAAAGCTTGCTTCCATTTTTCTCAATGAACTTTTCCTGATTAGAAGAAGAAATTTCCTCAACTTCAGGGCCAGATATTTCGGGTTCAGTTTCACTTTCATGAGTTCCTTCTGCTTCATCAGGACCTGGTTTATTATCAATAACAGGGATATCGTTGCTTTCCTCCTCCTCAAATGTCTCAGGTACAACGCTGCATATCTGAGTTTCAGGTTTTGCCCCACTTGATTCTTCTACGATCTCCTGAGATGGCTTCAAAGCCATACCAGGGGGTGCCACAGCTACTTCTTTGTAAGAGAGTGATTTTGATGCCATAGCAGTGAGATTTGCCGGAGCAGAAAAAGGTTTGGAGACAGTAGCTTTTGCCTGCAGTTCAATTGATTGCTTCGCAGGTGACACCTCCATTGTAATTGTCCTTGGAGTTTTTCTTTGTGCTTGGGAAATGATTTGACTCCTATAGCTTCTTTCTCTATTACTTGAATATTCTGCAGTAATTATGTTTAGCTTTGCAAAAGCTGGTCGTCTACGGCCAGATTTCCTGCCAGCAGCTTTCCATGACCGTCCTCTTGGATTGGCTTCTAGCCATCCTTCATCTGAAGTTGTTTCTTCAACAACTTCCCCCGCAACTGTGGGCCTGTACTTGGTGATATCATCATTTTCCTCTGCTTCTTCATTATGAATCACATCCACCCCTTGTTCTTGAGTGTTGCCATCATCTGTCATCACCATCGCATTTCCCAAGCCATCTTTGACCATTACATCTTGATGGACTTGATAGGACTTATCACTAACCTGGAGTACCTGGGGATTTTAGATTAAAGGAAGATAGGGGTCATGTTCTCATAATACAGTAGATAAATTAAATCAGCTTTTGGAGAGCTGTCAGGTGTGGACGATACTTGTAATTCAGTAACATTCCAGAGGAACTTGAGATGTGACATTATATGTTCAGAAGAAGCAGAAATATAACATTTTCAGGATTTGTCTGGCTTTTAAAACTATATGGAGCATGTTTACTATCTGAAAATGATGCAGATTAGAAAAATGTGTTTGTTTAAAACTTCTAATCAAACAACTTTGCATTATTAACTACCTTTGCACGACGCTGTTTCCTGAGTGCATCACTTCCTCTAGAGTCTTGATCAGGACTAATGTAATCCAGGAGATCTGATACACTGCAGCAGGGAGTCACAGGCTTTGGTATCCCAACATATAAATGCAGATGAAGAAACAAGTAATGTGGAGAATACCATATCAATACCTAAGGTGACCTTTGCTTGCGATGGATGCATCTGGCTTTGGAGTCCCATTTCGTGCTGCTTCTTGCTGCTCTAGGGCTTTTGATTCAAAATATTCAAGCCATGCAGCAGCATCCTGCATTAAAAAACGCAGCACCTTGATGAGTTACAGACACGCAGATATTAATAATGAGTTTCGCAGATTGACAACAGATATTAAAAAAGCAACCAGCACTGACACAACAAAACGAAAAAAAAAATATGATTATAAACAAAGTTATCCAGGTTCTAGACCCTTAAGATATGGGCATGAATGCAGGAACTAGGCTGAACACTCCAAAATAATTGCAAAAATCCTAAAGATAGCTGAATCAAGCACTTCCAGGCACGCCCACACCGACCAATGGAAAACAAGTCTGTGTAAACAAATATCCTTCTACTTATTTATTTATTTTATTAGTATTATTTATATATATTTTTACCATAAGGGAAGTCATGTAAATTAGATCACGACTACATATTTTCCATTACCTGAGTACGAAGATCCTCCGTTCCAAGTTTTGCCTGAAGTATCTTGAGTGTCGTTTGCTCATGTTGAACACTTAAGGAATATGCCTCCATCAGAGAAAGAGCAATGGCTATAGCATGGTAGCTTGCAGCTGTCTGTCAAGCCGAGCAAAGGAAGGTAAATAGAAGTGTTTGATCATTCTTATCCTTTTTCATAAGTTTTAGATAAGTGTAAAATAAAAATGTCCACCTCTTGACAAGATTAGCATGCATGGTGTTATTTAGTGAGTGAAAAGAACCTGTATGTGATCTGCCCCTAACAATCTTTGATTGCACTTTAGAGCTTCATGCAGGTATCTGAGAGCAACATGAACATTTCCCATGCCCTCTTCCATCATAGCCACATTGATGTATGTAGCGGCGGTATTAGGGTGAGACAGACCACAAGCAAATTGAAGAAGGAATAAAGCACGGTTCACATATCTGTTGAAATTTATCCAGTTCAATCAGAGACTCCAGGAAGTCCAACGACAGAACTACAGATTGTGCACATCACTTAATGAATAAGTTATGATCACACAGATGAGGGGGCAGATTTCCATTAAAATTTTAAATTTACAGAAACTCTGTTTTCATGGAAACAGTTAATTACAACAAACACCAGTAGGGACAATTTCACCATAAATTTAGATTTGGAAAATCTCTGGTAGTTATGATATCATTAATTTGGAATGACTACATCAATAATCAAAGGTGAGCAAGTCAAAATGAGTTTTTAAGGTAATCACTTTGAACTTACTTCAAAGCTAACTCAATGTGTTGAAGACGATAATAAAACACAGAAAGATCACCATAGCTTTTCATTGTATCTGGATGATCAAAACCAAGTTCCCTCTCATTGATATCCAAAGCCTTTTGCTGGTATATAGTAGCCTAACAAATGAAAGCAACCAAAAAGTAGCTTTCTTTAGATTCATATAATATTTCAATAAGATAGATAGAGATGCCAAAAAACTGTCTGATGTGGCTAAAGCTCACAATAATTTCATATAAGTGAAAACATTTGAGCTTTCTACTGAATTGCATGAATGCTTCAAATTGAAGTACCAAACATGTTCATAAAAATCTAGCATAACTCCAGCTGCTTCCGTGTTCAACTTTCCAACTTTTCAAATAACCATTCTATAGAAGTCCAGAATACCATTCATGTGCAGTTCAACCAATTTGAAGCATCATTCTATTATATCTTTTTCAGTCACTACTCTAATTATAGACATACCTTTTCGTAAAGGAAACAAATCAAATCCCTAAAACGAAAGAAAATGCTAAAGAGAATATTAGTTACCTGATTAAAGTCTCCTGTGTGGTAGAGAACAACAGCTAGAAGACTGTAAGCACTGGCAGTAGTCCGATGATAGGGACCACATACAGCTATCATCTTTGCTAGAGCCTTGAATGGAAGCAGTACATATTTTGAGATGAAATGATGTCTAAATGAAAAAAGGAATTCATATAGCATTAACATACAGATTCAATGGGATATTATTACCTTCGTTCCATAATTAACAGCGTCCTCAAGTTTTCCTTTATCAAGAGCGACCTTCGATGACTCCAACAGAGTCCGTCCATCAGCTGAAGAGCATCCTACATTCTATGAAGCATTGTGCATATATCAAATTTGGGTTGAAATTCTATGTGCTCAGAATTTTTGAGAGATTTATAACACAATTCACACCTTACACACAGGAACTACACTGATAATGTCGCATTTCCTAAAGGGGTTCGAGCACTCCATGTCATAATCTCTTGGAACCAACTCCAATCCAACCTGGCAGGGGAATTTATTGTAAAAACCATGATTGGGACATATGCAGCAGCCAACAGCAGTAAGAACAATCAGTACCTTATGGCAAAGTCCACGAAGAATTGAAAGCCTTCTCAAATGCTGAAATTCATCTTTCAGTGTCCAACCAAATCTCTGGGAAAGAAATGTTCGCAACCACTGCAATTTGAGAGCATGGTCATCCTTCACTGTTTGATCACTGCCTTCAACCCCACAACTTCCAAGCAAGAAATTTAGGGATGAAGCTATGCCTGCAGACAAGTCTGATATATTGTTGATAGATGCAATAACCACTTTAAGTATGTGCTTGAAAGCTCGAGTAACCATCTCATGAACACAAAGTGATTGTATGTGAGGAAGCTTCTCTGCAAGTTCAACCTGATTGCAAGAAGTTTAGAATCAACAAAATCAAAACGACTTACTTAAGCATAAGACAGTGAAGAATTTTGCAAGGATATTACTGTGGCTTTTGCCCAAAACTTGCATCTACATAGATCGGTTCAAAGTATAGCAAGAGGACTGGTTATAATAAAGTCATCGAACAGTATCACACACACACCCGTGCGCGCGCACTCATGCTCACACGCATGCACAGAGAGAGAGAGAGAGAGAGAGAGAGAGAGAGAGAGAGAGAGATTTCTCACCACCCTTCCCAAAGAGCGCATCTGCAGTCCCCTAAAATGCATGAAGTCAGTCAGCGTGCGACCATCAACAGGTGAAAGTTCAAGGGAGCCAAAATCTGTTACCTAATAAAGTATAAGATCTGGATTATAAACTGTTAAAACTCTAGTCAGCAAAGTAAGACACTGCATAAATTAAATATTACCAGCTTAGGCAATGCAACTTCATCGTAATATCTGTATGCTGTTTGAAGAAGCTCATCTGCTGACTGTTGCAAGAAAATACAGTTCGACTCAGAAATAACAATAAAGAAAACATAGGTCATAATAAAGACAACATCAACAACAACAATGAAAATGACAAAACAAGTCAACCTTTAAATGAAGGTCAGTTCCAGATTCTTTCAGACGCAAGAACGCTTCTTCAGAAACCAATCTCCTCAATTCGCACCCAATGTTGGACTCATCATTGCTATGTTGTCCGGCATTAATTCCCATAGCTTGGCTGCACAGGCCAGATTCAATTTCTTCTCTACCATGTATGGAAGTCACAGTAGGCTTCATATCCCTCTTCTTCAAAAATTTGAATTCCTTTCCAAGACCTTTCACAGCTTGTTTGTTCTCACTATTATCCTCAGGGCTTTTAGAATTGGTATCTTTTGAAGCTTCATGCTTTTGCAGATGTTGCAACCAACATGAGCCAAGTTCCCATCTAATAGACCTTTCTGAAGCAATTGGCTTCTCCTCTAGCTTGGTTAAACTCTCTTTAATTACTTTCCGAATAAGACATCTAGATGCTTCTAACTCTTCCAAAGTAGAGTGAGAAGACTGTCCTAGAGATGCTTCAGCACTGCAACACTTGTGCAGCAGCACCCTTAAACTGCAAGAAGGTTTGGATAGCTTATCCCTTTAAGTCCATAGTGCATGATGAAAACATGTACATGAATCAAGAGTACTTCCTTTAAAAAATCTTGTACTCTCAGTATGCATTTAAATAATTTTAGATTTTAGTAAACGTAGAATTGACTCTTGAAATAAAGTAATTGCATGATTATCTTTTCTTTTAATGTCAACTTTTATAGTCTTTGAAAACAAGTTATTTTACTTCAAACTTATTTTTGTAATGTCTGATGAAAAACTTTCAGATCTGATAAGGAAACCGAAGGATGGGACACTAAATAAATTTTTTTGACAAGTGAAGGACACATAATAGCCATTTTTTTCTTTCTTGATTGTCCTAGCAATTTACAGGGTCTAGTGCCATGTGCTAGAAGAAACTATATAAATTTTTTCAACGGGTGAAGGACACATAATAGCATTTGTTTCTTTCTTGAATATCCTAGCAATTTACAGGGTCTAGTGCCATTTGCTAGAAGAATGGACACTTATATATCATGGAAATATTCACATATTAAAGGAAGAAAAGTTAACTCACTTTTGTAGTGTTATGTTTTCCTCATTCCTTAAGCAGGAGTTTAAAACATGCTCTTAAGAGATGTTTCAAGCTTTTGCTTTTATGTGTTTGCTTTGGTCGTCAAATTAGGACTACAAAGCAATCTGACATGCAGCTCTCCAATTGGATCCTGAGCAGCAAATATCATAAATCTAATTTGCTGTCCTTTCAACAGGGATCCTAAGCTTGCAGTTTTAAATATCTTTTACACAATAATCTACAGAAACAACACAAACACTTTGACTCTGAATACAATCAACTCAAACAAGAGACTCATAACAGATAAGACCTGGGCTACCAGAATAAATTCCACAATTTCTGAGTATTAGCATGTATATCCTATGTGCATCCAACAGGGCACAATCTTCCAAACACTGATATTAGGTTGACTAGAAATCTAGCTTGTAGCTCAAACCTGTTAATATTAAGAGCATTAGCTCCTCCATCTGGTAGATCATCAATTTCAATATCCTGAGCATCAAACTTTTTCTTCTTCACATTGCCAACAACTTTCACTGTTGCAGTGTATCCACAAAGTCTTACAATGACAGTGCTCAATGAAGAGGTATCCTGCAGAAATTAAAGCTGTTGTTTCAGCAGTCTATTTATGTACTTTTGAAATACAGAACAAAT
The DNA here is from genome assembly GCA_026413675.1 of Populus pruinosa. Classification (NCBI taxonomy): domain Eukaryota; kingdom Viridiplantae; phylum Streptophyta; class Magnoliopsida; order Malpighiales; family Salicaceae; genus Populus; species Populus pruinosa. The sequence continues at coordinate 4,181,424 of CM048594.1, forward strand.
ATAAACATGTAACTTTGCTTCTGCCATTCTAAATGAAGACATTAACCCAGTTGAGATGATCATTTGGTCATGTGCAACAAAGATTAATTGGCTGTACTAAAGGGGGGTCATGGAGTTTCAGTTTGGAAGCACTGCAAGGAGGTGAAGCTAAAGAGGATGTCGATTCAGGAAGAAATCTTAATGCCACCTGGCATAATGTGACCGTGCAAAAATCCGGTAATGATGAACTTAGAATGGAAAGATGAGTCCTCATGCTGACAGTCGTGCAGCACAAATAGAAATGTTCCAGCAAGGAAGAGAGGAAGGGGAGGGGGAGAGTGAAAAGATCAGAATTGGAAGACACCTTATTTCCTTAAATAAGATGGAACCCAAAATTGTTATTGTCAGAAGCGCTTTTCCAGTGGATGCACATCCAATTTTGTAATAGCAGGTTGTCCTACTGCATGCATGTCAATGCGAGTGAAGGTGGAAAGAAGGAAACGAAACTATACTTACATGAACAACTACACTCTCATCTGCGGTTACCCCTTTAAGCAAATTCCTTTGAGCAATTTCCTTAGCAGGGATACCAGATAAGTGATTGCCGTTGACTTTGACCACAGTCTTCAAGCTTGCATCTGCTGCATCACGTTCTACAACTATGGACAAGTCTCCTACATGATCTTCAAGCAAGAAAGAGCCTGGCATTGTATCTCTTGCTTGAAGATTGGAATCAATAACACCTTGTATCGCTCCAACAGCTTTAAAAATTGAAACATCAACAAATTGACTATGAAGCAAAAAGGCCTTCCGGTCTCGCACCACTCTCTCCTCCTCTGTCTTGCATGGTAGGCTAGCCAATATCGCGAAATCAGTGGCCCAAGGTCGAAGATCATACCCACCATATCTTCCTTGCCCTCCACCATTGCCACCCCAGCTCTCGTCTTCTACAGGAAGGGATGGAAAGCTTGATGGAGAGTCCGCAACAGATGGAGGAACTAGCCATGTATTTGCGCGGAATCCGTAAGGAAGATTACCGAACTGGAAAGGAAGAAGCGAAAACATAAGATGTCACGTATTTTTTGCCTTCAAAACAGCAATGATGTCTATGGCAAAAGCCTATATTATATTAAATGAGTATAAGAAGTTGACCTTATTATGCTCTACAAAAGCCTTCATAAGGGAATCATATGCCTGCAGTAACCACAGCAACACATCCATCAATTACAAACCGAAGGCAAATAGCAAGCCAATTGATTTCAAAACAAATGCAACAAAAGAGAAGGGCTGGAACTTGGATGAAAGCAAACCAACATTGGCAAAAGCTCGGCTGAGATTTTGAAGAAGATCCACCACGGAATGGCTCAGGGAAAATTGCTTTCCCACCGCATAAAACCCTTTTACTGAAGCAACCACCTTTATTAGCTTTCCATTGCATATCTTAACCTGGAATATATAATCACATCAATGCAGCTTCAGTTGCCATGACAAAGGATTGATAAACCATAAGCTCATGAAAAGTTAAATTTCTATGCGGGTAATCTACATTTTTCGCACTCAGGATATCTTTGGTATCATATAATGTGATGTGATGAGATGAGATGAGATGAGATGATTTATTATATTCATTTATTTAGTTGCAAAAAATTTAGTAATGAAGTGGAGTCTTTGATAATTTTATTATAGCGTCTGAATTGCAAAAGAATATTTTAGTCCCTAATTTATTTTTATTTACAAACTGGTCCTTATTTGAAAATTTTAGCCCGTTGTAGATTCATCAATTTTATGCTTCTATCCTATAGTTTAAAATTCGCATATTAAATTTTTTCATAGTTTTCATCACATTTCTTTCATTTTAATTCGCATATTACCTTGTAATATCATGCAAAAATGCTTATTCCCTACTAAAAAACTAAATTCAAAAGGAAGATATTTAACGGTCAGGGGTCATGTTGGAAAGTTTTAGAAACTATAAGGATAACATTACAGAATTTCAAAACTTGAGGATAAAAGTGAAAATAAAGGAGACGATGAACCTGAAATTCAAAATAATCACCCGGTCGTGACCTTTCCTCTCCATCCTTAACCTCACTGCATCGTCTCAAATCTGCAACATCGTCAATAATATAAAATTAACAACTAATTAACACAATAAAAAAAAAGAGATAAAAAAGACAAGCCTAGGAAAATAAGCTAAAAATGCAATTAATTACTTACCGAGAATAGGAGGCGGGAGGTGAGAGAAGGAGAAGAAGTCATAGAACTCAGACAGCTTCGGCGTCGGGTGAATCGCCGCCATGTCCATACTCTCCGACATCGCGGCCGACACCGACGTCGTTTCGGATGCTGCATCGTCGGACAGTGGCGTTGCAGGAGTACTGGTCCGTGGAGACCTAGAACTGTTAGACCGTTTGGACTGTGATATTGACGGTGACGGTCGCCTGGATTTGTTGGAGAACCTGGTTGTGCAGGCCACGATGTCCAGCAGCCTCCGTACATGAGCTACGGCTTGCGACTCCTCTGTGTAGTCCTCTGCAATTACAAAAGCACAGTGGCAAGGTGTGTAAATTAACTCACAGCGTCGGGTAATGTTTTAGTCATTTTCTTTTCTTTCACTCGCTGGACACATTCAGATATAAAATTGTCAGATAATTATTGGGGGGAAAACATTTACTCAGATTTACTTTATCTATTTTATTTTATTTTATTTTATTACTTAAATTAAACATTTTTAAGAATTCATTATGATATTCAAGTCTTTTTTGTTTTTTGAGTAATTAATTTTTTTTGTCGTCTAGTTAATTGTTCAGTTTTGCATGAGATTTGTCATTTTTTATTTTTTATTTTTTTTCAATTACTTATTTTTTTCTAAAAAATTATTCATTCAAATGACTTAAATTACTTGTATTTTTTTAATAATTATAGAGCACTAATTACACTAATAAATTATAATTTCTATACAAATTATTTTAGTTGCAAAACCATAACATGTGAAATTCATGGTTTAAAAAAATAAATGAAAAGGAAAATGGGAAGCATGTGGTAACTAGGGTTTGACATGTGAAATGCATTGCATGTAACTGTTTTGTTTTTGTCGTTGCCCTAATCTGTAATCTTGCTACCTGCTATGGAAAACTACAGTTTATTCCCTGTATATTCATTACTTTTCCACTTTGATCCCTATTTTTTTATTTTCTCACTACCAGACCCAGTATTTATAAAATTTCAATATAGTCCTTTTTAAGATTTAATTATAGAAGACAAAGTGAATCTACAAGGATGAAAATATAATTTTCCCTACTTTTTATTTTGAAATTAATCATGAATTGGTAAACATGGGATTCAAACTCAAAACCTCTTTCTTCCCCTTGTTTTGCTACAATCATTGAGCAAACGGAAATGATTTATATATTCTTAATTTGGAAAAACAAATTAAGTTACATTCATCCGTGAACAAAAATCATTAGAAGCTAACCAAAATTAAAGATACTTATTGAGATTTTGTAGCTTAAATTGTGTCACTTCTATATATAAAAAAAAAATCAAATATTTCAAATGTTTTTTACTTGAAAAAATATTAAAATAATATTTTTTTTATTTTTTAAAAATTATTTTTAACTTTAATATATTAAAATGATTGAAAAAATAAAATAAAAACTATTAAAAAATTAATTTTAAAAAAAATATTTTTGATATATAAAAATAAATAAGATAGATTTTGAAATCATCTTTATTTATACCTAAAAATCTTTCAAAAATTAAAAACTTGAAAGTGTATAAACATGTGACTAAGTGTTGAAGATGTCTAAACATGAAACTCGCAAATTAACATTATAAATTATATTTGAAAAATTAAATTATTATTTATTTTTATGTTTTAAAAGTATTTTTATAAAAATTTAAATTTTTTTTAATTAGTTTTAATTAGTTTTTTTTTATTTTTTAAATTATTTTAATTTATTTTTTAAATAAAAATACTTTAAAAATCAATCACCGACGAATACTCAAATTCTTAAAACAAACTTACTGGGACTTAACACTTATGATCTAAGATTATAAAGCATCAAAGGACCTTGAAGACAAGCATCCTCGCTAGTTGCTGGTATCACAGCAAGATCGTTTTCCCTTGACCTAATTACGATTTAGGACATGAGATTTTGTCAAGATCCTTTTTATCATGGACCCACCTCACGTGACATGAGCTCGGTGCATGTCCCTACATTTCCTGCAACTTCCATGGTGACCTCTCCCTTGGGAGCCTCCAATGAGAGCTGAGAACTGTCTTTTTGTGTCCAAATTATTTTAATACGGTTGATTGGGATGATGGGATGGCGAATACGACAATTAGAGCTCAGTGTTCCTTGCTCTTTTGGATGTATTTACCAAAAAAAAAAAAGTTGTAAATTCCTCTAAAATTAATTTTTTTTCAAAAAGAAAAATCAGAGAGAGAGGGAGATGTTGTTTGGCAAGGAGCTTCACCTACCTTCGATGATTTTGAGCAGGCAGGGCTTCAAGGAGATAATTTCTACTCTGTCATGCAACCCATGCCCTTTCACCTAAAAACACAAAAAAAGAAAAAAAAAGCTAAAAATAATATTACTAATAACTCTCTACACATGCTTTACAGAGGACAGAAATGGTAGAAAACCTCGTGAGATAAGGAATAGTTTGTGAGATGACATGTTTCCACATTTGCAGCCAATAACTTCTTCACATCAAGTATCCTATCAGTGGAGATGCCCTTCAAGAGGAGCCCAGATAATCGATTAGAGGGCTTAAAATATTCAAGAAATTAAATGATTAAAAATACCAGGAGTAGTGGCACCACCTTGAGCACAACTTGCGATTCATATGGGGTGATCACGGTGACATCAACAACACTAGGAACAGCTGCAAATCAAGTTAATTAATAATAATAACATATATCAATGTCGGAATAATTAATTAAAAAAAAACAGAGAAAAAAACAGGTAGTATAATCACATTTCTCCTCCTTCCTTTTCCTCTCTGCTCTAGCTTTGTTTGATTTCCCCTTCCCTGACCTTGGCGCCATTGTTTCTCTTCTTCCTCTTCAACCAGAGCTGCGTGTTGTGCACTGGAAATAGGAGGAAAAAAGATGATGAAAAAACCTGTGTGTGTGTGTCGGCAGCACACAATTTCAGACACCCTTTTTTTTCCCAGAAAACAATGAACCTGATGAGATTAGGTGTTGTTATCAGTGCTAAAGAAAACCCAAGAAAGGAAGCGTGTAAAGAGGAGGGAGGGAGAGCAAACTAGCTAAATAAATTAAGAATATCCATTGATGACGAGTGAGGGGCGAGAGGGGAAAATCTGGTGAGATTAGGTAGCTTTTCAATGAAAAGAAGGGATAGGATAAGTGTTCTTGTTGGATTTGCCCTTTTGGAGATATGGGAGCAATCCTGACCTCTCCTTCTGCTTAAACCTTGATCTCCTTCTCTCTCTGTCTCCCCGTGGCTAGAGAGCGCCTTCTTAAGGCCAGGAGAAACCCATGCACCAAGAGGGAAATAAATAAATAATAAATAAAAAATCGGTGGGAGGTCCAAATGAATCTGGCCGTTGTTTGTTGCCACGTGGCATGCTGCCGATCCGTTTTGTTTTATAAGACGTTGGGGCTCGCCTTCGGTTTTGCCTACAAGTTTGTGTCGTGTGTTGGAGGGCACAGCAGGGAGTGCTCGAGTGGCATGTGCCGCTAAGGAGATCCCATTGTGCCTGGAGAGAATTGGCTGTGCGAATAAGTTAATTATTGGTAAAAGGGTTGTGAGAATTTGTTCACGCTAAAAAAAAAAAAATATAATTGAAAACATTATTGATAAACCTGAAATAATCAATTAAAATTGTTCCTTGGATTATGTTAACAAAAAAAAACGGTAAAAAATTATAATTTTTTATTTTTAATTAATTTAATATTAAATAAAAAAACTAAATTAACTTGAATTAACCTATTTAAATTATTCACTTGACTCAATCTAACAACTTTTTATTTTTAGAATTATGTTTTATTCAATTATACACCAATTAGTTGCATGAGATTTTTTTTTTTTATTTACAAACAACCAAAAAGGAGATTTTCAAAAAAGAAAAAAAATATGGATAGCTTGTAGGACTTAAAAAAAATCCTATTTAAAAAAATATTTGATAAAAAAGATGCTTTTACTGCATCAAATTAAAAAAAAACTTTAAAATATTAAAAGAGAATTATATAATATTTTTTCAAGTTTAAAGGATTGAAAATACTATGTTTATAAAATTTATATTAGTATAAAAGTAGTTAATCTTTGACAAGTTCTGAACAGTTCAATAAAAAACTAAAAATATAAAAAACCTTGTAAATACAATATCATTTAAAAAAAATCCAAGATAGATCATTTTACTCTTAAATAGAGTATTTATAGTTTACAAAATAACAAACCCCTAATGGATTAATAGGGTGACATTAAAATCTAATTAAAAATAACTTAAAATTATAAAATAAATAACAAAACTTGAAAACTAAGTAAAATAACATATTACAATATATTTTTTTTAAAGAGAAAGAAGTTGTTAAACTTTCCTTATAGAAAACTCGGACTATTAACTTAATACAATACTTGTAAAATTAAATTATATATTTTATGACTTTAAATAATTAGAAAAATTTTACAAGTTAAACTCCTTAATTATTGACTTTAATGTTTTTGAACTAAAAGGATAGTGTTGTTGACTTTGACTTGATATAAAATAAGGAATTCTTGTGGAGTAATTAATTCTAAATTGTCAACTAAAAAACCTTAAAAAGTTAGGATTCCTTGCAAAATGAAGAAATCATCTGCTGCCAAAAATATTTTTTCATATAAAATAAGAAGGTTTGCCTTATAAAAAGTTCATAAACAATAAAGAAATAACATTATCACCTCCCTCTTTGTTACTAACCTTTATGACATGCTTAAGTTTAATAAAGATCTCATTTCTTTCTATGAATCATATTAATTAAAGTTTTTTCATCTTTTATTAAAGTTTTCAAATTTAATTTCACTCAAATATTTTAAATTATCTCATTAAAGGCCATTTTAATTTTCTTGTTCTTTGACCTTATAATTGATCAAATTTGAACTTCTGATGAATCTTTTAGTGATGTTTATCAGTTTTTATTATTTTTCCTCTCCTCAAAATAATTCGATCTTAAATCATCATCTACATTGAATAGAGAAAAATCAAAAATATTAAAAATAGCATTAACATAATTCTCTCATAAAAAATTCATTTTATATACATTGTTGTTGATTCATTCAAAAACTTGTAATGAATCATCTCTTTTAGATTGTAACTTAAATATCTTATTGGCTAAAAAACATTTCTTTCTCATGCACACCAAAACTCAATCACCTAGTTAAAAAGAAACATATGTATGATCTTTGTTATTTTTATATGCATATTGTTTTTTTTTCTATGTATTGTCAAACACTCCCGTAGAATGTCTTTATCTTATCATGTATGATTTCTTATTGTCATCAAAATTGATTATTTAATCAATAAGTAAAGAAACAAATTCAAAAACATTAGTAGATTAAATTTATAAATAATTGCAAATGATTTATAGTAAAATATACACTCTTATTATATGTAAATTCAATAAATGAGAAATAATCCTTCTAATTTTCCAAATTCTTTTAAATGACAGTGCACGATAGAGTAATTAAAGTTATATTTATTATTTCTATTTAATCGTTTATTTATAGATGACATATAATCGATAACAAAAATTTAGTTTTAAACTTTTCTCATAAAACCTTTTTAAACTAGCTAAAAAACTTGACATCACAATCAGAAATATACTCCTAGAAATCTTATAAAGTTATACTAACTTTCTAGAGAATAAATTAGCAATTTAGGTTGTATAATCAGTTTTATGACATAATATAAATTATTTCATTATTAAAAAATATATTTACAACCATAAAAATAAAATTTGTACCCTTTATTTACCTAAGTAAACCTAAAACAAAATCCATGAAAATGTTAACTCAAGATTTCTTGGGTACAGATAAATGAGTATTGGACAACATGTTTTTTTTAGGCCAATAAAAGTGTTCATATAAAATCTACAGAGCCTTCCTAACACTAAAGCGTTCATTAAACTATCCATGTGAGTGAATTTCACGTATGAGTAATTTACGTATAAAATTATTAGGCACATAAAGTTTATTTTCTCTAAACAAATAATCATCAAGTTTATCCATAAATTGACTTATCACAAGCATTATGCATGTTACCAAAATCATTATCATTGGCATCCAAATATTTCACATTCTCAAATCTTAATAATTATGCATTTAAAGTAGAAAGAAGAACGCACCTCCTAGATAATATATCATCAACTATCCTTATTTTGCTTATACTAATGATATATATTATATGATTTGAGGTTTATATTATTAAGATTGATCCATGATTATTATGGGTTTAAAATTAAGTGATTGATTTTGGGTGTGTTGTTATAAATAAGAATTTGTTAATTGATTTGTTATGGGTTAAGAAATTTTTTAAAATTTTCTAAAAAATATGGACAGAATGGTATTGAGGTTGAAGATGATAGAATTTTATTTTAGTTCTTGATTTATAAAAATTATAGTTTAGTCCTCAAATTTTGAAAAAATATAATTTGACCCCTAAAATATATTTTGGAATTCTGGGAATTATTTTTGTGAGGTCAAGGACAATGAATCTTAGTTTGATAATTTATTTGGAATATTTCAATTTAATTCTCTAATTTTAGGAATTTACATTTAGCCCCTAAGCTTTACAAAAAATTACAATTAGATCCTTGGTTTGTTTTTGGACAGAATTAAGGGTGGTGTATAGGTGAGATTTCAGTATGATTATATATTTACAATTTGATCCTTTAATTTTGGTAAAATTACATTTTAGTTTTTGTTTTTGAAAAATTATCGTTTTAGTCCCTACACTTAGGAGACTATACATTTTCTTTTATGCAATGGAGTCTATTATTTGTGCTATTTTGTTAGTATATTTTATATATTTATTATAGGTTTTTCTAATGATTCTCAATAGAATTTTCAAGTCTTTCATCTGAAATTCCTTGTAGTTCTATATTTTTCAGGTAAGTGGAATAATCTTTAATATACATGTAATATGAATAAATATATATGTTGATTATATAATGAGTAAGACTAGTTAATTTCTTAAATATTTATATATATTGCTTTATTTTTCAAATATTCATCTATTCTTGAATTTGCACTCGCATTCTGTTAAATTAAATTATATTCGATATGATATATATATTATTTTGATAATTATGTGAATATATATTATGACTTGATATAGAATTTATCAGTAATTCCATATTAACGGATAAATAGGTAATTGATATGCATATGGTATTTTGTATACCTAATTTGTGAGAGAGACACCAATTTGTGGAGATTTTGAGTGTTATCTAGTTGCTTTGGAGTGTTATCTGATATCTGACATGTATTTTATTACTTTATAATAATATGCTTAATATGTATATGTATCAAAATAAATCAACTTGTAAATTATTAATATCTAAAATATATATTAAATATTATTTTCTCACTGAGTTAGTTAAACTCACCTTTCATTTTTAATATTATTTCAGGTTCTTAATTTATGTTAACAAGTAAATTTTTTAAGTTTTCCTGCTTTTTCAGTTTTGATCAGTATACCTTACTTGTTTCGTAAGACTTTCTTTTTAGTTTTGATTTGATATATTAAACGTTTCACTATTATCTTGTTTTAATTATTGTTTTTATTTTAATTACTAATAAGAAGTTTTATTAGTTTTGAATAATATAATATTTCGAAAGATCATGAAATGCTATATTTTTAAAAAAAAAAAAATTGTTCTTTTGATATATATATTCTAAGACTTAGCATAGTTATAGTTTTCTACCAGCACTACTCCTACATTGTCAATCATAGACCAGGGATTTGAGTCATGACAATTATAATTATTATTATTATTGTTACAATAATTACTACTACTACCATTACTACTATTGTTAATATTATTATTATCACCACCCCTATACTACTACTATTATTAACAACATTATTATTATTGTTTTATTATCACTACTACTATTATTATTAGTCCTATTAGCATTATTACTATCCATTATCATCAAAATTATTATTATTATTATTATTATTATTACTACTACTACTACTACTACTATTAATAACATTAATAGTGATGTTGTTGTCATTTATTACTACTACTATTATTATTGATATTATTATTACTACTACCATCACAACCACCACTATTATTATCACAATTATTACTATTGTTAATATTATTATCATAATTATTACTATCACTAATACTATTATCATCATAAAAAAAACTACTATTATTATTACAATTGTTATTATCATAAAAAAAAACTACTATTATTACTATTGTTAATATTATTATCATAATTATTACTATCACTAACACTGTTATTATCATAAAAAAACCTACTATTATTACTATGATTGTTATCACTAGTAGCATTATTGTTTGTATTATTATTGGTTTCATTATTCTTGTTACTATTATTTCTATTGATACTATTATTATCATCATCATCACCACCATCATCATCACTGTTGCTATCATAATAAACTATTAATATTACCATTATTATTAACACTATTATTACTATTAGTAGTATTATTAGTAATATTGTTAGTTTCGTTATTACCATTATTAGTCTTATTCCTACTATTACTAATAAAATCATAATAGTTAAAATTATTAGTATTATTATTACAACTATTGTTGTTGTTGAAATAACAAAAATCATAAACTTGATTTAAATGATAAATTAAAAACTATAAGAAACTTTAAGGAAAAGGAAACAAATAAAAAATCAAAAGAAAAAGGACTAGAATAAAATGAATTTTATTAATATTATTGAAAAATATCATAAACTTGATTTGAATGATAAAATTTTAAAAAATCAATATTTACATGTAATAAAACAAAGAAAGGATTACATACCTTAATAAAAACACATAAGATTTCAAGTTAATTTTTAACATAGTAAAAAAATAAAATAAAAATAAAATAATATTACTAATATGTTTCACTCTAATATGATTTTCTTAATCGAGAAATGTAAAAATGTTTTTTAAGTAATAAAAAAAATGAATTTTTAAATGTACAATAAATAAATTAATAAAGAGATGTTAAAAACAGTGAAATTAAAAAAATATTTAACACCACTTTTTCCTTTTGATGCACATATTTGTTTTTTAATCTTGAAGAGCAGACCATGATACTAAAGCTCGGAAGCCAGTACCTCATGTTAGTTTTATTAGTTTTGAATAATATAATATTTCAAAAGATCATGAAATACTATTTAAAAAAATAATTTGTTCTTTTGATATGTATATTCTAAGACTTAGCATAGTTATAGTTTTTTGCCAGCACTGCTCCTACATTGCCAATTATAGACCCAGAATTCGGGTCATGACAATTATAATAATAATTATTATTGTTACAATAATTATTACTACTGTTATTATTATTATTATCACCACCCTATACTACTACTATTGTTAACAACATTATTATTGTTGTTTTATTATCACTACTACTATTATTATTAGTCTTATTAGCATTATTACTATCCATTATCCTTAAAATTATTATTATTATTGTTACTACTGCTATTAACAACATTAATATTGTTGTTGTTGTCATTTACTACTACTATTATTGTTATTATTATTACTATTACCATCACAATCACCACTATTATTATCACAATTATTACTATTATTAATATTATTACTATCACTAACATTGTTATTATCATAAAAAAACTACTATTATTATTACAATTGTTATTATTATAAAAAAAAACTACTATTATTACTATTGTTAATATTATTATCGTAATTATTACTATCACTAGCACTGTTATTATCATAAAAAAAACTACTATTATTATTACAATTGTCATTATCATAAAAAACTACTATTATTAATATTGTTAATATTATTATCATAATTATTACTATCACTAATACTATTATTATCATAAAAAAAATATTGTTATTGCTACAATTGTTATCACTAGTAGCATTATCGTTTGTATTATTATTGGTTTCATTATTATTGTTGCTATTATTTCTATTGATACTATTCTTATTATAATCACCACTACCACCATCATCACTGTTACTATCATAATAACCTATTAATATCACCATTACTATAACACTATTATTACTATTAGTAATATTATTAGTAACATTGTTAGTTTCATTATTACCATTATTAGTCTTATTCCTACCACTACTAATAAAATCATAATAGTTAAAATTATTAGTATTATTATTACAACTATTATTGTTGTTGAAATAACAAAAATCATAAACTTGATTTAAATGATAAATTAAAAACTATAAGAAACTTTAAGGAAAAGGAAACAAATAAAAAATCAAAAGAAAAAGGATTAGAATAAAATTAATTTTATTAATATTATTAAAAAATATCATAAACTTGATTTGAACGATAAAATTTTAAAAAATCAATGTTTACATGTAATAAAACAAAGAAAAGATTACATACCTTAATAAAAACACGTAAGATTTTAAGTTAATTTTTAACATAGTAAAAAAATAAAACAATGTTACTAATATGTTTCACTCTAATATGATTTTTTTAATCGAGAAATGTAAAACTGTTTTTTAAGTAATAAAAAAATGAATTTTTAAATGTACAATAAATAAATTAATAAAGAGATGTTAACAACAGTGAAATTAAAAAAAAATATTTAACACCACTTTTTTCTTTTGATGCACATATTTTTTTTTTAATCTTGAAGAGCAGACCATGATACTAAAGCTCGGAAGCCAATACCTCATATACATGAAAAGTAGACGCTGGTTACAAAGGTATTGAAATTCTTTTACTATTAAGAGTCCAAGAGGACGCCCTCTGTTGCCAAAAATCAATTTACATCCAAATATATATATATATATATATATATATATATATATATATATATATATATGGGTTGTTTATTCTTGTGCTTTTTTCTTTTTTATCATTATTTCCACAATCTTTCCAAGGAGGAAGGAAATTGAAGAATTTATAGTTATTTGATGAGTGTTTGTATGAAATTCAACTAGAATCTTTTCCTTTCAAGTAATAGAATTAAGATTATTTCTAAAAAAAAGTAACAAAAGAAAAAAAAATCAATTCAATAGGAATAGTTTAACTTGTTGAAATATAGTTTTTTAAGTTTAATTTATATTTTTAAACCCGTGTAAATTAAAATATTTAATTTATTTTAATTATTTTATTTTAAATTTCAATAGAATTTCTTGACGTAGTAGGTTAATTAATAATTATAATAACTATTAATGAAAATGATTAGTTTTGATCAATTTAAATTTTCTTAACTTAATAGGTTGATTAGTAATAATTAAGAAAGATAACAATAAAACGATGCTAGTATACTAATTGTTTTGATAACTAAGAATTTTAAGAAGTTTTTTTAATAGAAAAGATAAATATTGATAATAAAATAACATAAAACAATTACATATATATGTGTATATATATATATATATGTATGTATGTATGTATATAGTAATTAGATTTGACATGGTTCAAGATAGATTCGAATCATAAATTGAGTAAGTTGGAATGTGTTAATCCAAGTAAATTAAAATAATATTTTTTAAAGTTTTTATTTTAAAAATATTAAAATAATATTATTTTTTAAAATAATAAAATAAAAAATCAAGCAATAATTTAACAGGATTATAAGTTGGTTAGTAGGATTAATGGGGTTAAACCAAATCAAATTCAAATTGATTTTTCTTTGACATTGCATGGACCCAATAAAAAGTAAGTTGGTTTCTGAAATGACTTGATGAATTATATTGAGTTTGATATGGTATTTGTCTTATCAGTTTTTTTGTCTTAATTTGCGAACTTTTTTTTTTTTACATGTTCTACTTAAAATAAAAACTATAGAATTAAAGGCTTGCTTGGATTTAGGTGGACCGCTAATTCATTTATAGCTAGGAATGCATTTGGCAATGTGACTATTAGTATTTTTGCTAAAATTTAAGTTTTGAATTCACTTTAAATTATTTTTATATGTTTTGTATTATTTGAATATATTGAAATTAAAAGTATTTGTTTTGAAAAATAAATATATTTTGTATTATTTGAATATATTGATATTAAAAATATTTTATTTTTAAAATAAAATAATATTTTAATATATTTTAGAAAAAATATACCAAAAAATAATATTTATCACAACTTAAGTCTTGTGCCCCGCCATGAAAACTACTACCGTACTCTGTTTCCTGGGAAAAAAATGCGTAGCCTGATATGGATGGGAGCATAGGCGTACGCGGGAAATTAAATTTCTAGATTCATCTGTGGGCAGAGAGGATTTTTTTATCATTTAAATATGTTTGTTTTTTAAATAATTTGTATAATTATAATTAAAAAATAAATATAAAAAAATTTAAATAGATATGATTAATTAGATTTAAATATATGTTTGATAAAAAAAATATGTTGAAATTTATATACAGTAATATATATATATATATAATATTTTTATTTTTAAAAAATTATTTTTGATATTATGATTTAAAAATACAAAAAAAAATTAATTTCAAATTAAAAATTTCAAATTAAAAAAGGTTTTTTTGAAACTCAATTAATTAAAAAACATGTAAAAACTATTTCACCAAAATTATATGTCAAACTTGATTTTTTAATAGATCTCATAATATAAAATATAGTTTAATATATTATCAACTATCTAACTATATTTTTTGTAATGAAAATATAGAAATAGATGCAAAAGAAACGAACCCTTAAAAAAGATACAAGGTTATGCCTCTATGTACTCCATGTTCTATATACCAAAATGTATTTTAAAAAATATAATAAAAAAACATTGGACACTCTATGACTAAAAAATACATGGATTTTAATTAATATATTCTTGTTCCATTATTTTCGTTTAGAGAAAAAAATCATCAAAATTGAGATAAATACACAAGCTCTATAAAAATATTTTTAAATAAAAAAGGAGAAAAATATCTATATCTGGGATTCAATAAATAAATGATGAATTTACCCTCTCAATAATTAATTTCAAGAATGACTGAGAAATATTATTTAATATATGAACAGAAAACAAAATAAATGATGTAAGCAACGACACGTGGCATGGAGAGAAGGAGGCAAAGGGGAAGCACCGGCCAGTCCACTTCGCTAATAATAACCATCGTTTAATTAAACAAGTCCCCTTCTCCAATGGCCTGTCGCATTCGATGGCTTAGCCTGTACGACACCATTTTACGAGGGGGACCATGCTTGAGTCAGCAGCACCTCTCTCTTGTTCTTTGGCCCCAGATTTGTAAAAGAAACGTCAAGAAATTTGATTCAGGGTGGAGTTTGAAAACTTTTCTGTTTGTTTTTGTTTTTTTTTTTTATATTTTAAAATTATTTTAATAAATTTATATAAAAAATATTATTTTAATACATTTAATAATCAACACTTCTCTTCTTATGTGGCTTCGGATTTGTAGAAGAAACATGAAGAAATTTGATTAAGGAAAAGTTAGAAAAAGTTTTTCAAAGAATTTGTTTATTTTTATGTTTTTTTTATAAATATTATATATTTTTATATTGTTTTAGTATATTGATATCACAAATAAAATTTTAAAAATAAAAATATTATTTTAATATATTTTTAAATAAAAAATATTTTAAAATTAATTGCTATTGCATTACAGTAAAAAAATTGTAATTTCCAATATAAAATATTTTCTGCGACAATTTTCTAGTTCTCCTGGTGATTTTTTTTTAATGTAATATTTCTAGGCAAGATGCGGGAGAAGGGAGAAAAAAAAGAGGAAAAAAGAGAAGAAAAAAGGAGGGTTGGAGAGAGAGAAATTTGAAAAGCAAATTGAAATAAAAATAAAAAAAAAAAAAAAAAAGGCATGCATCACCATGAAAGCATGCTAGCGTCGGTCCTTGATCCAAGGTCACAAAGAGAGACTGCTAATATATTGCAAATCAAAACAATTAATTTATTAACATAATTTTATTTTAAATTTCAATATAATTTCTTAATTTAGTAGGGTAGTTAATAATTATAATAACTATCAATGAAAATGATTAGTTGTAATCAATTTAAATTTTCTTAATTTAATAGGTTGATCTGTAATAATGGAGAAAAAAAAGAATAAAATGATGTTAGCAAACTATTTGTTACGATAACTAAGAATTAATAAAATAATAAATAAATAAAATAATTATATATAGAGAGAGAGGAATAGTATAACTCACCAATGTATAATTATTAAATTTAGCATCGTGTAGGTTTGGATCGAAAAATTGATATGAGTTAATTCAAGTTAATGATAATATTTATTTTAAATTTTTTATTTTAAAAATGATGTTATTTTATTAAAAATAAAAACTTTAGAATTAAAGGCTTGCTTGGATTTAGAAGGACAAATAACTCATTTATGAATAAATTTGGTAATGCACTCTTTGTATTTTTATTAAAAATTAAAATTTTAATTTTAATTTTTTATAATTTCAATTTTTTTGATATGTTAATATTTAAAATAAATTTAAAAAATAAAAATAATATTTTAAAATAAAAAATATTTTTTAAAAATAATATCATTCACAACCCTAAACTCTACCTAGGTTTTATACCCCCACCATGGAAACTATCATATTCTGTTTCTTGGGAGAAAAAAAATTCAAACTTCCTAGCACGTGGATGGTAACATGAACTTACGCAGGATCTCTATATGAAATTCAATTTCATATAGAGATGTAGTGTCAAATATAAATTTTTTAAAATAAAAATTAATAGATATATTTTTTTTTATGGAGTCAACAACATTGCTTGGCCTTGGATTTGTAGAAGAAACGAGAAAAAATTAATCAAGGGAAAGTTAGAAAAGTTTTCCTGACAATTCCTTTATTTTCGTGTTTTAAAAAAGTTATTATTTTTATTTTAAATTAATTTTTTTAATATTTTAAAATTGTGTTGATATATTAGTATTAAAAATATTATTTTAATATATTTTTAAATAATAAAAAAAGAACTGCTACAATTTACTGTTTAAAATCTGTAATTTCCAACTCCTCTGCAAATATCTGCATTCAATCAATGTGGGGAATTAATCTAGACCGTAATCATAGGTTAAGCACACGAGGATCTTAATAAAATTAAGAATTAATTATTCACCTGTTGACTAAGCAACAAATTTTTAGGCCCGATATCTCCTGGAATGACTCACACCATGCGACGTGATAGTGAAAGAAAATGGTGATTTTTTTTTAAGCTGGAATTGAGATGGGTTAAAAAAAATATTAAAAAAAAACTTTGATATAATCTGTGACTTGATAAATTTAATTAAAAATTTAATTTGTAATTCAGTAAAAAACTTGGTTATAATTTATTAATTTTTTCTACTAAAATATCAAATATTATTATTTTTATTTAAAAATTAATTATAGTTAAAATTTAAAATTCAGATAGCGGAGTATGGAAACTTTGTATTAAAGTAAAAAAAAAAAAGGAGAGAGAGATTTGAAAAGCAAATTGAAAAAAGAAAGAAAAAGAAAGATATGAATCACCATAAAAACATGCTAGTGTCGGTCCTTGATCCGAGGTCACAAAGAGAGACTATTAATATATATATATTGGAGGTGGTCATAATAAACAAAAATAAAATTATAAAAACACAATAAAACAAATCAATATAATACAAGAACAATTCTAAACTTAAACTCAATAAACATAGCATATGCTGAAAATTGTTTTCATTTTACAACTCCATAGTATTTTAGAGGGATAATTATTAAAATCCCATCATAAATTATATATATATATATATAACTTTAAAATACGAATTTCATACCAAAAAACATAAAATCTAACTTTGTGTTAGTCCATTTAGGTTTTTCTATATATATATATATATATATATATTAGCTTTGTAAATGCAAAAATAAAAAAATAAAAAAATTAAATGGTTTGGATGGAAATTCTTTTATAAGATTTTACATTATTATGATTGGTTTAGATGAAAACATTTTTCTAGCCAAAGATGATAAATTACTACTCTGCTTAGAGCCATACAACGAATTTTTTCTACAATGTTGTTAAAATTAAGTCAAGTTTAATAAGTCGGCATTGTGATCTGTCAACTTTATTGTTGCTGGCTTATTGAATTTAATGCTGGATTTATTCAAGTTTCAAAGTAAAATTTATTGATGCTGAACAACCGACTTGGTAGGTGAACTTGCAAATAAATTAATTTACTAAAAAATTAATATATTTTTTTTAAAAAATATTTTTAAAATGATATTGACTTAATATTTTTATAATAAAAAAATATAAAAAAAATTAAATTTTTTAGTGTTATGGTTGAACCAGGTAAATCCACTCAACCCGTGTCTTATGTTATATCTTTAATTGAGTTTAATTATCTTAATTTATAAAAACCGTACCACATGCTCGGATAAGTGAGGAAAGCCAACACATTATAAAGGTTCATGCAACTTCTTTCAAGCTTTTTAAAATAATACTAATAATTTTAGATTTTTTTAAATATTAGATTAGATTCAGATAAATTTCAAGTCATTTAACAATATTTATATTCATATTTTATTTATCATTTATTAAATTTAAAAAATACCCATTCATCCATATTGATATCTATTTAGCTCGAATTAAATTGTTATTCCTAAATAAAAAAGCTGTATTTTTTTCTATTTCAATTCTAGTTTCTTTGTTTTTAATTATTTGAAAAACAAAAAATTCAAATTAATTTTTATAAAAATAAATACTATTCTAATGTTATGATATTTTTTTTTCAGGAAAGAGAACTCCATTCAATATTAATCAAGTCGAAGGGCTAATTTAATAAAAAAACTAAAAGGATTAAAAAAAAAAGAGAGAGCAAATAATGAATGAATAGTAGAATAAATAGTAAAACACCTAGCCTTTTGTTTTAGTTTTTACTAATAATAATACTAATGATTAATATTTTCTGGGCTGTGGGCTGACAATGTTGGATCTCCGTCTAACTTAACATTCTCGCTACTGCCTTATCCTAACTGAGTTTGATTAGGGCTATAACAAATGCTGTTTTATGGTATTTGTAACCAAAATTTTGTTTTTTGTTTTTAATAATATCAGTATCATTTAAAATTTAAATTTATATCCCAAATGAAAGGGAAAAAAAATGAGAAGTTAGTAGTCACATTATAAAAAAATAGAACAAAGCATATCAATAGTGATTTTTTTTTATTTATATTAACGGAGTACTATTTATTATTTGATATAAAATAAAATAGTAATATGTATATATGCACATACACATATTAGTTTTGAATAGAGTTTTGACTCAGGTTTAATAATATTTATATTTATTTATTTTTAATTGAGTAAAATAACTATTTTTTAAAAAACCTACCAATTCATATCAATAATGAAATAAAAAAATAAATTTTTTTTAAAACCATTTCATATTAGCATATTAAAATAATTTAAAAACACACATAAAAAATTTAATTTGAAATAATGAAAAAAATAAAAAAATTATTTTTTTAGAAAAATTTTAAAATATAAAAATAAAGGAACTCTAAATAAATATATTTGAAATAATGATGAACTTTTGATTGCTTTGATGCTAATTAATTGTTTGAGAATATAATTGAAATTTTGTTTTTTTTATGTTTTTAAATTATTTTAATGAGGTAGTGTTAAAAATAAAATTTTAAAATAAAAAATATTTTTAAAAATAACTATTATTATATTCAGAAATACTTTAAAACAAAAAAGGATAGAAGAAAAATGAGGTGGAGAGAGGGGAAGAATTTCTGATTTAATTGATAAAATTTTAGGGTTTTGATTGAAAAAAAAAAGATGAAAAGAGAGAAGGCAGGGAGAGATGGGGAAAAAGAAAAATGAAAAAGTGCGAATTTATTATGAAATTTTTTAAGTTATTTTATCTAATTTATAAAATAAAAAGTGTATTTTTTTTTTTAAATCAAATTATAATAAATCCATGTAATTAATCCATTGTTTTTTCACGAGGGAGGAGTTGTGCTCCAATAATTACCTAAAAGATTTTCATCCATCTATAATCCGAGAAAAAGTCTGTCCACTAAAAGAAGAAGAAGAAGTTAAATGCACAGTAAATAGAATCCGAAAAAAGAAGAAGAAAAGGAGTGAAAGCCCTCTTCTCGATTCTCATCCAACATCGAAAAGACCGAGCAAAGAGAAGAATGCCAGAGCTACCGGAGGTAGAGGCGGCGAGAAGGGCGATAGAGGAACATTGCATAGGGAAGAAGATAAAGAAGGCCATCATTGCCGACGACAGTAAAGTCATCGATGGAGTCTCTCCTTCTGATTTTGTGGCAGCACTTGTTGGAAAAACTATTGTCTCTGCTCACAGAAAGGGAAAGAACTTGTGGCTCCAACTAGACTCCCCTCCCCTCCCTTCCTTTCAGTTCGGTAATATAATACGTTCTTTTTACTAGGTTTCTGATTTCATGCACTTTAAAGCTGATTTCTTGAGGGCTTTTGTGACATGAGTTTTCTTTACTTGCTGTTTCTTAGGGTTTTAGGAAAGTGGGTTTATTTTATTTTTTAGTTATTTTAACGAAGTTTTTATTTGATATTTATGTGTGTAAACGATGCAAAGATATGTTTTTGTTTATATGTTCTCATTCCTTGAAAACCATAACAATTTCAGGTAAAAAGATTATGATTACCATTTCTTTGTTTTTCGTAATCCCATTGCTTTGCTTACTAAACATAAAGGATCACATTTCAGGGATGGCTGGTGCTGTATATATTAAAGGAGTTGCGGTTACCAAATATAAAAGGCGAGTTGTGTTCTGTAATATGCACATGCAACACTCCTAGCTTGCTGAGATAACTTATTTCTATCATTGTGTTTTCGTCTTGTACAAATGATCTCTCGGTGTTGATTATATTTGAGAATTGTGTGCAGGTCTGCAGTGAATGACTCTGATGAGTGGCCTTCCAAATATTCAAAGTTCTTTGTCGAAGTATGAATCACTACGCTATATGTTTTAATATAGTTTCCACTTCTATGCAAGTGTTTTATTGAATAAATAATTCATAATTCAGGCACGATCCATTTGGTTGTTAGTTTTGGAGTTCTATTGACCGTGGAATTGCAAAAAGTCTCTCAATTTATTCACTAACAGGGCAAGAAAAATCCAAAAGATTTCCAATTTGAACTTCTGGAATGAAGAGTTAGGGTTTCAAGTTAGAACATGGAAGTTCTATAAAATTATGAAAGGATGCGTACTGTTTAGAAACCTACGAAGTTACAATAGGTTTCTATGACACTTAGAAATTTTTGTATCTGTGATGAGGGCTCCTGCATTGAGTACTTTTTCTACCAGTTAATCAACATGCAATACTCTTTCTGCAGCTAGATGATGGTCTGGAGCTTTCTTTCACTGACAAGAGGCGATTTGCTAAAGTCCGCTTGCTTGAAGATGTACATAAATACCACTTGTTATTCTAGATGAACTTATCATATTTATGTAATTTGGTAGGTATTTTGTTATTGTTTATAACAATATTCTTTTCTTCTTTCCTTGGTGCAGCCAGCTTCTAAGCCCCCAATATCTGAGTTGGGCCCTGATGCATTATTGGAGCCGATGACAGTTGATGAACTTCATGGATCCCTAAGCAAGAAGAAAATTGGAATCAAGGCTCTATTACTTGATCAGGTTAAAATTTATGTTGATTTGCTGTACTATTTCTAAGATAGTGTAAGAGACATAAAGGTGTAAATAAGCAAGTGAGGCATAGAGAGTGATTTAGGGGTAACTATTGGTCAAAAGTTTCAAAATGCATGGCTGACAATCCCCTTTCATTTTTATTTTTGAAAATAATACGAGTAATGAAGACAAGTTGCACTCATGGTATGTTTTACTTAATGATATTTAAAAGATTGGTGTGACCATTTAAGTGAAAGATGGCTCAAGATTAATAAGAAGCAATATTAGTGAAGAGAAAGGCTTTTCAACCACATTTAGGCCATCAAAAGTGGCAGTCATAGCCAATGCCAATAAGCATGGATATGGTTTTATGCTGACATTATGGTGGATGGTAGTTATCTCAGCTCCTGGCCTCTTGCAAATGGTAATTATCTCAGCTCCTGGCCTCTGCTAAATTCTTAAAGGATATGCCCAGGTTTCATAAGCTAAAAGACTAGGAAATCAAAACATCCTGATCCTGTACTATTGTTCCTCCCACAGTTTCAGGAACATTTAATGGCTAGAAAACAATATGGTTGGCAAAGTACTGCTAAAAAATAATTGTTTAATAACTGCTAGGATTAATCACATACCTAGAATGATTGACAAGTTCTTTTACCCCAAAGAGGTTTTAAAGTCTCCTCCCATCATTTCTTGTTATAGTTCTGGAGATGTAAATGGTCATGAAATGTTCAATATGATGATTTGTTGTAACCGAGTGCCTTTACAAGCCTTTTTTTTTTTAAATGATTATTTTTAGATCTAAAGTGCTGACATGGTTATAGTATTTCTGCATACGACTGTTCTTTCAAATGTGCATTTCAACACAATATGAAACGTTTGTTTTAAAATTCTTTGTTAGATAGTCAATCTAATCATGTTTATTTTTTGCAGAGTTTTGTATCTGGAATTGGTAACTGGATTGCAGATGAAGTGCTATACCAAGTTAGTGTACCTCACTTTAACATGGGTGCCAAATTACAGTTTGATTGAATTGTGTTCTGATTGAAGCACCATATTGTAATCAATAATCAAGCTTTTAACTTGGATACATGCATGATTGTTTTTTCTTAATTTGATGATGACATGCCCTAGGCTCAGAGAATTCATAGTGTTGCTTTTTTAGCTTTTATTTGTCATGTTATTCAGAAAATTAATAAAGTGTTCTCATTTTCATGAATCAAAAGAATTTTGGAATTGTGGGTTTTTCAAAAGATGAATTTTTGCAAACTGATGATTGTTTAATTGGATGAGTGCATACAGCTAAAATATTAGTATAATGTATTCATTCTTAAGAAGTAGAGGGACAGCAATTGAGGGCCTACTTAAAATGGTTTTTTTTGTTGCTGAAGACTGACTCACAATCGAGCGTAGGAGTGCTTGACTCAAATTAAATGTAGTGTAAAATGGGCTTTAACAGAAAGAACACAATGGCCTATATTATAATAGAGAATATTAGGTTTCTTCTGCCGGCCATATTTGTTTGTTGGGATCTGTAGTTACTGTATTTACTTGACATTCAACAATATCTTCATTTGATGACCTGGCTGACTTGTATCTCCTGCCTGATGTGGACTTTGATGATTGTTATTTTTCATGCACAGGCTAGAATTCATCCACTGCAGGTTGCTTCCAGCTTATCCAGAGAAAGTTCTGCAACTTTACACAAGTGCATCAAGGAGGTAGGAAATCTGTTTTGATTTGCAACTCTTGTAAGCAACCACTTAAACCTGATTTGTTAAACATGCAATTTTCATGGAGAAGTAGAGAAAAACATGTGTAGGTTGTTCAGTATGCGGTTGAAGTTGATGCTGACTGCGACCGCTTTCCTCTTGAATGGTTGTTTCATTTTCGATGGGGAAAGAAACCTGGAAAAGTTAATGGTAAGATACTTTTGATATATAGTAATCCTTTTGATAAAAAGAAAATTCTTTTTACAGGTGATTGAAAAAGCAGTAGAAGTTGGGGCAGATAGTAGTCAGTTCCCAAACAATTGGATTTTTCATTCTAGGGAAAAGAAGTCTAAGAAGACTTTCATTGATGGTTTGCTTCCCTACCCTCCACATTATTTCTTGTAGCATGACATTTAGTTGATTGTCGCCCCTCTTCTAACAGTGGCTTCTTTTTCTCTATTCCACCATACACATATCACTACCTGCTGTTCGTGCGTGCCAAAGATATGAAAGATAGAAGTGACTTGGTTGAAGAGTTAAAATAACTTTTAGATCTGACATCCTGACTTCCAGTCCCTTTTGTTTTGATTCTCAAAGGCCTGCCTATCCTTTTCTTAAGTTGTTTTGATTTCCTTCACACGAACATTGATAAAACTTATTCATTATGGCAGGGAAGGAGATTGATTTTATTGTTGCTGGTGGTAGGGTATGTCTTTTAAAAGCGAGCTTATGATATTTCTTTATTTGCTCTACTAAGCAGATGAATATGAGTGTCCATATTATCATGTGTATGCGCACTTTAACCATTGAAAAAAATACGTAGTTGATTTTTATGGGCTTGTATTCTGGGTTTTAGACAACAGCCTATGTACCGGGGTTACAGAAGCTAAATGGAAAGCAAGCTGGGAAAGCGGTGGCAAAACCAAAAGCAAGAACTTCAAAGAAAAAAAGTGATGTGGATGATGACGACAATGACAACAATGAAGATGGTGGCAGTGAACCAGCTTCCGAGGAAGAAAAAATTGCAAGAAAGGCCAAATCAAAGAGAGAGTTGAGGCCTAAAAGTCCTGGGAAAAAGCCTTCAGCAAAAAGAAAATCCAAAGCAAGTGATACTGACAGTGAAGAAGATGAGGGTGCTGCCTCCCCCGCTGCTGACGACGATGACGATGATCAGAAGAAAAAACCTAGAAGAGTGACCAGTAGTAAACAAGTCATGGTAGGTAAAGCACCCAAGAAGTTGGTTAACAATCAAAATACCAACAAACCAAGGAAGAAAGTGAAGTAGATTGCTGTTGTGAGATATCTCATGGTGCTGCCGAAGCCTGAGCCCTAATTTTGGAAGTATAGAAATGTGGCAGGGCATCTAGTTTTTGCTTGTATTGACAGTGAAATGAATTTGTCTGTCTTGTTCAAGGTACCGTCTCTCTGCTAATGCCAGCGGCTTACAACTAGGGCTCTCCGCCTTTGGAAGATGTAAATTTTATTTGAAGGGATTAAATGAAAGAATTTTTAAATTAGCATGACCTGTCTGTCTGGAGGAAACAAATTTGTGATTTTAAGAAATGCCTGCTCTTTTAAAAAAAAGAAAAAATAGGTAAATTTAGCAACCGCCGCAGCTCAGTTCCCTTAAAGCCTGTGGTTTGGCGTTGTAGTATTTTTTTTTTTAAATTTTAAATTTAAAAATATATTAAAATAATATATATATATATATATATATATATTTTAAAATTTATTTTTTTATATTATCACCATGAAAATAGATTTACAGTAGTTACTAAGAAAAAGAGATAAATTTAGCAATAGCTACAATTCAGTTGCTTTATGTTTGGTTTTGATTTTATATTTGATATTATAATAACGAAAGTAACAGTTTATTTTTATTTAAAAATACTTGATATCAGCATCATAAAAAATTAAATTGATTTTTATTTAAAAATATTTAAGTTAATCTTCATTTAAAAATACTTGACATTAACATCACAAAAACAAATATTAATTACCTAGGAAAAGAATATGATTATGCTGGGTGTTAACCAGCAAAAGCATGCTAGGCAGGCAGGGTGTGGCACCACAATATCTTACTTCTACGTGAAATAATACTTAATGTATACACCTCAGTAGGAGATTATCACTAATTATAAATAATTATATTAAGAAGACATCATTATAAATAATTTATTATTGGTAAGAAAAAAATGAATTGTCTTCAAAGCATGTCATGTGTTTAGTTGACTTTCTAGCTCAAAAACACAAGTAGGGTGAAACAAATATTATATATAATACTTTAGGGATTGATTTGCTTGCCTCACTAAACTATAGCAACTAATTTTGTAGTTAAATTGTTGTCATCCCCTCAAACTCAAACGAGGTGAAAGTAAAAACAAAACTAAATCCCTTTCAACTCAGCCAAGCATTGGAGAAGACTGGCTTGTATTTTACCAGATACCATCATCTCTACAAGAACAGGGTGGTAGGGTTTCGCTGCTGAATCTGATCAAATGGGTATGCATATGCTGTAGAAAGTGGTGTGGAAATGATTGAGGTCGGTCTCTCTTCTTGTTTTAATTTGTTGGGTTCAGAGTCTGTTTTTTTTCTTCGTATTTAGTCTTATGCAACGTCTTGTCTTTTTTTGTTCTCTTGGGCCTGTTTGTCCATAATTCATCTCATAATTAACTGTATTTAGCTACAAACAATGATGGGATTTTCCAGTTTTGGAGAATTTTGATATTATTTTTTAGTCTTCTTTCATTTTTTTTCCCCTAATGCGCTTGGTGAATGGAGAAAGTGATGTAGTGAGTTCTTATGATAATAAAGTGAAAATCAAGTCTTGATTTTTTGAAAAGATGGAATTCTCCGTTGATACGAGAAAGTATAAGAATGGCCTCTTGCAAATAACTAACTCAAAGCCAATACACAAGAAAGAATTGTGGTTATCAGTTACGAGCGTTTTGGAATCCAGTCACAAGCTTGTTTAACATGAATAAATCCGCAACATTAATGATTTCCCTTAACATCATCTTCGAATATGACCTTAGGTGAGAGTTGCTCTTTTTAATGCTACAGCCTCTAGGAGTTCGGGATTAGTGGAGTGCATGGAATTAATTTATGGTGATGTAGGATAGAGAATTAAAAACTCAATTCATGGTGGTGTAACTGGGAATTAGAGTTAGGATTTGGCGTGGGCATAATTGTCAATACTTGGAATTAGTGATGAAAAGTCTGATTTGAGGAGTGTGTGAATTGAGATCTGAATGGTTGGAGGAGAAGGTAGAAGATTAAGTTAGAAAATAAGGTAAAAGAGCAAGGAGTAAACTCGGAACCAGCACCAAAATATGTTGCCAAATCTCTTAATTTTAGACTGGTCTCATAATGCTAGGCATTGCATCTGTATTTTTACTGATGACTAACACTGTATACGCTAGGGCTAGGACTTCTGTGCTGACTAATTTAATTAATTACTCTGCTTAGGGAAAAAGAGCTGAATGATAACGATTTAATAAAGAATAAGAAGCTGAAATTCAAATTAGAGGTGGATCTAAATACTAGTTAAAGACCTTCATTTTGCTAGGACTCCGGCATTAAACTGGGGTGTCCATGAATTACATTTCTGCCACTGTTCCCATAATCACCCATAACTTACAAGCCTTTGGGTGGTTTTTGCTTGGTCAAAATTGTTCCAGTTCTTCCGGATTGATTCATTTGGTGTGCACCTGAATCGCCTTTCACAGACCAGCACCATGTTCTAATTAAATAATGCTATATAAATATGCTGTTCTAGTTCATGTCAATCCTGATCATTTTGACAGAATGGTCACCCGCTTGTCCCTATTTGTTCAGCAAAGCTTTTTTGTTATGTTGTAAAGATGTTTGGCCTCTAAGTTAGTGTGCAAAGATGTCGTTGCAAGTTTGATTTGAGTTCCAGATTGAACATTACCCAACTAACTACCAATTGAATGATTTTGGTACAAAATCATTCAATTTCTTTCAATGACAAAACTGCAAGGGACTTTGCTATTTGTTGCTTGCTTGTGCTAAAGTTAATGATATTGGTTGTTCATTTAACATTGCAGATAGAAGAAGGTTCGCAGAACAGTGAGCAGATACTTGAGGAAGAAGGTGATCATCTGGAATTTAATAGCAACGACCTTGAAATTGAGGGCGATGACCCTGGGATAGATGACAATGACCTTGGGATAGAAGACAACTTTGAACTAGAAGACAAAAACCTTGAGAATGAAGGACATGACCTGCATGAAGGCAATGACCTGGAGGACAATTGTGAACAACTGTTTGATATTGAATACCATGTCCTTGAAAACAACAGAGATGATGCTACAGTAGATGTTCAAAATGATGACTTCCTAGGGAAGGATTATCCACCTCCTTTTGTGGGGATGGAGTTTGAATCATATGATGATGCCTATAATTATTATAATTGCTATGCTAAGGATTTGGGATTTGCTATCAGGGTCAAGTCCTCATGGACAAAACGTAACAGCAAGGAGAAACGTGGTGCGGTGCTCTGCTGCAACTGTGAGGGTTTTAAGACTAGTAAAGAAGCGCACAGTCGTAGAAAGGAAACGAGAACTGGTTGTCTAGCCATGTTAAGGTTGAGGCTAGTGGAATCTAATAGGTGGAGGGTGGATGAAGTCAAGCTTGAGCACAACCACTTATTTGATCCTGAGAGAGCACAAAATTCGAAGTCCCACAAGAAGATGGATGCAGGGGCTAAAAGAAAGGTGGAGCCCACTGTTGATGTAGAAGTACGGACAATCAAATTGTATCGAACAGCTGCTGTAGACCCACTGGGCTATGGAAGCACTAACTCAAATGAAGGAGAAAGTAGCCAGCATGTTGACAGGTCGAAGCGCTTGAAGCTTAAAAAAGGAGATGCACAGATCATTCATAATTATTTTTGTCAGGTTCAGCTAACAAATCCAAACTTTTTCTATTTGATGGATCTCAATGATGAGGGGTTTTTGAGGAATGTGTTTTGGATAGATTATAGGTCTAGGGCTGCATATGGTTATTTCAGTGACGTAGTTATATTTGATACAACATGCTTATTGAACAAATATGAAATTCCACTCTTTGCATTTGTTGGGGTAAATCAGCATGGGCGGTCTATTCTACTTGGTTGTGGGTTGCTTGTGGATGAGACATTTGAAACATATATATGGCTGTTTAGAGCATGGCTTACATGCATGTTGGGTCGCCCTCCGCAAACTATCATTACTGACCAATGCAAGGCCATGCAAAGTGCAATTGCGGAGGTTTTCCCACGTGCTCACCATCGATTTTGTTTGTCACATGTTGTGCTCAAGATTCTTGATAATTTGGGCACGGTACAGGACTATGAAGGGTTTCAGAGGACACTGAACGTGACTATCCATGACTCTCTTAAGGTAGATGAATTTGAAATGGCTTGGGAAGATATGATCCAGCGTTTTGGAATTGCAGATAATGAGTGGCTTCGAACATGCTATGAAGATCGAGAGAGATGGGTCCCTGTTTACTCCAAAGATACTTGTTTTGCTGGAATATCTACTTTTCTAAAAGATGAGTCCACCCAATTCTTCAATGATTATGTGAATCAACAAACTACGTTGAAAGAGTTTTTTGACATGAATGAACTAGTTCTACAAAAGAAGTACCAGAAAGAAGCTCTTGATGATTTTGAGTCGAGGAATTCCAGCCCCATTTTGAGGACAGGTAGCTTTTATGAGCTACAGCTTTCCAAAATGTATACAAACGAAATATTCAGGAGATTTCAAGATGAGGTTGTGATGATGTCCTCTTGTTTTGGCATAACTCAAGTTCATGCCAATGGGCCTCTTGTTACTTACGTGATCAAAGAACGCCAGGGTGAAGAAAATTCGAGGGATATTAAGAACTTGGAGGTTATGTATGATAAAAGGGGAGCAGGAGTTCGATGTATCTGTAGTTGCTTCAACTTCAAAGGTTACTTGTGCCGGCATGCATTGTGCATTCTGAATTACAACGGGGTGGAGGAGATCCCTCCGCTGTATATCTTGGCACGGTGGAGGAAGGATTTGAAGCGCTTTTATGTACTGGATAGTGGATCCAATAATGTAGATATTGCTAACCCAGTTCAGTGGTTTGATCATCTGTACAGACGAGCAATGCAAGTTGTTGAAGAAGGTATGATTTCTCAAGATCGATACATGGTTGCTTGGCAAGCATTTAAAGAATCACTGAATAAGGTCCGTCTTGTAGCCGAGAAGCATTGATAATGTATAGTCTTTGTGGTGTTTCCTCACTTCTGCTGTGGCATGCTCTTAAATGTGTGTTTTGGCAGTGCATGCAGATAGTATTTTCCCCTAGTTAGAGCATATGCTGCGGCAGAAATTCCAGTAAAAAGAATAGGAAAATGTCTTTAGTAAGGCAAATGCTTTGACATTAATTAAGCAAGGAACAATTGGACAATGGAACATCCTTCTTTGATGTTTTTCTTTCTCTTAGTTAAATCTTAAGAACATCAAATTTTATATAATACCTCTTCATGTTCTTAAACAGATGATGTAAGAAATAGATTAGACTGGTCACGTGCCTTTATTTTGCTGTGGATCAGACCCTTTTTTTTTTTTTTTTTGTAAAGAAAGATTTTAATTGCTAATTGAAAAGATTATGCTTGTAATTAATAACCAAGAATTATGTATTGATAAATGTAAAAATAAAAAAAATTATAATGCTAATTAAAGATTGAGTCGGTAAAGAGCATATTAAGATACTGGCTTGTGTAACATAGGTAGCTCTTCAAATGTAGTTATAAAGTTATTTATTGTAAGAAAAGCAATTATTTCAATTCCATTAAAAAAAAATTTCCTAGTATAATTTATCAATTTCTTATTAACATGTGTGGGTGTATATATATAATATCTCCTAGGTTCTTAATCTAATAAAAACCATAAGCAATTAGAATCAATAAAAAAAATATAAATGATTAGAAATAAAGGAAAAAAAGATTTTTTCTCGTTAAAACCTGATTAATAATATTTTAAATATAATTTTATTTCTTCAATCATAATTATTTTTATACTAAATTTTAAAGGAAAAAATTATCATAAAGGTTGAGTAAAAAAAATACTCCTTTTGAATTTACAGTCCAAAACCCTCGTTACTAATATCATAAAAAAATATTATAATTTTATTTGAAAACATATTCAAAACTAGATGATATTTAATGAAATATTTTTATAAAAATAATTTAAGTTATTTTATTTAAATGATTTTTAATCAAAATATAAAAATAAAAATAAATAAGGACTTTGAAAAATAGCCTAAGACCATTGGACCTATATTTGACCTATAAAAGATGGGCAAATGCATGCAGACTTATGTTGGCCTATGAAGTTTTTTGTTAAGTTTGGTTGAGAACTAAATTTTTTGATAAAAATTTACAAAATTACGGGTTATATTTTATTTATCTATAATCACCAAAATTTTAATTTTTTGAATAAAAAAACTCATTTTCAACTATCTTTTTACCCAAAAACACTTTAGAGATTTGAATAAATTCATTATTGGCCTTAAATTAGCAAAAAATGGTTAAAAACAAAAAAAAAAATCAACCAGAATTCAAAAACTTTTTTAAGCCACAATTTATTTTTTTAGCAAGATGAAAGGAAAAAAAAACTTAATGAAACTTTTCTCATTGAAAGGAATTCATTGACATCAAGATTAACTTTTTTGAAAGTTGAAAGTGAGTTAATTAACAACTTCTTCTCTCTTTTTCTATTTTTCAATGATTTTATCTCTCTCCTCTCAAATTCAAAAACTAAAAAAAATAAACAAAATAGAATTCTTGATCAAAACTCAAATCTCAAAAACCAAGTAGACTAAGAAGAAATTCAAATGAAAGTAGGTGGATCAAAGTGAACATTTTCATGCCAAATTATAATAGGTCATTTGGTTTCTCTTTGTTTTGCTTTTGGTTATTTGTTTTGTAATTGTGTTTTTTTATAGCAAATTACAAGAAATTAATCATTAATTTGGCTATAAAAAAATGCAACTAAAAAAAAAAAATATTAATGACCAAATTAAAAAAAATTTGACATTGCTCCCATTCACAATAAAAAATAAGAAAGAAAACATTACTTTAATAACTATTAACTATGCTTAATACCCAATTCATATATTTATATAAAATAAGAGTTTGAAAATTCAATTGTGAAGCATGATAAAGTTTAAATACTAAAGATGATGCATTCTTAATTTTTTTTCTCTTTCATCTTAAGCGCTCAAGAAATCTAATGTGATGTGAATCCTATTAAATGACATTCAACATGTGGTTCTATCAATAATATTGCATCATATATGTTCTGACAATAATATATCACTTGGGCATATAAATTAAATTAGTAATGTTATGACGGATGGACAAACCAGTATTAAATGAAATACAAAGTAAAATGAATCATACATAAATAAAAAAAAAATTAAAGACAATAAGGATTATATTTGATAAAAAAATTATATGTGAATAGACATTAATTACATTTTTCTTTTTCATTAAACAAACTACTGGTGTGTTTGATATTATGGTTGTGGTTTGAGAAAAATAGTTTCATAAAAATAACTTTTAATTTTTAATTAAGGTTTGTTTAATAAATTAAAGTGTTTGGTTAAAATTATAATTGAGATTGAGGTTTAACAAAAAACAGTTTTATATGTTTAATTAATATATTTTTCATATTGATGTTTGGTTATGAAATTACTTAAAAGTGCACACACACGTATACACACATATGTAGTTTGTTTTTAATTAAAATATTATAGATTTTTTATTATTATTATTATTACACAATGAAATAAATAATTCATTTACATTTACATTAGGTTCTTCTTTTATTGTCCCATCAAACTATTTGCGATTCCATTTGCGTACTAAATCCGTATGTGAAGGTCTTTGCAATCCTTAGCTATCCAAACAAACAACAATGTTTGGTAAAAAATTATCGGAAATAAAATTACAAGTACAATCATATTTTGCAAAAACCACATCATCTTGTAACATCTTTCTAATATAGTTATGTAATGTCATTGATTCAACAATAATATAAACTTGCATTTTGCATGGACAAGTGAGTATGTTTTGTAAAGTTCACCTCTGTTTCTCTATTTCAAAAGAATGCTTTATCACATTATATAATGATGAGTGCATACAATTAAACACTTTTTCTTTATCATATTATAAGGACCTAATTATTTATACTTATTGGGATATCCAACATCAACCAAATAGTATTTGCTTACAATTAAGAACAACATGCTAATTTTTTCATTAAATCAATAACTAAAGAAGCATATTATTAAACTTACACTAAATGCTCTTCAATTTATATCAAATCATAACATTTCAATGGTTTTGAAAA
This sequence comes from Populus pruinosa, assembly GCA_026413675.1. Taxonomy (NCBI): domain Eukaryota; kingdom Viridiplantae; phylum Streptophyta; class Magnoliopsida; order Malpighiales; family Salicaceae; genus Populus; species Populus pruinosa. Next base: position 4,214,327 of record CM048594.1, read on the forward strand.
TTTTATACTATTATTATCAATAACTTCAAGAAAAATACATGTATTATGTGCACCATCTTTTTATCTTGCCCATATAAATGTGATCTGCATGTCAAAACTATAATCTGCCATAACATTTTGTATTGATACACCTTTTTTTTCAACAAATAAAATTTGATTATTAGATAATATATAGGTACGAACATGTGTGCCATCAATTGCAATGACACAATTCTATATGAAAAAAACATTTACATTGTAATTAATTGTAAACATTAATAAAAGAAAAAGTGATTCATTTTAACAACATTAAAAAAATTACGTCTTACCTTGAAATGTAGTATACATCGTGGATTTATTATAAATTCTCTTAAGGTGTTCGTAAATTCAGGATCTACCGGTTTTATTACTTCTACAGCAAACAAACATACTACTTTAAAGACTTTTTTTATGCATCAACTAATAGTTTTACCCGAATGTTGAAATCTCTCTTGTACTTCTGTATTTGATGCCTTAATGTTATTATATATAGAAATATTGCCACATTTTCAATAATATTCATCATTCTCGAAGGTTTTAAGCCATAATATGTTTCTAAATCATTACATAAATTCAATAAAGTGGTTTTGTTCATCCTAAACATGTTAACACATTGTTTCCAATAACCTCTTAAAACTTTGTTTAACCAACAGATCCCTGTATTATATGAAATCATATATGGTTTTTTATGTATATAATCACTTTCATTATCACTGACATTGTCGTCATTGTTACTGTCATCATTGTCATCGTCATATCTAGCAGTACCATCCCTTCTTGAGGCACCGTTACCTTCATAACTACAATAATTAATGTGGTTTACAACGCGGTTTATTATATTTTTGTAATCGTTCATCAAAATCTTTATTAAATATAACATTAAACTATAGATCATTCATATATTCAATTACATATAAATAAAAAAATTAATAGGTTTTCAATAAAATACCATAAATTAAAATAAATAATATTTAGTAGTGAAAAAAAAAACAATGAAAAACTTGGAAATAATAACTTTACAATAAACCTATCAAGGCCACAAAGATGTTTCACTTGCTGGTAACAAATTCAATTGAGATATTCGTTTTGAAGATAGTTATTTTATTGGAATGCATAATAGAAACATTCTCCTTTATATTGAAAGAAGTAAATGATGCCTTGCATAAAATATTTGAATTTGTTTGCATTGCTGAATTATTATCTACATATCTTTTGTATAGATTTTTCTTTACGTATAATTTTTTGCACAACTTCTGATATTTATGAGCTAGAAAAACTAAATATGGATGTCCTTTCATATCAAACATTTTTTTTTTCCACATGGTTTGTGACTATTTATTGTTCTTTCTTTATTATTCAAGATTCCATGTCCATATATTTTTTGATTATTATTGCTTGCATGGTTGATTACCTTCTTGAAATTTGAACTTTAACACTATCATATGCTTCATTTGCACTTGTGAGTCCCCATTATATCAATCTTTTTATTGCTTTCTATAAAAAAAGGCATTCATTAGCAGCCTTTGTCATCCTTTTCTCTGTACCATTTATTTTTTTCTTTCCCTACTTTTTTTATTTTGGTTAACTGTCTTTATTTTTTGCTCATTTCTTTATTTTATTTTTTATTCTGTTAGCCTTCATCTTCTTGTGAACCATTGCTTTGCAATGTAATTTTTTTTGTGTCTTTTTTGGTAATAAATATGCTATTATACAAGGCTACTTTTCTAACTCTTTTTTGCTTGTGCTAGTATTTTAGCAAAGTCACACACCATATCAAGGATACTTGAAAAATTGCCCATCCAAAATGTTGCACTTTATCTTAATTATTTCCACCAATATTCACAATAAAAATACATATTGAGTTATTTAAACAAACATTCATAAAAATAAAAATATTACATGTTTACAGTAAATAGTTATTCTAACTAAAATATTACATGTTTACGGTTAATTAAACAAAGTTCTGCTGACAATACATTAATACAACATTCATAAAAGAAAATTTGTTTTAAATTGACAGCTGATTTCTTAAATTACAATCCAAATAAAAAAAAAATATAGATAACCTAACAATCCAATAATTCATTTAAGAAGTTCATAACCACAATAACATTTAAATAAAGAAATAAAGCCATTAAAAACAACCAAATTGAATATGCCCGCATCTGACAGCTTCAAATGTTGAATAATAAATGAATGAAAACCAACTTTAAAGATACATCAAATGGAAACTAATTTTTTCAAAATTGCCAACTCATTATTTTGCAAGTATAAACATATATAAATAAATTATTAAGCATGTTAAATAACAAGATACCTTAAATTTAGCTAACATTGCAAAACGATAAATAAATTAATGCTTTAGGAAAGAGAAGCATATCATGTCAGCGAAGTATGTCCACTTCGCATATACATTCTCTTAGCCATTTCAATTTCTCTTCAATACCTCCCATACTAGAACATATTTCTCTCTTTCTTTTTAAATTTAGATACTCTAAAGCAAAGTCATAAAAATCATCATCAATTAAGACTTAATGAATTTAATGGAACTCAACAATAACCTCAAGAAAACTAAAGCCTTGCCAATCCATATGCAAAAAGGTGGAATTACTCCTATTTGACATGCTCTCAAGTAGTTGATCTCATATTGACATTAGTTGTAAGTCAATTTTAGACATCTTTTTTTTCTTCTCTTGAACTTTAGGAAGATCCATTTTTTTTCTTTTTCCATTTTCATTGTGTTGTTGCTGCTCAATATATTCACCCCACCAACCATTCAAGAAATGTCATTTTGAAATTTGAAATCCCACCCTCTTCTGAATCACCACTTTCTTTTTCCAAATCAATAAATGAATGTTGACATTGTTAGTGCTAGGATCAACACTATCATTGCCACTAAGTACTCTTAACAATAGTGCCCATACATATTTTCTAGTAGCATAAATTTTGGAATACATTCCATCAAAATTGAACTTTAAAGATGGTTCAATACCAACATGTTTGAATTTTTGGTTCCTCTAATTTTCTATATAAAAGAAATATATGTAATTAATGCAACATCATGCAGTAAATCAGTTTAAGAAATAGGACAAGAATAAATGAAATAGTTAAGATCATGAAAATTAACTTGAAACTTTTCTTTCCACATCTCATCACTAGTTGAGATTGTTTCTAATTCACTTCTTCATCCGACACTAGTTTCAGAAATAAGATTTGTCCATATCCTCAAATCCTTTTTGTATCCATTCCATTTGTTTTTCAAATGTGTTTTGATGAATACATGACCAGTTTGTTCTTTGAATTATATTTTAAGAAATTTCTAACCTGTTTTATCAAAATAAGTATTTGGTCATATTCTCATATCAATGTATAGGTCACAAAATATATGCAATATTTTCTTTGTCCAAGCAATTTTATCCATAGATTCAGTATCTTCCATTCTATATTTTAAAACATTTATCAAAGCTTGATAATATAATTTAAAGAGGTTAACAAAACCAGCATTTAATATCAACAACAAGACGATGATACTACCTTAATTATATAATGTTTATGGGAAGGATCATGGGTGAAAAAAAAAGAAGAAAATTTGAAATCAACTAAGGTTATGCATTGATTATAATTGTAATCAATCTAAGAAATGTGTTGCCAACAAGCAACTGCTTCCAAAACAAATAACACACTACCTATAAAACCTATACAACTAGTCACAAAACATATTAAAAAATCATAAAAATAAATTATTAAAAATTAAAATAGTAATTAAAAATTTACATTAAATTACTATTTCCACTATTTTCTTAGTAAATTTGCATTGAGAATGGATTAATACATTGCCCTAGTTGCCATGACTAGTTTTGATTGGTGGGTAGTTGAATTTTTTTATTTCTCCTTATCTTCTTTTATGGTTTTATATTTTTTTTGGGTTTTTGCTTATAAGCTGTTTTTTTTTTGTATAATGATTTTTTTTTAATGTTTGAAGGGAGGTTGATATAGAAAAATTTAATAAAATAAATAGGGAATATTGTATCCTAAGTAGGTTCATCAGGTCTCTAGTAATGTATTGTGATGTTATCTACTTACTTTGTGTTATAGAGAAAAAAATGGTCTTACATACTTGTTTCCTTTCTAGCAACTTCAAGATACTTGTAAGAGTGACATGTTCTTGCTATTTTGCTCTCTTAATTTATATCTATATCTTGCCCTTTTAAGATTATTAAAGTGTTACAAGAAGAAATAACAAAATTATTAATAAAGGCCATTGAGTGCTTGCTTTAGTTAAAAGTTTTAATTTTAGGTGCAATTCCATGTTTATGTAAGTGTAATTAGAGCTCTTATAACTCATTTGTTAAAGACATAATATTTTTTTAAAATGACCAATTCCTTTAAAAAAACATAATAAAAGAAGATCCAGGTTCAATTATAAACACCTAAAATAGACTGAAATTCTCAATACAAAAGCAATTTATAAGAAATAGCTTTTTTAACATTCATAATTGCCTTTACATATAAGTTAATGCAAAAGTAGCAACTAAATCCAAGCATTAACTCAAATAAAAAATGCAAAGCCATTTCACACTAAGCAGAACCTAGGTAACCTAAACTAATCAAACATACAAAACTTCATCATATATAAGTTAATGCAAAAAAAATTAAAATTTCAAAAGAAAAAATTAACTACCTTCAAGAATAGGTTTAAATTGAAAAATTAATTAAACCAATGATGTAATTCGAACAATATGTTTCAGTTGCATGCTTCTAATAAAATTCGTTTAAGGGAAAAAAGCATGACCAAACAAACATAAATTATCAGTAACGATAATTAATCAGAACAAAAATAATTAATCAAGCATTATATAAATTGAAATATGTAGTTAATTAAAACAAATTTTTGGATGGACAGTGTTGTAACCCAATTTTGGATTCACTAAGATTTTCTTGAATGTTATTTTATTATTTATAACAAAAAAATAATAAATAAAAAAAGTTTAAAATATATTTTTCTCGGGTCAACCGCATCTTTCGATCAAAACCGAGTCCACCGAGCCAATACGGGTTAAACCATATTGACCGGGATAAAAAATGAGTTTCGGGCCGTTTCAGGTCAAAACCATCATTTTCGGTCAAAATCGAGTCCACCGGGTCAATATGGGTCCTACCATGTTGATCGGGATAAAAAATAAGTTTCAGGTGATGTTTTGTCAAAACTGTTATTTTTGGTCAAAAACCCGGTTCATCGAGTTGATACCCATATAAAGATTTTTTTTTAATGTTTCAATATAATTTTTGGTAATTAAAATTGATTTTTAGCGGTTGAAAAGCTTTTTCTAATGCTGATTTGAGTTTTTAATTTTACTCCTATAAATATTTATTATTATTATTATATGTAAGAAAACAAAAAAAATAATACAGTTTTATCATAGTAGGCAGAGGATTTTTGCCGATGGTAGGCGGTGCAGCTGTAACATTAAAATTTTGCACACCACGTGATTTTCTGTCCCCTCTTCAGTGGCTAAAATAGCAAGTGAAAATATGCCAGAGAAAAAAAAAGGAGAGGGGAGAAGAAAAAAAGAAAAGAAAACCCGAGAAAGCTTACTATTTATTTTGTTACTATTTAGACACTATTCATGCTTTTTCTACTTTTTCTTTACACGAGTAAGATATTGATTTTTTTTTAATTTGAAAAATACCAAAAATATCCTAACTATTAGATCTAACAGTATTTAATTCTGAGCTTTTGATTTAATAGGATACAATAGGGCTTACCACACTAGATTAAAACCTAAATCCATCTTAACCCATAAAACAATCTACCTTTCGATCTTGTTGTGCCATGTCATCAGGTGTACCAAACATTCGGTACACCGCGCCACACCGAATCAAAGCTCAACCCATCTAGATTGTCCGATCAGTTTGCAGATCCAGCCAATCACAGCTGCAGGATCAGTTCATCCGCGATCCAACGGTTCACAGCCTTTAAAGACACTAGTGCACTATGCTCGCGTTCACATCGTAGCAACATCTCGAAGTCTCTCTCTTCTCTCACCGGTGATTCTCTTTCTCATCCGATCTCCCATTTTCGTCCGTTTTAAGCTGCCAAACCACTAGAGAAAGGTGAATCGCCTCCTTTGAAGCAAAACCCTGGCCGTTTTACGCGTTTTCGCTGCCTCATCTGGCAGTAAAAAGACCGCGACTGTCATCGGTCACCCAAAAATTCAAATCGACGATTCTCCCTTATCAGCCATCAACGAAAGTCGAAACCACCATCATCAGAATCCTTTCCTTCAGATCTACCAGAATCAACCATCTGTTTGCTGGAATCTGGCCGGGAAATTTCACCGCCTCTAACAGTACCCACACGTGAGGTACACGCGCCGCCAGGGGCATTTTCATAAATTTCTGAGAAATTCAAGGGTATTTCAGTCTTTTACCTATACAGTGGCACTCAGGTAATGTTTTATGATTTTTATGGTATTTTTGATATTTTTATATATAAATACTTGTAAATTTTTTTGCATGTAAAAAAAAACAAAAAATAAATATAAAAGAAATAATGACGCGGGTTCAACACCCATCTTATCATGTCATCGTTCGTGGGTTCAAAACCCGATTCTCAAGTATGGATATACCCATTTCTCAATAATATCAAAATAATTTTTGTTTTATAAATAAATATTATTTGTCGACACGTCTTTTTTATTTACAGAAAAGGACCAATGTCAAAAATTTAAATACCAAATATGGATTATATCCATTATTTCTTTTGATAACCCAAACATAATTCTCCTTTTTAGGGACAAACGTCAATATTTTAGATGAGTCTTCTATGTTTTAGGGATTGATATCATTTTTGAAGTGTCTCCTATGAATATTGTTGGTCGACACGTCTTTTTTATTTATAAAAAAGGACCGATGTTAAAAGTTTAAATACCAAATATGGATTATGTCCATTATTATTTCTTTTGGTAAATCAGACGTAACTCTTCTTTTTAGGGACAAATGTCGACATTTTAGACAAAGTCTTTTAGTTTTAGGGACTGATGTCATTTTTAACGTGTCTCCTATTTTTAAGGACCGACATTAACCATTTTTAAAAAATTACAAATAAGCTCAAAATATAATAGCATTTGAATCAAATAAAAAACACACAAGTAAGGGTGACCTTTCTCTAAAAAGATGTTTTAAGGGTGGTGTCTACTTTCTCTTAATTATAACTAACCTTGTACCTGAATCTCTAGGACTAGTGTCTAATCTTGGATTTCTAGTCCCCTCAAATTACTAGATGGCGACTCCTATAAAATCTTTGTTTTCCCTAATCGAGAAAAAATATTATTCTTTTTTTTAAACAAACAAAAAAAAAAGTGGAGCCGTCGCCCGACGTCATGTAGCGACAGATAGGAAGAAACTCATGGTCTATATTGAAACCATCTATGTTTCCCAAACACTTACTTGTTGTCTTTTTAGGTATACCACATAGATTTGTGGTTTATTTATGAAAAAAAGATAGAAGGATTGTCAGAAAACATCATAGGCAAATCTAAGTAAAATATCATTTGGTTTGAGGAAGATTGAAGAAGGGGGTAAGGGGCCATGATATTTGCAATTGAAAAGAAATGAAAAGAAAACCATTTTAGAGCTTATTCTTTTATGAATAAGCTAGAAGATCATTGAATCTTACCTCATTTACAACAAATACAATGATCTTTTTTGAAAATCTTAAAGTAATAAAATGAGTGTAAGCAAAAGAGATTTTAAAAGGAGAGGAGAGAAGAGAAGTGAGGGGATGAGGGTAGGAGAAATCTTAACAGTGCTAGTAAATTCTTTTTATTAGGGGAGAGGTGAGAGAAACCACAAAAAACAGGTCTGGATAGCTTATAAGAAACTGAGGTTGAACCTCGATTTCTAATGGGCCCCATAATTACAAAAGTGTGGTGTAACCCTATCCAAATATAAAAAATCTATGTTCCAACCCAACCTCAGTTGCACCCAAAAAACTAAACACCCTCTAAAAGACTTAGATTATACGATGCTGCTTCACTGTTTGCACTTCATTTTTTCTTTTTTTTCTTTTTTTATATAAATTAGTTAGATTTTTTTTCACTTGTTGATTTGGTATTTTCTCTTTTTTGTTTTGTTTTTCTTTTTACGAATTGGTTATTATACTTTTCCCCATTTTGATTTGATTATTTTTGGACCTAATTGTATGAGATAAAGCTTTTAATTTAATTATAAATTAATTGCTATATTAAAATAGTTGTTAATTACTATACTATAAAAATCAAGGTTCGCTCCACCTACTTCATTTTTCATAAAAGGTGGGACCCTTTTTTTTTTAAATACAAAAATTATCTTCCAATTTTTCTTCTTTCAATTGAATGTTTTTTTTTTTCAAATTCATCCTTTAATATTTTGGTGGTTTTGAATCGGTCATCATATTTTTTTTTTTAAATTTACTTTCTATGAAGTCATTACATCCTCAAACAAACATCTCGACATTTGGTTAATGCTTAATTGTATAAGCGTATATTTTTTTTATCATATCATTAAATAAAAAATAATTAAAAATAAAGTATTTTAACCTAGTGTAGTCTATAATTCTAGTTATGAGTTTAATGAATTAAGCCATGAAACCTAGATCAATTCAATGTCGCGATCTCAATATTTAAAAAAAAATGACATCATTTAGAAATTTTTTTGTTGATCATTTAGGTTGCTTATAAACACACTAAGTAAACCTGATCACATAGTGGGAACTCTTATACGAGTTATTTTTAAACCCGAGTTAGACAAGAAGTCAGGTTGAGAGATTTCAAGTTTGACCCATTAGATTGGAATTTAATAATAATGCCAAATAGTTCATTTGTTTTTAAATCCCATCTTTTTAATTTTTTTTTGAGTGAATTCTTTTGGCCTTTTTATCTTTCGATCTCATGATTTAATACTTGGTTAATTTTGAATTGGTTTTTATAATTTATTTCAATTTTTTTTTGATGAAGTTATCTCAGTCTTAAATAAAAGTTCTGGTATTTGGTTGGTGTTGAATTTTATGAGTGTTTATTTTTGTTATCATATCATTAAGTAAAGAATAATTTAAAAAAACAAAGTATTGGCCAAATAGTTTCCTCCATCATATTCTATATATATGTAAAACTCCTAGATATAAATCAAAAAACTTATTTATGCATCTACTTAAATCTCCCAAGTGCAGGAGTGTCGAAGTAATAAATAACCTGGCAAGACCGGGGTCGAACCACAAGGAGGTTAATTGTATAAATTATAAATAACAACAATACAACAACAACAATAATGATAGTAGTAGTCGTAGTAGTAGTAATAATAATAATAATGAAGAAGAAGAAGAAGAATAAGAAAAAGAAGTTGATTGATGTAACCATATTATTCGATAGTTTCGCCCATATTTACCTAATGTTTTGTCCATGTTTTATATGTAAAATGCCTTGATATTCTTTATTTTATTTTTTGAAGGCACTTTTGGATGAAAAATGCAAAAAGGAGTAAATTGGAGATAATTGATAGATTTGACGTTCAGTCAATATTTTGTGCAGAGCGTGAGTTCTAGAGATCGAAATGAAGTAATTCCAGTAGAACTAAAAAGCTAACATCCATACCTTTCTGGAAATGTAATGTAAGAAAAATAAAAAGAGGAAGATCATGGAAATCACATCCTTCAAAGTCAAATCTCGCATTCTGCCACTGTTGACCTTTGTCTATTCAAAATTCAATATCTAGAGCTATAGAAGTCCAATTTATGCAAACTCAATTTTGTTTGGATTTCTGGCTCAAAGGTCTATAACCGCTCCAAATTTCATCCAAAAATGATGTCATATGAGGGAGATATGATTTTTTAAAGATGACAACTGAATTCTGCCAGGAATCAGGTTTCGTGAAGAAATGAGTCCAAATTACATTTCAAAGCTTCTAAATCGTCATCCAAGTTTTTATATTAGCAATTTAGCTCCTCTAAGTCAGAGTTTGAAGATTTTATACAAGGCTATTTCTCTTTTTTAGGGAAAATAGTTATTGAAGTACTTATATGTCAATTGTCAACTTAAGGGAGGACTACTTTGTAAATTAGGAACTAGGGTTTCTTAGCATATAAAAAGAAAGAGAGAGAGAAGAGAAGGGGGGCAGCAGCCAGAAGTGAAGAAACACAAATTCTCTCCTCTACAAACCCAAAAAATCATGCTGTCTTCATTTTTTAAGAGTACTTGTTCAATGGTTATACAAGGCTAAGCTCTTTTCTTGGTTGCAATGACACAACAAACCTTCAGATTTCAAGAACCGTGAGATTTATTCTTCCTTTTATTTTCAGTTTATATTATGAATAAGTATGGTTGTTTTCCTATACATATTTTCTATGATTGTTGTTGATAATTGCTAGAGCGGAACTCTAAGTTATTATTGTGAACAATTTATTGCTAAGTTTGGTATCAAAACCGGAGTTGCGATGTATGAACTTGTGAAGCAACTAAGCTTGATAATTGTGGATGAACTACATTATTACACTTAGGGAGAACACTCAAATATCTAGTTCTTAGGGCTGTCATTGAACTAAATCATTATTGCGGATATTGTGATTGTTTGTTGGTTAGGGTTAGTTATACGGCGAATCCGTTAATTAACCAACATTAAGAAAAGATAAAAATTCAGAATATAAATTGTAGTTTTGTTTCAAGGATCGGTTCTAATTTCCATTGGTGGATGTGTGCTTGCAACCAAGGTTTTTTTTCTTGATAAATTTCGATTTCAATTGATTTTGTTTGCTAGCTTAATTTCTTCCATAGTTTAGATCATCACAAATCAAAACCCCCCAATTGCATAACGTATAGCATAAAAATCTGAACTAAATCTTCCTTGTGGGATCGACCCCTTGCTTGCTCTATACTATCTTGTGTGTTGTGTTTTAAGCTAGGGTAATTAATTTGTGCGACCACGACATCACAACATTGATGAGAACCTTGAGATAAAAGATTAACGTACATATTAAATAATGATAACAACAAATGTCATGGTTAGAGGATCCACTAATAATATTTCAAATAAGTGTAGTATAAACTCTTATTACTCAAATGGAAACCACACACAAAGAAGGTTCCAATCAGATTATAATTTTTTAACATGATTACATTAGTTATCTTATTCGACTAATACTATTAATTGCAAATATTATCAGGCATTCATGCTTATAACTTATATTAACAACAAATCAAGTTCTTTTCATAGCATAGGTATAGGTTATACCATATGGTTTGGCTATGAAAGTGCCCAAGTATTTGTTGTACCAAGTGTTATACAACATAAATCTAGATTAGTCATTTAACAAGCAAAGTATTAAAGAGTGAACAAGATAACAAATACAAAACATGTTAGTATCAAACATTAAAGTTCATGGTGAGTTTACACTATACTTATTCTTACACAATTAGTGTAACCTTTTCACCTTGACATAATAAATTTACCTAAACATAATAAAAGAAAGAAAAATAAATAAATAAAATAAGAATATAAATAAGATAAAATTTAACTAAATAAAGAAAAGGAAATGAAAGGCATAAACAAGATATTAATGAAAATAAAACTTAAGCATTATAAAAATATAAAGAGAGAAAGCAAAAACATGATCTTAATCTAAAGACCAAGATGCCTAAATGCATAGTAAATGCCTCGTTTTATAGGCTAAAATTGAGAACTATTAATTTGATGACTAATTGATGAGTGGGTGACTAACTTTTAATTTGGTGACAATCCTTATCTTTTATTGTCTGCCTAAAACGTCATTGATAACGTCAAAATTGGAACCACTTGAAAACATGAAAGGTGTAGGAAATTGTCTCAGCTTTTCAGAAAAAAAGAGAGAGGTCATTTTGACTACTAGAAATCCAGATATGGGTCAAACACTGAACAATATTCGAGCTATAGGACAGATTCAGACTTCTTCGTTGTTGCTACAATTTGGACTTAAAAATGGTTTTTTTAAATCTTAAGCTCCTATGAAAGTTGTAAGCCTATGTCTTACCTTCAATCCATATAAAATTAACCTAAATCCAAGATCTACAGTTCCATATATGATCCAATTACTAAATAGTATTCTGGTTTGGACTGCACCAGTATCTCTTTTCTAAATTTGGCCATCTCTTTGTCCTTTCAATTTCAATTCTTAAACTCATCAATCAATCTTTTTATTTATATGATAGGTCAGAATTTAAAATGAATATTTACTATAAATTAAAGATATGTTGTATTATTAGATATGTTAGTATAAAACATGCTTTAGTTAAGGAGTTATTGATACTTCAAGTGTAAAATAATGATATAAACCTTGATAAAAATACACTTTTAAGTACTAATCATTAAACAACACAACAACCATTGTGTAAAGTAATGAAAAATAAATAAATTCATCAATAATAAATAATAATGAAATTGAGAAAATCAAGCAAAAAATGAAGATCAATATATCCTACAACGCAACATGGATAATTTACCTAGTCATGTTTGATAAATTCTGCTGTCAAAATAAATTTGCAATAGAAAAGATATAAAATTTATAATAGAAAGCTACACACATAAAATTTATTGAATAATAATTATAAAAAAACAATGTAAGGTTGCACATAACATATAAAATTTATTGAACAATAATTATACATAAAAAAAAACAATGTAAGGCTGCACATAACACATAAAATTTATTGAACAATACTTAAAAAAAAAATAACTCAAGATTGCACATATGAAAAATCTTATAAAAAATATTAAAAAAATTAGTCTTTATAAAATTATGAAAAAACCATAGGTGAATCATACTCACCTCTCTAAAAATTAAACACACCTAATATCATTTAAAAATAATCACAATCTAATTAAAACATAATAAAAAATGTATTTGAAAAAATATACACAAATAATGTATTATTTTTTAAAAAAGTAAAAAAAAAAACCTAAGCCAAATACTTATGGGTTTGTAAGCCAAGCCCAGCTTACCATACCTAACGCTTGGCACAATGAAGCAACGGTCCATGCTTGGGTTGCAATGCCAGCCCATGTACGAGCTTTTTTTTATAATGTTTTTGTCCACCTTTAATATAAAAAAATAAGGCGTCGCATGCTTTAACTCAGAATTCAGCTATTGCCGTCGTCAGAAAAACAGGGTTAGTTATTTTTCACCAAAAAATCTTATTTTTAACCTATTTTTTTACCAAAAACACCCAAAAAACACCATAGAGATCTTGTTAAACCAATCCAGGGCTACCAAAAGCCAAAAACCCCCAAAATTCACCTGGAACAAATATTCTTTTCAAGCTTAGATATGCTGTTTTAGGTGTTTTCAAGGAAAAAAAACATCTAAATATAATCCCTCTCATCATATGAAACATTTTGACACAAAAATCAACTGTTTTGGTGGCTATAATTTTCTCAGTGCTAACTTTCTCGCTCTAGGCCAGAATCTGATGACTCTCTCTTTTTCCTCCCAACAGAAAAGGACTGAAAAAAGAGAAAAATAAAGTTAGGTATCATAATAAATTGTGTTGAAATTCAAGGGACTGGTCATTTTATACATAAAAAATTATGAGGGATTAAAATGAATGTTTTAACAAAAATTTCAACCTACCCCCTGTGTTACCTGAGATTTTCACTTCAATATTTTAGCTTTCAATTCAATCCTCTCCTCTAAAAAAATATGCAATTAGGAGCTAATTTGAGCTTCAAAAAGTCTAATCATAAAAAAATAAATTTTAAGGATTAAAGTTGTCATAACCCATTTTTTGGGTTATTCCTATGTTTATTTCATTTTCTTAAAAAAAACTAAAACAACGCCATTTTAAATAGAACTATTCTCTTTCTTCCCTTGTACCCTTGCACATGCAGAGGCAAGGGAAGAATAGCTTTGCTCCCCTGTATTTTTCCCACTTTCTTTCTTTCTTTCTCCTCACTTGCCCAAACCCTAACAAAACCCACGCCCTTCACCTGCCACTAGACCAAATACAGAGGGGATAAGCCCTATAAGCGACCTTGAGGTGGCTTCCTAGTGGCCACCCGGCCACCCCTTACCCTTGTGCCATGATTGGACGAGGGTAATAGAGCTCTCTCCCCACTTTTTCCTTGTAATTATGATAGAAAAAGAGGAACTGGTAGGAGGTGAAATAAAGGAAAAGAAAAGAGAAAATAATAGAAAACAAAAACAAAAAAAAACATACAAAAAACATAGTGAAGGTTGAGGAAAAAAACAAAGGGAACCAAATGACATTTTCACAGTTGGAAAAAAAATAGAAGGGGACATCTGTTTGAGAACCAAAGGAGTTGGAAATGAAAAAGAATAAAGAAGGGAAGATTTGAGTAGAGGAAAAGAACAAAAAAACAAGAAAATAAAGGAGAAAAGAAGAAGAGTAACCTCCTTCTCTTTTGGTCTCTCTTTCTCCGCCATTGGATGCAACACCACCACTTCAAGACATTGTCAACAACTTCATTGTCCACCTCTCACCATGTTCTTCCCCTTGCCGGTTGCACTACAACAATCTTAAAGAATAAAGAAGAAAAAAAATGCCTCTACACATAAAGAAAAAACAGTAGCAATGATTGGTTGCTTCATCACTGTTTGGAGTCCCAATTGGCAGCATTGCTAGCAATCGCAGGTCAGCCCTTCTCCCTTTCCCTTTCTTTTTTTTTTTTTTCATTTCCTGGTTGCTCCACTGTTCACGTTGCATGTGAACAATAGAGAGCTGCTTCATTGTTCATCGGGCTAGCCAACATTAGCCTAGACCAAAATGCATTGGGTTGGGTCTGACCCAGCAAAAAAAAAAATTTAAAAATTCCAAACATCTTTTTTTAAAATATCATTTTTCATATGTTTTTTTATCAATTTTGTGTAATATTGATTTGTATTTTTATATCGTAAAAATACAAATCTGGTATTAAAATATCTAGTTTTTTTCAAAATATTAAAACAAAAAAAATAAAAAAAATCTTGTTTACATGCATACGACAAGTCTTTCAAAGAAAAAAAAATTATATCATATTTTCATAAAAAAAAATAATTCAAAAACATGTTTTAGCATGCATGTTGGTTTTAATAAGCAATTTATTAAAGTTATGAGAACTCGACCAATATTTCAAAAATTTCAAAAAAAAATATATTTTTTTTTAATATTAAGAATTACAAACTTACACATAAGATGTATTCCTAATTAAAAATATAGTTTTTTTATGTATAGACTTTAGAGCAGTTTATTTTTGTCCAATAAAATAAGAATCTTCCTACTGAGGAGAACTTTTTTTAAATCATAAATGAACCACTAATTGAAAATACAAACAAGACCTTAAATTTCTATCAAACAATTAAACAATGAAACTTATCTTAGGTAGGATGTATTTGGGGTGCTAATACCTTCTCTTTACATAATCAGTTCTCGTACCTAATCTTTGATACCAGTTAGGGCTCTTAGTGACCATATTTGCTAGATAAACACAATACTTAAGAGTGGATTGATCGTCGCGACGCCGCACAAGTGTGACAAAAGTGAAAATTAAAAAAAAAAAATGCATTGCTCATCGTCCACCTTGAATATTTAAAAAAAAATGATGCGTCGCCTGCTTCAACCCAAAATTCACCCATTGTGATGGCTGGAAAAATGGGGTTCGTCGTTTTTCACCCAGAAATCCCATTTTCAACCCATTTTGACTAAAAACATATAGAAAACACTCTAGAGACCTTGTTAAACCAATCTATGGCCACAAAAAAAACCAAACCCCACCAAAACCCAAAACCTACTGATTAGTACTTAAAAGTGCATTTTTATCATGGTTTTATATCATCATTTTGCACTTGAAGTATCAATAACTCCTTAACTAAAATATGTTTTATAATAATGTATCTAATAATATAAGATACCTATAATTTGTGGTAAATGTCTATTTTTAATGCAGACCTATCACATAAATAAAAGGATTGATTGATGATTTGAAGAACTTAAATTGCAAGGATAAAGAGATGGCCAAACTTAGAAAAGAGATGTCGGTGCAATCCAAACCGGAACACTGTTCGGTAATTGGGTCATATCTAGAGCTATATATCTCAGATTTAGGTCCAATTTATATGGATGGAAAGTTAAGACATAGGCCTACAACTTTCATATGGAGCCCAAGATCTAAAAAGGCCATTATCAAGTCCAAATTATAGCAACAACAAAGAAGCCCGAATCTGTCTTCCAGCCCGAGCACTGTTCGGTATTTTGGCCATATCTGGAGTTCTAGAAGTCCAAATGAGCTGAATTTTTTACACAAGAAAGCTGAGATAATTTCCTACAACTTTCATGTTTGCACCTGGCTCCAGTTTTGACGTTATCAATGACGTTTTGGGCAGACAAGAGAAGATAAGGATTGTCACCAAGTCAAAAGTTGCCCACCCACTTATCAATTAGTCATCAAATCAATAGTTCCCAATTTTGGCCTATAAAAGGAGGCATTTGCCATGCATTTAGGCATCTTGGTTTCCAGATCAAGATCATGCTCTTCCTTTCTCTCTTTGTATTTTTTATGCTTTGTTTTCATTAATATTAAGTTTATGCCTTTCATTTCCTTTCCTTTACTTAGTTAACTTTTATGTTCTTATTTTGTTTATCTATTTTTATTTCTTTCATTATGTCTAGCTAAGTTAATTATGTCAAGGTGAAAAGGTTACACTAATGGTGTAAGAATAAGTATAATGTAAACTTAATATGGACTTTAATGTTTGATACTAACATGTTTTATATTTGTTATCTTGTTCACTCTTTAATACGTTGCTTGTTAAATGACTAATCTTGATTTATGTTGTATAACACTTGGTACAACAAATGCTTGGCACTTTCATAGCCCATAATGTATGGTATAACCGACACCTGAGCTATGAAAGGAACTTGATTTGTTGTTAACATAAGTTATAATCATGAATGCTTGACGAGATTTACAAGTACTAACATTAATCGAATAAGATGACTAATGTAATCATGTTAACAATCTATAATATGATTGGAACCTCCTTTGTGTGTGGTTTCCAATTGAATAATAAGAGTTTATACTATACTTGTTTGACATACCATTAGTGGAACCTCTAACCTTGACATTTGTTATTATTATTGTTTAATCCTTACATTAATATTTCATCTCTAAGTTCTCATCATCATCATCTTCTTCTTCTTCTCTTTCTTTATTATTATTATTATTATTATTATTATTATTATTATAGTTATTATTGTTATTGTCATTGTTGTTATTATTGTCATTGTTGTTGTTGTTGTTATTGTTGTTGTACTATTGTCATTTATAATTTGTACAATTAACCTCCCTGTGGTTCGACCCCGGTCTTACCGGGTTATTTATTACTTCGACACTCCTGCACTTGGGAGAAGACATCAATCTTTTCGTCGTGTCACCTACCCTGAATAAAAATTCTTCTTGAGCTTAAATTTGTTGTTTTAGGTGTTTTCAAGGTTAAAAAAACACCTAAACACAACCCCTTTGGTCATATGAAACCTTTTAACATAAAAATCAACCATTTTAGTAGCCAGAATTTTCTCTAATAACCACCTTTTCTCTCTAGACCAGAATCCAACGACTCTCTCATTCTCTTCTAACATAAAAGAACTAAAAAATAAAATTAAATATCAAAATATATTATTTTAAAACTCAAGGGACCGATCATCTTATAAATAAAAAACATAAAGGATTAGAATGGATGTTTTAACAGAACTTTTAACCTCCTCTCCATGTTATCCGAGATTTTTATTTCAATCCTTTAACTTTCAATTCAACCCTCTCCTTTTAAAAAATATATAATTAGAGAGGTTCAAAAATTAACTCATATAAAATAAAAATTAAAAAATTAAAGTAAATTTGGTTTTAAAATATATTGATCCAGTACACGATAAATTGAAAGAAAGTGTACATTAATCATAAAAGGACAATGCTTTTTTTTTTTTTTTTTTTTTTTGATTTACGTGGGGTGTCCGGGCCAGCTTACGCGCACCACGACGAATCCCCACGGCCCACTGAACACCCGGCAAACCCAGCAGGCAGGGAAGGCAGCGCGGGGCGGACATGCATGCAACTCCAAGGCTCGAACTCGTGACAGCAGAAGGCGCAAAGCGCCATTCCACCGCGGAGCCGGTGCCTTGGGTGCAGGACAATGCTTTTTACCATTATATATAATTTATGTAAAATGACTAAATTTACTAAGATTTTAAAAGGTAAAGTCATTAAATTTAATAAATTTATCCTGCACACCACAGCGGCCGACTAGCTTGTATAATAACAATAATAATAATAATTAAAAAATGTCTTCTGTCACCAATAGTGTGGTAGAGGGGATGTCTTCCCTATTTGCTATCAGAGATGTGGCGCAACCGCAGCGGCTGACTTGATAACACCCGGAAGAAACCAGCCGGAAACGATCTAACATACGGAAATTCTAAAGTCACCCGTCGAGCTCTCTCGCTTTCAGCAACCAAAAACGTTTACATATCACAGTCACAGTCGCCCCTGCGATTTTCTCAGGTCACCGGATTATCAGCCCGGTTCCCAGCCGGTAAGTTCTTTCATAATTCCCCAGCTCTTTTGCTTTCAATTTATGCTTATTCTTTCATGTATTAGGTTTTTGTTTTAATATATCCGATCCCTTTTGTTTCGGTTCCGGAAGTGTGACACACACACACAAAAAAAGAAAGAAAAACACTCTAAACAAATAAAAAAACAGATTTCCTTTGTTTCGGTGAAATTCACTTTTGATCAGGTTGAGTCTTTTGGTTCCTAGGATTTTACCAAAATTTAACAAATTCGATGATTTAGGTCGTGTTTACCCTCAGAATTTCATTTTTTATGTAAAAAGTAGGGAAACATTTTTATTAAATACAAAAAAAAAACAAGGGACTCTATATTTTTAGCATAAAATATTAGAGGAAGCAAGGGATGGTGTTTTTCAATTTTCTAAAAAAATGGAGAATTTTCAAGAAACATGCATTTTCATTTTTAGTTAGCAAATGCATTTTCTTTAGTTTTCTGTTTCTTGGAAAAATTTTAAACTTTCCCACGAGTAATTGATTGGAGCCTAAATATTTCATCATGTTATTTTTTGTGATATTATAGATGGCTGAAGCAGGGTGTAGCAATGAGCGATTGACTAATGGTGAATTGAATGAGAAGGAAAAAGAATGGGATGATGGGACTGAACAAAAGAAGGAATTTGTTGCTCCTGCGGTTGGGATGGAGTTTGAGTCTTATGATGATGCTTACAATTATTACAACTGTTATGCCAAGGAAGTGGGATTTCGTGTTAGGGTGAAGAACTCGTGGTTCAAGCGGAATAGTCGGGAGAAATATGGTGCAGTGCTTTGTTGCAGTAGTCAGGGTTTTAAAAGAATTAAAGATGTTAATCGCTTAAGAAAGGAAACAAGAACTGGTTGTCCTGCAATGGTAAGGATGAGGTTGGCGGACTCCAAGAGGTGGAGGGTGTTAGAGGTCATGCATGAACACAACCACTCGTTAGGGGCTAAGATATACAGACCTGTTAAGAAGGTGAGTACTGGAAACAAAAGGAAGTCCCTTTCAAGTTCAGATGCTGAGGGACGTACCATTAAGTTGTATCGAGCACTTGTCATAGATTCAGAAGGTAATGGGAACTCAAGTCTGAATGCAAGAGATGTAATGAATTTTTCTGAACTTCCTGATCAACTGAACTTTAAAAGGGGTGATTCACAGGCTATTTATAACTACTTTTGTCGGATGCAGTTGACGAATCCAAACTTCTTTTATTTGATGGATCTCAATGATGAGGGGCATCTGAGAAATGTGTTCTGGGTTGATGCTAGGTCAAGGGCTTCTTGTGGTTACTTTGGTGATGTTGTTTATATTGACAACACGTATTTGTCAAGTAAATTTGAGATCCCATTGGTGGCATTTGTTGGAACGAATCACCATAGCCAGTCTGTTTTACTAGGTTGTGGCCTACTTGCAGGCGAGACAACTGAGTCTTATATTTGGTTGTTCAAGGCATGGATTACATGTATGTCAGGTTGCAGTCCACAAACTATTATTACAGACAGGTGTAGAGCTTTGCAAACTGCAATTGCAGAGGCGTTTCCAAGAGCTCATCATTGTTTTGGATTGTCGCATATCATGAAAAGAGTACCAGAAAAACTGGGAGGATTGCGCCACTATGATGCTATAAAAAAAGCGTTTATGAAAGCAGTTTATGAAACTTTGAAAGTGATTGATTTTGAAGTAGCATGGGGATTTATGGTCCAGCGATTTGGAGTTGGTGATCATGAATGGCTTCAGTCATTATATGAAGATCGTGTTCGGTGGGCTCCTGTTTATTTAAAAGACACAGTTTTTGCTGGAATGTCCGCTGCACGGCCTGGTGAGATCCTAAATCCATTTTTTGAGCGATACGTGCATAAACAAACTCCTTTAAAAGAATTTCTGGACAAGTATGAACTAGCATTACAAAAAAAGCACAAGGAAGAAACTATTGCAGATATTGAGTCCAGAAGCATAGGCCCCACTTTGAAAACCAGATGTTCATTTGAGTTGCAGCTGTCGAAGTTGTACAGCAAGGAAATATTCAAGAAGTTCCAATTTGAGGTGGAAGAAATGTATTCTTGTTTTAGCACCACACAGATACACGTTGACGGGCCGATCATTATATTTTTGGTCAAAGAGCGTGTTCTGGGTGAGAGTAGTAGGAGGGAAATTAGAGATTTTGAGGTTTTATACAACAGAAGTGCAGGAGAGGTTCGTTGCATCTGCAGTTGCTTCAACTTCTATGGGTACTTATGCCGCCATGCATTGTGTGTGCTTAACTTCAATGGAGTGGAGGAGATCCCATGTAAGTATATACTGCCACGATGGAAAAAGGATTACAAGCGCTTGTATGTTCCAGACCATAGTTCCAATGATGTTGATTCTACCGATCATATGCAATGGTTTAATCAATTGGATAGAAGTGCTTTACAAGTTGTGGAGGAAGGGGTGATTTCTCTTGAACATTACAGTGTCGCACTAGAAGCTTTTGAAGAGTCACTAAATAGGGTTCGTGAAGTAGAAGAAAAGCAAGCATAATCCCGCCATAGGAAGCTGCTGCAAATTCTCTGTAAATATAATTGCAGTCTTGTAGGGCTGTGTTAGGGTGGCAAGATTGAACTGTTGGACTTGCAATTGCAAGACTAGGGATTCTGAGTTGGGTGAGCATCTCTTTATACAAAAACAATAAGAGGAGCAGAGTCTCCAAATTCTTGTTGCCATTATCTTACTGCAGTGGAACCATAGGGTAGCTAGGTGATGGCTGATTAAATAATTTCAGTCTTCTGTGATTTTCCTCCCTCTCCATTTTGCTGAGGGTTGGCTTGTACCTGTTATTTTGTAGAGTGGTAAATACACAATATCTTCATCTCCCATCTTTGCTTCAACCCAACTGGTAAAGTCTCTAGCAACCTGTAAGGTATTTACATCATAAGCTAATTAACATTTTATTTATAAGTGACTCATTCATGGTTGCAAAATAGTGAGATTTAATTTTATTTTTTTCAATCTATATACTATATATTCTCAAGTAATGGAAATTTTCCCTTCACTTTTATTTTTTTGAGGAAAATACCTAAACTAAACAAAGAAATCTCATTTACTTTTTTCCTTAATGTTTTATATTTTATTTTTTCTTCCTTTTTCCTTCTTCTTTAGATTTTCATTCATGCATTTACTAATTCAACATCTAAAACAATGAACTATATGCATAATCTCTTTTTTATTGATTTAATTTTAAGTGAATTTGGCTTTGTATTTTCACTTATTTGAGTTGTAAATCTATTTGGTTTATTGTAGAAATACCTCAATTTAGTCCCCACCCGTGTACTCTTTTAAATTGGATCACAAATGTATCATGTTTACCAATTTGGTACCAATTGTAACTCTCAAGCAAGACCTATTAATATTCATTAATTTTCCTATCAATCTTTATTTAAAATGATGCCGTTCTATTGCATAGAATATGTACATTAGATGTAGTTAAAAAAAATCCCATTAGTTAGAAAATATTAAGAGAAACTAACAGAAGGACTCAATTGAGAAATACAAGAAATATGTGGGGCCTAAGTGATAAGAATGTTTGCATTTATTGGAGAAAACCACCATGCTATCCTCTTGAGCTGCTGTATGCTTGCCGGCGAAACCACTGAATCATATGCATGGCTGTTGAGGGCATGGCTTACTTGCATGTTCGGACGTCCTCCGCAAGCTATCATCACTGACCAATGTAGAACCTTGCAAACTGCTATTGCTGATGTTTCCCAAGAGCTTCTCATTGTTTTATTTTGTCACGTATCATGCAAGGAATTCCAGATACTATGGGAGAATTGTTTTGTTTGAAGCAACTCAAGTATCATTGACTAGACTAGTTCATTACTTACTCGAGCCTGAGGGATTTGAAGCTGCTTGGGAAGAGATGACACAGCGTCATGGAATTAGGGATCATAGATGGATCCAAGCATTACACGAAGACAGGAAAAAACGGGTTCCAGCTTATTCGAAACAGACACTGGCAGGAATGTTACTGCTGCACTAAAATGAGACTGCCATCTTTAATTTCTTGAAGGACATCTCTGGATAGCCATACTTCTCTCAAAGTAATTTGGGACAATTATGATCAAAGCGCTACAGGAAAATCATCGGCTTGAATCCTTGGCTGATATGGATTTGAGGAATTCAAGTTTTATGCTAAAACCAAGATGTTACTCGGAGCTGCAGCTGTCAAAGTTGAACGCAGAAAATCTTGAGGAGATTCATAAGGGAGGTGGAGGGCATGTTCTCCTGTTTTAGAACAAGACAAGCTTATGTTGATGGGCAGGTGGTGACATATATTGTCAAAGAACGAGTTGAAATTGAAGGAAGCAAGCGGGAGACTAGGGATGTTCTTTGTGCTTTGTGGATTGTCTATTTAAGTAGGCATGCATTAAATGTTCTTAACCAAAATGGCTTGGAGGAGATCCCGCCGCGATATCTTCTCACACGATGGAGAAAAGATATGAAGCGTTCTTATGTTCTTGATCACAACTGCCGTGGTATCGATACCAAGAGTCCAATCACAGGTACGACCATTTGTACAAATGCTATGTGCAGGCTGCAGAGGAAGGAAGGAAATCACAAGATTGTTACTAAGCTATTGATGCGAAACCGTGGATATAAATATTCGAAACCCACAAATAAACAACCTAAAAAAAATCAAAATTCAAGTTCGGAGAAAAACCATAATCTAAAAATAATTATGTATCTAAAAACAAAAGGTATTACAAAGAACTTTGATATATTATTTATAGCAAAACATGAACTCAAAGTATATAAAGATACCATAAAATTAGTTATATCTTAATTGTCCTAGCTAAGAACATGATTTGCCTGAATTATTCGTAACAAAAGGCCCTTAAAATTTAACAACCATGAAAAACATATATAGTTCTTCTTATAAATAACCTCAAAATAATTAATCCAAGGTCCAAAACAAAACCCAAAATAACTAAAGTCCAAAACACTTGGTAAACCCTAAATAACAACTAATGGGTTATCATGAACCCAAGTTAAAGTTTAAATTAAAACTAAAATAAATCTAGAATAATGAAAATAACACAAAACTCAAATAATAAATCCAATTCTTTATTAAACAAGCTTAAATAGTATAAAATAAACAAAGTAAATACTTCAACCCTCATTTCTGTAAGTAGTTAAGATAAATAAGAAATCTTTACCACATTTAAAAATTATATTATTATTCATTAAAGATCATTGTAGAATTAAAAAACTTCTGAAAATAAACTGCTAAATATCCTTGTATCATTATGAAAAAATCATTTTCAAATAAGAAGTCCACAAGTTAAAAGACAACACATAAAAGTTTTTGTACAACACATTATGACTTATAATGTGATACCTTTCTTAACTCTAACAAGTTTGAAATTTTAACTCAGTATAGAATAATACCTCTTGAAACTTTTGGTAAAATTTCAACCCGATCCAACAATTGAATTTTAATGTATACTTGTTAGTTCAAAAGCGAACAATAGAAAACATTACGCTAAAATCTGAATCTGATTGTTCAACTCTTGCATAGATAGTATCATTCTCTCTCCTTATAAGAGGATTCATCCTTGAATCTGTAACTTGAAGAACAGCCCTTAAAGGCAATAAACCACTTTCAACCTAAAACAAAGGATCACCATCAAAATCCTATATAATCTTATTAACAAATAAAATATTCTGAATAAACTTCTTCTTCACATACAAACTCTTATTTCCAGTCATACGGGAAGGGGAATCCTCAATCAACCCTATTTAGTATTGAGAAGTGATGGATTATTCAATGTACTTGGAAGCATAAGAATGCAAAACCAAATGGTGTTAGAAAAATAGGATCATCTGTCATTATAGAACCCAAGAGAAAAAGGATCAACAACGAAAAAAAGCTAAAAGATAAGTTGGATAAGCTAAGAATTGAGCTAAGTAACAATAGGACTCAACATAAATTCTTAGAAAACCAGCTATTTGAAGAAGAAAAGATGAAGGCCTTCCTAAACCAGTAGTTGAGAGAGAAGGATGAACAGATTACCATATTAATGAAAAAATTATAATGAGAAAATAACGATCAAGAGATGGCCATGAGGTCTAAGGAAATTATGCATGGGATCCAAGAGCAGTTCAAGAAAAAAGCGACCGACTATGATGACCTAACAAACAAGATATATGCTAACAAAGGATTGATAGCTTTTTTGAAAAAAGAAATGGATCACAACAGAATGAGGTTGGAGACTGAAAAAGAGAAGAATAGATTGGCTAATCTCAATATCGAGGAAGAAAAAAAGTTTAAGAGCTCAATACAAGACCCAAGCTGATGATGAGAGATAAATAATAAAGGTAGCCGAGTCAAACATAAGAGAGTCTCAAAATAAAGCAAATGCTTTAAGAGATCGGATTTTTATAGTCCAGTCTAAGCTAGAGTTTCAAGAGGAAAAACTAAAGAAACTAAAAGAGCAATACTTACAGTCTGAAGAAGAGTTAAGATAAAAATTCAATTGGTAAGATCACATCAGTCACTTTAATGTACAACTAAACATGAAGATAACTAAGCTCACTATTGAACGAGAAGAACTTTCAAGGGTTAGGAATCAAATTCAACTACTAGAGAGGATAATCTAGATATTGGATAAGAACAACAAGTCACTAGCTACAAGCAACAATATGTTGCTTCAAGATAACACTTTCAAGAATGAGCAGACAAACAAGTTGATTGATATGGTGGCTTATAAGGCAAATGAGCTGTGAGTGAAAGCTTCCATGATCTATAATAATAGTGGCAACTATGAAGAGTAATTTAGTGAGGTTTCAACTTTTATAAAAAATATAGCCAATAGAGAGGTGTCATTTAAGACTAAGTTAAGATGTATAAGAGTTTTATTCTATAATGTAAACTTCTTATATGAAATACTTGCTTTTGATGAATGAAAAGGGCTTAGAACCACTATTTTATGGTACTTTCTATTGTGTATAAAATTCAACCAATTTAAGGACTCAAGAAAGATCTCTTTAAATATATCATACTATGGATTTTGTTCTTGTAAAGTCATGGATTATCTCTTTGAACAAGTTAATCCATATCCAATACATGTGTACATACACTTGTATTTATAAGCATGTATACTTTTATATCTTAGAGTTTAAATGTTATAAGTGCATTCCATGTTGAAATATAAGTCCCTGAAAAAGCTCAAATTCATAAAGTTTACAAAGATCGACTTCAGCAAAGAAATATGAAAGATGAAAAACTCACTCATCGTGATACCCATTTTTCAGAAGAGTTGGGTTCCTAAAGGTTAGCATGGCTCATACAGCTAGCTTGCTTAAGCAAATGCTTATAAATACTTCTAGTAAAGGCCCATCTAATCAACCTGCCATTTTTATTTAGAATCAAGCAACAAACCAGCCTAATGAAAGGATTGGCGAATAGGGTCTGGAACCTTAGTATAATGCAGCATTTATGCAAAAAACAATGTTAGCATCGACCCCTATAATTATAGATACACTCATCAATGAATCTTATAAGAAAAATAACAAGACTAAAAAATTGATGTCTTCTCCCAAGTGTAGGAGTGTCAAAATAATAAATAACCCGGCAAGACCGGGGTCGAACCATAGGGAGGTTAATTGTACAAATTATAAACAACAACAATAGTAATAACAACAACAACAACAACAACAACAACAATAGTAGTAGTAGTAGGTAGTAGTAGTAGTAGTAGTAGTAATAATAGAGAAAAAAAAGGAGAAGAAGAAGAAGACGATGAGAACTTCAATATGGAATATTAATGTAAGGATTAAACAATGATAATAACAAATGTCAAGGTTAGAGGTTCCAGTAATGGTATGTCAAACAAGTATAGTATAAACTCTTATTATTCAATTAGAAACCACACACAAAGGAGGTTCCAATCATATTATAAATTATTAACATGATTACATTAGTCATCTTATTCGATTAATGCTAATACTTGTAAATTTCGTCAAGCATTCATGATTATAACTTATGTTAACAACAAATCAAGTTCCTTTCATAGCTCAGGTGTTGGTTATACCATACAGTATGGGCTATGAAAGTGCCAAACATTTGTTGTACCAAGTGTTATACAACATAAATCAAGATTAGTCATTTAAAAAGCAAAGTATTAAAGAGTGAACAAGATAACAAATACAAAACATGTTAGTATTAAACATTAAAATCCATATTAAGTTTACACTATACTTATTCTTACACCATTAGTGCAACCTTTTCACCTTGACATAATAAACTTAGCTAAACATAATAAAAGAAAGAAAAATAAATAAATAAAATAAGAACATAAATAAGATAAGAGTTAACTAAGTAAAGGAAAGGAAATGAAAGAAATAAACTTGAAATTAATGAAAGTAAAGCATAAACATTACAAAAATACAAAAAGAGAAAGCAAGAGCATGATCTTGATCTGGACACCAAGATGCCTAAATGCATGACAAATGCTTCCTTTTATAGGCCAAAATTGAGAACTATTGATTTGATGACTAATTGATGAGTAGGTGACCAACTCTTGACTTGGTGACAATCTTTATCTTCTCTTATCTATCCAAAACGTCATTGATAACATCAAAATTGGAGCCACTTGAAAACATGAAAGTTGTAGGAAATCATCTCAGCTTTCTTGTGTAAAACATTCAGATCATTTCAACTTCTAAAACTCCAGATATGGCCCAAATACTGAACAGTGCTCGGGCTAGAGGATAGATTCGGACTTCTTTGTTGTTGCTCTAATTTGAACTTGAAAATGTCATTTTTAGATCTTGGGCTCCATATAAAAGTTGTAGGCCTATGTCTTACCTTTCTATCCATATAAAGTAGACCTAAATATGAGATCTACAGCTCCAGATATGACCCAATTACTAAATAGTATTCCGGTTTGCACTGCACTGACATCTTTTTTCTAAGTTTGGTCATCTCTTTGTCCTTTCAATTTCAGTTCTTAAATTCATTAATCAATCCTTTCATTTATGTAATAGGTCTACATTTAAAATGAACATTTACCATAAATTAAAGGTATCTTATATTATTAGATATATTATTATAAAATATGCTTTAGTTAAGGAGTTATTGATACTTCAAGTGCAGAATAATGATATAAAACCTTGATAAAAATACACTTTTAAGTATTAATCAAAAAATCATTTGGTGATATTTGACACGATTCAAAGATTGATATTTTATCCCAAGTGCAGGAGTGTTAAAGTAATAAATAACCCGGTAAGACCGGGGTCGAACCACAAGGAGGTTAATTATATAAATTATAAATAACAATAATACAACAACAAAAATAACAATAATAATAATAGTTGTTGTAGTAGTACTAATAAAGAAGAAGAAGAAGAAGTTGTTGATGAGAACTTTGATATGGAAGATTAACGTAATGATTAAACAATGATAAAAACAAATGTCAAAGTTAAAGGATCCACTAATAGTATGTCAAACAAGTATGATATAAACTCTTATTATTCAATTAGAAACCACACACAAAGAAGGTTCCAATCAGATTATAAATTATTAACATGATTACATTAGTCATCTTATTCGATCAATACTAATACTTGTAAATCTTGTCAGGCATTTATGATTATAACTTATGTTAACAACAAATCAAGTTCCTTTCATAGCTCAGGTGTTGGTTATACCATACAGTATGGGCTATGAAAGTGTTAAGCATTTGTTGTACCAAATGTTTTACAACATAAATCTAGATTAGCCATTTAACAAGTAAAGTATTAAAGAGTGAACAAGATAACAAATATAAAACATGTTAGTATCAAATATTAAAGTCCATGTTAAGTTTACACTATACTTATTCTTACACCATTAGTATAACCTTTTCACCTTGAAATAATAATAAACTTAACTAAACATAATGAATGAAAGAAAAATAAATAAACAAAATAAGAACATAAATAAGATAAAAGTTAACTAAGTAAAGGAAAGGAAATGAAAGGCATAAACAAGATATTAATGAAAATAAAACTTAAGCATTACAAAAATATAAAGAGAGAAAGAAAAGGCATGATCTTGATCTGGAGACCAAGATGCCTAAATGCATGGCAAATGCCTCCTTTTATAGGCCAAAATTAGGAATTATTAATTTAATGGCTAATTGATGAGTGGGTGACCAACTTTTAACTTGGTGACAATCTTTATCTTCTCTTGTCTACCCAAAACGTCACTGTTAACGTCAGAATTGGAACCACTTGAAACATGAAAGTTGTATGAAATTGTCTCAGCTTTCCAGGAAAAAAAATGAAGGTCATTTGGAGTTCTAGAACTTCAGATATGTGTCAAACATTGAATAGAGCACGGGCTATAGGACAAATTCAGACTTTTTTTTTATTGTTGCTACAATTTGGACTTGAAAATGATATTTTTAAATCTTGGGCTCTATATGAAAGTTATAGGCCTATGTCTTACATTTTCATCCATAAAAGTAGACTAAATTCGAGATCTACAGCTCTAGATATGACCTAATTATTGAACAGTTTTCTAGTTTGGACTATACCAATATCTCTTTTTGAAGTTTGGTCATCTTTTTGTCCTTTCAATTTCAGTTCTTAAATTCATCAATCAATCCTTTTATTTATGTGATAGGCCTGCATTTAAAATGAACATTTACCATAAATTAAAGGTATCTTATATTATTAAATATGTTATTATAAAACATGCTTTAGTTAAGGAGTTATTGATACTTAAAGTGTAAAATAATGATATAAAACCTTGATAAAAATATACTTTTAAGTACTAATCAATATTTATAAAGATAAGATGGAAGCATTCGAACCATAATAAGGGCTATCAAAGGAGTATATTTGTATGATCCCGTTTAAGTCGTGGAAATATATTTGGTCCCAAACATGGTTGTACGAAAGAAGTTTCATATTCTTAATTTTATCAAATACACCAGAACCTAATGCCCTGTCACCTATTTCAAGTCTTATTATAATAAAATAGCAGAAATAATACATAATAAAAAACTTCTAATGTACTTCTTTTAGGATAATTTGAGTAAAGCAGCGCTAAGCTGATATATAGGACTAGATAGCACAAAGATTCAAAGATGTAAAAAAAAATCTGATGGACGCTTTCATCAAGTAATATAAGTACAATTTGAATATTTTCCCTAATAAAACTAGTTTGTCTCATCTAAAGAGAAGGAAAAAAAACACATGAGTATGCTCAAAGATGGAGGGATCTGGCTACATAGATGCATCCTTCACTTTTAAATAAAAAGATGGTTATCTTATTTATAAATACGTTCAAAGCATCATACTATGAGCATGTTATAGGTAGTTTTACATAACAATTCATTAATGTTGTGGTCGTGGTTGAGTGTATAAAGCAAGGGATAAGGAGTGAAAGAATTTTCATGCCTACTGAGAAAAAAAGCTTTCATGGGAAGAAAAAAAAAATATTGATCACATTGAGGGTGGTTATAAAGGTAAACCAAACCATTTTCAGAACTACATCACTCCATCCTCTTCATCTCAGATTGTTAACACATCAATTTTAACTCTTCATTTCCCACTAAAAAACCTGAGACTCAAATTAACTAAGTCAATAATCAAACTAGAAACATACCAAAGTAATATTATCAAAGAATCCAAGAACAACTACCCCTGTTACCATTACTCTTAAATAAGATGTACCAAAAGCTGCTGAGCATCAGGTAGGTAGCTCTA
Source organism: Populus pruinosa (assembly GCA_026413675.1). NCBI lineage: Eukaryota > Viridiplantae > Streptophyta > Magnoliopsida > Malpighiales > Salicaceae > Populus > Populus pruinosa. The sequence continues at coordinate 4,244,678 of CM048594.1, forward strand.
GTATTACTTACACCTCTATAACCATCATTTCTTAATTGGTATAAGTCAAACCTCACTTATGAGTACCACACTGGCGTTGCAGGACATAACATCTATATTTGCAATGTCTTTAAGAAAAAGCTCATATAGTTAATTAAAGTCATTTCAAAATCTGATTGACTTGAAATTTTCAATCAATATATAAAAATACATAGTGAAAGTTTTAGTAAAATTTCAATCTAATCCAATAATTAAATTGAAAGTTATACTTGTTAGAGCAAAACTGGAGAGTAGAAAACATTACACTAAAATTTGAAATTGATTGTTCAATCCTTGCATGGATCTTATAAGCTACGTAACAAACTTGGGTGAGATTTTGAATAAGCTTCATATAATAGAGGACTAACCAATAGTACAATGTTTTTGAAACAAAAATTATGTATAATTTTGTTGCTTCTTTGTATATGTATGCTTATGTGTAAGGTTGTAAGCTTATGAAAACCTTAGCTGAAATTTATAAAAAAGGGTAAAATGTACTAAGGCACATATTGTATCTATCAAAGTGCAATTGATACTTAAACAAATTATTCAATCTAAATTATAGTATAAACTAAAAGAGATGGTTTTTTTTTTGTTGCACATCACATCACAAAACACTATTTATTTTAATAGTGCTTTTTTTTCCTTTGCCTTTACCTTTTTTTCCCCCTTTAAATCTGTATTCTTTATATAATTTTATAGTTCAACATTATATTTATTAGAGATTGGTCTTCATAATTTATTTTAATTTATTTTATACATGGTTAGCTCGATCTCATAACCCATATCATGTGTTTGACAGGTTGACTTGAGTATTTTTTTTTGTCTTTTTTTAATTGATATTTTTTTTATTTTTTCTTTCAATATTAAGTTTATTGAAAATTAGGCTTCATAATTTATTCTAGTTTGTTTTTTATAAGGTTATCTTGGTCTTATGACTTGAGTTATAAGTTTGACAGATTAACCTAATTGACTTGAGTTTTTTGTTTCTCTTTTTTAATTAGCATTTTTAAATTTAATCCTTCAACATGGAGTTAATTTTAAATTAGGCTTCATGATGTATTTTGATTTATTTTATATAAGGTTATCTTAATCATATAACTCAAGTCACATATTTTATTGTGTCTTGTTTTTGGATTTATTTATTTATTTTTAATTTTAACCTTTAATAATGGGATTTCAATAATTAAGGTTCATAATTTATTTTGATTTGCTTTATATGTGGTTATCATATTATAACGATATTGGTCATGAGTTTGGTTTTGTTTACTTTATATGAGGTTATCCTGATCTCATGACTTAGGTTACAAGTTTAACAGGTTAACTCATGTCATTTTTTTAATTAAATTTTTTCATTTTCATTATGCAATATTGAGTTGATTAAGAATTGAGCTTCATAGTTTTTTTTTATAAAAAAATTCTTTATATAGGGTTATCATGTCTCATTATCTAGGTCGAGGATTTGAGAGGTTAACCTAGGTTAACTCAAATTGATCAATATGTTTCTGGTTTTAATATTATTATTTTAAAAAAATTTGACTTAAATTTTTATGAATCATACTTTTTTATCATTCATCCAGGTTGTTTTTGAACTCATCAAGTAGATCACGTGATATGAACCAAGTTAGATCTGAATTTGACCTTAAGATGTCATGACCAGTTTTTCAAAATTAGGAATATCTCTCAAACTATGCATCAAATTGAGCTACGAGTTTATAAGGAGATACTATATACATGAAAATATATTGTGATAAATTTTCAGGTCAAATGAAATTTAGAAACATATTATTTCAAAGGATATAAGTTACTAGATGAATCTTGTGATCAAATCCTCCAGATTAGACCTTCGTCTCCTATTTGGGACATATTTGGAGTTATAAGTGGAATTTTTGGTTATTCAAATTGGGATAAAAACTAAACATCTCAATCTTTCAAACCATATATGGTAGGCCTAGTAATTCATTCTGACTTGAGAGAACAATGTATTTGAAGTTAGGACTAAAATTTACCAAAAAAGTGTGAAAATTAAAGATTCGGGCTATATGGAGAAATTTTAGCATGGATAATTTTTTTTATTATCCTATTTAAATTAGTTATTATTAGTTTAGACACATTAGCTTACTATCCAAAAAGGATCCATTAGTGTTAGTTAGAGGGGATTATATTATGTTTTCATGAGTTGTAAATTTTAATAGTAAATTAAAGAATAAACGTGAATGTTTTTTAAGGTAAAATAACATTTCTTTGTAGGGATAAGGATCATATACTGACTTATTGAAGATTAATTGGTTTTGTGATATCATTTGCATACTTGAAGTTCTTAGATACAATGTCATCTTTGGGTCCAAGCCTTTTTTCCAATACCTTTGATTATTAGGTACATGATTACCTCTGGGTCAAGGTTTTATAAAACCTATATTTTAGTTCCCAAGTAGTTATCTATTTTGTTAAGGGTTTCTTAACCATATGATCGAGAGGTCTGCATCAGTTGGTATCAAAATTAAGTTTCAAAAATTAGATCATATCCTTTATTTTCTTTTTGTTAATTCCAGCTTCCTTTGCTTTAATTGTCTTTAACTTTTTTTATTATTATTGTGTTTAGGGTTAGTTAAGAAAAAAAGGGGTTATTTTAGTTTGTTGTTATCTTAGAGTATATAAACAAAATAAAGAGTCAAAAAGAAGAAGAAGAAAAACGTTCAAAAGTCATTTTAGTCTAATCCACCATAGTATGCAAACATGGAAGAATTTGAATTTGGACCTAACCAATTAATCAAAATCTAAAATTTTATATACTGGTTCTAGGAGTAGTAATCACATCTCATATAAAATTTGAGCTCATTTGAAGATCATTTGTTATAGTAACCAAGGTTAATATTAAAACTTGTCGTAATAGGTCAGATTCATATCAGAAGGGAATTTTAGGTCCAGTGGGTTTTAAGGTTCTAATTGCACCTGCATCAAATTTGAGATCATTTGGAGCTCGTTTGCTATAGGAAGTAAATTTAGAATTAAAAGTTGTCATAATGGATCTAATTCGTGATAGTAATTCAAACTTGTTTTGTTTTTGTTATTTTTCAATTATGAAAGTATAATAATATCATAATTAAAATACTTAGGTGCCATTTAATGTTTTTATAACCTTTGCATCTTTTTTCTTTTGAATCTTAAAAAACATCTACTTTTCGTATAAATTCACTTATTACTCATGAAATTATAATCATAATTTTATCTTTGCTTGTTTTCATATTTTCCTTACTTATTAAGGACATACATGTATTTGAATACTTTATTAAGGTTGTTATGTTTGGTGTTGGAATTATTTTTGCAAGATCCAAAGAAAGGTGAGACGAGAAGAAAAGACATAACAAATGTATTTGAGTGAAACATAATAGGAGTGTAAACACGTGGGAGAGTGGGTGGAAAATTTATATATTTCTTGTCACCTAACCAATTCTCAGATTTGAAGATATTAGAGGCAAGTAATAATATGACACCATATAAAGGAGAATGAAATTGTAACCCATATATATGTTATGAATCAGACGGCCAATGATTTATAGATAGGTTTGATAGGTTGGAGAGAAAACATGCTAATGATCATGGTGGAGTTCAAAATAGACCTGAGTAAAGACAATTTAATGTTAGGGTGGCTAAAAAGAAGAGTTTGTATATTAAAGGGATCTAATATAGCTTAGTTATAAATAATGGTAACTAACGTATCTAGTACTGAATTGATGAGAAAGTTAAACTTGCACACTACCAAAAATCTCATACCTTATAAATTATAGTGGTTCAATGATGGTGGTGAAGTGAAAGTGAATAAACATGTTTTGATTGCTTTTTCTATTAGTAAATATTGTGATGAGATGTTATGTGATGTTGTGTCAATGCAAACTAATCACTTATTGCTTCATAAACCATGATAATATGATAAGAGAATTATACATGATGGAGTGATAAATAGATATTCCTTTGAGATAAATGGAAGACTTAAGCAAATATATGAGGAGCAACTGAAATTAAGAAAGAAGAAAATGGTTGAAAAAGAGAGCTTGTATATTATAAAGACCTTCTTTGCTAACAAGGTTCTTTTTAGTTTTGATAATGATGTTATTTTTCTATTTGGTATTCATTTGTTGACTTTAAAAGATTTTTTACATGATATAAATGGTTGAAAAAGAGAGTTTGTGTATCATAAAGACTTTCTTTGCTAACAATGTTCTTCTTAGTTTTGATAATGATGTTATTTTTCTATTTGGTATTGATTTTTTAACTTTAAAAGAAAGGAAGGATGATATGAACCAATGCAGATATGAATAAACAGGTTTTGGTTTCCTTTTATATTGGTAAATATTATAATGAGATGTTATGTGATATTGTGCCAATGCAAACTAATCATTTGTTGCTTCGTAGAACATGACAATATGATAGGAGAGTTATGCATGATGGAGTGACAAATAGGTATTCCTAGAAGACTTAAACAAATATATGAGGAGCAATTGAAATTAAGAAAGAAGAAGATGGTTGAAAAATAGAGCTTGTATATCATAGAGACCTTTGCTAACAAGGTTATTCTTGGTTTTGATAATAATGTTATTTTTCTATTTGATATTGATTTGTTGACTTTAAATAATTTTTTACATGATATAGATTCTATGTCAAGTTTTTTTAAAGAAGGGAAGGATGATACGAACCAATATAGATATGAATTTAGCCTTAAAGTGTCTACTAACTAGTTTTGCGGGATAAAAAATATCTCTTAAACCATACATCAGATTAAGTTGAGATTTTACAATGAGATACTAGACATATGAAAATATATTGTGGTAACTTTTTAGGTCAAATGAAGTTTAGGAGGAACATATTAGTTCAAAAGGTTGACAGTACAAGACGAGTCTAGTAAAATCTGCAAAAATAGACCTTCATATGCTATTTGGGATATATATGGAGTTATAGGTGGAATTTTTTTACTCTTTAATTTGGAATGGAAACTAATCATCTCAAGCTTTTTAACCATGTATGGTAGACCTAGTAATTCATTCAGACGAGAGAGAACGACGTATTTGAAGTCATGATTGAAATTTGCCAAAAATGTGCGGAAATTTGAGATTCGGGCTACATGGAAGAATTTTACCTTAAAGACTTTGTTTTAATTCTCCTATTTTATTTATTTATTTCATGTTGTATAATTATTTAGGGATTTATTTTATATTAGACTTATATTAGTTGATTACTAGTTTAGACCCATTAGTTTGCAACCCAAAAAAAATCTACTATGGTTAATTAGAGAAGACTATATTATGTTTTTTTTTTTTAGTTGTGAATCTTGACAACAAGTTGAACAATAAATGTGAGTTTTTCTTTTGTTTGTTTATGGCAAAACAATATTTTTTTGTAGTAACAAATATCGTACACTGATTTATCAAAAATTAACTGTTTTTGTGGAATCATTCACATACTTAGAGTTCTTATATATAAGGTTATTTCTGGGTTTAAATTTTTTTTTGCAATATATTTAATTCTTAAATATATGGTTATCTATTGATTAGGGTTCTATCAAACTTGATTTTTAGTTTTTCAGGTTATTGTCTATTCTGTGAAAGGTTGTTTAACCACGTGATGAAAAAATTTGCATCATTAAGTCATATTGGATCAACTTTTATATAGTTTTAATTTCTTTTACTAGAAAAATGTTAATAATGCTTGAGTATTTCTTTTGTATGTTTTTTAAAAATAAATTAATTTAACTTGTAGCATAACACGAGGCCAACTAGTAGGATATTAACAATCAAAATTAGTCTTTCTGTTAAATGGAAATTTCTATCCAATATGTCTGAAACTAAAGTGTTATAGGTCCATCTCATAGCCTGTCTTTGTCTAGGACTCTCATGTTTTTTGGATTACAGACTATAGCAGCCCGGGTTTTCCTTTGGACTCTGGTTCAGGTGAGTGTCATGCATTGTGCTAAGAGTCTCCGGTGTCAGTCTCACTTAGCCAAGCCAGATTGTGCTTTCTATGGGATTGCTTCGCAGGGTGCTTGCTTGAAAAATCTATCAGTCTGCATTGCAGGTTTCCCTGTGCTTGACCATTGTTCGAGCTAAATGTTACTTCATATCTCTGTATGTTTATGGATTCGCAGTAGGATGGTTAAGTTTTTTTTATTCTCATTGAGGAGTTGGATTGGCAGAAATGATCCTATTCTAGAAATAGTTCATTGGATTTCGACTGCGTTTGCTTTGTTAATGCAAAAATGGCAAATTGGTTTACTATATTCAAGTGACAAATTGTAGTGGGATTTGAAGACAGACTTTGAACTCTACGGTGAATCATTTTATCGTGCAGGTCAATCTCAAGTAAAGGGAATGAATGGCAATTGATCTTGATGACAAGCAGAGCTGCTGATGTGTTGACCAGTATCAACATGAGTTAGCAGAATTAGCAAAAGAAGCTGTTAATTAGTGGTTGTTGACAAATTAGGTTTACATTTGGCTGAATCTTTCATGTATAATTGCTACTGAATGCTGTGCTGTAAACCCTCATTTTAAACAATCAAATGAGATTGTCAGTTCCTCAAGATTCTTTCTCCTCTCCTTTTCTTTTCAAAATCTCTCAAACATATGATCTATTTCCATATGTAACACTACACTTTTTTGTATCCTGATAATTGACAATGAGAAGTAGACAGCAGTGCTATGTGCTCTTACAAAACTTCTTGGTACAGGTTATGAACTTCTGTAAGCTCACGCATAATTCTTCTCTTTGAGCTTTTAATGGACAGAGTGTACAGACTTAGTTGGCTGCGGTTTAATTTGCTCGTATTCAGATCATGGTTATTTCTAGTAGATAGGCCAATTTCAATTCTTTTTTGAGAAGAAACAATACTTGTTTCAGAACGACATTAGCACTGAAGGATCGAAACTGGGTTTTGGTCAGTGGATTTGAACGCTTCCATGACAGCCAATACTAGCAAGCTCTTGTTTATTTCAAGTCTAAGCCAAGTGAAAGTGCTTATAATAGTATGAGGTTATGTAACCGACAAAAATTGCTTTCGGCAACCCAAAAAAAAATAATCCAGTTTGATCTATGGTATTAGATGCTTTTGAGAGAGAGAGAGAGAGTCACTAACAATCTACCACCACTTATTAACTCACCAATAATCTTTACATGAACAGGAGCCATGCCTGAAATGATGAAAACGAGTTCTATCCCTGACAATAACTTCCCTATCATACACTTTTGACACCAACTTTGCCACATGGTGACAATCTATACACATTCTGAGATTCTTCACAATTCTGATCGTGACCCCAGGACCTGAGTTGATGAGCCCAAATGCAATAGCCAACTTCTCGCTGTGCCGGTAAACTGCATTCTCTTTATCCTCCTCTGATATATCAAGGAAGACCTCTGAAGTATTAGGTGAGTACCCTGCAATTTTCAAGTCACTTGTCATTTTGTTTAACTTCCCATATATTTCTTTTGTTTGAGGATGTGACTGGTCACCGGCAACAAACTCATGGACAATACCATTCATCTCAATCAAGCTGCAACCTGGGGTTTTCTTGATACCTCTATCAATCATCACTCGTCGCAATTCACGCAATTTATCCCATTTATTGCAAGCTGCATATATATTACACTGCAGAACATAAACAGCTCCATTATTGGGTTCTAACTCAAGAATCTGCTCTATGGCCCTTTCAGCCATTTCTGCATCTTTATGAATTCTACAGGCACCCAGAAGAGCTCCCCAGACAATTGAATTAGGTTTGATTGGCATGTTCTTAATAATTTCATGAGCTTCTTTTAAATGCCCAGCTTTGCCAAGAAGATCAACCATGCACCCATAATGTGCTACATTCGGTTCAATTCCATGCCGAGCAGTCATGCTGGCAAAAAACTTTTTTCCTTCATCTACCATGCCAGTATGAGTACAAGCAGAGAGAACACCAACATAAGTTACCTCGTCTGGTGTTACACAAGCTTTCAGCATTTGGGAAAACATATTGAGAGCTTCTTCACCACATCCATTAATCGCTAGGCCAACAACCATGGCTGTCCATGTAAACTTGTCCCGCTGAGGCAATGTATTGAATATGCTTAATGCCTTTTCAACATTTCCACATTTGAAGTACATGTCTATCAAAGCATTCCCCACAAAAGTATCATTCTTGACCTTGTTTTTATCAATGTAAGTCCTTATCCATTCTCCTAGCTCTAGCGCCCCAAGTTGTGCACAAGCTGTAAGTATGCTAACCATGGTGAACTCATCTGGTTTTATTTTAGAAGTTTGCATCTCACGGAAAAGCATCAAAGCCTCTTTGTAGTAATTAAGTCGAAGATATCCATCTATCATGGCAGTCCACGAGATATGGTCTCTTTCAGGCATTTTATGAAAATACTTTCTCGCTGCATCAACTTGCCCTGTATTCACAAATCCCGTAACAATAGCAGTCCAAGAAATCACGTCCCTATTCTTCATATTCTCGAAAATCCCAAGTGCGACATTCATTTCGCCACATGCTGCATACAAATCAATCAAAGCATTTCCTACTTTCAAATTAACCTCGACTACACCATTTCTTATATACTCCTGCACCCGCTTGCCACATTCTAAATCCTTCAACTTAGAGCACGCTGATAATACTGAAACACAAGTAACCGAAGTGGGTAAAATTCCTTTCTCCTCCATCATGTCAAAAAGTTTTCTAGCTTCATCATACTTTTTTATTCTGTTATATCCAGAAATCATTGCATTCCAAGTGACAACATCACTCTTACAACTCATATCAAATATCCCACGAGCCATATCAATTAATCCACACAAAGAATACATATTTATCAAAGCATTGTGAGCAAAGACATTGGAATCAAGCCCATATTTCACTACATGACAATGCAGCTCCCTCCCAAATTGTAAGGCAACACTACGCGTAAAACCCTTGAACAAGAATGGATACGTGTAACAATCCGGCTTAACATTCCTCTCCAACATTTCAAGATACAAAGAAACGCCTAGTTTTGGACAAGCAATCCTAGAATACCCTTTAAACATTATGTTCCAACTGAAAACGGATGGTTCAGGAATTGTATCAAACAGTTGGCCTGCATAGCACATGTCACCAAGTTCACGGGAGCAGCAGAAAGAAAGTATCTTGTTTTGTATAATGGGGTTACATATAATGCCTGTTTTGATTGTTCGGGAATGGATTTGCTTGAGATGGTACATGGATTTGCAGGTTTCAAAGAGGGAAAGCGGAGGGTTTTCAGTTACTGGGGATGATTGACTACATGCCATGGAAATCATTTTATTGAGGAATGAAGAATGGAGATGGTGTTTTGTGGAGGGTAGATGTATTTCGAAGCCAAGTGAAAACGGCATATAACAAACAACAAGAACTATATGATATTTTCCGCTCGGAAGCAACCAGCCGCTCTGTGTGTGTGTGTGTGCATGTATCTGGTTTAACAAGCTGTATTCTCAAATCTATTTCAGCTTTAATCAATATTAAAATTCTATTTTCAAATTTAATATATTGAAAAAAATTGGAAAAAAAATTGCTGTTACGCTCCTTCGATTTAGAATTCCTAGTATGAATGAGCATCCGACGCTCCGGGGGGTAGAAATTATTTTAAGTGTGTGTATATATATATATATCTCAAACTCAGTTTTTTTTTTAACTTAAACCAGTGTTTCTATTAAAAATATATTTTATAATTATTAAAGCATGTTAAATAAAAATATAAAAATAATAAATTCATAATATATTTGTGATTGAAAATTTAAAAAAATCATAAATATAATAAAACCATGTTCAAAATCTATTTACAAGTTTTAAGATAAAAAAAATATTTTAATTGAATTTTCATCAATAATTTGTTATTAATATGATTATTTTCATATAATATACATAATATTTGAAAAAAAAAATTAAAATTTAAAATATTATTTAAGCTTGATGTTAAACTAAAAAGTAATTGAATATGATAAGTTTTTTTTTCTTATTGCCAGAAAAACCAAAAAACAAAGGAAGAGAAATTAAAAATAAAGATAAAAAATCAACTTTGATTTGTTTATCAATCAATCTATTTTTAACTAATTTTTCACCTTAAAACACATTAATAATATCCAACAAACCTCAATAAAATCTATTTGTGATCTTGAAGTAGCAAAAAATTGGTTTAAAATAATAAAAAATCTAATTGACACCGAAAATATTTCTAAACTGTATAAAGATAAAACCACTATCATTAAATACTTGTTGTCGAATGGAACAATTCAACACCAAACCTGATCATTTAGGTTGGTGGAATCGTGACATTTCAATACTTTCTCTCTCTATTTACATTAACTCTTATTTTTATCCATAAACTAAAAAAAATAAAACTAAATTTTAAAATCAAAATAAAAATTAAAAGAATATAGGATTAGGCATATATTATCTCCATATCTTACATTTCAATCATTTTTCTTTTAATTTTATAGATCTATTATAATTTCAAGGTTAATTTCATCCTATTAGGCTAGAGACAAACTAAATAAAATAAAATAAAATAAAAAACAAATCCAAGCTTCATTGTTTTTATATGAACAATGAACTTCACATCAAATCCTATATGTTTTATTTGTTTAGGTAATCCATAAAACTAATTAAGGCATCTCGAATTTATAAAGACAAAAAATAATATTATGTTAGTTTAATGTGTTAAAAATAAATTGATAAATTAATTATAAACAAAGCTAAAGGTTGCCCCAAGGCCTCGTATTCTTTCTATAAATAAAACCAACATGGTTAACCATTTATTTTTATTTTATAAAAAGTAAATGATAAAAAATAGCCACCATAAATATAGTAGAACAATAAAAAAAAAAGATAGTTTTTGGATTGAAAAAAACTATTTTTTAAAATTATTATTAACCTAAAAACATTTAAAAATATCCTAAAAACCTAAATAAATATATTTATGTGTCAAATAACCTAAAAATAAGTTGAGAAAACAAAACTCAATCTGAATAGGTAAAACTTTCCAAACTCATATCTATCATTTCATGCAAGGTAAATATCAAAGAATACCAAAATAAAATTTCTTTCAATAAATGAAATTTTTTGATACCATAATCAAATTTTTGTTTGACTAAAATCAATATCAACCAACTATTTTCTCTCTTCTCTTTTAGACAAGTTTATCTTTCCTCTCTCCAACTTAAAAACTAAAAATTAAGGAAGTAAACTTTTGGAACAAAAAAAAAATTGTCATTAATATGGAGTTAGCTATAAAAAAATATTAGTATTTTACATTTTAGTTATTTATATGTAAATATTGTATTTTTACCATAATTTCAAGCCTAATATCTTCTAATTAGGCATTAAAAAAAAAAGCTTAATTGAAATGAGAAAAAAAAACATATAGAAAAAACAATTAACTCATGTGAGATGCTAGATTCATTGTTCATGTGAAAAGTGAATCTAGCAACTCTTTTTTTTTTAGTTTTTAGTATTAGTTATTTGATTTGTATTGCTGCAGGTTAAATAACTCATTTTTCAACGAAAGAAATTAATATGCACGCTTTTTCAATGCATTTTTGGATAAAACAAAATTCTCAATTATATATTGGAAAGTTTATGCATGCATCTAGTTAAGTAAATCGAGAATTATTTGTGCCAATAAATGTAAAAAAAATCATAAATGATAACTAAATACTAGAGTAGAAAAATCAAGAGACAGATATTATTTAAAATATTTGATCTCGCAACATGAGTCATGTATACAATTATGTTTAATAAAAAAAATTTAAAATAAAATATTTATTAAATCAAACGATAATAGAAACAGACACATGTATGAAAGAGATTGACAAAAATTATTATACAAAGCTACACATGTTAAAAAATATATATAATTTTATGTGAAAACCAAGTTAAAAAATAAACTATATTTAACCATTGATTAAATTGGAAAGCCAAGAGATAGATGTTTTCATAGACATTTGATCATGAAACATGAATTATAGACTCTATTGCATTTAATAGTCTTAGAATCTATGTTTTATTTAATAAAATGATAATAAAAAAATATATTAGAAAGCGACTGGATAGAATTAAAGGGAAAACAATTAAGTAGGACCATAAGAAAAGAATGACACCTAACCTACAAAAATAACAATGAAATTTCATCCGTAAACTAAGTAAAAATCAAATTATATTCTATTCTATTAAAAAATGCATAATAAAAATTGTTAAAAAATATTAAGATTGAAAAAAATAGACAACAAAGGATGAAATCGCAGCAAAAAAAAAAGGATCAAAACAATAAATGACTAAAAGGTCGCTGAAAACTCAAGCCAAGGTTTTTTTTTTGTCAAGAAAAAACTTGATTTTCAACCCGTTTTTCTTCCAAAACACTTTATACACATTAACAAACTTATCTATGACTTCAAACAACTTAAAAACTCAAAATTAACATGAAACAAAAAAAAAATTCTCGAGCTTAGATCAATTTGGTAATGTTAATGGCAAAAAACACATAGGCTACACTTCCCTAATCGAATGGAATCTATTAACACCAAAATAGTTTTTTGTTTTGTGATCAAAATCAGTATCAATCGATACTTTATTTTTACCATCAAAATCTAACAATTTTCTCTCCTCTCTCAAACTAGTTACTAAAAAATAAGAAAAATAAAATTTTGGATCAAAATTTTATTTTCAAAATATTGAGGGACCCAAATTTTATCATTAAAAAGTATGAGGACCAAAAGGATTTTTTCAAACAAACCACCACCTAATTTCTCTTTGTTATACACTTTGGTTGTTTTTGTTTCAATTATGATACCTCTTAACATTTTTTTTTTTATAAATTGGTAATGAATTTGGACAAAAAAGATTGTAATAGAAGAGAAACAAACTTTATAGACTAAATTGCAAAAAGAAGCTTATTGTGGGGTAGCTATAGTGAAAAATACACCCATTTTAGTTTCTTTCTAATAATATGACATCACATGGTGGTAAGAAGAGGGTGCATCTATGGTTTGGTATATATTTGAGGCATGGTATAATTGGATGTGAGTTTTTGTTTTATATATATATACACGTTTCATTTTTTTTTGTAAAAAGAAACTTATTGTGGGGTAGCTATAGTGAAAAATACACCCATTTTAGTTTCTTTCTAATAATATGACATCACATGATGGTAGGAAGAGGGTGCATCTATGGTTTGGTATATATTTGAGGCATGGTATAATTGGATGTGAGTTTTTGTTTTATATATATATGCACGTTTCTTTTTTTTTTTTTGAGGAATTTTGTAATTTAACTTTTATTGTATGCTTGTATTTAGTTTCCTAAAACTTAGATTAAATCTACATTTTGTGACATTTACTTTTAAAAGTTGTCATGAACTCTAGAATTCTTAGTAATTGAATTAATATATTTTTTTAGGTAATAGTTTAGAAAAATATCATTATATATGCCTATTTAATAACTATTAATTGACATATATTTATAAAAACATATATGTTTAATTTTTTTATAACTCCATAATATATTTAAAAAAGTTGTCATAATCTATTATTATTTTTTATTATATTTGTTGATCTTGGAAATTCATTAGTTATTATTTTTTTATTTAATTATTCCATTTTTTGTGCTAATTCAATTGTAATAAAATTTGTTTTGAAAACAAATAAAATATTAAAAAACTAGACACAATCTATCATTATCACATGGTAAATTGGCTAATGGCATATTAGAGTATTTAGGCCTTGAAATTATAATGATTCCCAAGGAAAAGCGATGATTGGAAACCAGTTAAGAAGCGAAGATTTAGTGTGGTCTTCAGTTTTTTATTCAAGTCGTACAATAATGATACAAGGGAACAACCACTTTAGGTAATAAGATAATTGATTCATGTTATTTTATTGGTAGGTTATTATTTTTTTAATGTAAAAAGAAAATGTTCATGTGTATTTAATTTTTTTAGTATGAAAAAAATTAAATATATTTAAAAATAATTTGAATAACATGTAAAAATATAATTTTATTCAAAATAAATTCAATATAAATTCAAAACATCATCATTTAAAAAAAAATTAAAACGATAATATATTAAATCTATCTATGTTAATTTGAATTAACCTGTTAAATTTATAACTTAAGTTACAAAACTATTATAATTTCATGTAAAATAAATCAAAATAATTTATTAATTTAAATTTCAAATTAATCCAAAGCTAAAGGAAAATTATATAAAAAAAATCTGTGCACATTCTATAATAAAAAATCTACATGTTTTAGTTTTTAATAATGTGATATCACATCATGGTAGGAAAAATGTGAATTTATGGTTTCAGTATATATTTGATCCATGTTGAGTTTTAATTAAATACTAGATATGTTATTCATGAATTATATATTTGATACATGTTGAGTTTTAGTTATATTTATTCATGAATTATAGCAGGCTAGTTTTGGAAACGCGTGAACCTTTTAATTGTAAATATTGAAGAAGAAGAAAATATTTTCTAAGTATGTATATGGTAGTATTTAAAGATATTTGATTTAACTACCATGCAAAAAGCTTGCTTAAATTATTTTGAATCTCATATAAAAATTAAATAGTAAAATATAAAAGGATATCAATCTAATATAGATATTGTTTAAACAACTTGGAATAAAAAATAGCATGATGAACAGAAAAAATATTGAAACTCAATTTTAAAACATACCATAAAATTAATTTAGGTAGCTTAAATTATTAGCACTGATAACGAAAAATGAAATTTCTTTAGGGTTTTTTTAGAACAGAAAATAACAAGTTTAGACATGTCTGACTCTATACCACAACAAGCATGACCAAGAGAGGAATAATTATCATCCCCACGGTGCCTTATATATTTACTGGGTTTGCAGAATATTCAGTGGGTCGTGGAGATTAGTCGTAATGCCTACAAGCTGATCCGAACATCCACGTAAATAAAAAAAAAAAGAATAATTGTCATTTCCTGCAAACAGAGAGTTTAATATCGAAATCTTTGCTCTCTACCTGCATGAAAATCTTGGCAAGATAGCATGTAGTTAACATAAATGGAGTGCTTGTAGGTGGAATGCCGCAGAAGGAAGCGATGCTTCACAACTGTCCCAAAAAAATAAAGCAGCGCATCTGCAGCCATTTCAGAAAGCTCAGACATTTGTTCATAGCTAGGTACCTTGCAAATGACTACCAAAATATCATCACCAAGAACTAAGTGGTACCAAACTGCTGAAACAGAGAAAGAGAGGTTGCTGCACATGGCATGTAAATTTCAAAGTGAAAAATAAGTAAAGCTATGCTTTCATGAACATAATAAACTAATACGGTGGCTCATCCTTGATATGAAACCATTTTAATTTGGTTTTTAATATGAAAGTGGGCAACAACAATATCATTTTATACTTGTTGCCAAATGAACGCAAATCAAATTTCATTGTGCAATGCCGGGGAAGCATCGAATTGATAAAAAAAACAAAAAACTCCAAACTTTAAGCAATGTGATAGGAATATAATTTGAGGGTAATAAATTAGTCTTCCCGTAACTTAATTATAGACGGGTGTAGTTGTATTAATATAGTTAATATTAAATTAGTAAAAAAGTTAAACCTGCAAACTACTAAATATTTTATAGCTTATGAATTAAGTAATTAAATAATAATGGTAAAGTGAAATTGAACAAATAGGTTTTCATTGTTTTTCTATTGATAAATATTGGGATGAGTTGTTATGTGATGTTCTGCTAATTTAAGATAGTCACATGTTTCTTGGTAGACCATGGTAAGATGATGGGAAAGTTATTCATAATGAAGTGATAACACGACCACAAAATTAATGTCTTCTTTCAAGTGCAGAAATGTCGAAGTAATAAATAACCCGGCAAGACTGGGGTTAAACCACATAGAAGTTAATTGTATAAATTATAAATAACAATAAGATAACAACAATAATAATAACAATAGTAGTAGTAGTAGTAGTAAAGAAAAAAAAATAAGAAGAAGTTGATAAGAACTTTGAAATGGAAGATTAATGTAATGATTAACCAATAATAACAACAAATGTTAAGGTTAGAGGATCCACTAATAATATGTCAAATAAGTATAAAACAAACTTTTATTATTTAATTGGAAACCACACACAAAGAAGGTACCAATTAGATTATAAATTGTTAACATGATTACATTAGTTATCTTATTTGATTAATGTAAATACTTATAAATGTTGTTAGGCATTCATGATTATAACTTATGTTAACAACAAGTCAAGTTCCTTTTATAGCTCAGGACCCAGTTATACCATACAGTATACGCTATAAAATTTCCAAGCATTTGTTGTACTAAGTATTATACAATATAAATTTAGATTAGTCATTTAACAAGCAAAGTATTAAAGAGTGAACAAAATAAAAAATACAAAACATATTAGTATCAAATATTAAAGCCCATGTTAAGTTTACACTATACTTATTCTTATACCATTAGTGTAACCTTTTCATCTTGACATAATAAACTTAGCTAAATATAATAAAAGAGAGAAACATTAATAAATAATATAAGAACATAAATAAGATAAAAGTTAACTAAGAAAAGAAAATGAAAGGCAAAAATAAGATATTAATGAAAATAAAACTTAAAAATACAAAGAGAGAAAGCAAGAGTATGATCTTGATCTAGAAATCAAGATGCCTAAATGGATGGTAAATGGCTCCTTTTATAGGCCAAAATTAAGAGCTATTGATTTGATGAGTAATTGATGAATAGGTGACCAACTCTTGACTTAGTGACAATCATTATCTTCTCTTATCTGCCTAAAACATCATTGATAACGTTAGAACTAGAACCAGTTGAAAACATGAAAGATGTAGGAAATTATCTCAGCTTTCCAGGAAAAAACATGGAGGTCATTTGAACTTCTAGAACTCCAGATATAAGCCAAACAATGAATAGTATTCAGGCTGCAGGATAAATTCAGATTTCTTTATTATTGCTACAATTTGAATTTGAAAATGATATTTTTAATCTTAGGTTTTATATAAAAGTTGTAGGCATATATCTTACCTTTCCATCTATATAAAGTAGACCTAAATCCAAGATCTATAGCTCTAGATATGACCTAATTACCGAACAGTATTCCAGTTTGGATGCACCAGCATCTTTTTTCTAAATTTGGTCATCTCTTTGTCCTTTCAATTTCAGTTCTTAAACTCATCAATCAAACCTTTTATTTATGTAATAGGCATGTACTTAAAAAAAACTTTTACCATAAATTAAACCTATCTTATATTATTAGATATGTTATTATAAAACATGCTTTAGTTAAGGAGTTATTAATATTTCAAATGCAAAATGATGATATAAAACTTTGATAAAAATATACTTTTAAGTACTAATCAAATGACAAATATATTTTTCTTTTAGATGAATGGAAGACCTATAACTCATGTATCTTTGACACATAAGAAAATATATGAGAAGCAACTAAAATTAAAGAAGGACAAGATGGCTAAAAAGAAGAGCTTGTATATTAAGCAAACCTTCTTTGCTTACAAGGTTCTTCTTGGTTTTCATAATGAAGTTATTCTTTGACTTGATACTAATTGGTTGACTTTAGAAGATGTTTTTTATGATATAAATTCGAGACCAAATCTTTTTAAAGAAATGGAGGATGATATGAACCAATTCAAATCCAAATTTGACATTAAAATGTTTGCTTACCAATTTTGCTAGATCAAGCATATCTAAACTTTATATTGGAACAAGCTTAATTTTACAAAAAGATACTAGATGCATAAAACTATATTTCAGTAACTTTTCAGGTCAAATAGAGTTCATGAACATATTATTTTAAAGGGTTAAAATTACTAGAAGAATCTTGTCATATCTGTCAATCTAGACCTTTGCGTATTATTTAGGATATATTTGGAGCTACAGATAGAACTTTGCTACGATTCAAATAATTCTGGAAACTACACATCTTTAGTTTTCCAACCATTTATGGTAGGCTAAATAATTCATCTAGACAAGAAATAACAACGTGTTTAAAGTCAAGACTGAGAATTTGCAAAAAATATGTGAAAACTAGATATCCAGGCTACATGGTGGAATTTCAGCATAAAAACTTTGTTTTTATTTATTTAATTAATTTTAAATAATTATTTTAAATTTGTATTTTTTTTCTAGCTTATTAGACATTATTTAGGGGTTTATTTCATTATTGGATTTATGTTAGTTGATTACTAATTTAGGCACATTAACTTGCAACCAAAAAAGGTTCATTAAAATTAGTCAGATAACACTATATTATTTTTTTTAATTGAAAATTTCAACAATAAGTTAACTAATAAACGTGAGTTTTTCTTTTGTTTGTATGTGGTAAAATAATCTTTCTTTGTAGGGATAAAAATTATACACTGACTTATCGAAGATTAACTAGTTTCTTTATATAATTCATATATTTAGGGTTCTTAGATACAAGGTTAACTCTCGGTCCAAGTTTTTTTTCCAATACCTTTGATTCTTAGGTATAGGGTTACATTTAAGTTAAGGTTCTATCAAACCTAATTTTCAGCTTTCTAGGTTATTATCTACTTTGTTAGGGTTGCTTTACCATGTGATCAAGAAGTTCATGTCACCTTTGAAACCACTTTCTTTTACGGTTAAGCCCCAAAACCAAGAGGTTGCAAAACCATAGTGGTTTTTCACAACATAAGTGGTTTATGGAAGATTCTTCCTTATCCTTTCCTATAACCTCTTTATAAAGGCTCATTTTGTCCTTTTGTAAGCTCAAACCTCTTAAGAGAAGGCAGCCATGAAGTCTACTTAAACATGAAATTTTCTTCTTAAATCATGATTGACTAATTATGCTACTTTGATGAGATCATCATGACAAATAGGATATAAATGTATCATAGGAATACATGAATCATGTAGAGGGAATGTATATCTACCATTAAAAACAAACCCCATTTGATTTGGAGGTCTAAAACTCCCCATTCATTCTTAAGATTAGTCCCCAATTAGCCTGCATTTGTCAATGCAGGGGAGGATAATTGGGGATAAGAAGTTGCCAACATCATTGAAGTAAATGGAATATAAATATTTAATGGGAATAGTTGATCCTCGTAGAGGAGATGTTTCTTAGCTAATTAGAGTCTTTAAGGTCATCTAGGATGCCATATTCATTCATCTAAAAGTGGCATCTAGATTAGCTTGTGTCTATTAAAAAAGATGATAAACAAGGATGGTATGACGTATCATTTAGTTTCTTTAATAAAAATAAGTGACATGTCGTATGTTTAAATCCTATAAATTATAGTTTTAAATTGGAAATTTTGAAATTTTCATTTTCGTCTATATCTTTCTAATTTCAACGTATGTGTTTGAAAACTTGATTATAATTGACCTTTAAAACTTCTTAATTTTTACAATTGCATCAATAGAAACATTGATTTAAATCATTTAATATGAGTGTCTTTTATAAATTAGTCTTTAGTTTCTCGATTATACAATTTGACCACTATCAACCATCAAACTTTTAATTTCTTGTAAACTGACCCCTTATTTGATTAATTTAATTTTAGTTCATGAACTTATCCATTATTTGCACTTTGATACTTGATTATGAAATTCCTCAAGTTGACCATCAATGAACCTCCAATATTTAAATTTCTTTCAACTAAACCCTTGAATGCATCAATTTAGCTTTTTAAAGTTTCAATTAAGTCTCTTTTTCATTCAATTATTGCAGATTAATCAGAATTAAGCCTCTAAACTTGATTTTTCATTGATTAGGTCCTTGATTAAACCCATAAAACTCATTAAAAGTTTAATTAAGTCCTTAAACTTACTTAATTCTTCTAATTTTTACCAAATTAACTTTCAAACTTAATTTTTCTTTAATTAAGTCCATAAGTAATCAATTAATCCCTATTATAAATAAATATTTAAACTTAATTAATTATTTTAATTTTGGTCAAGTTTGGATTTGAACCTCAATTTATTTTTCTAAATCAATTAACCTAACTAAACTCCTGACTCGGGTTATAAAACAAGGATAACTACATAGAAAATAAATCAAAAGAAAATATAAGACTAAATTTCTAATCAGATTGTTGAAGAATTAAAAAAAAACCTCAATCTAAACAAAAACATAATAAAACAACTCGTGTCAACCTATGTTAACTTGCAACTCGTGATTTGGGTAATGAGATCAAGATAATATAATAGAAAAAAATAAATAAATCATGAAATCTAATTATTAATTAACCTAATGTTAAATGATAAAATTAAAAGGAAAAAAAAACTTAAATCAATCTAATTAAACTGTTAAACTCATGACATAGGTCATGAGACTAGGATAACCATATAGAAATCAAACTACAACAAATTATGAAGCTCGATCTCTAATGAAACTAAATGTTGAAGGATAAAATTAAAAAATATAGATTTAAAAATTAGAGGCCAAATAAAAAACTATTGCAATGAATAGTGTTTTGTGATGTAAAGCACATAAAAAAAACCTACTCCTTCAATTTTTTTTTAACAATAATAATTAATTGATGTAAAATTACTAGAATCATATTTAACCAGTTTTTGACTTGTGCTCCATCGCAAGGCCAATAATTTTTTTCTGGCAAAAATAAATAAATATACAAGCTTTTTCAATGTGTTATTGACATAAAAATCCTAAGCATAAATTAAAAAACTTCTACATGCCTTTAATTAAATAAATCAAGAATCATTTCAACCAATATAAAAGAAAAAACAATAACAATAATAGACTCAATTAGAAAAAAAATCGAGAGATAAATGTAGATTAAGTTATTTGATTTGGTAACACAAGTCATGTATTTGGTTGTGTTTGATAACTTTGTATATTAGAATTAAATTTTATTAAAACAAACGATAATAGAAATAGATGTATACACAAATTGAATAAAATCAAAGAGAAAAATATAATGCAAAGTTCCACATATTTGAAAAAAAAAGAATATTATCATTTTATATAAGAACCAAATAAAAACTAAACGACATTAAAAGATACATATGGATGTCAATATAGATATTTGATCTTGAAACACAAGCAAGAGACCTGATTGTATTTAATAACTATGTTTCTTAAAACCAATGTTATAAAATGATAATTAAAGAAAAGACAAGTAGATAAAGACAATTGAAAAAAAATTAAGTAGAGCTATATAGAAAGAACGCTTACTAATATCTAGAAAAAAAAAAGAGTTAGCATCTTATTCATTAACCAAACAAAAATTAAATAATTTTCTATTAAAAAACAACATAGTTTAAAAATATATATATATTAAAATTGAAAAGAAAAATAACAAATAAAATATTCAATAACAAAAAATAAAAGAACAAAAAAAAACATTGGACAAAAAAAAAGGCTCAGGATGTGCATCTAGGTTGATTTTTTGTTTCTTGTCATTTAACCTTTATTTAAAAAAAAAAGCAAGTGAAACTAGTTTCGGGAGACCGGAAGTTCATAAAAAATTTAAATTGTGGTTTTTTTGCTAAAAGACTTAATTTTCAACTAAATTTTAACCTAAAATACCTAGAAAACACCCTACACGCCTTGACAAATGATGTGATGTTAGATATTGAATCTATGTCAATTTTGACAAATGATCTGAGATAATTTTTAGTGCCTTTTTTGTCCTTAATTTCTTTGTGTTTGAAAGTTTGAATCATGATTCATGATTAACTTCCCTTTGTTTGGTCATGCATGAGAAAATGAAAGTACTAGTGAGGAATCAGTCTCTTCTTTGCAATGTTCAGGTTTAACCTTTTTTTTACCCTTAAAAATTGACTCATCATCTTTCTCATAAGGTTCCAGAATTAGTTTTTCAATAACCTTATCACTGTGGAGAGTAATGATTGATTGGATTTAATCCATGTGTTGGCTTCTAGAGTTGCTTACACTTACATTATATTATCCATTTGGATTTTGTTGTGGATGAGATGGAAACTTACCTTTATCTTAAAAACTAAGAGTAGATGTGAATTTTACAAGAGTATTTTTAAAATATATTTTACTTTAAGCAAGTTGATTGTTGATTGTCTCTTACTTTTTAATAAATACATACAAAGTTTCCTCAAGATTTCTTCTAGGAGGTGAAGTATAAGGAGGTATATATCTATGAGAATTTTGAAAATTATAGTATGCTTGAAATAATGGTTGTGAAGTTTGTGCATTACTCTTCCAACTAAAATTTTGGTGATTTCTCCAACTAGGGTTATATATTTTATAAGTATGGATTATGATTGGGTCTTTGAAAACTGTTTAGTTGAGTGTTCATTAGTACAGATTTGATGCACAATGTATTGAACAGATTTTAATTGACCATTTTTTAATTCTAGTGCCTCGACTTTTCTAGCTAAAAATACAAACTTGGCTTGGAGGTCATGATCTTCTCTAAGGTTATACATTCCTCCACTAGATGTATGAGGTTGAGTTTTACCTAGTGCCTCATAAATGCCTATAATATCCTAATTTTGAGCATTTTTAGCTAGAAGTCTAGGTACTCCATTGCTTCATTAGGGTCTTTATCTTCAAAAGTTTCATTGCACATCAATTCCACCATTTGTTTATTTTTAAGTGTTAACCTTTCATAAAAATATGGAACTAATCTCTATATTTTAAAACCATAATGAGGAAAAGTATTAAGCAACTCTTGATATCTATCCCAACATTGGTAAAATATTTCTCCTGGTTTTTAAGTTAAAGTGGTGATTTGTCTTTTGAAAGAGTTTGTTCTATGAGATGAAAGAAACTTCTTCAAAAAATTATTGTTGCATTTCATCTCAAACATGAATGAATTTGTTCTATGAGATGGAAAAAACTTTTTCAAAAAATTATTGTTGCATTTCATCTCAAACATGAATGGATCTTGGTCTTAAATTTTATAACCATGTTTTAGCTTTATCGTTTAATGAAAAAGAAAAAAGCTTCAATCTGATGGTATTCATGTTGTAATTTAAGTCATTATAAGTGTTACAAACCTTCTTAAATTCCCTCAAATGCAAGTATGGATTTTCTAGATCTAATTCAAGAAAAGAAGGTAAAAGTTTAATAATGTCTAGTTTAAAATTAAAATGAGATGCATTGAGAGGGAAAACTATGCATAAGGGTGCAATTTTTATTCTAGGATTTATATGGTTTCTAAGTATTCTGACACAGTTATTCTTCTTATTCTCATTATGAAGTGACTGGTTATCTTTTTCGGCTATATTTTTTGAAAATGATAAGGATATCTTACAAAGTCTACCACTTAATGTACATGATCAAACTCTCATACACGTGTACGAAGAGAATAAAAGGAAGAAAACAAAACAAAACAAATAAAATAAAATTAGATACAAGAAAAATAAAAGGAGAAAATAAAATAAATATTATAATTTGTACAAGAATTTACCTCCTTGGCAATGACGCTAAAAATATAGCATGATCAAAAGATTGATGTCTTCTCCCAAGTGTAAGAGTGTCAAAGTAATAAATAACCTGGCAAGACAGGGGTCAAACCACAGAGAGGTTAACTATATAATAATAATAATAATAATAAGTAAAGAGGACTTTGAGATGTAAGATTAATGTGAAGATTAAATAATAAAAACAAATGTCAATGTTAAAGGATTCACTAATGGTATTTCAAACAAGTATAGTATAAACACTTTTTATTACTCAGCCAGAAACCACACAAAGGAAGTTTCAATCATATTATAAATGGTTAACATGATTGCATTAGTTATCTTATTCGAATAATGTTAATACTTGTAAATGTTGTCAGGTATTCATAATTATAACTTATGTTAACAACAAATCAAGTTACTTTCATAGCACAAGTGTCGGTTACACTATACGATTGGGTTATGAAAGTGTCAAGTATTTATTGTACCAAGTGTTATACACCATAAATTTAGATTAACCATTTAACAAGTAAAGTATTAAAAGTGAACAAGATAACAAATACAAAACATATTAGTATCAAACATTAAAGTTCATGTTGAGTTTACACTATATTTATTCTTACACCATTAGTATAACTTTTTCACCTTGACATAATAAACTTAACTAAATATAATAAAAGAAGAGAAACATAAATAAACAAGATAAGAACATAAATAAGATATAAGTTAACTAAGTAAAGGAAAGGAAATGAAAAGTATAAACAAGAGATTAATGAAAGGAAAATTTAAGCATTACAAAAAATATAAAGAAAAAAAGCAAGAACATGATTTTCATCTGAAAACTAAAATGTCTAAATGCAAGTCAAATGCCTCTTTTTATAGGCCAAAAGTTAAAACTATTGATTTGATGACTGATTGTTAAATGGGTAACAATCCTTATCTTCTTGTCTGAACAAAATGTCAGTGCTAACGTCAGAATTTAAACAGACTTAAATCATGAAAGTTCTAGAAAATTGTCTTAGTTTTTCAACAAAAAAAATTAAGGTTGTTTGAACTTCTAGAACTTAAAATATGGGCTGAACACTGAACAATATCTAAACTATGGGACAGATTCAAACTTATCTATTGTTGTTAAGATTTGGACTTCCAAACAAAAGAATTAAGTCTTGCATTTCCATGAATATTTTAGGTATATGTCTTAACTTTCTATCCATATAAACCAAATTAAAATCCAAGATCTATAACTCTAGATATGACCCAATGACTAAAAAGTGTTTCAGTTTGAACCGAACCACCATCAGTTTTCTAAGCTTCACCCTCTCTTTGTCTTTTCAATTTTAGTAGTTGAACTCATCAATCATTTTTTTGATTTATATGATAGGCTTGCATTTAAGATGAACATTTACCATAAATTAAAGGTATCTTATAGTATTAGACTTATTATTATAAAACATCCTTTAGTTAAGGAGTTATTGATACTTCAAATGCAAAATACTGATATAAAACCTTGATAAAAATAATTTTTTTAGTACTAATCAACAAACTCATTCATGACCTCAAATTACTGAAAAAATAGCCCAAAATCCAAAATCAACCTAAAAAAACTTCTTGAGCTCAAAACTACTATTTCAATGATGGGAAGGACAAAAAATATATAGATAGAACTCTCTTTATTGAATGAAATCTTTTTAAAAAAATCATTCTTTTTCATTGTTGGAATATGTATTAATTAAGACTCTCTCTGTGTAACCTAAATTCAACAAATCTCTCTCTTTCATCTCTCAAACTAAGGATTGAGAAATAAAAACAAATAAAATTTTAAACTACAATTGATTTTTAAAATATTAAAGGATCAAAAAAATATAATTTTAAAGTAAGAGAATCAAAGTGAACATTTTGTTTGAATTTTAAAATTGACACCCATTATGTCTTTTTTTTTCTATGGTCCTTTTTTTTTTCAATTATGTCCTATCTTAATAAATTTACTTAAATTGATATTAATTTGGTTATGAATGGGAAAAATAATAAAAAATTAATGAAAAAAAGAGCACTTCTAGAAATAATAATGATAATAATAATAATTAATTGATCAAGGAAGAAAGGGTAGGAACCAATCCCTGCTAGAAAGCATGATTCAAGGACTCAAGGATGGACAAACTCCAATTTGTGTCGTTGATAGTAGAGACTGTTTTTTTTAGTTTTCAATTCTAATTTTAAGTTTTTTTTATTGGGATAATTTTTTTTCTTAACATTTTATAATATATCTATTAAATTTAACTTGTGTTTAATTAATATCTCTTGACAAAAGAAACAAATATAATAAAAACATAAATATATTTGATTGGAGAAACATAAATAAAAATATACAATAAATTTATCTCTAAAATAGTTTTATAATAAATTTATATATTTTTAAAACAGAAAATACAAGGAAACATATCTTTTTTGTTTTTGTTTTTTCTATCCTAAAATAGTAATTAAAAACTACCTAATAAAATAATATATAGGAGACTTCACCACCGATTCTGTTAACTTGATTTTTGTTTACCAAATACCTAATGAAGACTACTCCAATATATTGATCAATTTTCTCAAAGTAGTAGTGAATACAACTTGCATCCAATTGTAGTTTCCATCCATTGGTCTTACATATAAGAAAAATAAATAAATAAATAATCATTTTATTATTAATTTATAGTTGGAATTATTATAATCTGATAAAGAAATATTTTTTTTTAATTGAACTAGAAAATAGTGTTTATATTTTGATGGCATGGGGAGGTTATAATATGGTTTGTTGTTTCATAAACGGCCCAAATTAAGTAATGAAGTGATTTAAAAGATTTCCTCATGTACTAAATTTATCTCGGTGTTTTTTTTATTTATTTAAATTAAGAGAGGTTCTTTTTGTTATATAACATTTTTTTTAATTTTAAAAACACATAGAGTTATTTATTTTTAACTTTTATTTTATTTAGGAGAACTACTTATAAAAATTACTTATATGAATAATTAGATAGAATAGTTTTGACCTTGTAAACTGAAAATGAGAAAAATATATGAATAAATACCAATATTAAAAAACTAGCTAGCGCTCCCTGCATCATCTCCGTAAGCCATTAGAAGATACTGCAGAAAAACAGCTATTCAAGGAACCACACGGTGATGTTTGCAGGCTTTACCATAATTCAGTGCAACAGGTTTATATCATCGAATCAAAGCCACAATAAAGAAGAGAATAAAATGCTAATTTTCATTATTTTTCAATTTTAAAATACATGATGAGTTGAGGAGAGCACAAGGAAACTGAAGCCTGCGTATTGATATTAGCATGTGCTATCAAAGCTTAGCACAAGGCCACATGAACGACAAAAGGCACTAATCCGAAGTAATCACTGATAACCGAGAAGCAGAACAAATCCTAATCAAACATCTTATATGGCAGAAGAAAAAAAAAGAGCAATAGCATAAGCCTAAACCTACACTGTTGAACGGCAAAACAGGTTCCTACATGATACCTAAAATTCTTTCTTCACAGGCGCGTTGGAAACCTACAGTGATGGTGATGTCAACAATGATGATCCATGCTGGAGCCAATCCTTGGCGCATATAAGGGCTTCAAGTGTCACAGGACGCAGTGAACTCCTGTAGCTATCTATCCTTCTGTTTTCAGTGTCAAACACTGAATCAGGAGTAACAGTAGACACTGGTATCGATAAAATATCAACGGCCATCTTGGAAAGTGTTGGATACTTCAGTCTGTTTAGTTTCCACCAACCTAACACATCAAACTCATGCACACGAGGCAGAAGCGACTCCTCTAGATACTGATCCAATTCTGACTTGAAATGTTGCCCACATGTAATCTCAGAGATGTATATATCAAAATCTGAAAGCCCATCTCCAATAGAAAGCATAGGTAGATCTTGAGTGTGTAATTCTTGAGGCTGCATCCCCTGACAGATTACTTGGAGTTGCATCTCTTGCAGCGGCACTTCTTCTGTCTGCATTGCTTGAGATGGAGCTTCTTCTGTCTGCATCACTTCAGGCAGCGCTTCTTCTGTCTGCATCTCTTGAATGGATACTTCTTGGGAGGGAACTTCTTCAGAGCAAATCTCTTGAGCAGATACTTCTTTGGAGAGGACTTCTTCAGTGTGAATATCTTGAGGGTGTATTTCTTCATTGTTCATCTCTTGAGCGCGTACTTCTTGGGAGGGAACTTCTTCACTTTGCATCTCTTGAGAAGGCACTTGTTCAGTGTGCGACTCATGAGGTGCTTCTTGAGGATGCATTTCATCTGAGGGTGGTTCCTGGGAGGGCACTTCAGTGTATATCTCATGAGATGATACTTCTTGGGAAGGCACTTCTTCAGCATGCATCTCTTGAGGGGTCACTACCTGTGAGGGCACTTCTTGAAGGAGCGACTCATGAAGAGACACCTCTTGGTGGTGCCCATCTTGAAGAGGCACTTCTTGAGGAGTTGCTTTGTCAGGGTGTACCACTTGATGAGGTACTTCTTGAGGGTGCACTTCTTGGGCAGGTAGTCTCTGAAAGTGTTCATCCGGAGCAGGTGCTACTTCAATTTCTTGTAGATTGTCTGATTGAGGAACGCTGACAAGCCCTTCTTCTACATCTGTTGCCGGTAGATGAAAATTAGGTGTAAGATATCCTACCAAAAGTTCATGAATACCATCATCAACACTCTTGATCCACATACCAGCATCCTCGCCAAAGACCTTCGGGAAGCTAAATTCAAGAAGCTTCATCTTAAACCTTGGATCCATGACTACTGCAATTGCCAAAACAAGGAAGCAATCCTTCCAATATTGATCAAACTTTTCTTTCAAGGGTTTGGTCAAGTTTCTGACAAAGGGGTCATGGCTCATGGCTGCACTTGTCAGCTCTAACTGGATTTTGTACACTTCATGGTAAAATACATGGGCAGGAGGGTATGATGGGCCTGTCAAAATGTTAGCTGCATCATATAAAAGCTTCAAGTATGTGCAGAGAATATCTGCCTTCTGCCAATCATCGATTGATGGGTTTATCTTGTAAACAGGGTCAGAAGTATCTAAGCAAGCAAATACTTCTTTCAATTCACAGGCAGCCACCAGCATTTGGTAAGTTGTATTCCATTTAGTTTGATCATCAATAATGAGGTCTTTTGTGCTAGGGACTTGAAGTTGTTGCCTTAGTTCAGTGAACTTCTCATCATGAGCTTCTGAAGTTTTCACATACTTCACACTTTCACGGATTCTCATGACAATATCCCCTGTGGCACTGAGTGCATCTTGTGCAAGACGACTTAAAACACGAGCATAGCAGTTCCCTTTCAGTAATTGACCACGGAGCACAAATGGGTTCTTGACAGAAAGAAGTCCTCTTAGATTTCCAATTACAGTCTCATTTGAGAAGGATTGATCAAGGGTAAGAGTAAATAACTTGCTCTCCAATTGCCAATCAGATAGGCAAGACACAATTGCTTCATTGAAGGCATAATCAGAATCATAGAAAGGTAATGTCACAACATTAAGGATCCGTTGCTGTAAATTCCAATCACCATCAACGAAGTGACCCGTTAAGAAAGCATATCCAATATCTAGATTTGAAGTCCCCAAATACAATGTGAGATTGACTCGTCCGGGAATTCCACCGATAAGGTTCAAAAGGCTTTGCTTCTCCCTCAGGTACACAGCCACACATTCACCTTGAATGGTGTTAAAATTCACCATATTGTATTGAGGTTGAAGAGTCCTGACAAAATCAATGAAAGCAGGATGTTCCACTATGTGGAGTGGATAATCATGCTGTATGATCATCTTAGCTATCTCATGGTTGCAGCGGTCCTGGTCCAAGGGAATGGCAGAGAATCCAGGAGATGCTCGGAAACGTTTCTTAGGAGGGCCTGTTTTCAAGCCTGGTGTATATGGTGATGATTCATTTTTCTGACGGCTTACAGGGCAGATTCCCAGGGCAATGTGTCGTTTGAGGTGGCTGGTTCCTGCAAGCTTTGTACCAGTAATGTATGCAAATGATTTCTTGCACTGTTTACAGCATGCTCTCATACAACCAGCTCCAACAGTTTCAATTGTGAAGTGTTCCCAGACAATAGACTTCTTTCTCCTCCATTTATTAGGCTGTTCCTCAGAAGTGGGTGGCCCATTGTTAATTGTTGGCGTCACAGGGATAATTGCCATAGTGGGACTCATGGGGTCTTCTACTTCCATGATAAGGCTTGATCCTGCAGTAGCATAGCAGGAATTAGATGGCGTGAAAAAACAAATAAGACAACGATGGAGAACTATAAATTTCATTTTTATGCAGAACAGTCATAACAAATTTCAAACTCAACTATAAAAAAATAAAAAAAATAGCATTTAAATAGTGTGCGAGGAATGTGTACCAATGTTGTCAAAAAGGAACATCAATAATGGTAAAAAGTTCAAATCAGAATCAATTGATCACCTTCGATTATAAACACTAATCATGGAAAGTGTTGTCAAAAGCAAAAGGCATCCTAAGGCATCAAGGTTGTCAAACATCCAAAGCGCCATGCACTTGCCTAAGCGCTCGCCTCGATAAAACAAGGCGCTATGCTATAATTTCAATTAAAATATATGTATGATATTATAATATATAAATCACAAATACATATGTTAAAAATTAAGATTAGAAAATCAACCTGAAACTCAAAATATTTGAACAGTCACAAAAAGTTATACTATTCAACCTTAAAAACAAAATAAGACAACTTAGAAGAGCAAATAGATTAAAATAGTTAAGCTTAAATATCATCTTCCAACACGTTATCAACCATGTTTTCATCTCCTTCACTCAAGGCCCCCATATGCATTTCATGATTATCATCTCTTATACAACTATACCCTTAAATTATTTTTGGTGGTAGATATAAAGAATGTGGGCAAATAGGTCAAAACAGGGGAAAATAACATATATATTGACGAGGTGCTCACGAGCACCTCAGCGCCTCTTGACAACACTGATCATGGAGCTCTTAGAACTAGCTATTTAGCTTCCAGTCCAATATACACATGCAGAATAAGAGCCTTCAAGTGCATTAAAAAAGTTCAATAATATCCCATATGACAGACTTTCAAATAACAGATGCCTGACTGTTAAACTAAAATGTCTACGCCAGCAAGAAACACCAAACATAAGGAAACGTTGAAATAGACATGTACACAGGCAATGGTTCGAAAAATTGGTGAGGATTGCAATTGTCACAGTTTGACATAGGACAACCAACAACCAGCATAGAGAGAAAGCTCCTAGGAATTTACTCAAAAGAATTACACCAAATGAGCTATATCATAACTATACAACCACAAAAAAGCCCTGACCCTGACCCTAGCCAAAAAAGAACTGATGAAGCGAGCTACATATCACTGACAGTAAACGAAGAAAGAAACAGCAGAGGCAGGACTATGAATCAAACCCAACAAGCAGAACAACCTTAACCCACCACACTGAAACAAACAGGAAGACAGTTTTTTAAGACAAAGCCACCATAACAGGTCAAAGAAAACAAGCAGAAACTAAGTAACAACAGCAACTTCTTCTTACCTTGACTGACTGATCTGAACTGAAGGGAGACAATTCAGGAAAAGAAACTACCGCCCTGCAAGAAGAAGAAGAATATCAAAATTAAATTTCTTGATTTTTTTTTTAAATTAGTTGATTAAAA
Organism: Populus pruinosa; assembly: GCA_026413675.1. Taxonomy (NCBI): domain Eukaryota; kingdom Viridiplantae; phylum Streptophyta; class Magnoliopsida; order Malpighiales; family Salicaceae; genus Populus; species Populus pruinosa. Next base: position 4,275,848 of record CM048594.1, read on the forward strand.
AAAACCAAAAAAGAAAATTACGGAGGAAGAAGATGATGATGATCATGATGGGCTTTGAGGCTTACTTGATGAGCTGCAAAGCAAAAGTTTAGAGCTTTCTTTTGAAAGCTTGGAGCTTTGAAATTAGAAAAGAAAAGGAAGAAATAGAAGAACCAAACAAAACCCTAAATTGGACCTTCTTCACAAGGGATAGGCTATGGCCTAAACAGATTCCGAGTCTGCTGAGGGCCTCTTCTACTTATTATTATTAATAATAAATTAGGCCCTATGTTTTTCATTATTTTCAATGTTAGTCCCTTTTCTTTAAAATCATAACTTCGTACCTTAATCAAATTTTCCTAATAATTTCTTTTAAAATTTCTAAATTAATGTTTTTGAAAGCAATGAAATTTAAAAGTGTTTCTGAAAAAATTTAAAAAAAAATTATTTTTTTATTTACTTCAAATTAATATGTTTTTAGTGTTTTTAAATTATTGACTTGTATTGATGTCAAAAATAATTTTTAAAAAATAAAAAAATCATTAACATGTTTTTTAATATAAAAAATTATTTAAAAAACAATCACAACCACACCGTTAAACAAGCTTTTATAATTTTATCTTGAATGGGTAAAATCAAAAAATTAAATCAAAAATTAAAAATATAAAGATACGATGAAAATAATTTTAGTTATAATGAAAAATAAAAATAAAGCTAGGCTATGATAAACTAAGAAAATTAATAGTTTGATATCTATTTTTTTAAATTAAGGGATTTACTAAATATTTCATAAAAAAACTCATGCATCAAGTCATAATTTATTCCATTATTTTAACTAAATAAAAGAGAGAAAGGGACAAATTTGCAAGGAAAAAGAAAAAATTGAAGTTGATATGGACTTGGCTTTGAGGTCCATCAATGTGCTTGGTGTGGCTGTACACATAGCCCACCTACCACCTATCCAATCTTGACCGCTGATTTGTTTCCAAAGGCAGATGGAATCTGTAAAAAGCCATCGTGTGGTTAGATGGACAAGGGCTAGACAACGCTCCAGTCTAGTCGAAAATTGGGATTCTATGGAATAAAGTTGAGTTTTTTATCACAACAAATTAATAATAGAAAAATAAATATTTAAAAATTACTATTATCATATTTGTTGCATTCAATAATAGAGACTTTTAAGATGCAATAACAATAATTATTTCAAATTATTTTAAACTCTTTAATTTTTATTTTTTTTCTTCACCATGCGCTTTATATCCTCATTATCATCGAGAATCATTTCGCTCTTTCTCATCTCAAAGCACTCTCACTTTCATCGCGATTCCATGCCTTCTCTCTCTACTACAATGTAATCTTTCTCTCTCTCCACTTGTGTGGTTCTCACTAAATATTTAGTTGTTATTTTATCATTAGTATTTTTTTTATAAATTTAATATAATTTATGTTAATTATTAATTTTGAAAATGTTAGGGTTTAAAATTAGTGATTTAAAAAAATTAAGTTTTTTTTAATTAGGCTACTTAGCTATAAAATACATTAATTTGAATTGTTAATTTTGTTATTTTTAAAGAAAATTGATGATTTTATATTATTGTTGTTGTTTATGAATTAGGGTTAAAGTTCATGTTTTTAAGTTTAAATTAGAGATTTAATTAAATTAGAGATTTAGTTGAATTAGGTATAAATATGTTATTTGGCTATAAAATACATCAATTGGGTTGATAATTTTATTATTCATGGGTTTTCTTTGGTTAGGTTTTCAATTAGGTTTTGTTAATAAATCATGTACTTTGATTAAACCCTATAATATTCTTTAAAAAGTATAAATATCATTTATACAAGTATTAATAAGGGATAAATATATCTGACATAAGTATTAATGAGGGATAAAAATCTCTTACACTTATATTAATAAAATAAAAATGTGGTAGGCCATGAAAAACTTTTATACAATTAAGAGTGTAAAATAGAATAGAATTCAGGCTAAAAAGCAAGATAATAAAAAATCCCAAGAGGTCAAGTATTGGGTCTAGGACATAAATATAGACTCAAAAGATTATACTCAAGTCACCCAGTATGATTCGAAGGGCATCACGACAAGCGCTTGATGCCTAGGCCAAACTTGTTTTCAAGCCCTTTAGGATTCAAACTATCTTTAAAATGAGTTTTGGCTGATAAAAAACTATTTAAAAAATATTGATGAGTTTTAGTCCATCAATTCATATATATTGATCTTAAAAATTCAAATTCAAAAGGTTATAAAATTATGAATCTATTGGGAATTTTTTTATTTTTTATTTTTCATTATTTTTTTAGAAAATGTTCTGGATCTTTTGATGTTTTATAGGAATTCCAATTTCCAAACAAAAAAATATATATAGTTTGAATAAAAACCTAAGAGTTTTTAAGCATGTTTAAGTTTTTTTAAAAATGTTGATGAGCTTTTTTATTTATATACAACGTGAAAGTTTACAACCCATCCGATTTACTTATTGTATGATATCTTAATTGAGGGTAGGGTAAGTAAATTGTCACACATAAATATTCATTTCTAAAATAAAGTTTTTAAATGGAAGTTGCAAGTTTTTATTAAAAGAAAGGTGCAACCATGGCAATAAAGAAGGCTTGAAAAACATTAACAATACTATTATCCAAGACACTTAATATAGAAAGAAAAGAGAAGGCCTTACTGGAAAGAAAAGAGGCTTTCATCCTTTCAAAGAAATTATTATTTGATGAGGAAAAAATAGTATAAAAACTAAGCTAGTAAAACAAGATTGTTTGAGATAAAAGAGGCAGTGAAATCATTAATTAAAGCCTATTATAAAAATTGGTAATCAAATATTCTAAAGTTGGAGGTCTTTTTATTAGGGCATCAATTTTATGTAAAATTATTTTTTTTTTTTTCTTAACAAGGTGTTAACTATGTATTGATTGAAGTATTTTAAAATAAATAGAAGTAATTTCTTAGCAAGATAAGGTAAAATATAAAAAAAAATTCTTTTTTTTTGCTAATAACATAACTCAACTGAATATTATGATTTAGTTGTTATCATCACCATCATCATCATTATTATCAAAGAGTCATCTCAACACTAAAGTTTAAGTTATTAAGTGAGACCCCAAGATATGATTTATATCACTTTTTAATACATCTTCCTTAAATAAAAGTTATTTAAGCTTGAAATTTGCACATATCTATACTAACTTGTGTTTAATTTTATTAAATAGAATGGTGGTAAAGAGATTCAAACTTGTGATTACTAGGTTAATTGTATTAAGAAACCATCTCAATCTAAAATTTAAGTTGTTAAGTAAGGTTTTAATATATAATTTATATTATATATTTATTAATTATAATAATCTTAACTTGTTTGTTTGTTTTATTTATTTATTAATTGTTACAAGGTCAATCCTTAGCCAAAACTTATTTAAGGAAAGCCTCTTCATCACTTAGACATTCTTGAAGAGATACATGAGAAAGATATAATAATTATAGCTCAAGTCAAGAGTACTAGAAAAAAAGTTTAAAGATAGGGGAAAAGAGAAGAGAAATGGATAACATGACATTAATGAGATGTAAGCAAGTAATGAAATTTATTTACAGAAATCTCATCCCTATAATTGTGAAAGTGCTTCATCAATACCAAAAACACAAGGTCCATTATCATTTACTTCATCATTGTCTATAACTTCATTTTCAAAATATACAAAATAAAAGGCACTAATGACAAGTGATTATTTCTTATAAATTAAAACGATGATTTATGTACTGAATATCATTGCATATGCTATTATTAACACAAACGATTAAGTTTGGAAGCCAACCAATATAATTGAAGCAATAAGAAAATTAGGATTTAAGGCATCAAATCTTTTTAAAGTAGTTTAATAGCTCGTAAATCATCCTATTATTATTAGAATATCTTTTGGATATTCAAAAGAGCTATCTTTTGAATGGTTTGAAAAATAAAAATAGTTTTGTAATATGATATTGAAATGTTCAAGTTATACATAAAAATTAGAACTAATATTTATGCAATTGTCATAAACTTATTTACACAATTGTCAAAAGCTTATTTTAAAGTTAAAACTTTTAAATCAAGAATTTTTATTAGAATATTTCTAGAATTATTTTTGGTCAACATTCCAATAAAAAGATAGGTATTAATATGAGATAGGTATATTTATATCTTCTTTAAAATGCCTATATTTCATGTCATTTTAATAAATATAAAGGTTCTTGTAGTAAAATGAAATGATTTCTGTAAAAAACAATAATCTCTATATAAAAGTAAAATAGTCAAGATTATCATCGAGTATTCAAATAGTATAACTGAATTTAATTATATGATTTAATAATTTATTCCAAACATGAATTCAAATTTGCTTATGAATTAAATTCAATTCAATATGTAATTTAATTCTAAACATGTTGTAAAAGAGGTAGTGAAATTAATATGGAGCAAAACACAATCCAATATGGATTGTAACAGTGCTCAAAAATATTTTTTCTTCTTCTTTTAATTCTTAGGTTTTTTTTTGTCACACAACTTTTTTTTAATTTAAACCTTTTACATTTAGTTGGTTTGAGTTTGGGCTTGATGATTTAATTTGATTGGCTTGGTATTGGATTGATGCGAGATTAGGGAATGATTTTGTAGCTCAGTTTATACTCACATTTGAAAAAATAAAATTCTATCTTATCCAACTAAAATAATTAAAGCTTTTGGGATTGAATGTGGAACTTAAACAAATTTTAAGCTATTTTGTTTTTCATTGAATCAGGGAGTGAAGTAAAAGAAAAGAGAAAAATTGTTTGGCGTATATAACACATGTACCAACAAGAAAGTCACTCAAGATGAGGCAGCATATATGACACACCGTGTGTATAAAAAGCGACCTTTTTTGATAGAGTTGGAGTCGTCTCAATGAGATATACCTGAATTGAGGATGCATATTGGTAGAAAAGCTTTAATTTAGCTCTAACAACCTTGTTTTTCCTCTCTTTTCTCTTTTCTCTCCTGATGATATGGACCATCCCAAAAACACTAGCAAGGACCCATTACATGTTCCAAATGGTCCAATGACTCGGTCCAAGATAAAGGCATTGAAAGAGACATTGAATGCATTAATTTTAAATGTTTCAACCAAGTCAAAATTAAAAGGTCCATTACAGTTTCAAGAGAAGACCCTAATATATCTTATCCATGTGCAAGTGAGATCCAATATAACCTTATTTGGGTCATAAGGTGAGAACAGCAAAGAAAACAAAATAATCCTACTACAATTTGGAAACAACATAGATGACTATATTTTCCTTTTGTTTCTAGGATTAAGGGGCTACATGGAAGGCTATAAATAAGCATTACATCAATTCTGTAATATTTTACATCCTTCCCTTTTTCTCATGACAGAACATGAATTTAATATTAAAGGCTTTATTTTATTTTGTTAACTACAGCCCAAAGCTTATTTGGGCATAATTAATACTTTGTTTTCAATTAGAATCCAAGGCTTGTTTGGATTAAGTTATGGGCTTTTCAGTTTAGGATTTTGGGTCAACTTTTTAGTGGACCTCATATAAGTCCATATAAGGGGTCTGTTAGGGTTAATTTTTCAAGAACTATTTAAACTCATGTAAGCCACAATTTTAGCAGCTTTGATGATAATTACTTCTAAATTTTTTAGTTTTAACGTGTGAGAGTGATTCTTACATTCTTCAATTCTTAAAAGAACTGAATTTGACTTATCGAAGATTAGCTAGCTTTGTAACATCATTCTACTCAATCCAATAATGTTGGTGTCTTGGGGCAGATTTCATTGTGTCACACTCTTATCAAATCTATTTCAACTTTCCAAGATCAAGATCTTAATCTTAATTGTGGGTTGCGTGACTATATAATCATGAGGTTCGCATCACCTAGGTTTCAATATCTAACTCTCCAAAATAGCAACATGGACTGTCAATTTTTTATGATATCAATTTTTATTTTTATTTTTTTATTGTTATTTTTAGCAATAATTGTAGTTTATTTTCACAAAATTTATGTTTAATAAACCTTGAAATGGTATTCAAAATCATAAACATGAAAGAGATTCGAGGTGGGAGAATGTTAAAAACAACCAATGAAACTGCAATGTAAGAAAATAACACAATCCATTATAGATTGAAATAGTTACACATAATAATTTTTTAGCCCTTTAACTTTTTTTTTTTTTTAGTCACTAATATTTAAGGTGAGACAAGGGTTGAAAAGTGGATTTTTTTTAAATGTCAAAGGTCAAAACTCGAGTTTTTGATGGTTATTGATCATATTATAAAGCGATATATTATTTACCTAGCATGACTTGTTTGTCTCATTTGTTTTTCTTTTTCCTTGAAAAAAAGGACAATGTGCTTATAGGCTTACACATTTAACCTTTATTTTTCTTTTTTTTCTTTTTATAATTTTGATGTAATTTCTTAAAAATCCAATAATTTAAAATATTTTAGGTATATTCTGTTATTCTACCTAATTAAAAATATAATTTATATACTATTTTATTATATTCCATTTCTAAGGTAAAATTATAGAAATATTTTCAAAATATCAGCAATTGCTCTTTTACATTATAATCATTTTTTAATTCAGTTAATTTACTACGATTGTGTTTTTTCATTATAAGATTAAATAAAGTGAACTTATAAAAAAAAACTTAGGTCATGAATTTTTCTTGTGTTTTATAATAATAATTGTATTGTCTAAATATTTTTTTTATAAGTTGAATAACAGAATATACCTAAAATATTTTAATAATACACATTGTAATGAATATATGTCAATAGTAGTTTTCGAAAATTCAAATAAAAAAAAAGCGCAATGCATTCTGAATTGGTATAATAATTCATAATGGAATAGGTGTAAATAAACAATAATTTCTCTGTATTTGTTAGCATTTCTGTTAATTGATATCAGTAATAGTGGTGTAGCCGTAAAAAACAAAAAACAAAAAAGAAATGATGCCATAGGAAGTATGTTATGGAGAAAGTAGTTTATCAAGGCTTAGTTACTGCAGCGTGCCTTTTTAAAAAAAATAATTATTTTTTTATATTTTTAAATTATTTTAATATATTAATATAAAAAATAAATCTTAATATATATATATAATATTATTTTAATATATTTTTAAAAAATAATTATTACCACAATATAAAATTAAAACACTTTACCTCAATAGTATGTCAAAAGTCAATACAAATTAGTTTTTTAACTAAAATATTTTTTTTTAAATAAAGAACAATCTTTTTTATATATATTAAAAAAAGAAAAAACCCAACCAACCTGCGACAAAGCCTTCCGCTTAATCTTCTAACAATAACAGCAGTTACATTCATTCAGTAAGCATTTAGAAATGTAATTACACTTGTATTTTTTAAAAAAATTATTTAAAATTAATTTTTTTATATGTTCTGAATCATTTTAATATATTAATTTAAAAAATAATTTAAAAAAATAAAAAATATTATTTAAATATATTAAAAAAAAACCCTTTAAAAAACAATTGAAAAAACACACTCAAACAGCCTCGAAAGACAGGGATCATTGAGCCATTTTCATGACATCAAATTGTATGTATGATCGTTTGCTCAAATACTCATCATATTTCCTGGCCCTTGCTGCTTTTGCCTGCTCATAGAATTCTTCTTTTTGGTGATATCATAGAAATTATTGTATTTGCTGGCAGCAGCTCTAACCAGCTCATAGAATGCAATTTTACACTTGAAGATGCTAATCTATATCAATTTGTCTAGAGTTGAATTTACAAGGAAAAAAGAAGAAGAAAAAAACGAAAGATTCTCCACCAGGTTGCTATTGAATTTTTCTTCAACACAATGCCGAGAGATGTCTATTTAAGCAATCAGAGTAAATGAATGCTTAGTCCTTCAAGCTAAATGGTACAAAAAATCTACGGCTAATGTAAAGCTCAAAGGCTGCTACTATTGTGACTCCGAATGTCACCACCAACTTAGAGGTTGTCCTTCAGCCATTTCAGAGCACCGTTTGTGAGAGAACTGTAAATGTCAATGCTTATATGGATTAATGCTTATATATGTATGTGTGGGCATGCATACGCGCCGATTTGCATCCGGCACAGGCAAGCAAAAAAATGAAGAAAAGAAAACTGCTGAAATAAATACCATAGGAAATCAACATGCAGTGCAGTAAATGATTTCCTTTTGAAAATATAAAGCCTTGCGATAGGAATTCATTCAAATATTTATATAGATAAGGCAGAACTTCTTAAGCATGGATGCTCACATAATCTAGTCGAGTTTTAATTAGCATAGGTCATTTTGGTCTCCTGATGCTTTAAGAATTGAAAGAATAGGTCACAAAGGGCAGGTGACAACTGCCCAGATTTGAAGAAAGAATGGCTCCTAAAAAGATACAGGGCAGCATGCAGCGATGGGCGAGTAAACCAACAGACAAATGCAGTTACAGTGATAAAATTCAACACAGTAAAGGATATGAAAAACAATATTACCCCGCAAAATCTTTCAACTTCTGCCATGGGTCATTTTGATCTCTTGATTCTTCAGTTGTCTCGGAAACAGTTTCCACCTTGCGTTCCTGATCTCTGGCTGCAGAAACAAAACAAATGGCATACTCATCTTGCACTACACCAGACAATACACATTAATAAAATTAAAATAAAATATAGGAATATTTGTCTATTCCATTCACAAACAAAATAATAAAACTCGTCATGTTCATGTATATTTCAGATAGTCAAATCCTACCCAAGGAATATGTTATTTCTGTAATTATTTCAGGAGAGAGAGAAAAACATATATTAGACAAATTACAAATATCAAACACGTGGCACTTCGTGAATTGGATAGCATGATATCATCTACAAATAGCAAACAATTGCTTACTGGCAGGCTGAGTCTTGAGCCGAGTTCGTGATCGAGTGACATTTTTATTACTCAGTGAAGCAAGTTCTTCGAGCAATTCACGTTCTTTGGCACTGATAAACATAAGCAACACTTTGGAGTTAAGCTCAAGTAAAGATGTTAATTATGTGTTTGACGGTATGTAAAGATGCAAATTCTTAACACCAAAATATGATCACAAGAAGCATCAAAATAAATGAGAAGAGGAGTTTATAAAAACAGAGCTGCAATTAAGCACTATGTTAAGCAATAATTATCAGTCAAGCTTAGTAATATAAACAAAAGATAAAATAAATACAATGAAAATTACCCATTAATATGTTATTAATTACAATGAAACAGAAATTATCAGTTTTATACTGAACATATGGAGCCCATCTTATCATTGTCAAACAAGATAAGAACCTAAATCACCATTTTAGCCCAAAGCTCACAGTGTACATTAAAAAGAATATTGCATATATCAAACTTAAACTACACCGAATCAGCCATTATCAGTTTCCCACCAACCATTATATATAGCCTATCTTATCAAGAAACAGATCATTGTGAGCTTCAAACAAGCAGAAACCTAAAACACCATTTTAATGGTTAAAAAAATGAAACTGAAAAGGGCTAATAAAGATCAAAGAGCAAAACAAAAGCCAAAGTGAAAACTACAAAAAATGGCATCAGAGAATAAGAAATAAAACATAACAATAAAAGTTATTATTGTGATATTGACCAGATGATAAGAAAATAAGGCCATACCTTATACGCTTTGGTATTGTAACTTTAATAGTAAATAAGTGATCACCGCGGATGGATGGTTTATTCAGTTTAGGTGCACCTTTCTTAGCTAGGACTAACACATCCCCTGGCTGTGTACCGGGTGGAATCTGAAGCTCGCTCATTCCTTCAACTGTTTTCACCTGTTTTAAATGCAGAAATCACAATTCAGTGTGCACAGAGATTTTGTATTATTCAGCCTTCTTAACATTGTATGCTGACAAGCTAAATATGCAGAGAGTTAAAGGACCAAATTAAAAAATTGTCATTGCAAAGGAAAGAATCAAAAGATGACATGTTAAAATTGGGGTCTTCTAGCATAACGGTCTTCACTCTACCCTAGAATTGTTCCAGGCACGGATCCATGTGTTTATTACACCAATCCACTTGGACGATTATTGCTCCCTAGAGATTTTCAGGAAACAAAAAAATGGATGAAATTGGAAAGGTCTTGTAGCAACTGAATCTCATTTGCATACATTTATGCACAAATAGGGAATCTGGCTCCATTGGACCATCCTCAAATAGTTTCAACTTTTTATCAAAAAAGAACAATAGAAGTTTCTCCTCTTATGCATGTAAAACTTTTCCAAGAAGAAAGTTGACTTGAGCTCAAACATTTTCTGGATGAGACCATCAACTAATCGAGCTCAACATTTACAGACCACTTCAATAATCAATCAGCATAAGTTTTACTGTGAAACCATAAAGAAAAAAAAGAATTAAAAATAGAAGCCCCATCTGCTGGTCTCTGTAATTTTACAACTCCTCTGGATTCTGGTAGTTGACGTGATTTTGACCAATAAAAGAGTATTTTTAAAATGGTCCAGAATGTGACAGTGAAAAGGGTCACGCTCTGCAATTCAGTATCGTAGTTCCACTCCTACGCAAAAGTGAGATTTTCTGATGTGTTATCTTTTGCAGTGGTGCACAAAATGAATATTTTATCTGCTTAATGTTTCATCAACTTAAATACTATCACTAGTTTAGATGAACAAAAGTAAAAAATTAAGGCATGCATAGATCTAACTGAGATGATAAAAATATGACCTTAGCAACAGTCCCCAGTATTGCATCAGCATAACTGATAGATATTGTTGAGGTGAGATTAATGCCATCTCTTTGGATTCCTGTTATCTCTTCAACATCAAGATACACATAAAGATCCCCTAGAGGACCACTGCAAAAATCAAAATCAATTACTGATTTAGAATCATGTTCAGTGTGAAACCTTCGGAAGATATACATGTAAACATTAGGTGATCAGTTGTGACACTTAAGAAAAAAAATGCAGTGATAAACATAAAGGAAAGAAAAAAAGTGAGCTGATGAATGCAAGGAGAATACATTTTACGAATTTATTCATAATTTTATATTTAGGAATTTTCTACCATTATTCAGGAAAAAAGTTTATTTCATCCAGTAATTATTGACTAGGAGCGTTAGTCTATTTCCTAATTTAATTAAGACTCTTTAAAGTCCTTATGTGCTTGTATATTGCATAAATACATACGTTCTATGTATTTTGGAGATGATTTGGTGAATGAATCTTCGGATTCGAGGTTTTCAATCTTTTTGCTCAATTTCCTCCATAAATTCTACATCATCAAGAGGAAATGGCATAAGAAAACATCGATGATGAGTTGGAACTCTTGATCAGTATCACATGAATCTTCTGTTCCAGTGACAAGTAGAACAATTAAATCAAAAGAACCTTTAAGCCTACATCACATTCACAAGACCACTTTATAACAGCACCTATTAGTGAACTCACTGCAATGCAGACAATGAGAACAACTGCAACTCATTAAATTAGCAGGACGCCAACGAATCAATCTAAAAACACACCAGAATAGCATTTACTAGTATTTAAGCACATATTTCACAAAAGAAAAGCAAAAAAAATTGATTTCAAATTTAGCACATAGATCTGAATGATGAATCATTTTCAAGTTGATTCATATCAATTAGAATATCAGCTACCACATCAACAAGCAGTTCGCTGTTTCATTTTAAGTCTGACATATAATGCATTAGGACACAGTATAATGTGCTATTTCGCTTACGAATTTAATTCTTGATTCCTCTTAGCAATTAGTTATCACCCATTTGTTCACTGTAGCCATTTATAATCAAGTCATGTACATATTTGAGAAGCATTAATCAAAAGCAAACTTATCTTGCACAGACAAAATAAAAACAAATTCCTCGCAATGATTTGCTAAAGAACAAGATGAAGATTGAAGATAGAAAGAGACAGGTTTAATTGGCATACCCTCTTGGTCCAGCATCACCCTCTCCAGCTACTCTTAGGATACTGCCTGCACCAACTCCTGGAGGGACCTTGACTTTGATATTTTTCTTAACACGAATACGCCCCTCACCAGAGCATTTTCGACAGTATTCAGAAATGACTTCGCCATCCCCACCACAATTGGGACAGACAGAAACCTAATACACAATAAGATGGAAATTGTAAGTCACTGCAGAGGGAAAAGAAAGATGGATCTTACAAAGAATAACGCATGATAAACCCTTCATAAGAATTCCTATAAACAAAATACAAGAATAATAAAGAAAAAAATAACAAATCACAAAATTTATTAACTTATCAATTTTCTATTATCTAATCTGCAATTCAATTTTTTCTTAGACTTCTTCTTATGTAATGCATGAAGTCACAACACATTCCATATTATGTTCATGTGATATTTTCTACTATAGTTTTACTACAGAAAAGTTCTTGAACCAAATAACATCACTCCAGCAAGGTGCCCCTCTAATGTTTAGCATATTGTCAAGCCATATAACCTGCTCAATGCTGCTGTCACTACCCTTATCACACGAGAATTCATTCGTGCACCATCCCATCCACCCATTTATTAAATGTCCTCTTTTTTTCCTGATTTCTAAAAAACTTATTCTGCTTTCCTCGCAGCCTATTAATATAGCTTGCCGGGAATAGAGCATATTTCCATGAACTCTGTTTATTTCCTAGCACTAAAGATCATAGTTCGTATGGATTCACAATCATATTGTTTGAGGAAAAAAGATATTTTGAGAAATTGTGGATTTAGGCAGCTATTTTGTTGAAAAGCAGCCCACCCCACCTTCCATTCATTTTGATAGCAGGCAATTATTTGCAGTTTTTAGAACTATCCAGAGCATCATAATGATGCCCAAACCTTGTGGAAGTAAGCAATGGAAATGTTGAGAAAGCTCCAATTCAAGAAAAGATTTGATTAGACTTTTGGAATTTCGTTTTTATATACAAATTTTCACACCATGTGAGAATGGCAGTGATGAACAGTCCAGAAAGCTCAAAAGAAGCATGCCCTATTACCTGTGAGAACAAGCCAAAGGGAGTTTGCTCAGTTCTCATAACTTGACCCCTGCCACCACAGGTTGAGCATATCCTCATCTTGGAACCCATTTTTGCTCCCGTACCAGCACAAACTTCACATGTCTCCAAATGAGAAAGCTCAAACTCCTTTTCTGCTCCGAATATGGCCTCAGAGAATTCTAAACTAATGTCATAGCTGAAACAATAAATTTAGCTGTTAGCAATCAACAGCAATTCTAGTATAAACTCAAGGACTATCAAATACCAGTAAATATTAATTTACAAACAGTAGCCTTAACAAGGTGCTATTACAAGAATCACGTGTCATTTCAAATCAATGTATGAACCCACATCATTAAAGCCACTTATGCAGATCTGCTTTGTTTGTTTCCACAACTCAAGAAATAATCAGACAACAACAAGGTTTTCATGGAACACGACATTATACAATCAAAATTCCAGTAAGGAAAATGCCAGAAATTCTAAAAGGCATGCTGTGTTGGTTTGGTTCAGTTATCATTTGACTAGAGTTTAGAAATCTGTTACTTTGATGTCAGCTCCCAGAAAGCTGGCCAGAACATACTGAATGCTAGTTAGAAGTTGTAGGGGATTGGAAGATTTAAAGGAGAGGGAGAGAGTTGTTGTAATAACGCTTGAGAAGTGTGTTTGGAAAAACCTGCACTGAGCTGAAATAGGATTAACAAACAAGTAGACCCCACAATTGACCAAAAAAGCAGAGTCATTCAGTGTGATTTATGGGTGCTTTCAATATGTCAGTCCCTCACTTGGTCTATTTCTAGCTGAAGTGGAATTAACACACATATGATACCACAACAATCTCCATTCACATGCAAGTCCCATCCACATAAAGCAGGATTCTCTTTCAAATGAAAACTTTTGATGGTCCAAGTGTCACAGCAGATCCAAGAGCTTGCAAGCATAGGAGTTGACTCTCAACCATAAGATAGCTGACCACTAATTACTCCATCTTGCTCTCAATATGAGTCACACATGCTTTCGAATCACTTGAACATAGGAAAGAAAAACAACCACAGGAGTTGCTGCATTATTGCATCAAACACTCACCCAACCATGACTCTTCAGCTATAACATCATTCATTGTGCACAGAGGGATAGCCTTTGGGTAAAACTAGCACAAAGCCCAAATGACTCTAGTTTACAGGTTGGAAATCACAGGCTGAAATCCTTGTGTATTTGGCTCTCACTTCCCCACTTTATGCTGATGTTAATTAACTTGTCTAATGGGGAATTAACTCACATAACCAGACAACCACAATTTAAGAAATGGATATCACTTTCATATTAGCTCAAATATAAAACAGTTACAGACAATGAGAGAAACAAACAAACAAACAAAACAAAACAAAAGGATAGAGAGAAGAAGGATGGGGAATTAAAAGGCAAGCTAAATCAATTTATATGGCATCCAGCTGATATTATCAAGCAAATTTATCTTCAAGTCACCTTCTACAGATCAAATTTATTCGAAGAAAAACCTTAATCCCAAAATGAGAGGTAACTTGAGCATTAATATACTCCGATGCTTGTTCTTTAATCACCAAGTTCTGTTTTGCGATAAAACCAGTTAGTCTTAAATACAGGGAAAAAATCGAGCCAATTAGCTGGTAGAGCTTTTATAAATGTGCACAGTGAGTCTCTATCCGTGATTTTCTTAGTTTATTTTTCCCTGGTATCTTTTTTCTTTCTATCACTTGGAGGTACATTTCGTGTTAAACTGAGTAGAGATATTGATGAAACAGGGCTACAATTAACAAGGGCAGGTTTAGACGTGTTAAAAGATAAGTCTTTTATTGGAACCAAACTGGACCACACTAGTGGTATTCTACTATACATCCAGGCTACATCAAATGAAACAAATGCCAGGACCATCAGCTGGCATAGTGAAAAAAGAAAAGAAAAGGAAAAGAAAAGATGTACACAAATATTAACTTACCGTATGTCTTCACCCTTAGTAACAGTACTACGACGACGTGTCTTGAACCCAGTTTGTTCCATGCCAGGAAAACCACCCATGCTCGGCCCAAAGAATGTCTCAAATAGGTCAAAAGGATTAGTCTGTAGAAGGAAAAGTAATTTTGTAAGATGCATTGAACTTTATAGCTGTGTAGAAGATGGGTGTAACCTAGTTTAATAACATAAACATGTGTAAGGTGGGATCCATTGTCGTTTGCTACTTTAAATGTTGGCATATATATTGGCAAAAGTTTCCTGGTTTAAATGTTTGCATGTATATGGACAAAAATTGGCATGCCATGCGTAAGGTCATTGAGGCAAAACTAGCTGGCATAGTGGAGAACATCAGAGCTAGGAAGCCCTTCTATAATTGATCCCACAATAGAAGAGTAATAATGGGTGCAGCATGACACTACAAAAGGTGCTGGACAGGAAACCTAGTTAATTCCTGATATATACCAACTTTTCACCAGATTATTAAATTTAAAAAAAATGGGGGGGGAAAAAAGAAAGAAATGGAGAAAGAACTAAAGAACAAAAATTCATGCAATACCGTATAAGCACTTGAGGGTCCCCCTACTGTACTTTTAACTCCAGCTTCACCGTATTGATCATACAGAGCCCTCTTTTTATCATCTGATAGCACCTGACAATATTATACTTCAGAATTCAAACGACAACATGATAAATGCAAAAGCTTCAAAAGAAAAATGCACTTCAAGCAAGCAACAACAGAAGAAGAAAAATTGGACCAACAGAAGTAAAATGAAAATGATTGATATAGGCCAGAGGGTTTTATATGATTAGTGAGATTATGAAAAAGGGTGTTGTGATAGGTAAGAATGATGATGAGCAAAGACTATAGCGCAACAAATGACACTAACTCTGGATAGACTTTCAACATTTAATATCAGAAGGTAAAAACCAGATGTTATATGTTTAGAAAAAAATCAATATATCAAATAATTAGCATCCATCTACCAAGGAAAAGATTGATTACGGCTTACTAGTTTATTGGGCCATGCTATTCTACGTGTTAGATAAAAAAAAAACTTCTGAAACATAAAAAAAATATCCAAGCCAAGGGAACTATTTGGCATTCCCAGCAGGTCAACCTTGAAACCTACCAACTCATATCCTTGTCGAACACAAGTTTAAAATTAAACCATGTTGCTCTAACATAACAAGGTCGACTTGGCAGGTTCAAAGGCAATCAAGCAACCCGCTTCCTTGTCTAGCACAGGTTTAAAATTAAATTGTGTTAGAATTGCCATGATGTAACTTAGTCAACTTGGCAGGTCCAAAAACAACTATGATGACAGATAAAAAATATGGTTTGACTTATAAAAAAACTAAAGAATACAATTCTTTTAATATTGAGATAGGGACATGTTAGATCGACTTGAGCTTTGTGGCTTAACAGTCAAACTCATGATGTGGGTCATAAACTCTACAAGATTTCATTACTTTTTTTATAAAAAAAAAGAGGGAGGGGGGTAAGGAAAAAAAAAAGGGGAGGGGGCTCCTTAACTGGGAGGTGAGTCATCCCCCACTCCTTTTAGTGTTTAGTAGAATGATCAACCCGGCTTGGTATTAGATCCATGAATGATAAATAAGTGAGAAATGTAGAAATACAGTAAAACATCCAGTACCCCACCCAAACAAGTCAAGAAATGTAGCAAGATGCATGACATGGTTTATTAAGAGCATTATCGATAATGAAAACCTGCCCAGACATAAAACTAGTCAGTTTGGATACTACAACACAACAATTTAGCCAATATGCTGTCTTGAAAATTCAAGGGCAAATTTTGGATTTGATTTCTTATACATACCTCATACGCAGAACTAATCTCCTTAAACTTTTCAGTTGCTCCTGGTTCCTTGTTGACATCAGGGTGGTACTGAAATTATTGTAAAAGTTAAAGCAATCCTTGACAAAATAGATGTTTGAGGCTGTCTTCAAATTTCTACCAGGATGCAAGCCCAGCCCCACCCACCAAAGAAAAAGAAGACAGAATAGAGAAGACAATCGAACTATCAATAATCCTTGCATAGCAGTGCAATCATCAACACAGTTGCTTCTTATTGATGATTATAGCACATCTAGTGAAGTTAAAGCACATTGTAAATAAGATAACAAATGGAAGCAAGATGTGCATTCTAATTTGCAATGGTAGGATTATCTCTATCATTTGCCTTATAGCTGACAATTGGCCATCTACAGGCACTCGTAAGTGGCTGATATATGCTCGGAACATAAGAGAGGATGCCCTTGGATATCATTTTCTTGAGATATTTTTACATGAGGACTCATAGATGACAAGCATGTCCGCATTGGGACATTCAGGATGCCAATCGACAACTTTAACCACAACAAGTTCCTTGAGGGTAAATCCGCCTCCTTGGGCTGAAGATTGCATGTGGATGTCTGAAAAATCCATCTATATTGCTCTTCTTCTGACCAAGAAACTTTTAAGAAATGATTTTAAGAGCCTACGATCACTCAAATTTTAAGACTGTGAAGTTATGGACAACATTCTCAGTCTTTCCAAGTCCTGCTAAATCTCATAAGAGAAAACATAATATCCTGATATAGCATTTCTGAAAACCATAAAATAAAATGGACCAGGGAAATATAACCACGGTGCTTCTTCATTAGGACGATCACAGATCCCTATAAAGCGGATTTCATAAAGGCCTGAGTATCATGAATTTCTAAAAATGCATGCTTTGAATTGTACCAAAAGGCATAGCTTTAACACACTACCATGTACATAGGACGAGGCTGCAGTTCAAACAAAAAAGCATGAAGGATTACCGTACTATTCAAAGATGAATTATCCAAAACTCAATAACCAACAACAATTTAAAGCTTCTATTCACATTAATCCTCAGCCCACAAATCCAAAAGAACCACCAAGTAACAATCAAGAACCCATTTTTTATTCATGTTGGTATCTGACGAACCTTGAAAGGAACCAGAATCTTCTGATTCCATAATCTTTTCAAATCAGTAAAAGTTAACAACTTTGTAAATTCAATTCCTATCAAGAACTTGTTGCTGCTATTCGTTCACATTTCCCAGAAAGCCAAGAATAAAATGAAATCATATTTTTCAAGAAGGCCCAAGATTGTTAGGTGGTTTAGGTGGTTACCTGACGAGCTAACCTTCGATAAGCAGCTTTGATTTCTTTACTGGTAGCAGATTTGGGGACCCCAAGAGTAGCATAGTAATCCCCAGAAGCGTAGACGAAAGGCCCAGGACCATTGGTATAGGCCTTTGTCTTGGTCTTGCTGAACCTGACAGTTAATATGGGTGGAGAAGCAAACTTCCTACCTGTAAAGAAAGAAGAAGAAGAAGCAGATGGCAGTGATGGTGAAGAGAAGGTTAGCGAGGGGCGGAGGGAGAGGGTTGCTGTTGTCGCAGTGGCAGTGATGGCCATTGAAGAGAAGTAGCAAGAAAATGGGTTTAGGACAGGTTTCTGGGCTTGCTCCCCATGGCCATCATTTCGTTGTGATTTTGTATGGTGAAGGATGGATGAGTGGAGGAGGGGGAGGTGGTGGGAGTGAGAAAAAAAAATGGAAAAATTATGTAAATCGAGAAAATTAAAAAATAATAATAATAATTAAAAAAACCAATCGAAAAGAATCATAACTAAATTTATTAAAATTTTAAAAAGATTAGTTAATTTTTATTTTATAAATTTAAAATGAAAAAACTCAACCTAAACCAAAAAAACCTAACTAAATTTAAAAAAATCAAAAATAAATCTAGCCAAATTAAAAAAATCAAGCTAAATCAATTTTATTTTAAAATAATTGAATCAAACTAAAATTTATAAATTTAAATTAAATTTAATTCAGTTTTAATTTAAAAATTAAATTCAAGTCAGTTTTAATTTGAAAAAAAAAAAAAACTAATAATTGCAGATGTTGAGTTTGAGGGTCCGTTTGTGTTGCTTTCCCGTGCTAGCTAGCTAAGTGGCACTCACCACAATATCATGACACCGTTTGCCATCACATTGAGACATACTTGTACAAGTTACGTCCATTAATAGAACTGGAAATACAGAGTGTTTGGTGCTGGGAAGCCACGCTGGACTTTTGTTGTCTTCCTCGGCTTATTGAGAAAAATAGGTTTAGAAATAATATAAATTATTTTTTAATTTAATTTTTATAATTTAAACTAATTAATAGAATAAAATAATATAAGTCGTTCTAAATTTTAAATCTATAAATATTTTAATTTAAAGGATATTAGAAAATAAAGTTTTTAGATAAAATGGCTCTTTGATGAAAAGTTTAAAAATTCTAAAGAATTAATATTATTATTAAGGGTATTTTTGAAATATTATTTTTAATATCAATTTAAAGAGGAATTACTTGGTAAATTAGAGTGTCTCTCTCCTAATTTACTTTTGTTTATTTTTAAAAAATTAGATTCCAAATAAAATTCAAATTAATATCCCCTGAACATTCCAAAATAAGAAATTAATTTAACTCTTGGAATTTAATTTAATTCCAAGATTTCTTGTTAAAAAAAAATTAAATTTTTTTAATATGTTAATTCTAAAAATAAAAAAAATATTATTTTTTATTAAAAAAAACTTTGCACCACCTTGCATATTACACAATATATTACAATTGTGTATTTATGTGTTTGGTAATATGATACCAAAATTAATTTTTAATTAAAATGTATTATAATTATTATTTTTATAATTTTTTATTTTGACATCATAAAAGCACTTAAAATAAATATAGATTTAATAATTTTTTAAGTAAAATATAATGTAAAAAAGCGAGTTAAACGTTTTAGTAACGAGGCCTGATAAATTCAATGAACTGAATCAATGGTATTTTTTTATATTCAAATTCCTTTTGAGATTGTGAAAAGGAGACTTTATATTATCTAATTTATAAACATCTCTCATCATTAAATAAACAAATGTCAATCAACATGAGAAATTTTATAACACTTAAGAGTAATTATTGAAATTTAAGTTATTATTTAATATAATTTTTAAAATTAATTTAATTTTTCAAAGAACTTTTTAGCTCATGAGTATAAAATATATCAAGAAATAACCTTTGATTTAAATTTAAAAAAATAAAATTTAATGAAAAGCTAATTTTTTTTTTACTTTCAAATTTATTTATATCTCTACTAAAAAAATTGTTTAAGTTGTTTTTTTTGTGAAAAAACTTCTAATTAAAAAAATTTTACAAATAAAAAATTATCTTTTTATATTGTTGCGTTAAAATTACCATGACATGATTTTTTAATTAAAATTTGCTTTTTTATATAATGCTAGTTTTATATTTTTTAAAAAAATCATTCTTATAGTATGAAAGACATGAATAAGGAAGGAGGGTTTTGGCTAAGAAAATATTTTTTTTTATTTATTTAAATCATTTGAATTCTTTGGAATTTTAATTTTAATTTTAATTACACTAAGTTTTTATTCAAAAAATCATGCTACTTATAAAAAATATGTTTTTTCATAAAAAAATGCATTGACAAGAAAATGAGATTTTAACTAAAAAATATGCTTTTTTCTTTAATTTAAATCATTTGAATTCTTAAAAATATTTATTCTGATTACCACAAAATTAAATAAATTTCAGGAATCGTCTCGCAAGAGCACATAAGCATACAGCTAGCTATAAATTAAAGACCAAGGTGTCACACTGTTTTTGTAATATTCATTTATATTTTAAACTTTAACTTGAAAAAATAAACTATCATGACTGAATTGTAAACTTTGTAAACTACAAGGACTAGAATGTAAAAAAGTTGGCACTGTAGGGTGAATGGATAATAAAATATGGGTAATGAATTTTGACTGGTAAAAATACATGTCGCAAATTACTAAGACCAAAATATAAAAAATGTCAAATGTACGATGGCTAAATAATAAAATACTAAGCATGTGCCCCATATCTGTATTTTTTTCTACAAAAATGATATTTAAAAATAATATCTATATATTACAAACACGTTTTAAAAAAATAAAAGAAATTAATAATTTGAGTTATAACACCAACTAAATTAGTTTTATTTTAATTATATGGTATAGAAAATAATATTAATTGAATTTTTTAAAAAACAATATCATGGTATCTTAGGGGGAAAAAACAATGAAAGCACTAAAATGGATAAAACAAAGGATAAAAAATTAGACCTGGTCAATAAAAAAAATGGTGAACATTTAAAATAAAAAAATGGTGAAGGAACGAGGGTAAAAACTAAATAAAAAATAAATTAAAGGGGAGTTAATTTTTTTATTTAAATGTCTAACCCAGAAGAAAAATAGCTCGAGCAAAAAAAATAAGAAAAAAATAAAATATTATAAATTTGGATTGCAGGTTGAGATAAAATATTTATAAAAAGATTAAAAATAAAAAATAAAATTGAAAAAATAAATAAATAAAAAAAAAAAGTTGACAAAAACAATTACAAAAAAAAAACTTTTGGTTGAGGGTTAAACTAAAGAGAAAAATGATTTATATACTAAAACGCATAATTTCAAGGTTATTTTGATTATTATTATTATTATTATTATTATAACTACTATAACTACTACTGTTATAATTATCATTGTTAATAATATTATTATAACAATCATTGTTATCATTGTTATAATAAAATGATATTATTATTGAATTTATTAATATTTTGTTCACTATTTATTATGTTGATAGTATCATGATCATAATTATAATTATCGTTAATATTTTTTTTTTTATGATTATCATTATCACTATTACTATTATTATCGCTATTATTGCTCTAACTACTGCTATGATTATTATTCTTATTGTTGTTGACATTATTATTATTATTACTATTATCATTATCATTAATATTATTACTATTATTATTGTTGTTGCTCCTGCTTCAACTAATACTATAATCCCTATTATTGTTGTTGTTGTTATTATTACTATTATTATTGTTATTACTGTCATAGCAAAAATCATACACTTATTTTTTAGTGTAAAATTATTATTATTTATTGTTATTATCATTGTTACAGTCACTATTACTATTATTAATATTATTTTTATTTTCATTTTTATCATTGATATTTTTATTAATATGATTATTATCATAATTATTAATATTATCATCACAATCATTGCCATAACTAGCATTATTACGATCATGATAAATTATATCATTATTGCTATTATCACTATTAATAACATTATTATTATTATTATTATTATTATTATTATTAGAAGTATTATTACTAATATTATTATCATTGCTGCTACTATTATTGTTGTTGTTGGAAAAACAAAAATCTTGAATTTGATTTGAATAATAAAATTGAAAACCATGAAAACATTGCAAAAGAATCAAGAAATCATAAGAAGAAAGATCAAATTATTATTTTATTATTAAAAAAACAAAAATCACAAACTTAACTTCAATGATAAAATTGAAAGCATAAAAACTTTGAGAAAAAAATTAAACAAAATAAAAAATAGAAAGGTCGAATAGAAAAATATATATATATATATATATATATATATATATTATAATTGAAAAATTAAATTGAAAAATAATAAAATTGTAATAAAAGGAAAAGGAACAAAAATAAATTATCTTAAAAGAAAGAATTGAACCTGAAAAGCAATAAAAATAAAGACCATAATGTATCTCTCATTACACGATAGAAAAATGAAAAGGGTGATTGACACGACTAAAAGATTGATGTCTTCTTCCAAGTGCAGGAGTGTCGAAGTAATAAATAACCCGGCAAGACCGGGGTCGAACCACAGGGAGGTTAATTGTACAAATTATAAACAACAATTATAAACAACAATAATAGTAATAACGATAACAATAATAATAATAATAATAACAACAACAACAACAACAACAACAATAATAATAATAATAATAATAATAATACTAGTAGTAGTAGTAGTAGTAATAATAATAATAATAATAAAGAAAGAGAAGAAGAAGATGATGATGATGATGAGAACTTAGAGATGAAATATTAATATAAGGATTAAACAATAATAATAACAAATGTCAAGGTTAGAGGTTCCACTAATGGTATATCAAACAAGTATAGTATAAACTCTTAGTATTGAATTGGAAACCACACACAAAGGAGGTTCCAATCAGATTATATATTGTTAACATGATTACATTAGTCATCTTATTCAATTAATGCTAATACTTGTAAATCTCGTCAAGCATTCATGATTATAACTTATGTTAACAACAAATCAAGTTCCTTTCATAGCTCAGGTGTCGGTTATACCATACATTATGGGCTATAAAAGTGCCAAGCACTTGTTGTACCAAGTGTTATACAACATAAATCAAGATTAATCATTTAACAAGCAAAGTATTAAAGAGTGAAGAAGATAACAAATATAAAACATGTTAGTATCAAACATTAAAGTCCATATTCAGTTTACATTATACTTATTCTCGCACCATTAGTGTAACCTTTTCACCTTGACATAATTAACTTAGCTAGATATAATGAAAGAAAGCAAAATAGATAAACAAAATAAGAATATAAAAGTTAACTAAGTAAAGGAAAGGAAATGAAAGGCATAAACTTAATATTAATGAAAGCAAAGCATAAACATTACAAAAAATACAAAGAGAGAAAGGAAGAGCATGATCTTGATCTGGAAACCAAGATGCCTAAATTCATGGCAAATGCCTCCTTTTATAGGCCAAAATTGAGAACTATTGATTTGATGACTAATTGATAAGTGGGTGGCCAACTTTTGACTTGGTGACAATCCTTATCTTCTCTTGTCTGCCCAAAACATCATTGATAACGTCAAAATTGGAGCCAGTTGTAAATATGAAAGTTGTAGGCAATTGTCTCAGCTTTCTTGTGTAAAAAATTCAGATCATTTGGACTTCTAGAACTCCAGATATGACCAAAATACCGAACAGTGCTCGGGCTGGAAGACAGATTCGGGCTTCTTTGTTGTTGCTACAATTTGGACTTGATAATGGCCTTTTTAGATCTTGGGCTCCATATGAAAGTTGTAGGCTTATGTCTTACCTTTCCATCCATATAAATTGGACCTAAATCTGAGATATATAGCTCCAGATATGACCCAATTACCGAACAATGTTCCGATTTGGATTGCACCGACATCTCTTCTCTGAGTTTGACCATCTCTTTATCCTTGCAATTTAAGTTCTTCAAGTCATCAATCAATCCTTTCATTTATGTGATAGGCCTGCATTAAAAATAGACATTTACCATAAATTATAGGTATCTTATATTATTAGATATATTATTATAAAACATATTTTAGTTAAGGAGTTATTGATACTTCAAGTGCAAAATGATGATATAAAATCATGATAAAAATACACTTTTAAGTACTAATCAGTGATAAAAGAAAGGGCCACCAAATATAAATTAATCATCTTTGTATGACTGTAGTGCTATTCATGTGTTAGCATATTAAAAGTATATATTAGTAATTTTTTAATTAGAAAAAATCAATATAATGTTAAATACACCATCACCCTTAACCAACCCCATTGATTATCAAAATAAAATAAAAGATATTAATACCCCTATACACACAATGTGTTTTTTTTCACCTCAATGACAATTATGTAATTGTGTTGTCCCATTTAAAAAAAATACTAAAACACTCTTGACCCTTGTCAAACAATATTAATTTTTTGTTATTCCAAGGGTAATTTTAATATACTTAATCAAACCACTATTATAAATTATTATAAAAATATACTAATAGGCATCGACTCCACAATTTTATTTTATTTTTTAATTTTGATTATCAATTGTTTTTCTCTTTTATTAGATCTTTGTGGCCAAATTAATAATTAATTTCTTATAAATTATTGCATAAAGTAAATAATAGAAAACAAGGACCAAAGTGTGTAACATAGAAAACACGTGTGACCATTCTAAATTTTATGTAAAGAGGCTCACTTTAATCCTTTATTATCTTTTATCTATCTTTTTAGCTCTGTTAGTTTTTATAATTTTATTTTTTGTTTATAATTTTATTATATTTATTTATTTTTTAATTTGAGAGAGTGAAGAAAAAGTTGCTAGAAATAAACAAGAAGAAAGAAAGTTATTGGCAGAGCCTATTTCTAGTGGCAAAAAACATTAATTTTAGTGTTAATTAGTTATATTCAGCAAAAAAGTTCCCTCGACATGTTGTTTGTCTCTCATCTTGCTGTAAAAAATAGATTAGTACTAAGAAATGTTTTTTTATTTGATTTTGTATAGTTTTGATTGATTTTAATGTTTTTTTATTTGATAAGTTGATTTATTAAGGAGTTAATGGCGTTTATTAGATTTTTTATATTAAAATAGATTGAAAAATAAATTTATAACTAATCAAATTTTGATTTTTTAGCTACTTTTCAGGTGTATGGAATTTGAAATATAACTACACATCTTTAGTCTTATTTAACTATTTAATTAAATGTTTGACTTTTATTTTTTTTCTACTTTTTATTAGATTTAAATTTAAATAAATTATAAAAAAATGACTTGATATTTTAATTATTATTCAATTTTTTAATACTTCTCTAATGAATTTCTAGGTTTTTACAAGGATGCTAGCATTTTGTTTCCATCATCACGTGCCTAGCATGAAAAAAATAATTTCACAAATATTCATTTATATTTTTTAAAAATATTTTTAAAATATTTTTAATATAATTTTTTCCTTTTATTCCATGTAAATGATACTTGGATTTTGTTTTAATATTTTTTTTTGTTATAGTTTTGATTTGTTTTTAATGTCATAACGTTTTAAAACATTGCTTGTATTTAAAAAACATGTTTTGCTCAAGATGTTGATAAATGAATGAGATTTAGATTAGATGGATACATTTTCTCTACTCATTCAAATAAGTTAATATATATAATATTTAATTTATTTTTTTAAACACACTGTAATTTGTTTTGACATGCAGTAATATTTTTTAATAATTTTTTGTGTTAAAATATATATATTAATATTTTTTTTTAAAATAATTTAAAAACACTAAAAATATATTACTTTAAATTCCATAAAAACAAATAAAAAATTAAAAAAATAGATATCATAGTTAAAAATGCGTTGCTAACAACCTCTTGTTTACATTTTTTATTTCTGTATTGTGAAAAAAATCTTTAGTCCGTCTGCGAGCAGAGCGCGGACACGTGACTAGTGTGTGTGTATATATATCAAACACCACTTACTGAATCAGTTTAGTCACTCTGCCTTTCTTTCTTCAAAACCTATTTTAGAAACGCACACTACTAATCTCAAAACCCTAGAAAGTAAATCAAATCATGTGGAACGACACCGGAGAGCAGCATATAGCGCCTCCGGGGACGGCTGGGCCGTCGATCCCACCGCCCCCACCGTCGCAGCCTTCTTACACCGTACTGGCAACGTCGCAAACGGTGTCGAATCCAGCGGATGCGGAGGCGAAGCTGGAGGAGAAGGCCAGGAAATGGCAGCAACTTAACACGAAGAGGTACAGTGATAAGCGGAAGTTTGGTTTCGTCGAGACGCAAAAGGAGGATATGCCGCCGGAACACGTGAGGAAGATTATAAGGTGAGTGTCGATTTTTATTTCTGGGTCTGTCGGGGTTTGAGGGGATTTGGTTTGTAGAGTTGCGGCTCTGGTTTAGCGCTTTGTGTTTTTTTTTGGTGCGGTGGTGTTTAGGCGTCCTTTCTGTTTTCTCAGCTTAGAACGGCAGTGGCTGTTTTCTTCCTTTTTTGATTATTTTGTGAAAAGATTATTTTTTTCTTTTTTTATGGTTTGTTCGTTCTTTTTTCAGCTGTTTTTGAATTGGATTTTGGCATTCCTTTTTTTTTTTGAATGTTTAAAATTGGCGTTTTAATCCGTTTTCGGATTTTATTGAAGTTTAAGTCGTTTGTATCTTTTAGCATCGAAATTTTGGTCATTGCAGGAAATTTGACATGTAATATGCAGTGTTTTTGTGTTTTTTTACGCCTAATCGCTATTTTGACTGCGAGGAGAGATGCTCGTATAGATGGGTGGGTTGCTTTATTTTTGTTATCGCCTTGAGTATTTTGATTGATCTTACTTGTTAAATTTGATATGGTCTTGTCTTAAACAGGGACCATGGTGATATGTCCTCGAAGAAGTATCGCCATGATAAACGTGTGTATCTTGGAGCTCTTAAATTCATTCCACATGCAGTATACAAGCTTCTTGAGAATATGCCAATGCCCTGGGAGCAGGTTCGTGATGTGAAGGTTCTATACCATATTACAGGAGCGATCACTTTTGTGAATGAAATTCCATGGGTTGTTGAACCTATTTACTTAGCTCAGGTATGCTGATTCGCTCTCAATGGCAAAGATGTAGATGTGGGTCGTATGTTGTTTTGCAATTGATACTTCTTAGATTTTGTTTATGATAATTGACCAAGTTTCTCATATTTTCATAGTGGGGGACAATGTGGATCATGATGCGAAGAGAAAAGAGGGATCGGCGGCATTTCAAGAGAATGAGGTTTCCACCTTTTGATGATGAGGAACCTCCTTTAGACTATGCTGATAATTTGTTAGATGTTGATCCTCTAGAGCCTATTCAATTAGAATTGGATGAAGAAGAAGACTCTGCTGTCTATACTTGGTTTTATGACCATAAGCCTCTTGTTAAAACGAAGCTAATCAATGGTCCTAGTTACAGGAAGTGGCATCTCTCTCTTCCAATAATGGCGACTCTTCACCGTCTGGCAGGACAGCTTCTTTCTGATCTAATTGACCGCAACTATTTTTACTTGTTTGACATGGAGTCGTTCTTTACGGCCAAAGCATTGAACATGTGCATACCTGGTATGAATTCTGCTCTAATATGCTGTGTATGCGTCTGTGTACATACCTTGCATAAATTTGTATTTATTTTTCATTTTTAGAAGTGCATTCTCTCATAGGATGAAAATGAAGTTGTTCTAACTTTCAATAACCTACTGAGTAGAGTCTGTAGAATCACTGTCAGTCTGACAAGTTGTGATCACTAAAGTAATGAAAAGTGAAATATTGGTGATAATTGTGCTGCGGAACTACAATAGTTACTTAGATTTAGCATATGATTGTCGATGCTAGACTCAACATGGGTTGCAGATATTGGCTCATCTGTTGTGCTGGTGTTTCAATCAACAATGCTCTAGACTCTTCTGGGTTAGAGATGCTTTTAAGCTATTTAATTTAAAAATCACTGGCTGATAACTCTACAAATTATTTTAGATGGTAGTTTGCTCAGTTTTGGGTTTTGTGACGGCTACTGATCAAATTATCCTTATGAATTGTCCTGGATGCCTAATATATTTCTATGTGGTTGGTTCGATTGATTTCAAACTATTTTTGTTCTCTTGTAGGTGGGCCTAAGTTTGAACCTTTGTATCGTGACATGGAGAAAGGTGATGAGGATTGGAACGAATTCAATGACATTAACAAACTCATCATTCGGTCACCTTTGCGGACGGAGTATAGAATTGCATTTCCTCATCTTTACAATAATAGGCCCCGGAAAGTAAAACTTTGTGTGTATCACACTCCCATGATCATGTACATTAAAGCCGAGGATCCTGATTTACCTGCTTTCTATTATGATCCTTTGATACACCCAATAACCTCCTCTAACAAGGAACGCCGTGAAAAAAAGACTCATGATGACGATGGCGATGATGAGGATTTTGTTTTGCCAGAAGGGGTGGAACCTTTTTTGGAGGATACACAGCTTTATACTGACACCACAGCTGCTGGCATTTCCTTGTTATTTGCTAACCGACCTTTTAACATGAGATCTGGACGGATGCGACGGGCAGAAGATATACCCCTTGTGTCGGAGTGGTATAAGGAGCACTGGTAAGATTCTAATTTCTTTTGTGCTGTTCACATGTATAGCCCTTTAGTGTTGTGCATGAAAAACCTTTATTTTTTTGTTGTGTTTCCAGTCCTCCATCATATCCTGTCAAAGTTCGAGTAAGCTATCAGAAATTGTTGAAATGTTTTGTTTTGAATGAACTGCATCATAGACCGCCAAAAGCTCAGAAGAAGAAGCACTTGTTCCGGTCATTAGCAGCAACTAAATTCTTCCAAACCACAGAGCTAGATTGGGCTGAAGCAGGTCTCCAAGTTTGTAAGCAGGGGTACAACATGCTGAATCTATTGATACACCGGAAAAATCTAAATTACCTCCACCTTGATTATAATTTTAACTTGAAGCCTGTGAAGACCCTTACGACAAAGGAACGCAAGAAGTCACGGTTTGGGAATGCTTTTCATCTTTGTCGTGAAATCTTGCGTTTGACAAAGCTTGTGGTTGATGCCAATATACAATTCAGGTTAGGTAATGTTGACGCTTTCCAATTGGCTGACGGTCTGCAGTATACGTTTTCCCATGTTGGTCAGTTGACAGGAATGTACAGATACAAGTATAGGCTGATGCGCCAGATAAGAATGTGCAAAGATCTTAAGCATTTGATATATTACCGCTTCAATACTGGCCCAGTGGGTAAGGGACCTGGTTGTGGATTTTGGGCACCAATGTGGAGGGTATGGCTATTTTTCCTACGTGGCATAGTGCCTCTTCTTGAACGGTGGTTGGGTAATCTTCTTGCAAGACAGTTTGAAGGGCGCCATTCAAAAGGAACTGCCAAGACTGTTACAAAGCAGCGTGTTGAGAGCCACTTTGACTTGGAACTCCGTGCTGCTGTTATGCATGATGTTCTTGATGCCATGCCAGGTTGTCATCTTTGTTATTTTTTCCTTTCGATGTTCATTTCCTCTTTGTATCTTTCTGCATTCTATCTATTTGTTATGTTTGTCTAATTGTGTGATATCAATTTTCAGAGGGCATTAAGCAAAATAAGGCTAGAACGATACTGCAGCACCTTAGTGAGGCCTGGCGCTGCTGGAAAGCAAACATTCCATGGAAGGTTCCTGGTTTACCGGTTCCCATTGAAAACATGATACTTCGGTATGTTAAGTCAAAAGCAGACTGGTGGACGAATGTTGCTCACTATAATCGTGAGCGTATCAGAAGGGGTGCGACTGTTGACAAGACAGTGTGCAGAAAGAATCTTGGAAGACTGACTCGGTTGTGGTTAAAGGCAGAACAGGTAATTTAACGCGTTTTGATATTTCTTTTTCTTAAATATATTCCTGTGATGTCTCTGCTACTACATGCTATAAATAAGTGGGCTCCATGGCTTATCGCTTGTCCTATACCTGTGTGGCTCACCAGAGCATCCTGCAGTAATTCTTTCTATTTTCATTACCTTCTAGGAACGTCAACACAACTATTTGAAGGATGGCCCATATGTCACTCCAGAAGAAGCTGTTGCAATTTACACAACTACTGTCCATTGGTTGGAGTCCAGAAAGTTTTCACCAATTCCATTCCCTCCCTTGTCATACAAGCATGACACTAAGCTGCTTATCCTTGCTTTGGAAAGGTTGAAAGAGTCATACAGTGTGGCTGTGAGATTAAACCAACTGCAGAGGGAAGAGCTAGGTCTTATTGAACAAGCTTATGATAACCCCCATGAGGCTTTATCACGGATCAAGCGTCACCTGCTTACTCAGCGTGCTTTCAAAGAAGTGAGTTGACAATTGAGCCTGTAGTAGCTTTGACTTTGTTCTATGCAGTGTCTTATTATGGATATTTGGATTGAAATTGAGCTGTTCTTTTTCCTTTTTCAGGTGGGCATAGAGTTCATGGATTTGTACAGTTCTCTGATTCCAGTTTATGAAATTGAGCCTCTTGAAAAAATAACAGATGCTTATTTGGACCAATATCTGTGGTATGAAGGTGATAAGCGCCACCTCTTTCCAAACTGGATTAAACCTGCAGATTCCGAGCCACCACCACTGCTTGTCTATAAATGGTGTCAAGGCATAAACAATTTGCAAGGTATCTGGGATACAAGTGAGGGGCAGTGTGTGGTGATGCTTCAGACCAAGTTTGAGAAGTTCTTTGAGAAGATCGACTTGACAATGTTAAATAGGTTAATATTCCTCAGCTCCCCGCATATGTTATGTTAGAGAAAGTTTCCAATCTTTATTCATTTATATCTCTTCCACTTTCAGGCTTCTTCGGTTGGTCCTTGACCACAATATTGCTGATTATGTGACTGCCAAGAACAATGTTGTCCTTTCCTACAAGGACATGAGTCACACGAACTCGTATGGTTTGATACGTGGCCTTCAGTTTGCTTCTTTTGTGGTGCAGTATTATGGACTTGTGCTGGATCTCCTGCTTCTTGGATTGACCCGGGCCAGTGAGATCGCTGGTCCGCCACAAATGCCAAATGAATTTATCACCTACTGGGATACAAAGGTTGAGACAAGACATCCAATTCGTCTTTATTCCAGGTACATAGACAGGGTGCATATATTGTTTCGGTTTACTCATGAAGAGGCCCGAGATCTAATACAACGATATCTCACTGAACATCCTGATCCCAACAATGAAAATATGGTCGGGTATCAGAACAAGAAATGCTGGCCTAGAGATGCAAGGATGAGGCTTATGAAACATGATGGTATGTAGTCTGTAACCTCCAAGTTAAATTAATTTTTGTTGGGATTCTTTATTTTGCTTAAAAAAGTAATGCTCTTTTGTGAATATCTTTTCAGTCAATCTCGGGAGGAGTGTTTTCTGGGACATGAAGAATCGTCTCCCTCGAAGCATCACAACTTTAGAGTGGGAGAACAGCTTTGTTTCTGTTTACAGCAAGGACAACCCAAACCTGCTTTTCAGCATGTAAGTATTCTCACTCTTGCACTGAAATTTTACTCGTGTATGCACATGCTTGAAGTCATTCTGATTATTTAATTTTTAAGTTTCTATTAGTGATATTGGTTTGAAATTTGATGTTGGTGTATTTATGCATCCGAAACCTAGTTACTCCTGCAATTTGGTTCTAACATGATAACATACCATCCTTTTGAATTCTTGTAATTTGTTCTTGGTGTGCTTTTCTGTTTGCTTATGTCAATTTAGTTATGCCTCACCTTTTTAATGTGCAAAGATGTCTTTCTAATCTTGAAATAGCATCTGGGTTTATTCTTTGTTTTGGGGAGGGTGGGGAAGTGACACTTTAATTTGGCCAGGTATTGTTTAGTAACGTATGCATTTATTAGCAACTTTTTTCCCCAACATTAAGTGCACAGGGCTTGAACCTTAACATGTTTCTAAGGGTTCCAAACAAAATTTCTAAGTGGATGGTTTTTCTTTATATTATTGTTGCAAGAGCTTGTATCTTGGGAAAACAAAAATTGTGAGGCATTGATTTCCTTGCTAAAATAACCGGTACTGCCAATTTGCAGGTGCGGGTTTGAAGTTCGGATACTTCCTAAAATTAGAATGACTCAAGAAGCATTCAGCAATACAAGAGATGGTGTTTGGAATTTGCAGAATGAGCAGACCAAGGAACGGACTGCAGTTGCTTTTCTACGGGTTGATGATGAGCACATGAAAGTGTTTGAGAATCGTGTGAGACAGATTCTGATGTCCTCAGGGTCAACTACTTTCACAAAGATTGTTAACAAATGGAATACAGCCTTGATTGGTAATTACTGCCTTTTGCTAATCACTTTGTCCTTTGTGCTTATATTTTATTCGCTGAAATTTTGTTTTGATTTTTTCCATTTCTATTTGTAGGATTGATGACATATTTCCGTGAAGCAACGGTGCATACTCAAGAGCTGTTAGATTTGCTTGTAAAATGTGAAAATAAAATTCAAACCCGTATCAAGATTGGGCTAAACTCAAAAATGCCAAGCAGGTATGTAATTGTACTCATGAGAGTTACTCCATGTTTTAGCTGCTGGTGTTTAGCTTGAAATTTTGTTCTTAATTTAACTTCTGTTTCAGATTTCCTCCTGTAATCTTCTATACACCAAAAGAAATTGGAGGACTTGGCATGTTATCCATGGGTCACATATTGATCCCTCAAAGTGATCTTCGATATAGTCAGCAAACAGATGTCGGTGTAACCCATTTCAGGAGCGGAATGAGTCATGAGGAGGACCAGCTGATTCCAAATCTTTATCGGTACATTCAGGTAAGCTGAAATAAATCATGGCTGTTGGGTACAGTGATTTTGGAGTATTTGCTTGACTGTTCTGAGCTTCATACTGCTTTGTTGACAGCCATGGGAGAGTGAGTTCATAGACTCACAGCGGGTTTGGGCAGAGTATGCATTGAAGAGGCAGGAAGCGCAGGCTCAAAATAGGCGTCTAACACTTGAAGATTTGGAAGTAAGTTTTTCCTTTAGTCCAATTTGGAGCCTCCTCATGTGTTGCCTTGAATTTGGACTTATTTTATGTAGTCTTTGTGAAGTTCTCACTGAAGATTGTTTTTTCTAAATGCTTTCTAATTGCATTGACAGGATTCATGGGACAGGGGAATTCCACGCATTAATACTCTTTTTCAGAAAGATCGTCACACTTTAGCATATGACAAAGGGTGGAGAGTGCGCACAGACTTCAAGCAATACCAAGTTTTAAAACAAAATCCTTTCTGGTGGACGCACCAGAGGCATGATGGAAAATTGTGGAACTTGAACAATTATCGAACTGATGTCATTCAAGCTCTTGGTGGTGTTGAAGGAATTCTTGAGCATACCTTGTTCAAAGGAACATAGTAAGTACTTCTGTTTTGGCACATTAAGTACTGCAATTTTTGTCGCCGTATTTTTAGCATTAGCATAGCTAGAAATTCATTAAATTGCATTGCCTTTGTGACATATTCTGTTCTGGCACATGGTTTTCCTCAATTCTGTCAGATGATTTCGGTTTATGATACATTCTTTTTCTTTCAATATACTGGAATTTGTGGGGTTAATTTCACACCTAATGATTACGTTACATGTTTTTGATGTTGGGGAGAAGCTGTTTTTTTTTTTTTGATCAACACTTCTGTGACTACTTTCCCTGGCTTGATATTTCAGTTTCCCAACTTGGGAAGGTCTCTTTTGGGAAAAGGCATCTGGCTTTGAGGAGTCCATGAAGTATAAGAAGCTTACTAATGCACAGAGATCTGGTCTGAACCAAATTCCTAACCGTAGATTTACACTTTGGTGGTCCCCCACAATAAACAGGGCAAATGTTTATGTGGGTTTTCAAGTGCAGTTAGATCTAACCGGCATCTTCATGCATGGGAAGATCCCAACCTTGAAGATTTCGCTGATTCAGATATTCCGTGCTCACTTGTGGCAGAAGATTCATGAGAGTGTTGTTATGGACCTCTGTCAGGTCTTGGATCAGGAACTGGATGCTTTGGAAATTGAGACTGTGCAGAAAGAAACAATTCATCCAAGGAAAAGTTATAAAATGAACAGCTCCTGTGCAGACGTTCTCCTTTTTGCTGCCCATAGATGGCCCATGTCAAAGCCTAGTCTTGTGGCTGAGTCAAAAGATGTGTTTGACCAGAAAGCAAGCAATAAATACTGGATAGATGTACAGCTGAGATGGGGAGACTATGATTCTCATGATATTGAGCGCTATACGAGGGCCAAATTTATGGATTACACAACAGACAACATGTCTATATATCCATCTCCAACTGGTATGTTTTCCTGCTGGGTTCCCGTTCCTAGCTTTCGTAAGTTATTCTGTTATAAGTTAAATCATGCTCTTTTTTTTTTTGGTTCAGGGGTTATGATTGGGCTTGATCTAGCGTACAATTTGCACTCTGCATTTGGCAACTGGTTTCCAGGGTCTAAACCGCTGTTAGCTCAAGCTATGAACAAAATAATGAAGGTGTGCTTTTCATGCTTGATACAACAGTTCTTTGGTATCGAGTTGATTGATTTATGATATAGCTGTCAATCGCTTGTTCTAACTGTTTATTTTGGTGCAGTCAAACCCAGCTTTGTATGTCTTGAGGGAGCGCATAAGAAAAGGTTTGCAGTTGTATTCTTCAGAGCCTACAGAACCATATTTATCATCACAGAATTATGGGGAGATCTTTAGCAATCAGATAATATGGTTTGTTGATGATACTAATGTCTACCGTGTCACAATCCACAAGACGTTTGAAGGGAATCTTACAACAAAACCCATAAATGGTGCAATCTTCATATTCAATCCGAGAACTGGGCAGCTATTTTTGAAGGTTTGCTTTGAATGTTGATTTTGAAACCTTCTTCTTTCATCTGTTAGATGTTCTAAAGTTTTAAACATAAACCATCTTCTTTCGTCTGTTAGATGTTCTAAAGTTTTAAACATGATCTCTGCAGGTTATCCACACTAGTGTATGGGCAGGACAGAAACGTCTGGGCCAGCTTGCCAAGTGGAAAACTGCTGAAGAAGTTGCAGCTCTTGTGCGATCTCTGCCTGTGGAAGAACAACCAAAACAAATTATTGTGACTCGCAAAGGGATGCTTGATCCATTGGAGGTTCACTTGCTTGATTTCCCCAACATAGTTATCAAGGGAAGTGAGTTGCAGCTCCCATTCCAGTCATGCTTAAAGATAGAGAAATTTGGTGATTTGATTTTGAAGGCAACGGAACCACAAATGGTTTTGTTCAATATTTATGATGATTGGCTGAAGAGTATATCATCTTACACTGCATTCTCTCGGCTCATTCTGATTCTCCGTGCACTTCATGTTAATAATGAGAAGGCAAAGATGCTACTCAAGCCTGACAAGACTATCATTACTGAGCCACACCACATCTGGCCTTCACTTACTGATGATCAGTGGATGAAAGTTGAGGTTGCTTTAAGGGATCTTATACTCTCTGACTATGCCAAGAAGAACAATGTGAACACCTCAGCATTGACACAATCTGAGATACGTGATATTATTCTTGGAGCTGAGATCACTCCTCCTTCTCAACAAAGGCAGCAGATAGCAGAGATTGAGAAACAGGTAATGCGTCCTCCAACTTCATTTATGATTTTTTTTTGCTCTTTACTCCTTGCTTGTCATAAAAATTCTATTCTGTTGGACTTTTCAGGCCAAAGAAGCGAGTCAACTGACAGCAGTCACCACAAGGACCACAAATGTGCATGGTGATGAACTAATTGTCACAACCACTAGTCCATATGAGCAAGCTGCGTTTGGTTCTAAAACAGATTGGCGTGTCAGAGCTATATCTGCTACAAATCTCTATCTTCGAGTCAATCATATCTATGTGAATTCTGAGGATATCAAGGTACAAATTTGTGCTATATGTTTTTATTTTCCATGAAATCATTTCCATGAAAATATTTCCACTGTTTTTTGATGCTATACACATGATTTTGCAGGAAACTGGATACACATATATCATGCCGAAGAATATCTTGAAGAAGTTTATCTGTATAGCTGATCTGCGAACTCAAATTTCTGGGTATTTGTATGGTATAAGCCCCCCGGACAATCCTCAGGTCAAGGAAATCCGTTGTATTGCCATGCCACCACAGTGGGGGACTCATCAACAGGTTCATCTTCCATCAGCTCTTCCTGAGCACGATTTCCTCAATGATCTGGAGCCTTTGGGATGGATGCATACACAACCAAATGAGCTTCCTCAGTTATCACCACAGGTCTGACAATTTTCTTTTAATCCATAATCGAGTGCTCCCACTCTGTTTCCTGCTCTCTAATGGAGTACAGTAGTATGTCTCTGATCTGCTTTCTTACCTGAACTATTTGTTCTGTGTAGGATCTCACGGCTCATGCTCGGGTTTTGGAGAACAACAAGCAATGGGATGGAGAAAAGTGCATCATCCTGACATGTAGTTTCACTCCAGGATCATGCTCGTTAACTGCATATAAGCTTACTCCTAGTGGTTATGAGTGGGGACGTGTCAACAAGGACACAGGAAGCAATCCTCATGGTTACCTGCCAACTCATTACGAGAAGGTTCAGATGCTCTTGAGCGACCGCTTCCTTGGTTTCTACATGGTGAGTTACAAGTCCAGAATGCTTAAGACTTCTTTAATCCCATGTCCAAAAAATGGATGGTTGTTTATTACGAGCAATTCTTTGTTTGTTAAAGCAATGCGGCTTGATTTTATGGGACTAACTGGCTTGGCATTTCTCTTTTGTTTGCATAGATTCCTGATAATGGGCCATGGAATTACAATTTTATGGGAGTGAAGCATACAGTGAGCATGAAATATGGAATCAAGCTGGGGACACCTCGAGAGTATTACCATGAGGACCATAGGCCAACACATTTCCTGGAGTTCAGCAACCTGGAGGAGGGTGAGACAGCTGAAGGCGATCGAGAGGATACATTCACTTGACGTATAATAATACTATTTCCGTTGTCGATGGATGGTGGTGCTTGCTTTTTGAAACTGAAGTAATTTGCCGGCTGAGGATAAAATCATGTCAAACCTTTGTTGTTTTTTGTTGTATTAGTATTGTATTTTCCTGATGAGGTTAACTTGCCCAGATCTCTGTTTGCGACAGCGCTCTTTATAAGCTGTAAATATTTGCTAGAAGTTAATTGGCGAATGAGCTTCGGCCCTATTTTCTGCCTTATTTTTTATATTTGCATGTATTCTGTCTATGTCCCTGCTCGATGCCAGGTGCCTCCTCCGTTGGGAAACGATCAGTAAAATGAAATGTCCTTTTTTTTTTTTAAAGAGGATAAAAAAGTCTAATAAATACATGAATTTTAACAAATGTTAGTTATTTAGATAAATAGAATAATTGTGATAAAATTGAACAACACTCCCTATCATTGATTCATCCCAGTTCAAGAATCTCAACGGAAAGCATTCACCTTCCCCATTTCTAATTTTCTTTAAAAAAAAAATCTGGACACACACTTGGTACACTCAATAATTACAAGCACAACCAATTTTGCAGCCACAAAACGATGCTGTTACCAGCATCATCATTCCTGACAACTCTGATAAATGGATTTGCCAGTGCTACCATGTGTTCAACTAGAAACTCAATCCAATCCAAACCTGATTTTTACATGCGCAAACACTTTCAGCTATCATGAGTAGTTTCTTGTACAATCTCTTTCACTTCCCGGTTCGCATCCTTGTCCTCCGAGATGAAGTCCGAGCTGTCCTCGGCAACTGATATTCCATCATTATAATCAACAGCCTGGGGGGCCTTGAACAATTCATCATCTTCCAGTTCAGATAATCTCTCCTTTGACTCTCCCTTCAGCAGCTCTACCACATCAAGCATTGTGGGTCTTCTCTCTGGTTGATTCTGAGCACACACGAGAGAGACAAGGACAACCCTTTTCAGCTCTTCCTCGTCGTACTTCCCATTCAGCCTGGGATCTGCCAGTTCACTGAATTTCCTCTCACAAGCCAACGGCTGAGCCCACTCTGTAATTGTTCTTTTAACTGTGGAACTCAGCTTCTCAAGTGGTTTCTTGCCAGTTGCAAGCTCTAGCAAAAGAATGCCAAAGCTGTACACATCACAGCTCTCTGATGCTTTCCCGAGCATAGCATATTCGGGGGCAAGGTAGCCAAGGGTACCTTTAACTCTAGTGGTTACATGTGTTGCACCCTCGGGGATTAACTTTGCAAATCCAAAATCAGCAACCTGAGCCTGGAAATCTGAATCTAGTAACACATTGCTAGCTTTGATGTCTCTGTGGATGATATGAGGGGTCGCATGGTGGTGAAGATAACTGGAATAATCAAACAATGAAATAAGCTATATGGCAGCAGGATGAGAAAGGAAGGTGTTGAGTATGATATACTTACACAATTCCCTCAGCAGAACCTATCGCAATATTCATCCGCCTCTTCCAGTCTAGAAGACATTCTGAAGAGTGCTGCCCATGAAGGTGAGAAAGCAGGCTCAAATTTGGCATGTAGTCATATACAATCAGACGCTCTTGCCCTTCAGCGCAGTAACCACGTAAACTCAGCAGATTCTTGTGCCTAACACGTGCTAATATCTCCACCTCAACAGAAAATTCCATATCTGCCTTGTTGCTCCAGACCTTTAACCTTTTAACTGCAATCTGCATAACAGAATTTGGATCTAATTTATGGAAAAGGCTGTAAAAGAGGCACATAAAGAATCAGAAGGTGTCTCCAATGGACAACCCAGAAATTAACTTGAGAATTCCATGGTAGAGTCCCAAGTTAAGAACTAGGTGATGGGGAACACTTATTCTCTGCTACATCCCCAAAGCTAGTGCGTCTAAAAAAATTCCCGTCATTATATAGAAGATAAAGGATTACAATAGTCCATTGCTTTCCATAGGATAACATAAAGATCAAGCAAGTATGAGCCTCCAACTCTTTTAATGACAGCTTATGCCAGACACTTTGGCACAATAAAACTACTGAAGAATACAAATTTCAATTTTCTCACTTTTTAAGAGATTCCATGAGCACCAGTCAATTGCTTTTCCATAACGCATGTGAATTACTAGTTAATGGACAGTTACAATAAGAAGCTCAACAAGTCAATCTAGTTACGAAATGCAACACCAAACCTAAGAAATATATCAGAAAAGCAGATTATATTGCATTTAAAACCAATCCACTTCACAAAAATTTCCTTGATAAGTAGTCCTTTGAAAGAGCATGTATAGCCACTTTATTCCAAGGAAGTTTCAACAACTAAAATTGTTAGGTGGGGTCTTGGGAAGGAAAATTTAGAGATAGTCCTATCTTTTGATGTTTGGCATGAAGTGACTGATCTCAATGTTTAAATATGCGTCATAGCTGTAGCAAGTTGAAGACTTACTGTTGCCGCAAGTAATGGCACCTGTTAGCATTCTTGCTAGAAGAACTAAAACTATTATTCGTTGTCTAATCAAAAGAAATAAAGACATTTAACCATAAAGCTCACATTTCTGTAAAAGAACATCAATTCTTTGGAAACTTGTTGGAATTACTATAAATTACTCAAGGTTCTAAATTCTGAGTTGCTTTTTATGTGCTTTGGATAAGTTCAAGAAAACAATCAAACAATCAAACAGCCAAAAAATTACCCAAATACACCTGTTGGTTTACCCGGAGGATGTAAATCAGTTATGTAATTGTCATTGACCAAAAACAATCGAGATGAATGTCTTGGCCTACCCAAAATAAGCCCAATGGTGAGCTGAGAGCCAGAGACTACATGTTACCACCACTAACAATTCACGCCTACATATACTAAATAGCAAGAAAAGCACAAGTACTTTTTGTTGCACTTCTGTATTACTGACCACTACATAAATTTTCCCATCCGTCCAGAAGCATCAATTCTATCAGGTGAAAGTCATTGTTTATCTATTACTGCACAATAAACGAGTGGGGAAAGAATTAAAAGAGCACTAAACATCTCACTGACAATTCCATAAGAGCACTAAACATCTCACTGACAATTCCATTTCCTTAGTCATCAAGTGAGTTCTGCATGGTTTAATGGAAGATTGGAATATGACTGGAAATCACAGACATAAAGGCTGATTCCATACTATGCATCATGCAGAAAAGACATCTAATATCTGGTACCTCAGTTTTCAGCAAGATCCATAAATAAATCCTCATTAATAGATGAAATTGAGAGATTTGGCTTAGTGGGCTTGAAGCAGGGCCCACCAGAGAGGGCTTGACCCACCTTAATCTCTCTTAATAACACTTCACTGGTATAAATGCGATCCGTAGCCCTTAACCATATAATAATGGACAAACAGCACACATTCCATTGGCCAAGTATGCTCCCTCCCCCTCTCACTATATACAACCCTCACATCACTTATCTTGGGACTGTTCCCTCATTTCTCACGCACACACTTCCCAACTTCACAGTTTCTCTTTCTATTCTCCTCTTTCATTCCCTTTTAAGGAAGTCCTACCATCACATTCACCTCACAAAGGATATCCACATTCTGATCTTTTCACTGTGATGTGTGTTGCCTTCATTAAGATACTCAAGTTCTATTTGTACACGACATGCCTCGGCCCAAAAGAATCATCCTGTCCACATCGTTTCAGCTTCATCACCACTATTGTGGTACTAAAGGAAATGCACTTAGTAAAATGATTCAAGGAACACTTTCTCCGTAAAATGTGCCAAGCAAAGTAATTGAAAAACGACATATTGCCATGAAGTGGAGGAAAAAAACCATCAGATAACTTCAACCACATGCTAATATGACCTACTTGCTAATGACAGAGTATGAAACAACCCTGATACAAGACCCCTTTTCTCCTAGCAGGAATAGTATTAGCAACACTAGTTCAGTAACAGTTCAATAATCAAATGAAAATCCTACTTGTCGTGATACACAGAAGACAATTTTGAACACTCACCCTGCCCCCCCTCTATTCCAACCCATCTGATATTGCTCTTTATTAGCACAATTCCTAAAAAAGGAATTAGCTCCCAAAAAAAAAATTTAATGGAAAAAAAGTTCATAATTGCTAGCCAAAGCTTAAATATCTAAGATTTTGTTATTTCAATCAGTTATGATTTCGTAGTCTTTTCCTCTAATGTCATGAATCTGGATACCGTCTACACTAGCACGAAGGTCCACTCGCATAGGCTCAACAATCAGACCAGCTCATGCAGTCTTCATAAAAAGATTTGATTTGGATCCAATATCAAAATAAGGCAAGAGAATCAAGCTAAAATATATAGAATCAAACAATAATCCAAAGAACTGAAACTAAACAATCTTGAGCAAATAACCAAGGTTCAAAAAACAGATAAAAACTTGAAAAATGACAGCATATTTAGTTTGCATCTTTTTTTTATCTTTTGCTCTAAATGGACATCAATAAAAATTAACAAACGAGCTCAATGAAATTGCTACAAAGACTTATTGCGTGTGAAAAACTACTATATACCCTTCAACCATTAACATGAGAACAAAATGCCTAAGCAAAAATGGAGGCCCAAAACATGGAAGCTGAAAATCAAACCATCACCTGTGATCCATCCCAAAGCTGACCCCAATAAACACTGCCAAATCCCCCTTCTCCCAGCTTGTTATCATAATTGAAGTTGTTAGTTGCTGAGTGTAATTCCTTCAAGGAGAAAATCCGCCATGTTGGTTGCTTCTTTCCTCGCTCTTTCCTAAAAAACCGATCACAAACTCACATCAATAAATCATTTTTATTATTATTCACCTCACTTCAGCAAGTGGACAAAAATCCCAACAGAGATTTCTGAGAGCAACAAAACATCTACAACAACCCCTCCCTATTTAAAACCCAATGAAATAGTAGTATCCCAAGAAAACACTAGAAATTGATTACAGCATCTAAACCCTTAAATCTAAGTCAATGAATTCTCATTTGCCACGCAATTCCCTCGACTTTTAATTTCTAGTCCTGTATTTCAAAACCATGAAGCAAACAAAACACCATTCTCAACATTAAAAATAAAAACAAACAAATTATATATACCAAAATGACCAACTCCAATATCCAAGATTCAAAACCCATGTAATTTCCCAATTTTTTTTATTTTTGTTTTATCAAAACAACAGAAGTATAGCAATAAAAAAAAATATTCAAATGAACTAAAAAGGAAAGATAATAGCAATCAAGAAATTAAAAAAAAAGAGCAAAATTTTCTTTATGAACAGTTGACGAAAAACCTACCGATCGGAATTCTTTACACAACAAAACATAGAAGCAAAGGCCATATCCACCTTCACCAACAAAAACCCACTTCTTCTATCTATTTATTTCACTCTATCTTCTCTCCCCACACCCCCTCCAACGTGATGATGCAAACACTCAGCGCAGAATATTATTTTTTCTTCAAATTTCTTATGGAGTTACGGGTTTTGGTTAGCAGAGAAAGAGTGTGAGCTAAGGAAGGAAGGGGTCTCTGTCTTTCTTTCTTATGGGCTGTTTTCAATATTCAAATCACTCCCTTGTGGGACCTCTTCCATGACAATTCGCTGTTCAAGGACTATAATAAACTTTTTTATATGAATACGACGACGACGACGCCGCATGTCAATTCGACAAGAGATACGATTATTTATTTCACTTTTTAGATTTATATATTGAAATTGATATTTAAGAAAATTTATTAATTGTTTCAAGAACACTAAATTAACGTAAAAAATCATTAAGAACAGAAACGTAGTCTCATTTAACATATAAAAGAATCACTAAATAAAAAAAGATACATATCCGAAGCGTGTTATAGTATTGACATGGAGGTTGAGACTTACACATAAATACATGTCATTATTTCTCTCATTTTTTCTGCAGAAATATATTCTGAACATATCATCAGTGCTGGCTGGCAACATTCTTTCAGGAATAAAAACAAGAGTCAAATATGTGTTTAATAACTTATTCGTTTTTTATTTTTATTTTTTATCTTAAATTAATTTTTTTATATTTCTATATCACTTTGATTTACTATATCAAAAATAATTTTTTAGATAAAAATATTATTTTAAAATATTATTAAATAAAAATAGTTTAAAAACAATAGTGTTTTTGATGATAAACTTCACCACTAGAAATAAAAACAAAAATCTATATAAAAACACACTCTTACTATTTTTTATATATAAAAATAATTAAGATTATTTATAACTCGATCAACAAGGTTTAGGGAGAGTGATGAATAGTTTATTCGTCTATTTTTTTAAAAATTATTTTTAATAAAAATTTAAATTAATAATTTTAATATACTGATATTTTAATTAAAAAACATTATGATCTATTCGTTAGCTTGTTGTGAACTGTAAAGACGGTGATTGGGGGTGGTTGACAAAGTAGGTATTAAAGCCCTTAATTGCAAATTACAGACAAGCTTACCATTACAGTTCAGTCCGTAGCTATCTCTTGATGGTCGTCGATGACGTTATTTACTTAGCCGAAGAGCCCCCCTTAAAGCGAAGAGCCCCCCTTCTTTAAGGTTATAATTGACAACTTGTGTGTGTGTTTCGTAATAATAATACCGTCAATTTATTTATAAACGTCCCGTTTTCTTTTTTTTTTTAATATAAAATGAAGAATAAAAGTATATTAAGCAATTCATTCTAAAACTCTTATTTTTCAAGTTAGATTTTAGCATGGTTTTTAAAGCCGGCTTATTCTAAGTTTTGGTTCAAGATTTGGATTCTAGATTTTTATCTTAGATTATTTATATTATTATTTTTTAAATTAAAATAATATTATATTAAAAAAAAACAAAGAATTACAACTAAATTTTGTATTAAATTTTGGTGAGTCGCCTTAAATTTTATTTTTTATTTTTTTAAACCTAACCCAATTCTAATTTTAAGTTAACTGAGTCTCAAATTAATTTGTTAAATCGAGTTAAATTTTAAAACTATATATTTTAGTCTATATATCTATAAAACAGAGATAATTATAAATTTTCTTTTATAATTTGATGATATTTAAATTAAAAATTTACAATTTATATTTTAATATGTTAGTGATAGTTTACATCTTCAAGTTAGTATTTCAAAGTAAATCAATAAAAAAATAAAAAAATTATTATTATATTTTATTTAATTTGTATAAAGTCTTTCATTGAATATTACAACTATATCATTGAATGAAACAAAACATAGCCATCAATCCCAACAATAAAAAACCCGATGATCAATGAATCTATAAAATCAATCTTGATTTCTATTTTCCAAAATCAGATCATTTCAATTTCAATTTCAGATTCATTTTTCTTTCTCAGCAACCAATCAATCCAGCCTGTCTTTTCAATCCGATTGGTCATGTAGAAGAGATCGACTCCATCGGTTAGATTTCTTTTCTGCTTTCTTTTTTAGGCAAAAAAAGGACAAATAG
The DNA here is from genome assembly GCA_026413675.1 of Populus pruinosa. NCBI lineage: Eukaryota > Viridiplantae > Streptophyta > Magnoliopsida > Malpighiales > Salicaceae > Populus > Populus pruinosa. The sequence goes on from CM048594.1 coordinate 4,320,606, forward strand.
GATATACAGAGTCACATGGAATAGCAACACTGCACAAATATAAATACTAGAAATGCAATGAAAGATGTATAAAAAACGAGTAATTATTTTGTTATTTGTTAGACTAATAATCAATCTAACATGTAATTTTTAAAGTATAGTATGAAAACGAAAATATATAATATATAATTATATGAGGTTTTTTGTAGTTATTCCTAAGAGATATATTTAAAAAGAAGCATGGAGTATTTTGATAAGATTAGACATTATTGTGTTGGTTGTTGCAGTAATGCTACAAATTAATGTTTTGCTGTAGATCTATAATATCCCAACAATTTAATTTGATGGTAAGTTTTAAATTTTTAGCTGGGCATTTTAAGTTCAAACTCTAAAAATAATGAGATGAAGATTATAAAAAATGAGATTTTATATTTTTACATTTTATTTAAGATAAACGGTATTATTGATTTTTTTTCCAAGATCCTATTTCTATTTGCTATTCTATCTAAAGTTAAAAAAAAATTCCTTGCAAGAAGGAGATTTTTTTTTTATTAAACTAAAATCTAATTGTTCTAAATCTTAAAGAAAAAGTAAAATTCATATCCTAGAATAAATAAATATATTGATTTTTGTGGTGTTTTTTTATTTTTTTTTCAAATTTTAATAGATAATAACAAACTTGTTATGATACCCATTAATTGACTTTTGATTTTTTCAAAGTAAGATAAAGATGCAATTTTTATTTTTTGTTTTATTAAAAACATGCATGAGATTTTTTTTAGAATTTGATCATATATACAAAAAAAGTATTTTTCTATTTTTTAGATAATATATTTTTTTTAATTTTTCTGAAATCTTGAAAAAAATATATTTAATATCGAGTTAGTATCATATAATATAAGTTTACAACCAAATATTAAATGAAAATGTTGGAAAACACATGAGGTACTCAAAAATAAATTTGGTTTGCTGATTCTAAAAACTCATTTTCTTTCCCAGGACTAGATCCACCGAAAACACAAATATTTCTTAAATGATGACTTGAGGAACTTGCCATTTCTACACACTTCTATATTTGTTAAATGTATGGGTTGAGTAGAAATGAAAGGAAGGAAGAGAGGATTTTATAGGTGAGAAATTAGAAAGACAATTATATCACCTATATGTAGGTCAGTTAGAGTCTCACACACACTCTCTTACTATCTCTTTATTTATTTATTTGTTTACTTTTGAAAAAGCATGTATATGTACAGGTAGTTATGATTGTGGCTCATATCTTCCCTTGGTTTTACATCCAAGAACGGTTTAAACGCCCTCTATAGGTCGGGGATAGGCTTCTCATCCAATTTTCTTAAAAACTAGCAAACAAGGTCTTTTTTAGTCAGATTCCCAACACTATGTCAAGCATGTTCTTTATGAAAATGGGTTCATAAGTGATGAATTGCACGATGTTTATCTCGACTATGATGAGACTTAGAGTCAATAGAAGATTATCTAAAGACTCTGTGTTTTGAAATAAATCCCACCTTTTGATAATTTTCACAGGTTTTGCAGGATACATGTGATTCCTTGAATACGGTGGGTCAGAAAAATTTGCTTTGTAAGATTTCTACAGTCCTTTTTTAACGAGAAACGATCCCTACATGCCTTAAAGTGACAAACTTTAATGATATTACTTACCTCATTATCGGTAATGCATTTTTGAAATATTTGATCAGGACAATAATTAAATAAGTAAAGGTCATCCCAATAAAAATTTTACACGTTGCTGACACGACGAAAAGATTGATGTCTTCTCCCAAGTGCAGGAGTGTCGAACTAATAAATAACCCGGCAAGACCGGGGTCGAACCACAGGGAGGTTAATTGTACAAATTATAAATAACAATAATACAACAACAACAATAATAATAACAACAACAACAACAATAACAATAATAATAGTAACAACAACAACAACAACAACAATAATAAAGAAGGAGAAGGAGAAGAAGAAGATGAGAACTTTGAGATGAAATATTAATGTAACGATTAAACAATGATAATAACAAATATCAAGGTTAGAGATTCCACTAATGGTATGTCAAACAAGTATAATATAAACTCTTATTATTCAATTGGAAACCACATGTAAAGGAGGTTCCAATCATATTATAGATTGTTAATATGATTATATTAGTCATCTTATTCGATTAATGCTAATACTTGTAAATCTCGTCAAGCATTCATGATTATAACTTATGTTAACAACAAATCAAGTTCTTTTCATAGCTCAGGTGTCGGTTATACCATACAATATGAAATATGAAAGTGCCAAGCATTTGTTGTACCAAGTGTTATACAACATAAATCAAGATTAGTTATTTAACAAGCAAAGTATTAAAGAGTGAACAAGATAACAAATATAAAACATGTTAGTATCAAACATGTAAGTCCATATTAAGTTTATACTATACTTATTCTTACACCATTAGTGTAGCCTTTTCATCTTGACATAATAAACTTAGCTAGACATAATGAAAGAAAGAAAAATAGATAAACAAAATAAGAACATAAAAGTTAACAAAGTAAAGGAAAGGAAATGAAAGGCATAAACTTAATATTAATGAAAGCAAAGCATAAACATTACAAAAAATACAAAGAGAGAAAGGAAGAGCATGATCTTGATCTGGAAACCAAGATGCCTAAATGCATCATAAATGCCTCCTTTTATAGGCCAAAATTGGGAACTATTGATTTGATAACTAATTGATAAGTGGGTGGCCAACTCTTGACTTGGTGACAATCCTTATCTTCTCTTATCTGCCCAAAACATCATTGATAACGTCAAAATTAGAGCTAGTCGAAAACATGAAAGTTGTAGATAATTGTCTTAGCTTTCTTGTGTAAAACCTTCAGCTCATTTGGACTCCTAGAACTCCAGATATGGCCAAACTCCTAAACAGTGCTCGGGCTGGAATACAGATTCGGGCTTCTTTATTGTTGCTACAATTTGGACTTGAAAATGACCTTTTGAGATCTTGGGCTCCATATAAAAGTTGTAGGCATATGTCTTACCTTTCCATCTATATAAAATGGACCTAAATCTGAGATCTATACCTCCAGATATGATCCAATTACTGAATAATGTTCCAGTTTGGATTGCACCAACATCTCTTTTCTAAGTTTGGTCATCTCTTTATCCTTGTAATTTAAGTTTTTAAAATCATCAATCAATCCTTTCATTTATGTGATAGGCTGCATTTAAAATGAACATGTACCACAAATTAAAGGTATCTTATATTATTAGATATATTATTATAAAACATGCTTTAGTTAAGGAGTTATTGATACTTCAACTGCAAAATGATGATATAAAACCATGATAAAAATGCACTTTTAAGTACTAATCACACCCCCCAACCAGCTTATTACTAGTCCCTAGTAATCAAAGCGTTAAAATAGAAAAACAATTTATAAATTCCACAAAGCAAGGTATTCATCATTTAACTTCCATTAATCTATCCAAATAAACAAACTCTCATTAAATTTATATATCTACTCAATACCTCTTAACAAGATATTAATAAACCTTTCTTTTGTGCTCAATGTATCAACACATAATTATGAAGCTTTTTCTGGAAGAAAACAAATTTTTTGTTCTAATGTTTAAGGTTATCTTCCTTGAGTTGGGATTATTATTTTTGTCTTCTTTTTTTTTAAAAAAAACATATATACATATAATTTAAAAACATCATGCATCTTTAACCCATGTAACGAGCTTTTAGCTAATGAGTGCTAGACCAGTTAGTCTTAGGGCATTAGGTGTTAAGACAGTCCTACGAGCTTAGTAACTCAGGTCGCAGATACTGATATGTAGATAGTGCAATGTTTGATTCCCTTAAGCTTTTCTCTTCAACCCATGTAGCAAGCGTTGAGCCAATAGCTCCCAAGTCAGTTGACTTTAGGGTATTAGGTGTTAAAACACCCATTTGGGCTTACTTGCTTAGGTTAGGGAGGCTACGAAACCAAACTTATCTATATTTTTATTATTATCATTTTTTTCTTTTTTTTCTTTTTTTAATTATATACAATCCCTTTCCTTTAGTTGTTACCTTTAATAAAAGAACATAAATAATGTAATAATCCAATATGCAACTCACAATCATATGTTAAATTGTGTGTGTGTAAATTAAGGTTTAAGAATACATGTTAAATAAGTATATGAGCAGAATTCAGTGATAACAATGTGAGAGTTTGTAAACCTGAATATTTCAAGAAGTATTATAATAGACCTTGTTAAGAATGGTTACTAAGATGCGTCTCAAGAGTCACTTTAACAAAAGAGCTCATTTACTCTGTCATCCTAGTAACAACAATTATGCACATGCTTTATGAAATGAAAAACAATTTTTTTTTTCAACTACTACCCTCCCCTCCCAACCAAAACGAGACATTGTCCTCAATGTTCTAAGGTAGAAAGATAGAGTATAGAAGATATCACCTGAAATAACGAACACTTAGAAACCTAAAACACACTGAAACAAAAATAAGAAATAACAAAACACAATAATAAAACCAAAAGATATAAAAATTCATAAATGAAGGCTCAAATCCAATCTAAGCTTTTTACAGCTTCCCTTAGATGACCAATTTATGCAACTCATGGAAGGATCAATCATAGGAATGAAAGATTGTAGTTGGTCAATCAATTATTCAACAGTAGCAGTAGAGATTATGATTTGTCGTGTAGAAGATGTTAGAAATTCCTGTTCCACAGCATGATCAAGAAAAGACAACAACTTGTCATAATAACCATTAACATTTAACAAACCTATGGGTTTATGGTGAATGTGTTGTTGAGCCCAAGAGAAAATATGAAAGATCTCTTCCAATGTGCCTAGACCACCTGGTAAAGTAATGAAGGCATCAGCATGGTTAAACATTGTATTCATTCGAGCCGACATTGTGGAGACCTGAAGTTCCTCTCCAATTGTTTTTCCATTGATGTCCCCTTATGCTAAAGCTTTGGGGACGACTCCCAAAACTTGACTAGCTCATAAAAATACAGCTATTGACACACCTTCCATTAACCCAAGACTACCTCCCTCATACACTAAATGAATCTTTCTTTCAACTAGCACTTGACCAAGATGATTTGTTGATTCTAAAAACTCCTTTTCTTTTCCAAGACTAGATCCACCGAAAACACAAATATTTCTTATATGATGACTGATTAGTACTTAAAAGTGCATTTTTATCATGGTTTTATAACATCATTTTGCACTTGAAGTATCAATAACTCCTTAACTAAAATATGTTTTATAATAATATATCTAATAATATAAGATACCTATAATTTGTGGTAAATGTCTATTTTTAATGCAGGCCTATCACATAAATGAAAGGATTGATTGATGATTTGAAGAACTTAAATTGCAAGGATAAAGAGATGGCCAAACTTAGAAAAGAGATGTCGGTGCAATCCAAACCGGAACACTGTTCGGTAATTGGGTCATATCTGGAGCTACAGATCTCAGATTTAGGTCCAATTTATATGGATGGAAAGGTAAGACATAGGCCTACAACTTTCATATGGAGCCCAAGATCTCAAAAGGCCATTTTCAAGTCCAAATTGTAGCAACAATAAAGAAGCCCGAATCTGTATTCCAGCCCGAGCACTGTTTAGGAGTTTGGCCATATCTGGAGTTCTAGGAGTCCAAATGAGCTGAAGGTTTTACACAAGAAAGCTAAGACAATTATCTACAACTTTCATGTTTTCGACTAGCTCTAATTTTGACGTTATCAATGATGTTTTGGGCAGATAAGAGAAGATAAGGATTGTCACCAAGTCAAGAGTTGGCCACCCACTTATCAATTAGTTATCAAATCAATAGTTCCCAATTTTGGCCTATAAAAGGAGGCATTTATGATGCATTTAGGCATCTTGGTTTCCAGATCAAGATCATGCTCTTCCTTTCTCTCTTTGTATTTTTTGTAATGTTTATGCTTTGCTTTCATTAATATTAAGTTTATGCCTTTCATTTCCTTTCCTTTACTTTGTTAACTTTTATGTTCTTATTTTGTTTATCTATTTTTCTTTCTTTCATTATGTCTAGCTAAGTTTATTATGTCAAGATGAAAAGGCTACACTAATGGTGTAAGAATAAGTATAGTATAAACTTAATATGGACTTACATGTTTGATACTAACATGTTTTATATTTGTTATCTTGTTCACTCTTTAATACTTTGCTTGTTAAATAACTAATCTTGATTTATGTTGTATAACACTTGGTACAACAAATGCTTGGCACTTTCATAGCCCATAATGTATGGTATAACCGACACCTGAGCTATGAAAGGAACTTGATTTGTTGTTAACATAAGTTATAATCATGAATGCTTGACAAGATTTACAAGTATTAGTATTAATTGAATAAGATGACTAATGTAATCATGTTAACAATATATAATCTGATTGGAACCTCCTTTGTGTGTGGTTTCCAATTCAATAACAAGAGTTTATACTATACTTGTTTGATATACCATTAGTGGAACCTCTAACCTTGACATTTGTTATTATTATTGTTTAATCCTTATATTAATTTTCCATCTCCAAGTTCTCATCATCTTCTTCTTCTTCTTTTTCTTTATTATTATTATTATTATTACTACTACTACTATTACTATTACTACTACTGCTACTACTACTACTACTACTACTACTACTACTACTACTACTACTACTAGTATTATTATTATTATTATTATTATTATTATTATTATTATTATTATTATTATTATTATTATTATTATTATTATTATTATTATTATTATTATAGTTGTTGTTGTTATTGTTATTGTTGTTGTTATTATTGCTATTATTGTTGCTGTCTATAATTTGTACAATTAACCTCCCTGTGGTTCGACCCCGGTCTTGCCGGGTTATTTATTACTTCGACACTCCTGCACTTGGGAGAAGACATCAATCTTTTAGTCGTGTCAATGACTTAAGAAACTTGCCATTTCTACACACTTCTATATTTATTTAATGTATGAGTTGAGTAGAAATAAAAGGAAGAAAGAGAGGGTTTTATAGATGAGAAATTAAAAAGGCAATCATAACACCTATATGTAGGCCAGCTGGAGTCTCACTCTCTCTCTCTCTCTCTTTTTATTTATTTATTTATTTACTTTGAAAAAAGCATGTGTATGTACAGGTAGTTGTGATTGTGACTCACATTTTCCCTTGGTTTTACATCTAAGAACGGCTTAAACGCCCTCTATGGGTCGGGGATAGGCTTCCCATCCAGTTTTCTTAAAAACTGGCAAACATGGTCTTTTTTAGTCAGATTTCCAAGACTAAGTCGATCATGTTCTTTATGAAATAGTGGCCATAAATCATGAATTACACGATGCATATCTCCAATAGGATTTGTCTCAAGAGTCAATAGAAGATTATCTAAAGACTCGTTACTCAGGCCATCTTTAATGAATTGTATTTTATCTTCACGGTTTCTAGATACCATTCGTAAAGAATGACATTGTGTATTACAAGTCCATCTAGCACATCGATGATAGACTTTCAGTCGTTTTACACGATGCTTCTTTACAAAAGTGCTTTTACCTGTTCCAGGCATGTGTGAAATGAAGGAGTTAAAGGACTTACCTGATAATCAAACCTTTGCTTCAATCAACCAGCGAATATCTTCAGGAATTCCATGATTCATTAACAATCTCAATCTTACACATCTAGCACGGTAAATTTTTGTAATCACATTCTGAGGTAGAGGGGGAAAATACTTTTTCAATTTTTCAAGATTAGTGTCCATTTTCAAATGAGAATTGGAAGAAGGATTCAAAGAATTGCACAAATATATACACAAATATCAGTTATTATGAGAAATTGAAAGAACCGACTTAAGTCACGGAGTACCGTTATCCGCCATTTAACTGGGGTGAGAGAAACTAGCAAAAATCACTCAAAAAAGAAATAAAAAATAAAAATCAATCTTTATATACAGGATCACCCAATTCAATAGAGTCATGTTCAACTGAAAAATTATCAAAGTAAACTTTCAGATGATGTCCATTTACCTTGAAAACATTGCCATTTGTTGGATTCTCGATGTTATAGGCCCCATATGGATACACATGTTTTACAATAAAAGAACTGCTCCATCTTGATCTTAATTTCCCAGGAAATAAATGCAATCGAGAATTATAAAGCAAGACTTTTTTACCAACATTGAATGTTTTTCTTAGTATTTTCTTGTCATGAAACTCTTTAATTCTTACTTTATGAATTCTTGAATTTTGATATGCATCATTTCTTATTTCCTCAAGCTCATTTATTTGTAATTTTTGCAGTTGACTAGCATCATCCAGATTTGAATTGAAAGCTTTAATAGCCCAATAAGCTTTATGTTCAAGTTCCACAGGCAAGTGACAAGGTTTGCCATAGACTAGTCTATAAGGTGACATACCTAATAATATTTTATAAGCAGTTCGATAAGCCCAAAGTGCATCATTAAGTCTTAAAGACCAGCCTTTCCTATTAGGGTTCACTATTTTCTCTAAAATATGTTTGATCTCCCTATTAGCAAGCTCTACTTGTCCACTTGTTTGAGGGTGATAAGGGGTGGCAACTTTGTGTGTGATTCCATATTTCTTCATTAAAGACTCAAATGGCTTGTTACAGAAATGTGTTCCACCATCACTTATTATGGCTCGAAGGACTCCAAATCGACTCAAAATATTTTCTTTCAAAAACTTTATCACTATTTTGTGATCATTGTTTCGACTTGGAATTGCCTCTATCCATTTTGAAACGTAATCTACTGTGACTAATATGTATAAGAAACCAAATGATGGAGGAAATGGACCCATGAAATCTATACCCCAACAATCGAAGATCTCAATGACAATAATAGGATTTAAAGGCATCATGTGATGTTTTGAAATATATCCCAACTTTTGACAATTTTCATAAGACTTGCAGAATGCATGTGAGTCTTTGAACATGGTGAGCTAGTAAAATCCACTTTGTAAGATTTTTGCAGTTGTCTTTCTTGACGAGAAATGACTTCCACATGCTTTAGAATGACAAAGTTTAATGACACCACTTACCTCATTGTTGGGAATGAATCTTTTAAATATTTGATCAGGACAATATTTGAATAAGTTAGGGTCATCACAATAAAAGCTCTTCACTTCATTCAAAAACTTTTATTTGTCTTGGGTACTCCAATCAGCTGGCAAATCTCCTAAAGCAAGAAAATTAATATTTTTATTATACCAAGGCATTGGACTTAGAGAAAGTAAGGATTCGTTAGGAAAGTAATCATCAATTGGTGTGATGTCAGATGTCGAATCTGTTGTCACTATTGACAAAAAATTCGCATCAACATTTTCGGTGCTTGTTTCATCCGTGATTTCTTCCTTAGAATAAATCATTTGCAAATCTTCAGATTTATCCAATTCATTTTTACTTAAAGTAGATTCAAGTTGATAAAAAACTAATTCGTCAATATGATCTACTTCTTGTAAATCATTGTCATCTCCAAGTTGCTTGCAAATGTTAAAAATATTCATCTCCAATGTCATGTTTCCAAATGATAGCTTTATCAGTCCATTCCTACAATTAATCAATGCATTAGAGGTTGCAAGAAACGGACATCCTAAAATAACAGGAAATGAATTACATGCTTCAATAGGTTCTGTATCCAAGACAATAAAATCCACAGGATAAATGAATTTATCGACTTGTATTAACACATCTTCAATTATTCTTGTAGGTACTTTTACAAATCTATCGGCAAGTAAAAGAGATATAGAAGTTGGTTTTTAACTCACCTAGATTGAGACTCTGAAAAACTAGATATGAAAGTAAATTCACACTAGCACCAAGATCAAGTAAGGCTCTTTCAATTTTATGCTCTCCAATAAAGCAAGAAATTGTAGGACAACCAGGGTCTTTATATTTCAAAGTATTATTGTTTTGAAGAATGGAACTTACTTGTTCGGCTAGAAAGGCTTTCTTTTTCACATTTAGTTTTCTCTTCATAGTGCATAGATCTTACCTGTTTAATAGCATCTAGCAAAGGTATATTGATCCTTACCTGTTTGAAAATTTCAAAAATTTCAGAGTTGTGATTTACTTTCCTTTGTTTGGTCATGACATGAGGAAATGAAAGTGTTGGCGGAGAATCAGTCGTTTCTTTATAATTTTCAAATTCAACCCCTTCCTTACCTTTAGAGATTGACTCATCATCTTTCTCATAAGGTTCAAGAGAGGGTTTTTCAATAACTTTACCACTGCGCAGAGTAGTGACTGATTTGACTTGATCCATGTGTTGGCTTCCGGAACTACTTGCATTTGCATTGTATTGCCCCTTGGGATTTTGTTGTGGTTGAGATGGAAACTTACCTTTCTCTTGGAAACTAAGAGCAGATGTTAATTTTTCAAGAGTATCTTTAAAATCTATCAGATTTTGAGCAAGTTGAGTATTGATTGTCTCTTATTTTTCAATGAATGTATGCAATGTTTCCTCAAGATTTCTTCTAAGAGGTGGAGCATAAAGAGGTGCATATCCATGAGAATTTTGGAAATTATAGTGTGCTTGAAACGGTGGTTGTGAAGTTTGTGCATTGTTGTTCTCACTCTTGCAACTAAAATTTGGGTGATTTCTCCAACCAGGGTTGTATGTTTGGGAGTATGGGTTGTGGTTGGCCCTTTAGAAACTATTTAAAGCATGGGTTTGTTCATGGAGACATTCCTTAACTGAAGGCAACGTTGGACAGTTACTCATTGAGTGTTCATTTGTTTCACAAATTTGACATGCAATGTTTTCAACAGATTTTAATTGACCACTCCTTTTTAATTCTAGTGCCTTGACTTTTCTAGCTAAAGATGCAAACTTGGCTTGAAGGTCATGATCTTCCCTAAGGTTGTACATAACTCCACTAGATGTATGAGGTTGAGTTTTACTCGGTGCCTCATAAGTACTCGCAGTGTTCCAATTTTGAGCATTTTCAGCTAACAAGTCTACGTACTCCATTGTTTCATCAGGGTCTTTATCTTTAAAAGTTCCATTGTATACCAATTCAACCATTTGCCTATCTCTAGGTGTTAACCCTTCATAGATATGTGAAACCAATCTTCATATTTCAAAACCATGATGAGGGCAAGTACTAAGCAAGTCTCGATACCTATCCCAATATTGGTAAAATGTTTCTCTTGGTTTTTGAGTGAAAGTGATGATTTGTCTTTTGAAAGAGTTTGTTCTATGAGATGGGAAAAACTTCTTTAAAAACTGTTGTTGCATTTCATCCCAAGCACGAATGGATCCTGGTCTCAAATTTTGTAGTCATGTTTTAGCTTTATCTTTTAATGAAAAAGGAAAAAGCTTTAATCTGATGGTGTTCATGCTACAATTTAAATTATTATATGTGTTGCAGACCTCCTCAAATTCCCTTAAATGCAAGTATGGATTTTCCAATTCCAAGCCATGAAAAGAAGGTAAAAGTTGAATAATACCTGGTTTAAAATTAAAATGAGATGCATCAAGAGGGAAAACTATGCATGATGGTGCACTTGTTCTTGTGGGATTCATATGATCTCTAAGTGTTCTAACACGGTTATTCTCATTATTTTCATTATGAAGTGATTGATTATCTTCTTCGACCATATTTTCTGAAAATGATGAGGATATCCTACAAAGTCTACCACTTGATGTACGTGACCACAATCTCATGCACGTGTAGGAATAAAATAAAAGGAAAAGGAAAACAAAAGAAGAAGAAATAAGAGAAAAGAAACAAAGTTATATACAAGAAAAGTGAAAAGTGAAAATAAAATAAATATTATAATTTATACAAAACTTACCTCCCCAGCAATGACGCCAAAAACTTGACACGACGAAAAGATTGATGTCTTCTCCAAAGTGCAGGAGTGTCGAAGTAATAAATAACCCGGCAAGACCGGGGTCGAACCATAGGGAGGTTAATTGTACAAATTATAAATAACAATAATACAACAACAATAATAATAACAATAACAACAATAATAATAGTAATAACAGTAATAATAATAATAACAACAACAATAATAATAATAATAATAGTAATAATAATAATAATAATAATAATAATAATAATAATAATAATAATAATAATAAAGAAAAAGAAGGAGAAGAAGATGAGAACTTTGAGATGGAATATTAATGTAACGATTAAACAATGATAATAACAAATGTCAAGGTTAGAGATTCCACTAATGGTATGTCAAACAAGTATAATATAAACTCTTATTATTCAATTGGAAACCACACATAAAGGAGGTTCCAATCATATTATAGATTGTTAACATGATTACATTAGTCATCTTATTCGATTAATGTTAATACTTGTAAATCTCGTCAAACATTCATGATTATAACTTATGTTAACAACAAATCAAGTTCTTTTCATAGCTCAAGTGTCGGTTATACCATACAATATGAAATATGAAAGTGTCAAGCATTTGTTGTACCAAGTGTTATACAACATAAATCAAGATTAGTTATTTAACAAGCAAAGTATTAAAGAGTAAACAAGATAACAAATATAAAACATGTTAGTATCAAACATGTAAGTCCATATTAAGTTTACACTATACTTATTCTTACACCATTAGTGTAGCTTTTTTACCTTGACATAATAAACTTAGCTAGACATAATAAAAGAAAGAAAAATAGATAAACAAAATAAGAACATAAAAGTTAACTAAGTAAAGGAAAGGAAATGAAAGGCATAAACTTAATATTAATGAAAGCAAAGCATAAACATTACAAAAAATACAAAGAGAGAAAGGAAGAGCATGATCTTGATCTGGAAACAAAGATGTCTAAATGTATGGAAAATGCCTCCTTTTATAGGCCAAAATTGGGAACTATTGATTTGATGACTAATTGATAAGTGGGTGATCAACTCTTGACTTGGTGACAATCCTTATCTTCTCTTGTCTGCCCAAAACGTCATTGATAACGTCAAAATTAGAGCCAGTCGAAAACATGAAAGTTGTAGGCAATTGTCTCAACTTTTTTGTGTAAAAACAATTCAGCTCATTTGGACTTCTAGAACTCCAAATATGGCCAAACTACTAAACAGTGCTCGGGCTGGAAGACAGATCGGGCTTCTTTGTTGTTGCTATAATTTGGACTTGAAAATGGCCTTTTTAGATCTTGGGCTCCATATAAAAGTTGTAGGCCTATGTCTTACCTTTCCATTCATATAAATGGGACCTAAATCTAAGATCTATAGCTCCAGATATGACCCAATTACCGAACAGTGTTCTAGTTTGAATTGCACCGACATCTCTTTTCTAAGTTTGGCCATCTCTTTATCCTTGTAATTTAAGTTCTTAAAGTCATCAATCAATCCTTTCATTTATGTGATAGGCCTGCATTTAAAATGAACATTTATCACAAATTAAAGGTATCTTATATTATTAGATATATTATTATAAAACATGCTTTAGTTAAGGAGTTGTTGATACTTTAAGTGCAAAATGATGATACAAAACCATGATAAAAATGCACTTTTAAGTACTAATCAGTTTCTCAAAAATTTTGTTTTGTCTTAAGTACTCTAGTGAGCTGGCAAAAATCCTAAAGCAAGAAAATTGATATTTTTAACAAACCAAGGCGTTGAACTAAGAGAAAGTAAAGATTTATCAGGAAAGTAGTCATTGATTGGTGTGATGTCGGGTGTCGAATCTATTGTCACTTTTGATAAAAGATCTGCATCAACCTTTTCAATGCCTTTTTGATCCTCGATTTCTTCCTGATTTAAATTATTATATGTGTTGCAGACCTCCTCAAATTCCCTTAAATGCAAGTATGGATTTTCCAATTCTAAGCCATGAAAAGAAGATAAAAGTTGAATAATGTCTGGTTTAAAATTAAAATGAGATGCATCAAGAGGGAAAACTATGCATGATGGTCCACTTGTTCTTGTAGGATTCATGTGGTATCTAAGTCCATATTAAGTTTACATTATACTTATTCTTACACCTTGACATAATAAACTTATCTAAACATAATGAAAGAAAGAAAAATAAATAAACAAAATAAGAAATAAATAAGATAAGAGTTAACTAAGTAAAGGAAAAGAAATGAAAGACATAAACTTGATATTAATGAAAGCAAAGCATAAATATTACAAAAAATAAAAAGAGAGAAAGCAAGAGCAAGATCTTGATCTGGAAACCAAGATGCCTAAATGTATGGCAAATGCCTCCTTTTATAGGCCAAAATTGAAAAATATTGATTTAATGACTAATTCATGAGTGGGTGACCAACTCTTGACTTGGTAACAATCCTTATCTTCTCTTGTCTGTCCAAAACATCATTGATAACAACATAAAAGTTGTAGGAAATTCTCTCAGCTTTCTTGTGTAAAATTTCTAACATCTTCTACACGACAAATCATAATCTCTGCTGCTACTGCTGAACAATTGATTGACCAACTACAAGCTTTCATTCCTGTAATTGATCCTTCCATGAGTCGTATAAATTGGTCAACTAAGGAAAGCCGTAAAAAGCTTAGATTGGATTTGAGCCTTCATTTATGAATTTTTGTATCTTTTGGTTTTATTATTGTGTTTTGTTGTTACTTATATTTGTTTCAGTGTGTTTCAGGTTTGTCAATGTTCGTTATGTCAGGTGATATCTTCTATTATCTATCTTTCTACCTTTAAACATTGAGGACAATGTCTTGTTTTAGTTGGGGGGAGAGGATAGCAGCTAAAAAAAAACTGTGTTTTCTATTTCATAAAGCATGTGCAAAATTGTTGTTACTATGATGGCAGAGTAAGGAGAACTTTTATGACTCTTGAGATGCATCTTAGTAATCTGTCATAACAAGGTCTATCATAATACTTCTTGAAATATTCAGATTTACAAGCTCTAGCATTGTTATCACTTAATTCTGCTCATATACTTATTTAACATGTATTCTTAAACCTTAATTTACACACATACACACACTTTAACATATGATTATGGGTTGCATATTAGATTATTACATTATTTATGTTTTTTTTGTTAGAGGTAACAACTAAGGGAAAAGGATAGTATATAATTAAAAAAAAAGAAAAAAAATGATAATAATAAAAATATAGATAAGTTTGGTTTCGTAGCCTCCCTAACCTAAGCAATTAAGCCTGAATGGGTGTTTTAACACCTAATACCCTAAAGTCAACTGACTTGGGAGCTATTGGCCCAATGCTTGTTACATGGGTTGAAGAGAAGAGCTTAAGGGAATCAAACATTACACTATCTACATATCAGTATCTGTGACCCGAGTTACTAAGCTCATAGGGGTGTCTTAACACCTAATGCCCTAAGACTAATGACTCCCAGACCAGTTGGTCTTAGGGCATTAGGTGTTAAGACACCCCTACGAACTTAGTAACTCGGGTCGGAGACATTGATATGTAGATAGTGCAATGTTTGATTTTCTTAAGCTTTTCTGCTCAACCCATGTAACAAGCGTTGAGCCAATAGCTCCCAAGTCAGTTGACTTTAGGGTATTCAGTGTTAAAACACCCTTCGGGCTTAATTACTTAGGTTAGGGAGGCTACGAAACCAAACTTATCTATATTTTTATTATTATCATTTTTTTCTTTTTTTTATTTCTTTGTTTAATTATATACTATCCCTTTTCCCTTAGTTGTTACCTTTAACAAAAGAACATAAATAATGTAATAATCCAATATGCAACCTACAATCATATGTTTAAAGTGTGTGTGTGTGTAAATTAAGGTTTAAGAATACATGTTAAATGAGTATATGAGCATAATTAAGTGATAGTAATGCAAGAGTTTGTAAATCTGAATATTTCAAGAAGTATTATGATAGACCTTGTTACGAATGATTACTAAGATGCGTCTCAAGAGTCATAAAAAGATCTCCTTTACTCTGCCATCATAGTAACAACAATTTTGCACATGCTTTATGAAATAGAAAACATATTTATTTTTTTCTTTTTTTTAGCTACTACCCTCTCCCCCTAATCAAAACGAGACATTATCCTCAATGTTCTAAGGTGGAAAGATAGAGTATAGAAGATATCACCTGAAATCATGAACACTGACAAACCTAAAACACACTTAAACAAATATAAGAAATAACAAAACACAAATATTATGCTATTAATAAAACCAAAAAACACAAGTTTTTACAAACTAAAATTGAAATCGCAGTTGTGATTGTGGCTCATATCTTCTCTTGGTTTTACGTCCAAGAACAACTTAAATGCCCTCTATGGGTCGGGGATAGGCTTCCCATCCAATTTTCTTAAAAACTAGCAAACATGGTCTTTTATAGTCAGATTCCCAAGACTATGCCAAACATGTTCTTTATGAAAATGGATTCATAAGTCATGAATTACACGATGCTTATCTCGACTATAATGAGACTTAAGAGTCAATAGAAGATTATCTAAAGACTCTTTATGTTTTGAAATAAATCCCACATTTTGATGATTTTCATAGTTTTTACGGAATGCATGTGACTCCTTGAATATGGTGGGCCAGTAAAATCCACTCTGTAAGATTTCTATAATCCTTTTTTTTATGAGAAATGATCCCCTCGTGCCTTAGAGTGATAGAATTTAATAACATTACTTACTTCATTGTTGGGAATGCATCTTTGAAATATTTGATCAGGACAATAATTGAATAAGTAAGGGTTATACAAATAAAAGTTTTGCACGTTGGTCAAAAATTTTCTTTTGTATTCAGTACTCTAGTGAGTTGACAAAAATCCTAAAGTAAGAAAATTGATATTTTTAGCAAACCAAGGCATTGAACTAAGAGAAAGTAGAGATTTATCAGGAAAATAATCATCGATTGATGTGATGTCGGGTGTCGAATCTGTTGTCACTTTTGATAAAAGATCTGCATAAACCTTTTTAATGCCTTTTTCATCCTCGATTTCTTCCTGATTGGTCATGGCACGAGGAAATGGAAGTGCTGGTAGGAAATCAATCTTTTCTTTGCAATGTTCAGATTCAACCCCTTCCTTACCCTTAGAGATTGACTCATCTTCTTTCTCATAAGGTTCAAGAGTGAGTTTTTTAATAATCTTACCACTACGAAGAGTGATGACTGATTTGACTTGATCCATGTGTTGACTTCCATAACTACTTGTATTTGCATTGTATTACCCCTTGGGATTTTGTTGTGGTTGAGATGGAAACTTACCTTTCTCTTAGAAACTGAGAGTAGATGTTAATTTTGCAAGAGTATCTTTAAAATCTATCATGTTTTGAGCAAGTTGAGTATTGATTGTCTCTTGCTTTTCAATGAATGTATGCAATGTTTCCTCAAGATTTTTTCTAGGAGGTGGAGCATAAGGAGGTACATATCCATGAGAATTTTGAAAATTATGGTGTGTTTGAAACGGTGGTTGTGAAGTTTGTGCATGGTTGTTCTCACTCTTCCAACTAAAATTTGGATGATTTCTCCAACAAGGGTTGTATGTTTGGATGTATGGGTTGTGGTTGACCCTTTGGAAACTGTTTAAAGCATGAGCTTGTTCATGGAGACATTCCTTAAAAGAAGGTAAGGTTGGATAATCGTTGGTTGAATGTTCATTTGTTTCATAGATTTGACACACAATGTTTTCAACAGATTTTAATTGACCACTCGTTTTCAATTTTAGTGCCTCGACTTTTCTAGTTAAAGATGCAAACTTGGTTTAAAGGTCATGATCTTTCTTAAGGTTATACATACCTCTACTAGATGTATGAGGTTGAGTTTCACTCGATGCCTTATAAGTACCCGTGGTGTCCCAATTTTGAGCATTTTCAGCTAACAAGTCTAAGTACACCATTGCTTTATCAGGGTCTTTATCTTCAAAAGTTTCATTGAACATCAATTCAACCATTTGGCTATCTCTAGGTGTTAATCCTTCATAGAAATGTGAAATCAATCTCCATGTTTCAAAACTATTATGAGGGCAAGTACTAAGCAAGTCTCGATACCTATCCTAACATTGGTAAAATGTTTCTCCTGGTTTTTTAGTGAAAGTGGTGATTTGTCTTTTAAAAGAGTTTGTTTTATGAGAAGGGAAAAACTTCTTTAAAAACTGTTGTTGCATTTCATCCCAAACACGAATGGATCCTGGTCTTAAATTTTGTAGCCATGTTTTAGCTTTATCTTTTAATGAAAAAGGAAAAAGCTTTAATCTGATGGTGTTCATGCTACAATTTAAATTATTATATGTGTTGCAGACCTCCTCAAATTCCCTTAATTGCAAGTAAGGATTTTCCAATTCCAAACCATGAAAAGAAGGTAAAAGTTGAATAATACCTGGTTTAAAATTAAAATGAGATGCATCGGGATAAAAAAATATGCAAGTTGGTGCACTTGTTCTTGTGGGATTCATGTGGTCTCTAAGTGTTCTAGCATGGTTATTCTTATTATTCTCATTATGAAGTGATTGATTATCTTTTTTGGCCATATTTTCTGAAAATGATGAGGATATCTTACAAAGTCTACCACTTGATGTACGTGACCACACTCTCATGCATTTGTAGGAATAGAATAAAAGAAAGAAAAAAACAAAAGAAGAAGAAACAAGAGAAAACAAACAAAGTTATATACAAGAAAAGAGAAAATAAAATAACTACTATAATTTATACAAGAACTTACCTCCCTAGCAACGACGCCAAAAACTTGACACGACTAAAATATTGATTTCTTCTCCCAAGTGCAGGAGTGTCGAAGTAATAAATAACCCGGCAAGACCGGGGTCGAACCATAGGGAGGTTAATTGTACAAATTATAAATAAAAATAATACAACAACAATAACAATAATAATAGTAATAATAATAATAAAGAAGAAGAAGAAGAAGATGAGAACTTTGAGACGGAATATTAACGTAAAGATTTAATAACGATAACAAACAATGTCAAAGTTAGAGGATCCACTAATGGTATGTCAAACAAGTATAGTATAAACTCTTATTATTCAATTGGAAACCACAAACAAAGGAGGTTCCAATCAAATTATAGATTGTTAACATGATTACATTAGTCATCTTATTCAATTAATGTTAATACTTGTAAATTTCATCAAGCATTCATGATTATAACTTATGTTAACAACAAATCAAGTTCCTTTCATAGCTCAAGTGTCGGTTATACCATACAGTATGGGCTATGAAAGTGTCAAGCATTTGTTGTACCAAGCGTTATACAACATAAATCAAGATTAGTCATTTAACAAGCAAAGTATTTAAGAGTGAACAATATAACAATTCCAAAACATGCTAGTATCAAACATGTAAGTCCATATTAAGTTTACATTATACTTATTCTTACACCATTAGTGTAACCATTTCACCTTGACATAATAAATTTAGCTAAACATAATGAAAGAAAGAAAAATAAATAAATAAAATAAGAACATAAATAAGATAAAAGTTAACTAAATAAATGAAAGGAAATGAAAGGCATAAACTTGATATTAATGAAAGTAAACATAAACATCACAAAACAATACAAAGAGAGAAAGAAAGAGCATGATTCAGGCTTCTTTGTTGTTATTATAATTTGGACTTGAAAATGGCCTTTTGAGATCTTGGGCTCCATATAAAAGTTGTAGGCCTATGTCTTACCTTTCGATCCATATAAAGTAGACCTAAATCTAAGATCTATAGCTCAAGATATGACCCAATTACCAAATAGTGTTCCGGTTTGGATTGCACCGACATCTCTTTTCTAATTTTGGTCATCTCTTTGCCCTTACAATTTAAGTTCTTAAAGTCATCAATTAATCCTTTCATTTATGTGATAGGCCTACATTTAAAATGAATATTTACCATAAATGAAAGGTATCTTATATTATTAGATATATTATTATAAAACATGCTTTAGTTAAAGAGTTATTCATACTTCAAGTGCAAAATGATGATATAAAACCTTAATAAAAATATACTTTTAAGTACTAATCAAATAACATCCACTTTATCAGTCTCTTGGATAAGCCTTCGGAGAATCCTTGCTAAATAAGAATTACACAAATTATAAAAAAATAAAAAGCAAAACTAGTATAGAAACTTCTAACCTGTATAGTGATATCTTACCAAACTATGATTAACCTAATGTTTTAACCTTATAGAAACATGGCTTTTGAAAATTTCTAGTAAATGTTTATCTTAATCAAATAGTGAAATAAAAATTTATGTTTGTTAGCATAAAACTATACATTATAAAATATTAAATAAAAAATAAAATATAATTATCCAACCCTTGCATGGATCATAACAACACGTGAGTAGCATGCTTATCAATAGGTTGATAAACCTAAATATTATGTCAAAATACATAGCAAAACAAAAGTAAGATGCAATCTTAGTTGTTAAACTAAAGAAAAATACAAAATATACCTTCGATCATAAAATCTAATGAAACATGGCTCTTAATGACTCTGCCTTATTTTCATTATGTTGGAATTGGTTTATAAAATATGAAGTGGGTATTCCATTCACATTTAAGGTTAAAACCATGTTGCATTTTGTGATCCAACATTAGTACTTTAACATGAAATATTAATATATTTTAAAAATCAATTAAAAGTGAATGAGAAATTATTCTTAAAGATAGCAAAAGTTTCAAATCCAAAATAGCTTTGTTGATTAGATAGTAGACTTGTGGGTTTATAAGTTTGAACTTGGGTTTGGATAACGAAAAAATATTTGCTGTTAAATTTCTATTTGATTAGTAATTTTTTTACTCACTAAAATATCTTAGTGCATGAGTTAATACATTAACTATGTGATGAGAATGAATGTTATTATGAGTAATTCATGAATTATCAGTAATTCATGAATTATGAATAAATTATGGATATTCATGAATTATGAATAATTCATGAACTATGAACATTCATTATAATTAATAAACATTCAAGAATTATAAATATTAATATTTTGATTTTTAAGTTGTATAAATAAGTGTCTTAATAGGTGGAAAATGATCCATAAAACATTTATTGAGCTCTTTTCCATCTTTATCATTGGT
This sequence comes from Populus pruinosa, assembly GCA_026413675.1. NCBI lineage: Eukaryota > Viridiplantae > Streptophyta > Magnoliopsida > Malpighiales > Salicaceae > Populus > Populus pruinosa. Next base: position 4,341,639 of record CM048594.1, read on the forward strand.
TTTTCTTAGACATGTTCTTCAATCATTTATCCTACTCTAGAGTTTAGGTTTGGTCTTTGTAGAGAGATATTAAGTGTAATTTGTTTGAGTTTGTTGGACCTTGTTTATGAGTATATCTAAATAGGTTGGATTCTTACGAGACTTATGGAAGTGATTAGCAATAAAATATCTTAAGAATAAAGGATTTGTCCTTGACAAAAACAATAGTTTCAGCTTAATTATATTATAAAGGCTTCAAAAAGCACCTAAAATTAGTTTTGTTTAAGTATAAACTCTATACTTGTTTAGTTGTGTTTAATCTTTTTATGTTATATTTTTTTAGTATGCATGTTAACCGTTATATAATTGTAATTTTACTATGTTTTTATTACATCACCTTATTATAAACAAAACAAATAAGTTCACTTATTTAACCATCTAATCATTTTTTAATTATTAGACAATATATTCAATTGAAATTGAAATTTTCTCAATATGTAGTAAGAAACAAAAATAAAAGAGAAAATTTTTCATTCTTAATTTACAATACAGTGCCTTTTTATCCAAAATAACTGATTTTTAATTTTTTCAAATCTAAAGCTCCAAATTTTGTTTTCAATAATGTTAAAATAACTGGCTGTTGAGATACAAAATATGAGAAGAGAACTCCAACAAACAAAAAGGATGTATTACACTTAAATAAGTATACATATAGGTATACATTTTCCTCCCCATCCTGGAACTTTTAGTTTATGATCTTTTCTCCCTCTCTATCTCTATCTTTTTCAGCACCTCTAATGTGATGTATCGAGTACACATATTTTATATTGTTGATTTTATTTTAATGTTTAAAAATAGAAATTTTAATGTGTTGTTCATATCTAAAATTTAAAAAAGAAATTGTGTATGGAATTTTATTTATCTCATATATGGTTGTAAACTAATTATATGAATTGTTAAATTATATAAATCAATTCTTGAAGATGTGTTTTTGTTGTGTTTGTGGGTTGTGAGCAAGCAATTGTTAGCTTGGGAATCATAACAAAAACAAAAATAAAAATAAAATTCTAACCTCCAACGGATTTGGAATTGTCTTTCTATCGGTGATTCAATCATGATTTCCACTAGAAATCATTTTTCCATTCTAGAACTTGTTGTAAAACTTACAGAATGGTAGCAACATTCGTACCAATGGGACCATCGATGAAAAATTATGTTGTAGAATAAACGATGATGGGATTGTCAATGAAATATAAAACTTTACAAGATGCTTCTCAATAATAGTCTCTATCCGCAATTCCATTATTTTTATAGTGTTGATAGAATCTTAACTATACACTAACAGAATATTTTGTCGATATATAGTAATAGTTGTCTCAATACTATCATGGTTTTTTGTTTAAGTAATTAGTTCATTTAACTAGTTTAAGTTAATTAACAAAATATTTTGTTGATATATAGTAATAGTTATCCCGAGACTATCATGGTCTTTTATTTAAGTAATTAGTACATTTAACTAGTTTAAGTTAGTTACAATATGTTCAAAATTTCATTTGGATTTTGGTAGCATTATATACATGTGTCCTATGAGTAGCTTGTTCATTTGTCCAATTGTTCTATAGGCCAATCCAAACTTCTTTAGTTAGTCATTTTCAAGTAAGTTCATTGTATCCAAAGTCTAATTAATAAAGCTATTACAATGCATTCTCTTAGAGCTATTATATAAGTGTGAATGAGAAATTAATAAATAAAAAAAATTATGAGAGCTTGGTTGTAAGAGAGAGCAACTTCATTAGAGAGATATCAAATACTAACACAATAACAAACATGTCTTAAAGCTTTTTTTCCCTGAATTTATCTCAATTGTAGTTTAGCAAGTAATGCACGGTATTTCCAGTTGGAATCTGCATTGCAATATAAATTATTGACTTGTCTTGGACCTCTCTTCAAAGTTAGCTACCATACATCCGAGCTTGCCGGAGCACATTCATGCTAGCATAAATTAAGGTTCTTTCTTTGTTAGAAAATGAATTCTATTTAATTACGAAAAATATTTAATTCCAAATATTTCATTCTTATATATAGAGAATATATAGCATATCATGTAATTCTCAATCAAATCTAGGCCTCCTCATCAATTTAAGCCACAAGTCAACACATTTTAAAATTAACGAAGTTAAATAGTCTTCTTCAAGATTTACTTCCAAATGCAAGCAATCTCCAAAGCAGACAAACAGCAAATTCATATGTAGTTTTTGACAATCTGGGAGTGATTAGTTGCAATTAGAAAAATTTGAGAACTCGTTATTTCTAGATTTTAATTCCAGTAAACTAATTAAAAAGACATTCAAGCATAACTTTCAAGATGGATATGATGACAATGTTGTCATCAGAAATATGCTAATAATAAATCGTGACGGAATTGATATAAAACATTCTTATATGTAAATAAATAATTTCAATCTAAAAATTTATGAGAAATGGTTTTATATTATTTTACTAATACTTTGTGCTTAATTTAATTTAATTAATTAGAGAGAACAATGATATTAGGATTTGAAATCCTAACCATTTAATTATTAAAACTTTGATACCATCACTTCATATTATTTTTTAGCATCACCAAATTATGAAGAAGAAGAAGAAGAAGAAAGGCACATTACATACTGCTACCATTATATCATTACTGTGAAGCTCGAGCCTGCTACCATTTTTGAAGCACCAGAATCCCAAAACTTGAAGATCAGCAAACAGATACATTTTGAGGAGAAGGTACAAATATATCGCATTATACAATGAAGGATATCGATCCTCTACTATGTGCAGAGATGACACTACCCATATAATATGAGGTTATGTCGACACCTCTCTCGTGTTCAACCAAAACCTTGTACCAACAGCCATGTGAATATACCTTGGTTTAGTGCGGTATCCTGCAGAAATAAAGACAACATGATGAGTCTTCAAAGTAAGATTTATTTATTAATTAAGGATGACATGTGGGTGGTGCTTTCTCTTGATAAGGCAGCAACATGTGTGTGTGTAGAGGCATCAAAAGCACCAAAGCAAATGAGAGCGAACGCACAGTACAGCAAAATCCCAGCTCGATCGAGGCCAAATTCAGTTCGACTAGTATACAGACCTTCTCCCGTAGACAAAAACAAGCGAAGAAAATTGTTATCAGAGTGATTCTTGAGCTCAACAGACGCTTCTGAAGGCCCTCAAAACAGTATAAGCACATGTATGGTCCGTACAGAAAAGTTGTGATTTTTGTTTTGGCTTTAGTTGTATCTGGTATGAATGTAGAAAAGGTATTCCATACTAATTTAGTGTTTTTAAAATGCTTCTATGTTATCACATTTAAAAAGCTTCAATTTATAATTTCTAATTTTTTTACTTTCAAATACCTTTGAAAATATTTTTCAGAATTTTACCACACTTTTCATTAACTTCAGGAGAATTGCATTAATCAGCCTAGATCAAATCTCCCAAGTACTATGGAATTGGAAGGACTGCCTCCGTTTTGTAGCTCAAGACCCAATAGCATGCTACCTTAGCTAGGTTTCCCTAATAAACAACAAGAAAACAGCATGCGTTCATATATATTCAACGCTATTGTAGGCAGGTATCTGGAAAGGAAGTCAAAAGGATATGCTAGTTTTTACTTGAATAATGTGAAGTATATTATTTTAAAATTTTATTTAATTAAGTTTTTATTTGATTTTTTCAAATTTATAATTATAATTCTATATATAAATTAATTTGTAGTTCTGAATTTTTAAATTTTATTTACAATGAAATCACATTTAATTAATCATTTCATTTTAATTTCTAGTCAAATGTATAACTCATTAGGTTTTCTAATAAGTTGTTCCTAATATAAATTATAATCCTAAATAAAATTGGATTAAACAAATTAATTCATTATTAATTTTGTGATTGATTCATTTGTATTTGAAGACCAAATACAATACTTAGCAAATTATTGAATCCCTCAACTATTAGAAAAGTCACAAGAGGCTTAACTTAAACTTTCAGTGACCAGTTTCTCAGTGGAATTATTATCAGTTCATCAATATTATTTTAATTTAAATATTATAACATATAATATGTCTACTATGTCAAATTATATTTGTTCGCAACATCATAGTCATTGATTCTTTGAATAAAATTTAAAACTCTTTTCAAATTTTATCCCACCTTATATGAAAGGATTTACAATTAATAGTAATTGAACATGTAGAACTTTTTCTCTAATTCACATAGTGATAAATAATCTCTTAATTACTTAAATACTTTAATATAGTTTATATCATATCTAGTATTTGCTTATTTGTTACCCTTGATTAGGGCAGCGTATAGCAAGATTAAAACATAACACTCCGTGTAAAATAATCTAATGATCTTAAATCCAAGGATCACTTATACAATCGTCACGTGAGCTTTTTTATATAAATAAATAATCTTCCCATATAAAATTCTTATACAAGTCAGTTTAATATATATGTCATATAATATGCACCAAGATAATACTTATAGGCATCTCTCATACCTCAACATATGGAAGCAATTTCTTTCTTTCATAAAGAAAAAAATATAATATGTATCAGTTTCAAGAGTTATAATTAATATTTGGTATTAATACAGAATGCTAAGAATATTTTAGGAACAATGCTTTAATATAATAGAAATCTTATAATTATCACAGCTTTATAATCTTCTTTGCATAGCATTTTTGTCCCGATAGCTTTATCTTTACCCTAGATACATCAATTAATTTTTTTAATATTAAAGATAAAGAATCTTTTATTAATAAATTAATTATATTTAAATGAAAAGACTCAATTTCACGTGTAATAAACTGATTGGCTACAAGACATATACACTAACACAATTTTATAAATGTATATTTTTGTTATAGTATAACTAAGTAAAAAAACAATTTTAAAACAATAATTTTTTAAAGCTTGAAGCAGTCCATAACCTAAATCATAAATTCAACAAGTTATGTTTCAAAATTTGAGTCAATCCAATATATCGTTGTCTTAATATCAAAAAAAAATATTCTTGAATATTTTTTATTAATAGTTTGAGTTATTTTTATACCACCAAGTCAATTGAATCATATTAAAACTATTTTCACAAGATTTGATTTTAAACTCAAATTAAATAAAAAATCAGATCAAAAAATTTCAAAATTTACCTACTAAACCAAACTTACTAACAATACCAAATGTAAAAAAGATTATTTGTTTCTTCAAGTTGTAAAAGAAAGCAAATTAATAAAAACAGAAAGGATAAATTAAATATAAAAAATATATGCGTGCAAGGCAGGCCTTCATTTAGGGTTGATGCGTGGCTGTATTTATATTAGTGTAAGAAGATGTACTGCCTAATCCTATACAGATTTTATAACATTGAATCAAAATACAAAATGTATTCTAAAGCATAGGTCCTTTTCTAATAAAAACACGTATCCTAATCGTGAATGCAACTTGCAAACCTTTCCTTCATGGTCAATTGCTGCATGCCAACCACTTCAATTTAAATAATTTGTCGGCATGCAAAGTGTAATTAATTCACCACTCCTATGATGAGTGCCAAACTTGTTCATCTTAGCTCTACCGTGGTAGCATAAAGCATATCGATCCCGGTTAAGCTAACAACGCAGGACTCAGAGACTAAGTCAGGTCATGAGTCCAGCCTGGTCTTAAAACCATGGAAAGCGGGATAAAGGAACCATAATTAGATGTCAAGGAAACAATAGAGAACACACATTTCGAAAGCCCAGAAGCAGTAGCAAAAACTATCAAGAACTATTAATGAATCTTGCAGCAAAATTTTTCATCATATGTTGCGTTTATACATCAAATAACGGCTAATAGAATAAGTAAAACATTCTCTTGAGATCAGCTCTACAGGAAATTGTTCTATGCTGACCAGATTTAAAACCAGTCCTCTGAAAAAACTTCAGCAATGCTCCCTGACCTAAGAGACAAAAATAACCCCAAATGCGGGTGCAAACCCACAGAACCACCACCCTCGTCTAAGATCTCACTAGTAGTGCGTAGAATTAAAAGAAATCAACCCTAGAAAACACAATATATGTTATACACATTTGCAAAGAAATGCATCTCAGAATAATAAGGCAAGGTATTAACTGGTGAAGACAAAAAAATGTGATCTCAGAGAACAGTGGAGGATTGACATGACTAGCACAAAACCTCACATGCATGCTCCCCAACGAGCAGTAACCTGAAAATCCTCCAGAGTATACGTTTCTGCTGCCACCTGGTTATGTCATCTACCGGCTAATACATATTTCAGTTGCATGTTAGCTCACACATTCATTTGGCCTTGCATTCAGACAGTAAGATCCTTGAAAGCCTCCAGCTTTCCATTTAATGCAACAAAATCTGCGTTATTACCACCTTCAGGATGGGTTGAATCTCCATTCTCAGGTTTCTTGGCTATCTGACTGTACACTGAGTTGGGCATGGCAGAGCTGCGCTCTCCTTCAAAGTATGTCGAGCAAGGGAAATACTGAGCGCAACGCACTTTCCACCCTGCAAAGGAAGGAATTCAATATCAAGCTGCAAATTAAGTTTTAGCATCCATCTTATGGAAAACTATATGCATGCTTCAAACGTCTCCCTGGTTCCAATATTTATAACATTCTTAGAAATAAATATTCAAAAGGAAACTTACATCTTCAGCAGGTTCAAGAGCAGACAAATAATGTCACAGAAAAGATAACATTATATAGGAGAATTTGAATATTTGGATTTCAAAAGATTAATAAATGCACTTTTCCCATTAATGAAGGACACAACCCACCATATGCAGAAGCAACTAGCAAATTAGAAGGGAGCAGGACATAGAGAGAGAATCCAGGTTAAAATTCTTATGAGAAAAAAAAAGAAAAAAAAAGAAGTAGCCAAGCATATAGCTACTGAGCAGACAGGAGAAAAAGGAAAATGATGACCATATGACCAATCCTCTCTCAATAGTTGGGGGAAAAAAACCCACCAAACCACCAAGCATACACCATGCGCCTAAGACTTTAATGCTGCAGAAAAAACACTAAAAATAACATGAAAAGGAATGATTAATTCTATCACACCGTTTGAACTGCTTATAGACTAGAATGCAGATATTCCCCTTTTGGCTAAAAATAAAAAAGGCCATGAAAAATTTTACTTACTCAATGCAGCATCAGGATCATCAAGAACTGCTCCTAGGAGCTTGTGGACTGCAATGCAGTCTTTGAGTTTCCATTCCTTAACTGGTCCAAGTGCTCCATTTCTTTTGGTAAAAATAAAACACGGAAATATAGATTTACATTCAGTTTGGATCAACAATATAGATGTGCAAGTCCACGTACCAGCAAGAAAGTAAAACAAACAAATCAACCAAGAAAAAAAAATAGAACTCAAATCACTGAGGATTACATTGGTGCAGGGTTGTTGGTTGAATCTTCAATTAATTTGATAGCCTCATGTTTCTTGTTAGGTTCCAAAACAAATAGCATTTCCGCCACTGCAGCTCTATGCATTAAAGAGCCTGCAGGAAACAAAGATAGTTAACAAGCCAGTTCTATCCAGGTATAGCTGCACAAAGGGGCCACATAAGGTGGGAGATTACCTTTATGTTTCTCAAAGAAAATCTTGTTTGCTTCAGTGAGATTTTTCTCATGCAATTGACTACAAGAATAAACATTGCAAACCTTAATACGTAATTTAGAACAGATAGATAAGGTGAAGAAAACAAATCATGTTACAAATAAAGAAAAAGGAAATGTGCAAGAGAACCTAATGAATGGACGCTCTGCTTCCAAGACACTCCAAACAAGTTTCTCAGTATCAGTCGCAGGAGCAGTCATTGTACCCACTTTACGGAAGAATCTAACCTGCAGCACATCAAATTCACAATCAATAAAGATTAAAACGAAGGGTCTCTGATCCTCTAACCAGCAGTGCATGCATAACATTAATCAGCAATAACAGTATCAGGACACAAGAAATATCAAAAATGAAAACAGAAGTTTATAGGATTATCGCATGATAGAGGATATACCAAGCAGCGATGGGAATCAGGGTTTTCAGCATCCAACCTGAGCAATTGCTTTACAGCCTACAAAAGAAAGTTAAATTAACACTGCAATTTACCAGTTGTGAATGCAATTGTACAAAAGCACCATTTACTAGAAAGCATCATGAAATTCATACTGTCAACCTACTAAATGATTTAGCCAAACAAAATACAGCAGTTGGCTTATCATAGCACTTGTTCTCTTCAGAGAGGGAGAAACAATCTTAAGAAGAAGATGATTTACTCGATGGCATTTGGACTAAATAACAGAATGTTTTCCTGCCAATATTACCTTGACAGTCAATTAAGTAGACATTGTGAATGGTAACACAGGAAAGTGAAAAGGGCTGAAAATGGTGACCAAGTTCAATGTTTCAGACAATAAATACCTGAAGAGCAAGCAGAATTTTCTTCTTTCTCATATTCACTTCAAAAGAAAGCAAGTGTGTCTCCAAAGAGTTGGGCGAATGTTTCTGAAGCAGCTTAAGTACTTTGTAGCTTCTAACAATGGATATTCAACCTGGTAAAAAAAGACAAAAAAGAAACATCCACATTTAATAGCTATTCATCTGAGATGAAAGATGAGTATTATGTAGCCTAAGAGGCCTTGAAGCAATCAAGAATAAAATCTAGGGGAAAAAATACAGTAGGAAATAGAAGTAACCTGTAACAACTTTTCCCCGTTTGGATCTGGATCTACAGGTTTAACATGCCGCTTCCCTAACCTAGAAACACTACTAGTACTTGATTCTTCATTTCTCACCTTGGCTTCCTAGAATGGAGTATCAGACACTAGAATGAAAATCATGATTAGTGTGACGTTGAGTGTCAAATTTGTTGTCACTTTTGATAAAAGATTTGTATCAACCTTTTCGATACTTTTTTCATCTTCGATTTCTTTCTGATTGGTCATAGCATGAGGAAATGGAAGTGCCGGTGAGAAATCAGTTTTTTCTTTGTAATGTTCAGATTCAACCCCTTCCTTACCTTTAGAGATTGACTCATCATCTTTCTCACAAGGTTCAAGAATTGATTTTTGAATAACCTTACCACTACAAAAAGTGATGACTGATTTGACTTGATCCATGTGTTGACTTCCAGAGCTACTTGCATTTGCATTATATTGCCCCTTGAAATTTTGTTGTGGTTGAGATGAAAACTTACCTTGCTCTTGAAAACTGACAGCAGATGTGAATTTTGCAAGAGTGTCTTTAAAATTTGTTATACTTTGAGTAAGTTGAGTGTTGATTGTTTCTTGCTTTTGAATGAATGCATACAAAGTTTCCTCAAAATTACTTTTAAAAGGTGGAGCATAAGAAGGTGCATATCCATAAGAATTTTGGAAATTATGGTGTGCTTGAAACTATGGCGGTGAAGTTTGTGCATTATCACTCTTCTAGTTGAAAGTTAGGTGATTTCTCCAACTAGGATTGTATATTTGCGAGTATGAGTTATAATTGGGCCTTTAAAAACTATTTAAAGCATGAGTTTGTTCATAGAGACATTCCTTAAAAGAAGGCAAGGTTGGACAATTATTGGTTGAGTGTTCATTTGTTTCACACATTTGACACACAATGTTTTCAATAGATTTTAATTGACCATTCCTTTTCAATTCTAATGCCTCGATTTTCTAGCTAAAGATGTAAACTTGGCTTGAAGGTCATGATCTTCCCTAAGGTTGTACATACCTCTACTAGATGTATGAGGTTGAGTTTTACTCGGTGCTTCATAAGTACCTGCGGTGTCCCAATTTTGAGCATTTTCAGCTAACAAGTCTAAGTACTCCATTGCTTCATCAAGGTCTTTATCTTCAAAAGTTCCATTGCACATCAATTCAACTATTTGTCTATCTCTAGGTGTTAACTGACACGACTAAAAGATTGATGTCTTCTCCCAAGTGCAGGAGTGTCGAAGTAATAAATAACCCGGCAAGATCGAGGTCGAACCACAGGGAGGTTAATTGTATAAATTATAAATAACAACAACAACAACAACAACAACAATAATAATAATAATAAAGAAGGAGAAGGAGAAGGAGAAGAATAAGATGAGAACTTTTAGATGAAATATTAATGTAAGGATTAAACAATGATAATAACAAATGTCAAGGTTAGAGGATCCACTAATGGTATGTCAAACAAGTATAGTATAAACTCTTTTTATTTAATTGGAAACCACACACAAAGAAGGTTCCAATCTGATTATAGATTGTTAACATGATTACATTATTCATCTTATTCGATTAATGCTAATACTTGTAAATCTCGTCAAGCATTCATGATTATAACTTATGTTAACAACAAATCAAGTTCCTTTCATAGCTTAGGTGTCGGTTATACCATACAATATGGGCTATGAAAGTACCAAGCATTTGTTGTACCAAACATTTATTGTACAACATAAATCAAGATTAGTCATTTAACAAGCAAAGTATCAAAGAGTGAACAAGATAACAAATACAAAACATGTTAGTATCAAACATGTAAGTCCATATTAAGTTTACACTATACTTATTCTTACGCCATTAGTGTAACCTTTTCACCTTGACGTAATAAACTTAGTTAAACATAATGGAAGAAAGAAAAATAAATAAACAAAATAAAAATATAAATAAGATAAAAGTTACCTAAGTAAATAAAAGGAAATGAAAGGCATAAACTTGATATTAATGAAAGCAAAGCATAAACATTACAAAAAATACAAAGAGAGAAAACAAAAGTATGATCTTGATCTGGAAACCAAGATGCCTAAATGCATGGTAAATGTCTCCTTTTATAGGTCAAAATTGAGAACTATTGATTTGATAACTAATTAATGAGTGGGTGACCAACTCTTGACTTGGTGACAATTCTTATCTTCTCTTGTCTGCCCAAAACATCATTGATAACATCAAAATTGGAGCCACTTGAAAACATGAAAGATGTAGGGAATTGTCTCAAATTTTTTATGTAAAACATTCAGCTCATTTTGACTTCTAGAACTCCAGATATGGCCAAAATACTGAACAGTGCTCGGGCTGGAGGACAAATTCGGGCTTCTTTATTGTTGCTACAATTTGGACTTGAAAATAGTCTTTTTAGATCTTGGGCTCCTATGAAAGTTGTAGACCTATTTCTTACCTTCCCATCCATATAAAGTAGACCTAAATCTAAGATCTATAGCTCCAAATATGACCCAATTACCGAATAGTGTTCTGGTTTGAATTGCACCGACATGTCTTTTCTAAGTTTGGTCATCTCTTTCCTCTTACAATTTAAATTCTTAAAGTCAACAATCAATCTTTTTATTTATGTTATAGGCCTGCATTTAAAATGAACATTTACCACAAATTAAAGGTATCTTATATTATTAGATATATTATTATAAAAACATGTTTTAGTTAAGGAGTTATTGATACTTCAAGTGCAAAATGATGATATAAAACCATGATAAAAATGCACTTTTAAGTACTAATCACACCCCCCCAACTAGCTTATTACTAGTCCCTAATAATCAAAGCGTTAAAATAGAAAAACAATTTGCAAATTCCACAAAGTAAGGTATTCATCATTTAACTTTCATTAATCTATCTAGATAAACAAACTCTCATTAAATTTATATCTGTTCAATACCTCTTAACAAGATATTAATAAACCTTTTCTTTGTGCTCAATTTATCAACACATAATTATGGGGCTTTTCTTGTACGAAAATAAAATTTTTGTTCTAATGTTTAAGGTTAACTTCCTTAGGTTGAGATTATTATTTTTGTCTTCATATATATATATATATAACTTAAAATACCATGCATCTTTAACCCACGTAACAAGCTTTCGACTAATGACTCCCAGACCAGTTGGTCTTAGGGCATTAGGTGTTAAGACACCCCTACGAGCTTAGTAACTTGGGTTGCAGATACTGATATGTAGATACTGCAATGTTTGATTCCCTTAAGCTTTTCTCCTCAACCCATATAACAAGCTTGGGCTAATAACTCCAAAGTCAGTTGACTTTAGGGTATTAGGTGTTAATTGTTTAGGTTAGGGAGGCTACGAAACCAAACTTATCTACATTTTTTTTTATTATTATTCTTTTTTCTTTTTTTAATTATATACTATCCCTTTCCCTTAGTTGCTACCTTTAACAAAAGAATATAAATAATGTAATAATCTAATATGCAACCCACAATCATATGTTTAAAGTGTGTGTGTATAAATTAAGGTTTAAGAATACATGTTAAATAAGTATATGAGCAGAATTAAGTGATAACAATGCGAAAGTTTGTAAACCTGAATATTTCAAGAAGTATTATGATAGACCTTATTAAGAATGGTTATTAAGATGCGTCTCAAGAGTCATTAAAGTTCTCCTTACTCGGCCATCATAGGAAGAACAATTTTGCATATGCTTTATGAAATGGAAAACAATTTTTTTTTATCAACTACTACCCTCTCCCCCCCAACCAAAATGAGACATTATCCTCAATGTTCTAAGGTAGAAAGATAGAGTATGGAAGATATCACCTGAAATAATGAACATTGACAAACCTGAAACGCACTGAAATAAATATAAGAAATAACAAAATATAATAATAAAACCAAAAGACACAAAGATTCACAAATGAAGGCTCAAATCTAATTTAAGCTTTTTACGGCTTTTCTTATATGACCAATTTATATGACTCATGGAGGGATCAATCACTGGAATGAAAGATTGTAGTTGGTCAATCAATTGTTCAGCAGTAGCAGCAAAGATTATGATTTTTTGTGTAGAAGATGTTAGAAATTCTTCTTCCATAGCATGATCAAGAAAATACAACAACTTATCATAATAACCATTAACATTTATCAAACCTATGTGTTTATGGTGAATGTGCAGTTGGGTCCAAGAGGAAATATGAAAGATCTCTTCCATTGTGCCTAAACCACCTGGTAAAGCAATGAAGGCATCAACATGGTTAAACATTGCATTCATTCTAGCTGACATTGTGAAGACCTGAAGTTCCTTTCTAATTGTTTTTCCAATAATGTCCCCTTGTGCTAAAGCTTCGGGGACGACCCCTAAAACTTGACTACCTCCTAAAAATACAGTTATTGACACACCTCCTATTAACCCAAGACTGCCCCCCCCATACACTAAATGAATCTTTCTCTCAACTAGCACTTGACCAAGATGATTTGCTGATTCTAAAAACTCTTTTTTTTCCCTAGACTAGATCCACCGAAAACACAAATATTTCTTATATGATGACCTGAGAAACTTGCCATTTTTACACACTTCTGTATTTGTTGAATGTATGGGTTGAGTAGAAATGAAAGGAATGAAGAGAGGATTTTATAGATGAGAAATTAGAAAGGCAATCATATCACCTATATGTAGGCCAGCTAGAGTCTCACACACATTCTCTTTCTGTCTTTATTTATTTATTAATTTACTTTTGAAAAAAGCATGTATACGTACATGTAGTTGTGATTGTGGCTCACATCTTCCCTTGGTTTTATGTCCAAGAACGGCTTAAATGCCCTTTATGGGTCGGGGATAGGCTTCCCATCCAGTTTTCTTAAAAACTGGCAAATAGAGTCTTTTTTAGTCAGATTCCCAAGACTAAGTCGATCATGTTGCACGATGCACATCTCCACTAGGATGCATCTCAAAAGTCAATAAAAGATTATCTAAAGACTCCTTACTCAGGCCATCCTTAATGAATTGTATTTTATCTTCACGGTTTCTAGATATCATTCCTAAAGAACGACATTGTGTATTACAAGTCCATCTAGCACATCGATGACAGACTTTCAGTCATTTTGCATGATGTTTCTTTGCAAAAATGGTTTTACATGTTCCAAGCATGTGTGAAATGAAGGAGTTAGAGGACTCACCTGATAATCAAACCTTTGCTTCAATCAACCAGCAAATATCTTCAGGAATTCCATAATTCATTAACAATCTCAATCTTGCACATCTAGCACGGTAAATTTTTGTAATCGTATTATGAGGCAGAGTAGGAAAATACTTTTTCAATTTTTCAAGATTAGTGTCCATTTTCAAATGAGAATTGGAAGAGAGATTTAAAGAATTGCACAAATATATACACATATATCAATTATTATGGGAAACTGAAAGAACCGACTTAAGTCACAGAGTACCATTATCCGCTATTTGACCGAGGTGAGAGAAACTAGCAAAAATCACTAAAAAAAAACACAAAAACAATATGAGAAAAACAAAATAATTAACCTTTATCTACAAGATCATTCCAACCAATTGATTCATTTTTACTAGGAAAATTATCAAAGTAAGCTTTCAAACGATGTCCATTTTCCTTAAAAATATTGTCATTCATTAAATTCTCAATATCACAGGCGCCATAAGGATTGCTCCATCTTGATCTTAGCTCTCTAGGGGATGCATAGAGTTGAGAATTATAAAACAAAACTTTTTGACCAATATCAACTTTTTGCAATTTTCACAAGTTTTGTAGAATGCATGCTTGTCCTTGAACATGGTGGGTCAATAAAATTCATTTTGAAACATTTTTGTAGCTGTCTTTTTTTATGAGAAATAACTTCCACATGCTTCAGAATGACAAAGTTTAATGACACTATTTACCTCATTGTCGGGAATAAATCTTTGAAATATTTGATCAGGACAATATTTGAATAAGTTAGGGTCATCGCAATAAAAGTTCTTCACTTTATTCAAAAACTTTTCTTTGTCTTGGGTACTCTAATCAGCCGGCAAATCTCTTAAAGCAAGAAAATTGATATTTTTATCATACTAAAGCATTGGACTAAGAGAAAGTAAGGATTCGTTAGGAAAGTAATCATCGATTGATGTGATGTTAGATGTCAAATTTGTTGTCACTTTTGACAAAAGATCTGCATCAACATTTTCGGTGTGTTTTTCATCTGTGATTTCTTTCTCATAATAAGTCATTTGCAAATCTTCAGATTCATCCAACTCATTTTTACTTAAAGTAGATTCAAGTTGATCATAAACTAATTCGTCAATATGATCTACTTCTTATAAATTGTTATCATCTCCAAGTTACTTGCAATTGTTGAAATATTCATCTCCAATATCATGTTTCTAAATGATAGTTTCATTAGTCCATTCCTATAATTAATCAATGCATTAAAAGTTGCAAGAAATGGATGTTCTAAAATAATAGGAAATGAATTACATGCTTCAACAGGTTGTGTGTCCAAGATAACAAAATCCACAGGATAAATGAATTTATCGACTTGTACTAACACATCTTTGACTATTCCTCTAGGCACTTTTACAGATCTATCGGTAAGTAAAAGAGTTATAGAAATTGGTTTTAACTCACCTAGATTGAGACTTAAAAAAAATAAATATGGAAGTAAATTCACACTAGCTCCAAGATCAAGTAAGGCTTTTTCAATTTTATGTTCTCTAATAAAGCAAGAAATTATAGGACAACCAGGGTCTTTATATTTCAAAGCATTATTGTTCTAAAATTTTATGTTCTCTAATAAAGCAAGAAATTATAGGACAACCAGGGTCTTTATATTTCAAAGCATTATTGTTCTAAAGAATAACACTTACTTGTTCGACTAGAAAGACTTTCTTTTTCACATTCAGTTTTCTCTTCACAGTGCATAGATCTTTTAAAAATTTAGCATAAGAAGGAATCTGTTTAATAGCATCTAGCAAAGGTATATTGATTCTTACTTGTTTGAAAGTTTCAAAAATTTCAGAGTTGTGATTGACTTTTCTTTGTTTAGTCATGACATGAGGAAATGGAAGTGCTAGCGGTGAATCAGTCATTTCTTTGCAATTTTCAGATTCAACCGTTTCCTTACCCTTAGAGATTGACTCATCATCTTTCTTATAAGGTTCAAGAGTGGGTTTTTGAATAACCTTATCACTGCGCAGAGTAGTGACTGATTTGACTTGATCCAAGTGTTGGCTTCCGGAACTACTTGCACTTGCATTGTATTGCCCCTTGAGATTTTGTTCTGGTTGAGATGGAAACTTACCTTTCTCTTAAAAACTGAGAGTAGATGTTAATTTTGCAAGAGTATCTTTAAAATTTTTCATGTTTTGAGCAAGTTAAGTATTGTCTCTTGCTTTTCAATGAATGCATGCAATGTTTCCTCAAGATTTTTTTTAAGAGGTGGAGCATAAGGAGGTGCATATCCATGAGAATTTTAGAAATTATAATGTGCTTGAAACGGTGGTTATGAAGTTTATGCATTATTGTTCTCACTCTTCCAACTAAAATTTGAGTGATTTCTCCAACCAGGGTTGTATGTTTATGAGTATGGGTTGTGATTAGGCCTTTGAAAAGTGTTTAAAGCATGAGCTTATTCATAGAGACATTCCTTAAAAGAGGGCAAGGTTAGACAATTATTGGTTGAGTGTTTATTTATTTCACATATTTGACACACAATGTTTTCAACAGATTTTAATTAACCATTCCTTTTCAATTCTAGTGCCTCGACTTTTCTAGCTAAAGATGCAAACTTCGCTTAAAGGTCATGATCTTCCCTAAGGTTGTACATACCTTTACTAGATGTATAATGTTGAGTTTTACTCAGTTCTTCATAAGTATCCGCGGTGTCCTTATCTTTAAAAGTACTCCATTGCTTCATCAGGGTCTTTATCTTCAAAAGTTCCATTGCACATCAATTCAACCATTTACCTATCTTTAGGTGTTAACCCTTCATGAAAATGTGAAACCAATATCCATGTTTCAAAACCATGATGAGGGCAAGTATTAAGCAAGTCTCGATACCTATCCCAACATTGGTAAAATATTTCTCCTAGTTTTTGTGTGAAAGTGGTGATTTGTCTTTTGAAAGAGTTTGTTCTATGAGATGGGAAAAACTTCTTTAAAAAATATTATTGCATTTCATCCCAAGCACGAATGGATCCTGGTCTTAAATTTTATAGTCATGTTTTAACTTTATCTTTTAATGAAAAAGGAAAAAAAGTTTTAATCTGATGGTGTTCATGCTACAATTTAAATTATTATATGTGTTGCAGACCTTCTCAAATTCCCTTAACTGCAAGTATGGATTTTCCAATTCTAAGCCATGAAAAGAAGGTAAAAGTTAAATAATGTCTGGTTTAAAATTAAAATGAGATGCATTGGGAGGAAAAACTATGCATGATGGTGCACTTGTTCTTGTGGGATTCATGTGGTCTCTAAGTATTCTAGCACGGTTATTCTCATTATGAAGTGATTGATTATCTTCTTCAACCATATTTTCTGAAAATGATGAGGATACCTTACAAAGTCTACCACTTGATGTACTCACACTCTTATGCACGTGTAAGAATAGAATAAAAGGAAGAAGAAAACAAAAGAAGAAGAAACAAGAAAAAAGAAACAAAGTTATATACAAGAAAAGTGAAAAAAGAATAAAATAACTATTATAATTTATACAAGAACTTACTTCCCTGGCAACGATGCCCAAAACTTGACACGAATAAAAGATTGATGTCTTCTCCCAAGTGCAGGAGTGTCGAAGTAATAAATAATTCGGCAAGACCGGGGTTGAACCACAAGGAGGTTAATTGTACAAATTATAAATAACAATAATACAACAACAACAACAACAACAACAACAACAATAATAATAATAATAATAATAATAATAACAACAATAACAATAACAATAACAATAACAACAACAACAACAACAACAACAACAATAATAATAATAAAGAAGGAGAAGGAGAAGAAGATGAGAACTTTGAGATGGAATATTAATGTAAGGATTAAATAATGATAATAACAAATGTCAAGGTTAGAGGATCCACTAATGGTATCTTAAACAAGTATAGTATAAACTCTTTTTATTCAATTGGAAACCACACATAAAGGAGGTTCCAATCTGATTATAGATTGTTAACATGATTACATTATTCATCTTATTCGATTAATGCTAATACTTGTAAATCTCGTCAAGCATTCATGATTATAACTTATGTTAACAACAAATCAAGTTCCTTTCATAGCTTAGGTGTCGGTTATACCATATAATATTGGCTATGAAAGTACCAAGCATTTGTTGTACCAAACATTTATTGTACAACATAAATCAAGATTAGTCATTTAACAAGCAAAGTATCAAAGAGTGAACAAGATAACAAATACAAAACATGTTAGTATCAAACATGTAAGTCCATATTAAGTTTACACTATACTTATTCTTACACCATTAGTGTAACCTTTTCACCTTGACGTAATAAACTTAGTTAAACATAATGGAAGAAAGAAAAATAAATAAACAAAATAAAAATATAAATAAGATAAAAGTTACCTAAGTAAATGAAAGGAAATGAAAGGCATAAACTTGATATTAATGAAAGCAAAGCATAAACATTACAAAAAATACAAAGAGAGAAAACAAAAGTATGATCTTGATCTGGAAACCAAGATGCCTAAATGCATGGTAAATGTCTCCTTTTATAGGTCAAAATTGAGAACTATTGATTTGATAACTAATTAATGAGTGGGTGACCAACTCTTGACTTGGTGACAATTCTTATCTTCTCTTGTCTGCCCAAAACATCATTGATAACATCAAAATTGGAGCCACTTGAAAACATGAAAGATGTAGGGAATTGTCTCAACTTTTTTATGTAAAACATTCAGCTCATTTTGACTTCTAGAACTCCAGATATGGCCAAAATACTGAACAGTGCTCGGGCTGAAGGACAAATTCGGGCTTCTTTATTGTTGCTACAATTTGGACTTGAAAATAGTATTTTTAGATCTTGGGCTCCTATGAAAGTTGTAGACCTATTTCTTACCTTCCCATCCATATAAAGTAGACCTAAATCTAAGATCTATAGCTCCAAATATGACCCAATTACCGAATAGTGTTCCGGTTTGAATTGCACTAACATCTCTTTTCTAAGTTTGGTCATCTCTTTGCCCTTGCAATTTAAGTTCTTAAAGTCATCAATCAATCCTTTTATTTATGTGATAGGCCTGCATTTAAAATAAAGATTTACCACAAATTAAAGGTATCTTATATTATTAGATATATTATTATAAAACATGTTTTAGTTAAGGAGTTATCGATATTTCAAGTGCAAAATGATAATATAAAACCATGATAAAAAATGCACTTTTAAGTACTAATCATTAACCCTTCATCAAAAAATATGAAACTAATCTCCATGTTTCAAAACCATGATGAGGGCAAGTGTTAAGCAAGTCTCGATACCTATCCCAATATTGGTAAAATGTTTCTCCTAGTTTTTGAGTGAAAGTAGTGATTTGTCTTTTGAAAGAGTTTGTTCTGTGAGATGGGAAAAACTTCTTTATTTGTTGCATTTCATCCCAAGAACGAATGGATCCTGGTCTTAAATTTTGTAGCCATGTTTTAACTTTATCTTTTAATGAAAAAGAAAAAAGCTTTAATCTGATGATGTTCATGCTACAATTTGAATTATTATATGTGTTGCAAACCTCCTTAAATTCCCTTAAATGCAAGTATGGATTTTTCAATTCTAAGCCATGAAAAGAAGGGAAAAGTTGAATAATGTCTGACTTAAAATTAAAATGAGATGCATCGGGAGGAAAAACTATGCATGATGATGCACTTGTTCTTGTGGGATTCATGTGGTCTCTAAGTGTTCTAACACGGTTATTCTCATTATTCTCATTATGCAGTGATCGATTATATTCTTCAGCCATATTTTCTGAAAATGATGAGGATACCCTACAAAGTTTACCACTTGATGTATGTGACCACACTCTCATGCACGTGTAGGAATAGAAAAAAAAAGAAAGAAGAAAACAAAAGAAGAAGAAACAAGAGAAAAGAAACAAAGTTATATACAAGAAAAATGAAAAGAGAAAATAAAATAACTACTATAATTTATACAAGAACTTACCTCCTCGGAAACGACGCCAAAAACTTGATATGACCAAAAGATTGTTGTTTTCTCCCAAATACAGGAATGTCGAAGTAATAAATAACCCGGCAAGACCGGGGTTGAACCATAAGGAGGTTAATTGTACAAATTATAAACAACAATTATAAATAATAATAATAATAGCAATAACAACAACAACTATAATAACAATAATAGTAATAATAATAATAATAATAATAATAATAATAATAATAATAATAATAATAATAATAATAATAATAAAGAAGAAGAAGAAGAAAAATTGATGAGAACTTTGAGATGAAAAATTAATATAAGAATTAAACAACTATAACAAACAATGTCAAGGTTAGAGGATCCACTAATGGTATGTCAAACAAGTATAGTATAAACTCTTATTATTCAATTGGAAAGCACATACAAAGGAGGTTCCAATCAGATTATAGATTGTTAACATGATTACATTAGTCATCTTATTCAATTAATGTTAATACTTGTAAATTTCGTCAAGCATTCATGATTTTAACTTATGTTAACAACAAATCAAGTTCCTTTCATAACTCAGGTGTCGGTTATACCATACAGTATGGGCTATGAAAGTACTAAGCATTTGTTGTACTAAGTGTTATACAACATAAATCAAGATTAGTCATTTAATAAGCAAAGTATTAAAGAGTGAAGATAACAAATATAAAACATGTTAGTATCAAACATTAAAGTCCATATTAAGTTTATACTATACTTATTCTTACACCATTAGTGTAACCTTTTCACCTTAACATAATAAACTTAGCTAGACATAATAGTATTCCGGTTTGGATTGCACCAACATCTCTTTTCTAAGTTTGGCCATCTCTTTATCCTTTCAATTTCAGTTCCTAAATTTATCAATCAATCATTTTATTTATGTGATAAGCCTGCATTTAAAATGAACATTTACCACAAATTAAAAGTATCTTATATTATTAAATATATTATTATAAAACATGTTTTAGTTAAGGAGTTATTGATACTTCAAGTGCAAAATGATGATATAAAACCTTGATAAAAATACACTTTTAAGTAACAATCATTCACCATAAACCCATAAGTCTGTTAAATGTTAATGGTTATTATAATAAGTTGTTGTCTTTTCTTGATCATATTGTGGAATAGGAATTTCTAACATCTTCTGCACTACAAATCATAATCTCTGCTACTACTATTGAACAATTGATTGACCAACTATAATCTTTCATTCCTGTAATTGATCCCTTTGTGAGTCACATAAATTGGTCATCTAAGGAAAGCCATAAAAAGCTTAGATTAGATTTGAGTTTTTATTTGTGAATCTTTATGTCTTTTGGTTTTATTATTGTATTTTTTTATTTCTTATATTTGTTTCAGTGTGTTTTAGGTTTGTCCATGTTTGGACTTCTAGAACTTCAGATATGGGCCAAACACTGAACAGTGCTCGAGCTGGAAGACAGATTCAGACTTCTTTGTTGTTGCTACAATTTGGACTTGAAAATGACCTTTTTAGATTTTATGCTATATATAAAAGTTATAGGCCTATGTCTTACTTTTCCATCCATATAAAGTAGACTTAAATATGAGATCTACAGCTCGAGATATGACCCAATTACCAAACAGTGTTTCGGTTTGAATTGCAACGATATCTCTTTTCTAAGTTTGGTCACTCTTTGTCCTTTCAATTTCAATTCTTAAATTCATCAATCAATCCTTTTATTTATGTGATAGGCCTGCATTTAAAATGAACATTTACCACAAATTAAAGTTATCTTATATTATTAGATATATTATTATAAAACATGTTTTAGTTAAGGAGTTATTGATACTTCAAATGCAAAATGATGACATAAAACCTTGATAAAAATGAACTTTTAAGTACTAATCATTTATACTATAGTTGTTTGACATACCATTAGTGAAACCTCTAACCTTGACATTTGTTATTATCATTATTTAATCCTTACATTAATATTTCATCTCGAAGTTCTCATCTTCTTTTTCTTTTTATTTTTATTTTTTTTCTTTACTACTACTACTACTACTATTAGTGTTATTATTGCTACTATTATTATTGTTATTATTATTGTTACTATTGTTGTTGTTTATAATTTATATAATTAACCTCCATGTGGTTTAACCTCGGTCTTACCAGGTTATTTCTTACTTCGACACTCCTGCACTTGGGAGAAGACATCAATCTTTTAGTTGTGTCAATGAACATTCATGCATACATATGCGAGAATCAATAAATAATAAAAAAAGACATGTAAATCAAGGATCTTAGACAATGTTCAATTTATGAACATTACACTCAGGAGTGCTCATCAAAGGTTCAACTTACAAACAAGTGCTAACAACTCAGAAAATAGCTTAAACCTAATAGTTATAACTTAAACATGTTCAACACAACTTGTTTAAACAATCAAAATAGTAAGAAACAAAAAAAAAACAAAATAGTAAGCAAAGTCTATATTATCCATAACAAACTAAAAACGCATTTCAACATTGTTGTCGCACCCTCGCGAGCGAAGCACGATGATCCTCGATTGGTTTCGAGGTTTTTGTTTTGATTCGTGAATAAGGGAGTTGTCACCTAGTATTATGGTCACTAGGAACCCTAATTGGTCTTTCAGAAATTCCAAGACAAGAGACTGGTTACGTAAAGAAAAGGTATTAGCACCCCTAATACACTCTACATAAGGTAAGCTGCTTGGTGTTTGGTCTGCCTTATAATTGCTATGGTGTTAGTGTTCTCTAAAATTAGTTTTCTTAGGATAGGTTTGCTATAATGAATGATTTGGGTTAAAAGTCTAAAAGCAATAATGCTTGGCCAATATAGATTATACCTTTAAATATGTCTATAAAGTTTCAAGGGGAACCAATGCAGATCTCTTGAAATATATGTTTGATTTAGACTAAATTTATTAAGATAGAAATCCAAGAAGATTCAACGTGCTTTAAAAGTACATTTTTCCCTTGGTATTTCAAGTGTTTCGTGACTCGTAAATCGCAAGGAGGAGGGATAAAAATTTAGAAATCTAAGGAAATTCAGAGTGCTTTAAAAGCCTCCTTTTGCTTCAGTGTTTCATACTTTCACGGCTCATAAACCGTGGAGTCAAAAATTAAAATGTCCTTAATTATAATCAAGGCTTCTTTCGAGTCTGTGTGATGACATATTATTCTTAGAAAATTATTTTGGGTATTTACCACTAAAGGTTTCTTTATCCAAATATTAATGGTGAATAATAACAAGTTGTTCCCATTAAATTTTGGATATTCATCCCTTTGAGATTTCTTTATCCAAACATTAATGGTGAATACTAGATGATTTCTTCATAAAATAATATTTTTATATTTTTTTAGAATATTACCCAACACCCTTTGGAGTTTTACAAACATATTGTAAAATCCAGAAATGCAAGAAAATAATTTTTATGTTTAAGAAATCCATACAAAAACATATTTTTTAAAACTTCCAATATTTTTTATATAAAAAAAATATTCAAAACATGTTAAGGTATTGGTCATATGTAACACAAAAAAAAATATTTTTTTATATTTTCTTTAACAAAAACACAAAAACATCACATTTATCCATAATTAAAGTCAACAATCCATGTATTAGTCAAATTCTTAAGGTTTTAATAAATCAGTTGTTAAATAAAAAAATATATAAAAAACATGTTTTTATATTTTTCACAGGAAATACAATATGATTTTATTTATCCTCAAGATATTTGATTATCTGCAAATTAAAACACTTTCTTTTTTTTTTCTTTTTTTTTCTTTTTTTTTTTAACATTTACAAGAAAAACACACATTTTTTTTATTATGTTTTTCTCCAACACTCACATTTACAGGTTACCAATCACCAAACTTCAAAATAAAACAAACAATACATCCCACAAATAAAATTACATAATAGCTCTTGAAACTGCTGGGAAAGCTTCTAGACCATAAAACAGTGGCGGCGCATCTGATACACTCACCACTACCACTGGTAACGCGTGGGTTCATGCGCGACCGGTAAAAAAAAAATGACAGGGGAGATCTACAACGACTTCCTCCCTTCTTCATTGTCCTATGGGCAGTGGCTTTCACCGTGACCTACAGCAAGGAAAAAAAACACAGGCAGTTGATTTTAAACCATTTCTTTCTTTTTTAGATATGCTCTTGGTCTTCCTCTTTTTTAGATTTGTTTCTTCTGTAGATCTATTTTTTTCTTTGTTTCACCTTCTTCTTTGTTTCAGGTGGTCGGGGGCAAGGAGGAATGACCGAAAAAAGGGCATCACTGCGGTGGAAAGGAACAACGGTGGCTGGCCTTGCTGCTGCTTGTTCGTGGCTGTTACAGTTGAGGAGATCAAAAGAAAACGCTGCTGGTGGGTTTCTTTCGGGTTGCGAGATAAAGAGATCGGGGAAGATGGAGAGTCAGTCATGGTTGGCAGGTCTTTTTGGTCTTGGTAAACTGAGAGAGAAAAGGCTGGTGTTGTGATAGGGTTGTTTGAATGGTTAGGTTCTGTAGGGGAAGGATAGGTGATGGAGGAGATCAGGTTTTGGCCAGCTGAGAGAGAAGATTGTTGATCTATGGCCGACTGAAGAGGGAAACCGAGAATTCTCAAAGACCAGAGCAGGGGTTTCTCTGGTTTGGCTAAAAGAAGGAGATCCCGTGAGGGAGAGTAAGCCAGATGAAGGAGAGGGGTTGGTCTCCATGTTAGAAAAAATCAAAAGCCAAGGGGCTGGTTTTGGCCAGAAAAAAATATTACGTTTAAATTTTTTCTTTTGGTTGCCTAAATTTCTCGCTTTAAAATTTTTCTATGTAAATTTTCTCCTCCCTTTATGCATAAGGCTAGATGTTCATTTATATATATAAAAAAATTCTATACATTATATTTAAGAAAATATGACAATAATTATTGTAGAAATTGCTTTCTATAACCAACACCAACAAATCTTATATATATGATATTTTTTTATTGGAGTAATTATTTTTCATAACTAGCACGAATCAAATTATATATCTATGGTATTTTATATTGCAGTAATTATATATGATTTAGTAATTATCTCATTGATATATTGCTTCCTTAACCCTGATGCTCTATGTTATCGCCACATGTAAATCCTTAGTTTTTTTTATAAAAAAAAATTATCCAAACATGGGTCAAAAATTAGGTAGCAATAATTGTTCCATTGGCTATGTTTTATATTCTTAACAATAAATCATATGTATTTAACTTGAACGAACTCAATCAACCACTAATAATAACCTAACAAAAAAACCTATTTTTTTAACACACCATGCCTTTATTAAACATTTTGAACATGAAGATATGTTAAAATGTGTCTTAAATTGCCATTTATCTCTTGAATAACAATCCCAAACATCAAACTAAGCCCCAAACAAAACTTAAGCATGCAGATACATGTTAAATCATATCATAACTAAGTAACTAAAAAAAATAAAATAAAACACTTATTGTATCAAAACTAATAAGTAGCTTAAAAGGAAATGCATAATAAGCATCCAATGCAAACATTTAATAAACATAATGAAAAAGGAGGGGGTGTGCTCGTTTAGCTTTATCTCCTTATTAAAGTTGAAAATATACATTGTTTAACAACAATACCTTTTAACTAGGGATTTCTAAACAGACTTTGGATTTGTAATGGTGGCTTACTAAAGGTTTTTTGGTGTTTGTCTAGGTTAGTTAATGGTGTGACTAAAAATTTTTGGGTGTGACAGTGTAAAGGTATATATTTTTCAGGTTTCTTTTATCATAGCTTTTGATATAGGTTTTAAAGGACAATGAGGATCATCCAGAAACCATGAGCTGAACAATTCTCTCCTCTTGATTTTTAAGAATATATCTCAACCATTCATTGAGGCTTAGGATAAGCCTTTGTAGCGTTTGAGAGATGATAATGAGAGTATATTAGCTAGTTTTGTCATTTTTTGGCAAACATAGCTGTTGGGGTGTGAGTTTTTACCTTTTGTAGTAGTGTTTTCAAGGTTATGAAAGAGTTTTTGTTTTATCTGGGTAAGAATATAAAAAGCAGGGGTGTGAGGGAGTATGTTTCTTTTCTAGTTTGGCAAAGAGATAAAGAAGAAATAGGCACTACAAGGTGACAATAAAACCAAGCTTTTTTCAGGACTTTTTGATAAAGAAGATCAACAGTAGCCAGATAACTTGTTATATGGCCTTTTTTATTTATTTATCTAGGATTAAACGAAACATCATTGTTTTGAAACAAAACAAATTGTTTTGATTAAGACGCACCATTTCATTTAAATAAAGTGACATCGTTTTGATAACTCAATGTTAATTAGGGTTTTAATTTTCCTTTTTGATTTGAGATCTCAATATTTTAAATTTGTTCAATTAAACCCTTGATTGATCCTGATTTTATGAATCAATTCAACTTTATCTATGTGAAATTTCAAAAGGCCCCTCTAATTTTAGCGTATTTTTCAACATGATCTCTAATCTTGGATATTTCTGATTTCATCTTTAATTGATCCTTACAACTATTCAGCCCTTGTTTTATCCAATTTCAATCCCTATATTTCTTGCTCCTTTTGCATCTTGATCCTTAGTCCTAAATTGTTTTAATTTGGGATTTAATTGACCATCAAACTTTGATTTTTTGCAACATCACCATTGATTTCATCCGATTGAGTTTGTAAAAATTAAATTTGATCATCCAAAATTTCAACCTTATTAATTAAACCTAAATTAGGCTTCTAAATTTATTTTTTCACTAATTAAGTCCTTAATAAAAATAGTTTGAACGATTAAAAATATAATTAAGTCCATGTTCTTAATTAATTATTTTAATTTCAACCCAAATAATTCTTAAAATTAATTAAATCTTTAATTATATCTATGATCAAATCAAATCAGCCTATTAAAAATCCAATTAAATCTTTAGGCTTAATTTTTATGCAAATTCATTTGATATCACTTGTCTTCTTTTCTTCTTCTTCTTTATTATTTAAAAGAAAAGGCTAATTTTAGAGGATCCTGAAATTAGTTTATGAAAAAATTAAGTTAGGTTGACTTGATTTTTTTTTATATTTTTTTAAATTGATTTTGTTTTCAGTTTTATATTTCATCATTTAGTTTACTTGAGAGTTGACCTTCATTGTTTTATGTACAAGCTTTCCCAGTCTGATGACTAAGCCATGAATTTGGCATGCTCACTCAAGTCAAGTTCCTTATATCCTTTTTAAAATTGATTTTCTATAGTTTATCTTTTAACATTTTTTTTGTTGATAATTAAACTTCAAATTTCATTGATTTTTTTAATGAGGTGATATCATTCTCATTTAATTTTTCATTGTTATTAAGATCGTTGAGATCTTTTATGAATATTTAGAGCATATCTTTTTATAATACGAGCAAATATTCATTTCTTTTGTTATTCATTGTTGTCATATTTTTTATCTTTTGCTTC
Source organism: Populus pruinosa (assembly GCA_026413675.1). Classification (NCBI taxonomy): domain Eukaryota; kingdom Viridiplantae; phylum Streptophyta; class Magnoliopsida; order Malpighiales; family Salicaceae; genus Populus; species Populus pruinosa. Next base: position 4,369,037 of record CM048594.1, read on the forward strand.
TTTTTTTTTATAATCATATTATTAAATTACCTAAGCTTATCAAACCTATTCAAGTCTATGACCTGAGTTCCAAATTTTTCTTGCTTCTTATCATCATCTGAGTATTTTTTATGTTAGGAAAAATTTGATGTGTCATGTAGCATAGCACAAACCTTCTATCTAATATTTTTCTATAGAATGTACTATTAGTCTCGAATTGCTTAAGATTTGTTTGGTCCTATTATAAGTATAAGAAAAGTATCCTTTTGGTTGATTACTAGATAGTTGGGTCACGCTCAAATCCATCTTTTTAATAGAAAAAAAAAATGTTCAAGCACTTTAAATGTGGTTTTTAATAGCAAGAAGAATCTTAATCATTATATCAAAAGCAAGTTTGAACTAAAAAAACATCATGATAATTTTAATGTGAGTATTAAAAAACACAAGAAATAATATAGAGCTTCTGTATTTTAGCAGGGAAAAAGTGTGACACGACCAAAAGATTGATGTCTTCTCCCAAATGTAGGAGTGTCAAAGTAATAAATAATCTGGTAAGACCGGGGTCGAACCATAGGGAGCTTAATTGTATAAATTATAGATGATAATACAATAACAATAACAACAATAGTAACAACAACAACAACAACAACAACAACAACAACAACAATAATAGTAGTAGTAGTAGTAGTAATAATAATAATAATAATAATAAAGAAGTAGAAGAAGAAGCAGAAGAAGAAGAAGAAGAAGAAGTTGATGGGAACTTTAAGATGAAAGATTAACGTAAGGATTAAATAATGATAACAAAAAAATATCAAGATTAGAGGATCCACTAATGATATGTCAAATAAGTATAGTATAAACTCTTATTATTCAATTAAAAACCACACACAAAGGAGGTTCCAATCAGATTATAAATTGTTAACATGATTACATTAGTTATCTTATTCGATTAATGCTAATATTTGTAAATGTTATCAGGAATTCATGATTATAACTTATGTTAACAACAAATCAAGTTTCTTTCATAGTTCAGGTGTCGGTTATACTATACAATATAAGCTATGAAAATAGCTAGTATTTTTTGTATCAAGTGTTATACAATATAAATCTAGATTAGTCATTTAATAAGTATTAAAGAGTGAACAAGATAACAAATATAAAATATGTTAGTATCAAACATTAAAGTCCATGTTAAGTTTACACTATACTTATTTTTACACCATTAGTATAACATTTTCACCTTAACATAATAAACTTAACTAAACATAATGAAACAAACAAAAATAAACAAAAAAAATAAGAATATAAATAAGATAAAAGTTGACTAAATAAAGGAAAGGAATTCAAAGGCATAAATAAGATATTAACTAAAATAAAACTTAAGCATTACAAAAATACAAAAAGAGAAAGCAAAAGCATGATCTTGATCTGGAGACCAAGATGTATAAATGCATGGTAAATGCCTCTTTTTATAGGTCAAAATTGGGAACTATTGATTTGATGGCTAATTGATGAGTGAGTGACCAACTCTTGACTTGGTGACAATCCTTATCTTCTCTTGTTTGTTAAAAATATTATTGATAACGTCAAAATTAGAACAACAAAAAATATAAAAGTTGTGTCTTAGCTTTCCAGAAAAAAAACATGGAGGTTATTTGGATTTCTAGAACTCTAGATATGGGCAAAAAACTGAATAGTGTACGGGCTGTAAGATAGATTTGGACTTCTTTGTTGCTGCTATAATTTGGACTTACAAATGACCTTTTTTAAATCTTGGGCTCCATATGAAAGTTACAGGCCTATGTTTTATCTTTCTATCTATATAAAGTAAACCTAAATTTGAGATCTACAACTCCAGATATTATCCAATTATAAAACAGTGTTTTGATTTGGATTGCACCATAATCTCTTTTCTAAGTTTGGTCATCTCTTTATCCTTTCAATTTCAGTTTCTAAACTCATCAATCAATTCTTTTATTTATGTGATAGACCTGTATTTAAAATGAATATTTATCATAAATTAAATGTATTTTATATTATTAGATATGTTATTATAAATCATGCTTTAGTTAAGTTGGGTGTCAACCTATCTGATATAAAAAAGACTTTTTAACTTTTTATTCACTTAAAAACACCTAATAAACTAGAAAGGCCTCTTAATAAAGTTGTTAATAACCTAAAATCAACATTTACTGACACACAAAGGAAAGCTTAGTCTAATTCAAAAATATTATAGAGTCTCGATTTATCTTTTCCACTAAGATAAATAGTTAAAAATATTATAATTAAACTCCTCTTACTAAATAGAATTCAATGACATAAAAAAAATAATTTGGTCGCTGAATAATGAGCAAGTAACCCATACATACTTTCATTCTCTTTTTTTTCTCGACAACCCTCCATTCTTTAAAACTCAAAAACTAAAGTATAAATAGAATAAAGTTTTGAATTAAAATATAAAATATCTTAAGAAACATAAAAAAAATATAAAAATAAAAAACCTTTAGTGACTAAAATAATAAAAAAAACCACATTAAGCATCCTTTAATTTAATCATTATTTCACTTTACCTCTATTCTTTTATAAATTACACCTTCCATCGTTACATCGGCACTCATAAAAATATTGATTATAAAACAAAACTTTCACCCATCCTCTCTCTTTCTCATTTTCAATTCTCTCATTGTATGGCACATTTGTCATATTATTAAGATCTTGTATAATTTCATCTACATCGATGTGAACATCTAGAATAACATTAAAATTATATTATCGATCATTTATTTATTCATTTTTATTTAATTTGATAGTTAATTTAAGATAGATTGTACTATTTATTATTATTTATGTTTTTTATATAAATATAATTTTAATATTAGTATTGTCATCTAAAGAAATGCTATAATTTTCTATACAAGCATTATTTTTGAGTTTCATTATGCTATTTTTTTTTTTTCATAAATGGAAATAGCTTCATCTTAATTTGTGACTCTGTATTTTGACCAATAATGTTGGGGATCTTGAAGCAATAAATTAAAGTATAAAATAACATAAATATTATGTTCTTGCTACTCTTGATGTGAGTGCAAACTGTTTTTTTTTAATATTTTTATTTTAAAATATATTATAATATTTTTATTATTATAATCTTAAAGTCAATAAAAAATATTAATTTAATATCTTTAGTAATATTCAACTAAAATAACGTTTAGTTACTTTATTGTTTTTGTATTTTAAAATTATTTTTTTAACTTTTTTATACTTTCAGATTATTCAGTACTAATATTAAAATTTATTTTTAAAAAATTAAAAAATATATTATTTTAATGTATTTTTAAATAAAAAACTTTAAAAAACAATTAAATTATCAAAATAATTCTATATCAACACTTATCCCAGTTCTGCAAAGGATAAAAAGAAAAGCATGTAGACTAGGTTTTCTCAAGTTCCACATGGAATAAGAGGGATATTTGTCGTTCAATAAATTAAAGTACAAAATAGCATAAATATTATGTTTTTGACCCATAATATTATATTTTTTGTTCAAACATAATATTAGGAAGACATCAAAGATTTTATTTATTTATTTCTTTATTTTATTTCTTTATCAATAAAGCTATTGCACTTGAATTCCAATTGAAGCCGTCACTATCTGGAGATGTGGACTTGTAGAAAGTAATGGACGGTGATGAAAGTGGAAGGCAGTCCTCCACTTAATTTTTAATGATTTAATTAAAAGTGTGAAAAAGATATAAACTAGCTGGCATTTTAAAAAGTATAAAAAAGGTGATCCAAAATGTATTTATTTTATTAAAAAAAAAAAAGAACTCAAGTATAGTGTAGTTTACCCTACCACACACAACAAGACACATTACGATGACGTTTCTATTATTCGATTTACTAAAGAAGATGTTTAATTTAAATTATGTTCTTAATCATATTTAAAATTCAAATAGTACAACATTAGATTATCAACTGTACAACACAACCGTTTGATGTATTTTAATTTTGTAGCACATCACACCACAACAAAGCCAAGCAAAGCTCTCTGTTATTATTCAATTTAATTTATTTATTAAAAAAAAAAAAAGCTCTCTGTTATACATGAATGGACCTTACTTGGGAGTATATTCTAAAAATATAATAATTATTATTTATATTTTTATGTTAATTTAGATTATTATTCAATTTAATTCACAGCCATATTTTATTCTAAATAATTTTTAAATAAATTTTAAAATTATAATAATAATTATTTTTATTTTTTAATTAATTCGAGTTAATTAATAATTAACTTAACCAGGACCTTATCATAATTATTTTTAAGTTAAATTTTAAAAATATAATAATAATTTTTATTTTTATATTAATTTGAATTAATGATCAATTCAAGTAATAACTTAAACTGTATCACAGCTCAATTTGCTCAATTTTTAAATTAAATTTTAAAATAATATTAATAATTATTTTTATTATTTCTCATTCAAATAAAAAAAATATTATGTTAGTTAAACCTTTTTTATGTCAAACATCACATAGGCAATCCTCACTTAAAACGTTTTTCCAAAGGTAATGTTTAGTTATTATTTTAGAATTAAAAATACAGAAATAATAAGTATAAAAATATATTTAATTAAAAAGATAAAAGATAAAAAAATACAAAATCTCTCACTTATTATTATTTTTCTTTCTCTGAGAGACATATAATAGAGTCATTAATTAATTTTCATAAAACTTTCATTCCAGTACAAATACTTATACAGGACACAAGAAAAATAAATAATAAAAAAAAATACAAGCTAAAACAATTCTGAAAATAAGCAAAATATTATATTTGGATCAACACTATGAGCTGCCGATCACCTTCCATCTAGAAATAACACACGATATTGGGCATGCACCGACATGCCATGCCATGCCATCATGAAGTCGCATATTATGACATGGCCACCTATCCACCTTGACGTATCTTCAAACCAGCAAGCATGGTTCATATTTAATCTAGCTTTTCTTGTGTTGTCATACATTATTCCAAGTTGAAGTATTTTTTTCAATTAAATAATGTTATTTTTTTTCCAAAAAGTATTTTATTTTTATTTTAATTAATTTTAAATGTTAAAAACCAACTTGTCAGATCATTTAAATTTAATTAATTAATATTAGAACTAGTTTAACATAAATATGATTTGATATTATTATTATAAAGTTAATATGATTTGATATTATTATTTTTTAACATAATTTCCTTAAATTTTCATAAATTTTTATTTTATTTATTTATTTATTTATAAATTTATCATGATTTCATAATTTAAAATACAAGTTTTGCTAATTAACTTAAATTATAAGTTTATCATGCTAATTATAGTTGAAACAAACCAATTTTTTTATTTTATATTTAATGAACTAGAAATTAAAAATTGAAGTATATTATTTGTTTTATTTTAGTAAAATATTTTTTTTTTCAAGTTATAATAATCCCTTTTTTATTGTTTAATTTGATTGATATGCTATTATTATATTTTGTTTTATTTAACATAAAACTAGTTCTATAGCTATTATCTTAACCTTTCCAAATGTCAGAATCTTGGACATGGACAAGGATCGACCCGGGCCCACCCATAAAAATACAAAATCCACAAATAAATATCACAACATTCCCACCCGCTATTTCCTTGTAATCACCGCAAGCATAGTCTCCATTCTTTCTTAAGTCATATACTTCCCTCCGACTTATACCATCACCCATCATTAGTCATGAAAACAATCTCCGAAGCCGGCGCCGCCGCAACTATCAGCCCCACGGTTCCCACCTCATATAAGCGTAAACAGATCAACGGTAATGGCGTCGACATGGAGAATAAAAATAAGCAAACTAATGGCATTACCACCGATGGAGCTGCCACCGGTTTCTATGGTGTTGACCCGTCTTTCTTGAAATGGACTTTGCGTGATGTGGTCAATGTGGCTAAGCACCATTGGCTTCCCTGCTTTTTTGGATTCGGGTTGTTGTTTTTCATGGCCGTGGAGTACACGCTCCCGATGGTGCCCTCATCGTCCCCACCGTTTGACTTGGGGTTTATTGTCACGCGCCGCCTCCATGGATTGCTGTCCTCGTGGCCGGAGCTCAATACTTCGCTTGCTGGTCTGAATACGGTATGAATGTCATCGATTATGAACAACACATGCATCATTGAATGGGCCATGGTAATTAGCCATGGTTGATCTTGAATTATTGTTAATTTATGTTTAATTGGTAAGCACATTCAAGGAACACCCCACCCCCCACCCCCCCCCCCCCCCCCCCACCAAATCTGGTGTTCTTGACTGAGTTTTATTTCTCGTTTTAACAAGAAGGGTATCCTATCCTAGGCAAGCCGCCACCATCAAGGTCAGTTTGACTGTGGATATAATTGTATTTGTAATGATGAGCCATCTAGAAATGTTTGGTGAAAATAATTCGAAGTGGCAAGTAATTAATGCGAGGAAAATTAACAAAAACTAAAGCTAGTTTTAGTGGGTGAAATTATGCAGCAAGTTTCACTGTTCACGGATTGTAACATTGTATTCTTTTTTTTTTTTAATTTCATCTGGTTTCCTAAATTTTTTTTTTCGTGATTGGCTATTTTTAGCTTTAGATTTGAATTTTTTTTTAATGAAATGTAAGGAAGAAGATTGAAGCAAAAAAACATAACTAATTTCGGTAAGATTTTTTTTAAATATTTTCTCTCTCTTTATTTTCAGATGTTAAATAATTGGTTGATGTAATTTTTTATACCTAATTTTTTTATGTTATTTTATGAAAAAAATGATAATTTCAATTACTAAAATAATTAATTTTTATGTTAAAGGATTACATATTATAAAAATAATTAAGATTAGGTGTTTGTTTTATCTTAAAAATAACTAGAAAAACATATTTAAACTCAAAAATATTTTTTGTTTTTGTTTTGGGATGGGTTTTTGTGTTTTTAAATGCTATTGATTGATTTAATAAAGCTTCTAGGATATTTGAAATCATGAATTTTATTTGTCCGGTCACACTAATAGCTATATTCTGAGAGTTTCAAACTATGTGTAATTTTTTTTTTTTTTTGATAATTGGTGTAGATGAAATGTTATTTGTTTCATTGAACTAAAAGAATAAAACAAAGGCAATAAAATAAAGGCATGCACATGTACCTTTCTTGATGGTTATGCTTTAGATTTTGTTTATAATGCCTAACAATACTTGATTTTTTTATTTTTAATTTTTAATTTTTTTAATTAATATATTTTTTAAAAATTAATCTTTTGATTTATGTTTCAGTTAATATTTATTTTCTATAATTTGTTTTTTTTTAAATAATAATTATTTTTTAATTATATTGGGTTTATTTAATTTTTTAGGAGGTTAATATCATTTATTTTTCTATATATATTTTATATAGATTAAATATTTATTTTTTATAATATTTTTAATATATGCAACCTTGCACAATATTTTTTTTATTTAATAATTATTATGTATGTGTTAATTTTGATTACAAATTAACTTTAATAAATATATTCATTGAATATAACCAAGTAAATAAACTATATTATGATATTAAATATTTTGATCTATATTCATCTTAAAAAATTTTCAATCAAATTTTTATTTATTATTAATAATTTTTTTTATTTACACAATGGTTTGTAATTTATTTAATTAAATTGGTGCATAAGTTTTTCAATTTATTTTTATGATTTTTTATGTAAAAAAAAACACATTCATTTAAAACTTCTACTCGTTCAATTTTTTTCTATCATGTTTTGGTGATTTCAATTTGATTTTTATTCATATGATTTTTTATTTTCAATTTCACACTTCAATTCAAGTTGATAGTCCATTGTTTTTTTATTTTTTATTTTTATTCTTTTCTTTATTTTTATCTTAAAATTTTAATTTTTTATTACAGCTTTTTTATGTCTTTTTAAAATAATTTATAAATTTATGCTTTAATTAATACTTCTTCATTATTTTTTTTTTGGTTTTTTAGTATTTTTTATATAACAATTATTTTTTAATTATATTGGGTATGTTTAATTTTTTAAGAGTTTAATATAATTTATTTGTAGATTTTTTATATATATTATATATATATATTAAATATTTATTTTTATTATATTTATAATATATGTAACTTTGTATAATATTTTTTATTTAATAAATTTTATGTATATGTTAACTTTTATTACAAATTAATTTTAATAAATAAATTCATTTCACACAAAAAGATTTTTTTTTTTGTGGCTTTTGAATAAAGGCTCTTTTTCATATATTATCGTGATCACTTTACACACACTATTGTTGTCTTTCAATATAATTCAAATAAAGTTAGTTTATTTAATTGATTGAGATTATAATTCTAGTTATTAAATTTTTTTAAAAATATATTTACAACACCTGAACATTTTAATTTCGTAGAGAGCTTGGCTTTCGCACAATCATCTGCCAGAGTTTTAAGCAGTCATATAATAATAGATAATATATAATATAATATTATGTGTGAAGAGAGGAACAAACCTTAGGGTAATAAAGTTTTTAAATCATTCACAATGTTAAGCTAAATACATGTTCAGGTATTTGTGGGTATGCAAACAGCATATATCCTATGGACGTGGCTAGTAGAAGGCAGACCAAGAGCAACAATCTCTGCGTTGTTTATGTTCACTTGCCGTGGGATTCTGGGTTTCTCCACTCAGCTTCCATTGCCGGAGGTTCGTATTGATCATCGACACCACCCCTCCCCCTGCCCCTCTAGCTAGTGTTTGGAATATTGACAAGAGAGACTTTAACTCCCATGTTGTCGGCCATCCACGCATTCTGTCTCTATTAGCAGTGGGCGTCTTCCCTTATCTGTCACCATTGTTTTGCTCTGTGGAGTATCGCTGATGTGCCATGTTTTTGGATTCATTTGTTGACAGGAATTTCTGGGGTCAGGAGCAGACTTTCCAGTAGGAAATGTGTCGTTTTTCCTGTTTTTCTCGGGCCATGTTGCAGGGTCATTGATTGCATCACTGGACATGAGAAGGATGAAGAGATGGGAATTGGCTCGGGCATTTGATTTGCTCAATGTTCTTCAAGTTATTAGGCTGCTTGGAACTAGGGGTCACTACACCATAGATATAGCTGTTGGTGTAGGTGCTGGTGTTCTCTTTGATTCGCTAGCTGGAAAATATGTTGAGTGCAAACAGAGAAAACCAATTGCTAATACTGTCACTGTGAAGGATGGAAGGAGGCTTTTTTAGTTAGAGAATGGCAAAAGGTACTGAAAACAGAGGAGGGAGGAAATATGAGTGACTGGTACTGGCAGGGAGCCTACAGAATTTCTAACAACTCAATTCTATGGTATACTGGGATAAATTAAGCAATTAGCAACTCAAATATAATTAAATAATTAAATGATGAGTTAGCATATGATATTTTTTTTATTGAAATAGCACAATTTAATAATATAGTGGTCTAGAAACGCGATATTTTAATAATATCATGATTCACAACCATAATATTTTCGAAAAAATTATTTTGAAAAATAGTTGGATATTTGATAAAATAGTTGCATAATAGTTAAAACCGTTTACTGTTTTGATTATTGCAAGGATTTGAGTTGTTTTCATGTTTTAAGCTTGAAAAAGTTTATAAAATTATAATTTTTAATAGTTTGAAATTTTATTTATTTCATAATTTTATAGAGATATAGAATATTTACAATTTTATTTAAATATGGATAAAGTTTCATTTATATAGAAATTATACTTAAAACTTTATCCCGCTTAAAAAAAAAAACCCGCAAAAAATTATAATAATTACAATTAATAAATTATAATTAAAAGATATATTCTCACATTTCATAATCGTCCTAGAAATGCTAAAAAAACATATATACATGCAAACTAAATATAAAATAATTCAATAATACAATAACTAAATAATCCCACAAACATAACTCTTGTACCTATATGTATGAATACATTATTTACAGGATAATTTAAACTTATTAGTAGCATGATTAGATCCAGTTTTCATCTTACTTGAGTAACCTTGTTTTTTTTCATGACATCATCAAGAGTTTGTCTCTCTTTAAAAGTTTCAAGTCTAATATGATAAATATTTAACCATGAGGACTTTCTATCCAAACAAAACCATCATTTCCTACAATGTCAATGTCATCTCTTTATACTTAAAATGAAATGCGTATGTCTCATGTTCTCATGGCTAAATCAAAGCATAAAAGCTTAATGTAATCCTATCAACTAAAATGTAAAAAACCAGCTTGGATCCTATATGATTGGATTCGTTCATGTAGTCGCATTAGTCTATATATACGACATTAAATCATGGTCTTATCATGCATAACAATTAAAATTATAATTATTAAAAATATAATATTTTATTGTAATTAAATCAAAAATAAATTGAAAATATATTAAAATTAAATATACTTACAATGCCAGCAAATACGTCTTTCAATCGATATTGATTATATAATCACAAAATATAAGTGTTAGCGGGTCTCGTAGGCATATACTGTGACTTATGATTGACATGACTAAAAGATTGATGTCTTATTTCAAGTGCAAGAATGTCAAAGTAATAAATAACCCAACAAGACCAAGATCGAACTACAAGGAGATTAACTATATAAATTATAAATAATAATAATAATAACAATAATAACAACAACAACAACAACACAATAACAACAACAATAATAATAACAAGTTAAAATAGAACTTTAAGATGTAAAATTAATGTGAGGATTACATAATGATAAAAACAAATATTAAGGTTAGAGGATCCACTAATAGTATTTCAAATAAGTATAATATAAGCTCTTTTTATTACTCAACTAGAAACCACACATAAAAGAGGTTCTAATCGGATTATAAATTGTTAACATGATCATATTAATTATCTTATTTAAGTAACACCAAACTTTTAAATATTATTAGGTATTCATATTGCTAACTTATGTTAACAATAAATCAAGTTCTTTTTATAACACATGTGTAGGTTATACCATACGGTTGGACTATGAAAGTGTCAAGTATTTGTTGTATCAAGTATTATACAACACAGATCTGGATTAACCATTTAACGAGCAAGATATTAATAATTAACAAGAAAAAATGATAAGATATATTAATAGTAAGTTGTTTAGGATATAAGTATTGAAGTTTATATTGAATTTATATTAGTGTAACCCTTTTACTTTGACATAATAAACTTAGCTAGGCATAATAAAAAAAATATAAATAAATAAGATAAGAATATAAATCAGATATAAGTTAACTAATTAAAGGAAATGAAATAAAAAGTATAAATAAAAGATTAATAAAAACAAAACCTAAGTATTACAAAAATATAAAGAAAAAGAGCAAAAACATGATCTTGATATGAAAACCAAAATACCGAAATGCATGGCAAATGCCTCTTTTTATAGGCCAAAATTTGAAACTATTGATTTATTAACTAATTGTTAAGTGGTTGACCACGTCTTGACTTGGTGATAATCCTTATATTATTGTCTGAAAAAAATATTATTGCTAATATTAGAATTTAAACAGATTATATTCATGAAAGTTTTAGGAAATGTCTTAGCTTCACAAAAAAAATTTAAGATCATTTGGACTTTTAGAACTTGAGATATGGGCTGAATACTGAATATTGTATAGACTGCAAGATAAATTTTGACTTCTCTATTATTGCTATAATTTGAACTTGAAAACGACCTTTTTGAATCTTAGACTTCCATGAAAGTTTTAAGTATATACCTTAGCTTTTCATCCATATAGAGCAAACCCAAATCGAAGTTCTACAGCTCCAGATATGACTTAATAACTAAATCTAGTTTAGACTGAACCAACATCTATTTTCTAAGTTTAACCCTCTCTTTGTCTTTTCACTTTCAATAGTTAATCACATCAATCAATCTTTTAAATTGTGAGATATGCTTACATTTAAAATGAATATTTACCATAAATTAAAGTTATATTATATTATCAAATTTGTTATCATAAAACATGCTGAAGTTAGAGAATTTAATGATATTTTTAGTGCAATATGATATTAGAAAACCCTAATAAAAATACTTTTTTAAGTACTAATTAGTAGGGGTGAGCATTTTTTATTCGGTCCTATTTTCATCTAAAAAAATAATCAAATCAAATTTTTAAAATCAAAACCGAAACAAAATCAGTTTAGATTGACTAGTTTTGGTTTGATTTCGTTAATTGAAGGGAAAAACCAGATTAATTTTTTGATTTTTTGGGTTTTTTATGACTTTTGTTGAGATCATTTAAAAGGCTTGTAATTGATATAAAAAACCCATATTCATTGTTTAATTTTTCTTTACTATAATTCATTTCAAAGGGAAAATATCATTTATTATGCACCCAGTGGTTTTTTCAAACCAATCAACTCTGATGAAAATTCAAAACAAAATTATAAAGCAAATAACATGGAAAATGATTAAGTCCTTGAAAACAATGAGCGTAGGCCAAGAAAATAATGTCTCTGATAAAATTAAAAAAATACAATCCACAAGAGTCCCTTAAAATTGAAATAAAATGCATTAACAGTCTCTATCCCAACAACCACAAAAACAAAACAAAAAGAAAAATTATGTTATTTTAATATTTTTGTTAATTAAACCATATGCCTTTAACATTTTATTACTTGTATTTTCACATAAATCAAGTGAGAAGAAACTATAAAGAAATAAACCAACTACTAAAGCGCACAAGCATGAATATTAAAACTGCAACTGGTTCTCTTAAATGGTTCACCTGAAAAGTTTAACAAAATAAGTTAATATAAATTGATAAAAATTAAAAATAAGAAAAAACAATTTAGAAAAGAGAATAAGCAATATCAAATTTTTCATCCAACTTGGAAAGACAAAGAACTTGAAAGAACGACTACCAGTTTTGATTTAGAGACAGATTAAGAGATAAAGATTTAATTGAGAGATTGAATAAGAGGTAAGGGGTGGCAACTAGGTTTGCTAGGGTTGGAAGAAGAAACTAAAAGGTAAATCTATAAATTATAAAGATGAAGATTTTATCAAGAGATTGAACAAGTAGGAGGGAGTGGCTACTAGGTTTGCTAGGGTCGAAAAAAAAAAACTAAAAAATAGATCAATAGATGAAAATTTGATCTAGAGATTGAATAAGAGGGAAAGGGCGGCGGTTGGGTTTGCTAAGATTACAAAGAAAAACAACCTGTAGATGGGAGAGAATAAAGATAAAGATTTGATCAAGAAATTGAATCATTGAACAAGAGGAAGCCACGAGGGTAGGTTTGATAGTTTAGAAAAAGAGACTAAAAAGTTGAACTGTGGATAGGTTTGGAAGCTATTTATAGTACTGGTTTTTTATTTTTATTTGAAATGGTTTGATTTGGTTTATTCAGTTTCAGCCTTTTAAAATAAAACCGATCCTAATTATTTTTTATTTTTTCTAATCCATTTAATTGGTTTTTTTCATGGTTTGGTTTTTTTTGATTTTTTTTCTAGTTATCTCGGTTTAATTGATTTTTTAATTTTTTTTGCTTACAAGAAAAAAGTAGGTCTAACTCTTTTTTTTTAAAAAAATAAAAATAGAAAACATTAATATTTTTAAATTATAATTATAATGAGTTAGCTAATTACTAGTCAATTTTTACACACTTATATCATATACTTTGTTTTCTTGAACTTAGTATAATTAGAAAATTGATTCATGATCTCAGTGAATCAAAGTTAAGTTCAAGTAGATAAAAAATTGAATTAAAAGGTTATGAATTTTTTTTTTAAAAAATTCAAATAATAGAATTTGAATACTAATATTCTTTCATTAACTAAAAAAAATTATTAATTCATCATCATATTGAGATAAACAGAATAAATTATGGTATTATAATGTAAAATAATTTTTAAAAGAGTTTTTTATTTAAAAATAAATTAAAATATTTTTTTTTATTTTTAATATTAACACATTAAAATTATAAAAAAATATTAATTTAAAATTTTTTCAAATAAAACTCATGTTTGAAAACAACAAAAAAACAGGCCACCAGGATGTCAAAGAGAACCCCCTCCGAAATATATCTATTGTCCAGAAAAACTGGAAACGACGTCGCTCGATTGCAAGTTCCAAGTGCCATAAATTTCCGCTCTAGTCTCAGAAAGTCCAAAATTCACTTGGCACCCACCCATCGCACCACACCACCTTTCCCAAAGAGAACCAAATCCCTCTCACCACCGAAAAGGAAGCAAAGTCGTCGACGGTATTCGCGGCAGCGGCGGCCGAAAGCAGAGGTCAAAGCAGCTCTCCCAGCTTCGTCCGTAACATTGGAACTTGGATTTCTCAGACTCTGTTCTGGTCAGTTACCCTCAACTTCTGTTCCTTCTAAAAGTTTCGAAGTTAGGGTTTCAGTGTTAAGAAATGGAATCTGAGTTTTGCAAATTTCAATTATTGTTTTCTTTTGCGTGATTGAGAGCTTGCATCATTTCAGGGATGTGAAAAGAGGAATTTTTTGCAATCGAGGGTTCGATTTTTGAATTAAAAAGAGAATGATGGAGTCTTGCAATTGCATTGAACCGCAATGGCCAGCTGAAGAGCTTTTGATGAAGTATCAATATATATCAGATTTCTTTATTGCACTGGCCTATTTCTCTATTCCTTTAGAGCTCATCTACTTTGTTAAGAAATCTGCCGTGTTTCCGTATAGATGGGTGCTTGTCCAGTTTGGTGCTTTTATAGTTCTTTGTGGTGCAACTCATCTTATTAACCTTTGGACTTTTAGTATGCATTCACGAACTGTGGCTGTTGTGATGACTACTTCCAAAGTTTTGACTGCGGTTGTGTCTTGTGCTACTGCGCTTATGCTTGTGCATATTATTCCAGATCTTTTGAGTGTTAAGACTAGAGAGTTGTTTCTGAAGAATAAAGCTGCGGAACTAGATAGAGAGATGGGTTTGATACGTACACAAGAGGAGACGGGCAGGCATGTGAGGATGTTGACTCATGAAATCAGAAGCACTCTTGACAGACATACTATATTGAAGACTACTCTTGTTGAGCTGGGTAGGACATTGGTGTTGGAAGAATGTGCATTGTGGATGCCAACTCGTACTGGGTTGGAGCTTCAACTTTCATACACTCTTCGTCAGCAGAAACCTGTTGGATATACTGTACCTATCCAACTTCCGGTGATCAATCAAGTATTCAGTAGTAACCGTGCTATGAAAATTTCACCAAATTCTCCAGTGGCTAGACTACGGCCTTTTGCTGGAAAATACATGCCTGGAGAGGTGGTTGCTGTTCGTGTCCCACTCCTTCATCTCTCGAATTTTCAAATTAATGACTGGCCTGAACTTTCTACCAGGCGCTATGCTTTGATGGTTTTAATGCTTCCATCAGATAGTGCAAGGCAGTGGCATGTTCATGAGTTGGAGCTTGTTGAAGTTGTTGCTGATCAGGTTTTAAATTTCTTTAGTTGTCTAATTTTTCATGGTTACATAATGACTTTTCCATTTTTGTAGGAAATTGCTAAATGAGACCTCAACATCGACATATCCACTTGCATCCACTTCACTTTTTTATTTTTATTATAGCTGTAGAGGTTTGCATAGATTGAGTTTCCATTTAATGGGTGCCCTCCAAGAAGGATTTTATTGAATATCATTTTAAACTAGAAGAAATATGCTACATCAGATCAACTTTGCTAATAAGTTTTCCATTAAATGCTGCAAAAGCTTTCACAGCTTGTGAATGAGTGTTAAATTTAAAGAAAGTTGATGAAAAAGACATGCAATGCATGTGCTTGTAATTTTAAGTATGCTCCATACCATTCAAAGAATGACAGCCTCAATCTGTTTCTGACCTACAAAATTTTGTGGTCAAACCAGGTAGCTGTTGCTCTGTCACATGCTGCTATTCTAGAAGAGTCAATGAGGGCAAGGGACCTTCTTATGGATCAGAATGTTGCACTTGATCATGCCAGGAGAGAAGCAGAAACAGCAATTCGTGCTCGCAATGATTTCTTGGCTGTTATGAACCATGAGATGAGAACTCCTATGCATGCAATTATCGCACTTTCCTCCTTGCTGCAGGAAACTGAGCTGACACCTGAGCAGCGTCTAATGGTTGAGACAATTCTTAAAAGTAGTAACCTTCTGGCCACTCTTATAAATGATGTATTGGATCTTTCAAGGCTTGAAGATGGCAGCCTTCAACTTGACTTGGGAACTTTTAATCTTCATGCCTTGTTCAGGGAGGTAAGATTTCTTTCTTCTTGCCAAGTTGTTGATATTGCACTATAAATATAGTTATGTAAAATTTGTAAAGCTTTTGTTGGATGTGGGTTGGTGGATATGATACTTGTTTCTCCATTGCAGGTTCTTAATTTAATCAAGCCAATCGCATCTGTTAAAAAGTTGCATGTAACCTTAAATTTGGCTCCGGATGTACCAGAATGTGCCATTGGTGATGAAAAACGACTAATGCAAACTATTTTAAATGTTGTTGGTAATGCTCTGAAGTTCTCCAAAGAGGGAAGCATCTCAATCACTGCATTAGTTGCAAAATCAGAATCTTTAAGAGACATTCGAGCTCCTGACTTTTTTCCAGCGCCAAGTGATGATCACTTTTATTTGCGTGTACAGGTTAATTTCTCTGATGCTCAATTAACGATCTTTTACCTAGTGATGATGAGTTTTCTGTTCCTGGGGTTGGTGATGAATATCTTTTATCTTCTAGTACAGGTAAAAGATGCCGGACAAGGAGTTAATCCTCAGGAAATTCCTAAGTTGTTTACAAAATTTACACAAACTCAAACTTTGGCAACCAGAAATTCCAGTGGCAGTGGACTTGGCCTTGCAATTTGTAAAAGGTAATTCAATTTGTTGTTTTTATAATGCAATTTTGTATTAGCTCACCGGCACACAGTGATTTTAAATTCTACTATTTTTTTGGACTATGGTTTGATTTTCTCAGTTCTACTGACATTGAAATTGATTATTATATCTACATCTTGCATGTCTGTGATCAGATTCGTAAATCTTATGGGGGGACATATTTGGATTGAAAGTGAAGGTTTAGGCAAAGGATGTACAGTTATCTTCATTGTAAAGCTTTGCATTCCTGAGCGCTCAAATGAATCTAAGAGTGCCTTCCTACCTAAAGCAAATCATGGGCAGGCAGGTTTTCCAGGACTCAAAGTTCTTGTCTTGGATTATAATGGGTCAGTCAAATTTCATTCTCATCATTCTTTATATATCAATTTCAAGTTTGTGCCACATTTTTATTATAAGGTTGCATTTGGTACGGGGTTGAAAATTTGAAAGGAAAATGTCAAGGGAGTAAGATTTAAAGATGTCCGAGACCAGTTGAAACCGTGTTATTTCAAATTTCATTTTTTTTAATGTTTTTATATCGTTTAAATGTGCTGATTTCAAAAATAAAAAAAATCAGTTTAATACATTTCTAAGCAAAAAGTACTTTGAATACCACTGCCATCATAATCCCAAACAGGCTAGTAATGTTAAAGGTGTAAAAATATTTAGGAATGTAGTGTTAAAAGATGTTTGGTAGGAGTTGAAAAAAATATGGGTAAAAGGGGTCTTTGTATAAACCAAACCAAATTTTAAGCTAAATGAAATTACATATAAAAATTAAATGTTACCATGCTCGTGGATTAAAATTAGAAGATGATGACAACTTAGTTAGGTGGGACTAGTTGCGGTGTCTAGAATGAAACATCTATATTTTGACTGAAGAGCCCCAACTTGTACATGAAAAGCAGCCTTTTATGCTCTAGTGTTTTGGGGCTTGTGTGCTCTTGTTAATAAGTCTCCATAGCTGCTGTGGCCTATAATCACGTGGTTGAAATGCTAACTTCTCCCATATCTTTGTAAAGCATAGAAAGTTTATAATTTCTTTGGTGGATGTAAAATGGCTAATTTTCCTTGGTGCATCAACATAGACATAGGTCAAAATGAAACATTGAAATCCAATAGGCAATTTGAATTTAAACAAAAATCAACATGAATTTTATATCTTCATATCTTGGACATGGCATTGAGAGTATGTAAAGATGTAAAACTTGTTTGTGGTTTACAGGGTTAGCATAGTCTGTTAGTTTAGCAGCACAGACTATGCTTGAAGTATGTAAAGATTGTCAAACTTGTTTGTGGTTTACAGGGTTAGCAGGATGGTGACCAAAGGACTTCTTGTTCATCTAGGGTGCGATGTGAGAACTGTAAGTTCAATTGATGAGTGCTTACATGTGGTATCTCAAGAACACAAGGTCTTGTTTATGGATGTGTGCACGCTTGATGGTTTAGAAGCTGCTGTCCGTTTACATGAAAAATTTACACAACATCATGAAAGGCCGCTAATGGTGGCACTTACTGGAAACACAGACAAAGTGATTAAGGAGAACTGCATGAGGGTCGGTATGGACGGTGTTATACTGAAACCTGTATCTGTTGACAAGATGAGGAGTGTTTTATCGGACCTCCTCGAACATCGGGTCCTGTTTGAAGCCATGTAAGTGGCGGTGATAGGAAAAGCACTAATTGGAGGGAAGCAAAAGCTGTAAGTCATCTTTTACGTTTTGTTTCTCTGTAAATACCACAATATTGGATCAGTACAGTGAGGTCGAGCACTGAAAAGAACAATACGTCCTTGCTAAAAGCTAGTTCATGTATTGTTTTGTGCAGCTAGGGGCGTTTTGAGAGTGATTGGAGTTGTTTTTTAAAATATTTTTTTATGCTGAAATGTATATTTTTTATTTTTAAAAAATTATTTTTAAAATTTAAAATATATAAAAAAATAATTTTTAACAAAATAAATTTAAATTTTTTAGAAACATGGTTTATATCATGTTGATTTTCAAATGTTCTCTACATATAAAACTAGGTAGCAGAAACAGTCCTAGATTTGGAAAATTTCTGAGTGTCTTTGACAATTAGTATATTTTTTTGATGTCAGTGAGTAATTTGTAAAACAAACTGTAAGATTGGGTTTGGTGGTGTTCTATTTGCTTGAAATATAAATAAAATGAAAAGAATTTCTTCAAAAAAAAAAAAGAAAAAGGAAAAATAAAATAAGCATGAAAAGAATGGATACAAATCAATCTTATCCTCATTTTTTTTAATGACTGTTTTTTCAGGGAGGAAAGGCAAACTTTTCTTTGTAATTTTCATGAAAAAGAAAACAAATATAACTCGGAGAATTTTATGTTTTATCAATAATTTTGATATTATTATATTAAAACTACTAAAAAAATACTTACAAAAGAATCGATAAAAGCATTAATTTAAATGTTTTTTAAATGAAAAATATATATAAAAATATTTTTAAATATCAACTTATCTATTGGTCCATGTTGTTTGTTGTGGTGAAATCATTTTTTTTAAATATATAAAAAAATAATATTTACAGCGCTAAATATTTTTTTGATAATATTATTAAAAAAATCAAAAAACCAACCACAAAACCAAGTGGTCAATCTTAAAATATATTATCCTAGATCTGGTTTTTGATTTTTAATTAAATCATATGAAAGCTATTAAATTATATAAAAGCTAACTTGATTTAAATTGATTGAAAAAATTATTTAGATAACTAGTAAAAATATAAGGTAATTTTATAAAAATTTTAAGATAATAACTTCTAAAAAAATATCAAGAAAACCATACATTGGAGCTCCCATAACTTAGACCATGAATTATATTAGGTTTAATAATCTATTTTATAAATTTCTTATTTAATCATAGAACAAAAATAGATATTTTCAAAATTAAACACCAATTCTAAAATAAATATTTATTTGAGATTGTGATAATTTTATTAAAAAAAATATATTTTATTTACTAACCTATCTAATATTGAAGTATGAAATCAAAAAAATAATAATTAAAAAAATAAAGAATCAAAAACAAAAAAAAAATTATATAGTTGGTGAGTAAACCCATCAAACCTATGAATCAGGTAACTTAGACTAGTATGCCAAACTGATAAACCATATTATGAGCTCCATTGAGATTATCATTTATTTTTTAAAAAATATTTTTTATTTAATTATATGATAATAAAAATAAATAATTATAAAATTAAATACCATATGTTTTGGTAAATGTGTAATTGGACATGAATGATCATTAGTGTAATATTTCTCATATCCTATTTATGTAGGCTTGCCTATTCCTCATGATGATGAATATAAATAGGAGAAAACCATAGCATGAAAGCAAGAGGCTATGCTCCACTGGAGTTGTGGTCGCAGTAGTCGCAGCAATTGCTTTCATAGTAAAAGCATGCAAGTTTTATATATCATACAAGCATTCAAATTTATGTATTTTCTTTGTTATTAAAACTAATAAAGATTGAGATTGCTTTATATAATAACCTATGTATTTATATACGTTGCATTTCTTATGCTAATGTGTTTTACTTGTCTTGTAACAAGAGTGTGGAAAAACTTCTTAGTTAAAAGAAATACTTAGTTGTTAGACAAACACAAATAGATAGACTAAAGAGATGATTGTATGCTTTTTTGCATATGGTGAGGTGCAAGAACTTGAGGTGTTTTTTCTTTATTTTCTATTTTTTTTATAATTATGGTTGTGATTATGATGATTATTTATTTGATTGTTTGTTTTAGAAAATCCAATTGACTCATCAATTTTATGAATCTAAGAGATCTCGTAGCCCTATTGAAGGGTTTTGGTATAGTTGTTGTGATGTTGCAGTTGCATAAATTAATTACTCGAGCTTCAAACACAACACACAATATAGTATAAAGCAAGCAAGTGGTCGATTCTACGAGGAAGGTTCAAGTTATATTTTTATACTAAATGATATGTAATTTGAGGGATTTGGATGTTATCTAGGCTAAAGTAAAAGAAAACAAAAAACTATAAAATGAAATTTAATAAAATCAAAAAATTATAAAGAGAACAAACCTTGATTGCAAGCACACATCCGCCTACATAAATTAGAATTGATCCTGGAAATGAAAATTAATTTATATTCTAAGTATTTATCTCTTCTTAATATTAGTTAGTTAACGGATTCGCCGTATAACTAATCTTAACCATCAAACAACCACATTGTCCACACTAGTAATTTAATTCAATGATAGCCTTTAGAACTAGATAAATTGATTAATCAAGAAAATATAACTATCCATAGTCTATGTTTGATTTGATTGAATGTTCTCTCTAAGATTAATAACGTAGATCTGCCATAATTATTAAACTCAGTTGCTTTACAAGTTCATACCACAACTTTGATTTTGATATCAGACATAGCAATATATTATCTACAATACTAACTTAGAGTCAACTCTAGCAATTAAAATAAATAATTATAGAGAAATAAATATAAGAAAACAAACATATTCATCATATAAACTGAAAAGAAAAGGTAAAATAAATTCATAGTTTTTGAAATCTGAAGGTTTCCATGTCCTTGCAACTAAGAAAAATTGTTTAGCCTTACATGTTTGTTCAACAACTAATTAAAAAGAAGAAAAAATGCATAATTTTGAGTTCCTTAGAGGAGGGGGTATTTTTCTTTTCTTGGCTGACTACCTCCTTTCTCTTCTCTCATTCTTTTTATAACCTATAAAATCCTAGTTTTTATTTTACAAAATAGTCCTCCTTTAAGTAAATAGTTTACATTTAAATAGTTCAATAACTATTTTTTTTTTAAAAAAACCTTATATGAAATTTTTAAGCTTTGACTTAAAGAGCTAAATAGCTGAAATAAAAACTTGGATGTCAGTTTAGATGTTTCAAAACGTAATTTGAACTCGTTTATTCACGAAACCTGTTTGTTGGCAAAATTCAATTGTCATATTTAAAAACTCATATCTCCCTCATATGACATTGTTTTTGGCCTAAATTTGGAGCGTTATATAGACTTTTGAGTTAGGAATCCAAACAAATTATGTTTGCATTAATTGAAGTTCTATAGCTTTAGATATTCAAGTCGGAATGACATAAGGTCAATACTGGCAGATGGCATGATTTGATTTTGAAGGCTGCGATTTTCATACTCTTTCTTATTTTATTTTCTTTCCTTAGATGTCTAGAAAGGTATGGATGCTAACTTCTAATTTAACTGGAATCACTTCATTTCAATCTTTAGAGTTCATGTTTTGCACAAAAAATCGACTGAAGGTCAAATCTGTCAATTTCCTTCAATTTATTTCTTTTTGTATCTTTCATCCGAAAGTACCTTCAAAACATAAAATAAAAAATATCAAGGTATTATATATATAAAACATAGACAAAACACTAATTAAATATGGATGAAATTATTAAATAATATGGTCACATTAATAGTCATATCAATTGGCTTTATGATAATTCATACACATTTACTATAAAAGTATAATATCAATCTAATCATAATTGGAAGGCTAAAAGTATAATATCAATCTAATCATAATTGGAAGGCTAGTAGTATAATATCAATCTGATTATATTTGGAAGGATAGTGGAAGTGTAGAGGGCCAAGAAATGTTGAATATAGTCAATCAGGTCAACTTATTCAACTTTTGACCTGGATCATAAGAACGAGATAATAGGACAAGTTAAAAAAATATAAAGCTCAATTTTTAACTAGTTCAATATTGAAAGATAAAATAAAAAAAATCAATTAGAAAAAGTGATCCAAAAAAATAACTTAAGTCAACCTGAATTAACTTAATCAACCTATGACTTGGTTATGAGATAATGATAAATTCATATAAAAAATAAACAAAAAATAAAAATTATAACTTCTAATAAATTTGATATTAAAAGTTGAAATTGAGATAAAAAACTAAATTTATAAGATTGATATATACTTCAACAGAAAGGAAATCAAATGTTTTTTTAAAATACAATTTTTAAAGTAACATAATATTGAAGGATGAAAATTAAAATAAAATAATAAAAAAAATTGAATTGTTGAAGAGTTAAATTGAGGGGAAAAAAGAAGAAGAAGCAAAAACAAAAAATGAAATACTATTCTAATGATTAATATTTTATGGGTGTGGCTATAATATAGAAAATCAAAAACAATTATGAAACACTACTTTTAACAAAGTTTAATGTTGAAAGTTTAAATTGAGATAAAAAACTAAATTCATGAGACTAATATATGAAAGGATATCAAAATGAATTTCAAAGTACAATTCCCGAATTAAAATAATATTGAAGGATTAAAATTGAAAAAAATAATAAGAAAGAAGATTGAATGGTTGAAAGGTTAAAAAAATAAATATTATTTTATGAGTGTGGCTACGATGAAGAAAATTTAAAAAAAAATTAAAAAACACTATTTTCAATAAATTTAATATTAAAAGTTAAAATTGAGATAAAAAAATAAATTTATGAGATTAATATATACCCCAACAATTTTTTTTTTTCAAAACATAGTTCTAAAGTAATTTAATATTAAAGGATAAAATTAAAAATAATAATAATAAATATTGGATTATTGAAGGGTTAAATTAAAATAATAAAAAAGATAAAAAACTATTATAATAAATAATATTTTATGGGTGTGACTAAATGATTTAGCCATACCTTTTAGTTTCTAAAGAGTTAGGTATGATTTATATGTGATTGTTTTTATAAAAAAATTATATATATTATTTAAAAAAGTATTAATTTTTTCAAAAGAT
Organism: Populus pruinosa; assembly: GCA_026413675.1. NCBI lineage: Eukaryota > Viridiplantae > Streptophyta > Magnoliopsida > Malpighiales > Salicaceae > Populus > Populus pruinosa. The sequence goes on from CM048594.1 coordinate 4,392,711, forward strand.
TTTTCATACATTCAACTTCATATTTTTTATGTTTTTATTTAATAATATATATAAGTTTCTATTATACTTTTTATGTGTTTTTGTATTATAAATTTATTTAAATAGAGAAATTCATTAAATATAATAAAATAAATAACTCATGTTGTGATGTTAAATATTTTTATTTTTATTTATTATTTAATTTTTTATAATATTTTAATATTAGATATTTTATTACATGATCATATATTCTTTTTATTATATAATTAAAGAAAAAATAATATTTTAAAAAAATTATAATCTCACATGAGTACATAATCACTTACTTTCTTGCATCCCAGCCAACAGTGCAACTAACCGTCAGCACTTTCGCTTTAGAAAAGCATGTACACATCATTTTATATTTGAGCCATAGCATGAACAAGACAAAATCCTTGCGCCCCCACTTCCATCGTCATTATTAATATTGCATATATAGTTATAAAATCCCGACGACAACAACTCATTTTAAAACTCGTTGGAGGATAATCTGATCAAGTTAAGTACTGGTTTTTTTCACTGATCGAACTCTCTATGTAAGCTATGTGTTATGATTATGCTATATTGTCCACCTGCAAAGCTAGAGCCTTGTTTACCGGGCTCTCCTCTTCATTTTTATCAGAAAGGAAAAGCCAGAGAAAAAGTGAACAGGTTTGCCCAAGAGTGCATGTGAGAAAATAGCTGTAGATTCTCTGCTTCCTTGTTCATTATTTTATCTTATGTATAATTTAAGTCTCTGGTGAGAGTGTGTGCTCCGAGGTGACTGACAAGCAACCGGCGCAGGCAGGAGGGAGGGCTTAACGGCGCCCTAGGCTGCTTTAAGAGACAGCCAGCGAAGTAACTGGGAATGGGACAGGGGACAGCAGGTCACCACCTCCCCTCCCTCCACCCATTTTCTACCTGTAGTTTGCTGGCCGGTGCATTCACCTGGATAAGGACCACACTGCCTTCACTTTCCACCACCAAGGGCTCCAAAAGCTCAAGCTCGTCCCCGGGGTTGGAAAATGGAAATTGAGATCGAGACTTTATTAAGTAGAAAATGATAAAATAAATCTTATATATATATATATATACACACACACACACTGTAAAAGTTATCTATTTCTAAACTCCTTAAACCAGTTTAACAATCAGCCCATTTACTAATTGCTTTATGATTTGAAAAGGGAAACATTAATTACTTCCACTTCTGATTCAAATACTGATGAGCTGAAGGGAAAATGAGTGAGCAATGAGTTAACTGTTATTATATATTTTTATGGAGTACCTTCTGCGCCACGATTTGATCACAAACAATTAATTTACGTGTAAATTTATAGGAATTCATTTACCGTAGCATGTGTTGGGGTCCAAGGCAGCAGCGCCCTTTAAAAAGTTGTCGTCCAAATTCCAGCTGGTCCTCAAGAAAATTCTACAAGAAGTGGCAGACAAAACCCTAGCTAGTACCTTCTCCGAATACTCCATCTAAACTGTTCTCAGGAAACTCCCCATCAAGATCTTGGTACCCTTTTGGATCAACCAAGTAAATAGCCAAAACGGGTCTTCCTCTGTGGATGCTTGGGTGGGGTGTGGATCGGTTACGTGCCGATATGAACCGTTTGCTGGCAATGCTATTCCACCAGGTATGTATATTAAGAATCTCAGAAACATGAAGATTAATTAAGGTGTTCATATGTTTCGGATATTTTTTACTAGTTTTTCTTCAGGTTTGTTCGCATTTCTCATTGCATAATTAATTAAGTAGAATTCATGAGATTAAATTTTGGGCTTGCTGTCTAGGGAGTGCTAGATGAGCAATTCTTGCAGCTCCAGCAACTTGAGGATGAAAGCTCTCCAAACTTCGTATCAGAAGTGGTCAATATCTACTTTCATGAATCCGAGAAGCTTTTACGGGATCTCAGAGGCCTCTTGTAGTCATATCTTCCTCTCCCAATACCCATTTTTCTTCTTCTAGCTAGTTCTGATCATGGCTATGTATGGATGTGTAGTGTTGATGATCAGTGCGATTGCATAAATGCAGGATGGATAGAGAGTTCTCGGACTACAAGAAAATGGGAACCCATTTGAATCAGCTCATGGGAAGCAGCTCCAGCGTTGGTGCCAAAAGAGTCAGAAATGTGTGCGTTGCCTTCCGAGCCGCTTCTGAGCAAAACAGCCGTGCTGGGTTAGCCCGCCCACTTCCATCTATCGATCGCCCCCTCTTCATTCATGCATGCTAGCTAACAAGAGACGTTTTGAGTTTCTTAATTCAGGTGCTTGAGAGCTTTGGAGCTGCTAGAGCACGAGTACTGCTACCTCAAGAACAAGTTGCACGAACTGTTCCAAGTGCGTACAATGCTCACTTTCCCAACACCTTTCAGACCTCTTTGCTTCTCGTTTTGGCATCTCTCGTATACATTGTAACATCAGATGTTAAACTCCGATGTGCAGATGGAGCAACTGAGAGTACTGGCAGCTGGAGTGACGTATCCACCGCAACCGCAGCATTGAAAGCAAAGATCATGACTTTGGCTTCCATTGGGCATGCATTCGTAATCTTTCCGTTTCAGGGTTTTTGCTAAAAACCAAGCTAGTCCAACAGATCCATTGCTCTACTTAAATTTGATGCTACTTTTATATATATATATATATATATATATATATATATATGTGGAAAAGATTTAAAGGGGGCTGTAGCTATTCTTAATTACTTGTCTTTAAAATTTGAATCTGTGTGGTTGCATGCTTGAATCTGAGATGAAGTTGCATTTCTAGCTCTGATATCAGTTCTTCTTTTTCCGGCAGTATTTTGTACGTTCTGATATGATTGTTAGTTTAGGGGTCAGCCTTCGTACCTACAGCCATACAATCGGCGGTTCTTTCTAGAACTGTCACCTTTTACAGCTACGATTTGTGACAATGGAATCAGTATAAAAAAATAAAAATAAATACAGACACTTATTCAGTGTTTTTAAGATTGTGATGTTTTCAGTGTTTTTTTTTTTGAAAATATATATTTTTTATTTTTAATAATAATATTTGAAATAGTATTTTATAAATATTAATTATTTAACAACACTTTAATTTTTGTATAATTTATCAAAATCAGCCAAAAGCTTTGACTGTCTAGCCAGTGAACAGCTTATTAACTGAGGTTGGACCCTCATGTACTCCTGAGCGGAAGGATTCGGTGCTGGTGGTCAAAAGGGTGGTGCTGGTTCAGAATTCAGATTCTTCATTTTTTAAATTGCCAGTGAGGTTTTTTTTTTAAAATAGAATTTTATAAAATGTTTTTTTTTTACCAGTGAGAACACAAGAAATGTTTGAAAAAAAAGGCATAAACTCATAATTTTATTTTTTAATATAAATGTTTCATTCTTCTAACACAATCAAAATAAAAAAAATAAAAATGTTTTTTTATTTATAAAATAGAGAATAGAGAATTAGAACAAGGCGGAAGAATTTGAAATTCAGTGTGTTTGATTTGCTGAAAATATTTTTTAATTTTCATATTATTAAAATATATATGATATTTTTCTAGCAATTGAAAAAAAAGTTCATTTGAAGGAAATATGTTTTCAAATATGAGAGTGGGAAATCAAATACCCAAACAAGACATATACTTTATATAATATACATACACACACGCATAGCCTACATTAAAAATAGCAGAGCTATATATTTGGATTCCAAGGAGTGAAAATCTTAATGAAATTCATTTTTTAAACAAAGATGAATACAAAAATTTATATAATGTCTAAAATTTTTCCAATAAAAAAAATACTAAAACATATATTAAACATAAAATACTAAAATTTGCACTTGACATTTAAATAAAGGATTTGTGAAAATAGTGATATCATACAATATATTTTTAGAGACGAAACTTAAAAAATAAAATACAATAAAGGATTTTGCCATACCTTAAATTTGAGATATGATAATTTTAGGATTTGAGCAGCAAGATTTGATTGGATTTTTCATGAGTATATCTTGGACTAGTAGAGTAACTTGGTTTGACTTGGTGACAGATGATGGATTTGGATATTGCTTAGATATTATTTAGCATTATGTTCAGAAAGCACTTTTAAAAAGATTTAAATTTTTTATTTTTATTTTGAATTAATATATTTTTAAATAATTTTGATGTGCTTATCTCAAAAATAATTTTTTTAAAAATAAAAAAAAAACATTATTGATATGCTTTTCTAAGTGAAAAACATTTTGAAAAGCAACCATAACCATATTCTGACACGATTTGAGCACTTTGAAAAGTGTTTGACTTGACCATTAGTCCAACAAGTTAATAAGGTGACTTCCACGAGTTTTGTTGCAAAATAAATTTTCTATTATGCCATGAGACTTCTTTATGTCAAGTTAATAAATGAAAAGGAATAAGAGTATGTTGACCAACGAAGTGAGCAATGAAGGAGATAAGCAGAGTAGTAGGTGAGTAGGTGTAGGACTATAAAAGCAACAATGTAGCTTCTTTATGTGATATACTTTGCTTTGTGTTCAGAGTACGGTTACGGGGACTTGATTTTTTATTATGTTGTTGTTTATATGAACTTACATAGTGATTAAATATATTTATAGACCTTATTCATATCAGTTTAACTCATAAAAAGTGGTATTACAGGTACCTTATGACGAGTTATTGGTCGTTGTATCATTGATGAAGATATTAATGCTCGTCCTTCGCTAAGGTGTTTTATTATGTCACTGGTAGATGATTAGTGATTGACAGGTGCCCTTAAATGACACATAGTAGCAAATAACCATTGATGAGGGAAATAAGATGTCTTTGCTTTGCATATAAAATTTAGTGTGTGCTAGTGTGCAGTGCATGATGCCGTTTTGACTTTTTAAAATTAAAAAAAAAAATACATTCATGTATGTATCAAGAAGTTAGTTTTAGGTTAAGTCCTAAAACATCATGGAAAACAATCCATTTAGAATTGGTGAGGTTGAGTCGTTTGGACGTGACCTAAACGAATAAGATGGCTAGCTATAAACGTGACCACAATGAACATGTTTTTATTTTTAAATTTTATTTCATCATCATTTTTCCCTTTTAATGTGATCTTGGCTACATATCAAATGATTCATTATGAGTGTTTATTGATTCTATTTTAAGGTTTAAAACAAAGTGAATCCAAAAGAATTTCAGTGGGCTAAGTTAAGAGACTTGGGTTAAAAATGTTTAAATACTTGTTCAGTATTTTGGCCATATATAGAGTTATAGAAATCGAAATGAGCTGAATTGTTTACACAAGAAAGCTGAGATAATTTTCTACAACTTTCATGTTTTCAAGTGACTCCAATTTTGACGTTATCAATGACGTTTTGGGCAGACAAGAAAAGATAAGGATTGTCACCAAGTCAAGAGTTGGTCACCCACTCATCAATTAGTCATCAAATCAATAGTTCCTAATTTTAGCCTATAAAAGGAGGCATTTGCCATGCATTTAGGCATTTTGATGTCCAGATTAAGATCATGCTTTTGCTTTCTCTCTTTGTATTTTTTGTAATGTTTATTCTTTTGCTTTCATTAATATCAAGTTTATACCTTTCATTTCCTTTCCTTTACTTAGTTAACTTTTATCTTATTTATATTCTTATTTTGTTTATCTATTTTTTTTCTTTCATTATATCTAGCTAAGTTTATTATGTCAAAGTGAAAAGGTTACACTAATGGTGTAAGAATAAGTATAATATAAACTTAATATGGACTTTAATGTTTGATACTAACATGTTTTATATTTGTTATCTTATTCACTCTTTAATACTTTACTTGTTAAATGACTAATCTTGATTTATGTTGTATAACACTTGGAACAACAAATGCTTGACACTTTTATAGCCCATACTGTATGGTATAACCGACACCTGAGCTATGAAAGGAACTTGATTTGTTATTAACATAAGTTATAATCATGAATGCTTGACGAAATTTACAAGTACTAGCATTAATTGAATAAGATGACTAATGCAATCATGTTAACAATCTGTAATTTAATTGGAACCTCCTTTGTGTGTGGTTTCCAATTGAATAATAAGAGTTTATACTATACTTGTTTGACATACCATTAGTGGATCCTTTAACCTTGACGTTGTTTGTTATCATTATTTAATCCTTACGTTCATTTTTCATCTCAAAGTTTTCATCAACTCTTCTTCTTCTTCTACTTCTTTATTATTGTTATTATTATTATTATTATTATTATTATTATTAGTATTATTACTACTATTACTACTACTACTACTAGTATTATTATTAGTATTATTATTGCTATTATGATTATTGTTGTTGTCATTGTTACTATTGTTGTTGTTTATAATTTGTTCAATTAATCTCCCTATGGTTTGACCCTGGTCTTGCCGGGTTATTTATTACTTCGACACTCCTGTACTTAGAAGAAGACATCAATCTTTTTGTCGTGTCAATCATCATTTTATATCAAGATTTTTTTAGTGTGAAAAGAATAAAGAATTATTTTCCTTTTATGGTTTAAAAAGTTTGGAGTTGCCATTTAACATTCTAGTCACTAAGAACTCAAAATGATTTTCAAAATCTAGATAAAAAAAGTGGTTATGTATAGAAAAGATAATACAACCCATTGTACACCCTATCTAGATAAACTACATACATTGTTTGTTTGTTTGATTATTACTAAAACTGTATTGTGTTTTTCTATCCATTAGTCAAAAGAAATTCACCAAGTGAATGATGACTTTATAAATCAAAATTAACCATTTTAAAGTTAATTGTTTTTGTTTATATTAATATCAAAAATGTATCTTATGTATAAATTCATAATCTTTAATGTTAAAAATAAACAAATTGATTTCTTTGGTGTTTCTGAAATTTAGATCAAGTCCTCGTAGCTTTAATAAACTTATTATTAAATTCATAATGCATGTAAAATATAAAAACTATTTATTTTTTTGGTATTCTAAATCATGCTATATTTTTTTTGTATTTTTTTTATGAAAATATGATTTTGTTTTAGAAACTTGGCCATTTACAATTTAAAATATAAATATATTTTTGTTTAAAAAAAAGATGCTTTTTTTTAATAAAGTTGAAATTTAAAAACCCAAACAAATGTACAACTTGTGAGGAACATGCAAGATAAAACATGAATAAGTCTAAAAAAAAAAAAGGAACAAAAGTAAAAAACAAGTAGGTAGGGGTGATCATTTTTTGTTTGATTCTTTTTTTATAAAAAAATAACAAAACCAAATTTTATTTCTTGTAAAAAATCAAAACTAGTTCAAATTGATTTGACTAGGTTTTTTAATTTGGCTTGATTTTTTAATTTGGGTTGATTTTGGCTTAGATTTTTTCTCGTTTAGTTTGGTTTTTTTGGTTTGAGTTTTTTTTTTTTTTGGTTTTAAGCTTATAAAACCAAAACCGAATTGAACCAGTCAATTTTTTTAAAATTCTAATTGGTTTAATAAGTTTTTTTTTTACAGTTTGGTTTTTTTGTTATTTTCTTTCAACTTTCTTGATTTAATCTGTTTGTTTGGTTTTTTTGGCTCACCCCTACAAGTTGGGTAATCGTTTTTGGTTCAATTCGATTTTTATAAAAAAAATAACTAAACAAATTTTTTATAAATAAACCATAACTATTTCAAACTGATCAGTTTGGGTTCAGTTTGGTTTTAAACTTATAAAACTGAAATTGAACTGAACCGATCAGTTTTTTTCACGGTTTGGTTTTCTAAGTTATTTTGTTTTCAATTTAATCGGTTTTTTTAGTATTCATACTCACCTCTAGATGCAACTTGGCACATACAAACTCAACCCAAAGGTGATAACTCTTCTAAGAATAAAACCGAACCGCCGCTAGACCTATGAAACAAATACCACCCGTTAAACATCATTGTCCCAAATATAACCCACATCTTATCCAATAAAAAAGGATAAAAGATGAACAACAAGCACAAAACATGGATTATCCTACGAAGATCGAAGACACATTGTCATTGTGCCCATTATAGAACTCATGCAAGACAAAAAAAAAATAGTTTACAAAACCCTATGCATTCTAGACAAACCAACGCTTCGAAGATATCCTTCACTGACATTTGCTATTATAATTCATGGTGCCCATTACAGAACTCATGCAAGGCTAAAAAAAAAAAAACAATTTACAAAACCCTATGCATTCTAGACAAACCAACGCTTCAAAGATATCCTTCACTGACATTTGCTATTATAATTCATGGTGCCCATTACAGAACTCATGCAAGACTAAAAAAAAAAAACAGTTTACAAAACCCTATACATTCTAGACAAACCAACGCTTCGAAGATATCCTTCATTGACATTTGTTTGTTGTACTTGAACTTTTCTCGTCAAGATCTTTATAGTAATATGACATCATGAAACTTCAATATATCCCTATAGTTTTTTTATATATATTTTTTTACTTTTCTTTCTCTCATCTCACTTCACAAATTATAAAGAGAGATAAAAGATAAAAAAAACTTTAGAGACTTACTAGAACATTGATAACAATATCATTAATATTATTGAAATATCTCAATGAGATAAGTCTAACGACACTAAAAAAGATTATAAAAAGTAAATAGAGTAGGTCACGTAAATCGTTCAAAGATGTCGGAGCTTACTGACCATTATTGTTATTGAATTCATTTCATCAAAATCTTTTTAATAATACCAATGAAATTATTATCAGAATTTCAATGTATCTCTATAAGGTTTTTTCCCCTCTCCTATCTCCTTATTAAATCCTTTGATTTGCAAAATTTACAATTTAAAAAAGTAATATATGACACTTAAAGTCTCATTAATCAAATTGCGCTATTCTTGCTAAATATTTTTTACATTATATTATTTTATCATATTTTTTTTAGAACCATAGAAATCAGAAAAAAAAAAAAAGAAAACTCCTTTTATTAGTCTAAACAATAGAGTTTATTAGCTGTTTTGTGTTTTTTCGGAAAAGGAAAAATATAGAACATGTGAATGTGGTTTGAATTATTGGGGTGTCGGGGCATTCAAAATAAAAAAGGACCCACCCGAATATTTCCGAAACGTCCTTTCTCCTATCCGCCCGCCCGAGTTCACACTTGAATCACAAAGAACCCGGTCGCTCGGATACTTTCCTGATTAAAAAAATAGAGATTTTTTTCCTAATGGATAGATGTAAAAATAAATATATTATTAAAATAATTTTAAGACGAGTTTTATATTTTTTAAGTATAAGATATAAAATAGATATGTTTTCAGATATAATATTTATTATTTTTTTATTTCTAAACTATAGTTAAAACTAATCCTGACTCATAATTATTTTAGAAATACATATCTAGTACCTATAAATATATTTTTAAATATTTAAAACTAGTTCATTTAAAAAGATATAAATCATCTTAAAATTAAAATTAAAAGAAGAATTTTTTTTTTTTTATGAATGTATTTAGAAACTAATAAATTAAAACGGAGCACAATCGACTATAGTAATTAGTAAGGGATCTTATTAACAAATGTGGATAGAAAAGGACTATTTAGCTAATCTGAATAAATTTCTCAGGGACCAAATTATATTTAAACTCTTATGCAGACGGGACCCCATGCCTCGCAAGAGGGCGCAAAGTATATACCCTTAACAGCGAGATACTTGGCTCATGTGCTTGTCGTCTCCTTCTCTCGCATTCCTTTGCCTTCAGCGTTTGTATTTTTGCAACGGTTGGTATACATCTATTATGGGACAGTCTTGATTTCCTCAGAATCTGACTGACTAGTCTCTGGAAGTTGAGGATAAAGTGTTTTACTGAGATAATCATCCTCACTTGAGGATTGAATTGAAGAGCCCAGAAGAGAAAATGAAGGGAGGGTTAGTCGTGGATGATGGGTTTGTCTATGAAGAAGAAAAGCATCTCACAGTGTTTAAAACATGTTTGTTCTTCGCTAATGATGGCTTCACTGTCTATGATTGCCAAGGTGAGTTGGTGTTCCGTGTTGACTCGTATGGGCCTGGCTCTCGTGACAAGGGTGAACACGTTCTCATGGACGCCCATGGCCGCTGTCTGCTCACCGTCAGAAGAAAGGTAATACCCTCCCTCCCTCCCTCCCTCCCTCGCTCTCTCTCTCTCTCTCTCTCTCTCTCTCTATATATATATATATATATATATATATATATTTGGATGAACGATTTGACTCAGCCGATCCTCTCTTGTTTACTGAATTGAGCTATCGGGGTTTTCAGATCTAGCTGAACATTTTCTTTTCTTTGTTTTTCTTTTAAAAAAAAAAGTCCAAAATGGAGAGTGCCTAATTGGATCAATTAATTAATGGGATTCTGTTTGATTTTAGATTTAAATGAAATATATGATTTCTTACCTGAATGATATCGAGTCAACCCGGTGAGTGAACAAGAAATTAAATATGCGGTTATAATTTTGTGCCTAAATTTCCTGATATAGGAGGTGGCGTAGGGATTTTTCATCAATGACGATTAAAGGTTTTTTTTTTTTATAATGATTTTAAAGATATATTTTGGATATTATCATAATATATTATCGAGAATAGGTTTTTATTTGAAATAATTATACTGAACATCCTATAATTTACTAATTTTTTAAATTTTTTATAGAAAAACATATAATATATTCTCAAAATCACCTATGTATATATTATTATTATTATTATCATTGAATCAATTAATTTGTACGCAGAGGCCGAGTCTGCATCAAAGGTGGGAGGGCTACAAAGGGGAAGGAACAGACGGGAGCAATCCGATATTTAGTGTGCGGAGAACATCCATGATCGGACGATGTACCGTGACGGTGGAAGTGTGTGGGAATCCAGGTGAGGAGTACCAGATAGAAGGATCTTTTGCGACCAGATCGTGCACGATATTGAATACAGTGAAGGAAGCGGTGGCTGAGATCAGACGCAAAGTAGATGCCTCCACTGATGTTGTGCTTGGCAAGGACGTCCTCTCTCTGTGCCTCAAGCCTGGTTTTGACGGGGCATTTGCCATGGGGCTGGTCTTGATTCTCGATCAAATCAACGGCTATGATTCTGTTGAGAATGAAGTTAAGGAGAGCCCCGCCACGGAGGATTAGGGAGGTGGTGCCTGTGGTCATTGTAATAAACTAATGTATGAGAAATGGACTAATTGTCTGTTAAACAATCTATGATCATATATTATAAGAACACATTGAGAGAGACATGGAGATTTCGTGGCATGATAGTGTGACCAGGTGAAATTCCGTGATATTATATGCTCCTCTTGTCCCCTTCACACCTATCTAATTAACAATATGAATTGCATTAGGATATTAGAATTGTGGCCTTTCATAGAGACAACCTATATAGATTTAGATAAGGTGATATCCATCTGATGATTATATGTCAGTGTAATTTATATATAAAAACAAAAAAAGAAGAAGCTAAAAAATCAATTTGAATAAAAGTATGACATGGAGATTATTTAAATCAAAGTATTAATAATATTGAAATAAATTCATGAATAATAATTCACGAACAACAAATATAAAGATGAATATTATAAAATTAATTATATCTTGATAAGTATGATTGTTTTTTTTTTAACTAAAAGTATTGCAAAATATTATGGCTGAAGAGCCAAAACCTAGGTACATGTTAAACAATTTTATTTATAATAAGTTAAAACAATTTAAATACTTCTTGAAAAATAAAAATAAAATTCTAAATGAAAAAGAAGAAAATTATCAATCAATTAAAAAACTAATATAAATCCTATACATTAGATTTTAGAATTTATAGCAAGGCTTTCCTGTATAGAACTAATATGAGATTTTAACCCAAAATGAAATAAAACTTCTAGAAATATCTGGTTAAATTTCAATTTGATCCAACAGTTAAATAAAAAATTATTTTTTTTAATATAAAACTATGCAATAAGAAAAAAACAACTGAAAATCCTAGTAAGAAAAAAGATTTTGGAGCATTCAATGAATCTTTGTTATATTTGAAAACTATATTAATGTCCATTAAAGATCTTTGTAGAATCAAGAAAAGTCCCAAACTTAGCTGCTGAATATCCTTGTATTGTTAGGAAAAGAATCATTTCTAAATAAAAAGTCTGCAAGTTACAAAGCAACAAATAATAAAATCCATGTTGCATCTATTGACCTGTTGTGATATCTTTTAGAGTTTTGATTAACTTGAAATTCTAATCCAATGTATAACAACATGTATGTAGAAGTTTGGCAAAATTTCAGCTTGGTTCAATAATTAAATTGAAAGTTATACTTGATACCATAAAGTTTGATAATAGATATAATAATACTAGAATCTAGATTATTTTTCTTAAACATTTTTTTATATTATATCATTCTCTCTAATTTTAAAATAATTTATTTTTGAATCACCAATAAATTTTTTGTTTATTTTTACATAAATAGTTGACATGAAAGAATAAGGGCTGATTATAAATCAAGAGCAAACACATCCCAAGAAAAACTTTACATACAATCCCAACATAAATAATAGAAAAAAAATCAAAAAATGATGCCTTGAACAAGCAGAAACAAAAGGTAAATGAGGAATCCAAATCAAACCAGTGTTGTATCACAAAGCCTAAAAGCTAAAGTTTTAGCCATCGATATCTTTCTATCTAACAATTACAATCAAATTTAGAATGATTTTAAAATTATAATTTTTTTATTTAAAAATATATTAAAATAATTTTTTTATATTTAAAAAATTATTTTTAATATCAGTACCTTAAAATAGTTTTAAAATATAAAAAATATAATAATAATAATTTTTATAAAATATAAAATAAAATTTTCTTAAAAATACCTATAATGTAGCCAATCCTCTAAGCCAGCTACGAAGCTCTTAATCAATTAACTCCCAGTAACAACAACTTATATCTCCAAGCTACAAAGCCGCACTCACTAACCCAACTCAATTTCACTTTTTTTTCTCAACTTATATTTTATTAAAAAAATATTTTAAGTTCATTTACAAAATTATTCAAAACAATTTCTTTTTTTTATATATATTTTTTAAATTTTTTTCAACAACTCCATTTAGTATTTTGAACACATAATATCATCAATTAAAATGCTTCAACTTAAACACAAAAATCAAAATTTGAAACCTCTTTTTTTTTTAAAAAAAAAATGAAGATGTTTCTACTTTTCTTTGTTTATCACAAATGATTTGAACCATACCTTTGTAAATTGGCAAGCATTTCCTTTTGATATAAATAAAAGTTTATTTATTTATTTCTTGTCTAACAATTAATTTTGATGAATCAACTAAATTTTTTAAAATAATTTTTTTTATCAAACTTTAATAGTTATATCATATAATAACTATATGAATATCATTACATTTCACTAAGTTAGTATATGATTGTTTGAAGAAAACCTTAAAAAATCAAGTCATGCTAATTGACATGACCAAAAAATTGATATCTTCTCCTACATGTAGCAATTTTAAAGTAATAAATAACCTGATAAGATTGAGGTCGAATCATATGGAGGTTAATTGTATAAACTATAAATAAAAAAATATATAATGACATAAAAGAAGTTGAAGAGAGCTTTGAGATGTGATATTGGTGTAAGCATTAAATAAGTATAAAATAGTTGTCAAGGTTAAAGGATCCACTAATGGTATTTAAAACAAGTATAATATAAACTCTTTTTATTACTTAATTGGAAATTACATACAAAAGAGGTTTTATTCGAATTATAAATTATTAACATAATTATATTAGTTATCTTATTCGAATAATGCTAATACTTGTAAATTGATTACATTGGTTATCTTATTCGAATAATGCTAATACTTGTAAATGTTATCATATATTCATGATTATAACTTATGTCAAGTTTCTTTCATAGCATAGGTGTCGATTATACTATACAAATAGGCAATGAAAGTCCCAAGTATTTGTTGTACTAAGGGTTATACAATATAAATCTAGATTAACCATTTAACACGAAAAATATCAAGAGTGAATAAGATAACAAATACAAAATATGTTAGTATCAAACATTAAAGTCCATGTTGAGTTTATACTATACTTATTCTTACATCATTAGTGTAATATTTTCACTTTGACATGATAAACTTAACTAAAATAATAAAGAAAAGAAATATAAATAAAAAAAGGAGAATATAATTATTTAATTATAGTAAAGGAAATAAAAGACATAAACAAGAGATTAATGAAAGCAAAACTTAATATTACAAAAATATAAAGAGAGTGCAAAAACATGATCATAATCTAAAAAGCAAAAATGCCTAAATATATGACAAATGTCTTCTTTTATAAGCTAAAATTTAGAACTATTGATTTGTTGACTAATTGTTAAGTAGGTGACCATATTTTGACTTGGTGACAATTCTTATCTTCTTATCTAAACAAAATGTCATTACTAACATAAGAATTTGAGCAAATTATCTTCATGAAAGTTCTAGAAAATTGTCTCAGCTTTCCAAAAAAAAAAAAAAGTTATTTGGACTTCTAGAACTTGATATATAGGCTAAAAACTGAACAATTTCTAAGTTGCAGGACATATTTCAACTTCTCTGTTGTTGCTACAAATTGAACTTGAAAATAACATTTTTGAATCTTAGACTCCCATGAAAGTTTTAGACTTATATCTTAGCTTTCCATTCATATAGATCAGACCCAAATCCAAGTTCTACAACTCTAGATATGACCCAATGACTGAATAATGTTATAGTTTGGACTGAACCAATATATCTTTTCTAAGCTTAATCCTCTCTTTGTCTTTTCATTTTTAATAATTAATCACATCAATCAATCCTTTGAATTGTGAGATATGCCTGTATTTAAAATGAGCATTTACTATAAATTAAAACTATATTATATTATTAGACTTGTTATTATAAAACATGCTTAAATTAAAGAATTTAGTGATACTTTAAGTGTTATATAATGATATAAAATCTTAATAAAAATACACTTCTAAGTATTAATCATAACTCCTAACCAGCTTATTATTAATCCCTAGTAATCAACGCGTTAAAATAAGAAAATAATTTGCAAGTTTCACAAGGCAAGACATTCATCATTTAACTTCCATTTATCTATCCAAATAAACAAACTCTTATTAAATTTATATATCTGTTTCATACTTCTTAAACAAGACATTAATAAACTTTTCTTTGTACTCAATGTATGAAAACATAGATGATAATGCGTTGTTGCTACAACTTGAACTTGAAAATAACATTTTTGAATCTTAGACTCCCATGAAAGTTTTAGACTTATATCTTAGCTTTCCATTCATATAGATCAGACCCAAATCCAAGTTCTACAACTCTAGATATGACCCAATGACTGAATAATATTATAGTTTGGACTGAACCAATATATCTTTTCTAAGCTTAATCCTCTCTTTGTCTTTTCATTTTTAATAATTAATCACATCAATCAATCCTTTGAATTGTGAGATATGCCTGTATTTAAAATGAGCATTTACTATAAATTAAAACTATATTATATTATTAGACTTGTTATTATAAAACATGCTTAAATTAAAGAATTTAGTGATACTTTAAGTGTTATATAATGATATAAAATCTTAATAAAAATACACTTCTAAGTATTAATCATAACTCCTAACCAGCTTATTATTAATCCCTAGTAATCAACGCGTTAAAATAAGAAAATAATTTGCAAGTTTCACAAGGCAAGACATTCATCATTTAACTTCCATTTATCTATCCAAATAAACAAACTCTTATTAAATTTATATATCTGTTTCATACTTCTTAAACAAGACATTAATAAACTTTTCTTTGTACTCAATGTATGAAAACATAGATGATAATGCTTTTATTGGAAGAAAATAATATTCTATTCTAATGTTTAAGGTTAACTTCCTTATATTGAGATTATTTTTTTTTCTTTTTTTAATATAAATACAAATAACACAATACATCCTTAACCCATATAATGAGCTTTCAGCTAATAACTCCTAGATTAATTAGTCTTAGGGTATTAAGTGTTGAGACACCCTATGAGCTTAGTAACTTGGGTTGCAGATGCTGATACATAGACAATGTAATATTTGATTTCTTTAAGCTTTTTTCCTTAACTGATGTAACAAGCATTGGGTCAATAGTTCTCAAGTCATTTGATTTTAGGGTATTAGGTGTTAAAACACCCATTTGAGCTTAATTGCTTAGGTTAGGGAGGCTGTAAAAACAAACTTATCTATGTTTTTATTATCATGAATTTTTTTTGATAAATTATATACTATCTTTTTTCCTTAGTTGTTACTTTTAACAAAATAACATAATGTAATAATCCAATGTGCAAGCCATAATCATATGTTGAAATGTGTGTGTAAAAATAAAGGTTTAAGAATACTTGTTAAATGAGCATATGAGCTGAATTAAATAATAATAATATAAGAGTTTGTAAATTTGAAGATTTCAAGAGAAGTATGTGATATACCTTATTATGAATATTACAAATAACCATTAGAAAATGTTTACAAAGATGTATCTAAAGAGTCAATAAAATTCTCTTTTACTTTACCATCCTATTAATAACAATTTTGTCAAATAGTTTTATTAAAAAAAGCAGTTAATTGGTTAGTTTTTTTTTTCAACTACTACCCTCTTTTCCTAATTAAAATGAAATATTATCCTTAATGTCCTAAGGTAAAAAGATAGAATACAAAAGATATCACCTGAAACAACAAACACTGACAATCCTGAAACACAGTTAAACAAATATAAGAAATAATAAAATAAAATAATATGCTATTAATAAACCAAAAGACACAAGGTTTCATAAATGAAGGCTCAAATTCAATTTAAAGTTTTTACGACTTTTCTTAGTTGACCAATTTATACGACTTATACAGGGATCAATTATAGTGATGAAATATTGTAGCTGGTCAATTAATTGTTCATCAGTAGTAGCAGAGATTATGATTTATCACGCCGAAAATTTTAGAATTTTTTTCCCACAACATGATCAAGAAAAGACAACAAATTATCATAAAAATCATTAAAATTTAACAGACCTATAGGTTTATGATGAATATACAGTTAGGCTTAAGAGAAAATGTAAAAAATCTTTTCCAAAGTGCCCAAACCACTTGTTAAGGCAATGAACGCTTCAACATGGTTAAACATTGTATTAATTCGATCAGATATTGTGGAGACATGTAATTTCTCTCTAATTATTTTTTCAATGTTGTTATATTTTGCTAAAGCTTTAGGAACAACCCTCAAAACTTGATTACCTCCTAAAAATACAGCTATTGACACACTCTCATTAACCTAATGTTGTCTCCCCTATACATTAAATGAATTTTTCTTTTAGTTAATACTTAACTAAGATGATTTGCTGATTCCAAAAACTTAATTTCCTTTTCAAGACTAGATCCACTAAAAACACAAATATTTTTTATGTGATGATTTGAGGAACCTGCCATTTCTACACACTTCTATATATATTGAATGTATGGATTGAATATAAATAAAGGGAAGGAATAGAAGATTTTATAGATAAGAAATTAAAAATGCAATCATACACCTATATGTAGGCTAGTTGGAGGCTTTCTCTCTCTATTTATTTATTTAGTATTATTATTATTATTTTTAAAAGCATATGTATGTGTAGGTAGTTGTGATTGTGGTTCACATCTTTTCTTGGTTTTATATCTAAGAATGACTTAAACGCCTTCTATAGGTCGGGGATAGGCTTCCCACTAAGTTTTTTAAAAACAAGTAATTAGGGTATTTTATAGTCAGATTCCCAAGACTATGCCGAACACGTTTTTTTTATGAAAATGAAGTCATAATTTATGAAATGTACAATGCACATTGCCACTAAGATATGCCCTAAAAGTCAATAAAATATTATCTAAAGACCCTTTATGTTTTGAAATAAATCCCGACTTTTAACATTTATCACAAGCTTTGCAGAACACATGTGTGTTGTTGAACATAATGGGTTAGTAAAATTCACTTTGAAAGATTTTTGCTGTTGTTTTTCTTGATGATAAAGTTTAATGATACTGTTTGCCTTATTATCTAAAATGCATCTTTAAAATATTTGATTCGGACGATATTTGAATAAGTAAGGGTTATCCCAATAAAAATTATTTACTTTATTCAACAACTTTCATTTGTCTTTAGTACTCTAGTGAGCTAGAAAAAATTCTAAAGCAAAAAAATTAATATGATTAGCAAACCAAGGCATTGGATGAAGAAAAAATAAGGATTTGTTAGGAAAGTAATCATCAATTGGTGGGATGTCAAATGTCGAACCTATTGTTACTCTTGATAAAAGATCCACAACAACAATTTTTATGTCTTCCTTATTCATGATTTTTTTTTAAGAATAAATCATTTGCAAATCTTTAGATTTATTAAATTCAATTTTACTTAAAGTAGATTCAAGTTGATCATAAACTAATTCTTCAATAAGATCTATTTCTTGTAAATTATTATCATCTTCAGGTTGCTTGTAAATGTTAAAAATATTTATCTCCAACATCATGTTTTCAAATAATAGCTTCATTAGTCCATTCCTATAATTAGGTCATGTTTGTTTGCTGGAAAATAGTTTTTTTTTGGAAAGTGAATCCCAAGAAAGTGAATTTTAGGAAAGTGAATTATTTCCTAATGTTTGGTAGTGTAATGGAAAATAAGTTGGAAAACACTTTCTAGTATTTGGTTATGTCATGGAAAATGAGTTGAAAAATAACTTATTAATGTTTTATTTTTGCAAGTTTATTAAAATAATTTAGTATGGGAAGGTATTTGTTTAATAGCATCCAACAAAGGTATATTGATTTTTACTTGTTTGAAAGTTTCAAAGATTTTCGAGTGGTGACTGACTTTTCTTTGTTTGGTCATAACATTAGAAAATGAAAGTGCTAGCGAGAATCAGTCTTTTCTTTGCAATGTTCAGATTCAACTCTTCCTTACCCTTAGAGATTAACTCATTATAATTCTCACAAGGTTCAAGAATGAGTTTTTCAATAACCTTACCACTATGAAGAGTAATGACTGATTTGACTTGATCTATGTGTTGAGTTTTGGAACTACTTGTATTTAAATTGTATTGTCCTTTAAGATTTTGCTATGGTTAAGTTGGAAACTTACCTTTCTCTTGAAAACTAAGAGCATATGTGAATTTTGCAAGAGTATCTTTAAAATCTGTCATGCTTTGAGCATTTTGAGTGTTGATTACCTTTTGCTTTACAATGAATACATGTAATGTTTCTTAAAGGTTTCTTTTAGTAGGTGGAGCATAATAAGGTGCATATCTATGGGAATTTTAGAAATTATGGTGGGCTTGAAACGGTGGCTGTGAAGTTTGTGTATTATTGTTATCAATTTTCCAATTAAAATTTAGGTGTCGCTAACCAAGACTATATGTTTGCAAGTATGGGTTATGATTCTATTTAAAGCATGGGCTTGTTCATAGAGGCATTCTTTAAAAGAAGGCAAAGTTAGACAGTCATTGGTTGAGTGTTTATTAGTTTCACAGATTTGACATACAATGTCTTAAATATATTTTAATTAATCACTCTTTTTCTATTATAGTGCTTCGAGTTTTCTAACTAAAGATGCAAACTTGGTTTGGAGGTCATGATCTTTGCTAAAATTGTACATTCCTTCACTAAATGTATGAGGTTGAGTTTTACTTGGTACCTTATGGGTGCATATAGTGTCCTAATTTTAAGAACTTTCAGTTAGTAATTGTAGGTTCTCTATTGCTTCATTAGGGTTTTCATCTTTAAAAGTTTCATTGCACATCAGTTCAACTATTTGTCTATCTCTAGGTGTTAACCATTCATAAAAATGTGAAACTAATCTCTATGTTTCAAAACTATAATAAGGGTAAGTATTAAGCAAGTCTCGATACCTATCCTAATATTAGTAAAATATTTCTCTTGGTTTTTGAGTGAAAGTGTTGATTTGTCTTTTGAAAGAGTTTGTTCTGTGAGATGAAAAAAACTTCTTTAAAAACTATTGTTGCATTTCATTCCAAGCACGAATGGATTCTGGTCTCAAATTTTATAACCATATTTTAGCTTTATCTTTTAATGAAAAAGAAATTTTTTTTAATCTGATTATATTTATGCTATAATTTAAGTCATTATAGGTGTTATAGAGCTCCTCAAATTCCCTTAAATGCAAGTATGGATTTTCAAAATCTAAGCCATAAAAAAAAGATAAAAGTTAAATAATGTCTTCCTTAAAATTAAAATAAGATGCATCAGGAGGGAAATCTATGTATGATGATGCACTTGTTCTTATAGAATTCATGTGATCTCTAAGTGTTCTAACACGATTATTCTTATTATTCTCATTATGAAGCGATTGATTATCTTCTTCAGTCATATTTTCTGAAAATGATGAGGATACGTTACAAAGTGTACAACTTAATGCACGTGACCAAACTCTCATGCACATGTAGGAAGAGAATAAAATGGAAGAAAAAAAAAATAAAAGTTGGATACAAGAAAAGTGAAAAGAGAAAATAAAATAAATATGATAATTTATACAAGAATTTACCTCCCTAGTAATGACGCTAAAAACTTGACACGACCAAAAGATTGATAACTTCTCATAAGTGTAGGAGTGTTGAAGTAATAAATAACTCGACAAAACCAGGGTCAAATCACATAGAGATTAATTGTATAAACAACAAATAAAAAAAGATAATAATAGAAAAATAGTTGAAGAGAGCTTCGAGAAGTGATGTTGATGTAAGCATTAAATAAGGATAAAATATTTGTTAAGGTTAGAGAATCAACTAATGATATTTCAAACAAGTATAATATTTTTTTTTATTTAACTAGAAACTATACACAAAGGAGGTTCCAATTGAATTATAAATTGTTAATATGAATACATTAATTATCTTATTTGAATAATGCTAATACTTGTAAATATTGTCAGATATTCATGATTATAACTTATGTTAACAACAAATCAAGTTGTTTTCATAGCACAAGTGTCAGTTATACCATACGGTTAGGCTATGAAAGTGCTAAGTATTTGTTGTACCAAAGTTTATACAACATAAATCTAGTTTAACTTTTAGAAACAAAGTATTAAGAGTGAATAAGATAATAAATATAAAACATGTTAGTATCAAACATTAAAGTCCATGTTGAATTTATACTATACTTATTCTTACACTATTAGTGTAACCTTTTCACCTTAACATGATAAACTTAACCAAACATAATGAAGAAGAGAAACATAAATAAACAAGAGGAGAACATAATTATATAAGTATAGTAAAGGAAATAAAACATATAAACAAGAGATTAATAAAAGCAAAATTTAAACATGATAAAAATATAAATAGAGAGCTAGAATATGATCTTGATTTGAAAACCAAGATGCCTAAATGTATGACAAATATCTTCTTTTATAGGTCAAATTTTAAAACTATTGATTTGTTGACTAATTATTGAGTAGGTGGCCACATATTGATTTGGTGACAATCCTTATCTTCGTGTTTGAATAAAATATCATTACTAACATTAGAATTTAAACAGTTTGTCTTCATAAAAGTTTTAGGAAATTGTCTTAGCTTTCCGACCAAAAAAAAAAGAAAAGAAGAAGAGAGAGGTCATTTGGACTTCTAGAACTTGAGATATGGACTGAACACTGAATGATGTTTGGGCTGCAGAACAGATTTCAACTTTTCTGTTATTGTTATAATTTGAACTTGAAAATGACCTTTTTAAATCTTGAATTCCTCATAAAAGTTTTAGGTATATGTTGTAGCTTTTCATCCATATAGATCAAACCCAAATTCAAGTTCTATAGTTACAGATATGACCCAATGACTGAACAATGTTCTAGTTTGGATTAAACTAACATCTCTTTTCTAAACTTAACCATCTCTTTATCTTTTCACTTTCAATCGTTAATCATATTAATCAATTCTTTGAATTATGAGATATGCCTGCATTTAAAATGAGTATTTATCATAAATTAAAGATATATTATATTATCAGACTTGTTATTATAAAACATGCTTAAATTAGAGAATTAATGATACTTTAAGTGCAATATATTAATATAAAAATTTGATAAAAATATACTTTTAAGTATTAATTAGCAATGAACTAAGATGATGTTATAAAATCTTAAAATATGTAGTGTTTCTAGTGATTTGAATAAAACCAATTATATTTTAAAAACATAGACATCATTCTTGTTCGATCATTTTTGAGAAATTATTATCTTAGTTGTATTTTTTATCTTAGCGGGTTTATTTTTTTTAAAATATTTTAAACTCTTACAAATTCATTTTTTTTATTTTTTCAACAACTCCAATTTATATTTTGAACACAATGATACCATAAATTAAATGTTTCAACTCAGACATGAAAATCAAAATTTGATAACTTTTTTTTAAAATAAAATAAAAATCAAGAACTTCCTACATTTCATAGTTTATCATAAAAGACAGGACTATGTATTTGTAAATTATAGGACATTTCTCTCTAGGCACAAATACAAGTTTTTCACTTCCTTTCCAATAATTAATCACCGACTAATCAGTCAGATTTGTTTAAATGATTTTCTTATCAAGCTTCAGTCTTCAAGCCACATTAGCAACTATATAAACATCATTGCATTTCACCGAGTTGGTTTGGCTAGGACCATTGTTTTTAGGGTCATGTAATTATGTTCATCATCCTTATGTTTTCACCATGATAGCAGCAACTGCTTAGTTTTTGTCTTATATTTATCTAGATATTGTTGTTGTTTTTCTTGGGATTTGCTAATTAATATGTTAAGAACCTGAGTTCTTTTACTCTCCCTTCTCCTTCTTTGTGCTTTGTACCTGCGATTGTGTTCTGACTGCTATTGTTCATGATGGCTTCTACAATCTGCATATTGAGCAGGTTCTGTTGTTTATGATGAGAGCTAAGAAGACTTGATTATTACAAAAAATGAAGACCTGATTGCTTGTTATCCAGGTTGGATTTTCTTTGATCTGTGATGTGTGGACCAAACTCCTAGCAGGCCAAGAAGATAGTGTAGCTCTTAACAATTTTCTGTGATGAACAAGCTCAAGAGAATGGTCACCAAAGCAAGTCTTTGGATATAAGATTACTGGGAAGTGCTTGCATCTGGAATTGGAATAACTCTTTTCAGACGTTGCAACGTTCAGGAATTTAAACCATAAGAGTCTTAAATTATTGCTGCTAACATAAACTTATCAGTTGATTCAAGAATTGCTGTCAGCTTATGAAACGATAGAAAATGAATCAAGTGTACATGGATATGTTACAGCTAAGTACATCAGTAAATTCTAGAGCCTGCAATCAATTATATCCCTTCAGAAGCTCTAAGCCATTCCCCTTTTCAAGAAGCCGAGATTAGCAGCAGAAGTGTGATACAAGTTGTAAGAAGCAATGTGCAGGATGACCCTCCAATAACCTGTAAGATGGAAAGAAAGTGCTTCAGAAAAATCAGCAATGAAGCGACATGGCAACAGCCTGCTTGCAGATCAATTGCAAGATACGTATTCAATGTAGCATACAAGAGGGAATTTATGCAGCAAATCGAGAAACAAGAACGCAGAAGGTGCATGATCAGGAATTCCGTACCTTGAAAGGGATAAGAGATGAAGCTCCTGAGGAATCTTTAAGCCCAGTGAAACCGATATCGTACGCAATGCTTCCATCAGCTTTAAACAATCCAAAGTTCCTCTCAGAAGTTGGTCCAGGCTTCAAGTTTTCATTGAACAAGGCAAAAATATAAGCTTTTGCCACAAACTTTGGTCTGTATGGGGTTCCCTTCTTTTTCACTAGCCGTTTACGCAGATTACGATTGTAAGTCCTCGCATTTTCTAAAGAGGCACCTGCTTCATCTGCATCCCCTCGAGAAGCCCAACCTGTTTCGGAAACGATGACTTCCATTTTGGGAAACCCAGCCTTTTCTAATGCAGCATAAGCTGCATCAACCTGAGCCTCAAACATGTTATCATAATGCAGATTAGTCTTTGAATCTAGAATTCCCGGATTCGATTTGAAAAGAGCATAGTTAATGTCAATATGCTCAGGATCACTCTTGTAGGCTAGAAAAGGGTAGGCATTGATGTAAAAAGGAGAACCAATCTTTGAGAAGAACTGCAGCAATGGTTTCATGTATACAAGAACATCATCCTTGAAAACGCATGCCGATGGTGGGAAGGAATTGGTAAAGACAGCCTCTGAGTGTGGGCTTGAAACCTCGACAACCTTCGTCAAACCCAGCCTTCCAAGTGCACCGTAAACATTTTTAACCGAGGGCAGTAAAACCTCCCATAATTCATGGTCACCGCCCCCCAAGATCTCATTCCCCACTGCGATTCCAACTATCTTTGTTCCAGGGAGGAATGGCTGCACATTTTCCTTTATCCAATCCATGGCACGATCCTCCCCCACACTCATTTCTTTCAGATACTCATTGCCAAGTCCGATTATGATTTCAATACCAGAGCCCTTGAAGGCCTTGAGGACCTCATGATCAGCGTCGTAGATTCTGGTGTTCTTTATCTTGGCTGCTTTCAGCAGCGTCACCACGCTGCCTGGTGAAGGTAAATTGTCCGCTATCCTACCATAGTTTACTCCGTATGTTCCCTTGAATGCGTACACCGTCAAAACTGCACCATACAGGAAATTAATAAAGCCCAGACATACAAGACACCAATTTGAGTCTTTCATCGCATGATTCCATTTTTCATTTTGAAAAAAAAAAAAAAAACTGTGTAATTAGGTACAGGATACTGACATTATCACATGAATCAGAATCCAAGTCGATATCCATATATGATAAAGAGCCACCAGCCAGATATTAAATAATGTATTTATTTACAAATGGTCAAAAATCTAAAATTGGATCGTCCACTACCATGCACAGAACTGCAGCTGGTGTCATTTTGAGAATAAAAAATGAGGGAAAAATCATTGATTGTTCTTGGGTGGTGACAAAATAGAAAAGAAAAGAAAAGAAAAGAAGCAAATTCGAGCTGCTCTCCACCATTTTACAAGTGTACTGTGCTTGTAATGTATATTACTACAACGTACTCATTCACATACCAAGAAGAAGAGAGCAGAATTCCGAATCTCAGTAATATATCTTGCATGATCAATGAAAAATGATTATAACTTGTAAGAAAATTATGTTAAATTAGAAATATATTCAATAAAAATGACTTTAAAACAGCTTTTTTAAAAAAAGTTTAAGTAGAATTTACAAGTTAAAAGTTAAAAATTTTAACTTCATGTAAGTTAAAAACTATTTCTAACTTTTGAGTAATTTTTTTTAAATCAATTTGCAAAATGGAACCTAATTCAAAAATAAGATAAAACAAATGGCATATAAATTCTGAAATCTAAATATCATGACGACTACTCAATACGAATCGGGGAAAAAGGTAGGGAATACGTGCCATTGGAAGAAATGGCAGAGAAGACTAGGAGGAGCCAGAGAAAGAAAGAAGAGGAACCCATAATTCCGGTGGAAAGATGGCCAAGGAAAGTGCACTCAATTTGCAGAAAAGAAGGGGGTTTGGCACAACCTTTTGTAGCTCAAAAGTGTCAAAAAGATAAACCCTTTGGATGATAATGCAATTCTTGTTCTTGAGGTATGCCATAAGACCCCCAAGGAACTACAAAAAGATTCTTAACCTTTGTTCAAGAGATTTCTCAGAGGGTTGGTATTGATTCTTAACTTTACTCTCAAAGTATACCTAATTCTCTCCTCGTGTTTTTTGTTTTTGTTTTACCAGGTTTCGGTACTATACTCTTCCTCAAGAAAGAACGAAACATAAACTCGTCTTGTATATGTACTTTTCTTGAGAGAGATGGAATGCTTTTTTTAACTAGTTTAGAGAGGGGAGGTGGGAAGCGCAGGAAGGTAAACAGTGATGGTCACAAGCCAGAAGCTTGGGGCTGAGATATGGAATGTTTTGGGCAGTGACTGGAATCCCTCTGGAGAATCCAATGATAGATCTTTCGAGGGATCTTTCAGCTTTCCCTTCCAAATGGCTAGGATCCATTTATTTAGAACTTTTTGGAGACAAAAGGAGAATAAATTCAGCAATGCTACTGGCCGCTCTTCTAAAGAGGGAAACAAAGAAAGTTTAAGCAAAATGCAGACATTTAGCCATTTCATAGTACAACTAGTCTCACGAATCACTGCTCTTAAACATAGCAGATCTGGAACCAATGCCACACAACTCGACAAAATAAATATATAACTGGTTAGTTTAATTAGTTAGATTTTAAATTAGTTATTTAATAGTAATGAATTTGAGTAGGGAACTGATTAATAAAATTAATGATTTACATAAAATCTACCTAATATTCATATTAATCTAAAAAAATTATATAATGTTTGGGTCTAGTCACTAAACATACAAGTTAATTAAAATTTAGAATCTCGATTCCTGCACAATATATGCAACAAATAAAAGCTGCAGAAACTACAACCTACTCTAGTCGGGTAGGAACAGGGTGATGTCCCATGCATTTAAATCTAACATCAACATATCATCAAATCTAGCAATGGCATTAAAGCTGCAGATACCAGAATTAGTAGAGAAGCAGATATGACAGCAGAGCTAGGGATGAAGGAAAATATGTTCATCAAGCATCTCAAGGATGTTAGAATTATGAGTTTCTGCCTTTAACAAAGATAAAATTAAGTCCAGTTATGTTATTTGAATTCTATATAATCGTTTTACTTTTAAAGTTTGCGGCAGGAATTTTCAGTTAAGTTTATTATTTCAAAAGCAATAATCTCCCAAGGATGTTAAAAGTTATAATTCATTCCAAGTTCTATGAAAGCTTATATATACATTCAAAATTAATAAAATATATTGATCTTTTTACTCAACTCTGCTCTTGAGTATCTGTTTTTCTATACTTAAAATAGTATTTCTGGAACTTAAAATTTCTATGAGTGGTATCAAAGTATTATATCCTACGGGCTGTGTGGCAAGTATTCTGAGTACCAAACACAGAGAAAGTGAGCATAAATACTAGTAAGTTATTTTCTTTATGTTTTCAATATATACTTCAAGCAATATTGCATATGTAATTTCAATGTTTAGTGGTGAACTCTATCATATTTGAGCTGTCAAAATGAGATTTTATCTAAGATCTCAATGCTTATGGAATGTTGTGATTACTTATTCTGATCCACCATCATTAAATGCAAATCCCATAATTGCTCAAATGAAAGTACATGAAGAAGAAAAACTCTAAAAGGAAAAGGCCATTACTTGTCTATATTCTGGACTTGCAGATCATATTTTCATCAAAATAATGAATCTAGAAAAACCAAAACAAGTATGAGATAAGCTCCAAGTTGAATTTAAAAGGAGCAATAGAGTCAAAGTAGTTAAGCTTTTTGCATTTAAAAGAGAATTTGAGTTGATGAAGATGAAAGAAAATGAATTTGTCAAAGATTATTCTGGTAGATTAATGAATGTTATAAATCAAATGAGACTTAGAAATACATTTGAAGATAATAAGGTAGTAGAAAAACTTATGATTTCAGTCCCATAAAAGTTTGAAGCCAAGATCTCTACAATAAAAAAAATCTTGTGATTTGCAAAATCTTACCATTGCAAAGTTAATTAGCAAACTTTATGTATAGGAGCAAAGGGTTCATATGAGAGATGATGAGGCTGTTGAAGGGGCTTTCCAAGCAAACAACAAGGGAATGAGTGCTGGTAACCTGTTAAGAAAAAAACTTGTCATGTTTTCTAAAAAAACAAGTATACCTCTAAGAAGACAGATTTTCTTACCGTGCTTTTATTGTAGAAGAACTAACCATGCTGAGAAAGATTGTTAGTTTAAGGGTAAACCTTCTCTCTAGTGTGTGCTCTGTAATAATCTTGGCCATAGTGAGAAATTTTGCAGAATCAAGAAGAAACAATCTCAATAACAAATACAATAATAAGCAAATGTTTCTGAAGAAGACAAAGATGATGAAGAGCATCTATTTATGGCATCACAAGCTAGCAATACTTCTGAGTTGAATACATGGCTTATAAACCATGGTTGCACTAGTCACATGAATAAGTTTTTGTCAATCTTTTTTTATTGACAGTGTCGCACCCGGACATCACGGCGACCTTAAAAATAT
Source organism: Populus pruinosa (assembly GCA_026413675.1). Taxonomy (NCBI): domain Eukaryota; kingdom Viridiplantae; phylum Streptophyta; class Magnoliopsida; order Malpighiales; family Salicaceae; genus Populus; species Populus pruinosa. The sequence continues at coordinate 4,420,867 of CM048594.1, forward strand.
AATTCATAGAAAGAATGAATTTCTAGCATCCAGTTCTTTGATGGGGAAATGGTCTTGTTTAAGGAGTCGCCACCTAGTATTATGGTCATTAGGAACCTTAACTGGTCAACAGAGATTCTATGGTTCAGGACTAGTTGCGTAAAAGGGAAGATATTATCCCCCCTTAAACATCCTGTCTAAGGCAAGCTGCATTGCTAATTTCATCTTAAATTGCTATATGTTTATTAGTTTGTGCTATGATAATTTACTTATAATATCCCTGACTCTGGTGTCAGTGAATATTTAACTACAAACATTTCCAACTCTGGCATTGGTAAATATTACACAGCTATAGAAACAAAATAAATCTAAATTAATATTTTTTTATTCCTGACTCTAGCGTTAGTGAATAAATAAATCAAATAAATTTATTTTTTACACATGCACATATTTTTTATTTTTCTACCTAAATAAAACAAAATACAATGAATAAAAATAATATAAATTTGAATTGGTATTTTTATTCCTGACTCTGGCGTTAGTGAATAAACCAATAAATTTACATTATTTTTATTCATGCGTTCACATTTTTTATTTTTTATTACTTTTATGTTGCTGACTCTAGCATCAGTGAACAATTTCTATGAATATTTCTAACTCTGGCGTTGGTAAATATCGTACAAAACCAAAAATACAATACTCTTAACTCTAACGTCAATGAATATTTTTGCAAAAAATGAATTTGAAGAAGAAATTTTCTATGTCATTTTTTTTATTAATCCTTTATTATTATTTGCCCTTTTTAGATGGAAGTTTTTTTTTTAAAAAAAAAATTGCACGACATATTTGTATTTAACAGAAATAGTCCACAAATTGAGCACATCTATAAAAAAAATACAAGCACAAAGAAAAAAAAAAGTGTGAGGGGTCCACAAATAAATCAATGAAGGCCCCAAATATTTTTGGAATTTCATGTTATCGAAAAGGGTTCGCTTGTTGAAATATCAAATTAGAATGGGCATAAAAATTATGACCAAGACATAAAAATTATGCTTGCCAAGCACACCCTTAACAAACACAGTAACTAGTTAATTATTTTAGCAAGGAAGAAAGGAAACTTACCTAGGCGTATGGCTGCTGAAGGCGAAGTCGAGAGAGACTGGGAAGAAAAAGGGTTGAGGGGGGCAGCGGCTAGTATAGGGTTCGCCACCCCCTTCTTTTTTATGTTTCTCTCTTTTAGGGTTTCTAGTAATGGCCTCCTCTTGAGGTTTTTTCTTTTAGAGTTTCTCTCTAATCATCCTTCTTCCTCTCTCTCTCCTTCTTTTGCTCTGTTTTTTCTGGGTTAATTCTCTGTTTTTGGGTTCATCCTTTTTTTTTCCTTTGCCCTTGAGATTTGTATTTATAGTGTTAGAGTCCCTTCGCGAGTGAGAAACCAAGTTTCAATCAAACTCATTCTCTTTTTTGAAGTTTGAATTAGAATCAAATTCGAAAACAGACAACTATTATTATCTTGAGGATTATCTTGAACAAGGTAAGGATTATCTTGAAGAAGGTAAGGATTAGCTTGAAGGTAAGGATTAGCTTGAAGGTAAGGATTATCTTGAAAAAGAGAAGGATTATCTTGAGGATAAAGCTAGAATGACAAAGGCACATTGTAGTCCTTAATTTTCATGAAAGTTGACAAATCACACTTTTCATCGAAATAAATCTCTGATCTTTTAATTTTTCATTTTAAACCCTGTAAAAATTAAATTAAAAGCTAAAGGGTCAAAATTGGGTAATGACAGACAAATTAGTTCAACCAAAAGTCAAGTTAGGAAATGGAGATATTGTGTAGGTTAAGGGAAAAGGCATTATTGCGGTTAGCATAAATAGAGGTATTAAAACCATAAAAAATGTTTTTTACATTCAAGTACCAAATTAAAATCTCCTTAATGATGGACAGATGCTTAGGAATGGTTATGAAGTCTCTTTTAAAGAGAAATTTTGCTTTATCACTGATACATATGATTCATAGATAACAAAAATCAAAATGGATGGTAATAGCTTCTATTTGAAGCTTGATGTTGTTAAAGGGCATGTGTTTAGTGCTAAGATTGATGAAAGCATTCTTTGGCACAAAAGATTTGGTCACTACAATCTCAAATCATAAAAGTTGTTGTATGATACTAGTATGGTATAAAATATGTCTGAAATTCATGTTACTGCCTAAACATGTGGAAGCTGTGAACTAAGAAAGCAACACCGACAACCATTTCCTAAAGGTATATCTAAAAGAGTAACTCACAAACTGGAGTTAGTCCATTCAGACATATATGGACCAATGAGCACAACTTTTTTGAGCAATAATATGTACTTTATATTGTTTATTGATGACTTCAATAGAATAACTTGGGTTTATTTTTTGAAAACCAAGTCACAAGCACTATTAATGTTCAAAAACTTCAAGAGAATGGCTAAGACTCAAAGTGGTAAGAAGATCAAGGTGTTTAGAAGTTGGGATTGTACACCAGCTGATAGTTCCATACTCTTCACAGCAGAATGAAGTTTCTGAAAGGAAGAATAAGACTGTGATAGAGATATCCAGATGTATTTTGTTTGAAAAGAAGTTGCCAAGGTTTTTATGGGATAGAGTAGTAAATACTTCAGTATATTTGCTTAATAGACTTCCAACTACGTCTGTTCAAAGCAAAACACTATTGGAAGCATAGTTAGGTTTTCGACGTACTGCCAAATATCTCAAAGTGTTTGGATCATTTTGCTACTTTCTTGTGTTATTGCCAAAAGAAGGAAACTGGATGAAAGAGTAGAGAAATGAATTCTTGTGGGATATGTGATAAAATCAAAAGGTTACAGAATATGCAATCTGAATGCAGCTAAAATTCAGATCAACAGGGATATGGATTTTGATGAGAATTCCCACTGGAATTAGGACTTAAAAGGGAGTTAATTAGAAAAACAAAGCTGCATTTAAACCAACAGTAAGAAATATTGGTGTTGAAGTCCAACCAGACATTAAAGCAACTTCAGATACAACAGTATTTAAAGTGAGTCCATTGTCTGATGTGTATGAAAGATATAATCTTGTTTATGCTGAGCCTATAAACTACACTGAAGTTGCAGGAGTTCCAACTTGGATTGAAGCTATGAAATTAGAAATTGATTCCATTGATAGAAATGGAACTTGGAGATTGACTGAACTTTTTAAAGATAAAAAGGAAATTGGCGTGAAGTGGGTCTTCAGAACCAAATTCAATCCAGATGCTTTAATCTTTAAGCACAAGGCTAGATTGGTTGTTAAAGGCTTTGCTTAAATTGCAGGAGTAGACTATAACGATACTTTTGCACTTGTAGCTAGGCATGACATTATAAGATCCTACTTGCTCTTGCGGGTTAAAAAGAATGGAGAGAATATCATTTAGATGTTAAGTCTGCCTTTTTAAATGGAATACTCCTTGAAGAAATTTATTTTCAGCAACCAGAAGGCTTTGTAGTTGCTGGTAATTAACAGAAAGTATACAAGTTACACAAGGCTCTTTATGGCTTGAAGCACACACCAAGGGCATGGTACAACAAAATTGACACTCATTTGATTGAATTAGGATTCAAGAGAAGTGAAAATGATGCTACTTTGTATCTAAAACAAGATGAAGATGGTCTGCAGTTGGTGATATCACTCTATATAGACGACATGCTAGTTATTGGAAGCAATGCAAAGTTGCTGGAGAGTTCAAAATAGAAATGCAAGATATTTCTAAAATATCTGATCTTGGCATTATGAACTACTTTCTTGGAATGGAAATACATCAATGTAGCTCAAGTATTTTTGTTTCACAAAGGAAATATGTTATTGATATACTCAAGAAATTCAAACTTGAGTTATGCAAAGAAGTAACAACTCTTTTAGCATAAAATGAGAAGATTTCAAAGAATGATGGTGAGGAACTTGAAGATCCCTTTGTATTTAGAAGCTTAGTGTGTAGTCTATTATACTTGACAGCAACTACACTTGACTTGATGTTTCCAATTGGTTTGTTATCAAGTTCATGAGCTCACTTAGCAATATTCACATGAAAATTTTAAAAAGAGTGCTGGAGTACATTAGAGGAACAATTAATCTTGGTATCTGGTACTCGAAGATAGGAGGAGTAAAACTAATTGGTTATATAGACAATGACTGGGTAGAGAGTGTTTATAACATGAAAAGCATCTCTAAGTATGTTTTCAACATTGGTTCAAGTGCAATCTATTGGAATGCAAAGAAGCAAGAGGTGGTGGCATAATCAATTGCAGAAGCAGAATATATTTCTATGACAGCTGCTATAAATCAAGCAATTTGGTTGAACAAGTTGCTTACTGATTTGGGTCAAGAACAAAACTTACCAACTAAGCTTTGTTGTGACAACAAATGTATTATTGCCGGTTCAACATGATAGAACCAAGCACATCAATGTGAAATTTTACTTTATAAAAAAAGCTGAGAAGAATCTGTTTATAAAGCTACACTATTGGTTAACAAATGTTCAACTTGCAGATATAATGATTATATAATGATTAAAGCACTTTCTAGATTTAAGGCTGGAATTTCCAAGGATGAAACTTGGTTTGTACAAGGCAAGTCTTAGGGAGGAGTGTTAGAATTATGAGATTCTACCTTTAACAAAGATAAAAGTTAAGTGCAGTTATGTTATTTGAATTCTATGTAATCGTTTTACTCTCAGAGTTTGCAGCAGGAATTTTCTACTAAGTTTGTTATTTCAAAACCAATAATCTCTCAAGGTTGTTGAGAGTTTTAATTCATTTATTTGAAATTAATGAAATATGTTGATCTTTCTACTTAACTCTGCTTTTACGTATCTGTTTTTCTACACTCAAAATAGTGTTTCTGGAACTTAAGATTTCTATCAAAAGAAGGGGGGGATGGATGATGAGGGTCATCGGTTGGTCCCATAGGGCCCCCCAGATATGCTTCGCATCCTCCCGCACATCCAGTGTTTCTTTGATCTCTCCCTCGGATGCAGGGACAGTCCCATTAGTAAGTTTTCAACCTTATGGCTCTATTTTCAGCCACTTCACTGGAACCAGCTTCTTCAGCAGCTTTGTCCTTCACTGCTTCCCCTGCGTTTTCTTTCTCTTTAACTTCCACTGCTTGCTGGAATCCCTTAGCATTTCCTTCGTTGCCATTCTTGTTACCTCAGCATCATCTCGCGTCTTTATGTCCTTGATGACTTCCTCCGGGGCAGCTTCTTCTATTTTGGCACATGCTGCCTTTATCTGATCAGCTTCTCCTAGTTTCCCATGTTCTTTCTAGTCCTGTTTTCCCTGGTACCATAATTTTCTTCGTCTGCCTTTTGAACCTCATTCTCACCCTCAGTTTCTTCAGTAATAGTCCCCGTTTCATCTTTCTTTGAACCAGATGATTTTTGGCCTCGCTTCTTTGGGTGCTCCTTCTCAGGAGGAGTTGCCTTGGCCTTTTCGCTGATTCTTGCAGATCCTCTTGGGGTCTCACTAGTGCCCCCAATCAAACTCAGATACTGCAGGATTGCCAGGGTGTGACTTCAGGTACTGCTCCAATTGCTTCCTGTTGTTACTCTCCTCCCCAGTTGGAGCGATAAGCAGGATTTCATTCTTCCTTGGTGTGCCTATACTCTCGGGAAAATACTGCAAGGAATTGTAATGATATTGGCCTGATATGAAATTGAAATAATTCAGCAGAATCAAACGACTCAGCAACCATTGATTGTGACATTAGCAAAGTCACATCGTGTTCTCAGCTATCTCACATAAATAAATTTAAATATGGGTAAAGATGGCATGAATGCATAGCCATTCTCTGCCTGGAGACCAGTCAAAATAGATAATCCACCCACTTCATAACCATCAGCAAATTATTGCAAGTCACCCTTAACATCTTCTGCAGTCATGGAATGGATAATCGAACAAGTTTTCTCAAGGAATCACTGCTGCCCCAGTGCTTTCTCTCCTGGGAAAAGCAAACCAATCTTCGTTTAATCAATGCTTAATTTTTCTGCTTAATTTTTCATCAACTTCCACTTGACTGCTCAATCATGCTTCCTTTTTTTGTTAGGAGCAATCCTACTTCTGAATTGACCAGTATGCACAATCTAACAAATCTTCTCAAGTATTTATAGTAAAGGGACAACTCAATTTTCAAGTTAAATAGACAATGATTTCACCTTTTATGATCCAACCTACCATACGAAACATGAAGCCTGATTATATTCATTGTCGATTATTACCAAAAAAAATCACCTCCAGGTACCTTGTGCACCGAGTCCATAAAATCTAGAATTGCCCTTGGGCACTAAACCCAGCCATTAACTATTTCCTTCAAACATTGCATCTGACCCCCCCACGTCTAACACCATGGTTCCCTCGCCCAACTAAAATGAAGGTGAAATTTTACTTATTTTTTATCAAAGGAATCATTTCAACACAATAATTTATAGTATTAGATGAGGTTTAAAATATAAATTATATTATTCTTTAACATACTTCCTCACTCAAGTAAAATTTTTTTGAATTTGAAACTTCATAAACCCACATTATACTGTTCTATATAGTAATAAAACTGAAATTAGTTTTGGTTTCAATGCCTCTGAATGAATGTCTGCCTCTTTTTATAATAGAATTCTTCTTATTATTATAATCACATGCATGATTTTCTCTATCAAATCATTGAAAATCCTTAACATTGCTCCACCAACCACATAAATACCTGATATTGCTCTACTAACCATAAAAATCTTGGAAATATAAATTATTACTATATACAAAATATTGTCTAATCTAGTAACATCCCCCCTCAAATTGATGTTGGTCAATCAGAAAGCATCAATTTGTTAATTATGAATTTATGGCAATGACAGGAAAGAGCCTTGGTAAAGATGTCAGAAGTTTGATGTTCGGTGGAAATGTGAGGAAGAGTAATATCTTAGCAAGCAAGTGCTTCACGAATGGAATGACAATCCATCATAATATGCTTGGTGCACTCATGAAAAATTGAATTGACAACAATTTGAATAACACTTGTGTTATCAGCATAAAAAGGAGTGAGAGTAAGTTGTAGAACACAAAGTTCACCCAGTAGCCCTTGATAGGGGTGATCATTTTCTGTTCGGTTTGATTTTTATTAAAAACCAAAATTGAATCAAACTGACTAGTTTCGGTTCTGTTTGACTTATTTTTTAGGACACAAACCAGTTCAACTTGGTTTTGGCTAGGTTTTTTTCTATTTTGGCTTGGTTTTTTCTGGTTTGGCTCAGTTTTTTTATTTTTTTCAGTTTGGTTTGTTTTTTAGTTTCAGGCTTATAAAACGAAAACTGAACCAAACCGGTTTCAAAACAGGTAGATGACATGGCTCTATATTCAGACTTAGTAGATGACATTAAGAGACATGCTTGCTTTTTACTCTTATAAGAAATAAAAGTACTGTCAAGAAACATGTACCAATCCAAAAAAGAACGACGAGTATTTGGACAACTAGCTCAATCAACATCATTATAAGCCTCCAATTGTAAAGAAGTACCTAAAAAAAGGACAAACCACAAATAAATATCCCCTTGAGCTAAGTGGGTTTGGCAAGGAGTCTGCTTAAACCGACTAATTTGTTATACATCAAACAAGATATCAGTTCAGGTAATAGTCAAATAATTCAGACTTCCTACCAGCTACCAATACATAGAAGGATCAAGCAAGATATCTTCATTCTTATGATGTAGCTTCAAGTTAACCTTTATAGGTATAAGAATTGAGTTAGTGTCTAAAAGACCAATTAAGAAAAGAAGCTCCTGGGGATATTTATATTGATGCGAAAGTATGTCAGTCAGATAATGTCGGATCTCAAAACTAAGAAAATATTGTAGTGAACTAAGATCTTTCATATGGACGGAAGATTTAAGTTGTTGTTGAAGTTACTTAATCAATTGGGAATCAGATTCTGTAATCACAATATCATCGACATACACAAGAAATAAAATGATCCCAATATCAGTCTTATGAAAGAAGAGAGAGTAGTCATATTGACTTTGAATGAAGGTGAAATCCAAAAGAGTAGTATGAAATTTCTCAAACCATACTCGCGGTGCTTGCTTTAAACCATATGAAGATCACTTCAAGTGAAAAACCACAATAAAAGAGGAAGAAAACATAGTAGAAGAAGGAGTTATATAAATCTCTTCCTTTAGATCACCATGGAAAAAAGCATTTTTCATATCCATCTAACGAAACAACCATCCTTTTAAGATGATAATGGTTATAATAGTACGAACAATAGTCATCTTGGTCACATGAGCAAATATTTTCTCATAATCCAAGCTATATTGCTGTCGATTTCTAAGTGCCACCAAATGAGCTTGATATCAGTCAAGAGATCCATCGGCTCCTATCCTATTTGCATCCAATAGATTTACCCTAGAAGGATAAGGAACGATGTCTTAAGTATAATTATCTTGAAGAGCCTAAAGCTCATCTTGTATAGCTTACTGTCAACACTTTAGAGTAGAAGCCTTGGAATAAGATTTAGGCACATAAATAATATCAATAGTGGCCTAAAGAGTAAAATATGAGAAGACATACCTTTCTGAAGGTCATGAAACTCGAGTTAATTATCAAGGCTCTTGTAAAACAAGATCAAATGTTGGTTCGAAAGTATAAAGAGGCAATGGGCTATGTCATTGATAAATAATTCCTGGCTTAAAATAATCAACAGTAATAGATACATTATAAAAAAAAGGAAGCAAAACAGAAAAAGAAACATAATTTACACAAGATAGAAAGAAGTAGTGATTTTCAAAGAAACCCACATTTTGTGAAATGTGAATTTTGTTATTATCTGCATCACAACATATAAATCCTATAAGGGAAATAGCTAAGAAAAACATATTGAATAGCCTCATAATAAAATCACCTTGGATAAAATTGTTGACCTTCTAAAAACTTTTTGGAAGTCCCTATTAGAGTTATTTAGTGCCTTCATCCTTGCTTGAGAGTTGATTAGTACTTAAAAGTGTATTTTTATCATGGTTTTATATCATCATTTTGCACTTGAAATATCAATAACTCCTTAACTAAAGCATGTTTTATAATAATATATCTAATCATATAAGATACCTTTAATTTATGGTAAATGTTCATTTTAAATGCAGGCCTATCACATAAATGAAAGGATTAATTGATGACTTTAAGAACTTAAATTGCAAGGGCAAAGAGATGGTCAAACTTAGAAAAGAGATATCGGTGCAATCCAAACCGGAACACTGTTCGGTAATTAGGTCATATCTGGAGCTACAAATCTCAGATTTAGGTCCAATTTATATGGATGGAAAGGTAAGACATAGTCCTACAACTTTCATATAGAGCCCAAGATCTAAAAAGGCCATTTTCAAGTCCAAATTGTAGCAACAACAAAGAAGCCCGAATCTGTCTTCTAGCCCGAGCACTATTTGGTATTTTGGCCATATCTGGAGTTCTAGAAGTCCAAATGAGCTGAATTGTTTACACAAGAAAGATGAGATAATTGCCTACAACTTTCATGTTTTCAACTGGCTCTAATTTTGACGTTATCAATGATGTTTTGGGCAGACAAGAGAAGATAAGGATTGTCACCAAGTCAAGAGTTGGCCACCCACTTATCAATTAGTCATCAAATCAATAGTTCCCAATTTTGGCCTATAAAAGAAGGCATTTGCCATGCATTTAGGCATCTTGGTGTCCAGATCAAGATCATGCTCTTCCTTTCTCTCTTTGTATTTTTTGTAATGTTTATGCTTTACTTTCATTAATATCAAGTTTATGCCTTTCATTTCCTTTCCTTTACTTAGTTAACTTTTATGTTCTTATTTTGTTTATCTATTTTTCTTTCTTTCATTATGTCTAGCTAAGTTAATTATGTCAAGGTGAAAAGGTTACACTAATGGTGTAAGAATAAGTATAGTGTAAACTTAATATGAACTTAATGTTTGATACTAACATATTTTGTATTTGTTTTCTTGTTCACTCTTTAATACTTTGCTTGTTAAATGACTAATCTTAATTTATGTTGTATAACACTTGGTACAACAAATGCTTGGCACTTTCATAGCCCATATTGTATGGTATAACCGACACCTGAGCTATGAAAGGAACTTGATTTGTTGTTAACATAAGTTATAATCATGAATGCTTGACGAGATTTACAAGTATTAACATTAATCGAATAAGATGACTAATGTAATCATGTTAACAATTTATCATCTCATTGGAACCTCCTTTATGTGTGGTTTCCAATTAACTAATAAGAGTTTATACTATACTTGTTTGACATACCATTAGTGGATCCTCTAACCTTGACATTTATTATTATCATTGTTTAATCCTTACATCAATATTACATCTCAAAGTTCTCATCTTCTTCTTCTTCTTCTCCTTCTTTTTCTTTATTATTATTATTATTATTGTTGTTGTTGTTGTTGTTGTTGTTGTTGTTGTTGTATTATTTTTATTTATAATTTATACAATTAACCTTCCTGTGGTTCGACCCCGGTCTTGCCGAGTTATTTATTACTTCGACACTCCTGCACTTGGGAGAAGACATCAATCTTTTCGTCGTGTCAAGAGTTCTTTCCTTCCTCTTTGGTAGCTTGGAGCTCCAATTATAGAGCATCTTTAGATGCTTATAACTCTATAATAGTCTAATTTAGAGTAATGACTTCATGAAAGGCCTTATACCACTGTTATTCAACGGAGCCCAAATGAAGAATAGCTTCTTACATCTCACTTATAAAAAAAGCATGGGTTGCCTTTAAATCTCTCAATTAGTCCTCTATGATGATATTCTCCTTCCTGAGCAAAGTGTATTACAATCTACTATATACCTGACAATAACATCCCTTACCTAGCTCCTCTCAATCGTCCAATATCTATTGGAGTTGGTGTATATCATGAAAGTCTATTAAGGATAAAGGTTTGGAAGAAAGCTAAATAATTAAAAAAAGGAGAAGATAGAAAATAGATTCCTTACATTAAAAGCCATTTGGCTAGTTAAAGCCAAATGACAATGGTAGCTTTTACTAGACATTTAAAGGATGTCTGAAGGAAAGTTAAAGATCCTGTCTAACTGCCTCAGCATTTCCAAGCTTATCTTACCAAAATCAAACCTCTCGCTAACAACAACCTTCATGACCTACCTATCCTCCTCATTTAAAACAAGAAAATTGAATCAAGTGTGATCAAGCATAAAATGGGAAAAGGTGTCCTTAACCTTTTAACCCTAATGAGAGGACTCTGTGACTGTGACCTTTATAACCATGGTAAATGATAAGGATAAAAAGACATGTATCTCTATTACCAAGGATCGAAAGCCTGCCTTCATAAGGGTAAAGTCCTTCATTCTTTTAAAATAAGCAACGATACTTGCAATCACTTTTAGGGGAGTCTAGTTAGCATGACCCCTTAACAGAAAGGTATAACTTTTTCAACCTCTATCTTAATAGGAATTTAGCCCTCCACCATTGCTTCCTTATAAACTAAAACCTTAAGAACAAAAAGCTCATACATAAGAATCAGGCCTTAATTTTTTCTTTAAAAAATGAGAACATCTATCTTGACGACAACAAGCTCCTTCTTAATAATATGACAGAGGTCTCAAGTTCTTCCTTAGATGTCAACCCCGTATAAAAATGAAATCAAAAGTGATTTTTAACTGAACAAAGATAAAAGGAGATAAAGTTACATACTTTGCAATATGTTTGGGTATTCCTCTTTAGATATCTTGTTGACTTCGTACTTCATTATGGTAAAAGCCAATAATGCAAGAGCTTCCTCATCGCTAGGATAAAAAATATAGTTTGTTGTTCACCACACAATAACTTACCTTCCAATGATAAGAACAAACACAAATTTGGTATATACCTCCCTGAGGGCTTGCTATCTCAGTTTACCTTCTAATGAACCCACTTTCCTATCTATTTTTTTAGGTACATGGGCTTTCCCTTGAGAACTTTTCCCATAGCTCTATTAGGTTAATTGGCAAAAGTAAAGAACCATCGAATATTGGTACTGCCATCAGTACTTACGACCAATTGGTAACTAACCTAAATGAGGTTTACGGTAGGCTCTACATTGACAAATTTGAGAAACTTGTCAAATGCTAACAAGATAACCTACCCACTAAGGTGCACTTATCTTAAGCTTAATCTATATTATCCCTACCCACTAAGGTGTAGTTTTCCTATACCTAATCTATAATATCTAAAAAATCACTAATAAACCCTTGAATAGGAAAGGAATGTCATAAGTCATACATATATGAGGGTTGTAATTTCAAAGCACCCTCAAGTAGAAGCCAAGGTCTTTTTACTGATTCTTTTTCTTATAAAAGGCAACTGAGTCATGTAGGCTCTAAGTTGCTGATCACTAATAAAAGCTATCTTCTCAATATCCAAAATGATGAGAGCATCATCTACAGGGGTTTGAGGTGACATTTCCCTCCCCTAATGACCCCTTAAAGCACTACGAGAAATAATTTTTATGCCTCTAAAATAAAATCTACCTTTATAAAAGTTTTGTTTTAAGAAAAAAAGTAACAAAGAAATGAAAAATGAAGAGGAAGAATAAACTTACTAAAATAACTTCTTCAAAGACAACTCATAAAAGTCAAAAAAAGGTAAAGGAAAGAATAGGATGGGCAAATAAAGTTATAAAGAAGATGATTTATCACCCTTATCATTAGATAAGTGATTCATTATGTCATCCTAAATCCCTACAAATCTACTTGATTGTTGTATTAAAGGTTAGCTGTCATTTTAATTCTTGTGAAAGATCCTCACAAATAAGAATATGACATCTCGCTTCAAGAATCCAGTTGTTCTACATTAAGAAGATAAAATGCACAGGAAAGTTAAAAAAGATCTCTTGATTAAAAAGAATGACCTTTTCAAAATCTTCATGTATTAAATACGCTAAGACTTGGAGGGCTACTGATGGATCGATGTATTTTATATTAATTTTTTTTCTTAAAGAGCTTATGACTAGAAAGGACTAAAAGAAAGAATATTCATTATAGAAGCTCAGTAAAAGCCAAGGCCTATAAAAAAAAAGGTTAGAAAAGATGTCGGGTCTAATTCCCCAAGCTCAGTTATATGTCAGGCCCAAACACCTATGAGTCTTGCAATATACCAGACCTAACCCCCCTTAGGCTTAACAATGTGTTAGGCCCAAGTGTCTATGAGTCTGTGATTAATACTTAAAAGTATATTTTTATCAAGGTTTTATGTCATCATTTTGCACTTGAAGTATTAATAACTCCTTAACTAAAGCATGTTTTATAATAAGATATTTAATAATATAAGATACCTTTAATTTGTGGTAAATATTCATCTTAAATGCAGGCCTATCACATAAATGAAAGGATTAATTAATGAGTTTAAGAACTGAAATTGAAAGGACAAAGAGATGGATAAACTTAGAAAAGAGACGCTAGTGCAATTCAAACTAGAACATTATTCGGTAATTGAGTTATATCTGGAGTTATAGATCTCAAATTTAGGTCTACTTTATATAGATGAAAAGTTAAGATATAAGCCTACAACTTTGATTAGAGGTCTAGTTTTTAAAAAGCCATTTTCAGGTCCAAATTATAGCAACAATGAGGAAGTCTGAATCTGTCCTATAACCCAAATACTATTCAGTGTTTAACCCATATCTAGAGTTCTAGAAGTCCAATCTAAATGACCTCCATTTTTTAAAAAAAGGTTGAGACAATTTGCTACAACTTTCATGTAAGGTTTGGTTCAAATTTTGACGTTAGCAATAATGTTTTGGGCAGACAAGAAAAGATAAGGATTGTCACTAAGTCAAGAGTTGATCACCCACTCATCAATTAATGATCAAATCACTAGTTCCTAATTTTGGCCTATAAAATGAGGCATTTGTCATGCATTTAGGCATCTTGGTTTCTAGATTAAGATCATTCTCTTATTTTCTCTCTTTATATTGCTTATGTTTTGCTTTTATTGATATCAAGTTTATGCCTTTCATTTCCTTTCCTTTACTAAGTTAACTTTTATCTTATTTATGTTCTTATTTTGTTTATTTATTTTTCTTTCTTTCTTTATGTTTAGTTAAGTTTATTATGTCAAGGTGAAAAAGTTACACTAAAGGTGTAAGAATAAGTATAGTGTAAACTCAACATAGACCTTAATGTTTGAAACCAACATGTTTTGTATTTGTTATCTTGTTTACTTTTGATACTTTGCTTATTAAATGACTAATCTAGATTTATGTTGTATAACACTTAGTACAACAAAACTTGGCACTTTTATAGCCTATACTATATGGTATAATCGACACCTGAGCTATTAAAGGAACTTGATTTGTTGTTAACATAAGTTATAATTATGAATACTTGACAAGATTTACAAGTATTAGCATTATTCGAATAAGATAACTAATGTAATCATGTTAACAATTTATAATCTGATTGGAACCTCTTTTGTGTCTAGTTTTCAATTAAATAATAAGAGTTTATACTATACTTGTTTGACATACAATTAGCGGATCCTCTAACCTTGACATTTGTTGTTATCATTGTTTAATCATTACATTAATCTTCCATTTCAAAGTTCTCATTAACTTCTTCTTCTTTTTTACTATTACTATTACTATTACTATTACTACTATTACATTAATCATTTCATGGGTTTGGTCGGCATCGAACCCAACATGTCAGTTCTTAGTGTATTGTGTGGCCCAATGATGGTTAGGTTTGGCTAGTGCTAGACTCAATATATCTATACTTGATATACCACCATACTCAACATGATCAATCCAAATACTTTATTTTCCAAGTACTTTATTTTCCTGTATACAACAAAATATATAATCTTGTTTTCGGAAGTCACATCTAAAAATTAATACGAATATGAAATGAAGTCCCCTTCCTATCCTTGCCCGACCTAGCCTACTCACGTTGCGCAAAAGATTGAAACCATATATAAAGGAACTCAAATAAACTTAATTTTTCAACCAAAATAAATAAACTTAATTTGTACAGTAATTCGAATTAAAAACGATAATATGGAAATAGAACTCTCTTAGCTCCCCGTATTAATTAAACCAGTGCACCGTATTTTACATTTTCTACAGGAAAAAGAAAAGAAAAGAAAAGGAAAATAGAAAAGTTAAAGAGTTGGTCTAAAAATTACTACTAAGAATCAAGATGAGCATTCCATTCTCTTTCTCCAGCTTAGCTAGAAAGGAATTCTTCTTCTTCCTCCTGCACTCCTCACCATTCCCTTTTGTATCCTTCACATTCCTACGAACTGCATTCTCTTCTCTCTCTGCTTTCTCTTTCCACCTTCATGCGAGAACCGAAAAGAAACCACCATAATAAAGCACAACCAATAACATTAGCTAACATCATAAAAGTTACAACTTCCAAGAAAAGATTGAGAGGGAAGAAGAAAAGCCTATGTACCTGAACATAAACAAGGTCGTAAATTTTGATTTGGGGTCGGGAATGGGGAATCTTATTCTCAAAGAGTTGATTGGCTAGTATCTTTTGCTTGGAAAAAGCAAGAAAAACCATTGTTTTTAAACCGACCTCCTTCAAGGCCTGGATTTCAGATTCTAGGTTTTGATAAAGTCACAGAGTTGAATTTGAATTATTCTGATTAATTTTTTTAAATTAAAATGATATTATTTTAATAAAAAACAAAAATTAACGAATTATAATTAAGTTTTTAATCAAATTTTATCGGGTTAACTAAGTCACCAGATTTTACCTTTATCTATTGTTTTTAACCTGATTTGGTTCTAGCATTAAATCAATCAAGTTCAAGATAAACCTGTTAGGTGGGGTTAGATTTCAAAATTACAAAAAAGTTATTATATTTAAAAGTATGAAAAATACCACCCCTGTGAGGTTAACATAAATAATATATTCTTGAAAGTTCTTTAAAAAAAACTTATTTTTTATTATTTTTTTATGATAAACTTAAATTTGGTATTTATATAAAGATATTGAGCATTATTCATCTAGGCTCGTTAGATTTTGTTTAGAAATACCACCGTTGGGAGGTATTATTCATTTGGAATCCTAAAAAATTTATTGAAGACAATCTTTTTGTATTAAATAAGAAGCAATAAATTTTTATTGATAAATAATTAATTATTGATAATAATAAAATTTCAAATTAAATATATTCTAGGGACTTCAACAAGGAAGTACTTTAAACTAGTTTTTTAAGTATAATTTCAATATTTATATAGTTTACATGATAATATTGTTTTTATATATATATATTTTATAATTTTATATATTTTCTTAATACAAGTGCTAATTTTTTTGTAATAATTTCATAGCTAGCATCTTTTTATATGATTATAATCTTAGTTGTCTTCTCTTTATTTGTGAAATGTGAACAATATCAGATCACTATTGATGTAAGTCAGAGTCAACATCTCCTTCTTTCTTTTTTCTTCTTATTGTTGAGGAAAAAATTTAAAGAAATCTTCACTCACAATGGAAAATATAGGACTATTGATATCTTTGTTTGCTCATTTTCAAAGGCATAACGAGTTGAGTTGACTCAAAAGAACATCTTAAAAACACTGAAAGATTGCAGAAAGCAAGAGAGAAGGGACAACTAAAAATGAAGGGCTGATCTAAGGCTAGTGAAGGCAGCGATTCAGCTGTCGTTGTGGTGGTTCATTATTGGTGTGGAGTGGAGGAGAAATGATAGCGAGGTTTTGTGATGAATTATGTTTTATTAATATGGATATTTAGGTCAGTTATATATATTTTAATTAATTTTATAAATTTTAAAATTAATAATTATATAAATTTTTAATAATTTTGAGGTTTGTAAAATTCAAACTAATAATTTTTAAAAAGTAAATTTAAAAAATAATTAATTATATTATATTTTTTAAAATTGGTTTTGTGATGATTTTATTGAAAGAAGAAAGAAAATGGCATACAAATTATAACTTTTACCACTTAGAAATAACAATAAAGTATTCAGGGCTCTCTAGTTTAGGATACCATAATATTTGGTAAAAAGATTATTTTTCAGCTATTTTAATTAGAAAATAGAGATGATGGATGTGGATGCTAAATACATTTATGATTGTATCTTATTAATTGGTTGATTTGTCATATGAAATATAGAAAATAGGTAGCCCACTATAATATATTAAAAAATTGTATGATGTTGAAAAAATAATAATGATATTTTATTAGTTATTTTTTAATTTATTTTAAAAAAAAATAAATATAAAAGAGAAATAAAACTTAGAACTCACTAAAAATAAAACATAATAAAAATATTTAAAAAAACAACAGCTAAAAATGAATTGCAAAACACCATCTAGCACCATATCAAACATGCATCAACCAGATAAATTAAGTTTATAAGTTCAAAACAGTCAGCATCAACATCACACCATAGCATTACATCTCTGCAAATCCTAATATGGACATTCTACCAGGAAAAAAAAAAAAAAAACCAACCCCAGCAGACTGACACGATTTATTCTTCAGCTACTAGTAATATAAAATCAGAGGATGGGCAGGTTCTTATCGCTAGAGAATCGCAACAAGTTCCTAAGTAGTAAGGATAGGAGGCATGAAATCAGATTTGGTACCGAGAACACGAGCCTTTGTGTCAGGGAAAAACTCAGTTCCAGGCAGTTCTGTCACATTTCCTTCGCTGGAAACCCCAATAGGGTAACGGAGCAAATGGCCAGGTAGATCATGCTCAAGTGTCTCGCTGGAATACAAATCCCAATATTTGTCAGTAATCTGGTTCACCTTCGTCACGCATTCTTCGCTTTCTGGATGAAGGAAGGTATCATCCAGCATGCCAAGGTGTTCATACCATAATCCCAAGCGGAATCCATGGATCTGGCCTCGTGCAGGCTGCCTGGTTGCCAAGTGATATGGTTGGTATCCTCCCATGGCTATCTCAGAGTCCCTGGCACCATCCATGGATCTCTGATTGATGTTGGCCGACCCAATAATGATGTATTCGTCATCAACTGCAAAGCCATGTGTAAAATCCATGAGGCAACCACATAATAAAATAACAGCAGGGCAAGCAACGTAACCAAAATTATCAAAGAGAGCACCGTGTATGATTAAAATCGAAGTTTACAGTCATAAAGCAAACTTATTTCTATGTCGTCTATTAGGTGCATATTTTCTTTTCTTCATTTGTATGCTTATAGTAGCCATGCATTTGTGAGAATCCATCCTCATCATCAATAGACATTCAGCAAAAAGCCATTGCTTCCTTTGCTAAAAAGTCTTGGTTTCAGAATACTTACCTCTCTTCGTGCATATTAATCCGAAACTAAAAATATCAGTCCCTGCGTGTGATGTGAAACTAGACAAGCAACAATATTAATGCCAAATATGAAAGTGAAGATCTAGAAACGTGGAAGTTAAATTATTCGTAGTTTGGATTAAATATTCAGTGAGTTTCCATGGACGACTTAAAGAAAATTCTGGCTTACCAATCATCATCTTTGCATGAACATAAATCATGAAGCGCCTGGCCTCCTGGGCCCTGATGTAATCTGAATCAGGCTCTGGTTTTTCTGCTGGTTCATATTCTCCACTTTTCTTCACCTCACGATTCCCAAGGCAGAAAAATGTCAGGTAGTTCCGAGGATCTTCTTCAAGCCCCTTGGCTCTGAGAGCCTCGATGACATCTTTATACATCATGTCCAATGTCCTCCTCTGCCAATCTAATATTGCCTGAACTGATCCACTCTCTGGTATCCCCTCCGGCCACATTGGGACAACAACATAAACAGTGAACCTTTCCCCTGCCTCAATCTTGCTAACTATCTTAAGTGAAAGCTCCTTTGGAATTAGATGCAAAGCATTAATGTCCTCCGGCTTAATACCATCAGCACTCCAGCTAAAAGAACTCCCTAGAAAATACTGGTTCTCAATATAGATGAAATTCTTTGCACGTCGAATGGCATTGACATAGGCATCTTGAATGCTTCGATCGATGATATTATCCTTTCCACTGACAAGCCCGGCTTTGGCAGCATCTTCAGGTGTCTCCGGGAAACCAAATGCAGCACCTCCATCAATGGATCTAAATAACTGCACATTCCACGTCTCATGATCATCGGGATACATAGCTGGAGATGGTGGAATGATGACATCTTCCAGTTCTCTCAGTTGAACAAGTAAACCTTTACCGCCTTGCTTCTTCCATCTCTGTTCAAAATTAAACAAGACATCCCAAGCAATTGGTCCCTCAAGCCGGGAATGGATGTCATGCCAAGGTTCTCTGGGACCACCTTTTTGAATCGAAGCACCAGTAAAGTTGGGCTGATGGAAATCATCATGGTGTGCAGTGTCCAATGTTCTAAAAAGGGAATGGAAGGGGGTATCATATCTCCCATCACAAAGATCAATCCCCCCAACATAACTAACAATTCTCCTCCTCTGGGAATCTCCATTAGGCATTGCACTGTCCACTACAACAATCTTTTGGTGGTGAGTGAACATGGTAGAGATTTGCAGATCTTGAACAATGCTTCCACCATCATCAGGATTTCTGGGACACAAGACACAGTGCACATCAGTATTTTGGAAGTAGTTCTCAGTTTCTTCATCATGAGTGGCCATCAGCCCATCCTCTTTCAGCAAACCAACCGAGGTTCTGTCATCCCAAATGAGTATAAGAACCCTAACACCTTCACTTGCCTTCTTCTTAAGCAGCTCACCCAAAGTGATGTCCCCACCAGGCTTTGGCCTCCTGGAATCCCTTACCAGACTGATTTCGGTATAAACAGACCAGCCAGTGATGTAGATGAAGTGTTTTGCATTAGTGATTGAATCAAAAACATCTTCCCAACATCTATGGGGATTATAGTACTCTCCTGAAGCAAGAGGGATTTTGGGGATAAATTTGTCTGGTACATGAGCATCTTGGTACAGGGAAACCTTACACCCTTGTCTCTGAGGGTAGAATGTATAAGGTACCCCAGGATATTTTGGACTTCTGATGCCACCGCCCCAGTTACGGTCTTTTGTAACGTCGAAGTATTGTAGCTTCACATGGATTTTGGAACCGGAGTCAATCGGGTTTTTGTCTTCATCCAACATCTCAACCCATCTATCTATTTCTTCCCCATCTACGATCTCTTGAACAGGGATATATGCTCTTCCAATCAAGGTTGCTCCAATTGGATTATCATCCTTCACAGTGAAAACAATATTTGAAGCCATATGAGCACAGTAAATATGAAAAGACTCATTCCACCTGGGGTTGGTTGCTTCTTTTTCAAGGATTCTGGTCCTCCCAACTCTAGCCCTTTCCAGATCAATAGTTGCATAGAGTTTGCTAATTCCGTCACCAATACCAACCTTCTCCCCAATGTTCTCCACAAGCTACAAGAAGAAACTTTCAATCAGAAACCTGGGAAGAAAGATTGAGCGACCACATAATTCTACGATGAAGAAATGTGAGTTAAAAACAAGGACTTCTGAATTGACCTCTCGAACAGGTGAAAATCCAAATTTGGATTCCTCCTTTAGAGCAGTTAGAATAAATCAGTAAACTCTTCAGCATGGGAAAACAGTAAATTCTTAGAACATCGAAATGCAAGGGATGAATGAGAACCAAATATATAGCAATACTATTAGAAGAAAAGGTTGATAAAAATGTTACAAGCTGATGTATTTCCAGCATAAAAAGGATGGAATGGAGTCTTTTACAAAAGGTCAGATTTGTAGAGCTTTATATGAAATAGCATAAATCACAAATAAAATATGTTTATAGCAAGAAAAAACTGCGACAAAAGAATTTACCACAGTAAAGAGTAGTAGTGTACAGGTTCACTGAATTATATCATTAAATTGTATGATATATATATATATATATATATATATATATATATATATATATTAATTTGTTATATTAAAAAATATTAAAAAAAAAAAAGAGTAAGAATGTTCTCGCAAAATGTTGCAGAAACTAGAAATAACAGTAATAAATGCAAAACCAAACACAAGCACATAAATGACATAAGATGATTAATTCATAACTAACATAGAAGGAATTATGTGTCAATAGCCGTAACTCACTAACGTATTTGGGATTATGGTGGCAATTACAATTTAAAATATTATTTGTTTAGAAATATGTAAAAATAAAAAATTTTAAAAAAATTATTTTTGATATTAAAACTATTTGAAAATATAAAAAAATCATTAAAAAATAAAATTTAAAGAAACAAGCATCGCATTCCTAAACACAATCTAAAATAGCAACAAAAACTAGAAATAATGATAATATTAGCCACGACAAGTTGAAAAATTTTAATTTTTTAATTTTTTTAAATTATTTTGATGTGCTGATATCAAAAATAATTTAAAAAATAAAAAATATTATTTTGATATATTTCTAAGTAAAAAACACTTTAAAAAACAACCGCAACCATATTTTCGAGTTGTTAAGATGGTAATATAGCAATGTTAGTAATAACCGTCTAATTTTATATTTTTTTTCCCATTAATTTCTTTATGAATTTTTGTTAGTTTTTTTTATTTTTATTATTCTTTTGTGTATTATAGGTGTTTTGGAGGGAAATAAATGAAAAAAGAGTTTTGAGCTTCAAATTGGTATATAAAACACTTTTAAGTATATTTATGTGTATCTAATTGCTTCTCAAATGAGTTTTGGACTTAATTTAAACTACTAGACTTAGGAAGTGTTTGGTGTAGAAAACAAAAGTGTAACTTCTGCATTTTGCCTAATCAAGAAAAAAGTAGTTTGGTTAGCCAAATCTTGTCTTTTAATGAGCTAGGAAAAAATCAATTAAAAAGCCTAACAAATTAGTTGTCTTTGTTATTTAATCCATATGAAATTATTCTCCATAACATGATATAATTAAAAGATAAAAATTCTGAAAAGAGATAAACATGATTAGTGGGTTAATCAACTTATTTCATCGAGATAAACTTGAAAATCACTATAAATAAATGTTTTATTCTAAAAAGAGAAGTTTATAAATAAATTTTTTAAAAAGAGAAGAGTTATTTTATGAAGAAAAGAGGTGCAATCATGAGAAACCCAAAAATCAAAAGACACCTGCAAAAATTTATTTTGTTTTCTTTGCTTCTTTCACCTCTCTAGTAAATTTGTTTATATTCTAATTTCATTATAAAAAATTATTATGTTGATGATTTGGGTACACAACAAGGTGAATATGATAGTGATTTGGCGGCTATTTTAAAAGCTACAAATTGTGATCGTAAATTATTATTGAAGATTTTCAATTGATTACAAGTGTAATAATATAACTGAAAACTAATAAATCAAGCATGTGTGTTTATTTCTTAATTCTTTCTAGATTATTGGAGATATTCAATTGATTACATTAGTTACATGTGGAATATAACTAAAGACTAATAAATCAAGCATTATTCTTGATTTATATATTGCTTTTATTGCATTGGATTTAGATTGAATTTAGGAAGTTTGTTCTAAGTTGTTTAATGAGAGATTAAGTAGAGAGTTTATTTTACTTATTTCTTTTTATTAAACAACCTTGAACAAGCTTTTTAATAAAAGCAATAAATAGAGAAAAATATAGCTTGAATCAAGAAATAAACACAGGCTTGGTTTATTATTTTTTAGTTATATTTCATTTGCAATCAATTGAAAATCTCTAATAATCTATATCAGAATTTGCAATTTTCCTTTGAATTATTGACAAAACAAATAAGTAGAATATAAACAAATTTAATTGATGAAAAATATTCTTAAATTTATTCATAGAAAATAAATATACCAAGAGTTTTGAAATAAAAAATTAGACAACATAAATTTAACTCAAAACTCATTTAAGAGATAATTAATATCTAAATAATTATAGTTATTAAACTCGGCCCGGGGATTGATTTGGCTAAGAGGTCTGGTCATAGGTTTTATGGGGTGACCTGGGTCAACTTGGGTTAATCCAGAAAAATTAAAAAAGTATATTTAAAGCTTTAATATTTTATAAAAAAATTAAAAAATAATCTATATAAATATAGTCTATACATATTGTAAATAATAAAGTTTTAAAGAATATTTTAAAAAGTTTTTATTCCATGTTAAAAAGATATTATGTTAAGTTGAAGTATTTAAATCAATTTTTTTATCTCACATTGAAAAAATTATTATTTTTCTTGGGAATATAGAGTATTTATACTAATGGGTTTCAAATCTCACATTAAAAAAATATAACTTTTTTCAGTATACGAAAGAGTTTCAAATTTCATATTAAAAAGATAGTATGTTATCATTTTAAGTTGAAGTATTTAAATCAAATTTTTTTTATCCCACATTGAAAAAACATAACTTTTTTTCTTGAGAGTATAGAATATATATATATATATATATATATATATATATATATATTAATCGATATCAAATCCCACATTTGAAAAAAAAAACTGGCTCTCACTCGGGTCGTTGGGTCATTAGTTGACTCGCCGAGTCGATTGGCTTTTGCCAGGTTGTTGTCCCAACTAGTTTTTTATTAAATTAGGACCGGTCTAGCTACCGGATCGACTAGATCTTAGATCAATCCGTCAAATCAAGCCAAGTTTAATAAACATTGCAAATAATAAACTTAGTGTTTTCCAACCGATTTGAAGTGCAAAATTTATTTAATTTTTGCTTATTTCCCTCCAAAACACGAGCAAAACATAAAAGAATAATACAAATCCAAGAAATTCAAGAAAATAACAAAACATATAAAAGATATAAAATTCGACACTTATAGGATAACCTCATTGCATAACCTTCTCTTCTTAGGAATGTGACGTGAAAAGTACTTCCAGTGAAAATTGAATTTATGAAAAACACCATATTCAAATGCTTTGCTTACTTCTACACACAAACACCAAAAGGTATCTTAAAAAAAAAATCTCTACCAATCAAATAAATAAATAAAATAAAGATATACCAAGATCATCAAACAATAATTAAATAAAACTAAACAAACTACTTCCATTACTGAATCCCTTTTCTTCAATTCCTCAAAAAAGAAACAGTAGGCAGTCATAGAGAGTAAAGATCTGTCCCAGAATGTAACCAAAATTGAACCCTTTCCAAAAAATCAAGAAAAGAACAGCAGTAGTATCAGTGCTAGAAAACATGGCTAATACCCATCAAGAATTAAGTAATCAGAATAAGCAACAGCGTACTCAGTCAGTACTTACAAGGCCTGATCCAGAACAAAAAAAAGAGATAAAGAAAAGAAAACCTTGCGGAGGAAGCCATGTCCACCACCATCGCCAAGCTTATCCACCTCAAAGATCGTGACATGTAAGGTCCCATGCAACAAAATCTGCGCCATTTCTCACCTGCACATTACACACACAAA
Organism: Populus pruinosa; assembly: GCA_026413675.1. NCBI lineage: Eukaryota > Viridiplantae > Streptophyta > Magnoliopsida > Malpighiales > Salicaceae > Populus > Populus pruinosa. The sequence goes on from CM048594.1 coordinate 4,445,248, forward strand.
CAACAATGAATCCAATCTTGAAGACAGATTAACGAAAGATCACGTCTTTTTTCAACGGAAAAAAAAAAAAGAGTAGAAACTTGAGCTGCTGCTGCTACTTACTACGGGTGATTGTTTAAAAAGTGAGCTGATCTGGTGAAAAAGAAAGAAAAGAGAGAGTGAATCGAAGAGGGTCAATGGGATTTTGGGATCTGATGCTGAATTACATGTGCTTGCTTTTATTGTATGTCAATGCTCTCTTTACGCGGAGAAAGGGAGGGAGACAAGATCTGAAAAGGCGCATGGTAGACAACGGCTCGTTTGTTACTGTTACCAAAAGTTAGCGGCATATAATTTTACGTAAAATTACTAGTCAGCGGCATTTTTTTAAACGTAAAAATAGAATACGTTAAAAATAATTGTCAGCATGTTTTTTTAATATAAAAAATGTTAATTATATATATATAGTAATTATTTAAATTCCATTGAAACAAAATAATTTTTCAGTATAACTTTTCATTTTTTTATAAATATTCTTTATTTCTACAAAAAAATATAATTTTTTAGTATAACTAATAAATAAAAATATAACTTTAAAAGATACAATTAATCTTTAAAAGATTCAATTAATCAATAATAACAGTTTATTATAGATAAAATATATTAAGAATAATATATTTTTTTGTACATAAACTACTTTTATTATCTAAACTCTTACAAATTATTATGTTTTTTAATTATTATAATATTAAATAATAACTACTCAGTTTTTCAAATTATAATTTTATAATTAATTTTATTATATCCAAAACTTTATCATTTAGGAGTTTCTCTTTTTTATTTTTGAATTTAGAATATGGTGGTTTTTTAATTACACTAAAATGACAATAAATTTGTGAACTTTTACTCTATTTCTCTCTTAATTTTATGAATGATGGCAAATTATGTTTTAAGGGGGATTTTTTTATATATATATTTGAGTTTAGAATTTTGTATCTTCTTAATTAATAAACTAAAATAATGATAAAAATAATAATTCTTAATTTTTTCTTTCATTCTCAAATCTATATCTTTTTTATTTTTTATTTTTATGAATGGTTGATCTTATAATAAAGATGACACATATTTATTTATCATAGATTATCATATTAAAGGGCTAGATTACCGCGCAACTGTAGCCTGAACATACTTATCCATTGATATATTTGACATATTTCAAGTTATTTGTGAATTTTATTTTCTAAAATAAAATTTTTATTAATTTTTAATAGTTGCTTATATAAACTATTAATATATTAATTGATATATTCTTTTTTTTAACTGAAAAATATATAAAATAAAAATTGTAAATTAACATGCTTCATTTTTAGAGTAATTAATGTTAAATGACCTACCAATATTTAAAGAGACTTATTTTTTATAAATAATAAAGTAAATGAGTTGATTTATTCAAAAAAATAAATAAAGCAATCAATAAAAAAATTTGGATTTTTTATTGTTTATTTTACTTTTATTTTAACTATATTATATTTTTTATTATTATTTAATTGAAATTATTAATATATAATTATTTAAATAGTTTACCTATAATTTTATAATTTAAATATATAATCTCAAACTATATTATATATTTTATATAATATTTAAAAAATATTTTTAACCTCGGGGGAAAAAGTTGTGGTCTCAAATCAATCTATAATTTCTTTTTTAGATTAACGTGATCTAAAAGAAATCAATTCACATCTTGCTCTGATAGGTGGTGGGTTATTGCTACTCTACTAAAGGGCTACATTGCCTCACAACTGTAAACTGAAAATAATTATCACGTTCGTATTTTATTTTTATAAAATAAAAATATCTATTTATTTTTAACAGTGTTTTTATATAAATTATTAATATATTAATTGGTATATTTGTTTATTTTAGACTTATATTTCTTTATTTTATTTTAATTTTAATTATGTTATATTGTTAATTATTATTTAATTGAATTTATTAATATATAATTAGTTAGAATATTCTACCTATAATTTTATAATTTAAATTTATAATCTCAATTTATATTATATATTTTATATCATATTAAAAAAATATTTATGACACCGCGGGGGGCAAAAGTCGTGGTCTAGAACCAATCCACAACTAGCTTTGACAACGAAGTGTGATGTGGTCTTGACAACCGTGTGGTCGAACACGTGTATGCTGCCTTTGTCTGGCAGGCCACCAACCCAAGTTTGCCGACATCTTTGATCGAGGAGAAGTCCCATCGCGGCCATTTATTATATCCAATGAAAGGATAAGAATGCCCCACGTCCCCCGCAACTGATATTTAATGCATCTTTTCGAACCATTGGCTAGATACCAAGAAAATCTAATCTAGGAATGAGGCTCTAAATTATTTTAAGGTTTCAAAATGGTCAAAGCAATCCAAATTAAATACTACGGTTGAGGAGGAGGTGGGTGGCTCGCTTGTAAAAACAAATGTGATCTAGTTTAGTTATTTTTTATAGCATTATTTAGTATGTTGGGTTTATTTTATATATATATATATATATATATATATATATATATATATATATATATTTTAGTATTATCAATAATATTATAATTAGAGTTTTAATATGCTTTTAAAATATTTTCTTTCCCTCTTCTTTATATTTATTGTAATTTGTATTAGTTTATTTCACAATTTCTTTGACATTTTATATTTCTAAATCATAATGAATTTAAATATAATGTTTAATCGGGATATATAAAAATTAAATTATTCCACTAAAACTTTTTCAAAATATGTTATTTTGTTAATTGTTTTTCTAATAAAGTGATGATAAACAATAATATCATTCATGAATGCAATTGGATGTTAAAGAAAGAAAACAACAAAGGATTGTATGAGTGAGTAAATTAATTAAATTATCTGGAATATTCATAAAAAAGTAAAATTAGATTAAAAAATCATGCCTATAGATTTTTTCTTTGTAGATTATGTTTTAAAACGTTATGACAACTTTTTTTTGGGACTTTTTTGTTATTTAGTTTTTTTTTCAATTTGATACTTTAAAATTTTTGATTAATTTAAGGTTAGGATTAATGATTTGGCTAGATTAACTTAGCAAGGGTTTCTCACAATGTTTTAAAAAGGTTTTATCATTAAATTGATGTTCGATTTGAAAATATCAAATTCAATTTCATTAATCAAATATAATTTAAGCCATGCAAACCAAAATTGATATTGGAACAAATTCTCATACTTTTTTGTTTTGGGTTTACTATAAATGAGGCATGTTTTAAATATTTAATTTTATTTAATTTTATTCTTCAATATTTAGTTGATTAAGAATTAAAATTTATAATTTATTTTGTTTTTCTTTCTATGGAGTTATCATAGTCTCAAACAAACATCACAATATTAGGTAGATTGATACAACTAAAAAATTGATGTCTTCTCCCAAGTGCAGGAGTGTCGAAGTAATAAATAACCCGGCAAGATCGGGGTCGAACCATAGGTAGGTTAATTGTACAAATTATAAACAGCAATTATAAACAACAACAATAGTAACAATAACAACAACAATAATAACAGTAGTAATAATAATACTAATAATATTAGTAGTAGTAATAGTAGTAATAATAATAACAACAACAACAACAATAATAATAAAAAAGAAGAAGAAGAAAAGTTGATGAGAACTTTGAGATGGAAAATTAACGTAAGGATTAAATAATGATAACAAACAATGTCAAGGTTAAAGAATCCACTAATGGTATATGAAACAAGTATAGTATAAATTCTTATTATTCAATTGGAAATCACACACAAAGGTGGTTCCAATCAGATTATAGATTGTTAACATGATTACATTAGTTATCTTATTCAATTAATGTTAATACTTGTAAATTTCATCAAGCATTCATGATTATAACTTATGTTAACAACAAATCACATTTCTTTCATAGCTCAAGTGTCGGTTATACCATACAATATGGGTTATGAAAGTGTCAAGCATTTGTTGTACCAAGTGTTATATAACATAAATCAAGATTAGTCATTTAACAAGCAAAGTATTAAAGAGTGAACAAGATAACAAATATAAAACATGTTAGTATCAAACATTAAAGTCCATATTAAGTTTACACTATACTTATTCTTACACCATTAGTGTAGCTTTTTTACCTTGACATAATAAACTTAGCTAGACATAATGAAAGAAAAAAAAATAGATAAACAAAATAAGAACATAAAAGTTAACTAAGTAAAGGAAAGGAAATGAAAGGCATAAACTTGATATTAATGAAAGCAAAGCATAAGTAATACAAAAAAGAACAAGAGAGAAAGCAAGAGCATGATCTTGATCTGAAAACCAAGATGCCTAAATGCATGTCAAATGCCTCTTTTTATAGGCTAAACTTGGGAACTATTGATCTGATGACTAATTGATGAGTAGGTGGTCAATTCTTGTCTTGGTGACAATCCTTATCTTCTTTTGTCTGCCTAAAACGTCATTGATAACATCAAAATTGAAATCACTTGAAAACATGAAAGTTGTAGGAAATTATCTTAGCTTTCTTGTGTAAAACATTCAGATTATTTTGACTCTTAGAACTCCAGATATGGCCAAAATACTGAACAGTACTAGGTTTAGAGGACAGATTCAGACTTCTTTATTGTTGCTCCAATTTGGACTTGAAAATAGCCTTTTTAGAATGATCTTGATTTGGAAACCAAGATGCTTATATATATTATTGTATTCTTGTCTTATCCCTCAAATGTGCAAGAATTTCATTCTTTTTTTGCATATACAGGTTTCTATCGAAGATTTATCAATGACTTTTTCAAAATAACATTGTTCTTATGTAAATTATTGACAAAGAATGCATATTTCATGTTTAGGAAAAACGTTATTCTCTTTCATACATGTTTAAAGCTTTTTTTTTTTTTAAGGGTGGTACCATAATGGGGGTTAATTTGATTGAACCTTAGATATGGGTATAAAGTCAAGCCATTGACAATAAATAAAGGTGTATATTAAAAGACAACCCAATACACAAAAACAATTAAAAAAATAGATTTGCTTTCATCTTTTCTTTCCTCTTTTACCTTTGTGTTCTTTTTTAATTTGTGTGTAATGATGTTTGTTTTACCTACTTTAGCCAAATTTGTCCATGTTTTGATGTTTTTTCTTTGCATAGGTAAATTACTTTGGATATGAGTCCTTGCTCTTATAAAACAAACAAATGTTATGTTGGATTTTTGTTTCAAATCCTTAGTATATATTTTTTCTTTTAATGAGCTTCAGAGATTTGAACATTATTATTTGATGAATATTATTTATTCAAAATTTATATATTTTTTATAACTTATTTAATATCTTGTAGATTTTACAATTATGTTACATGTGTGTATGAACCATAAAATATACTATAGTGATAGAAGAAATAGAAAAAAAAATATTCCCTTTATAATTTTAATGAGAATATACTATAGGAATTTAAAAAAATTAAAAGAAGTTAAATATTAATATTTTGATAATAATAAATTTGAATGCTTCCATGATTATACTCCAGAGTCAACCTATACTCAATTCAAAATTAATACATCAATATCTCGCAAAGTAATTTTTTAATTTAATATAATATAGATGCATTTCAATATTAATAAAGTACATATATTGATAACAATAAGAAAGATATAAATATATTAGAAACCTATTGTCGTCCATAGATGCAACCCCCTTCTACCTATTAAGTAGCTCCTCTATCATCTGCAATGCAACCCTTTCCTCGTCATCTGGACTATCATCACTCCCACCTTCTTGGCCTGCCATATCTGATGTATCTGAGATGAGAATCTTTTGTTCCGGGGCTTGCCGTCCATCCTTGTTTCCAAGCTCTACAGTCATAATCCAATTTGAAACCGAACGTGGACCGGCACGCTTTTGCCATACTCCAATGTGGCAATTCTCGGCGTCAAGCCTAAGACAAGTTAGGGAAGTATATGGAGATCTGCAATATTTGCGGAGTTTTGCACTAAGAGCTGATGAGGAGGAGGGAGAGTTCTGACCATTTCTTGTTTGATTTGCAACCACAGGGAAGTTTGTTTTGGCGTTACGGCCACTCATCAAAATCGCTGCTTCATCGTAGGCTCTTGCTGCCTCTTCAGCTGTATCAAATGTTCCAAGCCACACCCTTCTCTTTCTGTGCGCAATAATCAAGAACCCATGAAAGTTTAAGGCTACCAATAAGGAAAACAAAAGGACACAAGAAAACTAAGACTTTGGAGCAAAAGTGCTAGAACATGATAGCAAAGTACTGGGGACGATTATTTTTTTAACCTCAAAACACTTTGAATTTTATAAATCATTTTCAAACAGTTATGAATGAATAGATAGATAAATAATTATAGGAAATTGGGAAACATAAGAACAAAACCAGTACAGTAAAGGATGACGAATCTCAGACACCCATGAGCCCCAGTGGCGTTGCCTGACACCTCTGAACTTCTTTGATTGCACCATGATGTGAAGAACTGACAGAGTTTTACGTCTTTCAGCGTTTTTCCCTTGCCAGTTCAAATCTTACGGATCAAGTATATATACAGTACAAGAGAACGTTATGCTGTGAGCGAGCTAGTAAATTGAATGAGCAATTATTCATTGCTTGGTTTTTGGATCAAGAATAGCTGTATAGGCCAGTGGTAGCGTCAACAATCTACCCTAGAATTAAAGGGTCACCCTCTATTTTCCATTAGCAGCTTCTGCATGTGCTGGCCATAATTTGCAACCCACCACTCTACCTCTAGGCACTTGGAAAATTGGAGGAACAGAAACGACAATTTTCATGTAAATGGAGCGTAGGCGTATACAATAATCATCCAAGAATTTAATTCTGCACAGCTATGATTAAATATCAGTTGCATTGTGGCCCCAAATTGTCAGCTTTCCGATGTCTCGGTGATTGGAAAGGGAGTTGACAGCTGATTTTCCGTGTTATATACTATACGCTAAAGCTAGAATAGGCATCGCTTCAATTATCAATTGCCACGTTACCACGTCCGAAGCTACAACTGCAAGCACATGTGTGTATAAATATATACATTTATGTAATGTTGTACAAACAATTAAACCCTTCTTATGTTGCGTATCTGATTAATTTTTTTAATAAAAAAAATTAATTATATAAAAATTAATTTAATATAATTTTATATTTGATCCATGTGATAAATTCATAAATTATAATTAATTTTAATGTTTCATAGCTTATATTTTTTTATTTTTTAAAATTAAGTCTCTGTAATTGACCGTACTCATAATTTTACTATTGCATTTATAATTTTCTTATATATATGTATATATTTATTGATATCCCTAATGTATTGATGATTGCAATTTAAAAATATTATTTGATAGTAATTGTTTTATTCTTAAATCAAAGCTAAAATAAAAAAAATATCTCATTATTTTTATTAAAAAAACTATTATCAATTACTTTCTAAGTAAATAAAAATAGATAACAGTTAGAATCCTCAATTAAAACTTTAAATACCTAGAAAGTTCTCCCATTATATATATAATTATACAAAGATTTTATTTTGATGAATGGTTAAAGAACTTGGTTTTCTTTCATATATAAGTTTTATATATATTAACATGAAATGTTCTTAGATTATAAATCTAAGATTACGAAGACATGTTATAACCTAATTTTTTATTAGTTTATGTATATACGAGATGTCATCTAGGTTTTTATGTCCCAAAATAATACAAATTTCTTGTTTCATTCACGTAATCAAGATAGTTTAATTTGAAAATTATTGAATAGGTCATTTGTTTTTGTAATTTTTTTTTTTGCATATTTGTATAGTTCATTTTCTTATTTCTTTCCAAATCTTTTAAAATTTTGGTTTGTTGCATAATTTTTAATGATACAAAAATTATGATAGAAGAGTGTCAAAGAATTATCTTGATCAAGTAGTCACGAGTTCAAATCTTATCATTCTTATTTATTTGATAAAAATTCAGCTTAAGGTAATGTGGGCCTATACAAGTTTCAAGTCTAAAGGTACACATATCAAAAAATCATTTCAACCTAATAGCTTAAGCTGTTAAATAAGATTCTAAATATAATTTATATTATTTTCTATTAAAAAGAAAAATGGTTCATCAAATTCCACTTTTAAAGGAAACTTGAGTTTTTTTCCCATAAAGAGAGGTTGACATGACCAGAAGATTAATATCTTTTTCAAAGTGCAGGAGTATCAAAATAATAAATAATCCAGTAAGACCAGAATCAAACTACAAGAAGGTTAATTGTATAAATTATAAACAACACTACAACAACAACAACAATAGTAGTAGTAGTAGTAGTAGTAGTAGTAGTAGTAGTAGTAATAGTAAAATAATAATAATAATAATAATAATAATAATAATAATAATAATAATAATAATAAAGAAGTTGGTGAGAACTTTGAGATGGAAGACCAATATGAGGATCAAACAATGATAAAAACAAATGTTAAGGATCCACTAATGGTATTTCAAACAAGTATAATATAAACTCTTATTAGTCAACTAGAAACCCCACATAAAGGAGATTCCAATCAGATTATAAATTGTTAAAATGATTACATTAGTTATCTTATTCGAATAATGCTAATACTTGTAAATGTTGTCGGGTATTCATGATTATAATTTATGTTAACAATAAATCAAGTTCATTTCATAGCACAAGTGTCGGTTACACCGTACTATTGGGCTATGAAAGTGTCAAGTATTTGGTGTACCAAGTATTATACAATATAAATTTAGATTAATCATTTAAGAAGCAAAGTATTAAGAGTAAACAAGATAACAAATAAAAAATGTGTTAGTATCAAACATTAAAGTTGATGTTGAGTTTACAATATACTTATTCTTACACCATTAGTGTAACCTTTTCACCTTGAGATAATAAACTTAGCTAAATATAATAAAAGAGAGAAACATAAATAAACAAGATAAGAACATAAATAAGATAAAAGTTAACTAAGTAGAGAAAAGGAAATAAAAGGCATAAACAAGATATTAATGAAAGCAAAACTTAAGCATTACAAAAATACAAAGAGAGAAAGCAAAAATATGATCTTGATTTGGAAATCAAGATGCCTAAATGCATGACAAATGTCTTCTTTTATAGGCCAAAATTGAGCACTATTGATTTGTTGACTAATTGTTGAATGGGTGACCAACTTTTAAATTGGTGACAATCCTTATTTTCTTATGTGAATAAAACATCATTTATAATGTCAGAATTTAAACCAAGTTTGCCTACGAAAGTTCTAGAAAATCATCTCAGCTTTCTAGAAAATAAAATTGAGGTCATTTGGACTTCTAAAACTTGAGATATAGAATGAACACGGAATAGTGTCTGGGCTGCAGGTGACACGACTAAAAGGTTGATGTCTTCTCCCAAGTGCAGGAGTGTCGAAGTAATAAATAACCCGGCAAGACCGGGGTCGAACCACAGGGAGGTTAATTGTACAAATTATAAACAACAATAACAACAACAACAACAACAATAATAATAATAATAATAATAATAATAATAATAATAATAAAGAAAGAGAAGAACAAGAAGATGATGATGATGAGAACTTAGAGATGAAATATTAATGTAAGGATTAAACAATAATAATAACAAATGTCAAGGTTAGAGGTTCCACTAATGGTATATCAAACAAGTATAGTATAAACTCTTATTATTGAATTGTAAACCATACACAAAGGAGGTTCCAATCAGATTATATATTGTTAACATAATTACATTAGTCATCTTATTCAATTAATGCTAATACTTGTAAATCTCGTCAAGCATTCATGATTATAACTTATGTTAACAACAAATCAAGTTCCTTTTATAGCTCAGGTGTCGGTTATACCATACATTATGGGCTATGAAAGTGCCAAGCATTTGTTGTACCAAGTGTTATACAACATAAATCAAGATTAGTCATTTAACAAGCAAAGTATTAAAGAGTGAACAAGATAACAAATATAAAACATGTTAGTATCAAACATTAAAGTCCATATTAAGTTTACATTATACTTATTCTTACACCATTAGTGTAACCTTTTCACCTTGACATAATTAACTTAGCTAGACATAATGAAAGAAAGAAAAATAAATAAACAAAATAAGAACATAAAAGTTAACTAAGTAAAGAAAAGGAAATGAAAGGCATAAACTTAATATTAATGAAAGCAAAGCATAAACATTACAAAGAATACAAGGAGAGAAAGGAAGAGGATGATCTTGATCTGGAAACCAAGATGCCTAAATGCATGGCAAATGCCTCCTTTTATAGGCCAAAATTGAGAACTATTGATTTGATGACTAATTGATAAGTGGGTGGCCAACTTTTGACTTGGTGACAATCCTTATCTTTTCTTGTCTGCCCAAAACGTCATTGATAACGTCAAAATTGGAGCCAGTTGCAAACATGAAAGTTGTAGGCAATTGTCTCAACTTTCGTGTGTAAAACATTCAGCTCATTTGGACTTTTAGAACTCCAGATATGGACAAAATACCGAACAGTGCTCGGGCTGGAAGACAGATTCGGGCTTCTTTGTTGTTGCTACAATTTGGACTTGCAAATGGCCTTTTTAGATCTTGGGCTCCATATGAAAGTTGTAGGCCTATGTGTTACCTTTCCATCCATATCAATTGGACCTAAATCTGAGATCTGTAGCTCCAGATATGACCCAATTACCGAACAGTGTTCCGGTTTGGATTGCACCGACATCTCTTTTCTAAGTTTGACCATCTCTTTGCCTTTGCAATTTAAGTTCTTAAAGTCATCAATCAATATTTTCATTTATGTGATAGGCCTGCATTTAAAATGAATATTTACCATAAATTAAAGGTATCTTATATTATTAGATATATTATTATAAAACATGTTTTAGTTAAGGAATTATTGATACTTCAAGTGCAAAATGATGATATAAAACCATGATAAAAATGCACTTTTAAGTACTAATCAGCAGGACATATTCAGACTTTTACATTGGTGTTAAGATTTGGACATTCAAACAACAGAATTAAGTCTTGCCTTCTTATGAAATTTTAAGCCTATGTCTTAGCTTTGTATCCATATAAAGTTTCGCACGTGTGTGGCATCACGACGATCGTCCACCATCCAGGAAAAATAGAAATGGATGTGATGTATTTCTACTAAAATATGAAAAGATAATGAATGTGTCTCTTATTAGTGAAAGATTGAATGAGAGGCGCTACCTAGAATTCTAGTTACTAGAAACCCTAACTAGTCTCAGAGATTAGATACAGACACTGGTTGCGTAAAGAGAAGGTATTAACACTCCAAATACACCTTACCTAAGGTAAATTACATTATTTTATCTAATCAAATCTAACATTTTATTTTGTGATTTTTAATTATTTTTTTGTCTAAGGTTTAAGATAAGCCTTCCTTAATAAAGAGGTTCTTATTTTAAAACGTGGTTAAACCTAACCATTTTATTGTTCAAAAATTAAATTAAATATCCAAAATATGCATTATGTGTAATGTTATACACTGGATACTAAGTGACAAACAAAATAAAATTTTTGTTGTTTTTGAAATTTTGATCAATGTTCTCTTGACTTTAATAAATTGGTTATTAAAGCCAAAATGCATGCTAAAATATTGTTTTTGGTGTATGAAAAATACAATATAATTTTTTTTTTAGCTTTGAGACACTCGACCATATGCTCAAAAATATTTTTTTATTTATTTTTTATTTTTTGTATTTTTTGAAAGTTTTGACAAAAATCAGGTATTTTAATACCTTGTTTGTATTTTTATGACATAAAATACTACCCGATTAATCAAAATGACATACAAATTACATGAAAAAATTTGAAACAAATATTTTGCATTTTTTTATTTTTTCTTTCTCTCTTTTTTTTTATAAATGGGCTAGGTCAGGCCCAAATACATGGGCTAGGCCGAACCTGGCCCAACAACAGGGGTTGGGCTGAGCCCAACCCATGTGAACATTGCCCTCCAGTGTTCACATAGTGAACACTGGCAGGGAAGGAATTCATAGAGAAGAATGAAAGGGGAGAAGGGGACCGACCTGTAATGTTGTCATTGACACGACTAAAAGGTTGATGTCTTCTCCCAAGTGCAGGAGTGTCGAAGTAATAAATAACCCGGCAAGACCGGGGTCGAACCACAGGGAGGTTAATTGTACAAATTATAGACAACAATTATAAACAACAATAAGAGCAATAATAACAACAACAATAACAATAAGAACAACAACTATAATAATAATAGTAATAATAATAATAATAATAATAATAATAATAATAAAGAAAGAGAAGAAGAAGAAGATGATGAGAACTTGGAGATGGAAAATTAATGTAAAGATTAATCAATAATAATAACAAATGTCAAGGTTAGAGGTTTCACTAATGGTATGTCAAACAAGTATAGTATAAACTCTTATTATTGAATTGGAAACCACACACAAAGGAGGTTCCAATCAGATTATATATTGTTAACATGATTACATTAGTCATCTTATTCAATTAATGCTAATACTTGTAAATCTCGTCAAGCATTCATGATTATAACTTATGTTAACAACAAATCAAGTTCCTTTCATAGCTCAGGTGTCGGTTATACCATACATTATGGGCTATGAAAGTGCCAAGCATTTGTTGTACCAAGTGTTATACAACATAAATCAAGATTAGTCATTTAACAAGCAAAGTATTAAAGAGTGAACAAGATAACAAATATAAAACATGTTAGTATCAAACATTAAGGTCCATATTAAGTTTACACTATACTTATTCTTCCACCATTAGTGTAACCTTTTCACCTTGACATAATTAACTTAGCTAGACATAACGAAAGAAAGGAAAACAAATAAACTAAATAAGAACATAAAAGTTAACTAAGTAAAGGAAAGGAAATGAAAAGCATAAACTTGATATTAATGAAAGTAAAGCATAAATATTACAAAAAATACAAAGAGAGAAAGGAAGAGCATGATCTTGATCTGGAAACCAAGATGCCTAAATGCATGGCAAATGCCTCCTTTTATAGGCCAAAATTGGGAACTATTGATTTGATGACTAATTGATAAGTGGGTGGCCAACTTTTGACTTGGTGACAATCCTTATCTTCTCTTGTCTGCCCAAAACGTCATTGATAACGTCCAAACTGGAGCCAGGTGCAAACATGAAAGTTGTAGGCAATTGTCTCAGCTTTCTTGTGTAAAACATTCAGCTCATTTGGACTTCTAGAACTCCAGATATGGCCAAAATACCGAACAGTGCTCGGGCTGGAAGACAGATTCGGGCTTCTTTGTTGTTGCTATAATTTGGACTTGATAATGACCTTTTTAGATCTTGGGCTCCATATGAAAGTTGTAGGCCTATGTCTTACCTTTCCATCCATATAAATTGGACCTAAATCTGAGATCTGTAGCTCCAGATATGGCCCAATTACCAAACAGTGTTCCGGTTTGGATTGCACCGACATCTCTTCTCTAAGTTTGACCATCTCTTTATCCTTGCAATTTAAGTTCTTCAAGTCATCAATCAATCCTTTCATTTATTTGATAGGCCTGCATTAAAAATAGACATTTACCATAAATTATAGGTATCTTATATTATTAGATATATTATTATAAAACATATTTTAGTTAAGGAGTTATTGATACTTCAAGTGCAAAATGATGATATAAAACCATGATAAAAATGCACTTTTAAGTACTAATCACACCCCTCAACCAGCTTATTACTAGTCCCTAGTAATTAAAGCGTTAAAACAATTTGCAAATTTCACAAAGCAAGGTATTCATCATTTAACTTCCATTAATCTATCCAGATAAACAAACTCTCATTAAATTTATATATCTGCTCAATACCACTTAACAAGATATTAATAAACCTTTCTTTTGTGCTCAATGTATCAACACATAATTATGGGGCTTTTCTTGGAAGAAAACAAAATTTTTGTTCTAATGTTTAAGGTTAACTTCCTTGGGCTGGGATTATTATTTTTGTCTTTTTTTTTCTTCTTTCTTCTTTTTTAAATATATATACATATAATTTAAAAATATCATGCATCTTTAACCCATGTAACGAGCTTTCAGCTAATGACTCCCAGACCAGTTGGTCTTAGGGCATTAGGTGTTAAGACACCCCTATGAGCTTAGTAACTCGGGTCGCAGATACTGATATGTAGATAGTGCAATGTTTGATTTCCTTAAGCTTTTCTCCTCAACCCATGTAACAAGCGTTGGGCCAATAGCTCCCAAGTCAGTTGACTTTAGGGTATTAGGTGTTAAAACACCCCTTCGGGCTTAATTACTTAGGTTAGGGAGGCTACGAAATCAAACTTATCTACATTTTTATTATCATTATTTTTTATTTTATTTTTTTCTCTTTTTTTTCATGTTTTTTTTTTTTAATTATATACAATCCCTTTCCCTTAGTTGTTACCTTTAACAAAAGAACATAAATAATGTAATAATCCAATATGCAACCCACAATCATATGTTAAAGTGTGTGTGTGTAAATTAAGGTTTAAAAATACATGTTAAATAAGTATATGAGCAGAATTAAGTGGTAACAATACGAGAGTTTGTAAACCTGAATATTTCAGGAAGTATTATAATAGACCTTGTTAAGAATGGTTACTAAGATGCGTCTCAAGAGTCACTTTAACAAAAGAACTCCTTTACTCTGCCATCCTAGTAACAACAATTATGCACATGCTTTATGAAATGAAAAACAATTTTTTTTTTATCAACTACTACCCTCTCCCCCCAACCAAAACGAGACATTATCCTCAATGTTCTAAGGTAGAAAGATAGAGTATAAAAGATATCACCTGAAATAACGAACACTGACAAAACCTGAAACACACTGAAACAAAAATAAGAAATAACAAAACATAATAAAACCAAAAGACACAAAAATTCACAAATGAAGGCTCAAATCCAATCTAAGCTTTTTACGGCTTTCCTTAGATGACCAATTTATGCGACTCATGGAAGGATCAATCACAGGAATGAAAGATTGTAGTTGGTCAATCAATTGTTCAGCAGTAGAAGCAGAGATTATGATTTGTCGTGCAGAAGATGTTAGAAATTCCTGTTCCACAGCATGATCAAGAAAAGACAACAATTTATCATAATAACCATTAACATTTAACAAACCTATGGGTTTATGGTGAATATGCAGTTGAGCCCAAGAAGAAATATGAAAGATCTCTTCCAATGTGCCTAGACCACCTGGTAAAGCAATGAAGGCATCAACATGGTTAAACATTGCATTCATTCGAGCTGACATTGTGGAGACCTGAAGTTCCTCTCCAATTGTTTTTCCAATGATGTCCCCTTGTGCCAAAGCTTCAGGGACGACCCCCAAAACTTGACTACCTCCTAAAAATGCAGCTATTGACACACCTCCCATTAACCCAAGACTGCCTCCCCCATACACTAAATGAATCTTTCTCTCAGCTAGCACCTGACCAAGATGATTTGCTGATTCTAAAAACTCCTTTTCTTTCCCAGGATTAGATCCACCGAAAACACAAATATTTCTTATTTGATGACCTGAGGAACTTGCCATTTCTACACACTTCTGTATTTGTTGAATGTATGGGTTGAGTAGAAATGAAAGGAAGGAAGAGAGGGTTTTATAGATGAGAAATGAGAAAGGCAATCATAACACCTATATGTAGGCCAGCTGGAGTCTCACACACTCTCTCTCTCTTTTTATTTATTTATTTATTTACTTTTGAAAAACACATGTGTATGCACAGGTAGTTGTGATTGTGGCTCACATCTTCCCTTGGTTTTACGTCCAAGAACGGCTTAAACGCCCTCTATGGGTCGGGGATAGGCTTCCCATCCAGTTTTCTTAAAAACTGGCAAACAGGGTCTTTTTTAGTCAGATTCCCAAGACTATGTCAATCATGTTCTTTATGAAATAGTGTCCATAAATCATGAATTGCACGATGCACATCTCCACTAGGATGCGTCTCAAGAGTCAATAGAAGATTATCTAAAGACTCCTTACTCAGGCCATCCTTAATGAATTGTATTTTATCTTCACGGTTTATAGATACCATTCTTAAAGAACGACATTGTGTATTACAAGTCCATCTAGCACATCGATGACAGACTTCTAGTCGTTTTGCACGACGTTTCTTTGCAAAAGTGCTTTTACCTGTTCCAGGCATGTGTGAAATAAATAAATTAGAGGACTCACCTGATAATCGGACCTTTGCTTCAATCAACCAGCGAATATCTTCAGGAATTCCATGATTCATTAACAATCTTAATCTTGCACATCTAGCACGGTAAATTTTTGTAATCGCATTCTGAGGTAGAGCGGGAAAATACTTTTTCAATTTTTCAAGATTAATGTCCATTTTCAAATGAGAATTAGAAGAGAGATTCAAAGAATTGCACAAATATATACACAAATATCAGTTATTGTGGGAAACTGAAAGAACCGACTTAAGTCACGGAGTACCGTTGTCCGCCATTTGACCGGGGTGAGAGAAACTTGCAAAAATCACTCAAAAAGAAATACAAAAACAATGTGAGAAAAACAAAATAATCAACCTTTATCTACAAGATCATTCAAACCAGTTGATTCATTTTCACTAGGAAAATTATCAAAGTAAGCTTTCAAACGATGTCCATTTTCCTTAAAATCATTGTCATTAATTGAATTCTCAATATCACAGGCCCCATAAGAATTGTTCCATCTTGATCTTAGCTGTTTAGGGAATGCATAGAGTTGAGAATTATACAACAAAACTTTTTGACCAGTATCAATCTTTTGACAATTTTCACAAGTTTTGCAGAATGCATGTGTGTCCTTGAACATGGTGGGCCCATAAAATCCATTTTGAAAGATTTTTGTAGCTGTCTTTTTTGACGAGAAATAACTTCCACATGCTTCAGAATGACAAAGTTTCATGACATTACTTACCTCATTGTCGGGAACGAATCTTTGAAATATTTGATCAGGACAATATTTGAATAAGTTAGGGTCATCACAATAAAAGTTCTTCACTTCGTTCAAAAACTTTTCTTTGCCTTGGGTACTCCAATCAGCTGGCAAATCTCCTAAAGAAAGAAAATTGATATTTTTATCATACCAAGGCATTGGACTAAGAGAAAGTAAGGATTCGTTAGGAAAGTAATCATCCATTGGTGTGATGTCAAATGTCGAATCTGCTGTCACTGTTGACAAAAGATTCGGATCAACATTTTCGGTGCTTGTTTCATCCGTGATTTCCTCCTTAGAATAAATCATTTGCAAATCTTCAGATTCATCTAACTCATTTTTACTTAAAGTAGATTCAAGTTGATCATAAACTAATTCATCAATATGATCTACTTCTTGTAAATCATTATCATCTCCAGGTTGCTTGCAAATGTTGAAAATATTCATCTCCAATGTCATGTTTCCAAATGATAGCTTCATCAGTCCATTCCTACAATTAATCAATGCGTTAGAGGTTGCAAGAAACGGACGTCCTAAAATAACAGGAAATGAATTACATGCTTCAACAGGTTCCGTGTCCAAAACAATAAAATCCACAGGATAAATGAATTTATCGACTTGTACTAACACATCTTCAATTATTCCTCTAGGCACTTTTATAGATCTATCGGCAAGTAAAAGAGATATAGAAGTTGGTTTTAACTCACCTAGATTGAGACTCTGAAAAACTGAATATGGAAGTAAATTCACACTAGCACCAAGATCAAGTAAGGCTCTTTCAATTTTATGCTCTCCAATAAAGCAAGAAATTGTAGGACAACCAGGGTCTTTATATTTCAAAGCATTATTGTTTTGAAGAATGGCACTTACTTGTTCCGCTAGAAAGGCTTTCTTTTTCACATTCAGTTTCCTTTTCACGGTGCAGAGATCTTTCAAAAATTTAGCATAGGAAGGAACCTGTTTAATTGCATCCAGCAAAGGTATATTGATCCTTACCTGTTTGAAAATTTCATAAATTTCAGAATTGTGATTGACTTTCCTTTGTTTGGTCATGGCTTGAGGAAATGGAAGTGCTGGTGGTGAATCAGTCGTTTCTTTGCAATTTTCAGATTCATCCCCTTCCTTACCCTCAGAGATTGACTCATCATCTTTCTCATAAGGTTCAAGAGAGGGTTTTTCAATAACCTTACCACTACGTAGAGTAGTGACTGATTTGACTTGATCCATATGTTGGCTTCCGGAACTACTTGCATTTGCATTGTATTGCCCCTTGGGATTTTGATGCGGTTGAGATGGAAACTTACCTTTCTCTTGGAAACTGAGAGCAGATGTTAATTTTGCAAGAGTATCTTTAAAATCTATCATGTTTTGAGCAAGTTGAGTATTGATTGTCTCTTGCTTTTCAATGAATGCATGCAATGTTTCCTCAAGATTTCTTCTAGGAGGTGGAGCATAAGGAGGTGCATATCCATGAGAATTTTGAAAATTATGGTGTGCTTGAAACGGTGGTTGTGAAGTTTGTGCATTGTTGTTCTCACTCTTCCAACTAAAGTTTGGGTGATTTCTCCAACCAGGGTTGTATGTTTGGGAGTATGGGTTGTGGTTGACTCTTTGAAAACTGTTTAAAGCATGGGCTTGTTCATGGAGACATTCCTTAAAAGAAGGCAAGGTTGGACAATCGTTGGTTGAGTGTTCATTTGTTTCACATATTTGACACACAATGTTTTCAACAGATTTTAATTGACCACTCTTTTTCAATTCTAGTGCCTCGACTTTTCTAGCTAAAGATGCAAACTTGGCTTGAAGGTCATGATCTTCCCTAAGGTTGTACATACCTCCACTAGATGTATGAGGTTGAGTTTTACTCGGTGCCTCATAAGTACCCGCGGTATCCCAATTTTGAGTATTTTCAGCTAACAAGTCTAAGTACTCCATTGCTTCATCAGGGTCTTTATCTTCAAAAGTTCCATTGCACATCAATTCAACCATTTGCCTATCTTTAGGTGTTAACCCTTCATAGAAATGTGAAACCAATCTCCATGTTTCAAAACCATGATGAGGGCAAGTACTAAGCAAGTCTCGATACCTATCCCAACATTGGTAAAATGTTTCTCCTGGTTTTTGAGTGAAAGTGGTGATTTGTCTCTTGAAAGAGTTTGTTCTATGAGATGGGAAAAACTTCTTTAAAAACTGTTGTTGCATTTCATCCCAAGCACAAATGGATCCTGGTCTTAAATTTTGTAGCCATGTTTTAGCTTTATCTTTTAATGAAAAAGGAAAAAGCTTTAATCTGATGGTGTTCATGCTACAATTTAAATTATTATATGTGTTGCAGACCTCCTCAAATTCCCTTAAATGCAAGTATGGATTTTCCAATTCCAAGCCATGAAATGAAGGTAAAAGTTGAATAATGCCTGGCTTAAAATTAAAATGAGATGCATCGGGAGGAAAAACTATGCATGATGGTGCACTTGTTCTTGTGGGATTCATGTGGTCTCTAAGTGTTCTAGCACGGTTATTCTCATTATTCTCATTTTGAAGTGATTGATTATCTTCTTCGGCCATATTTTCTGAAAATGATGAGGATATCCTACAAAGTCTACCACTTGATGTACGTGACCACACTCTCATGCACGTGTAGGAATAAAATAAAAAAAAGAAGAAGAAAGCAAAAGAAGGAGGAAGAAAACAAAATAAAAAGAAACAAAGTTATATACAAGAAAAGTGAAAAGAGAAAAGAAAATAAATACTATAATTTATACAAGAACTTACCTCCCCGGCAACGGCGCCAAAAACTTGACACGACTAAAAGGTTGATGTCTTCTCCCAAGTGCAGGAGTGTCGAAGTAATAAATAACCCGGCAAGACCGGGGTCGAACCATAGGGAGGTTAATTGTACAAATTATAGACAACAATTATAAACAACAATAAGAGCAATAATAACAACAACAATAACAATAAGAACAACAACTATAATAATAATAGTAATAATAATAATAATAATAATAATAAAGAAAGAGAAGAAGAAGAAGATGATGAGAACTTGGAGATGGAAAATTAATGTAAAGATTAATCAATAATAATAACAAATGTCAAGGTTAGAGGTTTCACTAATGGTATGTCAAACAAGTATAGTATAAACTCTTATTATTGAATTAGAAACCACACACAAAGGAGGTTCCAATCAGATTATATATTGTTAACATGATTACATTAGTCATCTTATTCAATTAATGCTAATACTTGTAAATCTCGTCAAGCATTCATGATTATAACTTATGTTAACAACAAATCAAGTTCCTTTCATAGCTCAGGTGTCGGTTATACCATACATTATGGGCTATGAAAGTGCCAAGCATTTGTTGTACCAAGTGTTATACAACATAAATCAAGATTAGTCATTTAACAAGCAAAGTATTAAAGAGTGAACAAGATAACAAATATAAAACATGTTAGTATCAAACATTAAGGTCCATATTAAGTTTACACTATACTTATTCTTCCACCATTAGTGTAACCTTTTCACCTTGACATAATTAACTTAGCTAGACATAACGAAAGAAAGGAAAACAAATAAACTAAATAAGAACATAAAAGTTAACTAAGTAAAGGAAAGGAAATGAAAAGCATAAACTTGATATTAATGAAAGTAAAGCATAAATATTACAAAAAATACAAAGAGAGAAAGGAAGAGCATGATCTTGATCTGGAAACCAAGATGCCTAAATGCATGGCAAATGCCTCCTTTTATAGGCCAAAATTGGGAACTATTGATTTGATGACTAATTGATAAGTGGGTGGCCAACTTTTGACTTGGTGACAATCCTTATCTTCTCTTGTCTGCCCAAAACGTCATTGATAACGTCCAAACTGGAGCCAAGTGCAAACATGAAAGTTGTAGGCAATTGTCTCAGCTTTCTTGTGTAAAACATTCAGCTCATTTGGACTTCTAGAACTCCAGATATGGCCAAAATACCGAACAGTGCTCGGGCTGGAAGACAGATTCGGGCTTCTTTGTTGTTGCTATAATTTGGACTTGATAATGACCTTTTTAGATCTTGGGCTCCATATGAAAGTTGTAGGCCTATGTCTTACCTTTCCATCCATATAAATTGGACCTAAATCTGAGATCTGTAGCTCCAGATATGGCCTAATTACCAAACAGTGTTCCGGTTTGGATTGCACCGACATCTCTTCTCTAAGTTTGACCATCTCTTTATCCTTGCAATTTAAGTTCTTCAAGTCATCAATCAATCCTTTCATTTATTTGATAGGCCTGCATTAAAAATAGACATTTACCATAAATTATAGGTATCTTATATTATTAGATATATTATTATAAAACATATTTTAGTTAAGGAGTTATTGATACTTCAAGTGCAAAATGATGATATAAAACCATGATAAAAATGCACTTTTAAGTACTAATCAGCCATCATTAGTTGTGCCATTAAGGCAACAGGCGGCGACGCTAGTGGTACGCGATGGCCGACGGTGCTGTTTTTCTTCTATCTCTTCTCTGTTTTACATTCTCTTTA
This sequence comes from Populus pruinosa, assembly GCA_026413675.1. NCBI lineage: Eukaryota > Viridiplantae > Streptophyta > Magnoliopsida > Malpighiales > Salicaceae > Populus > Populus pruinosa. The sequence goes on from CM048594.1 coordinate 4,466,787, forward strand.
CTACTTTTCTCTTCCTTTTTTTTTTTCGGACTTTCCCCCTCTCTTTTTCTCTTCTTTCTCTTTTCTCCTCTACTTTGTCTCTCTCCATCTAATCTCCCTTCTTCCTGTTCGGTCTCCCTTCCTCTTTTTCTCTATTTTTTTCATTCGTTTTTCCTCCTTTGCCCCTGTTTTTATGGGCAAAAATAAGAGAGAGAGAGAGAGAGATATGGTTAGGGCGGCCATTGTACTGCCTCCCTAAATCGCCTAAGCGGTACGTCCCCTTCCTTCTTCCACCACGTGGCAAGCAAGTGGGTTGTCGGTGTCTTTTTTAGCAAGAATTGGCGGTTGAACACAAGAAAAATCTTCTCCTTCTTCCCTTACTTCGCGTGTCCAGGGGAAGAAGAAGACATAGGTGTCGTTTAAAACAACATCATTTTGAGTTTTTTTTTTTAACAGTGCATGAAACGACGCCGTTTTGGTCAAAACGCATCGTTCTATTTCAATGAAAAGGCGGCGAAAACCTGTTAAGTTTCAGTTTGATCCTCAATTTGTAATTTTATCAATCAAGTCCTAAATTGTAATTTTGATTTAAAAATTAATGCAATTGCATCCCTACTAAAATCCAATAGTAGCCTTATAATTGGCTGTCTTTTTCACTTTCATTCTCAATCTTGATATTATGCAATTTAACCCTTAATTGAGCAATAAACTTCTAAATTCTTCAATTGGACCCCTAACCTGTTTTAATTCTAGCCCCTCTACTTACGCGTCTTTTTCATTTTGGTCCTTGATTTTAGATTTCTTCAATTAAGTCTCTAATTAGCCATCAAACTTGAATATTTATGCAATTAAGCCCCCGATTTGAACAAATTAACTTTCAAAAATTATAATTTGTCCCCAAAACTTTAATTTCTTTCAATTAAAGCCTAAATTGACTCCCAAATCAATTTTTCTTGCAATCAAACTCTCTATAAATTCAATTAAACCTTCAATAAAATTTAATTAAGTTCATAAACATCTGATTTTGGACTTTTCTTACTCAAATTGAATTTTCTTTGTCAGTAGGGTTATCATTAGTCAATAAAATAGTGTTAAATTTTAATTTTTATATTTTTTAACCTCTTCAACCAATTTTTAATCATTTTTAGGGCGCACTAACATCATTTTTCACTGTTTATATTTTTTTATAATATTTTTTGATTTTTTTGTATTTTATTATTTTTTTGGGGGGCCTAAAAATGGGTTATGACAGTAGCCCCCCCTCTTTACAGTGCTTACGGAGGAAGGATTTAGTGTAGTTAGTATTGTAAAGATAAACAAAACTAGTTTTCTCAAAACTTGGTTGACTAGAAACCTCAACTGAGCACAAGGTGCTACGTGTGGTTGTGCTAAACTGAGATCCTTTTTGCTAATCTTCTTTAACCAAAACCAAAAATCTATATGTGATTAGGATAGATTGAGACTCATTTTGCCAATCCCCTCTAGCCAGAACCAAAATTTATGTGAGGTTAGGATAGACTAAGATTTCTTTAATTAATCCCCTCTAACCAAAACTCAAAATCCGGTGCAATTGGGCTAAATTGAGATTCCTTTCATCAATCCTCTTTAACCAGAACCAAAGTCCTGTTTGGTTGGGCTAAACTGAGATTCTTTTTGCCAATCCCCTTTAACTAGAACCAAAATCCTGTATGGTTAGGATAGACTGAGATTCTTTTTGCTAACCCCCTCTAACCAGAACTAAAATCCTATTGTATGGTTAAGATAAACTGAGATTCCTTTCGATAATCCCACTCAAAATGGTATATTTTTATGGATGACCTGCCCAAGTAAAAAAAAAAAAGAGCAGTCTTGTTGTAATAGGTGACCTACCCAAGTGAAGGCATGGTCTCATTGTAATGAGTGACCTATCCAGATAAAAAAACATAGAGAATTGGTAGAATTGTAATGGGTGACCTACCCAAAAAATAAAAAAAGAAAAGAATGGTTGTGTTGTAATGGGTGACCTACCTAGATAAAAACATGGAGAAATGTGGTCGACTTATAATGGGTGACCTACCAAAAATGAAAAAAGAAAATAATGATCGTGTTGTAATGGGTGACCTACCTAAGTGGAGAAATGGTCGCATTGTAATAAGTAACCTATCCAAATAAAAATATGAAGGAATATGGTCGAGTTGTAATGGGTGACCTACCCAAAATGGATGGTGAGGGCTCAAAGTTGCACTCAAAAGAGAAGACAGAGTTAGAAAACACACTATCTAAGTGGTAAGGGTGCAAATGTGTACTCAAAAGGAAAAAGGTAGGGTTAAAAAATGTACTACCTAAATGGTGAGGGCTTAAAGATGCACTAAAAAAGGGAGGCAGGGTTAGAAAATGCAATACCTGCATGGTAAGGGCTCAAAAGGAGAGGTAGGGTTAGTAAATGCATTATCTATATGTTGAGGGATTAAAGACGCACTCAAAAAGAGAAAAATAGGTTAAAAAACACACTACCTAAAATGGTGAGGGCTCAAACGCTCACTAAAAAAGGGAGGTAGGGTTAGAAAATGCACTACCTATATGGTGAGGGCTCAAAGGCGCACTCAAAAATAGAGGTAGGGTTAGAAAACACATTACCTACATGGTGAGGGCTTAGAGACACACTCAAAAAGGGAGGTAGGGTTAAAAAACACACTACCTAAAAGATGGATTACCAATTTGATGAATAGTTAAAAAGCATGCATTAATGATTGATATGCATGTATACTTACCTGAGAAATATAGGCCCCCATTTCTTTATGGTGTCTTTCTTTTTCTTAAGAGTTGGAGTGTTAGTAGTAAACTTTAATGGCCTTTCCACCCTTGTTTACTCGAGTCACATGTTGTGATCTTGACCTTTATGAAACATTTGATGTAGTCACATTTCTTTGTCTTCTAACCTTTATCTCAAAGGTTGTTAGCTTTGCCTGATATTTTCCTTGGAAAAGAAATCATGGAGTCAGCCCTACCAGGTGTTTGCCCCTTAGCTTGATCATGCCCTCTAAGTTTTCATATTGGGTTTTTTCTAGGATGAGGTTATGTGAAAAAAAGCTTGGCTTATTTACAGGGAAATGTTTCCATGTAAATTTTTGAAACTTCCAAGTTATTCCAACCACAAAAATCATTTTGACATTAATTCAAAATAAATGTGTTCTAAAGAATGCAAGCGATTCCTATTGACAGGTTCTTGAAGTGATGAAAGCATTTTGAAGTTTTTAGGTTAAAGATGAAGTGACATCTGATTGGTCACAAAAAGTTGAAATTTCAATTTGAGGGTTATTGAGAACCAAAACAGTTCAAAGTATTTATTTTATTTGCATGAATAATGATGTGACCAACACGAGAAAGCACTACCTACCGATCCAAATTGCTTGCTTTTGATAAAAAAAAAAAAAGGCTTTATAAGGTACGTAATGTAGGCTTAGGCTATGGTTATGAAGAAAATGATATTTTGCAAGCCTAAAAAGATGTTTGAGGGATTTTAAGACTAAGGATTACTTGTGCTTATTACTTGACCTTTTCTTTTGACTTTCTTGCCAAAATAGATTTCTTGCCCCCTAGTGTTGGGTTTAGGCTCTTTGTTTTTTTTTTTTCTATTTGGTAGAACACCTTTTTTTTTATGAGAAGCTCAAATCTTTTGAATCCTTTGGATTTGTCAATCAAATTACATAATTAATTCCAACACCTATCTTCACTGCTTTGTCTGGATGATAATAACATGATCAATTCCAGCATCTATCTTCACTATTTTGTCTGGATTATAATGAAATCTTTGTATATTAATATATTTTTATAAAACCTCTCTTATTTGTCCTTTAGTGTGGGGTGTAATCCTAGTCAAGGTTATTTTCAAAAAAACATTATTAGGCTCAACATGGGACTGCAAAGGATAAATTTCAGCCTCATGAAATGATTTATCAAAGATGGTCTTTCCTCATCTCAAATTCAATGCATTGAGGATTAGTAGGTCTTACTTTTATATGCATATGCAAAATGATTTATTCATTCAAATAAAAATCAGTTTGTAAGTCACCTCATGGTGTTGCTTTTGTTTTTGTTTAACTTACCCTATCTAAAGAATGACTTGAATTTCTAGAATGTAGTTGTTTTGGACAAATACCAACATGATGTTTGATTAGTACTTAAAAGTGCATTTTTATCAAGGTTTTATATCATCATTTTGCACTTGAAGTATCAATAACTCCCTAACTAAAGCATGTTTTATAATAATATATATAATAATATAAGATACCTTTAATTTATGGTAAATGTTCATTTTAAATGCAGGCCTATCACATAAATGAAAGGATTGATTGATAAATTTAAGAACTGAAATTGAAAGGACAAAGAGATGACCAAACTTAGAAAAGAGATGTCGGTGCAATCCAAACTAGGACACTGTTCAGTAATTGGGTCATATCTAGCGCTGTAGATCTCAGATTTAGGTCTACTTTATATAGATGGAAAGGTAAGACATAGGCCTACAACTTTCATATGGAGCCCAAGATTTAAAAAGGATATTTTCAAATTCAAATTGTAGCAATAACAAAGAAGTCCAAATCTATCTTCCATCTTGAGCACTGTTTAGTGTTTGGCCAGTATCTAGAGTTCTAGAAGTCCAAATGATTTTAAAGTTTTTACACAAGAAAGCTGAGATAATTTCCTACAACTTTAATGTTTTCAAGTGGTTCTAATTTTGATGTTATCAATAACGTTTTGGGCAGATAAAAGAAGATACGGATTGTCACCAAGTCAATAGTTGGTCACCCACTCATCAATTAGTCATCAAATCAATAGTTCCCAATTTTGGCCTATAAAAGGAGGCATTTGTCATGCATTTAGGCATCTTGGTTTCCAGATTAAGATCATGCTCTTGCTTTCTCTCTTTGTATTTTTTGTAATGTTTATGCTTTGCTTTCATTAATATCAAGTTTATGCCTTTCATTTCTTTTCCTTTACTTTGTTAACTCTTATCTTATTTATGTTCTTATTTTGTTTATTTATTTTTCTTTCATTCATTATATCTAGTTAGGTTTATTATGTCAAGGTGAAAAGGTTACACTAGTAGTGTAAGAATAAGTATAGTGTAAACTTAATATGGACTTTAATGTTTGATACTAATATGTTTTGTATTTGTTATCTTGTTCACTCTTTAATACTTTACTTGTTAAATGACTAATCTTGATTTATGTTGTATAACACTTGGTACAACAAATGTTTAGCATTTTCATAGCCCATACTGTATGGTATAACCGACACCTGAGTTATGAAAGGAACTTGATTTGTTATTAACATAAGTTATAATCATGAATGCTTGATCAGATTTACAAGTATTAGCATTAATCGAATAAGATAACTAATGTAATCATGTTAACAATCTATAATCTGATTGGAACCTCCTTTGTGTGTGGTTTCCAATTGAATAATAAAAGTTTATACTATACTTGTTTGACATACCATTAGTGGAACCTCTAACCTTGACATTTGTTATTATCATTTTTTGTGTTTTTACGGTATAAAATACTACCCGTTTATTTAAAATGACATACAAATTGCACGAAAAAAATTTCCAAAAATCTAAAACAAATATTTTTCATTTTTCATTTTTCTCTCTTTCTTTGTTTTTTTTTAATGGGCCAAGTTAGGCCCAAATACATGGGCTAGGCCAAACCTAGCCCATTAACAGGAGTTAAGCTGAGCCCAACTTGTGTGAATAGTGGTAGGGAAGAAGGAAATCATAGAGAAGAATGAAAGGGGAGAAGGGGACAGACTTGTAGTGTTGCCACCGTTGGATGTGCCATTGGAGGCGACAGGCGGCGACGCTGGTGGCTGGCAGTGCTGTTTTCCTTCTCTCTCTCTCCTCTATTTTACATTCTCTTTATTGCTTTTCTCTTCCTCTTTTTTTGGCCTTCCCACGTCTCTTTTCTTTTCTTTCTCTTCTCTCATCTACTCTATCTCTCTCGATCCAATCTCCCTTCTTCCTATTCGGTCTCCCTTCCTCTTTTTCTCTATTTTTTGCATCCGTTTTTCCTCTTTTTCCCTTGTTTTTATAAGCAAAAACATAGGAGGGAGACGTGGTTAGGGTAGCCACTATACTGCCGTCCTGAACTGCCCAAGAGGTATGTCCCTTTGTTTCTTCCATCACATGGCAAGCAGGTGGATTGTCGGTGTCTTTTTGAGTGAGAATTGGTGGTGGAGTAAAAGAAAAATCTTCGGGCGTCCAGGGGAAGAAGAAGACATAGGAACCGTTCAAAACAACACTGTTTTGAGTTTTCACTTTTTTTAATGCGCCGTTTCATTTAAATAAAAAAGAAGTAAAAACCTGTTAAGTTTCACTTTGATCCTTAATTTGTAATTTTTTTAATCAAGTCCTAAATTACAATTTTGATATACAAATTAATGCAATTGCATCCATACCAAAATCTAATAGAGGCTTTATAGTTGGCTGTTTTTTTCACTTTGGTCCTTGATCTTGATATTATACAATTTGAGCCTCAATTAAGCAATAAACTTTTAATTTCTTCAATTAGGCCCCTGACTGGTTTTAATTTCAGCCCCTCTACTTATGCGTCTTTTCCATTTTTGGTCCTTGATTTTGGATTTCTTCAATTAAGTCCCTAATTGGCTATCAAACTTCAATATTTATATAATTAAGCCCCTGATTTGACCAATTTAACTTCCAAAAATTATAATTTGACCCTAAAACTTTAATTTCTTCTAATTAAAGCCTAAATTAACTCCAAAATCAATTTTTCTTGCAATCAAACTCTCTATAAGTTCAATTAATTAAGCCTTCAATAAAATTTAATTGAGTCCATAAACATCTGGTTTTGGACTTTTCTTACTCAAATTGAATTTTCTTTGTCAACAGGGCTGTCATCAATCAATAAAATAGTATTAAATTTTAGTCTTTGTATTTTTTAACCTCCTCAACCAATTTTTAATCATTTTTAGGGCGTGTTGACATCATTTTCATTGTTTATATTTTTTATAATATTTTTTGATTTTTTTGTATTTTATTATTTTTTATGGGGGGCCCAAAAATAGGTTATGACATAAAGCATTCTTAAATCTGAGATCTATAGTTTCAGATATAATTCTAGTTTGGACTCCACCAACATCTTTTTTCTAATTTTGACCCTCTCTTTGTCCTTTCAATTTGAATACTTTAACTCATTAATCAATCATTTCATTTATGTAATATGTTTGCATGCATTTAGGATAAATATTGACCATAAATTAAAGTTATTTTATAGTATCAAACTTGTTATTATTAAACATGCTTTAATTAAAGAGTTATTAATACTTTAAATATAAAATAATAATACAAAGAGATAGAGATCTTGGGCACCAAATAGGCAAACCACACTCGTGCTGGTTACTTTCTGATAGTTGAATAAATAATAATATTGATCTTTGATGTTATTTCTCAATCTTTTATATATTCTCGTACTTTTTCCAAGCAAGAATGATTTGTTCGTAGATGGGTTGATGCCTTCTAGAGGATTAAAAGAAAATAATTTATTTGTTTTTTTCTTGCAACGACATGATACAAGAAATTGATTATTTTCTAAAATGTGAAGGCGTAGAGAAACTCTTCAAAACAAAAAAAAACCATTATAATAAAAAAAAATTATAATATTGAGAAGGAAAAGAATGATGCCATAAAATAGACAGAAATATAAAAGTAAAAGGTGTGTGTTTTTTACAACTAACATGGAAATATTATTTGCAATTAGAAGATATTTCACGATACTAAAAGCTTATTTTAAGAATTATTTTACAAATTTGTACGAAGATTAGAAAACATATTTTGAAAGTTTTTTATAGTTTTTCAATGCAAGATTTTCAATGTTTTTCAAATAAAGAAAAAACATGCACATTACAATTATTTTACATTTATATATAAGCACTTTTTAGTAATGTAAAAGATTAAAATTATATTTTTATATTTAGTTAGTGTCATAAATTTAATTTTTATTATAAATCTAATATAAAGATTTTTTTTACTTAACAATATTAACTTTTTTATGTTAATTTTTAATTTAATGAGATAAAATTAATATTATATAATTACATTATTGCAAATATAAAATATTAAGATAACTATTGTAAATTACGGTTTTTATTTTAAAAAATAATAATAACAATTTTATGTATTTTTTATTTTTCAGTGAAACAATTCCATCTTTGTTTTTAATATATGAATACATTTTTAATTTTTATTAAAAAATTAAAAAATATTTTATGTTATTAAACACACCTCTAATGTTTCTACTAATATGAGTTTTTTTAATCAAGGATTTTCTTGTTTATTTTAGGTAAAATACAAAACAACCATTGCCTATTACCTCAGCACTAAGTGTTGCCATTTACTAATTTTTACAAAAAAAAAGATATTTTATCAAAGAAAGTGATGGAAAAGTCTACCTAGGAAAAACAATAATAGAATAGAAAAGATTATTTTACAATCTTTAAAGCACATAATTAATATTAAACTCTTCAATATTTATTATAAATTTATAATATTTCTAGATTCATAATATTTCTAACGTGGATGGTTATTCATTATACTAACTTCAATATAATTAATCCTGGTAAAAAAATTTAATAACTAACATTCTCCCCTTTTAAACTTGTTTCATCCATCTTTATGATTCCAAACTTCTTTTACAAATAATAGAAAACATCAATTTTCAATGGCTTTATAAAAATATCAGCAATTTGTTCATGATTTTTAACATGAATTAACTCCACATCATCTTTTTTTATGTGTTTTTTTTATAAAGTAAAATCAAGTATCAATATGTTTTGAACGTTTCTGATGAATTGGATTCTTTGTAAGTGCTATAGCAAAATGGTTATCAACATAGATTCTTGTAGTCTTGCTATGTTTCTGTTGCAGATCTTCCATTAGTTTCCATAGCCATATTGCATGACACACATACTTGAAGTAACAACAATACATTCTGCTTCATATATGGATAATACAACAATAGATTGTTTCTTTGATATCCATATGAAAGTTGTTTCTCCCATTAAGAATATAAATCTAGTTGAGCTTTTTTTTTCTTTCAAGTTTTCTGCCCAATCACTATCACTATAACCTGTAATTTCAAGATTCTTCTAGGATGAATAAAACAATCCATAACTTACAGTTTCTTTAACAAAGCAAAGGATCCTTTTTATTGTATTTAAATGTGAACTTCTTGGCTTCTCTATATATCTACTAATCAAGCCAACTCTAAACAAAATGTATAATATGGTACATGTTAAATAACACAAGTAACCCATAACTTTTGTGGTATGTAGGATTAACTAAATCTTATTCTCCTTCTTTAGTTAACTTGGATTCATATTTAACTAGACTGTTTGCTAGAAAACAATCTTCTATAGTAAATTTCTTCAAAACATATGTTGCATACTTGGTTTATAAAATAAACAATCCATCACTGCATTGTTTGACCTCTAATCCTAGAAAATAGGTCATGAGACCTAAGTCTGTCATTTCAAATTTCTTCATCATAGATTGCTTGAAGTTTTGAATTATAATTAGATCATTCCCTATGAAACGTATATCGTCAACATATAAACAAACAAATATTACTCTGCCTTATAAACTTTTTTTCATATATAATACATGTTTTTAAGGACATCTTGTGAATCCTTTTTGTGAAAGATAACCATCAATTTTGGAGTTCCATGCTTTTAGTGCTTGTTTAAGCCCATAAAAAGCTTTTTTCAATCTGCAAACCTTCTTTTGTTCTCCTTTTACCACAAAGCCAGTTGATTTCCTATATACATTTCCTTTTCAATGTTGTCATTCAAAAAATATTGACTTTACATTTGACTGAAATATCTTACATATTTTCTGAGTTGTTAGGGAAATCATCCTTCTTATTGTTTTTAGTTTTGCTACTGGAGCAAAAACATCTTCATATTCAACTCCATATTGTTGCTTGTACCCCTTCGTTACTAATTTGACTTTATTTTTTTCAATTTCTCTTTATGCATTCATCTTTATCTTGAATATCCATTTTACTCCAATTTATTATATTGTGTCCTTCGAAAAGTGTTGTCAATTCCCATGTATTATTTCGTATGATGAAATTGATCTGCTCTTTCATTACTTTCTTCCATCTATCTTCTTGATATGCTTCTTCAAATGTAATATGATCATTTCCTAAAAACAATAAAAGTATACTAACATCATTAAAATTGATTCTTTCTGTTACATCATAAATCTCTTGTATGCTCTTTGTCTTTCTTGTTGTTAAGCTTATAGGACTAGCATGACTATTAGATGATGGAGATAGAGCTTACATGATTTCTCATTTATGTTTCTAAATCTGTTCTTCATCTACAATTAGTTTATGTGGCTGATCTTCAGAATTCCAGTTCCATTATTACTCTTCATCAAACTTCACATCTTTTGACATGATCACCGTTTTTGTCATCAAATTGTACAATTTGTAACCATACAAGTTTTCTTCATATCCCAACAGTATGTATTTTTAACTTTTATTTTCAAGTTTTGTTCTTTTTTCCTCTTGAATTTTGGCATAAACAACATTACCAAAAATTCTCAAGTGATAAACTCAGTTTCTTCAGGCTCCATACTTCTTCTAACGTGATCTTCTAAAAACTTTTTTATTGTAAATTTGTTTAACAAATACATATCACTTACAACTACCTCTGCCTGAAACTCTTTTGGACAATTTTTTTTCTTTTATCATACATCTAACCATGTTCATAATAGTTTTGTTTTTTCTCTCTAATACTCTGTTATATTGTGGAGTCTGTGGCATTGTGAGTTGATGAACAATATTATTATTCTTATAATAATCATTAAAATCATGAGAAATATACTCTTCTTCCCTATTTATTCTTAGGCATTTTAGCTTACACTCACTTTTTTTTCTACTAAATTTTTAAACTCCTTAAATTTGTTCAGCACTTCTTTCTTTTCTTTTAACAAATATACTCATGTCTTATAATTGAAATCATTAGTAAAAGTGAGAAAATACCTGCTTCATCCTATTGAAGTAGGTAATATAAGGTGAGACACAACTAAATACACTAGGTCGAGAGGTTGAGATGCTATTAAACTCTTATTTGGGAATGGCTTTTTATGTTGTTTGTCCATTACACACACTTCACATATTCTACTTATATGTTCTAACTTTGGTGTTCCAAAAACAATTTTGTTTTTCTCCATTAACATCAATGATCCACAATTCAAATGTCCATATTATAGATGCTACAAATTCATAATGCTAGAGATTTTTGCCTTAAAATATTTTAACAGGTATATACTTAGATCTACAAGGAACATCCTGTTTCTAGTTATTTTAACTAAAGCAATTACAGCTACAGATTCATAAATTTTTTTTCAAATTCTTATCTTTTATTTGCACTTTAAAGCCTTCAAAACTATCCTAAAGCCAGAATGTTGTTCTTCATGTCTAGAACATAAAAAACTTCTGATATAAACTTTTACTTATCATTCTTAAGTTTAATAAGAATTCTACCTCTTTATTCAACTAGTCTTTGAGAAAGATCTCCAAAGGTAATGTTACCTGTATAACTTTTATCGATATCAACAAATTTTTTCTTCATACCACACATATGATTTGATCCTCTTGTATCTAGATACCAGGTGTTAGAGTTCTACCATCAAATTTTCCATAGGCCAATGATACAACTAAAAAATTGATATCTTATCCTAAATATAGGAGTGTCGAAGTAATAAATAACCCGACAAGACCAGAGTTAAATTACAGGGAGGTTAACTATAGTAGTAGTAGTAGTAGTAGTAGTAGTAGTAGTAGAAGTAGTAGTAGTAGTAGTAGTAGTAAGTTAAAGAGGACTTTGAGATGTAAGATTAAATAATAAAAACAAATGTTAATGTTAAAGGATCCACTAATGGTATTTCAAACAAGTATAGTATAAACTTATTTTATTACTCAATTGGAAACCACACACTGATTAGTACTTAAAAGTGCATTTTTATCATGGTTTTATATCATCATTTTTCACTTGAAGTATCAATAACTCCTTAACTAAAGCATGTTTTATAATAATATATCTAATAATATAAGATACATTTAATTTATGGTAAATGTTTATTTTAAATGCAGGCCTATCACATAAATGAAAGGATTGATTGATGACTTTAAGAACTTAAATTACAAGGATAAAGAGATGGCCAAACTTAGAAAAGAGATGTCGGTGCAATCCAAACTGGAACACTATTCGGTAATTGGGTCATATTTGGAGCTATAGATCTCAGATTTAGGTCCACTTTATGTGGATGGAAAGCTAAGACATAGGCCTACAACTTTTATATGGAGCCTAAGATCTAAAAAGGTCATTTTCAAGTCCAAATTATAGCAACAACAAAGAAGCCCGAATCTGTCTTTCAGCCCGACCACTGTTCGGTATTTTGGCCATATCTGGAGTTCTAGAAGTCCAAATGAGCTGAATGTTTTACACAAGAAAGCTGAGACAATGGTCTACAACTTTTATGTTTGAACCTGGCTCCAGTTTTGACGTTATCAATGACGTTTTGGGCAGACAAGAGAAGATAAGGATTGTCACCAAGTCAAAAGTTGGCCACCCACTTATCAATTAGTCATCAAATCAATAGTTCCTAATTTTGGCCTATAAAAGGAGGCATTTGCCATGCATTTAGGCATCTTGGTTTCCAGATCAAGATCATGCTCTTCCTTTCTTTCTTTGTATTTTTTATAATGTTTATGCTTTGCTTTCATTAATATCAAGTTTATGCCTTTCATTTCCTTTCCTTTACTTAGTTAACTTTTATCTTATTTATGTTTTTATTTTGTTTATTTATTTTTCTTTCTTTCATTATGTCTAGCTAAGTTTGACATACCATTAGTGATATCTCTAACCTTGACATTTGTTATTATCATTGTTTAATCGTTACATTAATATTCCATCTCAAAATTCTCATTTTCTTCTTCTTCTTCTTCTTCTTCTTCTTCTTCTTCTCCTTCTTTTCCTTTATTATTATTATTGTTATTATTACTATTATTATTAGTATCACTACTACTACTATTACTACTACTAGTATTATTATTATTATTATTACTACTACAACTATAACTATTATTATTATTATTATTATTATTATTATTATTATTATTATTATTATTATTATTATTATTCTTGTTATTGTTGCTATTATTATTGTTATTGTTGTTATTACTATTGTTGTTGTTTATAATTTGTACAATTAACCTCCCTGTGGTTTGACCCCGATCTTGTCGGGTTAATTATTACTTCGACACTCCTACACTTGGGAGAAGACATCAATCTTTTCGTCATGTCACACACAAAGGAGGTTTCAATTGGATTATAAATTGTTAATATGATTACATTAGTTATCTTATTTGAATTATGCTAATACATGTAAATATTATTAGGTATTCATGATTATAACTTATGTTAACAACAAATTATATTTTTTTTGTTAAATAATATTTATATAGTCTTATTTATTAAAGGTAGAATAATACTTTCAATTTAACCTATATATACTTTATTTGTATTTATGTTAAGATTAAGCATTCATAATATATAGATTATTCAGAATTCTAACATCTTGTTTATGTTTGATCTTAATTATTTTCAAATGGTATCAGAGTTGGTTTTATGAAACGAGTCTTAATCCTAAACACAATTTCATGGATCTAACTTTATAAATTTTTTAAAGTGAGATTTTGTCTTCCGCTTTTGCAAAATTTGGTATTTCATCAGTTTTTGCAATTATTTTAGTATTTCGTCTTCCTTTTAGCCTTTGCAATTTGGTATTTGCGTTCAATTTTTGCAAATTTGTTTTGTATTTTGGAGTCATCGTATAATTTTGAGAAGATATTTGTTTAGTTTCTGCAATCTTTGCTCAGTTTTTGTAATTTGGTATTTTTTTTCCGTTGCTTTTGCAGTTTGGTTCTCTATAATTGTTGATTATGGCTACTGAAAGAGATGATTCACTTCAATTTGTGAGTGTCAGGTTGGATGGGAAAAACTATTCATATTGAAGCTATGTAATGAGAAATTTTCTTAAGGGTGAGAAGATGTGGGGGTATATTAGTGGAACTTATATGATACCTAAGAGTATTGAGAAGGGGGTGCTTTTTTTATAGATACATGAGAAGCAAATTATGTAAAGATCATTACTTGGATCAACAATTCTGTTGAGCATTCGATAGGTGCGCAGTTGGCGAAGTATGAAATAACAAAAGAGGTTTGGGACCATCTGTAAAGGTTATTCACACAATCAAATTTTACAAAATAATATCAATTAGAGAATGACATAGAGCTTTTCATCAAAAGAATATGAGTATTCAAGAATGTTATTTTACTATAACAAATCTTTTGGATCAATTGGCTCTTATAGAATCGGTAGAATTAAAGGCATGTGATGCTTAAATTGAGAGTAAAGAGTAGCAACAATTGGTATAGTTTTTAACAACACTTCGTAGTGACTTCAAAGGACTTAGAGGTTCAATTCTACATCGTTCTCCATTGCTTTCTGTTGACTCTATTGTCAATAAATTATTCATTGAAGAAATACATCTTCAATCTTATTCTAAAAAGGGAATTCTTTCTGCTTCAAATCCTTTTGTACTAGCAGTACCTTCTAAGCCATTCTCTAATCATTAGAACAAACCTTACATAAAGGTTGGCTTCAATGAGTGTAGTTTATGTAAGTAGAAAAGTCATTAGAAGGCTTAACATTCTAAGTTAAGACAGTAGAATCAAGCTTAAAAGTTTGGTAGTTAGTAACAATCTAATGCTCATAGACGACATCAGGGTTATAAACCACCACACCATAATACTGCAGCAATAGCTTCCCCAAGCTCTATTACTGATCGCAATACTTTGACTGAGCAATTTCAGAAGTTTCTCTCCTTACAACCACAAGCAATGTTTGCTTCTTCTTCCACAAGTCAGTTGCTTCATAGTTCCTCAAGTATGTCACACTCTGAATGGGTCTTAGATTCTAGTGCTTCCTATCATATGTCTCTAGATTCCTCATCTTGTACCTCTGTGTCCCCTTTGTCCTCCATTCCTATTATGACTGTTAATGGCACTCTTATGCCCTTAGCAGTGTTAGTTCTGTTGTCACACCTCACTTGTCTCTCCCTAGTGTTTATCTTATTCCAAAACTCAAATTGAATCTTGCGTTTGTTAGTCAAATTTATGATTCTGGTAATTATTTAGTCATGTTTTTTAGTTTTTTTATTATATACAGGATCTACAATCTTAGAAGTTGATTGGGACAGGCCATAGGGAGAATGGACTATATATTTTGGATAAGTTAAAAGTGCTAGTTGTTGCCGCCGTTGCTGCTACTACTACCGTTAATTTGTCTTCCTTTCATTTGAGTCTTTTATCTTCTAGTTTTTATTTATGGCATTCTTATTTAGGTCATGTTTCGTCTTCTCATTTGAGATTTTTGGCATCCACAGTAGCTTTAGAAATTTAAAAACTTGTGACATTTCTTATTATAGTGGATGTAAACTGGCAAACTTTTCTATTTTACCTTTTAATTAAAGTATTTTTGTTTCTTTTTTACCATTTGATTTGATTCATTTTGATATATGGAGACCTTCTTCTATTGCCATAAAAGGAGGGTCCTGATATTATGTCTCTTTTATTAATGATCATACTCGTTATTGTTGGGTTTATTTAATGAAACATCGTTTAGAATTCTTTGAGATATATGCAACTTTTCAAACTCTTATAAAAACTCAACATTCTACTGTGATCAAATGCTTTAGCTGTGATTTGAGTGGGGAATACACCTCTAATATATTTTATTAGATGGAACCATCCACCAAACTTCATGTACAGATACTCCTAAGCAAAATGGTATTGCTGAAAGAAAACATAGGCACATTGTTGAAACTACTCGTTCTCTCTTGTTATCTACTTTCGTTCCTAGTGAGTTTTAGGGAGAAGTTGTTCTTACTGTGGTAAGTTTGATTAATACAATTCCATCTTCTTATAGTTCGGGTCTATCTCCTTTTAAAAAGTTATATGGGTATATCTCTTATTATTCCTCATTTAAAGTTTTTGGTTGTACTTGTTTCGTTCTTCGTCCTCATATAGAACGCAGTAAGTTATCCTCTCGATCCGTTATTTGTGTCTTTCTAGGTTATGGTAAAGGTAAAAAGGGGTATTGTTATTTTGATTCAATAACTCAAAAACTTTATGAGTCTCGTCATGTTGTCTTTCTTGAGTATATATCTTTTTTTTCTATTTCATTCACTACTCATAACCTGATTAAATATGATATTATTCATTAGATCCCTTTTCTGAGGATTCTAGTAATGATACCTCTCCCCATGTTCGATCAATTTGTACTCATAACTCTATAGGTACTGGTATTGGTACTTTACTCTCTAGCACACCTGAAGCTCTATTCTTATCTATAGCTCCTCAAGCTTCATCTGAGATTATGGATCCACCTTCATGTTAGTTCATCCACATTCATAAGTCCACAAAACTATTAAATTTTGCTTATTCTTGTTATTCTTCATCATTTACTTTCTTTTTAGCTTTTATTCATTGTCTCTATGAGCCATCTTTTTATAAAGAGGCAATTCTTGATCCACTTTAACAGCAAGCTATGGATGAGGAACTTTCTACTTTGCATAAGACAGATACTTGGGATTTGATTCCTCTACCTGCTAGCAAGAGTGTTGTTGGTTGTCATTGAGTGTATAAGATCAAGACTAATTCTAATGGGTCTATTGAGCAATATAAAGCTAGGCTGGTTACAAAAGGATACTCTCAATAGTATGGTATGGATTATGAGAAGACATTTATCCCAGTTTCAAAAATGACTACTATTCATACTCTTATTATTGTAACTTCAATTTGTCAGTGCATATTTCTCAGCTTGATGTTAAAAATACCTTCTTGAATGGAGATCTTCAAGAAGAAGTTTATATGGCACCCCCTCCTAGTATTTCACATGACTCTAGATATGTTTGTAAGCTTTAAAAAAGCATTATATGGTGTTAAACAAGCACCCTGTGCTTGGTTTGAGAAATTCTCTATTGTGATCTGATCTCTTCGCTTTATTTCTAGTAGTCATGATTCTGTTTTTTTTATAAGTGCATTGATACAGGTCGTATCATTTTATCTTTATATGTTGATGACATGATTATTACTAATGATGACATTGATGGTATTTCAGTTTTAAAGACAGAGTTGGTTAGACGATTTAAAATGAAGGATTTGGGTTATCTTCGATATTTCCTAGGTATTGAGGTAGCATACTCACCTAGAGGTTACCTTCTTTCTCAGTCCAAATATGTTGCAGATATTCTTGAGTGGCTAGACTCACTAATAACAAGACTGTAGATAACCCATTAAGGTTAACACAAGGTACTCTTCTTTTAATGGTTTACCTTTAATAGATCCTACTTTATACTGTACTATTGTTGGGAGTTTGGTATATCTCACCATTACTCGTCTAGATATTGCATATGTTATTCATGTTGTTAGTCAATTTATTGTTTCTCCTATAATTGTTCACTGGGCAGCTGTTCTTTGTATTTTGTGATATCTTCAGAGTACAGTTTTTCAGAGTCTTTTACTTTTATCCACCTCTTCAATGGAGTTGCATGCATACTGACACGACGAAAAGATTGATGTCTTCTCCCAAGTGCAGGAGTGTCGAAGTAATAAATAACCCGGCAAGACCGGTGTCGAACCACAGGGAGGTTATTTGTACAAATTATAAATAACAATAATAAAACAACAATAACAACAACAACAATAGTAATAATAATAATAATAATAGTAGTAGTAGTAGTAGTAGTAGTAGTAGTAGTAATAATAATAATAATAATAATAATAATAAAGAAAGAGAAGAAGAAGAAGATGATGATAAGAAAGAGAAGAAGAAGAAGATGATGATGATGAGAACTTAGAGATGAAATATTAATGTAAGGATTAAGCAATAATAATAACAAATGTCAAGGTTAGAGGTTCCACTAATGGTATATCAAACAAGTATAGTATAAACTCTTATTATTGAATTGGAAACCACACACAAAGGAGGTTCCAATCAGATTATATATTGTTAACATAATTACATTAGTCATCTTATTCAATTAATGCTAATACTTGTAAATTTCATCAAGCATTCATGATTATAACTTATGTTAACAACAAATCAAGTTCCTTTCATAGCTCAGGTGTCGGTTATACCATACATTATGGGCTATGAAAGTGCCAAGCATTTGTTGTACCAAGTGTTATACAACATAAATCAAGATTAGTCATTTAACAAGCAAAGTATTAAAGAGTGAACAAGATAACAAATATAAAACATGTTAGTACCAAACATTAAAGTCCATATTAAGTTTACATTATACTTATTCTCACACCATTAGTGTAACCTTTTCACCTTGACATAATTAACTTAGCTAGACATAATGAAAGAAAGGAAAACAAATAAACTAAATAAGAACATAAAAGTTAACTAAGTAAAGGAAAGGAAATGAAAGGCATAAACTTGATATTAATGAAAGTAAAGCATAAACATTACAAAAAATACAAAGAGAGAAAAGAAGAGCATGATCTTGATCTGGAAACCAAGATGCCTAAATGCATGGCAAATGCCTCCTTTTATAGGCCAAAATTGGGAACTATTGATTTGATGACTAATTGATAAGTGGGTGGCCAACTTTTGACTTGGTGACAATCCTTATCTTCTCTTGTCTGCCCAAAACATCATTGATAACGTCAAAATTGGAGCCAGTTGCAAACATGAAAGTTGTAGGCCTATGTCTCATCTTTCTTGTGTAAAAACTTCAGCTCATTTGGACTTCTAGAACTCCAGATATGGCCAAAATACCGAACAGTACTCGGGCTGGAAGACAGATTCGGGCTTCTTTGTTGTTGCTACAATTTGGACTTGATAATGGCCTTTTTAAATCTTGGGCTCCATATGAAAGTTGTAGGCCTATGTCTTATCTTTCCATCCATATAAATTGGACCTAAATCTGAGATCTGTAGCTCCAGATATGACCCAATTACCGAATAGTATTCCGGTTTGGATTGCACCGACATCTCTTTTCTAAGTTTGACCATCTCTTTATCCATGCAATTTAAGTTCTTCAAGTCATCAATCAATCCTTTCATTTATGTGATAGGCTTGCATTAAAAATAGACATTTACCACAAATTATAGGTATCTTATATTATTAGATACATTATTATAAAACATATTTTAGTTAAGGAGTTATTGATACTTCAAGTGCAAAATGATGATATAAAACCATGATAAAAATGCACTTTTAAGTACTAATCACATACTCTGATGTTGATCATAGTAGTGATCCCACTGATCGCAAGTCTGTTACTGGGTTCTGTATCTTTTTAAGTGATTATCTTATTTCATAGAAAAGAAAGAAATAATGTATTGTTTCTCAATCATCCACCAAAGCAGAATATCGTGCCATGACATCTACTACCAAAGAGATTGTTTGATTACGTTGGTTACTTGCTAATATGAGAGTTTCCTTTTCTCATCCTACTCCTATGTATTATGACAACCAGAGTTCTATTCAGATTGCTCACAACTCGGTTTTTCATGAGCGAACTTGGCACATTGAGAATGATTGTCATCTTACTCATCATCATCTCAAGAATGGCACCATTGCTTTACCTTTTGTTCCTTCTTCCTTGTAGATTGAAGATTTCTTTACTAAGGCACATTCCATTTCTTGTTTTTATTTTTTGGTTGGCAATTTCACACCTTTAATAACACAAGTGTCTGTTATACTTTATGATTAGGCTTTGAAAGTGCCAAGTATTTGTTGTACCAAGTGTTATACAACACAAATCTAGCTTAAATATTTAACAAGCAAAGTATTAAAAGTGAAAAAGATAACAAATACAATACATGTTACTAACAAACATTAAAGTCCATGTTGAGTTTACACTATACTTATTCTTACACCATTAGTGTAACCTTTTCACCTTAATATAATAAACTTAACTAAACATAATAAAATAAGAGGAACATAAATAAAAAATATAAGAACATAAATAAAATATAAGTTAACTAAGTAAAGCAAAGAAAATAAAAAGCATAAACGAGAGATTAATGAAAGTATACCATGAAATAAAACTTAAATATTACAAGAATATAAAGAAAGAAGTAAAAAACATAATCTTAATCTGAAAATCAAGATGCCTAAATACATAGCAAATGCCTCATTTTATAGGCCAAAATTGAAAACTTTGATTTATTGACTAATTGTTGAGTGAGTAGCCAACTCTTGACCCATGACAATTCTTATCTTCTTGTTTGAATACAAGTCATCGCTAACATCAGAATTTGAACAAGCTTAAATCATGAAAGTTCTAGGAAATTATCTCAGCTTTTTAGAAAACAAAATTAAGGTTATTTGACTTCTAGAACTCGAGATGTAGGCTAAACACTGAACAATATCTAGGCTATAGGATAGATTTGGACTTCTCTGTTGTTGTTAAGATTTGAACTTCCAAATAGTAGAATTGAGTCTTTCCTTCCTATAAATATTTTAGGCCTATATCTTAACTTTTCATCCATATAGAGCAAACTTAAATCCAAGATCTACAACTCCAGATATGACCTAATGACCGAATAATATTCCTGTTTGGGTTGAACCAACATTTCTTTTCTAAGTTTGGCTCTTTCTTTGTCCTTTTAATTTCAGTACTTAAACTCATCAATCAATCTTTTCATCTATATGATAGATATGTATTTAAGATGAATATTTATCATAAATTAAAAGTATCTTATGGTATTAGACTTGTTATCATAAAACATGTTTTAGTTAAGAAGTTATTTATACTTTAAGTGCAAAATGATGATATAAAATCTTGATAAAGATGCACTTTTAGGTACTAATCAGCCAATAATAATACAGGTTCTTCAAAATCAATTTTTTTCTTAGGAAAGTTAATATTTTTATCCTCAAATTTATACTGTGAACAATCTAAGGCAAAATGACCATACTCTTTACAATTAAAACAATGTATGTTTGTATTATTATTCCTCCAATTTGAATATCCTCCACAACTTCTTCCTCTACTTCTGTCATAGCCTCTAAAATTAAAATTTTAATTTTATGCTTTATAAGATTCTTGATTTCTAAATGATCTTCCTCTTCTTCCTCTTTTATGGAAGAACCTTCCTCTTTTAAATACTCCAATGCTAGATTCATTAACAATCTTTATGGTTAATTTTATCTACAATGATTATTCAAGAGATCTTCCTTCTCCTCTTCTATCAATTTTCTGCTCATGAGCTTGGAGAGATCCCATTAATTCTTTTACTGTCAAATTTTTCAAATTTTTTTATTCTTCAATTGCTACAACCACATGATAAAACATTGAATCTAGAGACCTCATAATTTTCTCCATCACCCAAACATCATCAATATTCTCACCATTCCTTTATATATGGTGAACCAAAGAGATTACTTTTGTAAAGTAATCTGAAACTATCTCATTACTTTATTCAACTTCTCAAAGTCTCCTTTCAATGCTTACAATTGTACCTTTTTTGTATTTTCAACTCCAATATAAGTCTTATTAAGCATTTTCTATGCCTCATTTGATATCTTTATTGGTGCCACCATCTTAAGAGTTGCTTCATCAAGTCCTTAATAAATCATGAATAAAGCCTTATTATCCTTTTTTTTAATTGTCTTAATGTTTGTCTTTCTACATTACTCATTGTTGTCTTTTCTTTTGTTGATTCTGGTTCAGTATAGTCATCTTTAACTAACTCTCATAACTCTTGCAATCTTAGTAGTGCCTTGTATTAAATACACCACATATCATAGTTTGGTTTGGTAAAATAGAGAATATAAAACTAAGAATTGTTATTGTTAGAAGCCATATATACTCTTAAGCTCTGATACCAAATTTGTTAGAAAAAAATAACAGAATAGAGACAGGGTTATTACTCACACAATTTTAATGGAATCCAATATACTAAATAACGGTACTTTCACACCTTTCATTATCAAATCCACACACACACACATTATAAAATATCTTTTACAATCTTTAGAGTACTTAATTAATATTAGACTCTTCAATACTTACTTTAAATTTATTTCTATATTCAGTTTTTCAGAGTCTCAATCTAGGTGAGTTAAAACCAACTTCTGTAATTCTCTTACTTGCTGATAGATCTATAAAAGTTTCTAGAGGAATAGTTGAAGATGTGTTAGTATAAGTGGATAAATTCATTTATCCCGTGGATTTTATTGTCTTAGACACACAACCTGTTGAAGCATGTAATTCATTTCCTGTTATTTTAGGATGTTCATTAATTCTAAGAATGGACTAATAAAGCTATCACTTGAAAACATAACATTGAAGATGAATATTTTCAACATTTGCAAGCAACCTGAAGATAATAATGATTTACAAGAAATAGACATATTGAAGAATTATTTTATGATCAATTTAAATTGAGTTTGATGAAACTAAAGAATTAAAAATGATTTATTCTTAAGAAGAAAATAAGAACTAGAAAGGCATCGAAAATGTTGATATGAATCATTTATCAAAATTGATAATAGATTCGACATCTGATATCTAGTCAATCGATTATTACTTTCCTAACAAATCCATACTTTCTCTTTGTCCAATGTCTTGGTTTGCTAATCATATCAATTTTTTTTCTTTAGGAGATTTGTCAACTCATTAAAGTACCCAAGATAAAAGAAAGTTTTTGAACGAAGTAAAGAATTTTTATTAGGAAGACCCTTACTTATTCAAATATTATCCTAATTAAATATTTCAAAGATGCATTCTTGATAATGGGGTAAGTAGTATTGTTAAATTTTATCATTTTAAGGCATGTAGGGGTCATTTCTTATAAAAAAACAACTGTAAAAATTTTACAAAATAGATTTTATTGACTTACCATGTTCAAGGACAAGCATGCATTCTGCAAAACTAATGAAAATTATCAAAAAGTTGATACTAGTCAAAAAACTTTTCTATATAATTCTCGACTCTATTTATTTCCTGGAAAGTAAAGATCAAGATAGAGCGGTCCATTCATTGAGAAATATATGTTTCCTTATAAGGCTTTTGATATTGAGAGTCCAAATAATGACAATGTTTTTAAGGTAAATGGACATCATTTAAAAGCTTACTTTGATAATTTTTCTAGTAAAAATGAATCCATTGGTTTGAATGATCCTATAGATAAAGGTTGATTATTTTATTTTTCTCACATTGTTTTTGTATTTCTTTTTTTGGTGTGTGACTCTTATTTTGCTAGTTTTTTTCACCCTAGTTAAATCACGAATAACAGTGCTCTGTAACTCTTAAGTCAATTCTTTTTGTTTCCCATGATAACTGATATCTATGTATATATTTATACAATTCTTTACTCTTTCTCCCTTCTTTGAATCTCTTCTCTAATTCTTATTTGAAAATGGATACTACTGTTAAAAAATTAAAAAAATATTTTCCCACTCTACCTCAAAATAAGATTACAAAAATTTACTATACTAGGAGTGCAAGATTGAGGTTGTTAATAAATCATGGAATTCCTGAAGATATTCACTAGATGATTGAAGCAAAGGTCCCATGTGAGTCTTCCAATTCTTTGATTTCATACATGTCAAGGATAGGTGAAAGCACTTTTGCAAAGAAACGTCATGCAAAATGACTGAAAGTCTATCATCAATGTGCTAGATGGACTTGTAATGCACAATATTATTTTTTAAGAATGATATCTATAAATTATAAAGATAAAATACAACTCATTAAGGATGGTCTAAGTAAGGAGTCTTTAGATAATCTTCTATTAACTCTTGAGACGCATCCTAGTGAAAATGTGCATCATGCAATTCATGAGTTATGACCCTATTTTCATAAAAAAAACATGACCAACTTAGTCTTGGATATCTGATTATAAAAAACCCTCTTTGCCAGTTTTTAAGAAAACCGGATGAGAAGCCTATCCCCGACCTGCAGAGAGCATTTAAGTCGTTCTTAGATGTAAAACCAAGGGAAGATGTGAGTCATAATCACAACTACAATTTAAGTCTTAGTTTATAAAAATTTATGTCTTTTAGTTTTATTATTAGCATAATATTTTGTTTTATTATTTCTTATATTTGTTTAAGTGTGTTTAAGGATTATCAGTGTTCGTTACTTTAGGTGATGTCTTATATACTCTACCTTTGTACCTTAGAACATTAAGGACAATGTCTTATTTTGATTAGGGAGAGAGGGTAGTAATTGATATAAAAAAATTAACTAATTATGTTTTCTATTTCATAAATCATTTGCAAAACTATTGTTACTAGGATGATAGAGTAAAGGAGTTCTGTTGTTGAAATAACTCTTGAGATGCATCTTAGTAAACATTCTCAACAAGGTCTATCATAATATTTCTTAAAATATTCAGGTTTACAAACTCTCATATTGTTATCATTTAATTCTATTAATATACTCATTCAACAAGTATTCTTAAACCTTTATTTTCATAAATACACTTTAACATATGATTATGTGATGTAACCATATTATTCAATAGTTTCACCTATATTTACCTAATATTTTATCCATGTTTTATATGTAAAATGCCTTGATATTCTTTATTTTATGTTTTGAAGGCACTTTTGGATGAAAAATGCAAAAAAGAGTAAATTGGAGATAATTGACATATTTGACGTTTAGTTGATGTTTTGTGCAGAGCATGAGTTCTAGAGATCGAAATGAAGTAATTATAGTGGCACTAAAAAGCTAACATCCATACCTTTCTGGAAATATAATGCAAGAAAAATAAAAAGAGAAAGATCATGGAAATCACATCCTTCAAAGTCAAATCTCGCATTCTACCACTATTGATCTTTGTCTATTCAAAATTCAATATCTAGAGCTATAGAATTCCAATTTATGCAAACTCAATTTTCTTGGATTCCTGACTCAAAGGTCTATAAAATTTCCAAATTTCATCCAAAAATGATTCATATGAGGGAGATATAATTTTTCAAAGATAACAATTGAATTCTACCAGCAATCAGATTTCGTGAAGAAATGAGTCCAAATTACGTTTTGAAGCTTCTAAATCATCATCCAAGTTTTTATATTAGCAATTTAGCTCCTATAAGTCAGATCTTGAAGATTTCATGTCAGGCTATTTCTCTTTTTTAGGGAAAATAGTTATTGAAGTACTTAAATGTCAATTGTCAACTTAAGGGAGGACTACTTTGTAAATTAGGAACTAGGGTTTCTTAACATATAAAAAGAAAGAGAGAGGGGAGAGAAAGGAGGCAGCAACCAGAAGTTAAGAAACACAAATTCTCTCCTCTACAAACCCCAAAAAAACCATGCTCTCTTCATTCTTTAAGACTAGTTGTTCAATAGTTATGCAAGGCTAAGCTCTTTTCTTGGTTGTAAGGACACAACAAACCTTCGAATTTGAAGAACCGTGAGATTTATTCTTTCTTTTATTTTCAGTTTATATTATGAATGAGTATGATTATTTTTCTATGCATATTTTCTATGATTATTGTTGATAATTGCTAGAGCGCATCTCTAAATTATTATTGTGAACAATTTATTGCTAAGTTTGATATCAAAATTGGAGTTGTGATGTATGAACTTGTGAAGCAACTAAGCTTGATAATTATGGTGGAACTACATTATTAAACTTAGGGAGAACACTCAAATATCTAGTTCTTAGGGCTGCCATTGAACTAAATCATTAATGCGGACATTGTGATTGTTTGTTGGTTAGGGTTAATTATAAGGCGGATTTGTTAATTAACCAACATTAAGAAAAGATAAAAATTCAGAATATAAATTGTAGTTTTGTTTCAAGGATCGGTTTTAATTTCTGTTGGTGGATATGTGTTTGCAACCAAGGTTTGTTTTCTTGATAAATTTCAATTTCAATTGATTTTATTTGCTAGTTTAATTTCTTTCATAGTTTAGATCATCACAAATCAAAACCCCCCAATTGCATAACGTATAGCATAAAAATCTGAACTAAATCTTCCTTGTGGGATCGACCCCTTGTTTGCTCTATACTATCTTTTGTGTTGTGTTTTAAACTAAGGTAATTAATTTGTGTGATCGCGACATCACAACATTTTAAGTTGCAGATTGGATTATTAAATTATTTATGTTCTTTTGTTAAAGATAACAACTAAGAAAAATGGATAGTATATAATTTGTAAAATAATAATAATAATAATAAAAATATAAATAATAAAAATATAAATAAGTTTGATTTCCTAGCCTCCCTAATCAAAGCAATTAAGCTTGAAGGGATATTTTAACATCTAATACCCTAAAATCAACTGACTTGGGAGCTATTTGTCCAATGCTTGTTACATGGATTGAGGAGAAAAATTTAAGGGAATCAAACATTGCACTATCTACATATTTATATCTACAACCTAAGTTATTAAGCTCGAAGGGGTGTCTCAACACTTAATGCCCTAAGACCAACTAGTATAAGAGTCATTAATGGAAAGCTCATTACATGGGTTAAAGATGCATTGTATTATATGTATATATATTAAAAAAAATGATAATAATCCCAACCCAAAAAAGTTAACCTTAAACATTAGAAGAAAATTTTGTTTTTATCCAAGTAAAGTCTCATAATTATATGTTGATATATTGAGTATAAAAGAAAGGTTTATTAATATCCTGCTAAAAAGGTATTGAATAGATATATAAATTTAATCAAAGTTTGTTTATCTAAATGGATTAATGAAAGTTGAATGATGAATGCCTTGTTTTGTGGAACTTGCAAATTGGTTTTTCTATTTTATCGCTTTTATTACTAGGGACTAGTGATAAGCTGGTTGGGGGTGTGATTAGTACTTAAAAGTGCATTTTTATAATGGTTTTATATTAGTATTTTGCATTTGAAGTATCAATAACTCATTAATTAAAGCATGTTTTATAATAACAAGTCTGATACTATAAGATATTGATACGACCAAAAGATTGATGTCTTCTCTCAACTACAAGGAGGTTAATTGTATAAATTATAAACAACAACAACAACAACAATAGAAGAAGAAGAAGAAGTTGATGAGAACTTTGATATGAAAGCTCAATGTAAGGATTAAACAATGATAAAAACAAATATCAAGGTTAGAGGATCTACTAATGGTATTTCAAACAAGTATAGTATGAACTCTTATTGGTCGTGTCAAGGAGATATGCATTTCTAAATACTTGAGAAGATTAATGACAATATATACAAAATAGATCTAAAAGGTGAGTATTATGTTAGCGTTACTTTCAATATTTTTAATATCTCTTGTAGGTGACAATTCAATGTTGAATTCTTTTGAGGATAAAAGAGATGATACAAATCAGCTCACTAACATAAAAGATGGTGAAAATAAACAAGCATACCACATAATCCTTTAGAGTTACCAATTAAGTCAATTACAGGGTTATTGGCCAACAAGATTAAAGAGGTATTGATTGGGCTGATTCAAGATATTGAGGCTAATGCAAGTGCTCAGATTTCAAAAAAGATGAACATACTTTGATTAATGTAAGCAACAAAGAAGATGGTAATGAGATTTAAATAATATTTGGAATAAAAAAAGGTAGGCAACAGATGTTGGATTTTCTTGAATTGTAAAGTTTTTATAGAGCAAACACAAGGTTGGTAGCCTCTCTTTTTAAAGATGGTTTTGGTTGCATGCTTGCATTGACTTTTGAGCTTTGTTATTTTAATTGTTATAAAACTTAATTTATTGTATTTATGGACTTATGTTTAGACTATTAAGGTCTTTGGCACTATAAATACTCTTTTGAAAGGGAGTGTAAGGATTTCAGACCTTGATGAATGAAATTATATATATGTATTTAAGAGTATTCTCCTACTTTAGTTCTTTAATGAATTGAATCAACTTATCAAAAAACAATTGTTTTCATAGAGTCATCCTATACTTCTTGTTTGCAAATCTCTATTCATTGGGTTGGGGTTTCAGATTTCAATAGGTTTAAGATAATATATATATCACACTAGAAAACCTGATTTCTTAATGTTCTGAGAGTTGTATCATTTGTGTGTGGGTTACATGATTGTGTGATTACGAGATTCACATCATATTATCTTTAAAAACATGTTTAATCTATACCTCCTGTTTTATAAATATGTCTTTGTCTTTATCTCTTCAACCAACTAGATTTTTATCTTCATTGCCTTCATCCCTTCTATCTTAAGATAATAATTAAACACTATATTAGAGGTGCCAATGGAACCAATTATAAGGGCAAGGGGTTAAAAGATTAAAGAGACATTCAATTGGCATATTCAATATATTTGAGCCAATGAAAGTTGCAAGATTTCTAACAAAGAATGCATAAAGCTTTAATTAATGTGATCTATGTAAAGACAATGAGATCCTTATTAGGCTTAAAGCATTCAGTAGCCTTGGCAGTATAGGGAGAAGCAGCAATAACTTATATTTCCTTTTATTTTGAGGATTTTTTTGGCAAGGATTTATTATTATTCAAGAACATTAAAGGTTGTTTTGAGATTATTTTTCTAATGTACAATCTTACTCTAACAAGTAAATTCTTTTATCTAACTATTGAATCAAGCTAAAAATATTTCCACAAATTCTAAAGGCTTTTTTTATTATTGGGTTAGAATTTCATAACAATTAGAAATCAAAAAGGTCTTAAGGTAAAGCTTAGAAGCTACTATACAAGAGTTATATTATTTTTCTACTTGGTTTAAGATTTTTTTTTATTCTATTTAGAACTCTTTTATTATTTTTCCAGTTTTGTTTAGGATCTTTTACATAGTACTTATATTTTTTTTTTAGACTTTGTTTTATTTTAGAATAATATTGTTTGTGTAAGAGGTTACCGATACTCTTGGTTCTTTAATGAACTTTTTAGGACTTATAAAAAAAATTAATTGTCTTTATGTCGTTATTTCTTATACCTTCAGTTCTTGATTCTTTATAATTCAATGGTAGAGGTTTTTTATCCAATAACTCTAGTTTCTTAGTTCAGGTAATCATTGGATTGCGTTTTTATCAATCTAATTTAAATTTTCTTAGGTTGTGTTTATCTTGTTTGTGGGTTATAAGGATTTTACCCTCTAGGTTCGTATTACTTTAACTCACTAGTTTCTCAGTGTAATTATTATCTTTTTATCAAGAATGTTTTAAGTTGGATATTTAAACATATAGTATGTTTATTATGTCAAATTATATTTGTTCTCAACATTATAATTATTGATTCTTTAAATGAGATTTAAAACTATTTTGAAATCTCTTTCCACCTTATGCAAAGATTTCATAATCAATACTATTTGAGAATAGATGAAACACTTTTTTCTAATTTATCTAGGATGGTGCATCATCTCTTGATCATTTAAAAACTTTCACATAATTCATGTTATACTCAATATCACTTTGTTTGTTACCTTATTAAAGCAACTTTTAGTTAGGATCAAAATATAGCATTACCTATATAAGATAACTTAGTGATCTCAAGTTTGGATTAGTTAAACAACTGTCACGTGAATCTTTTTATAGACACAAATAATCTCTTCATATAACATCTTCATACAGGTCAGTTTATTATACATGTCATACAACAATCACTTATATATTAATTCTAGGTATCTTTCAGACATTAGTTTATAAGAATAATGACTTCTTTTAATAATAGAAAGGGCACATACAAGTCTCAATAATTCTAATTAATATATAGTCTTAATAAAGCATCCCCTAAATGTTTTTAGAAATAATGCTTTGATATAATAGAAATCTCATAATTATAACTACTTTATAATTTTCTTTGCAAAATATGTTTTAGAACAATGACTTTATCTTTACTTTATGCTAATTAATTAAAAATAAATTATTAATAAAAATAAATAAATTTTTATTAATAATAAATATAATTTTAT
The DNA here is from genome assembly GCA_026413675.1 of Populus pruinosa. NCBI lineage: Eukaryota > Viridiplantae > Streptophyta > Magnoliopsida > Malpighiales > Salicaceae > Populus > Populus pruinosa. Next base: position 4,496,763 of record CM048594.1, read on the forward strand.
GTAAACAAAATTATTGTTACTTATAACTAACTAATTGACTATAATTATAAAGCAAATAATTCTTTAAAATGATAAATGCTCAAAACACTTTATTTCGTAGGATGATGATAAGCGTGTTCAACTTATTAACAGAAAACAAAAAAAGGTAATGTTTTTACTATGTATTACCTCACAAAATATTATTCATTACAATAATGATTTTTTTAACTTTTTTCTTGATTTATGTTTTTTTTTCTAACTTCATCCTTTAATATTTTCTTTATTAGATATTGTGCTATATGATTTATTACCATTTACTTTCTCTATAATTATCTCAATCTCATGACCTATGTTTTTGGTTTTGCGGGTTAACCCGATGAACTCATGTTTTTTTCTTTTTCTTTTTAATTAGAAGTTTTTTCAACTTTATCTTTCAACATTGGTTGATTAAGAATTATACTTCATGATTTGTTTCAACTTACTTTCTACAAGGTTATCATGGTCTCATGACTTAGGTCACTAGTTTCACTAGTTAACTCGAGTAAACTTGGGTAGTTTTATTATGTCCTTTTTTAGATTTAATTTTTTTTCAATTTCATCATTTAGTATTGGGTTTATTGAGATTAAGCTTTAAAATTTATTTCTATTTGTTTTCTATATAGTTATCATAATCTAAGGACTTGAGTCATGGTTTAACAAGTTAACCTAAGTTGAATCTAATTTTTTTTTAGTTTACTTTCTGTAAGGTTATTCCTATGACCTAAGTTATAAGTTTAGTGAATTAACCTGAATTGACTCGGGTTATTTTTGTCCTTATTTAATTGATTTTTAATTTTATTATTCAATATTGGATTAAATGAAAATTAGGCTTTATAATTTGTTTTAAGTTATTTTTTATATGGTTATTCTGATTTCATAACCTAAATCATGGATTTGACAGTTTCACTTTACTGTTTTTTCAAAAAACATTTCTCAATTTCATTCTTTAATATTGTGTTATTTGAAAATTAAGCTTTATAATTTGTTTTGATTCACTTTCAATGAGTTATTCATGTTTAATGACCTAGGTTATGAATTTGGTAGGTTAACACAAGTTAACTTTAACTCATGTATTTTTTTCAGTTTACTTTCTATGAGATTATCTTGATCTTATGGGTTTGATGAGGGTTAACTGAGTTTTTTTACATTTTATTTTGCATTGAACTTCTTTTTTTAATTTTATCATTTAACATTAAGTTGATAGGAAAATAGGCTTCATAATTTTTTTATTTACTTTTTATAGGGTTATCATGGTCTTATAACCTAAGTCATGAGTTTAATATGTTAACTGAAGTTGACTTAAGTCATTTTTTAAATTAGTTTTTTTCTTCAATTTAATCTTTCAATATTGAGTTATTTAGGAATTGAGTTTCATAATTAGTTTGATTTGCTTTATATAGGGTTACCATGATTTTATAACTAGGATTACGGATTTGGTAGGATATTCTAGGTCAATCAAACTTGTTTCCCTCTCAATATCTATAAGAAGATGTTGTCTTGAGTTTTTATAATCAAACTATGTTTTTACTAATTGTTTGGGTTGCCTTTAGAACTATCAAGTCACATTAAGTAAATCTTCGCATAGTTTTTTTTCTATTAGAAGACATTAACAATGCCTGGATATTTTTTTATGTTAAAAAAATTAATCATATCAGTTGTGAAGCCCAACCCAAGGTTCTAGTCCATAACTATATATAAGCACCAATTAGTTAAAAACTAAGGATTAACAATTGTACCATCAATACAATACTAATAATAATATTATAACATATGTTAATATTATTATATAATTCCTAGTTCATATTTAATTAAAACATAATGAATAACATTAATTAAATTGTGAAAAAAATATTTATTTTTATAAATCATGATCCAAACATCATAATCACATGGTCACGTAACCCACAACGAATATAATAGTATCCCTGAGAAAATTGAATAATCAGGTTTAGTTGAAATTTGACTCAAAGTTAACATGTAACTAAGAATTAAAGGTTTAGATTATTGTGATTGACACAACAAGAATAGTTATACCTTGATAAGTCGAATTTACTCTTTATCCCAACAAAGAAAAAGAAGTTTGCTCAAGTAAAACTGAATTTCATTAATGTCTAAAGGCTACCTCAAATTTGCAGTAAAACAAAACATAATATAGTACAAAAATAATAACCTTAATGGTCCCATATTGTGTTGCAAACCAATAAGCCTTAACTAAAATTCAGCCAAGCATAAGCTTAATGTCTAAAACAAATTTAAACATTGATTTAGGGCAAAAACACACCCAACATAAATAAAAGCCCAAAAACTAAAATATAATTATCATAAATATTAATTAAAATAATAAATAAACCTTTATAAATTTTCAAATTAATACAAGTTATCAAAACAACCTTAAAATTTTATCCTTTTATCGGATTCCTTGTAGCTGAATCCGAAACTTGTAGATGAAATAATGTTTCTTTGTGTCGTTCATTAATCCTCTTTCCTTGCTTGAAAGAAATTGTCTTGAAAACTGAAGTTTTTTTTTTCTTTATCTAACTGAAAGTATGTCCTAAAAAATAAAAAGGAAAGTAATATAAATATCTTATTTAAATAGCCTTCTATAATATCTTTTTTTAAGCAAGGATACCCTGTAAAATAAGGAAAAGAATAACAAAAGAATTCCAAGCCTTCTTGCTATCAGGTACATTTTGTAATGGATATGGAATTCTTGCAAGCTATGGATAATAATTGCTTTCACAAATGTCTTTCACAAATATCTTGACATGAAATCCTTGTAAAATAGTTAAGTAAATAGTTGACACATGTGCTTTCAAAAGCATTAAACAATCCTTGTATTGACTAGAATCCATAATACAACAGGAAAAAATGTTTTCTCAATTTTTGTATATTTTTGACAGATTTGAATCCTTATTTCAAACACATTGGAATCAATATATTGCCACAAAGGTATGAATGCCTGCTTTCCAACCTTATTGAAATCTTAGCAAAATTATATTTTTAACTCTAGATATATTCCAAACAATAGATGAAGGTCCAAATAAAAAGATTTGACATGATTGGTGAAATAGTATCTCTCTCCAAAAAAGCATGTTTTTTTTATTGCCACACAAAGAAAATATTTTGTTGCGAATGAACAAGATATTGAGGAATTGTCCATACATAAAATCATAATTCTTGATACGGGCCTTTTCCACTTAAAAAGGAATCTTTCATTCCAATAAAAGTAGAAATAATGTAGATTATTTAAGAATCGAAGTCGATTTGCTTTATAAAAAGAAGATATCAATGAACTTCTATGAAATAGTTTCACGGGATTCGACCAATTGTCTTGATCATGGGATATCATTGAGAAAGAGAAATTCATGTTATCAAAAGATTTCCTGCGATTATTTCTAGTATGGAATGAGTCAACCATCCATTTTAGTATCTTATTGAACAAAAATGGTGATATTGTTCCTCCAACAATAAATGAAGGTCCAAATAGAAAGATTTGATATGATTCATCTAGTAACTTCAATCATCTGAAATAATTCATTTCTAAACTTTGATTAACTTGAAATATTAACCTAATGTATAAAAAAAATCTATAAAATCATGTAAGAATCTTATCTTAATCCAATAATTGAGTCAAAATTTATGTTCGATAGCATAAAACTAGATAGTAAAAAAATTACACCAAAATATAAATATAACCTTACCTGAATCATACCAAATCAAATTAATGTTTTTTCTTCTATTAGTTTCCTATTTATGCACAAAATGAAGGGTGTGTATAGAAATGCATTTCAATTTGCCTTTTAAAATACTTTGTAAGTTGCTTCTCATATGAAAAAATATCAAATTAATTTTTTAAATGTTGTCTGATTGTTTTGATATGTTAATATTAAAAAATATGAAAAAATATTTTAATATATTTTCAATTAAAAACATTTTTTAAAATCCACATCGCATTACCAAACACATATAAAAAAATTAAATAATATAAAATAAGTCTTAAATCATTCTTCACTATTAATATTAGTAGCAAAAATGTTCTTTTGTGTTTTTTCCCCTATTTTTACTTTGAGTTTTTTTTTTCTCAATTTCATTCTTAACTTTTTTAATTAGTTTTCTAAATTATTTTTAAACCAGCCCAGCCAAGTCAACAGGTCATATCAGAGTAAATTCCATAAGTTTAATAGGGTTAGATAAAAAGTTAGATTAATAGATTTTTTTTCTTTCAATTTCTTTATTTTTTCTCACTTTTATCTTTAAAATTTTTTTATTAATTATCTAGATTTTTTTTTTGATTAATCAAGTCAACTGTATCATGTTAGGATAAATTATACATGTTTAATTTTGAACTAAATAAAAAGTTAAATAAAAAAATTTTAAAATTGATTTTTGAAATTAAATTTAATAATAATATAAAATAATTTTATATAGCTTGAATTTTTTTTATTTGACTTGATACGTGAACATGTAAACTAGGACAATCCTACATTAGATAATAGTTGATGAAACGATTAACTTTGGCTTCCTTGTTTTTTTAAGAAATATTATCATTGCTTTAGGTTTTTTTTACTTCTATAGATATAGATAAAAAGATTCATAAAATCTAACAAATTTTAATATTTAAAAAAAATTATGGAACAAAAATGGATTTTGAAATTTTAATTTATCCTTCTTGATACTTCCATTAACCTCACACAAAACTAAAAACAATTCTACAACATAAAGGAAATCCAAAAGAATATGATGTGCTAAAATTTTACAAAGTCATATGATATATGCTTTAAAAATAAAAATAATTTTATTCTTCATCACTGGCTGCGTTTCTCTCGCGACCGAATCACCCCCTCAAGAAACCACAACGCCACCCCACCCCACCCCCACCCCCCCGCGGCCGCTTAGCACCGATAACATTCAGACAACTGTACTGTATTTTATTGATCTATTTATTTAATTTTAATGCTAATTATCATTAGCAACCTCCTCTAATTTACAAATAATGTACGGAGGATCCTCCAAGCGCGGCGGCCGAGGAGGCGGCGGCTCTGGTCCTAGGCGCTCCTCCTTACCACCTCCTCCGCCTGTCCACCGCTTTACACCATCCTCCCGCCTCTCCCTTGGTTCCACCAATAACAACCCCCGCAACAACCGTCCGGGTCCGATCAATGCCAAGTCATCTTCGTCTTCAAACCCGGGTGTCGAAGAGACCTTCTCTTTAATTCCGGGAAATAACCCTCTTGCTTTTGCCATGATTATAAGGTTGGCACCTGACTTGGTGGATGAGATCAGAAGAATTGAAGCTCAGGGTGGCACTGCTAGAATTAAGTTTGGTTCCATGGCTAATAACCCTGATGGGAATGTGAGTAACTTACATCCAAATTTCTCTTCTTTTTCCTTTAGACAATTATTTTTAGTGTTTAATTTAATTTTCTTTGCTAGTATTATTTTTATTTGTCTAAAATCGATAGCTTTTTTTGGGTTTATATAATTGCATTAGGTTATTGATGTGGGTGGTAAAGAATTCAGATTTACTTGGTCGAGGGAATTGGGTGACCTCTGTGACATATATGAAGAGCGACAGGGTGGCGTAGATGGAAATGGTTTGCTTGTAGAATCTGGATGTGCCTGGCGGAAGGTCAATGTCCAACGTGTCTTGGATGAGTCAACTAAGAACCATGTTAAGATGCTGTCAGAGGAAGCTGAACGCAAATTTAAATCTCGCAAGTATGTCATATGATGCTTTTACGCCCGCTTTATTTCTTGAAATTATTTAATTGCTAGAGAGCCTATGTATCTTTAACATGTTTTTTTTTCCTTAATCATTGTCACTTGTGTCTGAATATCTCTTTAGATTATATTACTTGAATGTTAAGCATATGGATGTGTCCTTGCAGATTGACTATTGTTGATATTACTTGAATCTTGATCTTTTATTGCAGATTAACTCTTGTTGATATTGCTAGAAATGTTGATCTTACATAATGTTCCTAAATCTTACTGTTTGTTGTTTGATGTATTAGGCACGTTATGTTCTTTTGCTAGTTCTTCCAGCATATGCTTTATTTTATAGTCTGTATGCATGATTCAATAATGTGTACTGTGGGTTTTCAATAAAAAGCTCAGCTTAGATGTTTTCAGATGTCAATTAAGTAGGTTATTTTATCCTGACTAGTTGGGCTTTATTATATGTAAATGTGGATGGTCTTTGTACTTCAACTTCGTGTGAAAAGGAAAAAAAATCGATCAGCAAGCCCTCGGTTCAGATTCTTAGCAACATCTCTGTAAAAGACTTGGGATTCCTGCGGATTGTTCTCTGTAGTGATGCTTGATTGGTTTTTATTGACAGTTATTAAATAGTTTTGAGCAGAAGTCACAACATTGAAAGTGATGCCACCACCCATAATGCTAGTTTAACTAATATTGTAATTTTAATTTTTTTTCCCTGATGATAGAGCTATCGTGTTAGACCAAGGAAACCCAGCTGCAAAGAGCCAAATAAAGCAATTAGCAGCTGTTGAGTGTAAGTTGACTTAGATTCTGATCTTTTTTGCTTTTGCAGTGTGTGGTTTTTCTCCATTCACTTGACATTCATTTTAGAGAAGAGAATCCAACAAACATTTTAGGCATGTGATTGAAATGTTAGGATGAAGTTGATTCTGTTGTCCATTGAGGCTATGTTCCTATATTCAAATTATTTTCTGATGGAAATACATTCTGTCAAACTAATAGAGCTTTATTTGTTAATGTTTCTCTTGTTTCCAGCTAATCCATGGTTTAAGCGAAAGATAGAACCTTCATTTAAAAAGCGGAAAGTTGAGCCTCCCCAAGGTATACTAGTGGATTTTCATGTGCTTAAAAAATGTACCTTTTCTATATGTTCTCTGCACAGAAGTGTAAGAAGCTTAAAATCCTTATAAAATGGCATTTTTCTTTCCTACTGTTGCTGCTCTGCTCATTTTCAATTTCTACTATTGGAATTTGTTTAAACTATGCACCAACTGCAGTTGGAGGAGGCGGCTTCCCTAAATCCACCTATAAACCTGCACTGCCTTCAACTGCTATTGTGAAAGGTAGACTCTCTTCACCTCTACCATCCCCACCAGAACATTCTGGGGCTCCAGCATCTCCATTTGGAACTGGAAGCATCACTAAGCATCATGTGAGCACAGAAGAGTACATTCCTACCCAGATGAAAAATAAAGAGAATGCTGCTAGCTCAGAGAATGAAATCCCAGCCAAGTTTAATAGTGCTTTATGGGAGACACCTGGGCGCAAAGGGAACTTGGGGGTCAAAGCAATGGATTTGCAGAGTATGCTGGTTAATTTACTGATCCAGAACCCAAAAGGGATGAGCTTGAAGGTATGGGGCAGATACTTCTATCTGAAATACTTTTCACTGAATATTTGGTTCCATATTTGCTACATGCTGCTTCTTCAGTTTGTTCCATGCTTCCTTTGTGCTTAGATGCTTTTCTGTGACGGGATCTTTGTTGGTTTCTTTGGTTCTTGTAAATTTTCTGTGACTAGCTCTTTACTGGTTTCTTGGTCTTTGTAAACTCTACCTCCCATGTTTTGTAGGCTTTGGAGAAAGCTGTTTCGGGTACAATTCCGAACTCTGCTAAGAAGATTGAGCCCATTATAAAAAAGGTAAGCAGTTAAAACCTTTGTTTATTGGTTTTAGAGTAGCTAGTGATCTTATGTCTTCTCATTCAATCTTGAGTATCAGATAGCAAATTTTCAAGCTCCAGGAAGATATATCTTGAAACCAGGAATGGAGTCAGAAAAAGTCAAGAAACCTTCATCTGAAAGTGGAAGGTACATACCAATTTATGTGATAGAAGTTTCTTTCATTTGGCTGATTCTGTGGCCAGGTTGTTACAACTTACAATATCCTGTTTTGTTCTCCTTTCAATTGCTACTAGATCTTAACAATATTTCCTGGAAGAATGAGTTAAAATGAGGATATTTGGCAGAATTACCTAATACTAATTGAATCATAATTAATTGGCTGAGGCATGATATCCTGCTCTGTTCTCCTTTCATTGTTACATGGCTGAGAAATTGATCTTGCAAGGGCACAAATAATTCCTTTATGCCAAACCTCTCAATTCATGAGTGTTGATTTTTAGAATGCTATGTTTTCTTTTTTGTGCTTGTCTTTAGCTTGTGGGTTTTGAACCTTTTAATTTCTCCTCTTGCTCTAAACATTTGGGAATTTATGAGTCAGTCTTGGAGGTTTTCTTTACAACACTTCAATATTTTTTTGTTATCTTTGTATTTTGTTGGTTAATCTTTCTTATGGGGTATGTGAAATTGAAGTGAATCCATAGGATTCCATTGGGTTGGTAGTTCTGCTACCTTATAATTGGGCTCTATTCATATTTTTGCCTTAATCTGCTCTAGTGAATTGCCCCTTTGTGAGAACTGATGAAAATTGAATAAAAGCTTTATTTATGAACACTCTTTAAGTACATTTCCTTTTGTCTATTTGTGTGTGTATATGCATCACATGGGTTATTAGATGTGTTTTTTTTACTTCCAGTTCTCCTGAAGACAACCATCAACAAGCACATGCTCCTGAAGATAATTGTTGCCAGAGACCTGATCCAGAACCAAGATTTGCGGAGAAAAATCATTCTGTTGCATCCAAGGAACTAGTTCAGTCAAACTCTAAACTTGGAGAAGAATCAAATGCATTAGAAAAACTTGACATAGATCAGTCTTCGCCTGATTTGTTTGGTGAGAAGAAGGTTTCTGACAACAGTGAAGGGCAGGCAGGCAGCTCTAGTGATAGTGGAAGTGACAGTGACAGTGAGAGTGATAGCAGTGATAGTGGGAGTGACAGTGGAAGCCGCAGCAGAAGCAGGAGCAGAAGCCCAGTAGGAAGTGGAACTGGGAGTAGCAGTGACAGTGAAAGTGATGCTTCTTCCAACAGTAAGCAGGGTTCTGATGAGGATGTTGATATCATGACAAGTGATGATGACAAAGAGCCCCGACATAAGTTGCAGACCGCTGAACCAGGATTATTGGCATCTCCTGATCCTTGGAGGTCTGTGCCGAATGGGATTGATGAGAAGCTAGATGGTAATAAATCTGCTGCAGTTGACATCGAGGGCCACGGATCTGCTGCAGTTGACATCGAGGGCCATGAGTCTGATGCTATTGAAATCGAGGGCCATGAATCTGATGCTATTGAAGTTGATAAAGACTTGGCTGGTGATGAAAAGGACATTAAAATAACTAAAAATGATAGTTTGGTTACCAGCAAAGAAGGTGAAAAACCTTTGCAAGGACCAGAATCCACTTTTCATGATCATGATATGATTCAAGAGCGCCAAATGTTCATAGGAAACTTATTTGATGATGACGACAATATGGTTAGGGACAGCTTTAGGCATGAGCAATCAGACAGCTCAGACAGAACATCAAAAAGTAAATCGAAAAGGGGACTCGATGCGAAGCCCTTTGACAGTAAATCTGAGCGTGTCAAAAGATTGAAAGCTGAAAGCTTGTCTCGAGTGCCCACTTCTAAGGGTAGGGACACTCAGTTCTCAGGGAGTCCTCATGATAAACACAATGAAGACATGTACAAGGGACCTGCCATTCAAGTGATGGATAGAGCTGATAAACAAGCAAGTGATTTTGGCTCAGAAAAGCTGTATAACCAGGCAATTTCTGGAAAATCTAATCCAGATTTTCAACAATCAGGTCGGAGGTCTTCTGATCAAAATGCAAGGTTGAAAGCTCAGGAAGCTGCAAGCAGATCCAAGCATGCTGAGGGCTCAGGCATTAGTTGCAAGTTTCCAGAAAAGGGTTCTTATGTGCATGAAGTGTTTTCTATTCATAGAGAAAAGGCTTCAAGAGATACTCAAAACGAGGATGCTTTTTCGAAGGAGAAAAAGGTGCCAATAAATTCCAAGGAAGGTGGTGCTGGGGGCAAACATTCAGCTCCCTTTGATTCCCATTACAGGAAACAAGGGGAAGCATTTGGAAGACCAAAGGATGCTGGACAAATTTCAAACTCAAATTTTGGGTTTTCACCAAAGGATTCCAACAGAGCTGACATGGAAAAACACCCAGTTGCTAGTGGAAGAGGTCTCCATAGAGAGCTTTCAGACTTGGAGTTAGGAGAACTTCGTGAGCCATTGCTTGAGGAAACACCAGTTAAAAAAAGGTTTGAAAGGAAAGGTTCTTTTAAACACTCAGAGAACAAATCAAGCACTTCAGATAACTGTAATTCAGATATAAACAAGGGTAAATCTATTGGAAAGTTATCATTGGACTCAGGAAAGCCCTCACCTAACCTGAGTGCTGGAGTTAAGAGGTCCCCAGAACATCGTGTCGATGATTTAACAAGACCTATCCATAAAGCTATGCAGTCTCAGCCGCAACATGTTTCAAGTGTAGATAATCTTGATGTTGGATCTGGGTTCAGTAAATTGGCAGACTCAAGTAGTAGATTAACACAGAATGAAACTAGCGCAAAGCTAGGAAATAGTATGGAAGGCTATGGAGAAAGCCACAAGAAAGCCCCTCTCACTGCACAGAAGCTTCATGAATCTAAATGTGGAACACTTCCCCTCTCAGTAAGAGAAAGTAAAACACAACCATCTAATTTGATGGCTGACTTGATAAATGGACGGAAAGATACACTAATGACAGAGGATAGCAATAATGTTTCCAAGAAGAGGGAATCTTCTTCAGAGGATGACAGCTCTTCATATTCCAAGTATGAAAAGGATGCACCAGAGCTCAGAGGACCAATTAAGGATTTTTCTCAGTGAGTAATCATATTTGTTTTGGATTGAGGTTTTGTTGTTGCATAGCTTGCATTGTTCTTGTCATTGTAAGGTTAAAATTACTCAATTCCATGACATGAAATTCAAATCATGCGCCACCTGTTATTATGCAGGTACCAAGAATATGTGCAAGAATATCGTGATAAATATGATAGTTACTGCTCCTTGAACAGGATCCTAGAGAGCTACAGGTATCATAAAATTCTTCTTCATCTTCTTTTTATAAGTACCCATTTGTTTTGCTGTGTGCTAGGTTTGGTCTAGTGCTGTCAGGTTTGTTGTCTAATTATATTTGTACACTTGATGTTGTATGCAGGAATGAGTTCCATAAACTGGGGAAGGACCTTGAATCTGCAAAAGGCAGGGATATGGATAGATATCATAACATCTTGGTGCAGTTGAAGGAGTCTTATAGTCAATGTGGAATGGTATGCTATAAAGTCTTTTAATGATACCTTTTCTGTGGCAGTTTGCATTTATTCATACAAATTAAATTCACTGAAGTGTCTTAGTTGTTACTAATTTGTTTTCTGGGTCAATTAAATCTACTTGTAAACATTATTAGGGGTTAGAGGATGGCTGCACTTGCATATGCTTTAGGAAAAAGAACAGGCACCACTGATTCTAATGATGGAATGAAATTTGATATCTTGATGATTCCAGGGTTTTTTTATGGCTGAAAATTATAGAAAGAGTTTGCAATAATACACGGAAAAGGTAGAAATGATTGGGTGAAATTGTTATTAGTGGTGTGGGAATTAGGATTCTGTTTCTGAATGGAAGACACCATTTAGACAACCTTTTAGAGTCTAGACACTTGATTTTGGTAGTGATTAGGTAAAAAGATGTGACCAATTAATTCTTTGCACATCTATTTGTCTGAAGTGATACAAACCATAAGTGAGGTTGGTGTTTCCTTGTCATCTGCTCTGTTAGTTTCTCAGTATTTAAATAGCATAGACATAGGACTCCTCCCTTTAATGAGGAATAAGAACTATTGCTTCTTTGGGTATATTAGGTAGCCTTGTTATGTTATTTTCATCCATCTGCTAGACTAGAATGTTAGCAACCAAAATTTGTTGACTACATAAGTTGTATCTAATAGTAATGAAGATGGTGAAATGCAATGAGTGATATAGGTAGATGTTTTATTATTTTGAGGAAGGTGAGATGAGTGACAAAGACAAGGAGGATAAATTCAATGACTGATTTGATGAATTCAAGTGATGGAGTTCGAAGTAACCACATAACCTTTCTCATTTTGAGAAAGGTGAGATGAATGAGTTGTGACAGCACCCAGAAAACTAGACCAACTGAAGTGAGAAAATATGTCAGTGTTATTGGTAGAATCATTGAATAATAAGATCAACCAATTGATGAATACATGCAGTTTGAAACAATGCAACACGAGGTTCTCTTGAAGCACCTTTGAGGGAGATTATTATCTCGACAGCAAGTAGAAGATTGTTATGATAAGGCCATAGTTATTTATTTTGATGCATGTATTTTTTGGTCCTTGTCTACCATGCTTGGTTCCTTGGGTCTAGAGTACAGTTTCAGGTCGTAATTTTATATCTTTGATAATAGAGGGAACACTATTTGTTAGTTTGGTAGCTGCAAATGTGCCGAATACTTTCAGTTTTGCTGTTATCCATTGAACTTAATCACTAGGCTGGGATTGATAACTCTTCTATTTTCAGGCAGCACATTGATATGGCTTTCGTTTTAGATTCTTTTTTCCTTCCTAGACTCTTCTATTTTGACCTGTGATGATATGGCTTGCAGAAACACAGACGGCTGAAAAAAATATTCATAGTGCTCCACAAAGAACTAGAGGTGACTCGGAAAACATGCGTTCAACTTTTTGTTCCTTTTTTTTTTTTTTGAGCTTTATTGAATGGGATATCTTTTCTCAATGCAGCAACTTAAGCAGAGGATTAAGGACTTCGTGCCCTCGTATACAAAAGATTGAACATTAATTCAATGCTTTGAGGCAGAATTATCCCATCTTTCCTCCATTAACCCAACGTGTGCTCTTCCCTTGACTGGTACATTGTAAAATATATTCTTTTGTAGAAAAGTAGAATGTTTCTGCGGAGGTATCTTAAACTTCAGCTGCGGCAGAGGTGTGCTAAGGCCCCTCCTCGTATGTATGGGTGCGAAAGGTACACTTTTCCTGCCAGCCGACCTTTTTATGTATAACCTCTCCATCCATGTGAGTTGCGTTATTTGATATATAATTTTGCTTCATTTTATCATATACTTCATATATATTATGCGAGGGAAGCGACATCCGTGATAAAATTTTCAAGCTTGCACAACTTGATTGCTTAAATCCGGGATGTCTTCTACCTTGTCTCCTGTAGGAGAACTCTTTCATGGTGACTCGATGGATCCAAGAGTAAAGGGTTTTGGTACATGTCAATAACGCTTTAACTTTAGGGAGAATTTCAAAATATTTTATTTTAATTCTTCACTGTTTTTACTTGTCAAAAGGTTTTTACAATTATTTAAATAAAAAAAATCTTAAAAAAAAAGCTTTAATAATATTGAAACTTTATTTATTTGCAGGAAAGTTGTTTCTTTTTTAAAAGTGAATTCTAAGATAGTATTTTTTGATATTTGGTAGTGTTATAAAAAATAAAATGAAAAATATTTTTTAGTGTTTGGTTATGTTATAGAAAATAAATTGAAAAATAATTTATTAATGAATTAATTTTTTTTCAAGTTTATCTAATATATATATATATATATATATATATATATATATATATATATATATATATATATATAATATTTAATATAAATATTTAATCACTTTTAATAAAAGAATGAAATTTAAAAAGTATAATGATGAATTTTTTTTATTATATCTTATATTTATAAATAGCTTATTTTATAAAATATAACTATATATGTTATATAATAAGCTTGTGAAATATTTTTTAAGTTAAATCTATTAATATTTTTTTAATTTTAAAAATTTTAAATAAGTTTTTTTTTCCATACGAAGAAAGCCAAATTGGTTTATGGTAAGAGTTATATATTTGGTTTTTTTTTTTGTATGAACAATTCTTTAAAAGATAAATAAATACAAAAATATTTTGATAGGTTTTTTGGATAAATATTTTTTTTTCAAGTAAAGGCAATTATTCTTTTAATATCCTTTTAATATCAAATAAGCATCAAGAAATAAAAATATATATCTAACATCAAATATAGTCATGCATAAATATTAAGTTTCGATGTCATATATATACATACTAGTTCAAATTACAAATATAAACATGCTAAATAAAATTAAACAAGTAAATATATTCGTCAAATAACAAATATAGTCTAAACTTAAATTTTGAACATAGTTAAACCATCTTAGCAAGTAGGCCTGTAGTAGTGTTGGTTTACAAAATTCTGAACCCAAATTTTCCTCAAATTAGCATTTTTTGTCATAAATGCTTTTGCAAACATTTCTTTTTGGACCAAATGATCAAATGCCTCCCCAAAATGATCTCATCAAAGCTTTCAATTTTTATCATTTTAGTACACAACGCATTAACATCAAGTTGATTTTTACTAAGACTTTGAATTGCAAATGTTACATCTTCAATTTGCTTAAATAACTTTTCATGCATGCGATTTCTCTTCTTATGTTGCCTTTTTTTGTGTACTAAAGAAATATGTTTCTTTTCTCTTAGAAGTTTCTTCATATTCCCCTTTATTTTCAATTGAAATTGATTGTTCTTCAGTGTTCTCTTCTAAGTTGACATCAGCATATAATTTCCTGTTGCCATATATTTTCCAACAACAATTGTCATTGCCTTGTACATATTAAGTTTTTTATTAAGATACTTGTCATGATTGGGATGTGCATGTTTATAAAGTTTAGAATATGTAATTTTTTAATTCATTGTATAACATTTTAGAAACAAAAGTAAATATAAAAACTACGAAGAGTCTAATATTTATAATACCTTTACTTCTTCATCATATATATCTTTCAAAACTGTAATCATCTTCAAACAATCATCTCAGTTAAAGTCATTTTTATTTTTAAGTTTGGTTATTATTTTCTATTTTTTTTTTACAGTCTTGAGATAATTGTCCACATGCTTAGACTCATATTGCACGTTGAACTTTTGACTAATTTCTATAGCCACCATAACAAAAGATTATGCTTTAAAGGTGAAAGAAGATTTGCTTCCTTTAAGTGTCTCCTCAACTAA
This sequence comes from Populus pruinosa, assembly GCA_026413675.1. NCBI lineage: Eukaryota > Viridiplantae > Streptophyta > Magnoliopsida > Malpighiales > Salicaceae > Populus > Populus pruinosa. Next base: position 4,511,797 of record CM048594.1, read on the forward strand.
TATCTCAAGTAACATGTGAGACATAGGCTTAGACCATGTGAAGTGCTTGCCATTGCATTTTTCATTCTGTGTGGAACTCATTTCTACAATATACAATTCATAAATTCACAACGATTAATAAGATCAATCATTTTAATTCTTAAAAATAATGTGATTATCAAATAATTACATAAATATAAGTTTCAAAAATCATCTCGCATGCAACAACACAACACACAATCGAGTTTATGGCTAGGTTTAATTCTATTCTATTTTGATTTGTTAGTTGTAACCACGGAGATTGTTCAATTTAGATAATAATAAATAGGCAAGGCTGGTTCATAATATTTGTATGATAAACAAACTAATCAACTCAATCATTAGTTATAAATTAGAGAGATTTTATTATTAATCTCTATTTTTAAAGGAACAGAGTTGTATTACATTATATTTCATTATATTACTAAACATATAATTTATAACTAAAATTATAAATATAGTATAATTAGTTCTCATAATTTATGTCACGTTCTACTACAACCACATGAACAAATTATAGCAGCCTATAGCCTATACCTTTGCTTTATAAAAAAAAACCCCATTGTTCCCCAACTCTTGCATTGCAAATCTCTTAACTCTCTCTCATATCTTAATTAAGACATCATCATTCGGTTTCTCATAAATTCCCTCATTCCCAGTTCATTTGGTTTCTCAAATTTCCTTTTATTCCCCTCTTATTCGATTTCTCTCATTCCATTATCATTCTGATTTCTCATAAATTCTCCTTATTCCCCTCTCAATTCCACTATCATTCCCTTATTCCCTTGTCATTCCTCTCATTCGGTTTCCCCTCATTTCCCCTCTCATTCCTTTATCATTCCTCAGTTCATTCGATTTCCCCTCATTCCACTGTCATTTGGATTCTCCTTATTTCCCCTCATTCCCCTCTCATTCCACTATCATTTGGTTTCCCCTCATTCCCTTGTCATTCCCTTCATTCGGTTTCTCAAATTCTCCTGTCATTCCCCTCATTCCCCTAGGTTTCCCCTCATTCGGTTTCCTCTCCTACATACCCAATTCTCTCTCAGTTGTTCTCTCGTGGTTGTTCTCTTCCGGCTCTCTTTCTTTTCCCCTATTCTCTTTCGCCATTCCCATGTTCTCTGAAGAAGCAGGACAATATCATAGATTCAAGGGGCAAGGGGTAAGAGGGCTAAACCTCAAGGATCTGCTCCTCATTTCCAGTTCTCATCCCTTTCTCCCCTGGCAGTTTCCCCTTCTATTTGAATCTCTCTTTATTCTGGATCCGGTGACGGGGAAACAGGGTAGGGATTGGTTGGGGCAGCTAATATGCAAGAAAAATTATGTTTTTTATGGCTTGCTTGTGATGCATTTGGTTGGGTTTTTCTGTGAGCTTGTTTGAATGTTATGAGGAGATGAAGAAGAAAACTAGGTATGGGAAAAAAATTAACAGGCAGCTTCCCCAACCATAATGGATTGTTTGCACAGCAAATACAAATACAGAGAAATAGTTTTTTTTTTGAAACAGACAACAAATTAAACAAGATCAAGGATTTTTTGCTATAATTCTTACATATTTAAAAAATACGAAGAATATAAAAACATAAAGAGAAATAATAGAGAAATTTGAAAGAAAAAATACATGAAATGTAAGTGTAATTCTCCATATTTTCTTTGCTTTTCAACTATTTTTAGAAGGAGACACAGATAGGAGAAAGATGTGTTTTATCAGTAAAGGAAAGTGTTTTTCTTTTAACAAGGAAAGGAAAACACTTTCCTTGCAGGTAAAGGTAATTTTTTTTGTTGACTAAAATTAACTTTTTTTTACTAATTTTCCAGATGGTTGCTAAACATGAAAAAATAAGAAAAATGAATTCTTGAAATTTGGTTTTCTTGAAACAAACAATGATGAAAAATAAAGACATAAAAAATAAACCAAAAAAATATTAGTTTTTTTTTAAATAAAAAAACATCATAAAATTAAAAAACAATTAACCAAGAAAAATATTTATTAAAAAAAAAGCTCTAGCATTAGTCTTATGAGATGAAGGGAATTTATATTTAAATTTAGTTTTGAGTTAGAAATTGTCCTTAATGAAAATACTTTCTTTTGTGTGTTCTTTATTATGGGTTTCTAATATTTTAATGTGAGTATGGGTCTTTAACAAAGTATATTTGTGCAGGGGTGAGTAAAAAAATAGAAAAATTGGTTAAACCAATAAAACTAAAAAAATAACTGAAAAAACTAAATCATGAAAGAAAATCGGTTAGAATATTTAAAAAAATATGAGTTTAGTTTTGATTTCATAAACCTGAAATAAAAAAACCTCAACCAAATTGTTTTAGTTAAAAAATATAAAATAATTAAATTGAACCAAAACCAAATCCATCATAAAACTCATTAGAAAGTAAAAAAAAAAAACAAACCCAAAAAACAATGTTGTTTTTTGTTTTTAATATAAAACAACCAAAATTGAATTGAATCTTTTTTAGTTGAGTTTTGATTTTTAATATAAAATAATCAAACCAAACCAAACTAGAACCAGCCAGTTGGAATTGATTTCAGTTCGATTTCAATTTTATATTTTATATTTTATAAAATTTCAATTTACTTATTTTTATAGGTAAAACTTAAATCGAACTGAAAATAATCATCTTTCTATCTGTGTAGATAATCTCATCCCTAACATAATATCTTTATGCATGTTATTCTATCATGGATCTTATCACTAGGATTTTGAATGACGAAACCTAACACATAAAAAAAAAAAAAAACTTTTTAGTTCTCAAATATTTTTTTCTTAAAAGAATCTCTTCATCTTCTCTTACACAAACTTATCCTGTTTTGCAATTTCATTCCATCATGATTGTTTTGAAATACATTAAGGATGACTCTATTCCAATTATGATTGTTTTATAGTATATAACAAAGCAAAATAATCATGGGTTAAACCTGAAATAAAAAACCTCAACCAAATTGATTTAGTTAAAAATATAAAATAATTGAACTGAACAAAAACTAAGTCCATCGTAAAACTCATTAGAAAGTAAAAACAAAAACCAAAAAACAATATTGTTTTTAGTTTTTAATATAAAACAACTAAAATTGAATTGATTCCCAGTGAGTTGAGTTTTAGTTTTTAATATAAAATAATCAAACCACACCAAACTAGAACCAATCAGTTGGAACTGGTTTCAGTTCGATTTCAGTTTTATTTTTTATATTTTATAAAATTTCAGTTTGATTATTTTTATAGGTAAAAACTAAATTAAACTAAAAACAATCATTTTTATATCTATAGAGGTCATCTTATCCTTAATATAATACTTTTATGTATGTTATTCTACCGTGAGTCCTATTGCTAGAATTTTGAATGACAAAATTTAACATATATATAAAAAAAACCTTTTAGTTCCAGAACATTTTTTTTAAAAAAAAATCTCTTCATCTTTTCCTGCACAAGCTTATCCTGTTTTGCAATTTCATTCCATCATTATTGTTTTGCAACACATTAAGGATGACTCTCTTCTAATTATGATTATTTTATAGCATATAACAAAGCAAAATAATCGTTAATAATTAGAGTTCTAATACTAATTAATATAGAAAACAAATAGAGGATAAATAGTTTGTTACAGGTTAGAACTTTAATAAATCAAGAATAACATGAACATAGAAAAACTCTTAATGTATTTAGTTTTTATTCATTATAGTATTCATTTGTCAAAAAGTTATTATAACTTTTTATATAAAAATTTTTTTTAAAAAAAATCTAATATTATTGAATATAAAAATTACACTAGAAAAATAATTTTTTTAAATAGAAAGTAAAACTAGAAATGCATTATAATAACAAATAAAAAAATAAACTAAAAAAATATCTGTTTTCTTTTTAAATTAGCCTGCTTATTATTAATTAAAGAACTGTTGCTTTCCTTTTCCATGTTGAGAGGGCTCATTCTTTCTCCATACCGTCCTTAGAGGGCTAAAATGTGTTGTTGAGATGCGATATATATATTGAGGTTACTTCGGTAATAATAGAACTAAAGATACTAGAGGATCATGTGATATCTATTATTATTATTATTATTATTATTTTGTAATTTTGATAATGAAGTGCTTTGTTTTAGTTTGTTGGTTTAAATTTCAAAAAGTGAAATTTATTAAAAAATTGAAATAATAAAAATAAATATTACGATAAATAATATTGCTAATTATTAGGTTTTTCCTCTAGAATTTTTTTTATTTACTTCAAAAAAAAATTCACGTCACTTTTATTTTGAAAGGTAAAAAAATAAAAATAAAAATGAAAATGATTAAAGAATTACTGCCTTTTATTTATTTACATTGACCTTTTATATATATATATATATATATATATATATATATATATATATAAATCTACCTAATTTCTATTTAATTACTATGAGAATTTTTTAATTTATTTTAACAAGTAAATAATTAAATGTTTTTGTTAATTTATTTTTCTATTCGTGAAGTATGTTTATTTTATTTTTTTATCTTATTTTAAAAAATAAAAAAGAGATAAATTTTTTGTAAAAAATAGAAAATCATAAACATATAAAAATCAAAACTTTTATGGAAAATTAAACTGATAAATGAAGTCTATAAAAAGTTACACTTTTTCTAAGAAGTGGTTCAAATTTTTTTAAGAATTTTGATCCAATTTTAACACCGTCAACTCCCATAAATTTTTTAGTTAACAGTCTCCAACTCTCAAAAATCAGATATCATTTAATTGACAAAACTAATCCAAAATTTCTGGTTCCGTACCTTATCCTTTCTTGAACATTCTTAGCCCATACTTTGATTCATAAGACTGAATTCATCAATGCATTATAGCTTAATTTGCTTGTGAACCAAACCAAGTAAAGAATTAAAAATATTAATTATGTTAACTTTTAAAACAAAATAATTTTTTTCTTTGTGATTAAAATGTTCAACAACTATATAAAAAATTGGGAAACTTCTTGATTTTTTTTTGTTCATATTGAATTTTTTATTATTTCTTTTGGAAATCTTAACCTCCTCTTGGTTTCTAAACTTGGAACCAATAAAAATATGAACGTTCTCTTTCTTTTATTATTTCATACCCAATTTGGATACTAGTTTTAGGATTTTTAATGTAAAACTTTTGAATAAAATTGTTAAGTTTCAAACTTTTGGAGCATCATTGTATCCAGAAATAAATATATACTTAAAAATTAAAAATATTTAAAAAGAACTTAAACCTATTATTTATAACAAAACAAGAACAGAAATAACTATATACTTCAAAATTAAAAATATTTAAAAAGAACTTCAACCTATTATTTATAACAAAATAAGAACTTGAAGTATGCAAAAACAATACAAAGTCAATTATATCTTAATAAATTAATTTTGTTTATTGTTCTAACAAAGAAAAAAGTGATAAGTCAAACTTATTCTTCATCCTAACAAAGAACCCTAACAAAAAATAAAGTGTTATAATATATAAAATACAAATTTATTAAACAAATTATGGCTGCTAAATTTTACAGTAGAAAAAACAATATTTAATCCTCATAAAAAATTCTAATAGACCCTTATTGGGTTATAAACTAATGAACCCAAAAAAATAATAATGTCAATCAACCCATAAATATCATCAAGAATTATATGTTTTAATTATGTCAATTATAATGTCCAAATCAAAGGTATTAAAGAAAGTATTGAATGGAATTTGCTTCGCAGGTTTCAGTTGAGATTAATATAGGAGAGGAGGTTTTAGTCCATTTTATTCAAGTGCAAAAAGGATCTAATCCAACCTTATCTTTTATGATTCCATGTATTTTATGGATTCCATATTAATTGTATATTTCCTATGATGTGTGGAAATATCAATTATTTTCTTTATATAATAAAATTTTATTTTTAAATTAGTTTCCATGTCAGATTAGGAGAATATACAAAAAAAAGAAAAAGAAGTACATGCTTGAAAAGGAAAAATAGTGGTCTCCTCCAAAATAAAAAAATAAAAGGAGGCAAGTTTTCCTTGTTTTCAAAAATAATAATGGCGGTAATAAAGTTTTATAAATATATAAAGCCTTGTTTTAGATTTGTTTTGTTTTGTTTTCTTCTTCTTTTTTCATGGCATCAAATACATTTTATTCTCATGAGTTTTATTTTTGTTATAACTTCTATTTGGGCTATCTAATGGGGGAATCCACACAAAAAAAAAACCTAGAAAACCCCTACAAATACCCTTGGAAATTTGAGGAGAGAAAAAGAAAAAAAAGAAGAAAAAACATAGGGAAATACTCTATTAAGAGATCATTTTGTGAAGGTTCAAGAGCCTAACATAGAGGTTTAACAAGCTTTGAAGAAAAAAAGAGTAAAAGGAAAGAAGGAAGGAAAAGAGAGAAAAAAACAATAGCTTATATAATTAGCAAGTTTGGAGAAGGTATAACAATGTAACAACTTAAAGGTGGAGTTCATGTGGCCTATTCATTTATGCTTTCTTAATGTTTAAACCTCTTTTGATATTTTTTGAATTTAATTTAATATTATGATATTTTCTAGTTTTATTTTGATTAAATGTAAAAATAATATTTTTATTATTTAAATCTTATTTAGAGTTATTATTGATATTATTAAGTGTCCAGGCAATATATTTTGTGATAGATTTTGATAAAATAGAAGAGTTTTGGATTTTTTTAAAAGGTAGTGGTAGGTGTTTTATGCCTATATGTTTTTGTTATGTATGTTATTGGTTTTTAAGCATAGTTTGTGTTAAAATGTTTAAAGAGTTAGTTTTTAATCAAAATTTGATATTTTATTGGTTGTCTTGAAGCTATAGTTACTAAGATGAAATTTAATGCATGTTTATGATAAAAAAAAAATTTTCAGTTCTTTGAATTCAACTATATTTAGTATTGATAATATGGTTTGTGAGAACCATAAACAGTGTATTTAGATGCCTAGAAGGTCAAATCCGAGTTTTGGCATTAGTTCTTCAAATTTTTTTGAAATTTTTCATATTCTGGTTCTTCTCATAAACTTTGCCTTATCTACTTGTTTTTTAGCTATTTTGGGCTAATTTTTGGCACATACATGTTAACTTTTCATCTTTAGTAAATAATCTAGAGTTAAAATATATTAATAACATGTATTTATGCATTCAGATTCTAAGATTCTTTCAACCGTCTATACACATTTTAGTCAAATCATGGTTTTTGAGTGTTAATTGAAGAAAATGGATTCTTGATTCTTGATTCTTGATCTATGCATGATTATGAACAAGATATCCTTGATTGCATGAAAACTTATCTGGTTTGTAATTTGTGTTTGTTAGTTTTATTTGGTGTGCATATGACCAAATCTTTTAAAAAATAAAAATTATATTTTGTTTTAAAAAATATAAAAAATACATGGTATGATTTATTATTTTTTTATGATTTATTATTTTTTTATATACACAAAAAATAAAAATAAAATATCTTTATAAGTATTTTTTATATTTAATAAATAATTTATTGAATTCATGAAAATTTGATTAATATTTTAAAAATTCTATATTGTTTTTTAGAATTTAGAATTAATATTTTGAGTAGCAGAACTAAGGTGAGAGGAAGAAACAGTCGGTGGCACCCGGGATTGGAGGGGCAATTCTCCACGTTTTCTCCATGTTTTCTGATAAAACCAAAAAAAGGGCCAGAGGACAAGACTAGTGTCACTGTAAGCTGTTTTTTTTTTTGTTTGTTTTTGAAATGTCACAGCATAGTTTGACAAGCTGTCGTTTTGGTCGCCGACATGATATCTGGATCGTAAAAATTACTGTCAAACGGTGGGTGATGGCCCTTCTTCTCCTCTCACCTTTGCACTGCAGCCCCTAATCCCAAAGAACAGGAACCCACACCCATCTCCTTCCTTTGAAATTGCCTTTTGTTTTGCCTTGCTGTAACCCTGTTCGAGACCGGAGAGAGACACATTAGGATACAGATGTGAAGACGCATGGGACGGGAGGACATGAGTACAAATTTACCAGACAGAGACCCCTGAATGTTTGTTAAAGTGGCTCCACCGTTATTATTATTTGGGGGGCACCCGACCAGTCTTTCAAAAATTAAAAATTGTATTTTGGTTTAAAAAATATAAAATATAATTTAGCATTTTTATATACACAAAATCAAAAAATATCTTTGCGTATATTTTTTAAATTTATAAATAATTTATTAAATTCATGAAAACTTAATCAATATTTAAAAAAAAAAAATAAATTTTTTTTTATAATTAATGATCAACATTCTAATATGAAAATTGGACCTACAAATATAATGATATTTAAATATCTAGAATTGATTAGAAAATTCTTAGAAGTTTTTTAAAATATTCACTAATTTTAATTGAAAGTATTTTTCATTATGATATATGAATTATAAAAAAAACTTTTATCTTTCAGGATAGGTGAATACTATCATGGTATCTACAAGGATTTTTTTTAGAAGAATTTATTTGAGTATACAAGCCTATAATAAATTCAAAATACTATATTTATTCATGAACGTAAATCTTTGTTATGAATCATAAACAGACCACCGGTTAGAAATTTATCAACATCTTTAAACTACATCCAAACCATATAATGCAGCTTAACTTGGGAAGATGCACTAGGCATGTCAATACCTTCCCTAGCGACAATTAATCCCTTACCGTGGAACTTCATACAAGACCTAGTCATCTTAAACCAAACAACTATATGGCAACTACTTGACCCTAACATCCCACCACGTCATGTGTATATATGTGACAGATAAGGTTGACAACCTTATCATTGAATAACCCTAAAATTTTTAATTCATGAAAATTAATGATTAACATTCTTGTATAAATAATGGACTTATAGGTAGACTAGTATTTAAATATTAATAGTTGACTAGAAAATTTTTAGAATTAGTTTTAAATATTCATCAATTTTAATTTGAAGTATTTTTCACCTAATATATAAATTATGGAAAACCCTTTCATTTTCAAAGATAGGTGAACACTATTAAAACACCTATATAGATTATTTTTTTTATAAGAATTTATTTAGGCATACAAGCTTATAATAAATTTGAAATATTATATTTATTTATAAAAGTAAATCTTTATCCAAAGCCATAAACTGATCACCGATTAAAAACCCATTAAAATTTGTAAACAATATGAAGACCACACAATATAGTTTAACTTAAGTAAGGTGTGCTAAAAATGCTAATTTCTTCTCTATCCATAACCAATCATTTACCCTATAATTTCCAATAAAAACAGTATACCTAGGTCTTCTAGTGACTTTAAACCAAATAACTAGGTGAAGACTCTTTAACCCTCGACGTCGCTCGTCAATGTGCGATAAAATGATGACACCATTAGGAAGTTCTGTTTTTTTATAGTATTAGACTAGGCTTTGTGTGTTTTTGCATTTGGTTTATTTTATTTTATTTATACTTTAGCATGTTTTATCTTACTATTGCATGTATGTTAGATATGGATGAATATCTTCATGCATCACTAGTTTATTTGTGATATATCACTTCAGAATGCAAACATATAGAAACTTTAGGTTATGTTGAGGAGTAACAATTTACCCTGTGACTTTTAATCAAGGTTTAAGTTTGTGAAACCGTCCAACTCTTTGTTGAGTGCTTGAATTAGTAGTGATTGGTATATATATCATCTCACTACCTATTGAGCTCCTATATTACCTTTACAAGGGTAATGACTGGGACAAAAGGAGATTCTTTTAAGACTAGATGGTGCCTACCTCAATATCTCACATAAAAACACATAGAACCTACATGTAGGATGTATGTTCCACAAATAAACATTGTTACATTAAGATATGCTTAACCTTTAAAAGCATATTGAATTGCAAGACTTAGGGCTGATAACATGGCCACCATTAAAAAGATGATCTTTGTTGAATATGAATTGGATTATAAATCCCTATAGCTGTTAGAACGGGATTGCTTAAGACTAGATAATAGTAAATTATCACCAATAAAAAATGTGAGTTACTCTGGGAATGACACGAAAAAGCTCATCTCACACATAAAAACCATCCATGAGGATAAGTTTTTAAAAAAATATAAAAGGATAGTGAAGATCATAAAGGTGTCAATGCAGAATTAAGCAATTAAGGTCTTGGTGCATTTTTGGGACCCTGAGTATTGGTGCTTCACTTTTAGAAATGTAGATGTGTATCCAACTTTAGAAGAATATGGTTTATTGATTGAATTTCCTTGAAATCTACACAAAGCCTACTTCTACCAAAGGTAAGACAAAGTGCTAACTAGATATTTAAGGTTCTGTTTGGTTTGCCACTTTATTATGAGAGGATTTTTGGCTTAAAGATGTGTTTGACAAACACACCCTTATGTTTGATCTAATAGTTTTTTAAGGAAGAAAAAATAGTTTTTACCAAATATAGCCTTACAAAAAAAATCAAAAAATAAATAGTAATAAAAATGATTTTTGTATGTTACATATGGCTCTATCCTTATAAAAGATTGCATTTTTATTTATATAAAGAAGACAAAAAAAATAGTATTTTTTTTTAGAAAATACCTGTGTTGATTTTCCTTTATATTTTTTTTTGAAATTTATAACAAGTTCATAAAAAATTTTAAGAATTTGGCCAATATTTTAATAACCCTAAAAAATTTAATTCATAAAAATTAATGGTCAATACCCTAGTATAGATGTTGGACCATAGGTAGGCTGGTACTTAAACACTAGAAGTTGACTAGAAAAACTTTAAAATTATTTTTAGATATTTATCAATTTTAATAAGTATTTTTCACTATAATATACGAATTGTGGAAAACCCTTTCATTTTCCAGGAAAGATGAACCCTGTAAGGAAACCTATATGGGAGATTTCCTTTAACATCTTTTGTTCTTGCTTTGAAAATTGTTCTTAGATGGACATGTACTATTTTCCAATTTCTCCATGATGGCCTCGCTAGATGAATTGAACTAGTTTTTAGTTAAACTTGCACTGGTTTTTAGTTAAGTTGCACTAGTTTTTAGTTAAACTTGCAGCAAGGCTCAACATATCGATATTAGAGCATGCACTCCTTAAACCTATTATCTATTATAGATGTGCAACTTTATGTTCGACTTCATAAAATCTTTAGTATACCCTGACACGACTAAAAGATTGATTTCTTCTTCCAAGTTCAGGAGTGTCGAAGTAATAAATAACCTGGCAAGACTGGGGTTGAACCACAGGGAGATTAATTGTATAAATTACAGATAACAATAATACAACAACAATAACAATAATAACAACAACAACGACCACAACAACAACAACAACAACAACAACGACAATGACAACAACAACAACAATAAAGAAAAAGATGAGAACTTTGAGATGAAATATTAATGTAAGGATTAAACAATGATAAGAACAAATGTCAAGGTTAGAAGTTCCACTAATGGTATGTCAAACAACTATAGTATAAACTCTTATTATTCAATTGGAAACCACACACAAAAGAGGTTCCAATCAGATTATAGATTATTAATATGATTACATTACTCATTTTATTCAATTAATGCTAATACTTGTAAATCTCGTCAAGAATTCATGATTATAACTTATATTAACAACAAATCAAGTTCCTTTCATAGCTCAGGTGTCTGTTATACCATACAGTATGGGCTATGAAAGTGTCAAGCATTTGTTGTACCAAGTGTTATACAACATAAATCAAGATTAGTAATTTAACAAGCAAATTATTAAAGAGTGAACAAGATAACAAATACAAAACATTTAAGTATCAAACATTAAAATCCATATTAAGCTTACATTATAATTATTCTTACACCATTAGTGTAACCTTTTCACCTTAACATAATAAACTTAACTAAACATAAAGAAAGAAAGAAAAATAAATAAATAAAATAAAAACATAAATAAGATAAAAGTTAGCTAAGTAAATAAAAGGAAACGAAAGGCATAAACTTGATATTAATGAAAGCAAAGCATACACATTACAAAAAATACAAAGAGAGAAAGCAAGAGCATGATCTTGATGTGGAAACCAAGATTCCTTAATGCATGGAAAATGTCTCCTTTTATAGTCCAAAATTAGAAACTATTGATTTGATGACTAATTGATGAGTGGGTGACCAACTCTTGCTTGGTGACAATCTTTAGCTTCTCTTGTCTGCCCAAAACGTTATTGATAACGTCAAAATTAGACCCACTTGAAAACATGAAAGTTATAGAAAATTATCTCAGGTTTCTTGTGTAAAAACTTCAGCTCATTGCAACTTCTAGAACTCCAGAGATGGCCAAACTACTGAACAGTGCTCGGGTTGGAGTACAGATTTGGGCTTCTTTATTGTTGCAACAATTTGGACTTGCAAATGGTCTTTTTAGATCTTAGGCTCCATATGAAAGTTATAGGTATATGTCTTATCTTTCTATCCATATAAAGTAGACCTAAATTTGAGATCTATAGCTCTAGATATGACTCAATTACCAAACAGTGTTCTGATTTAGATTGCACCAACATCTCTTTTCTAAGTTTGGTCATCTCTTTATCCTTTCAATTTCAGTTCTTAAATTCATCAATCAATCCTTTTATTTATGTGATAGGCCTGCATTTAAAATGAACATTTACCACAAATTAAAGGTATTTTATATTATTAGATATATTATTATAAAACATGTTTTAGTTAAGGAGTTATTGATACTTCAAGTGCAAAATAATGATATAAAACCTTGATAAAAATACACTTTTAAGTATCAATCAATAATACTAGTAGTAGTAGTAGTAGTAGTAATAGTAATAGTAATAGTAATAGTAATAGTAATAGTAATAGTAATAGTAATAATAATAATAATAAAGAAAAAGAAGATGAAAAAGAAGAAGAAAGGTTGATGAGAATTTTGAGATGGAAAATTAACGTAAGGATTAAATAATGATAACAAAAAATATCAAGGTTAGAGGATCCACTAATGGTATGTTAAACAAGTATAATATAAACTCTTATTATTCAATTGGAAACCACATACAAAGGAGGTTTTAATCAAATTATAAATTGTTAACAAGATTACATTACTCATTTTATTCGATTAATGCTAATACTTGTAAATCTCGTCAAGAATTTATGATTATAACTTATGTTAACAACAAATCAAGTTCCTTTCATAGCTCAGGTGTCGGTTATACCATACAGTATGAACTATGAAAGTGTCAAGCATTTGTTGTACCAAATGTTATACAATATAAATTAAGATTAGTCATTTAACAAGCAAAGTATTAAAGAGTGAACAAGAAAACAAATACAAAACATATTAGTATCAAACATGAAAGTTCATATTGAATTTACATTATACTTATTCTTACACCATTAATGTAACCTTTTTACCTTGACATAATAAACTTAGTTAAACATAATGAAAGAAAGTATTCCGGTTTGGATTGCACCGGCATCTCTTTATCCTTTCAATTTTAGTTTTTAAATTTATCAATCAATCCTTTTATTTATATGATAAGCTTACACTTAAAATAAATATTTACCACAAATCAAAGGTATCTTATATTATTAGATACGTTATTATAAAACATGCTTTAGTTAATGACACGACTAAAAGGTTGATGTCTTCTCCCAAGTGCAGGAGTGTCGAAGTAATAAATAACCCGGCAAGACCGGGGTCGAACCACAGGGAGGTTAATTGTACAAATTATAGACAATAATTATAAGCAACAATAATAGCAATAATAACAACAACAATAACAATAACAACAACAACAACTATAATAATAATAATAATAGTAGTAGTAGTAGTAGTAGTAGTAGTAGTAGTAGTAGTAGTAGTAGTAGTAAAGAAAGAGAAGAAGAAGAAGATGATGAGAACTTGGAGATGGAAAATTAATTTAAGGATTAAACAATAATAATAACAAATGTCAAGGTTAGAGGTTCCACTAATGGTATATCAAACAAGTATAGTATAAACTCTTATTATTGAATTGGAAACCACACACAAAGGAGGTTCCAATCAGATTATATATTGTTAACATGATTACATTAGTCATCTTATTCAATTAATGCTAATACTTGTAAATCTCGTCAAGCATTCATGATTATAACTTATGTTAACAACAAATCAAGTTCCTTTCATAGCTCAGGTGTCGGTTATACCATACATTATGGGCTATGAAAGTGTCAAGCATTTGTTGTACCAAGTGTTATACAACATAAATCAAGATTAGTCATTTAACAAGCAAAGTATTAAAGAGTGAACAAGATAACAAATATAAAACATGTTAGTATCAAACATTAAGGTCCATATTAAGTTTACATTATACTTATTCTTACACCATTAGTGTAACCTTTTCACCTTGACATAATTAACTTAGCTAGACATAATGAAAGAAAGAAAAATAGAAAAACAAAATAAGAACATAAAAACTAACTAAGTAAAGGAAAGGAAATGAAAAGCATAAGCTTAATATTAATCAAAGCAAAGCATAAACATTACAAAAAATACAAAGAGAGAAAGGAAGAGCATGATCTTGATCTGGAAACCAAGATGCCTAAATGCATGGCAAATGCCTCCTTTTATAGGCCAAAATTAGGAACTATTGATTTGATGACTAATTGATAAGTGGGTGGCCAACTTTTGACTTGGTGACAATCCTTATCTTCTCTTGTCTGCCGAAAATATCATTGATAACGTCAAAATCGGAGCCAGGTGAAAACATGAAAGTTCTAGGCAATTGTCTCAGCTTTCTTGTGTAAAAAATTCAGCTCATTTAGACTTCTAGAACTCCAGATATGGCTAAAATACCGAACAGTGCTCGGGCTGGAAGACAGATTCGGGCTTCTTTGTTGTTGCTACAATTTGGACTTGCAAATGACCTTTTTAGATCTTTGGCTCCATATAAAAGTTGTAGGCCTATGTCTTACCTTTCCATCCATATAAATTGGACCTAAATTTGAGATCTGTAGCTCTAGATATGACCCAATTACCGAACAGTGTTCCGGTTTGGATTGCACCGACATCTCTTCTCTAAGTTTGACCATCTCTTTATCCTTGCAATTTAAGTTCTTCAAGTCATCAATCAATCCTTTCATTTATGTGATAGGCCTGCATTAAAAATAGACATTTACCATAAATTATTGGTATCTTATATTATTAGATACATTATTATAAAACATATTTTAGTTAAGGAGTTATTGATACTTCAAGTGCAAAATGATGATATAAAACCATGATAAAAATGCACTTTTAAGTACTAATCAGTTAAGGAGTTATTGATACTTCAAGTGCAAAATGATGATATAAAACCTTGATAAAAATACACTTTTAAATACTAATCACACCCGTAACAAAACTAGAGTGATCTCAATGTAAACCCTTGGCCTAAAACTAGAAAATTAATGCTAGAAATGGTTAATTTCAATTCAAAAATTATAATTATGAAGAAAGATTATGATAATTAAGAAGAAAATTGTTATAGATAAGGATAATTTTTTTAGTGATTTAACTTTAATTTCATATGAAATAAAGTAATAAAATCAACACTTGAAATGTTAATTTATGATAAATCACATAAACTTCTCAATTGAGTAAAATTATTATTTTAAAGGAGTAATTTTTATAAATTTAAATTGAAAATATTTAGAGAAAGTATATAAGAGAATTTCAAATAAATTAATGTAAGAATTACATGCAAAAAAAAATAATTGTTGGTTCTAAGCCTCGTGTACTATCATGCAGTCTTTAACCGAAAAGGGAGAAAAATTAAGGGAAACATTTTATTATGAATAGGGATGAAAGTTCTTAATTAATTAGTTTGAAAATCTTGATTATTTGAAAATCCAGTTTCACAATATTAAGTATAACTCTTAATCCAACTATTAGACCGAGTTAAAATTTTATGATGAGTCTTCAAACATGTTGTTTTATATTAAATTGAAATTTTAGAACAATCAGAGATTGAAAAGGCCTTAAAAGAGTATCAATGGCTAGTAAAATACATGAAAGAACATTGAGGCAATTAATAATGGCATAGTCATAAATAAGTCAAAAAAATCCCTCTCCTTGTTAATGTTCATGCAAACATCTTTAAAAGAGAGAGGAGCTCTATTTTCAATTTTTTCTTTCAAATAATTTGACAAACTTGAGAGACAAAGTATGAAGTTCTGAAAAGCAAAAAAAAAAAATATATAAAGGAAATTTAGAAGAACACTACAACTTGAGTCTAGATTGGTTGGTAAGGTGTTTAACCCATTTATTAGTTTTAGTAGTTTGTGTTGAGAAATTGCAAAACCCTTAAATTTTCATTTTTCGAGTTCATGAAGAAAGTTGAGGAAAAACATATCTTGTTAAAAATTGATTTAACAATCATGAAATGAGTTTCATTTATGGTGTAATCAAGGAATAAATTGAAATAAATCAATGAGGATTTAGCACACCTATGGTTGGCCATGGTAGAGGAATTTTACAAGATTGGAGAAATAGTTATATTATGTTGTTTTGTTGTATTA
The DNA here is from genome assembly GCA_026413675.1 of Populus pruinosa. NCBI lineage: Eukaryota > Viridiplantae > Streptophyta > Magnoliopsida > Malpighiales > Salicaceae > Populus > Populus pruinosa. The sequence goes on from CM048594.1 coordinate 4,528,330, forward strand.
ATGATAATGAAAATACTTGAAAATTATTTGTGTTGTGTTTGATTTATGATTGGTATGTTGGGAATGTTTAGGTATATTTAAAGTCTATGTAAAAAAATAGTTGTTTTGGAATACCTACTAAGTGTTTGATAAAAATTAGTGCAAGTGTTTGAAAATAAGTGCATGAGTGTGTTGTTGGACCTAAGATGTTGGAAAAACCAAGGATTAAAGAATCATGGGTTTTTGTTAGACTTTCAGGAGTATGTTGTAGGAATTAAAGGGGGATTGTTATGATAGCCATGTACAAGTGAAAAAAGGGTTATTATGGCAGCCTAAATTGGGAGAAATTAAGGATTGTTATAGCGGCGTGTAAGCTGTAAAATTAGACAGCATTATTTATGCAAATATGGATTGTTATAACATCCCATATATGTGAAAAAAATAAAGAGAGAGAGAGGTTGTTATAATAGCCTGGAAATGTGAAAATATGGGTTATATAGTAGCCCATGTGCATGTAACTGTAGGATGGTACGTGTAAATATGAAATGTTATCACAAACCACAAACATGAGAAGAAGGAGCTATTTTGACAACCTAAAAGTGTGTGAAAATGGATTGTTGTAGTAGATATAAAGGCATGTAAGATCGCACAGTTATAACAACATTTATGTGTATGATTATAGACTACCATGGCATCCATTAGGATATTTGTTATATATAGAAAAAAAACCATTATGAAAATTATGAGTGTGTGCAAGTATGAGTTGTTATTGCCGAAAGAATGCATGTATGTATTGTAACTTGTAAGAGAGGATGATTGCCAAGCAAGGAAGTTAAAAGTATACTATGGTATGGAACATATGGTTAAATTAAATTGTGTCTTGTGTTTTTTATATTGAAAGTAATATATTTGAAAAATGAATTAGAGGAGTTATGATAAATTATGAATTTTGTTAGAAATGGTCAAATTGTTAGTTGAATAAAGTTTGAGGAAATTTAGGAAAGTTAATCTTGATTGTTTTATTTAATTATGTTTTCAATTGTGTTAAGAATTCTCATAAATTGGAAGCTTTGAGGGGTTAATCATATTGGATTTATGACTTTAAAAATTAATTTTGAAATAAATTGAAAGAATTAACAAGTATGATGTCTCAATTAAACATTGATTGAGTTTAATTAATGATATCGAGAGTTTAATTGAAAAATGGATAAGTTTGAGTACTTAATTAACCTTAGATTTAGTTTAATTAATGAAACAAAAGGCATAATTGAATAAATATTAAATTTCTAAGTTAATTAAGGACAAAATTACAAGTGATTAAGATTTAAGGATCATTTTGTAAAAGGTGTCAAAATTCTATCTGGGGGGCTGATTAAAAAATATTGAAACTTGGAGGACTAGATTGAAAAACAGTTACCCAGTCCAAAAACAACGTCGTTTTTAATTTCTAGTCATCGTCTTCTTCCTCTAAAAACATAAGAAACTCCCTGTAAAAGAGAGGAAGAACATTAATTGCCAACACAAACGAGCAAATAATCTCCACAATTTCTATCGTCATTTCTCAAATAATTCCTTCTAGTTAGCAGGTATTTGAGATAAGGAAGAAACCACCACCAACAGTCCAGCAACTATAAAACTGTTGGTGTCCCAATCTACCCAAAACACAAGGTTTCAAAAGTATCCCCACATGGAGATAAACACCAGGGGAGATAAGGATTGAATCTCGTATCCAAATCACTGCAGGTTTATCCTCTGTCAGTGAAAAAAGAGACATGCTGGGGAACAACTAATTGGTTCTTCCTGTATAAAAGGTTAGTGAGTAGCTAGAAAAAGATACTTGTCTTCCAAAGAAGAAGGGGGTCTAAGGATCAAGAAGATAACATCATGGAATAAGTTTGCATTGTCGAAGCACATTTAGCATCTGTGTCGAAGCACGTTTAGTATAGGGAAAATGTTCATGCGTATGGAAAAAGATTTTTAAGCTAAGATATTTTGTAACAACCCTAATATTTACATTCAATTGCTACATGATTTTGTCATGGTAATTTTATTTATTAGGTAATTTTTTTTGTTATAATATTGACTAAAATCTTCTATCATTCCAATACTCAAACAATTTCACATTTCAGCCATTGTTCAATCATCTTGAACTTATCATGTTACTGAATTAGAAAACCTTTAATCTCAATTTTTTAATAACACATTCATCACATTCCACCATATTTCACCAAATGTATAAATGCATAAATAATCAATTTAAATATAATTAACATAATACAATCACATGAATTCATAATTTTAATACAAAAAAACTAATAAAATATCAAAACTTTACAGAAATGATATAAATAAGTAACATAATCTTTGATATGATTAATATTATTTACATATCTAATTTACAATACAAAATGATTTATATTATTTGCTCATTCAAAATTAACAAAAGTTATCCTAAATATCTATCAATCGACTTGTGGTTGAAAAATACCTATAATTAATTTATCATAAATAAGTTACTCATGAAAACTAACAAATAAGGACAATTACAATAATGCATTTCAATTTGTTGTCTTGTCAATATCAACAATCTTTTTTTATTAATCAATAGAATTCATTTATCACATTCTAATTTTTAATCATTTTCGACGTAATATTACTAATTCATTTCCAGAAATAGCCCCTTATCGAGTATTTAAGCTTCCAAACGCATTTTTCAAGCACTAGTTTCATCATCAAAAAACTTGTTCATCTATCCATTTTCAAGTATTAGTCTCATTACCAGAAAACTAATTTATTCTCCTAATATTGGGCATTAGTTCCATCATCAGGAAACTAATTCTTTCATCCATTACCTAATATTAGTTCCATCACTGGAAAACTAACTCCATCCATTACTGAACATTAGTTTCATTACAGAGAAAACTAATTCCTTCTATCTTAAAGTAAAAATGTATTCATGACATATCCTTTCATTTACAAATAACTAATAAAGTAAACTAGGTAAAAAAAGAAATGAAAAGGTGCATGATATTTACCTGTTGTAGAAGTTTTAATGGTACCTTCATATTATTGCAAAACTTTTATGGCTTCTTCTATATTAACAAGTATATTTCATTACTTATCATTCCATGCATATTCCATATTAATGTATTATAAATTAACTTCTTTCAACTTAACCTTTATTTGCAAGTCAATCCTTATTAAAAAAAAATTATTATTAGACAAGCAACTAAGCATATTTATTTCTTGCCAATAAGGCATAAGGAATTAATTCATTCCTTAACACATTCATCAAATTAAATTACACAAACATATAAAAATTTACTAACTTCTAATCATTTTAAATCCAAGAATCCCTAAATTCATTGTTCTCTCATTTTGTTTAAATATGCAAAATAAGAGAAGATATGAATTCTGTTTTCAAACTTTTCCATACAAAACATATTGTTTACTCATTTTTCTTATACATACAAGAAATCTTAACAAAACTCAATAATAATTTCATCAACAATTTCAATTTTTTATTTGCATAATCATATTCACATATGCATTATATTGCACAAACATCATCACAATTGCATCAACTTTTAACTTATTCTTTCTTTGATTGACACCATAACTTTTTATACCATGATTTATTCAAGATTATTTTAATTATCTCTTCCCTTACATGAGAAATCAAACATATTCACAATAGCATTCATCCTAATATTCAATAACCTTCCTCAAATTCCAATTCACAACAACATTAACATTTTAATCAATTTAATGTAACATAACAAATTCCTTCAAAGTCATTTTCTTTACAAAATTTTGTATTAATCAATCACAATTTCATTTAAATAAACACAATTTCCTTACATTCATATTCATTCCCTTTCGACCAACCCTATATGTTTTTAAAAATACTATATTTTTATTCACTATATCTTTCAAATTTAACATCCATCACAAGCTATTCTAACCCAATTAGTTTAATTCATAATCAATTTTTTTTCTTTTAAATTTTTATTATAAACCCTAACATAAAATTTATAAATTTAACATCAGTTGCTCTTTTTTCATCTAAGCTTGCTAAGTTAGGTTTAAAACTCCTTACCATGTAATAATCTAAGCTTTGAGTACGAATAGTTAAGAAATTTTTTGAGCCCCTACCTTTTCTCCTTGCTACCATGAACAATATCCCTTAATTCCTCTTTTTTTCCATCACTTCTTTTTCTTATTTAGGTGTTCTGAGAATGGTAATTAACAATTCATGCAATCTCTTTTCAATTTCTTGATATTCAAATGGGTTTTTTTTTAAGAAGTTTTGGTGGAAAATAAAGTTTTTTTCTCTTCTTTGTTATCAGTTCCACAAAGGAGAGAGAATGGGTGGTTTTTATATCAACTTTCTTGGTTATTTACATTTTAACCTCACTTTCTCGTATAATTTCAAATTGTCCCCATAATCTCTAATTAATTTTTCTCTTTTCTTATTTAGTGTCACAATATTTTTTATTTCATTTTAATTTCATCTTTGATATAATTTTATTTTTTCTAAATATTAATTTAACCCATTTTATTTCCAAGTTAAAATCTTTAAATTTTAAAACATAAAAAAAATAACTAGTAGTTTACATATTTGACGAGGAGATGGAGGGAGACCACTTTATGATTTAACAATTGTCACGCTAATAATTCTTTAGTAGATTCTTTAAAAGAGATTTATCAATGACTTGGGTTATGGGAAAAAGTGTAATGGCAAATTTATCAAAGAGATTATTTGACCTAGAATTTGTTTAATAGTGTAGTTGTGATTATTTTTTAAAATATTTTTTTATTTAAAAAAATATTAAAAAATATTTTTTTAATATTTTTTTATTTTAAAAAAAATATTTTTAATATTAATATATCAAAATAATCTGAAAACACTAAAATATATAAATTTAAAAATAAAAAAATAATTTTTGAAACACAAATATGCAAGGTTTCAATTGAGTGTATAAATGTAATCCTATCTAATTAAAGATTAAATAAAGGTAAGCAAGATTAAATTATTTAGATCAACTCTCCAACAAGAAGTTAAAGGCAACTCAAAACTAGCTTCTTGAGTGGAGTGGCATGATATGATATTGTTTATTTAAAAATTAATATTCCAAGGCAACCATTTCTCTTTTGATTAGGCATTAGCAAATATTTACTACACAGTCCTATAATGATTTGGGGTTTTTAAAACAATAAAGACCATAGCCATCTATTCTTTTCTTTGACTGCCCTTATTTAGAGGAGGTATGGTGGATAGTTTGCTATGGATGCAATGTTCCTAGCATGGAAAAAACATGGGATGATTGGACTCAATGGGTTAGTATTACATTTAAAGATAAAGCTTTTAGTAAAGTTATTTGTAAACTAAATCCTGCGACCACAGTTTACTACTTACAGGAGGAAAGGAATCTTGTTTTTAATCAAGTCAAATGTTTTTTTAGGACAAGCTCGATTTGGTAAGGAATGTCCCTCGAACCCTAGCATGTTGATTTATCAAAGCTTGGAAGACGAGTAATGAAGCGTTTGGAGCGGAAAATTAGGTAGTGTTTATGAGTTTAATAATAATTATTTTTTAAAAGAAATTATTAGAAAATGTACGAGGATAATATTTTTCTGTTTTAAAAAATATTTTTAATATTAAAGTAGTTTTAAAACATGAAAAAAATTAGTTAATTAATTCACATATTTCTTTGTTTTTATGATTTTTTGAGCTTTTTGTAAATGTCACCCTTCAAAGAAAGAAAGGCAAAAAACCAAGGGAGCATCATCTTCCAAGTCCACCCCTCTCACCACTCCCTCCTCTGCCCACCCTCTCTATCTAAAAATGGCTTCCTCGTATCTCCTCCAATGTCCAAACTTCTCCACCAACCTCAATCTCCCTTCCAAGCCCACCACCCTCAAAATCACCCCATCTTTCCTCCTCACAAAAGCCGCCGCCACAAGCAATAACATTCGAGACGAAGCCCGCCGCCAGAACCTCACTAACCCAACACCAATCCATAACTTTTCCGCCAAGTACGTCCCTTTCGGCGCCGACCCAGCCACCAGCACCGAATCCTACTCACTCGACGATATTGTCTACCGCTCCCAATCCGGCGGCCTCCTCGATGTCCATCACGACTTCTCCGCCCTCAAAGCCTTCCCTGGCTCCTACTGGCGTGCCCTCTTCGACTCTCGCGTTGGCAAGACGACTTGGCCTTATGGATCCGGTGTCTGGTCCAAGAAAGAATGGGTCTTGCCCGAAATTTCGAGTGATGATATTGTCAGTGCTTTTGAAGGCAACTCTAATCTCTTCTGGGCTGAAAGGTTTGGCAAGCAATTTCTTGAAATGAATGATTTGTGGGTTAAACATTGTGGGATTAGTCATACAGGGAGTTTTAAGGATCTGGGCATGACTGTTCTTGTTAGTCAGGTTAATAGGTTGAGAAAAATGAACAAACCTCTTTTTGGTGTTGGCTGTGCTTCAACAGGCGATACTTCTGCTGCCTTGTCTGCTTATTGTGCTTCAGCTGGTATTCCTTCTATTGTTTTTTTGCCTGCTAATAAGATATCTATCGCGCAGCTTGTGCAGCCCATTGCCAATGGGGCTTTTGTTTTGAGTGTCGATACTGATTTTGATGGTTGTATGCAGTTGATAAGAGAGGTTACTTCCGAGTTACCTATTTATTTAGCCAATTCGCTTAATAGTTTGAGGTTAGAAGGGCAGAAAACTGCTGCCATTGAGATTTTGCAGCAGTTTGATTGGGAAGTGCCCGAGTGGGTTATTGTTCCTGGTGGGAATTTGGGGAATATTTATGCTTTTTATAAAGGGTTTCATATGTGCAAAGAGTTGGGGCTTGTGGATAAGATTCCAAGGCTTGTTTGTGCACAGGCTGCGAATGCCAATCCTCTTTACTTGTATTATAAGTCGGCATGGAAAGAATTTAAAGCTGTGAAAGCTAATAGCACATTTGCGTCTGCTATTCAGATTGGTGATCCTGTTTCAATTGATAGAGCTGTTTATGCATTGAAAAAATCAAATGGGATTGTTGAGGAGGCTACTGAGGAGGAGTTAATGGATGCAATGGCACAGGCAGATTCAACAGGGATGTTTATTTGTCCACATACAGGAGTGGCGTTGACGGCTTTGATGAAGCTTAGGAAGAGTGGTGTTATACGTTCGAGTGATCGGACGGTGGTGGTTAGTACTGCCCATGGGCTGAAGTTTACTCAAAGTAAGATTGATTATCACTCAAATAATATTAAGGAAATGGCTTGTAGGTATGCAAATCCGCCTGTTAGTGTTGCGGCTGATTTTGGTTCTGTTATGGATGTTTTGAAGAAATATTTGAGTAAAACACCCAAGTATTAGGGAGATTATGAACATTTTAAGTTTTGCTTATGTAACTCTAGCATATTGTTGTCTTGGCTTAGGGGTTGATATTGCTGCTTTTATAATTTTTGTCATTGGATGTTTCGTGTTAGGATTTCAGATTATCCAATTTTGTAGCCTTCCATAGAGATAAATCATATGTAAGGCTGCATTGCCCTTTTTAGATAAAGACATTATAATTCGAATTGGTGCAAGTTTTATTGGTCATTTTGGTTTCAGGTGTTTACTTTCTGTATATTTGCTTCTGGCGACCTTGTTCTTCACGATATTGTTAGTAGGAAACTTTGTTCGGTGCAAACATTTAAAAGGACAGTTGGTTTTCAGTTTGTATTGTTAAATTGCTGCATATCAAAGCAGCCTTGAAGCATGACATAAATATTCTGCTATCTTCTGTTCGGATTTTCTGTCTGCTGTGGAATCAAGTTAGTGACCTTATCCGCCATGTCTTTGGCGTTATCATTATTCTGAGTAGCAGCTGCATTTACCACTTCTCTCCTGAGAGCATTGCCAGGAAATTGCTTTCCGTGCGTTGCTTTATGAGGAAGATTGCCAACTAGTTTTCGAAGTAGCTTAACAAGGCCGATATAATGTTTTTCTGCCATAGGTTTATTTTACTTGAAGGTGGTGCCTAGGTCTTGAAGAACACGTGTAGCGACTAGTGAGCCATCTAAAGTAGGAAGGTCTGAAACTTTCTATATCAAGGTATAGACTTTCAGGGTATTAACATCTCGGTCATAAACTGTATGGCAGAGATGCAAACCAGATATATGCAGTTGCTTACAGGTTGCTTCAGTTACAGAAAAGCAACTACTGAAGACTGCAGCTTTATTGTGTAAGTTAATAACGCAAGTTCTTATCATTCTTATTGTAGTAAACAGAAAGGGTGAACGCAAAAATGTTAGTAAATAGGGCTCACGTTCTAGCTGCAGAGGCTTCTTGCTTGAAGCACAGGGATGAACCTCTACAAAAGTAATGTAATGTTGATTATTTTGGTCATCTGGTTTGTTAGGTCATGATTTTCGGCATTTGAGACCTGTGTAACCTATACAAAAGTAGAGCAAGTTGCAATTACTTGGCTAAATCAGGGAAGGCTGCATAAAAATTTTCAGGCCTGTTCTACTCCATTTTCAATAATTATGTGCTCAGTTTTTTATGCATTGATCGTCAATCACAAACCTGCAAGGCAAGAAGCAAAGTAGAAAACATAAAAAAAGCTAACCAAGATTATTTTTGAGGATTGGACTATCAAGTTATCTTTAAATGGATATGGAGTGTAGCATTCTGAAATTTTGTACAATTTTCATCTTTCTAATTATCTTGAACTTGAAAGTTTAAGGGTAATTTTTCTTTTTTAATACAATCATAAGAAGTATTTTAAACTCAATATCTAATAATTTCATTACAAAATAAAGCCAAACACAATCTTTATTTGTACTTTTTATATAAATACAACGTTGTTCAATTTATTCACATGAAATTTATTTACAAATACTTATTGGAAAATACTAAAATCTATTCAATAAAAAAAATTAAGTAGCTTGATAACACTTCATAAGAAGTTTGTGGTTTTCTAGAGAAAATATTTGTAAAATAAACAAAATCACAAAACTCATAATAAATATTTGCATAGTCAGTTTACTAATTATTATTAATTAAACAAGCAAACCAATTTCACTAATTTTTTTATAATTACATTAATTCATGTCAGATTTTAATTTAATACATTTTCATTAGCCTTTGATGAACTCTTATTTTATTGTTGTACTCATTTAACTATCACAATACATCATATCAACTTTTATTCACAACATATTTTAATCATAATATAATTCATTTCCTTAAACATACTTGATTCATAAAATTACATATATCTCACAACTATTTTTTTTACACACTATTGTTTCAGTTCACGTACATTTTATTTATGTCATTTCTCATTTCACAAACATGCTTATTCCTTTTCATCTTCGTAAATATTCAATATATTCTAACCAAACTCTCACATTATTCTAAATTATTATGTATCATTTTAGTTTTCCACTATTATTTATTTCAGATACAAATTCATATTTTCTTCATATATATTTTGTCATTTTAGCTTTTTATATAATTACTTATCTAATTCTGTTTGATGTTGTTCGAGCTTAATCATCACAATGTTTTATTATGTCATTTTCTTTTACATAAACCATGCTATTAACCTTCACACATACATACATGCATTACTTTTTTCAAAAAGATTTAAGGCATGCATTTTACCTTGACTTATTATTTTCAAATAGAAATAGCAGGATGAAATTTGAATAAAATTTTGTATAAAAAAAACTCCATTGAAATTTTATTACACTAAGAATATATATATATAACACATCACAAAATTCCAACATCATCATCATAATTTTAAATTTAAATTTTTTTAATAGTGTTTTTAAATTATAAAAATAAATAGATCTTTTCTATGAACATTGAGCTATCATGAATTATATGATTTGAAGGCTTAATATGATAAAAAAAAATTGATTTACTTGTTTAATTTACAAAACAGAAGGATTGAATTAATTTTTAAAAAATAGAATTAAGGTATGATATACTATTTATTATATAATGTATCGCTTAATTGATTATGATGCACATACATTTTTATTATTATTAACATAACATAAGCAATGTGGAAAAACTACATTAGTAATTTTTTAATTAGTGTGGATTATAATAATAATAGGTGATTTTGTCTTTCAAAACAAATTCAGTCATTTTTAGGGGTATAATAATTTGTATCCATGTTTATTTGTTATTTTTTAATTGTATGGGATTCCTCAGTTTTTTTATAATTTTTTGCACAATATAAGTTTTTAGTCATCTTTAAAAGTAAAAATAAATAACTTTGTTCCAAAAACTTTTTCAAATTTTCCTTTTGGCATACATAGTGTGACTATTCTATTGTCATTGGAATAAAAAAAATCTTAGGCTTGGCTTTAGGGGCATTTTAATCATTTTCACATTGGGTTTTTTTTTTTTACAATTATTATGTGGTCTCGAGGTGATTTGATAATTTGATTAATAAATAAATAATTAAAAAAAATTGTTAGCGCGTTCATAAAATGCATTAACAAGTGGATCACTCCATCATATTTTTTTAGATTAACGTGGATGTCCGAATCAGCTTGCGCGCACCATAACTAATCCCACGAGCCCTGAAACTATGTATGTTAAAAAATAAATCAGTTTCCTTCATGTCTTTTGATTGGTAACAATAAGGGTTACCTTACAAGATAGTTCGTGTCACTTAATTTTTAGCAGTTTAGTGGCAATTGGTTTTTTCTTCTCTTTATCTTGAAACTTGGCCTTTATTATTTTTATTATTATTTATTTTATTTAAAATAATTTTTATAATAGATTTTTTTTCTTTTACAGTCCTATCCTCCTTAGTTATATCTACATATTAGATTTTATCTTCATTTTTTTTATTGTTATTTTTTAATCTTGACAAGTTTTTTAAATTGATTTTTTATTTTATCCTTCAATATTAAATTAAGCTTTTTAATTGAACCCGAATTTAGAATTTAATAGGCTAAGAATTTGAGAGATTAACTCGGGTTTAAGATATTTTTCGAGTTTATTTGTTGTTTTATTTTCTTTTATTACACTCACGTTTATCAATTTTGTTATTTAGTATTTAATTTAATTGAATACTAGGCTCCAAAAAAATTTTCTTTGTGTAGGATTGTTCATTGATTTTAAAAATATCTCATATCATTTTATATTTTGTTCTTTGTTAGATTTAAATTTTTAAAAAAATATATTTTTTAATTAAATTAAATTAAATTCTCAAGTTTTGATTTAATATATATATATATATATATATATATATATATATATATATATCATATCATATCATATCATCTAATGTGTCATCATCTCCATTTATTTTAATATTTTTTTAGGTTAGAAAAACCATATATCTAACCTAGCATAACGTCAAGTAAAAAATTATTTTTTTTAGTTTATATTTTTTTTAATTATATCCTTGATCATTTTATTTATTAAGAGATTAAATTTGTTTTTCCATATGGTTTATTGATTAATTTTAAAAATGACATGGTTTATCTTGGTCTTTTTATTATTCATTGTTAATTTTTAAATCATATTATTAAATTAAACCTAGCTTTAAGCTTTTTCTTTTTTCAATTATATCTTTTATCATTTGACTTATTAAGATATTAAATTCCTCTTCTTTTCTGAATTTTTCTTTTTTCTTTAAAAATATTAGTCTAGGTCACGTCATAGCGAATAAGTTTGCTTGAGTAATTTTTTTAGACTTTTTTTAAGTAATTGTTTTATTTATTTTTGGGCCTTTAATATTTGGTTAATTAAAATTGAGGTTTCTAATTTATTTTAATTTGAATGTCATGGTGTTATCACGAATTCATGTCCTTGATCAAGAGTATTGCGGATTAAGCATGATTGGCCTTGGTCAATCTAGCATGTTGATGTCTTAATATTTATTATAAAAAAATTATATCATCTAATATATTACTATCTTAATATTTTTAAAATTCTATGTTCATTATACATCAAACTTTTTACTTCCTAACATTTTAATTTTTTTTTAAAAAAACAAGTTATAATAAAATGATTTGGCTATATTATAATGTGAGAAAAAAAATAGTAAAGAAGCTAAAAGGAAATGCCATTTCCATGTAGAAAAGATGATTTTATAAAATTTTCTAATTTCTTTAATGTAACCATGGCAAATTAATATGTATGTTTTTTATTTTTTTCATAATAAAGTTTTTGTTTAGATTTTTCCCCTTTTTTCCTTTGAATTTGACATATTAATTATTTGATACTTGGTCTATTTATCAATATTTTTTTTCTTATCTTTATTTTTTTATAATTTTTCTTTTTTTGTCCTTCACACTTTTTGTTGGAAAACAAATTTTTATTTTTTATTCTTTACACTTGGTGTATTTATCACTTTATGTTTTTTCTATTTACACTAATATGTTTTCTTATCTTTATTATTTTTTATTTTTTATTTTTTTCCTTTTTTCCTTACATCTTTTTAGGAAAAAATATTATTTTTTATCCTTTATACTTGTCATATTTATTAATATACACTTGGTCTATTTATCACATCTTGATAAACTCATCAATGGACTTAAAAAACCATACAAATCCCAAATCAACTCAAGATATTTCACAAAACTCATGACCCAGATCATGAAATTAAAATAATTCGATTAAAAAAAATAAAGCTAATTATATAGCCTTTCTAAAAATAAAATTGATTAAATAAAATTAAAGTGAAAAAACATATCTCACAAGGTTGTATTTATTAGAAATATTATCCAAAAATAAATATTATTTATTATTTAAAATAAATTTCAATTATATAAAACATCAAAAAATTATAGATGAATTAGAATAATCTTTCTAGAAATTATATATAATAATAATAATAATAATTAAAAAAATTACTATTTAAAAAAATAAATACAAAAAATAAGAAAATAAAAGAAAAAAAGGTATTAATTTAAATATAATTTTTTTAAAAAAATATTTTAAAAAACACATAAAAATCACTTTTTTTAAAATGAAAAATCACAAGTAAAATAAAAGTTAGAAAGGGCTCGCGCACTAGTCACTTTTTTAAACGATTATTTGTTGTCTGCTTAATATTTTTTGAAAATAAAATCTAGATAATACTTTACCTAATATTTTCTAGATTTCATCTATTATGATAAATGGAAAAATATGATTTATGTTTTTTTATTTAAAACCTATTTTTTAATTAATTTTAATCCGAAACACCTAGGAAATAGCCTAAACTCTTTGATAAGCTCTCATGTGGCCTTAATAACCCCCCCCCCCAAAAAAAAAACACAAATTAGAAATAAAAAATCTTTGAAAGCATATGTTTTTTTTAGGCAATTTCAAGATGAAATATATATATATATATATATATATATATATATATATATATATATAAAAGTAGACTTCTTTATATGTGTTTGGTATTGTTGTAGTTTTTGTAGTTGTGATTTAAAAAAAAATTGTTTTATAAAAAATATTTTTGGTTGAAATTGGTTTGATATTTATATATATTTGGTTAAAACTGTGGTTAAAATTGAGTTTGAATAAAAAATAGTTTAATGTGTTTGGTTAAAAGAATGCTTTTCAAATTGAGATTATAAAATAATTAATATATATATATATATATATATTAATATTGATGGTTTTTAATTTAAATATTGTAGATTTAATTATTACTATTATATCATGAAATAAATAATACTTATATAAAATATTTTTTATTATTACATTAAACTATCTATAATTCATCGCATATGAAATTCATCCGACAAGGATTACAATTTCCTTGATTTTCTAAGTGCACAACAATATTAGATAACATATTATCAGGAACAAAATCGAGATTGCAATCAAATTCTGCAAATACTATGTTATCAAGTGATCGCTTTCTAATTTTTGTAATAAAATAAAAAATAAAAATTAAATTTTTTTAACTGAATTGGAACTAGTTCAATGCATTTAACTTTGGACTGGATTTGATCTAGCTGAAACAATGGCTAGAACAATAGATTCACTCTTTATTTTCTTTAAAAACAAAAGCTATCATGTAAACAAATGAACACATAAAATAATTTTTTTGGTGGTTGTAATTGGTGTTATCATTGCTTTTTTCTTTCTATTGTTGAAATTATGTATTCTCTCTTCTTTTACAAACTAGAAAAATAAATTTTTACATCAAAATTAATTTTGCAAAACTATCAAGGAATCAAATAGGTGTAATTTATAAAGTTGGAGGACAACAATAAATCTTTGTGATAACTTTGAAAATACTATCTAGTTATTCTATATTTTTTATTTTAGCTCTGTGTTTCAATTTTGTTATTAATTAACAAATTTAATTCTAGTATCCTTTAAATTAGCTATAAAAGATATAATTGTGCAAAAAAATTAAAAATTAAATAATAAATTCATATTAAAATATAAAAAAATGAACAACATTTTAGTTATAGCTTTTAGTGTTTTCTTTAATATTCTATAATAATTATAAAAATCCAAATAACCCTATATTCAAAAAAAAAGAGTGTTAAATTCACTTGATTCATCGCATTTTTCTTCTTTCCCTTGCTACACTAATGTCTTGTTGGTTTGACATAAAATATTTTTAAAAAAATTATATTATATTTTTTTATATTTATTTGATATTATAAAAATTAATCAATAAAAAATATTTTTCTATCAAAAAAATTTAACTTGGTTTATAAGAAAGTATTTTTTTTATTTTATTTTAAATGAAAAACACATTTAAAAAATTATAAAAATTTAGAAATATCGTATTATTTGCTAATTATAACAAATTTAGTTTTTAAATTTTTTATTACCATATATTTTGTTTTGATTTTTTTCAATTTCACCCCTTAAGATTTAATTTTTATATTAATTTTGATATTTATTTTTATGATTGTTATTTAATTTTTTTATTTTTAATTATTATTTTATTTATCAAATTTGATCCTCATTCTTTTTATTGTTACTTATTTTATTTGAAATAATTTATAAAATTATAATTATAATTATTTTAATTTCATTGTCTTTTAATTTTTTTATTTGTTAGATTTGTTCTTTACTATTTTGATTATTATTTATTTTATTTGAGATAATTTAATAAATTATATTTTATTTTCAATTTTATTCTTATTAATTTATAAGATTTATTTCTCATTATTTTAATAAACTTGAAAAAAATATTAAAAAATATTTTTTAATTTATTTTCCATCACACATTATCAAACATAAAAAATTAATTTACTTTCTAAAGAAACCATGTTATAAAAAAATTACTTTCTAGTAAATAAACATGTTTTAATTTTTAATTTTTTTTCCTAACCAAAAGAAAAGGATGGGTGATAGAGAGGTTTTTTTTTTTAATTTTTAAAATATTTTTAATTTTAAAAAATATTTAAATACTATATTTTTATTAAGAAAAAAATGGGTGATATATAAGTGTTTTTAAAAATTTATTTTTAATATTACTACAATAAAATAATTTAATAACTCTTATAAAATTTAATTTTTAAAAAATATATATTAAAAAACAAATTAAAAACTCAAATTTAAATAGAGTGTGGTTATAATTGCTTTTTAAAGTATTTTTAATTTAAAAATATATTAAAATATTTTTTTTATTTTTTAAAAATTATTTTTAATATTAATATATTAAAACAATTTAAAAATAAAAAAATATTACCAAATATATATATATATATATATATATATATTTTAAATGCTTTTAAAATGCAAACATAAATATGCCTTCTTCAAGAGAAGAAAGATACACATGAGACACATCGGAGGAAGAGGGGATGCCTTTCTGTTTGTGTTACTGGTTGGAGAGGTGATGGTGATGGCGGTGTTCGACCCACATCCTCTTTCTAAGCCAAAGTGACAAAAAAGAGATGAGATGGAGGCATCGAGCAGAGAGATAGAAAATAGGATAAGGGAGTCGCGTCTAACATCAATGATGGTGGTGCCGGCGATGCTTGTATACCGGAGACGAGAATGTCGAGTATAAAAAAAAAAGTATTAATTGTTATAGGTTTGATAATGAAAATAACACTGGAGCCAAAAACATTAAATAGTTAAATTAATGAAATTTATAGCCCTTGCTAGCTAAAGAACTGGAGAGTTAGAATGAAATGGAATCCATAGCCCATGTCGACAGGGTAAACCTTTCTCTTTCAAAGTTATTCGTTCATATTCAAATTTTGTCAATGTTACACGGACGATTCAAATCTAACACCTTCTCCTAACCAAATTAGTGTTTTTTCCATGTTCCTCTCGTTTTATTTGGATTTTTCCAGTTATTGCTTCTCTTAATGCTTACACATTTTGTATTTTACGTGTGTTATCTTGCCAGTATATGTTTGTAGATTTGGAGATCTGTTCTTCCATGTTCCAAAAAGTCTGTGCTTTTGTTGGATGCTTCAGCCTTGCCTTTTAGATTCATTTGTTTTTTGTGCTGCATTTCTCTGGACTTTTATTTTGGCGTTTCGGGAATCCAGTTCGAGCTCAAACAGGTTTGTGTCGATCTTCTTTCTGTTTGGTTTTGTTCTTATATTTTCTGGAGCCTTACGACAAGGGGATTTAACAGGTGGTCAGCCCACAACTTGTAGACTCCTTCAATTAGCCGGTGCTCCTGCTTTTATATGCGTTGTTCTTGCTGCGTCGTTTAATCCAGGTTGGTTTTTGTTTTTTAATCTCTTTGATTGAGGGAAGGAGGGGGTCATTCCGTGTTTGCTGCCATTAGTTTAAGAACCCCCATGGTAATATAGGGAACTGGAGGAACAAGTTTAATTGCTGATAACAAAACACAAAAGATAAGATAGCGTGGTATGGCATGAACTGTTTTGTTGTTGAGACAAATTAACATGCAGAAGACATCTTATTCAATTAGAAGTTCAACGGTGTAAGGAAAGGAATGGATAGCAACAAAAGCATTTCATCATATGTCATATTCTTACCGTCTCTTCCTTACTTTCTTTGCATTTTGACTTCATGTGCTAACAATTCAATTCGTTTACGATAGTGGGTGGTGAGTCAATCATGTTTGTCTTCAAATACATTTGTTTTTTTATCCAATACATGCCGAGGATCATCCATAATTGGCATGGTTTATACATGCTAACACGTCTTTCTTTCTTTTGTTTCTTCTTTTTTAATTCTTTCATATCAAAAATCTTTGTTGTTGTGTTGACATGGGCAAACTATTCAAGAAAGTAGACTGTTGATTTATGAATCCTTAGCAATAACTAAAAACAGCTCAGGATATGCAAGCAACAACTTTTTGTTTATAGGAGTTTAAGACTATACAGTTATTCATAGTTAAAAAAATCATCCTTCATTCTTATTTTAATCAAATCTATTAACCAAATTATAAATCTATGTATGGTTTAGCAAGTTTTCTTGACAATGTGTGAAAAACACCATTTGATTTAATGTACATGGCTTTGTAAGTTTGGATTAATATATATGTTCTAAGACTCTTTGAAAATGGGATTGTAATGATCTATGAATGATGAGGGTTCTTTTGTTTAACATTAAATGAGCATGCGAACGTTATCAAAATATCGATGTTTGATCATTGCAGCTAGGTTGAACTACAGTTCAATTTTAATTAGTTTATTCATTAGAATCAAATTTATTTTTCATTAAGCCACATTCATGTGATGTGGAATAGAAGTTTGGAATGAACAGTTATATATAATCATCTCTATGCAAGACAGTTTAATTATGGTACTTTGGGAGAAAAAAATTGATGTTGGTGATTGCTTTTTTTTTTTTTTTTTTTTTTATTTTTATATAGAACATCATCTTACATAAACCATCCAGATCATTTGGACCCACAGCTACAACAAACTCAGCCCCTAAACTGATGTTGCCATCAACCTCCAAACATCCTGACACCAACATTCTTTACAGCTGTCGTATACCTAGAACTAATAAGAAGCTAGACTTTGAATGCACTGTTTCAAGCAGCAACCACATGTATGTCCAGGTCTGATTCTCACACATAAATGTCTTTTCGTTCCTATATAATGCTTTGAGTGTTCTTTCCTTTGTATGGTGTGTTAATAATTCTTTTTAGATTGTCTACTTGCAGTCTCACAACTGAGGTCCAGACCACCATTTCTGAGGAAGGTGATCAGTACGAGGATGATCTCAGCCTGACACAGCTTCCGAGTTAATCCCCACCAAACAAGAAACAACATCCATCCCTGTCGTTGCAGTGATAGGTGCATTTTTTTATTCGGTAAGATCTATGTCTCCAAATGCTATTCTGCCATCTTTAGTTTGCACTTATGATATGCTCAGTACTGTCAGTGTCTCTTATATTGCCTTTTCCAAATTGACTCACCTTGAAGTGTCTTAAAGAAACAGGAATGTTTTTTTTTTTTATATGTATCTGATGTTGGTTAATTCACAGAAACCTTTCAAACACAATTACCCCCTGGAATCTCCTCTTCCCTAGCCTCTCCTAACAAATTCTTTTATGATTGTTGCAAACCAAGCCACCATCCACTTTACATTTGGCTTATGAGTTTGTTTGTGGCAGTTTAAATAATGTGTATGCATTGTTTTCTACAGAGTTCCCTCCCTATCAATTTTGATTTTTCTTACACATGCTACACAGTTAACTCTTTCCGAATTTGTTCCTTTCATGCTTTTACCATCTTATAAAGCCTTACTTATGCAGGATCGATTGCCCCCCCTACATTGCCTTGATAACAATCATTTTGTCCAGGAACATGTCTTGCATTTGCATGGTTTTCACACCAGTGCTTCTATTCTCTGCTTTCGTTTTGAACCCATAGAACACATTCTGTTCTGCTTTGTGCACTGCATTTATTTTATTTTTCTTTTTTGCGATACCTCTGGCTTAATCAATATTGGCACTGTCTTTTTGCTATTTCATTCACTTTCTCCTATGTCTTTCCTCTAATTGGAATGGCTTTTCAAGGCTAGTTTAGTTGCTGTGATGCATCTATTATGCTTAGTTCTTTTTTTTTTTCTTACTATGGATTGTTATCCTTTTCGTTGCTCAAGATTGTGATTCACTTACATCCCATCCTTGGACACTTATTGTGATTGCCAAATGCAAAAACAATGTCCACAGCGAAGCCAAATAGTAATATTGGATGTTAGAAGACCAAATTGGTCCAGAAAGAGAAACAATAACAAGATTGAAATGGTCTTAAATACCTTCACATCCATACTCCTTTCTTGATAGGATTTCTGGAGCAATATAGGCTGTTGTTCCCACAGTAGACTTGGGTTGGGAATGCAACATATAAGACTGCACAAAATAGGGTTAAAACATTGATTATTTGGATTTACAATTAAATGTCTTCTATGTAAGGTGAATTAGTAAGTTCACTGCCTTAGAATAGCCAAAGTTGCATATCTTACGACGACAATGGTACGCTTCTATATAAGAGGGTGTTTTCCAACTTAAGATCTCTATGCAAATTTGCTATAGCAACGATTGATTAGTTGATGAAGAGTAAGAGTTTGAATAAAGTCTGTGTTTAATGGTTAGGTCAATATGTTGCTTTGCAATCATTTTGTTAAAAAATTGATCAAATTTTGGGGCCAAACCACTCATATTCATTCTGGCTTCAATTATTTCTTGTGGGCTTGTTGAAGATTGAAAAGAAAAAGGAAGAAAAAGAAGAATTTAGCCATGGTGGCAAAGGTGTTTTTAGTTCAACGACAAACTTGTAATATTAATGTTGCCAGGGCTCTAGTTATTAAATAGAATATAATGACAATATTCCGAATGATCTAACATTCTTTTGTTTACTTTTTTTTCCCCTTCTATGCTAGCTTAGATGTAAACTGTTATGATCATATAAACTCTAGGATGTGTATTTTTCAAAAGAACAGAGACAGTGAAAATATGAGAAGTTTTTTGTAATTATCCCATAAATATATTATGTGATTTTGCTCAATTATGTTTTAGATCATTTCTAAGATATAAAGGGACACCACTATAATTTTCTTTTATAAGCCAGAAATTAATTAATTATTTGAGGAAACCACCACCCTTACACAAAATATTAAACCTGCATAGCAAGGCTCCTAATAATACAAGAGTTGGATGGAAGATTTCACCTTCTCATGATGAGAGTAGAAAAAAGATTATTTTTGTTTTACAAATTTAATAAATGGGAATGAAAAACTAAAAAAAGATTATGGGATTTAAATTGGCAGTTTTTATTTATTTATTTATTATTATTATTATTGTTATTATATGAACTTCGATTATTTAGGGTTTTTAATACTTTAAAAGTTCAATATAATGATTGATACATGAATTACTTATCAATCCAATTGTTTATTATTATTATTATTATTATATGAACTTTGTTTATTTATAATTTTTAATGCTTTAGAAGTTTGAAATGGGTGGTGATGGTGGTCTGATAGAAGTGATTCTTCCAATCTCTTTTCCCTATTCTTGCTCTTCTTCTTGTCCTCCTCTGTTATCTTGCAATTGGCTTCCTTAGCAATTGCAAGAACTCAACAAGAAGAGAGAGAGGAGGTTTGGGAAGTCAAATGTTGCTGGTCGATTTAGGAGATGGGATGCATGAGAAGGGAAAAGAAAATCAACAACAGATTTTTTTTAAAAAAAATGATATTTACTCTTTTAAACAACACACAATGTTTTATCTTCTCTTTTAGTTACAAGAATTGCCATGCTTAGCTATCTTAGCAATATTAAGGGACTTTGGGAAACAAGGACATGCTATTGTTATTTTGCAGCTATAAGTTTGTAATAGAATAGAGAGCATGGAAAAATCACAATGAATGAACATTGAGTCGAATTCATGGAATTCTGTTCTATCTCCCCTTTCTTTTATTTTCTCACTAACCTATAAACAACATGACTGGAACTTGGCTACCAACCATTTCCATCACTAAGGCACCTTTGGATGTTATCCAAATTTCCTTAGGAATGGCTCCAAAATGTCATTGCTCAAAGCTTGGAAGGTTGCAGGACCATTCGTAAGGCCAAAAGGCATGACTTTAAACTTATAATGCCCTTGGTGAGTGCGGAAGGTTGTTTTCTCTGCATTTCCCTCGTGTATTTGCACTTAATGATATCCCGATCTTAAATCAAGTTTAGAAAAGAAACTAGATCCTTACAACTCATCGATCAAGGGAATAAGAAATTTATTCTTGATAGTAACTTCATTCAGCTACCTGAAGTCTACATAAAATTGCCAGGTGTTGTCCTTTTTGACCAAAAGTATTGGTGAAGCAAATTGGCTCACACTTGGCTGAATGATGTTGTTGCATAACATCTCTTTGACCATCTTCTCGATCTCCCCTTTTTGGAAGGAGTTCTTATATGGTCTGCGGTTTACAGGTTAAGCTTCTATTTGCAGTAGAATTCTGTGATCATGCCTCCTTGGTGATAATACAGTAGGTTCTTGGAAAACCTCTGTATAATCTGTTAATAGCTTCCCTACTTTTGTATTAGCCAAGATTGCTACTGGTGTTGTGGTTGCTTCTATTAGAAAAAATTGCCCAACGAAGCCTATTATAAAAGTTTTTAAGTTCTTTTGGACCTTCTCTACTGTCATTGGCTGGAGACTGGATATTTTGATGATGCCCTGGAGCTCTAGCATCCTTCCCTGTAATGTTTTGAAAAATAAAAAGGAATATGAAAAGGCAACAAAGCCTTTGAAGGCTTAGAAGTGAGTAAAATGAATAAAGGGTATTGTGATAATTGAATAATAGTTGATAAATATAAATAGGAAGAAAAAAAACAAAAGAACAAAAAGAGGGAGCTGTGTTTTTGAGAGCAAACCGTAAGAGAGAAGGGAGAAGGAGGAAGAAAAAGAGAAAAGAGGGGAAGAGAAGGGAAAGGGAAGAGATTGAGAGGAAATAACTTTAAAGGTAAAATTTAGGTTGTTAAATGTATAAATGTGTTGTTTATGTTTGATAAATAATTTAAATTTATATTTGATAAATATTAGGGTTTTGAAAATTTGTGTTTTGGGTTAATTGATGAACTAATTTGAATATTATATGGTTGATTGTTGTGGGTAATTGATTAATTCGTTGATTTTGAGAGATTATTGGTAAAGATGATGTTGAGTTATAATTTGTGTAAACTGTGAATTTTAAGTTGGAAGTTTGGAAAGAACAATAGGTAATCTGTGAACAATTCTGGGTTTGAGGTTGAAAATGATAAAAATTCAATTTGGTCCCTAAATTTTAAGAATTTACAGTTTAGTCCCTAAATTTTGGGAAAATTATAATTTGACCCCTAATGGTATTTTGAGATTCTGGACAGTGTTATTATGAGGTTAAGGATGATGAATTTCAATTTGATAATTGATTTGGAATATTTTCAGTTTGGTCCCTAAATTTTAAGAATTTACATTTTAGTCCCTAAACTTTGGGAAAATTATAATTTGAACCCTAATGGTATTTTGAGATTCTGGACAGTGTTATTATGAGGTTAAGGATGATGAATCTCAATTTGATAATTGATTTGGAATATTTTCAATTTGGTCTTTAAATTTTAGGAATTTACATTTTAGTCTCTAAACTTTATAAAAATTACTATTAGGTCCCTGGTTCGTTCTGGATAGAATTAAGGATGGTTTATGGGTGAAATTTCAGTATGGTTATGTATTTACAGTTTGGTCCAGTTTTGGTAAAATTACATTTTGGTCCCTATTTTGGATAATTGTCGTTTTAGTCCCTAAACCTAGGAAAGTAAACCTGGTTTTATTTTATGCATTGGGATATTTTGTTTGAGTTTTTTTTTAGTATATTTCATATATTATTGTAGGTTCTCCTAACGATCCTTAATAGGATTTTCGGGTCTTTCGTTTGACGTTCCTTTAGTTTTATATTTTCCGGGTGAGTGGGATAATCTTTAATATGCATATAATATATGTAAATATGTATGTTGATTATATGATGAGTATGATTAATTAATCTCTTGAATATTTATATTTATATATTTTGCTTTGTTTTCCGAGTACTCATCTATTCTTGAAATTGCATTCGCATTCTGTCGAGCAAAATTCTATATGATATGATATATGTTTATTTAATGATTTTGTGATTATCTATTATGCCTTGATATAGGACTTGTCAGTAACTCCATGCTAATGAAGAGTAGTTAGCCTATGTACACATAGTATTCTGTATACTTAGCTGGTGAGAGAGGTATTAGCCTGTGGTGACTGATCATCACACAGTGATCACCTTCGAGTGTCATCTGGTCACCTTTGGGTGTCATTTGATCTCTGACATGTATTCCATTACGTTATGATAATATGTTTAGTATATATATATATATGTATATGTATATCAAGATAAATCATCTGATAAACTATTAATATGAAAAATAATCTAAAATGTATATTAAATATTATTCCCTCATTGAGTTGGTTGAACTCACCCCTCATTCTTAATATTATTTCAGGTTCTTAGTTTCTGATAGCAGTTGGACTTTGTTGAGTGTTCTTGCTTCTTCAGTTCTAAGTCGGTATACCTTGCTTATTGTTCAAGGTTGTTTTGATTCGATATCTTAGACGCTCTACTATTACTCTGTTTTAATTAAGTTTGGATTTTGACAATGTAATGAGTATTATGAATTATTATTTTTGTTTTAATGACTGATGAAGAGTTTTGAATTATCCTTTGATTTCATCAGCTTTGAGTAATATAATATTTCTGAAAATTATAAAATGCTGCATATTTTTGAATATCTTGTTCTTTTGATATGTCTGTTTTGAGGTTTAATGTAGGTGGGGTGTCCTTTCAACACTGCTCCTGCATTGCCAGTCATGGACCCGGGTTCGGGTCGTGACATTCCCCCCTTCTTAAAGGTGATTTTCATTTTGATGAAATCGAATAGGATTGGTGAGAATTTTCTTAACCAACCAACCCCTAAAACCATGTCACACCTCCCCAACTTTAAAATCCTTAAGTCTGCTACGAATTCATAGCTCTGCATAAACCATGTAAATCTTGTTGTATAGGAATCATATAGCATTATACTGCCATTAGCAATAGTTACTGCTAGCATAGGGGAGTTTTCTAGAGAAAGTAGTTTTCTTGTTACGCTGGCAACAATGAAGCTGCGGGTGTTGCCACTGTCAATAAGAATGATCAGATCCTTACCTTGATAGTTTCCTCTAATTTGTATGGTGTTGTGAGCATAATTATCTGCTAATGCATTCAAGGATAGGCCATATTCCTCAATCTTGTTATCAGGTGCCATTTCTATATTGTTTCCTGTTGCAGCATCCATAAATTCTTCCTTTTCTGACCTTCAATCATGTTCAGTCTTTTGGCAAATGCACTTATGCCTGACATAAATTTGTCCCTACACTTAAAACACTGTCCCAACTTGCACCTTTACTCATACATGGTTTTTGAGACCTTTGGTGTCTATGAATTATTGCTCACATAGTTAGATTGTTGATTACCAAAAGATCTTCCCCTTTGACCTCCCATTGGTGGCTTGGTAATGAATCTGTTTTTCCTTGCCAAGATATTGTTGGATTCCTCTTACCATTTAGCTTGATCGAAAGCTATCATCAACGTGCCTGGCTTCAGTATCTTTAACATTGGCTTGATGTCCTCCTTTAGTCCATTAATAAAGTTGGAAATGTAGTAGGACTCTAGCAGTAGTGGATTTTGTGAATACATTAATGATTTTAGCTCTACAAACCTCTCTACATACTTTTCCATACCGCCCTCCTGTGTTAATTTATTGAATTCCTCCACAATATCATATCTACTACCAAATCTATTGCATATGGCCTTTGAGAACTCTTTCCATTCTAGACTAACATCCAGTCCACATATATATCCTTCAAACCATATTTTTGCTTTCCCTTCCACATACAGGGACGCTATTTCCACCCACTATTGCCATGGAGTTGCATTGAGTTTAAAAAACTTGTTGCACCTTCCCAGCCATCCTCTAGGATTGTCTCGAAATGTTAGATCCATCCTTGGAAATCCTGCATTAAACATTGCTCTTTGCGGTTCCTGTCCATAACTTGCATCTCCTCTTGCAGGACCTTTTCCCATTGAAAGCATTCCTTTAGGGTTGCCCTTTGCTGGAGTTTGTAGTAAACCTTTAGAGTTACTTCCCATCTCCTTTCCAATCACGTGGTGAGCAAGAAATGCCTCGAACTGACTTGATAGTGTTTCAATTTGAACATTAATCTAATCAGTCTTCTTACACTGTTTCTTAAGCTGCTTCTGGAATTCTTGTTGAATGATTTGTATTTGTTCCTCTAGTTTCTTGCAGTGTTCTTCCACGTTTTTTACCATCTTGTTAGATTTTAAGACTCTAATACCAATTGTTAAGGTTTCTTAACAAGTGAAGAAGAAAGAGATGAACAAAGAATTTATGAGAAAGAATTCGAGAGAGAAGAGTTGAGACTGAATTTTCTGATTTTATATTTTGTTTTTTACTGATAACCTTTATCATGGTTTTATAGCAATTGAATTTAACTACTAACTGACTATTCTAACTAACTATGATAGCTATAACAATATGCAATTAAATCTGACTAACAACTAATAGAATTAGCCTTTTCCTTGCTAACATGTTGCAGAAGCTACTAATCCTACACCATCTTTAGCTTGCTCATATACTGCATTTCTTCTAGGTACGCAACACCAACCTAAAAGTTGTATGATAGTCAGTTGAGTCTTCATCTCAGATGAATTTGATGAGCTTTGGCTAAAATATTTAAACTTTTTGATGGGTCTTGTTGATTCTGACATTTTACCGCTCAATGTTTCAAGGGAAATGCCTCAATAACACAAATTTAAAAACTATCAAGAAGAAACTTATCAGAAAGGCACTTGATATGATTTATTAAATATGTGGATGAACTTTTTTTCTGATTTCCTCAATTTATGCTTGAGGACAAGGGTTTTTTTAAGAAATGGGAATTGTTGCAGGTTGATTTAGGAGATGGGATGAATGAGAAGACAAAAAAAAAACATATTTAAAAATGACCCGTGTCATTTTATCTTCTCTATCAGTTACAAGATTTGCCAAGTGTGGCTTTCTTAGCAATATTAGGGCACTCCTGGAAAATAAGAAAGTGGTACTGTTATTTTGCAGTTTTAAGTTTGTAAAAGAGCATAGAGCGAGCATGGAAAAATCACAATGAATGAATGTTGAACTGAATTCATGGAATTTTGTTTTTATCCCTTTCTTTTATTTTCTCAATAACATGTAAACACCGTGATGGGAACTTGGCTACTAGCCATTTCCATCAGTAAGGCACCTCTGGATGTTATCCAGATTGGTTCCCACTTAATTAGACACGTAACATCAACAAAAGCAACTGAGCTAGGTTTGTTCCTGATTTCTCTAGGGATGAGTTTGTCATGTCTCCAACATCACTGTCTTCATCATTGTTTTTTTGTTAAGGAGTTATGGTCCCAATACACAGCTCTGTTTGTACGTCTCATGCTTCCTCAAGGGTTTCCTCAAAGTGTTACCTTTGATTACTTGGATTATTCTCTTTGGCAAGCCGTCCAAGGCATTGCAAGCCAAGTTAGTGGTGTCCTTACCACCCAAGTGATATCTATTATCCTTGTCATTCTTTTGTTGCTTCTACTTATAGTAACATGCAGTTTTTTTTGGATGGTAAGAGGTATTTTTAAACTATTGACGTGTGATTTAAGTCTTCTCTTCTAGCGATCCTGCACCCTTTCATAGGCTTAATGCATTAAGAGGAATTTAATAAATTCCTTTGGTGTTGACTCCAAGGTTTGAACCTTAAAAGTCAATAAAAGGAACATGCCTTTTTTAACTACCAAGACAATCCATCAGTTTTTTTTTGGTACAATGTAGTTTGCTTTTGTTTGTTTTGATTAATGTTTATTTGTTGTTGGTTTGATAGGCATTTATCTACGCTAATGGTTTAAGGAAAGGAGTGATCC
Source organism: Populus pruinosa (assembly GCA_026413675.1). Taxonomy (NCBI): domain Eukaryota; kingdom Viridiplantae; phylum Streptophyta; class Magnoliopsida; order Malpighiales; family Salicaceae; genus Populus; species Populus pruinosa. Next base: position 4,555,244 of record CM048594.1, read on the forward strand.
CAACAGTTGCTGCCATCAAATAGGTGTTAAAGGATGTTATTGGGTGTATCTTAGCAAATTACACGAGTATTTGGGTGGAGACGATATAGGACGACTTAACTTGTCATTCTTTGGTTGGGAGATTGAGCCCATTGGGCTTATCTTATTGTTTATTTTATTTATTTGGAATTATTTATATTAAACAATTTGATTTGATGGGTTGAGTCTAATAATGAGATGTTTTAGGGTTTTACTATTTATATGTTTCTTTTATTTTGTGATATTTTCATTTTATGAGATAATTTTTCATTTTATAAGACAATTTGGATGATTAATTAAAAATATTGCAGATTTTGCATATCTCTAATCCCTATTCTTCTCTTTCTTTGCTTTCGATTCTTAGCTTGTTTCTCTAAAAGTTTATTTCTTTTATGTTTTAAGTCTTTTTGTTCATTGTTCTGCATCAAGGCTGTTTGCTGACCTTTTGGAAAATGGTTTCTTTGGTTTGGAAATGTTAACTCCTGCTTTTCCTCATCCTTTTGTTTTCACTGGTGCCACTGCTGGAGCTGGACGCTTTACTACTGCTCTTATCCAGATAATTTCCTACTTCTAAATTATCTATTGTTGCATTGCCATATCTATTTTCTAGTAACATTTTCTTTGTTTTTTGTTTGGGTACCAAACTACTTTTATGATGCTAATACAAATTTTTGTTTATTTAGAGTTGCTTAAAGTTGATGCTCGTAATTTGCAGGCTGCTACAAGGAGCTGTTTTTATGCTGGTTTTGCTGCTTAAAGAAACTTTGCTGAGGTAAAATTAAGACTGTTCTTTTGGTTTTTTTCTTATTCTCAAATAGCAAGTTGCTTTATGGAAGCTTGGAAATGTCTCTTTTCTATGAACTGGTAAAGAGCTGTGTTTATGCAAGAAGTCTTTTCTTTCTGACCTTAGTAATTCCAAAGTCATTGTGATTTGTTCCTGAAAGCAATTATTAACTCTAGGTAATTGTCAAGGGTGAAGCTCAGGGAATGGTTTGTCAATAAAAAGGCTGAAGTCAAGCATACAACTGTAAATGCTTAAATAGGAATATAAATGCTTGAATAGGAAATTTATCTTACTATATTTAGCTTCCTAGATTTTCTCTTTGTAATTACTATATACAGCACAACAATACTACTTTTCCTATATATAATGAAAGCCTAGTCGAAAGGTAGAGGTAATTCAAACAAATCTGTTATGATATCAGAGCCTCTCTCATAGAATTCCTAAAATCTTAGTCCTTTTTTTTTCCTCTTAGTCATAGCCTTATGGAAAAGTCAGATAATGTTTGTGTCAGATTTACTGGCAAAAATTATACTGCCTAGGGATTTCAGCTGGAGATCTTTCTCAAGGGAAAGGAGTTATGGGGCCATATAGATGACAACAACAAAGAAGACTTGGCTGTTGAGGGATTTGTTGTTGCTAAAGCAGCATGAACAACTAAAGATGCACAAATCATGTCATGGATTCTCAGTTTCATGAAGCCACATCTGATCCTGTCTTTGCGCCCTCATAGATCATCAAAGACTATGTGGGATCACCTCACACAAGTCTATAACCAAGATAACAATGCTAGGCGGTTTCAGCTTGAGTTGGCTATTGCCAACTATACTCAAGAAGATCTCTCTATTCAAGATTACTATTTTGGATTTTTGACTATGTGGAATGACTATTTCGATCTTGTTACAGCTAAGATCTCTGACAAAGGAGTGTTGGTAGTACAGCAAGTCCATAAGATCAGTCAATTCGACTAATTTATGATGAAATTGCGATCTGAGTATGAACCAGTACGTGCCTCTCTCGTCAATCGTGATCTTGTTCCATCCTTGGATGCTTGTTTTAGATAACTCTTGAGTGAAGAACAGCGTCTTCTCAGACCATTATGGAGCAGACCAGAGTTGCCCCAGTTGCTTATGTTGCTTACAGAAAAAGGAAAGACCATGATATGAGCAAGACACAATGCTATAGTTATAAGAAGTATGATCATATTACACCTAATTGTCCAAATAAGTTTTGCAACTACTGCAAACAGCCAGGACACATTATTAAGGAATGTTCTATTCGTCCTCCTCGCATCAACAAAGCTTATCACACTGTTGTTACCAATGTTGGTCCTTCTGCTTTACAGTCTCTTGTTGGCTTACCTATCTCACAACCTCCAACACATTTATTAATCAGAGAGACGGTGCAAGAAATGATTGTGAGTGCTTTCTCCACACTTGGTCTTCAAGGTACTGGTTCTTCAACTTTTCCTTGGATCTTAGATTCAGGTGCTTCTAATCATATGACAAACTCCTTTGGTGGCTTAAGTAATATCTGCAAATATTATGGATCCTGACATGTTCAAACAGCTAATGACAATGCTCTTCTCATTATAGCTGTTTGGTGATATACCTTTTAAAGGATATTTTTGTCTCACCTAAGCTTGTTGTAAATATAGCTTTTGTAGGTCAGTTTGTGGACAATAACTGTAATATATACTTTTCTAAACATGGTTGTATTATATAGGACCAGATGTCAAGATAGCTAGTAGCGAAGGGGCCTAAGCACGGATGTCTATTCTTCATCCAATTTCATGTTCCATGCACCTTAGTTCCTTCCTCTATTTTATCTCTTTTTTGTACTGCACCTAAAGTGTCTAATGAAGTTTGACATAAACATCTTGGTCATCCAAATCCTAGAAGTCTCTCCCATCTGTTGAAATCTGGATTAATAAACACTATAATGCATTCCTCTTCCAGTATGTTCCTTGATTGTGTCACATGCAAGCTTGGCAAAAGTAAAGTATTACTTTTTACCTCTGAAGGCAGCAGAGCAACAAATCTGTTTGAGATAGTTCATAGTGATGTCTAGGGAATTAGTCTTATCCTTTCTCATATAGGATACAAGTATTTTGTAACCTTTATAGATAACTATAGCCGTTATACATGGGTTTATTTTTTACGAAACAAATCAGAAGTTTTTTTTATGTTCAAATTGTTCCTTATACTAGTTAACACTTAATTTTTTACCACTGTTAAAACTCTTAGATCAGATTCAGGAGGGGAGTATATGTCTAACGATTTCCAATCTTTCTTGCAATCTAACGGTATCATTTCTCAACGCTCATGTTCCTATACTCCTCAGCAAAATGAAGTAGCGGAACGCAAAAATCGCCATCTTTTGGATGTGGTCCGTACTTTGCTCATTGAAAATTCTGTTCCTCCTAAGTTTTGGGTGGAAGCACTTATTACAGCAACTTATCTAATCAATAGACTTTCTTCACAAGTCTTGGGTCTAGAGTCTCCATATTTTCGGCTTCATCATTGCCATCCTATATACATCAATCTTCACACCTTTGGGTGTGTATGCTTCATGCATCTTCCTCCACCTCATAGAAATAAACTTTCTGCTCAGTCAATTAGGTGTGCCTTTCTTGGATATAACATTACTCAAAAGGGTTATCTATGTTTTGATCCACACACTAATCAAGTTCATGTTTCTAGAAATGTTATTTTCTTTAAAAATCAATGTTTCTTTCCTTTGCCTTCATCCTCGACCACTTCTCTTGCCTCTTTACCCTCTTTTGATGACTCTTCTCATCTGCAAAGTGTTCAAGTTGATAGGTTCAAGCCATATATGGTATATAAGAGAAGACTTCTAGTGCTGCCTCCTTCAGCTTCTGTCTTGTCATCTGCTCCTTCTTTGCACCCTTTTGTGGCTTCTGAGGTAACTGTTTTGGCTCTTTTACGCCGCTCCTCTAGAGTATTTGTGTCACCTGCTAAGTATGGATTTAACTCCTCTGTGGCATATAATTCTACTGCTGCTTTCTCTGTCACTATATCCTCTATTGCTATTCCTACTGGTTATTCACAGGTAGCTAAAGAACCATGCTGGCAGCAGGAAATACAAGAAGAATTACATGCTCTCGAAGCTAATCAGACTTGGGACATTGTTGATTGTCCTTCTGGTGTGACTCCTCTTGGGTGTCGATGGGTCTATTCTGTTAAAATCAAGGCTGATGGCAGCTTGGACAAATAAAAAGCACGATTGGTGGCTTTTGGAAACCATAAAAAATATGGAGTACATTATGAGGAGACTTTTGCTCCCGTAGCCAAAATGGGTACTATTTGAACAATTCTGGCCATCGCAGCTTCTAAACATTGGTGTTTACACCAATTGGATGTGAAGAATGTCTTTTTTCATGGTGATCTCACTAAAGATATATATATGCGACCACCAGCAGACTTATTTTCCACTCCTACCTCTGCTGTGTGTAAGTTACGTTGTTCCTTGTATGGTCTCAAACAAGCTCCTCATGCTTGGTATGAGAGATTTACTTCTATCCTTCTTCAATGTGATTTCCTCAAAAGTAAATATGATGCATCTTTGTTTCTACGTAAGACTGCACATGGAATTGTGTTTTTATTGGTGTATGTTAATGATATAGTTATCACCGGTACTGATTTAGCTCTAATTTAGCTTTGATTGATCAACTAAAGTAGCATTTGTAGAAATCCTTCCACATGAAGGATTTAGGTCCTCTAACATATTTTCTTGGTCTAGAGATTCATGCCGGTTCACATGGCATATTTTTATCCCAACATAAGTATGCCATGGACTTGGTGACCGCTGCTGGTCTCTAGAATTCGCCATCTCTTGCTACTCCGATGGAAATTAATCTCAAGCTACACAAAGATGAGGGTGATTTATTATCAGACCCGGTAGCATATCGTACACTCGTGGGCAGCTTGATCTATCTTACAAACACTAGACTTGATATTTCTTATGCAGTACAACAAGTTAGTCAGATCATGGCTTCTCCGAGGCACCTCCACATGGTTGCTGTTAAAAGAATAATTTTTTATGTTCATGGCACAATTCGAAGAGGGCTTTGCTATCCTGCTGGTACTTCTCTTGATCTTATTGCTTATAGTGATGCTGATTATGCCGGGTGTTCTGACACTTGGCGTTCAACTACTGGTTGGTGTATGTTCCTTGGCCCTGCACTTATTTCCTGGAAGAGCAAGAAACAAGACTGTGTTTCCAAGTCTTCTATTGAGTCTGAATACAGGGCTATGTCCCAAGCTTGTTCCGAAATCATCTGGCTCCATGAGCTCTTTGCTAAGCTTGGTTTTCAGCAGTGCACTCCTACTCCTCTTTTTGCCGATAATACAAGTGCCATACACATTACCGCCAATCCTATCTTCCATGAGCGCACGAAGCATATTAAGGTGGACTGTCACTTCATTCGTGATGTCTTTGTAGCTCAAACTATATCACTTTCACAAGTGTCCAACAATCTTCAGGTGGCTGATGTTTTTACCAAGACTCTCACACGACAACGTCATCATTTTCTTACAACCAAATTGATGCTTATGGATAAGCCTGCATCAATTTGAGGGGGGATGCTAATAAAAAGGCTGAAGTCAAGCATACAGCTATAAATGCTTAAATAGGAATATAAATGCTTGAATAAGAAATTTACCTTACTATATTTAGCTTTCTAGATTTTCTTTTTGTAATTACTATGTACAGTACAACAGCATTACTTTTCCTATATATAATGAAAGCCTAGTTGAAAGGTAGAGGCAATTCAAACAAATTTGTTATGGTTAGCAAGTTTAGTGGTATAATGCTTGGTATAGTGTTGGCTTGCTCAGGCTCCTCAACACCCCTTGCCCTTGCTTCTTTTAGTTTGGTGATGTGGATCCGCATGTTTTGCAATCTGAAATCATATCAATCCATTCAACTAAGGACTATAAATCCCTATTGTGCAAGTAGTCAACCTCTTCTTCTTTCCTTTTGTCCCCTCATGGAGGCGTCAGATAATGTCTTTGTAACTTCATCGGTTGAAATGAGAACAAAGAGAAAAAATCTTGAAGCCACTTTGAACGCAATATTTTTTGAATTTCCGTTACTATTTATAATCATAATTTAATTATGATGCTGAGGAAATAGATCTTTTTCAGTTCAGTCTGTCAGAGGATATAGAACATTGTAAACTGTAGACAGGTATTAGTTGGGTGTGTTTTAACTTGCTTTCTCTTTGTTCTTATCCATAGAACAAGTTGATGAAATGGAACCTTTACTTGCTCACACAACTATCTGCTGCCACTTTCAGTCAGCCTCTATGCAAACCTTCAAAATGGCCGTCTAATACCATGAACTCACTCTTGATTCTCAAGATTGTTGTCGTAATCATCTTCATAGTATTCCAAAGCTATATGACAGAAACCCCTTTTTTTCACTGCTTTAACAGGTTTAGTTTTTAGCGAATATCTCCTCCAGTCAGGGAGGTCAATGATGAAGAACCACTTTTTCCATCTGTACCGTTTCTTAATACTAACTCTAAAGGGTTGCCCTATATTTTTCTCCTTTGTAGTTCATGATTTTCCTGTCCTGGAAAAAGCACATCTAAGGGTATGCAGTTGCTGATATTGAGCAGAGGCTGCATCTGGGATCAAAGCTCAGTGATGTTGCCAACAACAAGAACGATGTGCTTGCATTGTTCAATTTGTATAGAGATGAAGGCTACATTTTAACTGAGCACGGGGGATGATTCTGTGCAAGTATACTAGGTGCTTATTATTAATCTGAAATCCCCTCATCCTGTTCTCTGTTTATCTGTGCGTGTTTGATTTCTTTTGGCCAGCTCTACATCTACTTATTTCCATTCCTATTGATTTTCTGTTATATATATGCATGCATGTATGACCAGTTCTTGATTGATATCTATTTTCATAAACAACAATCATCATGAAATTACTGGTAGCGTGGTAGCTTTATTGTAAAGGGCTGTTGTTTATACTATCTCATTGTTTTCTCGTGTAAAATGAGATGTCATCCTGCAATTCAAAATCATTTTCTTGGTGCAAAATTATGTGTTGAGAGCTATCAATTACTTGTATCGGAAGAGTTCTTTTGGTCATTTTAATTCGTGCCATCTCTGATGATTGAAGTAGCTAAATTGTAACAAAATATGTAAATAAAGGAATCCAGCAAACAGCCTATGTTCTTTTATTTGTATGGAATATTTTTCCTAAATAATGACCAATAGTAACAATCCTGATCCTGAAAAACTCTTTTCATTGTTGAAGAAAAAGAAAGGACAAGTTTTTCTTTGACATTTTCTTTTGGCTTCAGTTGAGAAGCAAGTTACTTATGGGAGGAATTGAGCTTACTAAGAGTGATTCTGTGCTGTATTTGAATTACTTGCAGCAATCAGGTAGTGCTTAAAGAAGTTCTTCACAACATGACATGCTTAAGTCACTGTTCTAAGTTAATTATTTATACTGGTTGGAGAGAGATGCTGGAATTGAAGCACGAAGTATCACTGCTGACTGCAGACCTTGGGGGAGGCTACGAATCTCTTTGGAATATGCTTAACGGGAATTCAACCATGGGAAAAATGATAGTAGGATCAATGGTTTGGGTCACTGATGGACTTATTGCCAGGCCTTCACCAAATAGAGCTTTTCTAGGAAACCTGGCCACATCAATTGCAAGCTGATGAATTTCCTTGCACCATCACATGTAGCTTTTCACCAGGGAAAGAAGAACTTTTGATGGAAGGAGGGGACCAGCCAGCTATATGGCCATTGTTGAACCATGCTTCTGGACATAAAGCTATACTCCAATGTTTCTCAAACAAGTTCAGACATGCACATTGCTCGTTGACTTGGTGAAAAGACAGGGAAACTAGGCACTTCCTCGAGCCATCACTGCATGTTCTGAAGTTTCTTAGAGATGATCAAAATCGAGAGGCGAAACATCTGTCTCTAGGTGCACAAAGCTGGTTCTTTTTAAGAAATAGTAGTTAGATCTCTAGTTATTGATATAAATCCGCACTTCTTCCTATATACAAAGGATAAATTGTTTTAGAGTTCAGAGATTTTGAAGCAATTGGACTTTGCAAGACCCAGTGAATTTGGTAATATATACACATATTAATTGTGTACATTAGAATGAGTAGTTGAGGATAATCTAAAATGCAAGGCCAAGAGAGAAATATGTTCAGCAAAAACACATGATTAAAAATCCAGCCACTTGGTGTAGTAGACACAAGTCCTTGGAGAGATAACACCATCAGGCGTGCAAAGACCTATCCTTGGACAGACTCCGCAAGGAATGGAAGCCATTGCCCCAATTACTGCTTTCACGCCGCCGCTGCGGCCCTTGCCGACGCATTTATAGCAAACATTCCCAACCGGAACAGAACCAAACTCCCCCACCCCATTACTCTTCACTTCCATGACCTCATCATCCAAAACCAAAGCCCTGATAATCTCTTCAACCTGCTGTTTTGTCACCTCAACAGCGAAGGCTCCATTTCCTCTGATCAGCTCCGTCACCTTCTCCACCGTAGCAACCTTCTCCTCAGCTATGTATTTCACACAAAACATCCTCAACGACCCAATGAAGTCCGTATCAAGGCTCCCTGCAATATACCAGGACCCTCCAGTGAGTTCTTTGGAGGGCTGGAACTCTGTAGCCATGTAATGCTTCCTCCCTTTGTTCTGGATGTTGACCACCTCCTTGATCAAGTCCTTGGCATGCAGGGCCTTGAGAGATTTGTTGACAACGTTGTCAGGGAGGTTGGTTTCTTTCTTCATGTCTCTAGTCCAGATTCCCATATCCTTTTTGCTTCGGATCACGTCATAGAGTTTGCGCTCGTGATCGGTGAGTGACTGAGACAGAGAACTCAACCCTGGCCGCTTCCTCTTGAGGGATGAAGAGGACCCTTGAGAACGGCTCATGCCTGCTGCTTAAACAACACAGAAAAAAAAATGACTACTTTCTTTATATAGCAGATAAAATGGAGAAACTGAAGCAATTTTTTTGCCTTGCTCCTTGATGCGTGTTTGAATCTAATCTACTAATCGAATCAGTAAGCAGCCAAGAAAACTATCTCTCTGCTTGCCTGCCTCAAGCAAGCAAGCAAGCTGTCAAGACAGTGATTTTGTTTTTCCAGAAAGAAAGAAAAACGGAAGGAAAAAAGGCAGCCCTCCGGAGAGGAGTTGAGACAGACCCCCCAGGGGTTTCAGTTCATTAGAGAAACGACGTCGTTTCTTCCAATCATTGTACCCAGCAAACATATTTAGTAATTTCAAATACACGGTTTACCAACTCTGATACATGCCAGCCTACCAACACAAAATATCTACTAGAGATACCAATTGGATAAATCATGAGTCAAAGGGCAAGAAGTTAAGTCAGACATTTAATAAGTTTGTTTAAGATAAAGAAGCTATGACACATATGAATCAGCTTATAGCTAACTTAATCCAAGTGTAAGAATAGCCTCGTCCCTTTAAAATATGTGCTTAGGGTTGACATCAAGATGATAATCTTGATTGAACATTTAATCTTAATATTATTAGGATATTCAAGCATAATATTTTAAATATTTTAGCTTATATTTTACAAGTAGACTAAAAAGCATGAATTATTTTAAAGATTTTCATGTTTATTTAGGAGATTAAAGTCTGTTTGTAGACCAATTTTTTTTTCTATTCTATATTTTTATGCTAGCATAAATAATTTTTAATATAACAATTAGATTGAGTTGATATTTTACCTGAAGTATTTTGAATATCCTGTTTTATATACATTTAAGGTTTTAGTTCAATTAGATATTAAAAAAAATCTTGAAATGAGGTTCGGAAGTTATTGTGTAAGAATTACATTAATTTTCTAATTAATCAAGATTTTTTTCTATTTAGATTAGTACTCTTTTATTATTTTTTTCATATTTATTTAGGATATTTTTTATCTATTGAAAAATAGACATCCATACCTTTCTATTGATTAACATCTATATTTTTCTATATATGATAACCTTCTAATTTATCAAGAAGAAAAAGAACCATTCATTCAAAGTTGAGCTTCATTTTTACTAGCACATTATAAAATTCAACTTTAGAATTATTTTAATTAGTTGAATTATTATTTATTTATCTTTTAGTTTATCATAGTATTGTGATAGTTAAGAGTTATTTGAGTTATGTTTTATTTTATTATTTTGGTTATTTTAGACTTTTAATGTGTTAAAGCCTATGTATCAAGTTTGGATCCATTAAGTTAAATTAAAATTAGCTTTTGATGTGAAACCTTGTGATTATGTCGTGGCCTTGCAACTCATATGTAAAAAAGATAAATCTTGAAAAGCCAAATAATCAGGTTTGATAGGAGTACGACTGATACAACTAAAAGATTGATATCTTCTTCCAAGTGTAGGAGTGTCGAAATAATAAATAACCTGATAAAACTAGAGTCAAACCACAGGGAGATTAATTATATAAATTATAAACAACAACAACAACAATAATAACAGCAATAACAGCAGCAGTAACAGTAGTACTACTAATAATAATAATAATAATAAAGAAGTTGCTGAGAACTTTGAGATGGAAGATTAATGTGAGGATCAAAGAATGATAAAAAAAAATATCAAGATTAGAAGATCCAGTAATGGTATTTCAAACAAATATAATATAAACTCTTTTTATTACTCAATTAAAAACCACATACAAAAGAGGTTCCAATCAGATTATAAATTGTTAACATGATTACATTAGTTATTTTATTTGAATAATACTCATACTTGTAAATATTGTCAGGTATTCATGATTATAACTTATGTTAACAACAACTCAAATTCCTTTCATAGCACAAGTGTTGGTTATACCATACGGTTGAGCTATGAAAGTGTCAAGTACTTTTTGTACCAAGTGTTATACAACATAAATCTAGATTAGTCATTTAAGAAGCAAAGTATTAAAGAGTGAACAAGATAACAAATATACAACATGGTGAGTATCAAACATTAAAGTTCATGTTATTTTTACGCTATACTTATTCTTAAACCATTAGTATAACCTTTTCACCTTGACATAATAAACTTAATTAAACATAATAAAAGAAAGAAAAATAAAAAAACAAAATAAAAAATAAATAAGATAAAAGTTAGCTAAGTAAAGGAAAGCCAATGAAAGGCATGAACAAGATATTAATGAAAGCAAAACTTAAGCATTACAAAAATACAAAGAGAGAAAGTAAAAGCATGATCTTGATCTGGAAACCAAGATGCCTAAATGCATCATAAAATCCTCATTTTATATGCAAAAATTAGAAACTATTGATTTGATGACTAATTGATGAGTGAGTGGCCAACTCTTGATTTGGTGACAATCCTTATCTTTTAGTTTGTCAAAAATATCATTGATAGCGTCAGAATTTGAACCAACTTTACTCATGATGATTCTAGGAAATTATCTCAACTTTTTAGGGGAAAAAAATGAGGTCATTTGGACTTCTAGAACTTGAGATATGGGTTGAACATTGAAAAGTGTCTAGACTACAAGATAGATTCTGGCTTTTATGTTGTTGCTAAGATGTGGACTTCCAAACAATAGAATTGAATCTTGCCTTCCTAAGAAAATTTTAGGCTTATGTCTTAACTTTTCATCCATATAAAGCAGACCTAAATTTGAAATCTTAATGTGCATCATGGGAATGATAATCCATCTCGTAAAGGTAAATCAAATATGCAAGAGGATTCAGATGGTCCAATGACAAGAGCGAGAGCGAAACAACTACAAAGGACCTTGACGAGTCAGATTGGAATGATTGAAGTTGCATCGGAGTTAAAATTTAGCAATCAGTTTCAAATTGGTTCAAGGGTGCTTATTTGCCTACAATTAGAGCTTAAAGATGGGAAGAGCCCTTAATGGTTCTTTTGATGCTGGACTACTTGAATTTGGGTTGATAATGCAAATAAGTTAAGAAATTGATGATGTTTACGTCAGAACAGTAGATGAATTTGAACCGAATTTGAAGTCATCCATTGCATGTGAAAACAAGACTAATCTAGGTGGATTTCAAGTTCAGAACGTGATCTTTCCAGATTTTCCAACCATGATTGCATTGGACTTTTGTGCAAGAAGTTATAGCCATTTTAAATTCAGTCTGTTTATGTTTCAATTAAAGTCAGAAAATGTGTGCTAGTGTAATTTGTCTGGTTACTTTGTCAAAGTCCAATTTTTGGGCTTGATTTCTGTCATGTTGAATTTTCCTAAGTGTGGAGGGATGTTCCATTATAAATATGGCATCAGAATATGTAATAAACAACTTTTGGCCAATATTTGAACTTAATTCCGAGAATTAAAAGTTATTCTTCCAAATTGATTTGTGAAGAACCCTACCTGACTTATCACTCTTCAATCACAAAGAGTGTGGCGTCAAAATCCTAGATTAATCTTTGTGGCATCCAGATCGACTTATCAAAGTATCACCCTAGTCTATCCTCCATTTTATTTACCTTAAAAATACTATAATCCAGCCTAAACACCAAAAGAAAGACAACACAACCAGACCCATCCTTCATCCATTTTTGTCAGATTCATTGTTGCCGATTTTTGAATCATTCACGGCACAACATCTGGTATCAGAGCATCAGTTGCGATCTAAGGCAGGAGCCAAAAATAGAAGAAAGGCTTGCAGGAATTGAGGTTGATAACCTTAATTATGGCTGGAGATAAAGAAGATTTGCCAAGAGGGTTAAGTTTAGAACAGGCACAGGTTATGGGCTTACAACGATCTCATGCTGAGATTCGAGATGAAATGACTGGAATTCGTGAACAGTTGCATACCCTTATGCAAATGATGCAAAGAAATAATTTGCAACCCCAGTAGAGGCAAGCACTTAGGGTGCCACAAAATGATTTTGTAGAAGTTGATGGAGATCCAAATGGGGTTGATGAGGCCGATGACAGGGGCAGACCAAGAAGACAGAATAATAATCCTCCTAGTGGTCTCAAACTTAAGATTCCACCGTTTCGAGGAAGTAGTTCACCTAAGGAATACTTGGAATGGATTCAGAAGGTTGAAAAGGTGTTCGAATGGTATAAATATTCTGAAGAAAGGAAGTGCAAGGTGGCAGCACTTGAGTTTACAGATTATGCTCTTTTATGGTGGGAAAACTTAAAGATTCAGAGGAGAAGGGATGAAGAAGAGGAGATTAGAACGTGGGCAACTATGAAAAGAGTGATGAAGAAGAGATTTGTTCCTGATTACTATAAACAAGAGTTACACATCAGACTTCAGACTTTGCGACAAGGATCTTTAAGCGTGGAAGAGTATGCGAAAGAGTTTGAGTTGCTCCAGATTCGATGTGAATTGATGGAACCCCAAGAGCAAACAATAGCTAGATTTCTTGGAGGGTTGAGGAAGGATATAACTAATGTGGTTGAATTGCAACCGTACATCTTCCTTGAGGATGTTATAAAGCTTGCAAGTCGTGTAGAGAGGCAACAGAAACGAGGAGGTGTCCGAACTAGTGTAACTATGTCAAGTACGACAAGGGACAGATCTACGCCTACACGAACATGGAGCACACCTAAACAAGATGAGAAGGTGGAGGTCAGCAAGGGGAATACCAGTTCTGATTCTTTGAAGGGAAAGGAGAAGGTGACAGAACCTCCACATCCTAGGAGCTCACGGGACATCAAGTGCTTCAAGTGCTTAGGACATGGGCACATTGCTTCAGAATGTCCAAATAAAAGGGTAATGATATTGCATGGGGATCATGGAGAGCTGATTAGTGGAGATAAGGCTGAAACTGAAGATGAAGATGAGGCACAAATGGATCAGGAAGAGGATTTCAAACTAGTGAAGGGAGATTTGTTGGTTGTGCAACGGGTTCTGAATGCACAAGTTGATGTTAGTGCTGAGCAACGTGAGAACATCTTTCATACTCGATGTCAGATTCGAGATAAGGTGTGTGGGATGATCATTAATAATGGAAGTTGCACTAATGTTGCATCAACTACCTTGGTGGAGAAATTAGGTTTAACTACCATTCCGCATCCCAGACCGTATAGTTTGCGATGGCTGAATGAGAATGGGGAGATTCGGGTGATAAAGCAAGTTCTTGTGCCCTTTTCCATTAAAACCTATAATGACGAGGTTTTATGTGACGTTGCGCCGATGTCAGCTAGCCATTTGTTATTGGGTCGTCCATGGCAGTTTGATAAGGATGTGACCTATAATGGACGAAAGAACACTTATTCTTTCATGCTGAATGGAAAGAAGGTGAACTTGTTACCATTGAGTTCTCAACACGTTAGAGAGGATCAGTTACGAAGCCAACAAAAGGAGGTGCAATCACGTAAGGGGCTGTTGTTAGCCAAAAAAGGCGATATCAAATAGGCATTAGCTTCGACGGGGGTTGTTTTCATGATCTGGGCAAAGCAATTGCTACAAGTAGAAGGACTGGACTTACCAAGACAGATTAAGGAATTGCTAGAAGAATTTAAAGATGTGTTTCCAGATGAATTACCTAAAGGGTTACCGCCTATTCGTGGAATTGAGCATCAAATTGATTTGGTGCCGGGAGCTTCACTTCCTAATAGACCAGCATACAGATGTAATCCAGCGGAAGTAAAAGAGATTCAAAGGCAGGTTGGTGAGCTTGTAGAGAAGGGCTATGTTCGAGAATCACTTAGTCCATGTTTCGTACCTACTTTGCTTGTACCAAAGAAAGATGGTACCATGAGGATGTGTATGGACAGCCGTGCTATCAACAAAATAACAGTTAAGTATCGATTTCCTATACCCAGACTTGATGATTTGCTTGATGAGTTGCATGGTGCTGCATTGTTTTCTAAAGTCGATTTGATGAGTGGTTATCACCAAATTAGAATGAAAGAGGGAGATGAATGGAAAACAACATTTAAAACTAAACAGGGGTTATATGAATGGATGGTAATGCCGTTTGGGTTATCTAATGCGCCTAGTACATTTATGAGGCTTATGAATCATGTTTTGAGAAAGTATATTGGGCTGTTTGTTGTAGTATATTTTGATGATATCCTGGTGTATAGCAAGACCTTTGATGATCATGTGAAGCATCTTAAAGTTGTGTTTGAAACTTTGCGAGATTCTAAGTTGTATGGGAAACTCACAAAGTGTTACTTCTGTAAAGAAAGTGTCGTGTTTCTTGGATATATTATCTCTAGCAAGGGAGTTAAGGTTGATGAGGAGAAAATTGAGGCAATTCGGGACTAGCCAAAACCTGCTAGTATCGCTGATATGAGGAGTTTTCATGGTTTAGCTTCTTTCTATAGGCGATTTGTGAAAGATTTCAGCTCTATTGTTGCTCCTATGATAGAATGCTTGAAAAAAGGAAACGAGTTTAGATGGAGTGCAGATGCTCAGAAAGCTTTTGAGCTAATTAAAAAAAAGTTGTGTACTGCTCCAGTTTTATCACTTCCAGACTTTGCTAAAACATTCGAAATAGAGTGTGATGCTTCCGGAGTTGGAATTGGGGCCGTTTTGATGCAAGAAAAGAGGCCGATTGCATTCTTCAGTGAAAAGTTAAATGGAGCACGTTTGAACTACTCTATTTACGACAAGGAGTTCTATGCTTTGATTCGGGCTCTGGAGGTATGGCAGCACTACTTGTTGCCAAAAGAATTCGTTATTCATACTGATCATGAATCCTTGAAGTATCTTAAGGGGCAAAGCAAGCTGAATCGAAGACATGCTAAATGGGTGGAATTTATGGAGTCATTTCCTTATGTCATAAAGTACAAGAAAGGACAAGTTAATGTGGTTGTTGATGCTCTTTCTAGGAGGTATGCACTGATCTCTATGTTGAATGCAAGGCTGATGGGTTTTGAACAGGTGAAGGATCAGTACGCTAATGATTCCTACTTTGCTAATGTGGTTACCGAATGTGCAAAGGGAGCTTGTGATGGGTTCTTTATGCATGAAGGTTACTTGTTCAAAATGGGCAGAATGTGTATTCCTTTAGGTTCATTACAGGAGTTGCTTGTGCGAGAGGCTCATGGTGGTAGTCTTAGTGGTCATTTTGGGGAAAAGAAGACTTATGAGTTGCTGAAAGAACATTTCTTTTGGCCTAGCATGTTACGGGATGTGCACAAGGTAATTGAGAGATGTGCTATTTGCAAGAAAGCTAAGGGTAAAGAGAATGCATATGGGTTGTATATGTCTTTGCCTATTCCAGAGCAACCGTGGATGGATGTTAGCATGGACTTTGTACTGAGGTTACCGAGAACACAGCGTGGAAAGGATTCAATAATGGTTGTGGTTGATCGATTCTCCAAAATGTCCCATTTCATTCCTTGCAACAAAACTGACGATGCTGTACATGTAGCTGATTTGTTCTTTCAAGAGATTGTTCATTTACATGGAGTTCCTAAAAGCATTGTCTCTGATCGTGATACAAAGATCTTAAGCTACTTTTGGAAGACTCTTTGGAGGAAGCTAGGAATGAAGTTACTTTTCAGTACGGCATGTCATCCATAAACTAATGGACAAACTGAGGTAGTAAACCGAACTTTATCTTCTTTGTTACGAGTTGTTATACATAAGAATTTAAAGAGTTGGGATACTTGTTTGCCTATTGTGGAGTTTGCATATAATCGTAGTGTGCATGGGGCTACAAAATTTTCACCATTTGAGGTCGTGTATGGCTTTAATCCTTGTGTTCCTATTAATCTTGTTCATATTCCAATTGATGAGAGGACATCTATGGATGGAATTAGAAAGGCAGAATTGATGAAGAAACTACATGAGCAGGTTCGATTACATATTGAGGAGAAAACAACAAAGTATGCTAAACAAGCTAACAAGGGGCGAAAAATGGTTAGGTTTGAACCTGGTGATCTTGTTTGGATTCATCTTAGTAAGGGCAGATTTCCAAGCAAACGCAAGTCCAAGTTCATGCCAAGAGCTGATGGTCCGTTTTGGATTATAGAGAAGGTGAATGATAATGTGTATAAGGTAGATCTTCCTAGTGATTACAATGTATCAGCTACTTTTACTATGAAAGACTTGACTCCATACTTGGATGATGACGACGATTATGATTTGAGGACAAATCATTATCAACCTGGGGCTGATGATGTGCATCATGGGAATGATAATCCATCTTGTAAAGGTAAATCAAATATGCAAGAGGATTCAGATGGTCCAATGACAAGAGCGAGAGCGAAACAACTACAAAGGACCTTGACGAGTCAGATTGGAATGATTGAAGCTGCATCGGAGTTAAAATTTGGCAATCAGTTTCAAATTGGTTCAAGGGTGCTTATTTGTCTACAATTGGAGCTTAAAGATGGGAAGAGCCCTTAATGGTTCTTTTGATGCTGGACTACTTGAATTTGGGTTGATAATACAAATAAGTTAAGAAATTGATGCTGTTTACATCAGAATAGTAGATGAATTTGAACCCGAATTTGAAGTCATCCATTGCATGTGAAAACAAGACTAATCTAGGTGGATTTCAAGTTCAGAACGTGATCTTTCCAGATTGTCCAACCATGATTGCATTGGACTTTTGTGCAAGAAGTTATAGCCATTTTAAATTCGGTCTGTTTATGTTTCAATTAAAGTCAGAAAATGTGTGCTAGTGTAATTTGTCTGGTTACTTTGTCACAGTCCAATTTTTGGGCTTGATTTCTGTCATGTTGAATTTTCCTAAGTGTAGAGGGATGTTCCATTATAAATATGGCATCAGAATATGTAATAAACAACTTTTGGCCAATATTTGAACTTAATTCCGAGAATTAAGAGTTATTCTTCCAAATTGATTTGTGAAGAATCCTACCTGACTTATCACTCTTCAATCACAAAGAGTGTGGCGTCAAAATCCTAGATTGATCTTTATGGCGTCCAGATCGACTTATCAAAGTATCACCCTAGTCTATCCTCCATTTTATTTACCTTAAAAATACTATAATCCAGCCTAAACACCAAAAGAAAGACAACACAACCAGACCCATCCTTCATCCATTTTCGTCAGATTCATTGTTGCTGATTTTTGAATCATTCACGGCACAACAAATCTACAGCTCCAGATATGACCCAATAACCTAATAGTGTTCAAATTTAGACTGTACTAGCATCTCTTTTTTATGTTTAGCCTTCTCTTTGTCCTTTCAATTTCAATACTTCAACTCATCAATCAATCCTTTTAGTTATATGATAGGTATGTATTTATAATAAATATTTACCATAAATTAAAGTTATCTTATTGATTAGTACTTAAAAGTGTGATTAGTACTTAAAAGTGCATTTTTATCAAGGTTTTATATCATCATTTTGCACTTGAAGTATCAATAACTCCTTAACTAAAGCATGCTTTATAATAATATATCTACTAATATAAGTGACACGACTAAAAGATTGATGTCTTCTCTCAAGTGTAGGAGTGTCGAAGTAATAAATAACCCGACAAGACCAGGGTCGAATCATAGAGAGGTTAATTATATAAATTATAGATAACAATAATAACAACAACAACAACAACAGCAGTAATAGTAATAGTAATAGTAATAGTAATAGTAATAGTAAAGAAGAAAAAAAAGTTGATGATAACTTTGAAATGGAAGATTAATATAATAATTAAACAATAATAACAACAAATATCAAGGTTAGAGGATCCACTAATGGTATGAAAAATAAATATAGTATAAACAAATATAATACAAACTCTTATTATTCAATTGGAAACCACACACAAAAGAGGTTTCAATCAGATTATAAATTGTTAACATGATTACATTAGTTATCTTATTCGATTAATGTTAATACTTGTAAATCTTGTCGGCATTCTTGATTATAACTTATGTTAAAAACAAATCAAGTTCCTTTCATAGCTTAGGTGTCGGTTATACCATATAGTATGGGTTATGAAAGTGCCAAACATTTGTTGTACCAAGTGTTATACAACATAAATCAAGATTAGTCATTTGACAAACAAAGTATTAAAGAGTGAACAAGATAACAAATACAAAACATGTTAGTATCAAATATGTATGTCCATATTAAGTTTACACTATACTTATTCTTACACCATTAGTGTAACCTTTTCACCATGACATAATAAACTTAACTAAACATAATGAAAAAAAAATAAAAAAAATAAAAAAATAAAAAAGATAAAGGTTAACTAAGTAAATAAAAGCAAATGAAAGGCATAAACAAGATATTAATGAAAGTAAAACTTAAGCATTACAAAAATACAAAGAGAGAAAGCAAGAGCATGATTTTGATCTAGAGACCATGATGCCTAAATATATTGCAAATGCCTCCTTTTAAAGGCCAAAATTGAGAACTATTGATTTGATGACTAATTGATGAGTGGGTGGTCAACTTTTGACTTGATAACAATATTTATCTTTTTTTATCTACCTAAAATATCATTGATAACGTCAGAATTGGAACCACTTGAAAACATGAAAGTTGTAGGAAATTATTTCAACTTTCTAGAAGAAAAATGAAGGTCATTTGGACTTTTAGAACTCCAGATATGGGTCAAACACTGAACAGTGCTCGGGCTGAAGGATAGACTTAGATTTTTTTGTTGTTGTTACAATTTAAACTTGAAAATAACCTTTTTAAATCTTGGGCTTCATATAAAAGTTGTAGGCCTATGTCTTACCTTTCCATCCATATAAAGAAGACCTAAATCCAAGATCTACATCTCCATATATGAACTAATTATCGAACAATGTTCCAGTTTAGACTACACCGACATCTCTTTTCTAAGTTTGACCATCTGTTTGTCCTTTCAATCTCAGTTCTTAAATTCATCAATCAATCCTTTCATTTATGTGATAGGCCTGCATTTAAAATGAAAATATACCATAAATTAAAGATATCTTATGTTATTAGATATGTTATTATAAAATATGTTTTAGTTAAAGAGTTATTGATACTTCAAGTGCAAAATGATGATATAAAACCTTGATAAAAATATATTTTTAAGTACTAATCAAAGCATGAAATTCATTTCATGTTATTTTAGGACGTCTGTTTCTTGCAACTTCTAATGTATTGATTAATTGTAGGAATGGAGTGATGAAGTTATCATTTGAAAACATGATATTGGAGATGAATATTTTTAACATATGCAAACAACCTGGATATGACAATGAATTATAAGAAGTAGATCATATAGAGGAATTAATTTATGATCAACTTGAATATACTTTAAGTAAAAATGAATTGGATGAATATGAAGATTTTCAAATGATTTATTCTCAAGAAGAAATCACAAATGAAAAATACACCAAAAATATTGATACAGATCTTTTATCAAAAGTGACAACAGATTCGACATTTGATATCACATCAATCGATGATTATTTTTCTTATGAATCTTTATTTTTTCTTAGTCCAATACCTTGGTATGATAAAAATCTCAATTTTCTTACTTCGAGATTTTTGCCAGCTCATAGAGTATAGAAGATAAAAGAAAAATTTTGAGCGACGTGCAAAACTTTTATTGTAATGACCCCAACTTATTCAAATATTTCAAAGATGCATTCTTGACAATGAGGTAAGTAGTGTCATTCATCTTTGTCATTCTGCAAAAATCTTTCAAAATGGATTTTATTGGTCCACCATGTTCAAGGACACGCATACATTTTATAAAACTTGTGAAAATTATCAAAAAATTGATACTAGTTAAAAAGTTTTGTTTTATAATTCTCAACTCTATTGATTCCCTAGAGAGCTAAGATCAAGATGGGACAGTCCATTTATTGAGAAACATATGTATTCTTATGGGGCCTTTGATATTGAGAATCTAAAGAATAATAATGTTTTTAAGGTAAATGAACATCTTTTGAAAGCTTACTTTGATAATTTTTCTAGTAAAAATGAATCCATTGGTTTGAATGATCCTATAAATAAAGGTTGATTAATTTGTTTTTCTGAAATTGTTTTGTGTTTCTTTTGTGACTCTTAGTTTGCTAGTCTCTCTCACCCCAGTTGAATGGCTGATAATGGTACTCCATGACTCTTAAGTCGGTTCTTTTAATTTCCCATGATAACTAATATTTGTGTGTATATTTGTTTAATTCCTTATTCCTTCTCTTCTCTTTGCATCTTTTTTCCACTTCCTATTTAAAAAAATAGGTATCACTCTTGAAACATTAAAAAAATATTTTCCTGCTTTGCCTTAAAATGCCATTATAAAAATTTACCGAGCTAGGTGTGCAAGATTGAGGTTGTTAATGAACCATGAAATTCTTGAAGAGATTCACTGGTTAATTAAAGCAAAGGTCCGATTATCAAGTGAGTTTTTCAATTTTTTCATTTCACACATGCTTGGTGTTTAGTACTTAAAAGTGCATTTTTATCATGGTTTTATATTATCATTTTGCACTTGAAGTATCAATAACTCCTTAACTAAAGCATGTTTTATAATAATATATCGAATAATATAAGATACCTTTAATTTATGGTAAATGTTCATTTTAAATGTAGGCTTATCACATAAATGAAAGGATTGATTGATGACTTTAATAACTTAAATTGCAAGGGCAAAGAGATGGCCAAACATAGAAAAGAGATATCGGTGGAATCCAAACCGGAATACTATTCAGTAATTAGGTCATATCAGGAGCTATAGATCTCCGATTTAGGTCCAATTTATATGGATGGAAAGGTAAGACATAGGCCTAAAACTTTCATATGGAGCCCAAGATCTAAAAAGGTCATTTTCAAGTCCAAATGGTAGCAACAACAAAGAATCCCGAATCTATCTTCTAGCATGAGCACTGTTCGGTATTTTGGCCATATCTGGAGTTCTAGAAGTCCAAATGAGCTGAATTTTTTACACAAGAAAGCTGAGACAATTGCCTACAACTTTCATGTTTCAACTAGCTCCAATTATGATGTTATCAATGACGTTTTAGGCAGACAAGGGAAGATAAGGATTGTCACCAAGTCAAGAGTTGGCCACCCACTTATCAATTAGTCATCAAATCAATAGTTTCCAATTTTGGCCTATAAAAGGAGGCATTTGCCATGCATTTAGGCATCTTGGTTTCCATATCAAGATCATGCTCTTCCTTTCTCTCTTTGTATTTTTTGTAATGTTTATGCTTTGTTTCCATTAATATTATGTTTATGTCTTTCATTTCATATCCTTTACTTAGTTAGCTTTTATGTTCTTATTTTGTTTATCTATTTTTCTTTTTTTCATTATGTCTAGCTAAGTTAATCATGTCAAGGTGAAAAGGTTACACTAATGGTGTAAGAATAAGTATAATGTAAACTTAATATGGACTTTAATGTTTGATACTAACATGTTTTATATTTGTTATTGATTAGTACTTAAAAGTGCATTTTTATCATGGTTTTATATCATCATTTTGCACTTGAAGTATCAATAACTCCTTAACTAAAATATGTTTTATAATAATGTATCTAATAATATAAGATACCTATAATTTGTGGTAAATGTCTATTTTTAATGCAGGTCTATCACATAAATGAAAGGATTGATTGATGACTTGAAGAACTTAAATTGCATGGATAAAGAGATGGTCAAACTTAGAGAAGAGATGTCGGTGCAATCCAAACCGGAACACTGTTCGGTAATTGGACCATATCTGGAGCTACAGATCTCAGATTTAGGTCCAATTTATATGGATGGAAAGGTAAGACATAGGCCTACAACTTTCATATGGAGCCCAAGATCTAAAAAGGCCATTATCAAGTCCAAATTGTAGCAACAACAAAGAAGCCCGAATCTGTCTTCCAGCCCGAGCACTGTTCGGTATTTTGGCCATATCTGGAGTTCTAGAAGTCCAAATGAGCTGAATTTTTTACACAAGAAAGCTGAGACAATTGCCTACAACGTTCATGTTTGCACCTGGCTCCAGTTTTGACGTTATCAATGACGTTTTGGGCAGACAAGAGAAGATAAGGATTGTCACCAAGTCAAAAGTTGGCCACCCACTTATCAATTAGTCATCAAATCAATAGTTCCCAATTTTGGCCTATAAAAGGAGGCATTTGCCATGCATTTAGGCATCTTGGTGTTCAGATCAAGATCATGCTCTTCCTTTCTCTCTTTGTATTTTTTGTAATGTTTATGCTTTGCTTTCATTAATATTAAGTTTATGCCTTTCATTTCCTTTCCTTTACTTAGTTAGCTTTTATGTTCTTATTTTGTTTATCTATTTTTCTTTCATTCATTATGTCTAGCTAAGTTAATTATGTCAAGGTGAAAAGGTTACACTAATGGTGTAAGAATAAGTATAATGTAAACTTAATATGGACTTTAATGTTTGATACTAACATGTTTTGTATTTGTTATCTTGTTCACTCTTTAATACTTTGCTTGTTAAATGACTAATCTTGATTTATGTTGTATAACACTTGGTACAACAAATGCTTGGCACTTTCATAGCCCATAATGTATGGTATAACCGACACCTGAGCTATGAAAGGAACTTGATTTGTTGTTAACATAAGTTATAATCATGAATGCTTGACGAGATTTACAAGTATTAGCATTAATTGAATAAGATGACTAATGTAATCATGTTAACAATATATAATCTGATTGGAACCTCCTTTGTGTGTGGTTTCCAATTCAATAATAAGAGTTTATACTATACTTGTTTGATATACCATTAGTGGAACCTCTAACCTTGACATTTGTTATTATTATTGTTTAATCCTTAAATTAATTTTGCATCTCCAAGTTCTAATCATCTTCTTCTTCTTCTCTTTCTTTATTATTATTATTATTATTATTATTATTATTATTATTATTATTATTATTATTATTATTAGTACTACTACCACTATTATTATTATTGTTGTTGTTGTTATTGTTGTTTTATAATTGTTGTTTATAATTTGTACAATTAACCTCCCTGTGGTTCGACCCCGGTCTTGCCGGGTTATTTATTACTTCGACACTCCTGCACTTGGGAGAAGATATCAATCTTTCAGTCGTGTCAAGTTTTTGGCGCCGTTGCCGGGGAGGTAAGTCCTTGTATAAATTATAATATTTATTTTATTTTCTCTTTTCACTTTTCTTGTATATAACTTTGTTTCTTTTCTTTTGTTTCTTTTTATTTTGTTTTCTTCCTCCTTCTTTTGCTTTCTTCTTCTTTTTTTATTTTATTCCTACACGTGCATGAGAGTGTGGTCACGTACATCAAGTGGTAGACTTTGTAGGATATCCTCATCATTTTCAGAAAATATGGCCGAAGAAGATAATCAATCACTTCATAATGAAAATAATGAGAATAACCGTGCTAGAACACTTAGAGACCACATGAATCCCACAAGAACAAGTGCACCATCATGCATAGTTTTTCCTCCTGATGCATCTCATTTTAATTTTAAACCAGGCATTATTCAACTTTTACCTTCATTTCATGGTTTAGAATTGGAAAATCCATACTTGCATTTAAGGGAATTTGAGGAGGTGTGCAACACATATAATAATTTAAATTGTAGCATGAACACCATCAGATTAAAGCTTTTTCCTTTTTCATTAAAAGATAAAGCTAAAACATGGCTACAAAATTTGAGACCAGAATCCATTCGTGCTTGGGATGAAATGCAACAACAGTTTTTAAAGAAGTTTTTCCCATCTCATAGAACAAACTCTTTCAAGAGACAAATCACCACTTTCACTCAAAAACCAGGAGAAACATTTTACAAATGTTGGGATAGGTATCGAGACTTGCTTAGTACTTGCCCTCATCATGGTTTTGAAACATGGAGATTGGTTTCACATTTCTATGAAGGGTTAACACCTAAAGATAGGCAAATGGTTGAATTGATGTGCAATGGAACTTTTGAAGATAAAGACCCTAATGAAGCAATGGAGTACTTAGACTTGTTAGCTGAAAATGCTCAAAATTGGGACACCGCAGGTACATATGAGGCACCAAGTAAAACTCAACCTCATACATCTAGTGGAGGTATGTACAACCTTAGGGAAGATCATGACCTCCAAGCCAAATTTGCATCTTTAGCTACAAAAGTCGAGGCACTAGAATTGAAAAAGAGTGGTCAATTAAAATCTGTTGAAAACATTGTGTGTCAAATCTGTGAAACAAATGAACACTCAACCAACGATTGTCCAACCTTGCCTTCTTTTAAAGAATGTCTTCATGAACAAGCTCATGCTTTAAACAGTTTTCAAAGGGCCAACCACAACCCATACTCCCAAACATACAACCCTGGTTGGAGGAATCACCCAAATTTCAGTTGGAAGAGTGAGAACAACAATGCACAAACTTCACAACCACCGTTTCAAGCACACCATAATTTCCAAAATTCTCATGGATATGCACCTCCTTATGCTCCACCTCCTAGAAGAAATCTTGAGGAAACATTGCATGCATTCATTGAAAAGCAAGAGACAATTAATTCTCAACTTGTTCAAAACATGACAGATTTTAAAGATACTCTTGCTAAATTAACATCTGCTCTTAGTTTCCAAGAGAAAGGTAAGTTTCCATCTCAAACACAACAAAATCCCAAGGGGCAATACAATGCAAATGCAAGTAGTTCCGGAAGCCAACACATGGATCAACTCAAATCAGTCACTACTCTACGCAGTGGTAAGGTTATTGAAAAACCCTCTCTTGAACCTTATGAGAAAGATGATGAGTCAATCTCTGAGGGTAAGGAAGGGGTTGAATCTGAAAATTGCAAAGAAACGACTGATTCACCGCCAGCACTTCCATTTCCTCAAGCCATGACCAAACAAAGGAAAGTCAATCATAACTCTGAAATTTTTGAAATTTTCAAACAGGTAAGGATCAATATACCTTTGCTGGATGCTATTAAACAGGTTCCTTCCTATGCTAAATTTTTGAAAGATCTATGCACTATGAAGAGGAAACTGAATGTGAAAAAGAAAGCCTTTCTAGCCGAACAAGTAAGTGTTATTCTTCAGAACAATAATGCTTTGAAATATAAAGACCCTGGTTGTCCTACAATTTCTTGCTTTATTGGAGAGCATAAAATTGAAAGAGCCTTACTTGATCTTGGTGCTAGTGTGAATTTACTTCCATATTCAGTTTTTCAAAGTCTCAATCTAGGTGAGTTAAAACCAACTTCTATATCTCTTTTACTTGCCGATAGATCTGTAAAAGTGCCTAGAGGAATAATTGAAGATGTGTTAGTACAAGTCGATAAATTCATTTATCCTGTGGATTTTATTGTCTTGGACACACAACCTGTTGAAGCATGTAATTCATTTCCTGTTATTTTAGGACGTCCATTTCTTGCAACTTCTAACGCATTGATTAATTGTAGGAATGGACTGATGAAGCTATCATTTGGAAACATGACATTGGAGATGAATATTTTCAACATTTGCAAGCAACCTGGAGATGATAATGATTTACAAGAAGTAGATAATATTGATGAATTAGTTTACGATCAACTTGAATCTACTTTAAGTAAAAATGAATTGGATGAAACTGAAGATTTGCAAATGATTTATTCTGAGGAAGAAATCATGGATGAAACAAGCACCGAAAATGTTGATGCGAATCTTTTGTCAACAATGACAACAGATTCGACATCTAACATCACACCAATCGATGATTACTTTCCTAACGAATCCTTACTTTCTCTTAGTCCAATGCCTTGGTATAATAAAAATATCAATTTTCTTGCCTTAGAAGATTTGCCAGCTGATTGGAGTACGCAAGATAAAGAAAAGTTTTTAAACGAAGTGAAGAGCTTTCACTGTGATGACCCTAACTTATTCAAATGTTGTCCTGATCAAATATTTCAAAGATTCATTCCCGACAATGAGGTAAGTTGTGTCATTAAACTTTGTCATTCTGAAGCATGTGGAAGTTATTTCTCGTCAAAAAAGACAGCTGCAAAAATATTTCAAAATGGATTTTATTGGCCCACCATGTTCAAGGACACGCATGCATTCTGCAAAACTTGTGAAAATTGTCAAAAAATTGATACTGGTCAAAAAGTTTTGTTTTATAATTCTCAACTTTATGCATTCCCTAGAGAGCTAAGACCAAGATGGAGCAATCCTTATGGGGCCTGTGATATTGAGAATTCAATGAATGACAATGATTTTAAGGAAAATGGACATCGTTTGAAAGCTCACTTTGATAATTTTCTTAATGAAAATGAATCAACTGGTTTGAATGATTTTGTAGATAAAGGTTGATTATTTTTTTTCTCTCACATTGTTTTTGTGTTTCTTTTTGAGTGATTTATTGCTAGTTTCTCTCACCCCGGTCAAATGGCGGATAACGGTACTCCGTGACTTAAGTCGGTTCTTTCAGTTTCCCACAATTACTGATATCTATGTATATATCTGTGCAATTCTTCGAAGCTCTCTTCCAATTCTCATTTGAAAATGGACATTAATCTTGAAAAATTGAAAAAGTATTTTCCCGCTCTGCCTCAGAATGCGATTACAAAAATTTACCATGCTAGATGTGCAAGATTGAGATTGTTAATGAATCATGGAATTCCTGAAGATATTCGGTGGTTGATTGAAGCAAAGGTCCGATTATCAGGTGAGTCCTCTAACTTCTTCATTTCACACATGCCTGGAATAGGTAAAAGCACTTTTGCAAAGAAGCGTCGTGCAAAACGACTGGATGTTTGTCACCGATGTGCTAGATGGACTTGTAATACACAATGTCGTTCTTTAGGAATGGTATCTATAAACCGTGAAGATAAAATACAATTCATTAAGGATGGCCTGAGTAAGGAGTCTTTAGATAATCTTCTATTGACTCTTGAGACGCATCCTAGTGGAGATGTGCATCGTACAATTCATGATTTATGGCCACTATTTCATAAAGAACATGATCGACTTAGTCTTGGGAATCTGACTAAAAAAGACCCTGTTTGCCAGTTTTTAAGAAAACTGGATGGGAAGCCTATCCCCGACCCATAGAGGGCGTTTAAGCCGTTCTTGGACGTAAAACCAAGGGAAGATGTGAGCCACAATCACAACTACCTGTACATACAC
Source organism: Populus pruinosa (assembly GCA_026413675.1). Lineage (NCBI taxonomy): Eukaryota > Viridiplantae > Streptophyta > Magnoliopsida > Malpighiales > Salicaceae > Populus > Populus pruinosa. The sequence continues at coordinate 4,583,056 of CM048594.1, forward strand.
ATGCTTTTTTCAAAAGTAAATAAATAAATAAATAAAAAGAGAGAGAGAGTGTGTGAGACTCCAACTGGCCTACATATAGATGTTATGATTGCCTTTCTACTTTCTCATCTATAAAACCCTCTTTTCCTTCCTTTCATTTCTACTCAACCCATACATTCAACAAATACAGAAGTGTGTAGAAATGGCAAGTTCCTCAAGTCATCAAATAAGAAATATCTGTGTTTTTGGTGGATCTAGTCCTGGGAAAGAAAAGGAGTTTTTAGAATCAGCAAACCATCTTGGTCAGGTGCTAGCTGAGAGAAAGATTCATTTAGTGTATGGGGGAGGCAGTCTTGGGTTAATGGGAGGTGTGTCAATAGCTGCATTTTTAGGAGGTTGTCAAGTTTTAGGAGTCGTCCCTGAAGCTTTGGCACAAGGGGACATCATTGGAAAAACAATTGGAGAGGAACTTCAGGTCTCCACAATGTCGGCTCGAATGAATGCAATGTTTAACCATGCTGATGCTTTCATTGCTTTACCAGGTGGTCTAGGCACATTGGAAGAGATCTTTCATATTTCCTCTTGGGCTCAATTGCACATTCACCATAAACCCATAGGTTTGTTAAATGTTAATGGTTATTATGATAAGTTGTTGTCTTTTCTTGATCATGCTGTGGAACAGGAATTTCTAACATCATCTGCACGCCAAATCATAATCTCTGCTACTACTGCTGAACAATTGATTGACCAACTACAATCTTTCACTCCTGTGATTGATCCTTCCATGAGTCGCATAAATTGGTCATCTACGGGAAGCCGTAAAAAGCTTAGATTGGATTTGAGCCTTCATTTGTGAATTTTTGTGTCTTTTGGTTTTATTATTGTGTTTTGTTATTTTTTATTTTTGTTTTAGTGTGTTTCAGGTTTTGTCAGTGTTCGTTATTTCAGGTGATATCTTCTATACTCTATCTTTCTACCTTAGAACATTGAGGACAATGTCTCGTTTTGGTTGGGGGGAGAGGGTAGTAGTTCATAAAAAAAAAAAATTGTTTTTCATTTCATAAAGCATGTGCATAATTGTTGTTACTAGGATGGCAGAGTAAAGGAGTTCTTTTGTTAAAGTTACTCTTGAGACGCATCTTAGTAATCATTCTTAACAAGGTCTATTATAATACTTCCTGAAATATTCAGGTTTACAAACTCTCGTATTGTTACCACTTAATTCTGCTCATATACTTATTTAACATGTATTCTTAAACCTTAATTTACACACACACACTTTAACATATGATTGTGGGTTGCATATTGGATTATTACATTATTTATGTTCTTTTGTTAAAGGTAACAACTAAGGGAAAGGGATTGTATATAATTAAAAAAAAAAAAACATGAAAAAAAAAGAGAAAAAAAAATAAAAATAAAAAATGATGATAATAAAAATGTAGATAAGTTTGATTTCGTAGCCTCCCTAACCTAAGCAATTAAGCCCGAAGGGGTGTTTTAACACCTAATACCCTAAAGTCAACTGACTTGGGAGCTATTGGCCCAACGCTTGTTACATGGGTTGAGGAGAAAAGCTTAAGGCAATCAAACATTGCACTATCTACATATCAGTATCTGCGACCCGAGTTACTAAGCTCGTAGGGGTGTCTTAACACTTAATGCCCTAAGACCAACTGGTCTGGGAGTCATTAGCTGAAAGCTCGTTACATGGGTTAAAGATGCATGATGTTTTTAAATTATATGTATATAGAGTTAAAAAAAAAAAGAGACAAAAATAGTAATCCCAACCCAAGGAAGTTAACCTTAAACATTAGAACAAAAATTTTGTTTTCTTCCAAGAAAAGCCCTATAATTATGTGTTGATACATTGAGCACAAAAGAAAGGTTTATTAATATCTTGTTAAGAGGTATTGAGCAGATATATAAATTTAATGAGAGTTTGTTTATCTGTATAGATTAATGGAAGTTAAATGATGAATACCTTGCTTTGTGAAATTTGCAAATTGTTTTAACGCTTTGATTACTAGGGACTAGTAATAAGCTGGTTGGGGGGTGTGATTAGTACTTAAAAGTGCATTTTTATCATGGTTTTATATCATCATTTTGCACTTGAAGTATCAATAACTCCTTAACTAAAATATGTTTTATAATAATGTATCTAATAATATAAGATACCTATAATTTGTGGTAAATGTCTATTTTTAATGCAGGTCTATCACATAAATGAAAGGATTGATTGATGACTTGAAGAACTTAAATTGCATGGATAAAGAGATGGTCAAACTTAGAGAAGAGATGTCGGTGCAATCCAAACCGGAACACTGTTCGGTAATTGGACCATATCTGGAGCTACAGATCTCAGATTTAGGTCCAATTTATATGGATGGAAAGGTAAGACATAGGCCTACAACTTTCATATGGAGCCCAAGATCTAAAAAGGCCATTATCAAGTCCAAATTGTAGCAACAACAAAGAAGCCCGAATCTGTCTTCCAGCCCGAGCACTGTTCGGTATTTTGGCCATATCTGGAGTTCTAGAAGTCCAAATGAGCTGAATTTTTTACACAAGAAAGCTGAGACAATTGCCTACAACGTTCATGTTTGCACCTGGCTCCAGTTTTGACGTTATCAATGACGTTTTGGGCAGACAAGAGAAGATAAGGATTGTCACCAAGTCAAAAGTTGGCCACCCACTTATCAATTAGTCATCAAATCAATAGTTCCCAATTTTGGCCTATAAAAGGAGGCATTTGCCATGCATTTAGGCATCTTGGTGTTCAGATCAAGATCATGCTCTTCCTTTCTCTCTTTGTATTTTTTGTAATGTTTATGCTTTGCTTTCATTAATATTAAGTTTATGCCTTTCATTTCCTTTCCTTTACTTAGTTAGCTTTTATGTTCTTATTTTGTTTATCTATTTTTCTTTCATTCATTATGTCTAGCTAAGTTAATTATGTCAAGGTGAAAAGGTTACACTAATGGTGTAAGAATAAGTATAATGTAAACTTAATATGGACTTTAATGTTTGATACTAACATGTTTTGTATTTGTTATCTTGTTCACTCTTTAATACTTTGCTTGTTAAATGACTAATCTTGATTTATGTTGTATAACACTTGGTACAACAAATGCTTGGCACTTTCATAGCCCATAATGTATGGTATAACCGACACCTGAGCTATGAAAGGAACTTGATTTGTTGTTAACATAAGTTATAATCATGAATGCTTGACGAGATTTACAAGTATTAGCATTAATTGAATAAGATGACTAATGTAATCATGTTAACAATATATAATCTGATTGGAACCTCCTTTGTGTGTGGTTTCCAATTCAATAATAAGAGTTTATACTATACTTGTTTGATATACCATTAGTGGAACCTCTAACCTTGACATTTGTTATTATTATTGTTTAATCCTTAAATTAATTTTGCATCTCCAAGTTCTAATCATCTTCTTCTTCTTCTCTTTCTTTATTATTATTATTATTATTATTATTATTATTATTATTATTATTATTATTATTATTATTAGTACTACTACCACTATTATTATTATTGTTGTTGTTGTTATTGTTGTTTTATAATTGTTGTTTATAATTTGTACAATTAACCTCCCTGTGGTTCGACCCCGGTCTTGCCGGGTTATTTATTACTTCGACACTCCTGCACTTGGGAGAAGATATCAATCTTTCAGTCGTGTCAGTTATCCTGTTCACTCTTTAATACTTTGCTTGTTAAATAACTAATCTTGATTTATGTTGTATAACACTTGGTACAACAAATGCTTGGCACTTTCATAGCCCATAATGTATGGTATAACTGATACCTGAGCTATGAAAGGAACTTGATTTGTTGTTAACATAAGTTATAATCATGAATGCTTGACGAGATTTATAAGTATTAGCATTAAGTCAATAAGATGACTAATGTAATCATGTTAACAATATATAATCTGATTGGAACCTCCTTTGTGTGTGGTTTCCAATTGAATAATAAGAGTTTATACTATACTTGTTTGATATACCATTAGTGGAACCTCTAACCTTGACATTTGTTATTATTATTGTTTAATCCTTACATTAATATTTCATCTCTAAGTTCTCATCATCATCATCTTCTTCTTCTTCTCTTTCTTTATTATTATTATTGTTATTATTATTATTATTATTAGTACTACTACTACTACTACTACTACTACTACTACTACTACTACTACTACTACTACTACTACTACTACTAGTATTATTATTATTATTATTATTATTATTATTATTATTATTATTGTTGTTGTTGTTGTTGTTGTTGTTTATAATTGTTGTTTATAATTTGTACAATTAACCTACATGTGGTTCGACCCCGGTCTTGCCGGGTTATTTATTACTTCGACACTCCTGCACTTGGGAGAAGACATCAATCTTTTAGTCGTGTCACCTATCATATAAATGAAATGATTGATTATTGAATTTAAGAATTGAAATTGAAAGCATAAAGAGATGACCAAACTTAGAAAAGAGATGTCAGTGCAATCCAAACAGGAGCATTGTTCGGTAATTGGGTCATATCTGGAGCTATATATATATATAGGTCTACTTTATATAGATGGAAAGGTAAGACATAGGCCTACAACTTTCATATGAAGCCCAAGATCTAATAAGGCCATTTTCAAGTCCAAATTGTAGCAACAATAAAGAAGCCCGAATTTGTCCTCCAGCCCGAGCACTGTTCTGTATTTTGGCCATATCTGGAGTTCTAAAAGTCCCAATGAGCTGATTTATTTACACAAGAAAGCTGAGATAATTTCCTACAACTTTTATATTTTAAGTGACTCTAATTTTGACGTTATCAATGACATTGTGGGCAGACAAGAGAAGATAAGAATTGTCACCAAATCAAGAGTTGGTCACCTACTCATCAATTAGTCATCAAATCAATAGTTTCCAATTTTGGCCTATAAAAGGAGGCATTTGCCATGCATTTAGGCATCTTGGTATTCAGATCAAGATCATACTCTTCCTTTCTCTCTTTGTATTTTTTGTATTGTTTATGCTTTGCTTTCATTAATATCAAGTTTATGCCTTTCATTTCCTTTCCTTTACTTAGTTAACCTTTATCTTATTTATGTTCTTGTTTTGTTTATTTATTTTTCTTTCTTTCATTATGTTTAGCTAAGTTTATTATGTCATAGTGAAAAGGTTACACTAATGGTGTAAGAATAAATATAGTGTAAACTTAATATGGACGTACATGTTTGATACTAACATGTTTTGTATTTGTTATCTTGTTCACTTTTTAATACTTTGCTTGTCAAATGACTAATCTTGATTTATGTTGTATAACACTTGGTACAACAAATACTTGACACTTTCATAGCCCATACTGTATGGTATAACCGACACCTGAGCTATGAAAGGAACTTGATTTGTTGTTAACATAAGTTATAATCATGAATGCCTGACTAGATTTACAAGTATTAGCATTAATCAAATAAGATAACTAATGTAATCATGTTAATAATTTATAATCTGATTAGAAACTCCATTGTGTGTGGTTTCCAATTGAGTAATAAAAGTTTATACTATACTTGTTTGACATACCTTTAGTGGATCCTCTAACCTTGACATTTGTTATTATTATTGTTTAATCCTTACATTAATATTGCATCTCTAAGTTCTCATCATCATCATCTTCTTCTTCTTCTCTTTCTTTTTCTTTATTAATGAGAACTTTGAGATGGAATATTAATGTAACGATTAAACAATGATAATAACAAATGTCAAGGTTAAAGGATCCACTAATCGTATGTCAAACAAGTATAGTATAAACTCTTATTATTCAATTGGGAACCATACACAAAGGAGGTTCCAATCAGATTATAAATTTTTAACATGATTACATTAGTTATCTTATTCGATTAATGGTAATACTTGTAAATCTTGTCAGACATTCATGATTATAACTTATGTTAACAACAAATCAAGTTCCTTTCATAGCTCAGGTGTCGGTTATACCATACAGTATGGGCTATGAAAGTGTCAAGTATTTGTTGTACCAAGTGTTATACAACATAAATCAAGATTAGTCATTTGACAAGCAAAGTATTAAAAAGTGAACAAGATAACAAATACAAAACATGTTAGTATCAAACATGTACGTCCATATTAAGTTTACACTATATTTATTCTTACACTATTAGTGTAACCTTTTCACTATGACATAATAAACTTAGCTAAACATAATGAAAGAAAGAAAAATAAATAAACAAAACAAGAACATAAATAAGATAAAGGTTAACTAAGTAAAGGAAAGGAAATGAAAGGCATAAACTTGATATTAATGAAAGCAAAGCATAAACAATACAAAAAATACAAAGAGAGAAAGGAAGAGTATGATCTTGATCTGAATACCAAGATGCCTAAATGCATGGCAAATGCCTCCTTTTATAGGCCAAAATTGGAAACTATTGATTTGATGACTAATTGATGAGTAGGTGACCAACTCTTGATCTGGTGACAATTCTTATCTTCTCTTGTCTGCCCACAATGTCATTGATAACGTCAAAATTAGAGTCACTTAAAATATAAAAGTTGTAGGAAATTATCTCAGCTTTCTTGTGTAAATAAATCAGCTCATTGGGACTTTTAGAACTCCAGATATGGCCAAAATACAGAACAGTGCTCGGGCTGGAGGACAAATTCGGGCTTCTTTATTGTTGCTACAATTTGGACTTGAAAATGGCCTTATTAGATCTTGGGCTTCATATGAAAGTTGTAGGCCTATGTCTTACCTTTCCATCTATATAAAGTAGACCTATATATATATATAGCTCCAGATATGACCCAATTACCGAACAATGCTCCTGTTTGGATTGCACTGACATCTCTTTTCTAAGTTTGGTCATCTCTTTATGCTTTCAATTTCAATTCTTAAATTCAATAATCAATCATTTCATTTATATGATAGGTGACACGACTAAAAGATTGATGTCTTCTCCCAAGTGCAGGAGTGTCGAAGTAATAAATAACCCGGCAAGACCGGGGTCGAACCACATGTAGGTTAATTGTACAAATTATAAACAACAATTATAAACAACAACAACAACAACAACAACAATAATAATAATAATAATAATAATAATAATAATAATACTAGTAGTAGTAGTAGTAGTAGTAGTAGTAGTAGTAGTAGTAGTAGTAGTAATAATAATAATAATAATAACAATAATAATAATAAAGAAAGAGAAGAAGAAGAAGATGATGATGATGAGAACTTAGAGATGAAATATTAATGTAAGGATTAAACAATAATAATAACAAATGTCAAGGTTAGAGGTTCCACTAATGGTATATCAAACAAGTATAGTATAAACTCTTATTATTCAATTGGAAACCACACACAAAGGAGGTTCCAATCAGATTATATATTGTTAACATGATTACATTAGTTATCTTATTCAATTAATGCTAATACTTGTAAATCTCGTCAAGCATTCATGATTATAACTTATGTTAACAACAAATCAAGTTCCTTTCATAGCTCAGGTGTCGGTTATACCATACATTATGGGCTATGAAAGTGCCAAGCATTTGTTGTACCAAGTGTTATACAACATAAATCAAGATTAGTTATTTAACAAGCAAAGTATTAAAGAGTGAACAAGATAACAAATATAAAACATGTTAGTATCAAACATTAAAGTCCATATTAAGTTTACACTATACTTATTCTTACACCATTAGTGTAACCTTTTCACCTTGACATCATTAACTTAGCTAGACATAATGAAAGAAAGAAAAATAAATAAACAAAATAAGAACATAAAAGTTAACTAAGTAAAGGAAATGAAATGAAAGGCATAAACTTGATATTAATGAAAGTAAAGCATAAACATTACAAAAAATACAAAGAGAGAAAGGAAGAGCATGATCTTGATCTGAACACCAAGATGCCTAAATGCATGGCAAATGCCTCCTTTTATAGGCCAAAATTGGGAACTATTGATTTGATGACTAATTGATAAGTGGGTGGCCAACTTTTGACTTGGTGACAATCCTTATTTTCTCTTGTCTGCCCAAAACATCATTGATAACGTTAAAATTGGAGCCAGTTGTAAACATGAAAGGTGTAGGTAATTGTCGCAGCTTGCTTGTGTAAAAAATTCAGCTCATTTGGACTTCTAGAATTCCAGATATGTCCAAAATACCGAATAGTGCTCGGGCTGGAAGACAGATTCAGGCTTCTTTGTTGTTGCTATAATTTGGACTTGATAATGGCCTTTTTAGATCTTGGGTTCCATATGAAAGTTATAGGCCTATGTCTTACCTTTCCATCCATATAAATTGGACCTAAATCTGAGATCTGTAGCTCCAGATATGACCCAATTACCAAACAGTGTTCCGGTTTGGATTGCACCGACATCTTTTCTCTAAGTTTGACCATCTCTTTATCCTTGCAATTTAAGTTCTTCAAGTCATCAATCAATCATTTCATTTATGTGATAGGCCTGCATTAAAAATAGACATTTACCACAAATTATAGGTATCTTATATTATTAGATACATTATTATAAAACATATTTTAGTTAAGGAGTTATTGATACTTCAAGTGCAAAATGATGATATAAAACCATGATAAAAATGCACTTTTAAGTACTAATCAATAGGCATGCATTTAAAATTAACATTTACCACAAAATAAAGGTATCTTATATTATTAGATATATTATTATAAAAAATGCTTTTGTTAAGGAGTTATTGATACTTCAAGTGCAAAATGATGATATAAAACCTTGATAAAAATACATTTTTAAGTATTAATCATATTTCAAGTTTGTTAGTGTTTGTTATTTCAGGTGATATCTTTTATACTCTATCTTTCTACCTTAGAATATTGAGGATAATGTCTCATTTTGGTTGGGGAGCCCATATCTAGAGTTCTAAAAGTCCAAATGACCTCTATGTGTTTTCTAGAAAGCTGAGATAATTTCTAACAACTTTCATGTTTTCAAATGGTTCCAATTTCAACGTTATCAATGATATTTTGGATAGATAAGAGAAGATAAAGATTGTTACAAAGTCAAGAGTTTCTAATTTTGGCCTTTAAAATGAGGTATTTGCCATGTATTTAGGCATCATGGTCTCCAGATCAAGATCATGCTCTCTAGATCAAGATCATGCTCTTTCTTTCTCTCTTTGTATTTTTGTAATGATTAAGTTTTACTTTTATTAATATCTTGTTCATGCCTTTCATTTGCTTTCCTTTACTTAGTTAACTTTTATCTTATTTATGTTTTTATTTTGTTTATTTATTTTTCTTTCTTTCATTATGTGTAGTTAAGTTTATTATGTCAAGGTGAAAAGGTTACACTGATGGTGTAAGAATATGTATAGTGTAAACTTAACATGGACTTTAATGTTTGATACTAACATGTTTTATATTTGTTATCTTGTTCACTCTTTAATACTTTACCTGTTAAATGACTAATCTAGATTTATGTTGTATAACACTTGGTACATCAAATGCTTGGCACTTTCATAGTACATACTATATGGTATAACTAACACCTGAGTTATGAAAGGAACTTGATTTGTTGTTAACATAAGTTATAATCATGAATGCCTGACTAGATTTACAAGTATTAGCATTAATCAAATAAGATAACTATTGTAATCATGTTAATAATTTATAATCTGATTAGAACCTCCATTGTGTGTGGTTTCCAATTGAGTAATAAAAGTTTATACTATACTTGTTTGACATACCATTAGTGGATCCTCTAACCTTGACATTTGTTGTTATCTTTGTTTAATTCTTACGTTGATCTTCGATCTCAAAGTTCTCATTAACATTTTCTTCTTTTTCTTTATTATTATTATTATTATTATTAGTAGTAGTAGTAGTACTACTACTACTACTATTTTTATTATTACTACTATTTTTGTTATTATTGTATTATTGTTATATATATAATTTATACAATTAACCTTCTTATGATTTAACCCCGGTCTTGCCAGGTTATTTATTACTTCGACACTCCTGTACTTAGAAAAAGACATCAATCTTTTGGTCATGTCACCAGGTATGACATTAGTGTTCTAATATTATATTTTTGTTAAGAACATGTCACTCATGAGTTATTATTTTGCATGCTGATTAGTACTTAAAAGTGCATTCTCATTAAGGATTTATGTCATCATATTGCACCTAAAGTATCATTAAATTCCCTAACAAAAGTATGTTTTATATTAGCAAGTGTAAAAATATAATATACCTTTAATTCATGGTAAATGTTCATCCTAAATTTAGGTCTATCACATAAATAAAAGGATTGATTGATGAGTTTAAGGATCGAAATTGAAAGGATAAAAAGAAGGCCAAACTTAGCAAAGTGTTGCTGGTGGATTCCAAACTCGAACACCGTTCAGTAATTGGATCATATCTCGAGCTGTAGATATCAGATTTAGGTCCATTTTATATTGATGGAAAGCTAAGACATAGACTTACAACTTTCATATAGACTCAAAGACTCAATTTTGTCATTTTCAAGCTCAAATCTTAGCAACAACGAAGGTGTCGGAAGCTGTCCTGCAACTCAAACACTATTCGGTTTTTGGCTCATATCTTGAGTTCTAGAAGTCCAAATGAGCTCTGGTTTTTTTTGTTGGAAAGATGAGATAATTTCCCACAACTTTCATAATTCATTTGGCTATAATTCTGATGTCAGCAATGACGTTTTGGCCAGCCAATAATATCAATAATCAGCCCACAATATCAAAACACCAGTAACTATTAATGTCAAAAACCAGCCACCAAATCAATGGAGGCCCACCAATTCTTTAATCAATCAATAGTTCTGAAACTTAGCCTATAAAAGGAGGCATTGTCCATGTATTTAGTCATATTAATTTTCAGATCAAAGTTATCTTCTTGCTTTCTCTCTACATCTTTGTAATGTTCAAGTTTTCTTTCATGCTATAGTAATCTCTTGTTTATGCTCTTTCATTTCCTTTTCTATACTTAATTAGCTTATATTATGTTTATATTCTTATATTGTTTATTTATTTTTTTCTCTTTCTTAATGTTTAGCTAAGTTAATTATGTCAAGATGAAAAGGTTTCTCTAATGGTGTTAAAATAGGTATAATATAAACTCAACATGAGCTTTAAATTTTTATATCCAAGAAAGATTGTTATTAACATGTTTTATGTTTTTATCTTACTAATTCTTAATACCTTACTTATTAAATGGTTAATTTAGATTTGTGTTGTATAATATTTGGTACATTAAATACTTGATCCTTCATAGTTTTCGGCCAACATCGTTATTATGATAGAAACTTGATTTGTTGTTAACATAAACTAGCAACATGAATGCTTGATGATATTTATAAGTATGGTATTACTTATATAAGATAATTAATATGATCATGTTAGTAATTTATAATGAGCTAATGATTAGTACTTAAAAGTGCATTCTCATTAAGGATTTATGTCATCATATTGCACCTAAAGTATCATTAAATTCCCTAACAAAAGCATGTTTTATATTAGCAAGTCTAAAAATATAATATACCTTTAATTCATGGTAAATGTTCATCCTAAATGCTGGTCTATCACATAAATAAAAGGATTGATTGATGAGTTTAAGGATTGAAATTGAAAGGATAAAAAGAAGGCCAAACTTAGCAAAGTGTTGCTGGTGCATTCCAAACTCGAACACCGTTCAGTAATTTGATCATATCTGGAGCTGTAGATATCAGATTTAGGTCCATTTTATATCGATGGAAAGGTAAGACATAGACCTACAACTTTTATATGAAGTCAAAGACTCAGTTCTGCCGTTTTCAAGCCCAAATCTTAGCAACAACGAAGACGTCGGAAGCTGTCCTGCAGCTCAAGCACTATTCGGTTTTTGGCTCATATCTTGAGTTCTAGAAGTCCAAATGAGCTCTGGTTTTTTTTTTATGGAAAGCTAAGACAATTGCCCACAGCTTCCACAATTCAGTTGGCTATAATTCTGATGTGAGCAATGACGTTTTGGCCAGCCAACAATATCAAAAATCAGCCCACAATATCAAAAAACCAGCAGCCATTAATGTCAAAAACCAGCCACCAAATCAATGGATGCCCACCAATTCTTCAATCAATCAATAGTTCTGAAACTTAGCCTATAAAAGGAGGCATTGTCCATGTATTTAGTCATATTAATTTTCAGATCAAAGTTATCTTCTTGCTTTCTCTCTACATCTTTGTAATGTTCAAGTTTTCTTTTATGCTATAGTAATCTCTTGTTTATGCTCTTTCATTTCCTTTCCTATACTTAGTTAGCTTATATTATGTTTATGTTCTTATATTGTTTATTTGTGTTTTTCTCCTTCTTAATGTTTAGCTAAGTTAATTATGTCAAGGTGAAAAGGTTTCTCTAATGGTGTTAGAATAGGTATAATATAAACTCAACATGAGCTTTAAATGTTTATATCCAAGAAAGATTGTTATTAACATGTTTTATCTTTTTATCTTACTAATTCTTAATACCTTGCTTATTAAATGTTTAATTTAGATTTGTGTTGTATAATATTTGGTACATCAAATGCTTGATCTTTCATAGTTTTCGGCCGAAATCGTTATTATGATAGAAACTTGATTTGTTGTTAACATAAACTAGCAACATGAATGCTTGATGATATTTATAAGTATGGTATTACTTATATAAGGTAATTAATATGATCATGTTAGTAATTTATAATGAGCTAATAACGAGAAATCATCCGATTAGAACCTCCTTTGTGTGTGGTTTCTAGTTGAGTAATAAAAAGAGTTTATATTATATTTATTTGAAATACTATTAGTAAATCCTATAACCTTGACATATGTTTTGTTATTGTTTAATCCTTACATCAATATCACATCCTAAAATTCTCTTCAACTCTTTTTTCTGTTATTATTCTCTTCAACTCTTTTTCTTTATTTGTAATTTATATAATTCACCTCCCTGTGGTTCGACCCCGGTCTTGCCGGGTTATTTTACTTTGACACTCCTGCACTTGGGATAAGACATCAACTCTTTGATCGTGTCAAGTTTTTGGCGCCGTTGCCGGGGAGGTAAGTTATTGTATAAATTAAATATTTTATTTTATTTTCACTTTTATTTGTTTGTTTCCTTTTCTTTTTCTTTTTTCTTTTCTTTTCTTTTGTATTTGCATGAGAGTTTGGACACGTACATTAAGTGGTAGACTTTCTAGAAAATCATCATTTTCTTTAGAAAACATGGCCGAAGAAGATAACCAATCAATTCATAATGAGAATAATGAGAATAATGAGAATAATCGTGTTAGAACACTTAGAGATCATATGAATCCAACAAGAACAAGTGCACCATCATGTATTGTTTTTCCTCCTGATGCATCTCATTTTAATTTTAAGCCAGGTATTATTCAACTTTTACCCACTTTTCATGGCTTAGAATTAGAAAATCCATACTTGCACTTAAGAGAATTTGAAGAAGTTTGTAACACTTGTAATGACTTAAATTGTAGCATGAACACCATCAGATTAAAGCTTTTTCCTTTTTCGTTAAAAGATAAAGCTAAAACATGGCTACAAAATATTTGGTCAGGATCCATTCATGCTTGGGATGAAATGCAACAATAGTTTTTAAAGAAATTTTTCCCTTCTCATAGAACAAACTCTTTCAAAAGACAAATCACCACTTTTACTCAAAAACCAGGAGAAACATTTTATAAATGTTGGGATAGATATAAAGACTTGCTTAATACCTGTCCTCATCATGGTTTTGAAACATGGAGATTGGTTTCATAATTTTATGAAGGGTTAACACCTAAAGATAGGCAAATGGTGGAATTGATGTGCAATGGAACTTTTGAAAATAAAGACCCTGATGAAGCAATGGAGTACTTAGACTTGCTAGCTGAAAATGCTCAAAATTGGGACACCACACGTACTTGTGAGGCACTAGGTAAAACTCAACCTCATACATCTAATGGAGGCATGTATAGCCTTAGGGAAGATCATGACCTTCAAGCCAAATTTGCATCTTTAGCTAGAAAAGTTGAGGCACTAGAATTAAAAAAGAGTGGTCAATTAAAATCTGTTCAAGAAATTGTGTGTCAAATTTGTGAAACCAATGAACACTCAACCAATGATTGTCCCACGTTGCCTTCTTTTAAGGAATGTCTCCATGAACAAGCCAATGCTTTAAATAGTTTCCAAAGACCAAGTCATAACCCGTACTCACAAACGTACAACCCTGGTTGGAGAAATCACCCAAATTTCAGTTGGAAGAGTGGTAACAATAATGCACAAACTTCACAGCCACCATTTCAAACACAACATAATTTTCAAAATTCTCATGGATATACACCTCCTTATATTCCCCCTCCTAGAAGAAATCTTGAGGAAACATTACATGCATTCATTGAAAAGCAAGAGACAATCAACACTCAAAATGCTCAAACCATGGCTGATTTGAAAGATACTCTTGCAAAGTTCACATCTGCTCTCAGTTTTCAGGAGAAAGGTAAGTTTTCATCTCAACCCCAGCAAAATCCCAAAGGGCAATACAATTCAAGTACAAGCAGTTCTGGAAGCCAACATCTGGATCAAGTCAAATCAGTCACTACTCTCCGCAGTGGTAAGGTTATTAAAAAACCTATTCTTGAACCTTGTGAGAAAGAAGATGAGTTAGTCTCCAAGGGTAAGGAAATGGTTGAACCTGATCATTGCAAGGAAGAGACTGATTCCCCACCAGCACTTCCATTTCCTCATGCCATGACCAAACAAAGAAAAGTCAATCACAATTCTGAAATCTTTGAAACTTTCAAACAGGTAAGGATTAATATACCTTTGCTAGATGCTATTAAACAGGTACCATCTTATGCTAAATTTTTGAAAGATCTATGCACTGTAAAGAGAAAATTGAATGTGAAAAAGAAAGCCTTCTTAGCCGAACAAGTAAGTGCCATTCTTCAGAACAATAATGCTTTGAAATATAAAGACCCTGGTTATCCTACAATTTCTTACTTTATTGGAGAACATAAAATTGACAGAGCTTTACTTGATCTTGGAGCTAGTGTGAATTTACTTCCATATTCAGTTTTTCAAAGTCTAAATCTCGGTGAGTTAAAACCTACTTCTGTTACTCTTTTACTTGCTGATAGATCTATAAAAATGCCTAGAGGAATAGTTGAAGATGTGTTAGTACAAGTTGATAAATTCATCTTTCCTGTGGATTTTATTGTCTTGGATACACAACCTGTTGAAGCATGTAATTCAATTCTTGTTATTTTAGGACGTCCATTTCTTGCAACTTCTAATGCATTGATTAATTGTAGGAATGGAGTGATGAAGTTATCTTTTGGAAACATGACATTAAAAATGAATGTTTTTAACATTTGCAAGCAACCTGGAGATGATAATGATTTACAGGAAGTAGATTTTATTGAAAAAATAATTTACGATCAATTTGAAAATTTTTCCAATGAAATTGAGTTTAATGAATCTGAAGATTTGCAAATGGTTTGTTTTCAGGAAGAATCAAAGGCAAATATTTGGAGACCAAAAATTGAGGAATTGCCACCACGATCAATTGGGTCCATACCTTCAAGTGTTCAACCACCAAAACCCGATTTGAAGCCATTACCATGTAATCTCAAATACTCATTTTTGGGAGAAAATGAAACTTTTTCGGTAATAATTTCTTCCAAACTTAATGTTCATCAAGAAGGTAAGTTATTACAAACTCTTAAAATGCACAAAAATGCATTAGGATGGACCATAGCTAACATAAAAGGAATTAGTCCTTTGATTTGCACACACAAGATTTATTTGGAGGAAAATGCTAAACCCTCTAGAGAAATGCAACGAAGGCTTAATCCTAATATGAAAGAAGTAGTGAGAAATGAAGTCATTAAACTTCTAGATAATGGAATCATTTATCATATTTCTGACAGCAAATGGGTAAGTCCTACCCAAGTTGTACCTAAAAAGTCTGGAGTTACTGTGATAACAAATGAGAAAAATGAGTTAATTCCAACAAGGACTATTACTGGTTGGCGTATGTGCATTGACTATAGGAAACTTAATTCAATGACTAGAAAAGATCACTTTCCTTTACCTTTCATGGATCAAATTCTAGAAAGAGTTGCAGGTCATGAATTTTATTGTTTCCTAGATGGTTATTCAGGTTACAACCAAATTGAAATTGCATTTGAAGATCAAGAGAAAACTACTTTCACATGTCCATTTGGTACATTTGCATATCGAAGGATGCCTTTTGGATTATGTAATGCACCAGCCACGTTTCAAAGATGCATGCTTAGCATATTCAGTGATATGGTTGAACGCTTTCTTGAGATATTTATGGATGATTTTTCTGTTTTTGGTGATTCATTTGATAATTGTTTAACTAATTTGGAAAAGGTTTTGAACAGGTGTGAAGAGAAGAATCTTGTGTTGAATTGGGAAAAATGTCATTTTATGGTAACAAACGGCATT
Source organism: Populus pruinosa (assembly GCA_026413675.1). Lineage (NCBI taxonomy): Eukaryota > Viridiplantae > Streptophyta > Magnoliopsida > Malpighiales > Salicaceae > Populus > Populus pruinosa. Next base: position 4,599,549 of record CM048594.1, read on the forward strand.
GTACTTGGTCACATTGTTTCATCAATAGGAATTGAGGTTGATAAATCTAAAATTGAGTTAATTGCCAACTTGCCAACACCAAAATCTGTTAAAAATGTTAGATCATTTTTAGGACATGCTGGTTTTTATAGAAGGTTTATCAAAGATTTTAGTATAATATCTAAGCCATTGTGTAACCTTCTAACAAAGGATAATGTTTTTGAATGGACTGAATATTGTGAAGAAGCCTTTGTTAAACTTAGAAACCTGTTTACATCTGCTCCTGTTATTCAACCTCCTGATTGGTCATTACCTTTTGAAATAATGTGTGATGCTAGTGATTATGCCGTGGGTGCTGTTTTAGGACAAAGAAAAGATAAGAAACCCTATGTCATTTACTATGCAAGTAAAACTTTAAATAGTGCTCAAATAAATTACACAACCACTGAAAAAGAATTACTTGCTGTAGTATTTGCGTGTGAAAAATTCAGATCTTATCTTGTTGGCTCACCTGTTATTGTTTTTAGCGATCATGCAGCGTTGAAATATCTTCTTTCTAAGAAGGATTCCAAAGCTAGATTGGTGCGGTGGATTTTGTTACTTCAAGAATTTGATATCACAATCAAGGATAAGAAAGGCACCGAAAATGTTGTCGCGGATCATTTATCAAGATTGACAACTGATTCGAAATCTGACATCACACCAATCGATGACTACTTTCCTGATGAATCTTTACTTTCTGTCACTACAATGCCTTGGTTTGCTAATATTGTTAATTTTCTTGTTTCAGGACATTTGCCAGCGCATTGGGGCACCCAAGACAAAAGAAAGTTCTTGAACGAAGTGAAGAACTTTTATTGGGATGACCCTTATTTATTCAAATATTGTCCTGATCAAATATTTCGAAGATGCATTCCTGACAATGAGTCTTTCTCCAACCCCGGTCAAATGGCGGATAACGGTACTCCATGACTCTTAAGTCGGTTCTTTCAGTTTCCCATGATAATTGATAACTCTGTATATATTTGTTCAATTCCTTGTTCCTTCTCTTTTCTTTACATCTCTTCTCCACTTCTCTTTAAAAACAAAAAAAAAAAAACAAACAAAAATGGACACCACTCTTGAAAAATTGAAAAAGTATTTTCCTGCTCTGCCTTAGAATGCGATTACAAAAATTTACCGTGCTAGGTGTGAAAGATTGAGGTTGTTAATGAACCATGGAATTCCTGAAGATATTCGCTGGATAATTGAAGCAAAGATCCGATTATCAGGTGAGTCTTCCAACTCTTTTATTTCATACATGCCTGGGACAGGTAAAAGCACTTTTGCAAAGAAACGTCGTGCAAAACGACTAAAAGTCTGTCACCGATGTGCCAGATGGACTTGTAATACAAAATATCATTCTTTAGGAATGGTATCTATAAACCGTGAAGATAAAATACAATTCATTAAGGATGGCCTGAGTAAGGAGTCTTTAGATAATCTTCTATTAACTCTTGAGACGCATCCTAGTGGAGATGTGCATCGTGCAATTCATGATTTATGGCCTCATTTTCATAAAGAACATGATCGACTTAGTCTTGGGAATCTGACTGAAAAAGACCCTGTTTGCCAGTTTTTAAGAAAACTGGATGGGAAGCCTATCCCCGACCCATAGAGGGCGTTTAAGCCGTTCTTGGACGTAAAACCAAGGGAAAGCTGTGAGCCACAATCACAACTGCTTGTACATACATATTTGTTTATATATATATATATATATATAATAAAATAATAATAATAATAATAAATAAATAAATAAGAAAGAGAGAGAGAGTAAGACTTCAGCTAGTCTAAATATAGGTGGTATGCTTTGCATTTTCAACTTCTCATCTATAAAATCTTCTTTTCCTTCCCATCATTTCTACTCAACCCATTCATTCAGCATATATAGAAGTGTGTAGAAATGGCAAGTTCCTTTGTTCCTAAAATAAAAACTATTTGTGTTTTTGGTGGATCTAGTCCTGGGAAAGAAAAAGAGTTTTCAGAATCAGCAAATCATCTTGGTCGGGTACTAGCTGAGAGAAAGATTCATTTAGTGTATAGGGGAGGCAGTCTTGGGTTAATGGGGGGTGTTTCAATAGCTGCATTTGTAGGAGGCAGTCAAGTTTTGGGGGTTGTCCCCAAAGCTTTAGCCGAAGGGGACATCATTGGAAAAACAATTGGAGAGGAATTACAGGTCTCTACAATGTCTGATAGAATGAATACAATGTTTAACCATGCCGATGCCTTCATTGCCTTACCAGGTGGTCTGGGTACATTGGAAGAGATCTTCCATATTTCCTTTTGGGCCCAACTGCACATTCACCATAAACCTATAGGTTTGTTAAATGTTAATGGTTTTTATAATAATTTGTTGTCTTTTCTTGATCAAGCTGTGGAACAGGAATTTCTAACATCTTCGGCACGACAAATCATAATCTCTACTGCTACTGCTGAACAATTGATTGACCAACTACAATCTTTCATCCCTGTAATTGATCCCTCCATGAGTCAACTCAATTGGTCAACCATGAAACGCCATAAAAAGCTTAAATTGGATTTGAGCCTTAGTTTGTGAAAAATTGTGTCTTTTGGTTTTATTAATAGCATAATATTTATGTTTTGTTGTTTCTTATATTTGTTTTAGTATGTTTCAGGTTTGTCAATAGTCGCTGTTTCAGGTGATATCTTTTACACTCTATCTTTTTGCTTAGAACATTGAGGACAATGTCTTGTTTTGGTTGGGGGAAGAGGGTAGTAGTTGATATTAAAAAAAAAAAATTCTATTATTTAAACCATTTGCAAAACTATTGTTACTAGGATGGCAGAGTAATGGAGGAACTTTAGTGACTCTTGAGACGCATCTTAGTAAACATTCTTAACAAGGTCTATTATAATACTTCTTGAAATATTCAGGTTTACAAACTCTTGGATTGCTATCTATAGATTCTGTTTATATGCCCATCTAACAAGTATTTTTAAACCTTCATTTTCACACACACACTCGAACATATGATTGTGGGTTGCATATTGGATTATAACATTATTTGTGTTCTTTTGTTAAAGGTAACAACTAAGGGAAAGGGATAATATATAATATGCAAAAAAAAAACCAAAAAAAAAACAATAAAAAAAAGAAAATAAAAACAAAGTAGATAAGTTTGGTTTCGTAGCCTCCTTGACTTAAGCAAATAAGTCCGAAGGGGTGTTTGAACACCTAGTACCCTAAAGTCAACTGACTTGGGAGTTATTGGCCCAGTGCTTGTTACATGGGTTGAGGAGAAAGCTTAAGGGAATCAAACACTGCACTATCTACATATCAGTATTTGCAACCCGAGTTACTAAGCTCGTAGGGGTGTCTCAACACCTGATGCCCTAAGACCAACTGGTCTGGGAGTCATTAGCCGAAAGCTCGTTACATGGGTTCAAGATACATTGTGCTATAAATTCTTGCTTTTAAAAAAAAAAAAAAAGAGAGAGAAAAAAAAAGATAACAATCCCAACCCAAGGAAGTTAACTTTAAACATTAGAACAAAAATTTTGTTTTCTTCCATGAAAAGCTCCATAGCTATGTTTTGATTTATTGAGCACCGAAAGAAGGTTTACTAATATCTTGTTTAAGAGGTATTAAACAGATATATAAATTTAATGAGAGTTTGTTTATCTGGATAGATTAATAGAAGTTAAATGATGAATGTCTTGCTTTGTGGTATTTGCAAATTATTTTTCTATTTTAATGCTTTGATTACTAGGGACTAGTAATAAGCTGGTTGGGGGGTGTGATTAGTACTTAAAAGTGCATTCTCATTAAGGATTTATGTCATCATATTGCACCTAAAGTATCATTAAATTCCCTAACAAAAGCATGTTTTATATTAGCAAGTCTAAAAATATAATATACCTTTAATTCATGGTAAATGTTCATCCTAAATGCAGGTCTATCACATAAATAAAAGGATTGATTGATGAGTTTAAGGATTGAAATTGAAAAGATAAAAAGAAGGCCAAACTTAGCAAAGTGTTGCTGGTGCATTCCAAACTCGAATACCGTTCAGTAATTTGATCATATCTGGAGCTGTAGATATCAGATTTAGGTATATTTTATATCAATGGAAAGGTAAGACATAGACCTACAACTTTTATATGAAGTCAAAGACTCAGTTCTGCCGTTTTCAAGCCCAAATCTTAGCAACAACGAAGACGTCGGAAGCTGTCCTACAGCTCAAGCACTATTCGGTTTTTGGCTCATATCTTGAGTTCTAGAAGTTCAAATGAGCTCTGGTTTTTTTTTTATGGAAAGCTAAGACAATTGCCCACAGCTTCCACAATTCAGTTGGCTATAATTCTGATGTGAGCAATGACGTTTTGGCCAGCCAACAATATCAAAAATCAGCCCACAATATCAAAAAACCAGCAGCCATTAATGTCAAAAACCAGCCACCAAATCAATGGATGCCCACCAATTCTTCAATCAATCAATAGTTCTGAAACTTAGCCTATAAAAGGAGGCATTGTCCATGTATTTAGTCATATTAATTTTCAGATCAAAGTTATCTTCTTGCTTTCTCTCTACATCTTTGTAATGTTCAAGTTTTCTTTTATGCTATAGTAATCTCTTGTTTATGCTCTTTCATTTCCTTTCCTATATTTAGTTAGCTTATATTATGTTTATGTTCTTATATTGTTTATTTGTGTTTTTCTCCTTCTTAATGTTTAGCTAAGTTAATTATGTCAAGGTGAAAAGGTTTCTCTAATGGTGTTAGAATAGGTATAATATAAACTCAACATGAGCTTTAAATGTTTATATCCAAGAAAGATTGTTATTAACATGTTTTATCTTTTTATCTTACTAATTCTTAATACCTTGCTTATTAAATATTTAATTTAGATTTGTGTTGTATAATATTTGGTACATCAAATGCTTGATCTTTCATAGTTTTCGGCCGAAATCGTTATTATGATAGAAACTTGATTTGTTGTTAACATAAACTAGCAACATGAATGCTTGATGATATTTATAAGTATGGTATTACTTATATAAGGTAATTAATATGATCATGTTAGTAATTTATAATGAGCTAATAACGAGAAATCATCCGATTAGAACCTCCTTTGTGTGTGGTTTCTAGTTGAGTAATAAAAAGAGTTTATATTATATTTATTTGAAATACTATTAGTAAATCCTATAACCTTGACATATGTTTTGTTATTGTTTAATCCTTACATCAATATCACATCCCAAAATTCTCTTCAACTCTTTTTTCTGTTATTATTCTCTTCAACTCTTTTTCTTTATTTGTAATTTATATAATTCACCTCCCTGTGGTTCGACCCCGGTCTTGCCGGGTTATTTTACTTTGACACTCCTGCACTTGGGATAAGACATCAACTCTTTGATCGTGTCAGCTAATAACGAGAAATCATTCGATTAGAACCTCTTTTGTGTGTGGTTTCTAGTTGAGTAATAAAAAGAGTTTATATTATATTTATTTGAAATACCATTAGTGAATTCTATAACCTTGACATATGTTTTGTTATTGTTTAATCCTTACATCAATATCACATCCCAAAACTTTTTTTCAACTCCTTTTTTGTTATTATTCTCTTCAAATCTTTTTCTTTATTTGTAATTTATATAATTCACCTACTTGTGGTTTGACCCCGGTCTTGCCGAGTTATTTTACTTTGACACTCCTACACTTGGGATAAGACATCAACTCTTTGATTGTGTCACATGCTTACAAATTTGAACTTGTATATATTCTGTAAGCTTTCCTTGAAAACATTCTAATGTATAACATAACTTGTTATGATAAATTACACATCATTACTCATTAGTTTAACATATTTTTACAAACTTTGAATTTATAATAGCATTACTAATTATTTATTTTTATAATGATTATTCATGTAATTATGAAATTATTGATGTTATTGTCATTTTTTAGATTATTAATATAAAATCAATTGGATCATTTTTCATGTGTCTTAAAAAAAAAACCTTTCAAGAAGAGTTAGTGACCCATGGAATGGAAATTTATGGACATGGTCGGTAGATGATGGATATATGAAAAGGGATGTTAGCTAAAGCATAATCAATATTTATAGCTGATAAATGTTATTCATGAATGTTTATAGTGGAGAATTTTGTTTTTTGAAAGTTGAAGATTTTTTAGAATGGGTAATTGCTCATCTAACCTCTCTTAATTTACTACATGTTAATAACAAAATCTGTTTGGTTATTATTTGTAAGAAATAGGATTGCAAGTTGATCATTATGCTAGAGAGAAAGGTTAGAGGTCTAGTGGACTCATCAACTTATTCTAACACTTTTATGTGTTTTTGCATGCCTTTGTGAACAAAACTTTTGTCAAAATGAGTATATTGATAATTTAGTGCTTTTGATACCTTACTAGCCAAACTAAAGCATGTTTTGGGGACGCTTAATATAATTTTACATACCTAAGCAAAAACTATAACTTTTTTCAATATATGGTATTATAGTAATTTTATGTTTTTGATGCCTTTGTGACTTACCTAAGGCATGTTTTTAAGCCTCATGGTATGGTTTTGCATGCACATGCAAAAACCATAACTCTTATCAAAGCAAGTATTTTGTTAATTTTGCGCATTCAATGCATTATAGATGTAAGGTACTTTTTGGAGCCCTCATGCATGTTTTTGCATGCCCGTGTGAAAACTATAACTTTTTTTAAAAATTAGTATTTTGGTAATTTTACATTTTTACTCCCTATTAGCCACCCTAAGTCATGTTTTGGGGTCTCTTGATGTGTTTTTGCATACCCATGTAAAAATCATAACTTTTATTGAATGAGTATTTTGATAATTTTGTGCCTTGGATACCTTGTTGACTAACCCAATACACCTTTTAGGGCCTCATAATATGTTTTTCCATGCCTAGGCAAAACCCATAACTTTTGTAGAAATGAGTATTTTGGTAATTTTGTATTTTAGACAACTTTAGTCAATATTGTTTTTTCTTTGTGTTTCATAAGTTTACTCAATATTCTTTTCTTTGTGTTTTTAGCATATAAGTACCCACAAAAAGGTTGTTTTATTTTTTTTATTATTCATAAACATATCATTAGTATAAAAAGTCAAAGAAAGAGGAAGAATAGACATTGAAGTTTGTTTCAATTCTGCCATGAAAACATAAAAAATAGAGAAACCAAATCATACCATATTAAGATCACTTTGAAATTGATATAATGTTTATTTGAGGTTAAATAGCATAATATATTAAATTTAAGCTTTTTTTTATATTATTTGATCGGTGATTCAATTCTTAGCTAAATTTTACCCCAAACTAATCATCCACGAGTTTTTGATACTAAGAATAAGATAATAATCTATAAACTAATATCTATTGTTTATTATGAACAAGGGTACTACATATCAAGTTTGATGTTGTTCTAATAGTGTTTGGTTTGAGTTTCAATTTTAGTACTTAAAGATGTGATCATGATTTTGGAGCCTAAATATGATGTCAAGTGATGCAAACCTTATATTTATGTGGTCATGCAACCCATAACAAGATTAACAATGAATCTAGGAAAGCCAAAATAAGTCTAAAAGAGTGTGATATAATGAAAATTTATCCTAAGACACCAACACTATTGAAATAAAATCCTTACCCAATGAATATAAATTTGCAAATAAAAAGTATAAAAAAGATGCCACAAATTCAGCTAATTTTTTATTAGTCAAGTTTGTTCTTTGTCCTAACAAACAAAATCTATTGTATCATGTAAAGCACAAGTTTATTTTATAAATCCATGGGTTACAAAACCTTATATAATAGTTTAATTAATAACCTTAATGGACTTAAAACTTGTGGGTTGATATTAGAAAACTTACAATAAATCGAAAGCAAGTTAATTAAGTCTAAACATAAAGAAAATAATAAAAATAATAAATTTGACATATAAACTAAAGTTGTTGCATATAATCCAATGAAATATCCCAAGATAGATAAATTACATAATTTAAATACTATCATGAACAAATTTTCACCTTAAAAACTCTAGAATCTTTGTTGGTACCTTTAAATATCCAAAATAAGATAAGAAACTAATTGCTAAAGTTGCCTCTCATTTAGTTTTCTTGTTTGTCTAGGATAATTAATTATATGATATATCAAAATCAATACTTATGAAGGTATTATTTTCTCAAACTGTATTGAACTAACATTTTGAAGATAATGCAGATATTTAGCTTTTGTAATACAATTTGCATGACTATTAAACATATGAAATTTTTTTTTTAAGATGGGGAGTATTAACTACCCTTTATAGTTTTTCAAATTTACTTTTGGCAATCAATAAAGATATTGAAAACAAAACCCATAGAGTTGAAGGAAAATTAGCACTGGGATATAAGAAATGAAGATCAATCATCCAAATATTATGCAACATATGTAATCATTATTCAATGTACAAGTAACACATGACATATATATTAAATCCATAACTCCATTTAAGTAGAGTCTAAAAATAATTTCTAGACATAAAAATGCAATATACTTATTTATAATGGATACTTAAAAATAAAAAAAATGTTAAATATTCTTGAAAAATGGAAAAAAAATGGCTCATCATTACCTTTAAGGTTATGTGGCCTTAGCTTAACCAAGAAAAATCTTCAATGCAGTCATTCCTTATTTGTAACACCACTAAATCTGTATTAATATTAAAATTCAACATTTGGTACTTAAATTAACAAAGTTCAACACTTAAACTCTTAATTAATATAATTAACTAAATTATCTTATGAAAAGAAGCTAAAAGAAAGTCTATATATCTAGACAAAACTCTTTTGTCAATTAAAATATAACACCTATATGAACAGATGAAAACACTTACTTTTCTTTTTTAAGATTTAAAATCTGAAGAGATCTTGGTGTGAATCCCATTAATATAAAGATTTAGAAACTCATAACTAAGATTGATATAATCCTAAACAATTAAAAATTAGATTTAAGATAGAATTTTGACCTACAAATAACACTGTATGAGATAACTAATGGTAATTTGGATCTTTTTTCAACTTAAAGGTTGAATTATAAAAGAAAAGGGATACCCTCATCAAAGCTGAATACAATAAGGAACAAAGCCAAACCACCTAAAATTATAAAGAAGGATTTGACCACTATTATCTAGGTAAACTCAAAACTCAAACTAATTATAATTATGATTTAATTGCTTCAAGTGTTTGAGTGATGGACATATAACTTCATAATGTATAAATAAAAGGATTATAATTATTAAAGAACATGGGGAGATTGAATTATAAAACAACACATCAAAGGAAGACAAGATGCCATTACTTGAGGATTGTAGTATTATTAACTATTGATTATCTAATTGATGGTGAGGATTTGATGATTATAAGATCATTTAATGTTTAGATCAAGGATGATGCTATGGAGCAACATAGGAAGAACATTTTCCATACTATATACCATATAAGTAATAAGATAAGTAATATGATTATTGATAATAAGAGTTGTGCTAATGTTGTTAGTGCTACACTTATTAAAAAATCATATATGAATATTAATCATGAAAGATCGTATAAACTTTAATGGATGAATGAATGTGGTGAATAGTGAAAATAATAATGGAAAGGAATAAATTATATATGACTCAGAATAGTGAAAATAATACGAGCACTAAAGAAAAGATGTGGACAAAATGGAGAAAAATAGGATTTCAACCAAGAGAGAATCCATAAATAGATGGTGACATTAAATTTCATATTTATGGGGGGGTTTTATAAGCATTGTTTATAATTGTGATGTTAAATTTCTTAATGATTTTTGAAAGATTTTATAAGGTAAGTTGATTATAAAATTATAATTTTCTATTACTTGTCATTTACAAACAGATGATTAAATTAAAATAGTTAATAGGACTTTAAATACAATGTTAAGAACTATCGTTCAAAAGAATTTGAAGAATTGGAAAGATTGATTGTCATTTGTTGAATTTACATATAATAGAAATATGCATTCTACTACTAATTATTCACCTTTAAAAACTGTTTATGACTTTAATCCTTTAAATATTTTGGACTTGGTTCATTTACTTGATGAAAATGTTAGTTTTGACAGAAATAGAAAAACACAGATAATGAAGGCTCTCTATGAGAATGTAGGGTGGAAAATATAAAAAAAGAAAAGAAAAGAAATATTTATTCAAAAAAGGGTGTAAAAACGGTTATCTTTGAACCGCATGATTGAGTTTAGAGGCATATATGTAAGGAAATATTTTGATACTAATAGGAGATGATCCGTTCTAAATCTTTAAAATAATTAATGATAACGCCTATAAAATATATAAACTATGTAAGTATAATGTTAATTCTCATTTTAATATTTTTTTATCTTTCTTTGTTTGATTTAAAAGATGATTCGAGATCGAGTTCTTTTAAAGAGAGAGGGGATGATGCAATCCAAATTACATTAAATGATTTTTTAGAAGTTTTGCATGGACTAATTACAAAATTAAAGACAAAGAAAACCTTATTTAATTTAATTTATATAGAAGGGGGTTTGATCTATCTACTCCATAGACTAATTAATATTAACAATTAAAGATTTATTTTTTTAATACATAATTTTATGCTAATAAACATATTTTTTTGTTTGACTGTTGAATCGAGCTAAAATTATACCAAAAAATCCTAAAAATTTTGTTTTGCATTGAGTTAAAATATTAAGTCAATCGAATATTTAGAAGGCCCCGCGATAAGTGAGAACTAAATTAGTTTTTTAAGTGATTTAAGATTTTTTTCTATTTTTTATATCTATTTTATTATTTTTCTAACATTGTTTAGAATATTTTTTCTATTATAAATAAAATTATTTAGTTTGTATTTATTGTTTTTTAAGAATATTTTTTATTCCAACAATTATTATTGTATGGATAAGATTTTGTTCATTTTTTTAATTTTTTATTAAATTACTTTAATTTATCAAAGAATTAATCTCATTTATAAAAAACTTAATCAAATTTCATGAATATTTTGTATTATTTATTTACGTGTGTTTATAGATATTAAATGATATTTTTTTTATTATTTATAATTTTAAGTTTTTGGTATAAATTATTATTGTGTCAAATTTAAAAGTTTAAATTTAATTTTTTTAAAGAAGTAATTAATTGTTAATTTTTAAATATTTATATTTATGAGATTCATATTAAATATTATCCAATATATATTATATTATATTATATTTTAATTTACTAATTATATTTTATTAGAAAACATATTGATAATGTCTGGACACCTTTTTTATATTGAAAAAATTTATTTGACTCGTAATGCAGGACTGATTAATGATCTAGTTTGGACCTAAAGTGGATGTGGATCGAAATGAAACCCGGATTTGAATCCAGACCCGAAATCTCCTTCCTTAAAGCAAAACAAGCAAGTAAATCCAAGAATGAAACCCTTAAAATTCACGAAGCTGAGAGGTGTCCTTCTGCTCAAGCAAACTCGAACATAAAAGAAAAAATTGAAAAAGTATACACCATCAGAAACCCATCAACCATGTTGACAGGTATTTTGTTCAAAAAACCCATCATGGCAAAGCTTCGATTTTTTATTTTTTTAAAATTTTTCGGAGGGTTTGTTTTTGAATTTTATGAAGTGGGTTATCGCTGAATATCGGGTTTTGTTGATGAAAGATTTGTAAAACTTAGTGTCATTTATTATCTGGGTCGTTTTGTTATTGTGTTCTAATTATGACTGTATTAGTCTTATGATATTTGAGTAGAGAGAAACAAAGAACATCAAAGATAGCTATAAATTGATTAAAGCAATCAAGTAATTTTTTTTTTTTTGCTAAGTTATGAGAATCTTGAAACTCTTTTTAATAATAGATTATTTTCTGGGTTACATTGGTAATAAGTGATTAGGGTTTGTTGTGGAAAGGTGCCAGAAAACTGGCTGCAGGATTGTTGAATAATTTTGAGGTTCAAACTAGAAGAAGCTTATAGAAATTTTGGATTTTTAAACAAAAGAAAATGCAAGAGAAGGAAGGACCCACTTAGCAAACTTCAAGTAGCTTGAGATTGAGACTTAGCAAACATTCAATTCATTTGGGGTTCCTGGTTTTGAATGTTATTATGGTTACAATGTGTCTTTTAATTCATCTTTAGAATGTCTCAAGTTCAGTGCAAAATCTGAGCTGTACCTTTTCAGCTATCATTTTCATTTGTTTTTCAATGAATTGGCTCAGTGAGTGTAAAATGGCTAAAGGAGGTGTTTCCAAAAGTGGAAATTGACACAAGCCAGCCCCCTTACGTTTTCAAATGCCAGCTGTATGATTTGACTGGAGTGCCCCCCGAGAGGCAGAAGATCATGGTTAAGGGTGGTTTGTTGAAGGTAAATAGATGTTCTTCTAAATGTACCAGAATATGTTAATTAATTGCTTGCTTTGGTCTATGTGGTTCATGATATTTTAATGGTCACTTTGAGGTCTACGTGATTCCTGGCATTTTAATGGTCACATTGTAGGTGTTATTAGGAATCTGCTGTCTTTTGATAAACTTGAACAGTACCTGCTTTAACTTCATTGATTAACAATGCAGGATGATGCTGATTGGGCAACGTTAGGAGTGAAGGAGGTAAGAGTCTTTATGACTATTTCGCAACTACACAACTCTTATTCTTGTGTAACATGATGTAAATAATGGTGTATCTACTTAAAACATTTTTCTAGGGACAAAAAATGATGATGATGGGCACCGCTGATGAGATTGTGAAGGCCCCAGAGAAAGGCCCTATTTTTATGGAAGATCTTCCAGAAGAAGAACAAGTGGTTGCTCTGGTATTTTTCTTCAACCCTCTTCTCCACATGACTTGTGAATTCATGGCTTGCCACTTCACATACAACCTGCTAATTGATGTAGAAAATTGACATATCATAATTTATATACTGCTGACAAATGAAAATTATTAACTTTCACCTTTTAAGGCATTAATAATTTTTCTTTTTTGTTTCTTTCTTTTATTATTTTTGGATAACTTAAGGGAGGTTGATGAAACAGCTTCCAAATGATTAGGTTCTGAAGCCATTATGAGCCTTTCATACAAGTGGTTGATTATAGAGATACTTACTGCACACACTAATTAAGCACAGATGCTCATTCTTTTCTCTAATTGTTTCTACCTTCTCCTTTGTTCTCTCCTTTATTCTGTTGTATCAAACAAGCTCCTGGATTGTAGGATCCACTGAAATGTGACATGGACCTGTCTGCGTTTCCTTTTAAAGCTCTTCTTAATAGTAATTATTTATTGGACATGAAGAACTTGCTTATTATAATATTCTTAACAGGCCTATTCATCCTAAAATTCAATCTGTTGTTGTTTCTTTCTTTGAGACTTGTGATAATTCCAAGCAAGCAGATAATTGCTGCACGAGCTGAGCCTTGACTGATAAATGACTAATTAAGCCATGCTTTCATGGTCCAAGAAAAGCAATGGTTTACTGTTTGCACCTTTGGCTAGGCTTGGCCTAGTTGATTGCTTCATCTCCATTCCCAAGCCATTATTTATCAGTGTGGCTTCATACTAATCATATGTTGTGCTTTTGATTTGCTACCAAACTGTGTAAGTTGCAGTGTTGCTCACCAAAGAACTGGGAAAAGTGAAAGTGGAGAGGATGGCAATGCAGAAAAGATCTTCTATCTGCTCTGAAATAATATCAACAAAAAGAAAAGAAAAAAAGAGAGGAGAGATTAATAAGCAGAATAGGGCTCATATCTTATTTGGAATATGCCCGTAAATTCATTCATCAATGGCACATGCACACTGATTATCCTTATAGGAAGGCTATGGCTCTTATTGTGATTAGCATGTCCATTTTCATTGCCTCTGTGTTTTGCAAGGTCCATTTTCATCCAATGGATAAAGCATAGAATTTATGACCCTTGTTTATGCATCCTGTACATGATTGACTTTCAGTTTGAATGCCATTGTCCTGGTTGAAAGGAAAAGTGAAACACTGGATCATGCAATGACCAGTGAATATCTAGTACTGTATATTTATTTTCTTTCTTCCTTCATTTTTATGTCACCAGATATTTCTCGTCGATGCTTTTTTGCTGTGCATGTTTTTTCTATTTGTGACCTTTATCTCTTTGAAGTTGTGCAGTTTAAAAGTAGTGCTTTCCATTTCATGGACTTCAAGTTTATTGTGAAAAACTTTGTTTTTTTTTTAATGATATTTTCTCACATAATATTCTTGTTTCACTCTAATGCTAGTATTTTGCTAAATTTGTTTCTGCTGATAGGGCCACACAGCTGGCCTCTTTAATCTAGGGAACACTTGCTACATGAACTCGACAGTACAATGCTTGCATTCTGTTCCAGAGTTGAAGTCTGCTTTATCCAAGTGAATTCTCTTACTTTTTGAATGTCTCAGAAACTAGTTTCAAGTTGCAGATCAGAAGTGCATATTTTTTTTTACTGAAATACTGTTATCAATGTGAAATTTGGTCAGCTATCCATCTCAAAAAAGCAGTGATCTGGATCAGACATCTCATATGCTGACAGCTGCAACTCGAGAACTATTTAATGAGCTCGATAAAAGTGTCAAGCCTGTGGCACCTATGCAGTTCTGGATGGTTTGTGCTCTGCTCCTGCCTTATTTGCAGCATTTTTTGATGTGTGCTATTTGGGAATCTTTTAGCAATATAAACGGGATAAACTCCTACTAATAAATGGTGGATGCTCCTTTTTAAACATATTATCATGTAACAAGCTCTCACATATTTAAAGTCTTACTAGTTTGAGCTGAAGAAATGTATTCTAGATACTAGCATGTTGTAGCAGCAAAGGACACTGATTCATGGATTTTAATGTTGATCTTATTGATTAGGACTTTCACATTAGCCATTCCATGCTTAATGTCGTGCAAAAATCTTCCTCTTTGGTGAATTCTGTAAAATGCTTTTACACAGTATTGACATGCTCAAGTTTAGTTCCTAATGGCATACAAAACTATTTATCTGTAATGTCACAAACTCTTACACATTTAGTTCCTAACAAGTTGTCATGTATGTGAAGTTTTACTAATTTGTGCTGAAGAAATGTATTCCAGATACTAGCATGTTGTAGAGGCAAAGAACACTGATTTATGGATGTTAATGTTGATCTTATTGATTAGGACTTTCACATTAGCCATTCCATGCTTAATGTTGTGCAAAAATCTTTCTCTTTGGTGAATTCTGTAAAAAGTTTTTACACAGTATTGACATTCCTAGGTTTAGTTCCTAATGGCATACAAAACCATTTGCCTGTAATGTTGCAAATTCTTACACATTATTGTCATAATTAGGTTTTCAGTTTTGCAGTCTGTCAATTGATTTTTACCTCAATAAGCCTATATTTGAATTTTGGCATACCATGAATTTACAGTAGTTGCTGTATTGCACTTTGATTGTTTGGAAATAGGGGGAAAAGGAATACCACATTTTACTCTTCCCATTTACTTTTGCAGGTATTGCGCAAAAAGTATCCACAATTTGGCCAGTTGCATAATGGAGTCTACATGCAACAGGTTTTTCAAAAAAATCAATATGCTTGTCATAGCAGTTGTATTAATATATTTTGTTGTAATATTGGTCTATGCATTTTGAGATATACAGGATGCTGAAGAATGTTGGACACAGCTTTTATACACCCTCTCACAGTCACTTAGATCACCGAGTCCCAGGTAGTTTGGTTTGTGTTTATGCACATTTATTGGTTGATTCATCTTCATAGACCATAGAAGCATGCATTGCTACATAATTGATGTCCTCAAAACTTTTACTCCATTGCAGTTTGGAATATGGCTAAAACTTTCATTGGAGATTGTTTTTGCTCAAGTATAATGTCTTATGTAGAACTTTTTGGCTTAGATATTGTTGCTTATTCAGAATGCTAGCTTCCTGCCACTGATATTCAACTTATTGATTTAATCTTCTAACTTGGCAGTCAAAATCCAGATACAATTAAGGAACTTTTTGGCATTGAACTTGTAAGCAGGTGGCTATCTTCAACTTTTTTTCCTCAGCAGTTGGATTATAGCTAATGTTACATGAAGCAAAAGAATTAGTATTAGAATTTCTAATCTTCTATTTACTGTTGGATTGCTGTTGATGTTTTTTAAATGATTATGAGTGTTTCCATTTTGCCAAGGACAACCACCTTTGATAAATTCTGTATATAATATTGGGTTGCTAGGGTACATTGCCAAGAAAGTGGTGAAGAAAGCTCAGAGACAGAATCAGTTTACTCACTGAAGTGCCACATATCTCAAGAGGTGAACCATTTGCATGAAGGGCTGAAGCATGTAAGATTTGCTAATTATTCTTTTATCAGGATTCCGTTCTTTTCCTTTTACTTGATTTTAGTGTGTTGAATGACTTACGCATTCCTTTGCAGTAGTCTGGTTTGTGCTTGCACTTGACTAGATCTTGATATCATTTGTCTCTTATGGATGCTTTTGCACAATGAATTTGATTCCACTTCTTTGTATCTCAATTGAACAGACCCAAATGCAAGTGTAGAGCCATCCCCCAAAACTTTAAGCTACTCGTTTTACCCTTGACCATATGTACCCAGAAAAAGAAAAAAGAAATTCAACAATTGAAAGATCCGAGTTAAATACAATATTTCATCCTATTTAAAATTGAATCAATTGTAGAAGCCAAATGCATCTGCTCATAATAGCATGAAAACTTATAATTGAATATTACTATTCTTCAAAATTATTTTTCGAAGATAAAATAATCCTGTCTTTGGAATAAGAACACTTATATATAGTCTTACAAAATGAGCAGCAAAAACAAGCTTGAAATGTTAAATTATTGATATCTTAATCCTGTAATTCAAGCAAAATTTCTTGCTTCATCCTTGCTACTTTACCAACTATAACATTACTTTGTTGGGAACTGTTATAACATTAAATGGTAATTGTCCATGTGTTGGAGGGTATGATTATAGAAGATTCTACTTATTGATAAATATCAACAGTACCTTCTCAAGTTTAGACCATTGCCTTTTCAGTTCTCTCTTGCATAATTTCTGCATGCCAATCTTCCGGTCCCTAACTAAGGTTTGTCTTCCATGGATTTATAACATTTTAGTTCCAGTCTCCCACCATGGCAAATATAATACAACAACGACCAAGCCTCAATCCCGAACTAGTTGGGCAGGCTATCTGGTTTTTCCTGTGCCATCCTGCATGATCACACACCAAAGTGGCCTCAAAAGCTTCATAGCCAGTGTTTGTGCTTGCATTTGTAGTTGTATAACCTTATTGTCGAGGATTTTTTCATGATTATGATGGCTGGCTTATCATCTGAAAGTAAAAATAATTGGATTTTAGTTGACAATGCAACCATTTGGAAGCAGTAGGTTCTTGATAATAGAGATCTTTGTAAATTCTAAAATAATTGGTAGAACTCTTATAATGGCCGTCTAACAATTCTTACAATGGACTTTTATTTAGATGCTTAAATAAAAATAAATGGAAATGCTTTTTATCAACCAGGGGCTAATGATTCCAAAGCTAGTAGCGAACCTATAAATGCAGCTAATCTAGCTGATTTCTCTGGTTCTTTTCATAAAACTCGCTTTCTGTTCTGAGCCAATTTCACCACTTGGTCCGTTGTATTTTATGGCATCACTAGATTCACTACCTATCACTTTCTACTCTGCAATGTATAAATAATTTGTGTGTTTCATTGTGTGTGCATTTTCTTTTGCGTGTGCATGGTTTGAAATTACTTGAAAATTATGTTATCATTAATCTTACTGTTTATAGGGTTTGAAGTCTGAATTGGAGAAGGCTTCTGCTTCCTTGGGCCGTAGTGCAATTTACCTGAAAGAGTCCTGTATTAATGCCTTGCCGAGGTAGCAACATTCCTGGCTTTCTCTAAATTCTTGTTTCCCTTTTTATTACTTTTGAATTTACAAGTTACAACCATTTGAATCTCAATCACAGGATCCAAGTAATATGGGGATCTTCCTACTCATTGCTTGACTTTTGTGAGGATTTGAGATGTTAATTTATTTCTTTTCTTCATCAGTGTGGATCCCTTTTTTTTTTTTTTCTGTTTTCCCTGCTAATACTTTATATTTTCAGTTTTAAAAATTTCCACTTAAAAGAATGAATTTCTGACTTCACATATTTGATTTCTAGGTACCTAACTGTTCAGTTTGTTCGTTTTTTCTGGAAGAGGGAATCAAATCAAAAGGCTAAGATTTTACGGGTAATAGTGGTTTCTTTTCTTCTTTCTGTTACCCATGAGAAGTGACTTAAAAAGTTCTGTTCTGTTTGTGTGGTTGTTCAAAAGCTTGTTTAATTTAAGGGATTGAATGCTCTGTTTGCCCAAAAAAATAGTAAAAACTGTAGGTTTTAATATTCGTGTTGATATATCCTTTTTAAAATAACTGTCTTTCTTAGAAAGTGGATTACCCATTGGAACTGGATGTATACGATTTTTGCTCAGATGATCTCCGCAAAAAATTAGAAGCACCTCGCCAGGTATATTTTAGCCTTTTGTTTTGGTGGAGTTCAGCAAATATCTAAGGGTGCATAAGTTTAGGTGATGGTTCGTTATGACTGTTCTTAACATCCCATAATACAGATTTTAAGAGAAGAGGAGGGTAAAAAGGCTGGTTTGAAAGCCACAGTGAAGAGCTCTAGCTCAAAGGACAATGATGCCACGATGACTGATGTGGAGGTTAGTAGATGCTTGAGATTTGAATGCATATATGAATAGATAAGCCCAATGAATATGCTTGGTATATCTTACCCTTTTTTCCCCCTGTTTAGGGACCATCAAATGAGAGTGTAAAATCATCAAATTCTACCTCTGGAGAAGGTAAAATCTTCTAAATTTCTCCTGCTCATGATTGAAGCTTCTCTTTTTGGTATTTTAATTTTTTATATTGAGGGTCTCCTGTAGATGCTTTGTGTTTGACTTCCAAGGGACTGTTCTTGCAGTTCAAATTGATAATGTGTGTTACTGTTGTCTCTGGGTGTGCTTCCTGGATTTTGTGGAAGACTTTGGGCCCAGTGATGGCTTATTGTGCATATAAGAGGATATAGCAGCCTTCATTGTATTTGATTTTTCAAAGTTAATTCTACCAGTACTGCATGTTTTTTTGGAGATGCTAAATATACAGGAAACTGATTATATTCATTAAATTAAGGTGTAAATTACTGATTTTTATTTTGCTACTTTCCTCTCCCAAAGTTGTCTTCCCTGGGTAATGCACACAGTTTCATGTTCTAATACTTGAGGTTGCACTGCTGGTGCCTCCATGAAAGTTCATGCTCTAATGTTCTTGCTTTCTGCCCCAGGTGGTTCTTCAGACAAAGAATCACATTTAACTGGAATATATGATTTGGTTGCTGTGCTTACCCACAAGGGAAGGAGTGCTGATTCAGGGCATTATGTTGCATGGGTCAAGCAAGAAAGTGGTAAGTCCTCTGTCAAGTTTGTCAGTGTATTTGGATCAACCCCAATTTTTCAATTGATGTGTACTAAATTTTCATCCCAGGGAAATGGATTGAGTATGATGATGATAATCCTATTCCACAACGAGAGGAAGATATAACTAAGCTCTCTGGAGGAGGTAAGCTAGCCTGAATGAAATGATGATCTTACGTGGTGGAAAAATTTGCTATACTTATTCTTGCTTATTTTCCTTGTGACATTCCTGTTAGCAACTGCCATTCTATTCATCAAGAAAAAAACTGTTTATTATTCCTTTTCTAAGTATTTCTATCCTTTGATCTTTAGGTGATTGGCATATGGCATACATTTGTATGTACAAGGCACGAGCTTTCCCAGTGTAATTTTTGTAATCCCATAATCTTTATATTCAAGTCACCACAGGATTTATTTGTAGATCCAGATTGTGAATTGAACAACACAGTTTTACAGAATTGGATTTCTTGTACTTTAGAAGTTGTCTTAAGCATGTGTTATGACCACCTGCAATAATTAATTGGCTGTGAATTTTCTTACAATGAGTTTCTTTTCGGTTGAATCTCATGTCAGTTCCTGGTGACTTATGGAATGAAAATAGAATTTTTATTGTTTGGCAATGTCTATGATTTCAAACTTGTAGTTGTCGAGAACCCCATTTCTCTGGTTAGCACGGCTATGTCAAACTTTGAAAGGCTTCGTGTATTGAAAAATGGTTGTCTAGGTTGGGACAGACAACCTTGTTGAAGGATGTTGGTTATGAGTGTTTTTAATGGAGTCTCTGGTTTTGACACATCATAAGAAACAATGGTCTCAGCAAGGTTGTAAATATCATTTTGTTTTGGTTAAAATGGTCCATATATCTTGTACTATTTTAAGAAATAAAATAAAGTGAAACAATTTGTATTTCAATCTAGATTGCATCGCCTTGGACTTTTACCCAAATTTTTGTTGAGATATTCTAGGTTTATTTCCTTCATTTCGTCCCGAAACCAGCTTTAAAGCAGGAAGTCACTCTTCTCAGACTCAGTTGCTCAGCAAAGCATCTCTACTGCATCGCACCTGCACATCACATAATCAGTCTATACCAAGGGTGGCATAGGAGGGTTCTAGGTGTGCACCATTCAAGCATGAACAACATCTGAATTTCAATGACAAACAATAAAAGCCACACAAAAAGATCAATTTCCAGGTAAAATTAAGCCAAACACGTAATTACTCAAATGGCAACAAGGGATTTTAGCAACTCAAACTTCCAAATACAAAATTAACTAAATTGAAACGAATGTGCATCATTTTCCCTAGTTATATCAAGAAGCAATCATGGACACTAGCTGCTTTACATTGCGAATGGTTTCCCAGTTCCGGTGCTCACCCGCCAAAACCAGAAAAAAGGCAAAAAATGTTTGTCTGCACAGGATCGCTCCTCAATTTCTGTGTAAGAACCAAGTATAATAGGAGTTCCACCATTATAAGAAGTTTCCCACGAGCATGAGAAAACAATAATCCTGATAACGCTGGTTGCACCGTTATATTTGAAATCTCAGAGCAATTTCCATCAAGCAGATTGCCTTGCAAAGACCAAAATATTCCACGAGTCTGCAAACCATATCAACATATTGTCAACTACATTCACAAAAGTGACCACATAAAACAACCGTGTAATTCACACAAGCCATGGAAGGAATTGCTACTGAATCACATGATTGTTAGTCCTACATAACACCACAAGATCTACATTCTTATTTCTATATTAATGGTGAAGATGGTGTTTAATCTATTTTTCTTTTGTATTAAAACCTTTTACTTTTTTAATATGTTGATATTTTGTTCGTATTGAATTACTTTTTAATCTTGATTCTTGACTATTTAGAACTATTTTAAATTTTAAAATTATATTTAAATACTTGACATTGTATTTGTAAGTTTGGACTTTGACCTGTTTCTTAGATTATATTCAAAATGAGTTTAAAGATCTTAACTCACAATGTTGGTTGGGATAATATCTTAGCACATGAAAAATTACAAACAAAAACTAGCACATATTGATAAAAACAAAAGGATAAAAATTATATAGTATATTTTTGTTTTTAAAAACATAAATGTCGTCACCATGAGAGTTACCTGTTAGTAGAATAATGGTTTATTATATAATAGAAAAGTGAGTCAAAGAAAACCTTTCAACTCATAAAGCATATTCACATTTCAAAAAACAATATATAAATATAACTTTAAAAACATGTTGATTTTTCAACTTTCAAAGAATAAGACCTCTTTATGAATCATGCTACCTTAAGGTTAAACATAAATCATACAAAATAAATTGAAAACTTTTTTTTACTATAAAAAACACCAAGTGTCAACATTCAATTGACAATAATTGATTAGTGATCATGTTGCTAATAGGTCGATGATTTGATGATAAAACCCAACAACACAAATATTTGTATATAGGTTTACAAAAAATACTCCTATCACATATTTTAAAAAATAATTGGAAACCAAAAAATAACAACCTTCACACTTGAAATGCATCCACATCAGAAAATTTAAATTATTAAACAAAAAATTATTAACACATGATAATTTTTTTTTAAAATCTTCATACATGATCATCAACATATGAAAATAAAATATTTGCATAATAGTTCATTAGCATATTATGAACACACAATAGAAACATATGAAAACCAATTATTGACACACTAGTTCACATTATATTTATACAAAGCTAAAAATTAAAAATTCATTTTGTATCCAAGAATAACCTTTGGGAGCTTTCAAAATCAACCAAAATAGGTTGGATCAAGGTGAAACAGTATCAACATATATGTTTCACGCACTAGTCGATTGACAATGAGGTTGGTGGTGGCAAGTGCTCTTCACGTGCTATTGTTAGGATTTACAAAGACAATAGAAAAACAATTTTTTTTTTTGTGGAAATAGAAATTGTGATCATTGAATTATTATGGGTTATGATTTCAAGTGTTTTTATCATGATTCAGGTGATTATGATTATTAAAATTAGGTTAAGAGGCTAGTTTTCTAGGTAAAATATAACTTATTATGGTTTGAGAAGAGATCGAGTGTATGTGGTGAGAAAAAATAATGTGTGTGTATGTGTATATATGTATGACAGAGCAGGGGCTATGCTAAGAGGAAGATTGATGCGAACCCGGAGGGTAAGAATTTTAGAACCCAAAAACAACATAGAAACAACCCAACAAATTTAAACTCAGGTCAATAAAAATCAAACCCAATGATTACATGAACTAAGAAACCTAAGTTACTAGATGAAAGACCCTAACTCTTTAATTATAATGAATAAAAAACTACAAGTAGCAAGCTAGTAGCTCAACTAACAATATTAAAAAAAATGTCTATTGTTCAAAGATTAAGGTAACTTAACACCTAAGAGAGAGATAATTAGGCATATGATTAGTACTTAAAAGTGTATTTTTATCATGATTTTATATCATTATTTTGCACTTGAAGTATGAATAACTCCTTAACTAAAGCATGTTTTATAATAATATATCTAATAATATAAGATACCTTTAATTTGTGGTAAATGTTCATTCTAAATACAGGCCTATCACATAAATGAAAGCATTGATTGATGACTTTAAGAACTTAAATTACAAGGGTAAAGAGATGACCAAACTTAGAAAAGAGATGTCAGTGCAGTCCAAACCGGAACACTGTTAGGTAATTGGGTCATATATGGAGCTATAGATCTTCGATTTAGGTCTACTTTATATGGATGGAACGGTAAGACATAGGCCTCTAACTTTCATATGGAACCCAGGATCTAAAAAGGCCATTTACAAGTCCAAATTGTAGCAACAACAAAGAAGTCGAATCTGTCCTCCAGCCCGAGCATTGTTCAGTGTTTGACCCATATCTGGAGTTCTAGAAGTCCAAATAAGCTGAATTGTTTACACAAGAAAGCTGAGACAATATCCTACAACTTTCATGTTTTCAAGTGGCTCCAAGTTTGACGTTATCAATGACGTTTTGGGCAGACAAGAGAAGATAAGGATTGTCACCAAGTCCAGAGTTGGTCACCCACTCATGAATTAGTCATCAAATCAATAGTTCTCAATTTTGGCTTATAAAAGGAGGCATTAGACATGCATTTAGACATCTTGGTCTCTAGATCAAGATCATGCTCTTGCTTTCTTTCTTTATATTTTTTATAATGTTTATGCTTTGCTTTCATTAATATCAAGTTTATGTCTTTCATTTCCTTTCATTTACTTAGTTAACTTTTATCTTGTTTATGTTATTATTTTGTTTATTTATTTTTCTTTCTTTCATTATGTTTATCTAAGTTTATTATGTCAAGGTGAAAAGGTTACACTAATGGTGTAAGAATAAGTATAGTGTAAACTTAATATGGACTTTAATGTTTGATACTAACATGTTTTGTATTTGTTATCTTGTTCACTCTTTAATACTTTGCTTGTTAAATGACTAATCTTGATTTATGTTGTATAACACTTGATACAACAAATGCTTGGCACTTTTATAGTTCATACTGTATGGTATAACCGACACCTGAGCTATGAAAGGAACTTGATTTGTTGTTAACATAAGTTATAATCATGAATGTTTGACGAGATTTACAAGTATTAGCATTTATTGAATAAGATGACTAATGTAATCATGTTAACAATCTATAATCTGATTGGAACCTCCTTTGTGTGTGGTTTCCAATTGAACAATAAGAGTTTATACTATACTTGTTTGACATACCATTAGTGGATCCTCTAACCTTGACATTTGTTATTATCATTGTTTAATCCTTGCATCAATATTTCATCTCAAAGTTCTCATCTTCTTCTTCTCCTTTTTGTTCTTTATTATTATTATTATTATTATTATTGTTGTTGTTGTTGTTGTTGTTGTTGTTATTGTTGTTGTTGTTTATGGTTGTTTATAATTTGTACAATTAACCTCCCTGTGATTCGACCCCGGTCTTGTCGGGTTATTTATTACTTCGACACTCTTGCACTTGCGAGAAGACATCAATCTTTTAGTCGTGTCAAGTTTTTGGCGCCGTTGCTGGGGAGGTAAATTCTTGTATAAATTATAGTATTTATTTTATTTTCTCTTTTCACTTTTCTTGTATATAACTTTGTTTCTTTTCTCTTCTTTCTTCTTCTTTTGTTTTCTTTTATTCTATTCCTACACGTGCATGAGAGTGTGGTCACGTACATCAAGTGGTAGACTTTGTAGGGTATCCTCATCATTTTCAGAAAAATATAGCCGAAGAAGATAATCAATCACTTCATAATGAGAATAATGAGAATAACCGTGCTAGAACACTTATAGACCACATGAATCCCACAAGAACAAATGCACCATCATGCATAATTTTTCCTCCTGGTGCATCTCATTTTAATTTTAAACCAGACATTATTCAACTTTTACCTTCTTTTCATTGCTTAGAATTGGAAAATCCATACTTACTTTTACCTTCTTTTCATGGCTTAGAATTGGAAAATCTATACTTGTATTTAAGGGAATTTGAGGAGGTCTGCAACACATATAATAATTTAAATTGTAGCATAAACACTATCAGATTAAAGCTTTTTCCTTTTTCATTAAAAGATAAAGCTAAAGCTTGGCTACAAAATTTAAGATCAGGATCCATTCATGCTTGAGATGAAATGCAACAACAATTTTTAAAGAAGTTTTTCCCATCTCATAGAACAAACTCTTTCAAAAGACAAATTACCATTTTCACTTAAAAACCAGGAGAAACATTTTACCAATGTTGGGATAGGTATCGAGACTTGCTTAGTACTTGCCCTTATCATGGCTTTGAAACATGGAGATTGGTTTCACATTTTTATGAAGGATTAACACCTAGAGATAGGCAAATGGTTGAATTGATGTGCAATGGAACTTTTGAAGATAAAGACCCTGATGAAATGATGGAGTACTTAGACTTGTTAGCTGAAAATGCTTAAAATTAGGACACCACGGGTACTTATAAGGCACCGAGTAAAACTCAACCTCATACATCTAGTGGAGGTATGAACAACCTTAGGGAAGATCATGACCTTCAAGCCAAGTTTGCATCTTTAGCTAGAAAAGTCGAGGCACTAGAATTGAAAAAGAGTGGTCAATTAAAATCTGTTGAAAACATTGTGTGTCAAATATATGAAACAAATGAACACTCAACCAATAACTGTCCAACCTTGCCTTCTTTTAAAGAATGTCTCCATGAACAAGCCCATGCTTTAGACAGTTTCCAAAGGGCCAACCACAACCCATACTCCCAAACATACAACCCTAGTTGGATAAATCACCCAAATTTTAGTTGGAAGAGTGATAACAACAATGCACAAACTTCATCACCACAGTTTCAAGCACATCATAATTTTTAAAATTCTCATGGATATGCACCTCTTTATGCTCCACCTCCTACAAGAAATTTTGAGGAAACTTTGTATGCATTTATTGAAAAGCAAGAGACAATCAACACTCAACTTGCTCAAAGCATAACAGATTTTAAAGATACTCTTGCAAAATTCACATATGCTCTCAATTTTTAAGAGAAAGGTAAGTTTTTATCTCAACCACAGCAAAATCCCAAGGGGCAATACAATGCAAATGTAAGTAGTCTTGGAAGTCAACACATGGATCAAGTTAAATTAGTCATCACTCTTTGTAGTGGTAAGGTTATTCAAAAACTAATTCTTGAACCTTGTGAGAAAGATGATGACTCAATCTCTAAGGGTAAGGAAGGGGTTGAATCTGAACATTGCAAAGAAAAGACTGATTCTGTTTCAGCACTTTCATTTTCTCATGCAATGACCAATCAAGAAGAAATCAAGGATGAAAAAGGCATAAAAAATGTTGATGCAGATCTTTTATCAAAAGTGACAACAGATTCGACACCCGACATCACACTTATCGATGATTACTTTCGTGATGAATCTCTACTTTCTCTTAGTTCAATGGCTTGCTTTGCTAAAAATATCTATTTTCTTGCTTCAGGATTTTTGCCAACTCACTGGAGTACCGAAGACAAAAGAAAATTTTTGAGCAATGTGCAAAACTTTTATTAGGATGACCCTTACTTATTCAATTATTGTCCTGATCAAATATTTCAAAGATGCATTCCCGACAATGAGGTAAGTAATGTCATTAAATTTTGTCACTCTAAGGCACGTGGGGATCATTTCTCATAAAAAAAGAGGATTGTAGAAATCTTACAAGCCCACCATATTCAAGGAGTCACATACATTCTGCAAAAACTGTGAAAATTGTCAAAAGGTGGGATTTATTTCAAAACACAGAGAGTCTTTAAATAATCTTCTATTGACTTTTAAGTCTTATCATAGTCGAGATAAGTATCATGCAATTCATGACTTATGAACCCAATATTCCATAAGGAAGATGCTCGATATAGTCTTAGGAATCTGACTAAAAAAAGACCTTGTTTGCTGGTTTTTAACAAAACTGGATGGGAAGCCTATCCCCGACCCATAAAGGGTGTTTAAACCGTTATTGGACGTAAAACCAAGGGAAGATGTAAGCCACAATCACAACTGTGATTTGAATTTTTGTTTGTAAAAACTTGTGTCTTTGGTTTTATTAATAGCATAATATTTGTGTTTTGTTGTTTCTTATTTTTGTTTAAGTGTGTTTCACGTTTGTTAGTGTTCGTTATTTCAAGTGATATCTTCTATACTCTATCTTTTTACCTTAGAACATTGAGGACAATGTTTCGTTTTGGTTGGGAGGAGAGAATAGTAATTGATAAAAAAAAAATTATTTTCTATTTCATAAAGCATATACATAATTGTTGTTACTAGGATGGCAGAGTAAATGAGATCTTTTTATGACTCTTGAGACTCATCTTAGTAACTATTCTTAACAAGGTCTATTATAATACTTCTTGAAATATTCAGGTTTACAAACTCTCACATTACTATCACTTAATTCTGCTCATATACTCATTTAACATGTATTCTTAAACCTTAATTTACACACACACACACACACACACACTTTAACATATGATTGTGGGTTGCACAATAGATTATTACATTATTTATGTTCTTTTGTTAAAGGTAACAACTAAGGGAAAGAGATAGTATATTGATTAGTACTTAAAAGTGTATTTTTATCATGGTTTTATATCATCATTTTGCACTTGAAGTATCAATAACTCCTTAACTAAAGCATGTTTTATAATAATATATCTAATAATATAAGATACCTTTAATTTATGGTAAATGTTCATTTTAAATGCAGGCCTATCACATAAATGAAAATATTGATTGATGACTTTAAGAACTTAAATTGCAAAGGCAAAGAGATGGTCAAACTTAGAAAAGAGATGTCGGTGCAATCCAAACCAGAACACTGTTCGGTAATTGGGTCATATCTGGAGCTACAGATCTCAGATTTAGGTCCAATTAATATGGATGGAAAGGTAAGTCATAGGCCTACAAGTTTCATATGGAGCCCAAGATCTAAAAAGGCCATTATCAAGTCCAAATTGTAGCAACAACAAAGAAGCCCGAATCTGTCTTCCAGCCCGAGCACTGTTCGGTATTTTGGCCATATCTGGAGTTCTAGAAGTCCAAATGAGCTGAATGTTTTACACAAAAATCTGAGACAATTGTCTACAACTTTCATGTTTACAACTGGCTCCAATTTTGACGTTATCAATGACGTTTTGGACAGACAAGAGAAGATAAGGATTGTCACCAAGTCAAAAGTTGGCCACCCACTTATCAATTAGTCATCAAATCAATAGTTCCCAATTTTGGCCTATAAAAGGAGGTATTTGCCATGCATTTAGACATCTTGGGTTTCCAGATCAAGATCATGCTCTTCCTTTCTCTCTTTGTATTTTTTATAATGTTTATGCTTTACTTTCATTAATATCAAGTTTATGCCTTTCATTTCCTTTCCTTTACTTAGTTAACTTTTATGTTCTTATTTTGTTTATCATCATCATCATCTTCTTCTTCTTTTTCTTTATTATTATTATTATTATTATTATTATTATTATTATTATAGTTGTTGTTGTTATTATTTCTAGTATTGTTGTTTATAATTGTTGTATATAATTTGTACAATTAACCTCCCTGTGGTTCGACCCCGGTCTTGCCGGGTTATTTATTACTTCGACACTCCTACACTTGGGAGAAGACATCAACCTTTTAGTCGTGTCAAGTTTTTGGCGCCGTTGCCGGGGGGGTAAGTTCTTGTATAAATTATAGTATTTATTTTATTTTCTCTTTTCACTTTTCTTGTATATAACTTTGTTTCTTTTCTTTTGTTTCTTTTTATTTTGTTTTCTTCCTCCTTCTTTTGCTTTCTTCTTTTTATTTTATTTTATTCCTACACGTGCATGAGAGTGTGGTGTACATCAAGTGGTAGACTTTGTAGGATATCCTCATCATTTTTAGAAAATATGGCCGAAGAAGATAATCAATCACTTCAAAATGAGAATAATGAGAATAACCGTGCTAGAACACTTAGAGACCACATGAATCCTACAAGAACAAGTGCACCATCATGCATAGTTTTTCCTCCTGATGCATCTTATTTTAATTTTAAGCCAGGCATTATTCAACTTTTACCTTCATTTCATGGCTTGGAATTGGAAAATCCATACTTGCATTTAAGAGAATTTAAGGAGGTCTGCAACATATATAATAACTTAAATTGTAGCATGAACACCATCAGATTAAAGCTTTTTTCTTTTTCATTAAAAGATAAAGCTAAAACATGGCTACAAAATTTGAGACTAGGATCCATTCGTGCTTGGGATGAAATGCAACAACAATTTTTAAAGAAGTTTTTCCCATCTCATAGAACAAACTCATTCAAAAGACAAATCACCACTTTCACTCAAAAACCAGGAGAAACATTTTACAAATGTTGGGATAGGTATCGAGACTTACTTAGTACTTGCCCTCATCATGGTTTTGAAACATGGAGATTGGTTTCACATTTCTATGAAGGGTTAACACCTAAAGATAGGCAAATGGTTGAATTGATGTGCAATGGAACTTTTGAAGATAAAGACCCTGATGAAGCAATGGAGTACTTAGACTTGTTAGCTGAAAATGCTCAAAATTGGGACACCGCGGGTACTTATGAGGCACTGAGTAAAACTCAACCTCATACATCTAGTGGAGGTATGTACAACCTTAGGGAAGATCATGACCTTCAAGCCAAGTTTGCATCTTTAGCTAGAAAAGTCGAGGCACTAGAATTAAAAAAGAGTGGTCAATTAAAATCTGTTGAAAACATTGTGTCAAATCTGTGAAACAAATGAACACTCAACCAACGATTGTCCAACCTTGCCTTCTTTTAAAGAATGTCTCCATGAACAAGCCCATGCTTTAAACAGTTTTTAAAGGGCCAACCATAACCTATACTCCCAAACATACAACCCTGGTTGGAGAAATCACCCAAATTTTAATTGGAAGAGTGAGAACAACAATGTACAAACTTCACAACCACCATTTCAAGCGCACCACAATTTTCAAAATTCTCATGGATATGCACCTCCTTATGCTCCACCTCCTAGAAGAAATCTTGAGGAAACATTGCATGCATTCATTGAAAAGCAAGAGACAATCAATACTCAACTTGCTCAAAACATGACAGATTTTAAAGATACTCTTACTAAATTAACATCTGCTCTCAGTTTCCAAGAGAAAGGTAAGTTTCCATCTCAACCGCAACAAAATCCCAAGGGGCAATACAATGCAAATGCAAGTAGTTCCGGAAGCCAACACATGGATCAAGTCAAATCAGTCACTACTCTGCGTAGCGGTAAGGTTATTGAAAAACCCTCTCTTGAACCTTATGAGAAAGATGATGAGTCAATCTCTAATGGTAAGGAAGGGGTTGAATCTGAAAATTGCAAAGAAACGACTGATTCACCGCCAGCACTTCCATTTCCTCAAGCCATGACCAAACAAAGGAAAGTTAATCACAACTCTGAAATCTTTGAAACTTTCAAACAGGTAAGAATCAATATACCATTGTTGGATGTTATTAAACAGGTTCCTTCCTATGCTAAATTTTTAAAAGATCTATGCACTGTGAAAAAGGAAACTGAATGTGAAAAAGAAAGCCTTTCTAGCCGAACAAGTAAGTGCTATTCTTCAAAACAATAATGCTTTGAAATATAAAGACCCTGGTTGTCCTATAATTTCTTGCTTTATTGGAGAGCATAAAATTGAAAAAGCCTTACTTGATCTTGGTGCTAGTGTGAATTTACTTCCATATTCAGTTTTTCAGAGTCTCAATCTAGGTGAGTTAAAACCAACTTCTATAACTCTTTTACTTGCCGATAGATCTATAAAAGTGCCTAGAGGAATAATTGAAGATGTGTTAGTACAAGTCGATAAATTCATTTATCCTGTGGATTTTATTGTCTTGGACACACAACCTGTTGAAGTATGTAATTCATTTCCTGTTATTTTAGGACGTCCATTTCTTGCAACTTCTAATGCATTGATTAATTGTAGGAATGGACTGATGAAGCTATCATTTGGAAACATGACATTGGAGATGATTATTTTCAACATTTGCAAGCAACCTGGAGATGATAATGATTTACAAGAAGTAGATCATATTGAGGAATTAGTTTATGATCAACTTGAATCTACTTTAAGTAAAAATGAATTGGATGAAACTAAAGATTTGCAAATGGTTTATTCTGAGGAAGAAATCACGGATGAAAAACGCACCGAAAATGTTGATGCGAATCTTTTGCCAACAGTGACAACAGATTCGACATCTGACATCACACCAATTGATGATTACTTTCCTAACAAATCCTTACTTTCTCTTAGTTCAATGCCTTGGTATGATAAAAATATTAATTTTCTTGCTTTAGGAGATTTGCCAGCTGATTGGAGTACCCAAGACAAAGAAAAGTTTTTGAATGAAGTGAAGAATTTTTATTGTGATGACCCTAACTTATTCAAATATTGTCCTGATCCAATATTTCAAAGATTCATTCCCGACAATGAGGTAAGTAGTGTCATTAAATTTTGTCATTCTGAGGCATGTGGGAGCCATTTCTCATCAAGAAAGACAACTACAAAAATCTTACAAAGTGGATTTTACTGGCCCACCATGTTCAAAGACTCACATGCATTCTGCAAGTCTTGTGAAAATTGTCAAAAGTTGGGATCTATTTCAAAACGTCACATGATGCCTTTAAACCCTATTATTGTCATTGAGATCTTTGACTATTGGGGTATAGATTTCATGGGCCCATTCCCTCCATCATTTGGTTTCTTATACATATTAGTCGCAGTAGATTATGTTTCAAAATAGATAGAGGCAATTCCAAGTCGAAACAATGATCACATAACAGTGATCATGTTTTTGAAAGAAAATATTTTGAGTCGATTTGGAGTCCCTCGAGCCATAATAAGTGATGGTGGAACACATTTCTGCAATAAGCCATTTGAGTCTTTAATGAAGAAATATGGAATCACACACAAAGTTGCCATCCCTTATCACCCTCAAACAAGTGGACAAGTAGAGCTTGCTAATAGGGAGATCAAACATATTTTGGAGAAAACAGTGAACCCTAATAGGAAAGACTGGTCTTTAAGACTTAATGATGCACTTTGGGCTTATCGAACTGCTTATAAAACATCATTAGGTATGTCACCTTATAGACTAGTCTATGGAAAACCTTGTCACTTGCCTGTGGAACTTGAACATAAAGCTTATTAGGCTATTAAAGCTTTCAATTCAAATCTGGATGATGCTAGTCAACTGCGAAAATTACAAATAAATGAGCTTGAGGAAATAAGAAATGATGCATATGAAAATTCAAGAATTCATAAAGCAAGAATTAAAGAGTTTCATGACAAGAAAATACTGAGAAAAACCTTCAATGTTGGTCAAAAAGTCTTGCTTTATAATTCTCGACTGCATTTATTTCCTGGAAAATTAAGATCAAGATGGAGCGGTCCTTTTATTGTGAAACATGTGTATCCATATGGGGCCTATGACATCGAGAATCCAAAGAATGACAATGTTTTCAAGGTAAATGGACATCGTCTGAAAGTTTACTTTGAGAATTTTTCAGTTGAACATAACTCTATTGAATTGGGTGATCCTGTATATAAAGATTGATTTTATTTTATTTTATTTTATTTTAATTTTGTTTCTTTTTGAATGATTTTTGCTAGTTTCTCTCACCCCGGTCAAATGGCGGATAACGGTACTCCGTGACTTAAGTCGGTTCTTTTAGTTTCCCACAATAACTGATATTTGTGTATATATTTGTGCAATTCTTTGAATCTCTCTTCCAATTCTCATTTGATAATGGACACTAATCTTGAAAAATTGAAAAAGTATTTTCCCATTCTGCCTCAGAATGCGATCACAAAAATTTACCGTGCTAGATATGCAAGATTGAGATTGTTAATGAATCATGGAATTCCTAAAGATATTCACTGGTTGATTGAAGCAAAGGTCCGATTATCAGGTGAGTCCTCTAACTTCATTTCACACATGCCTGGAACAAGTAAAAGCACTTTTGCAAAGAAGCGTCATGCAAAACGACTGGATGTCTGTCATCGATGTGCTAGATGGACTTGTAATACACAATGTCGTTCTTTAGGAATGGTATCTATAAACCGTGAAGATAAAATACAATTCATTAAGGATGGCCTGAGTAAAGAGTCTTTAGATAATCTTCTATTGACTCTTGAGACGCATCCTAGTGGAGATGTGCATCGTGCAATTCATGATTTATGGCCACTATTTCATAAAGAACATGATCGACTTAGTCTTAGGAATCTGACTAAAAAAGACCCTGTTTGCCAGTTTTTAAGAAAACTGGATGGGAAGCCTATCCCCGACCCATAGAGGGCGTTTAAGCCGTTCTTGGACGTAAAACCAAGGGAAGATGTGAGCCACAATCACAACTACCTGTACATACACATGTTTTTTTCAAAAGTAAATAAATAAATAAATAAAAAGAGAGAGAGAGTGTGTGAGACTCTAGCTGGCCTACATATAGATGTTATGATTGCCTTTCTACTTTCTCATATATAAAACCCTCTTTTCCTTCCTTTCATTTCTACTCAACCCATACATTCAACAAATACAGAAGTGTGTAGAAATGGCAAGTTCCTCAAGTCATCAAATAAGAAATATTTGTGTTTTTGGTGGATCTAGTCCTGGGAAAGAAAAGGAGCTTTTAGAATCAGCAAATCATCTTGGTCAGGTGCTAGCTGAGAGAAAGGTTCATTTAGTGTATGGGGGAGGCAGTCTTGGGTTAATGGGAGGTGTGTCAATAGCTGCATTTTTAGGAGGTAGTCAAGTTTTAGGAATCCTCCCTGAAGCTTTGGCACAAGGGGACATCATTGGAAAAACAATTGGAGAGGAACTTCAGGTCTCCACAATGTCGGCTCGAATGAATGCAATGTTTAACCATGCTGATGCTTTCATTGCTTTACCAGGTGGTCTAGGCACATTGGAAGAGATCTTTCATATTTCCTCTTGGGCTCAATTGCACATTCACCATAAACCCATTGGTTTGTTAAATGTTAATGGTTATTATGATAAGTTGTTGTCTTTTCTTGATCATGCTATGGAACAGGAATTTCTAACATCTTCTGCACGACAAATCATAATCTCTGCTACTACTGCTGAACAATTGATTGACCAACTATAATATTTCATTACTGTGATTGATCCTTCCATGAGTCGCATAAATTGGTCATTTACGGGAAGCCGTAAAAAGCTTAGATTGGATTTGAGCCTTCATTTGTGAATTTTTGTGTCGTTTGGTTTTATTATTGTGTTTTGTTATTTCTTATTTTTGTTTCAGTGTTCGTTATTTCAGGTGATATCTTCTATACTCTATCTTTCTACCTTAGAACATTGAGGACAATGTCTCGTTTTGGTTGGGGGGAGACGGTAGTAGTTGATAAAAAAAAATTATTTTTCATTTCATAAAGCATGTGCATAATTATTGTTACTAGGATGGCAGAGTAAAGGAGTTCTTTTGTTAAAGTGACTCTTGAGACGCATCTTAGTAACCATTCTTAACACGGTCTATTATAATACTTCCTGAAATATTCAGGTTTACAAACTCTCGTATTATTACCGCTTAATTCTGCTCATATACTTATTTAACATGTATTCTTAAACCTTAATTTACACACACACACTTTAACATATGATTGTGGGTTGCATATTGGATTATTACATTATTTATGTTTTTTTGTTAAAGGTAACAACTAAGGGAAAGGGATTGTATATAATTTTTAAAAAAAAAAGAAAAGAAAAAAAAATGATGATAATAAAAATGTAGATAAGTTTGGTTTCGTAGCCTCCCTAACCTAAGCAATTAAGCCCGAAAGGGTGTTTTAACACCTAATACCCTAAAGTCAACTGACTTGGGAGTTGTTGACCCAACGCTTGTTACATGGGTTGACGAGAAAAGCTTAAGGGAATCAAACATTGCACTATCTACATATCAGTATCGGCGACCCGAGTTACTAAGCTCGTAGGGGTGTCTTAACACCTAACGCCCTAAGACCAACTGGTCTGGGAGTCATTAGCTGAAACCTCGTTACATGGGTTAAAGATGCATGATGTTTTTAAATTATATGTATATAGATTTAAAAGAAAAAAAAGACAAAAATAATAATCCCAACCCAAGGAAGTTAACCTTAAACATTAGAACAAAAATTTTGTTTTCTTCCAAGAAAAGCCCCATAATTATGTGTTGATACATTGAGCACAAAAGAAAGGTTTATTAATATCTTGTTAAGAGGTATTGAGCAGATATATAAATTTAATGAGAGTTTGTTTATCTGGATAGATTAATGGAAGTTAAATGATGAATACCTTGCTTTGTGAAATTTGCAAATTGTTTTAACGCTTTCATTACTAGGGACTAGTAATAAGCTAGTTGAGGAGTGTGATTAGTACTTAAAAGTGCATTTTTATCATGGTTTTATATCATCATTTTGCACTTGAAGTATCAATAACTCCTTAACTAAAGCATGTTTTATAATAATATATCTAATAATATAAGATACCTTTAATTTATGGTAAATGTTCATTTTAAATGCAGTCCTATCACATAAATAAAAATATTGATTGATGACTTTAAGAACATAAATTGCAAAGGCAAAGAGATGGTCAAACTTAGAAAAGAGATGTCGGTGCAATCCAAACCGGAACACTGTTCAGTAATTGGGTCATATCTGGAGCTACAGATCTCAGATTTAGGTCCAATTTATATGGATGGAAAGGTAAGACATAGGCCTAAAACTTTCATATGGAGCCCAAGATCTAAAAAGGCCATTTGCAAGTCCAAATTGTAGCAACAACAAAGAAGCCCGAATCTGTCTTCCAGCCCAAGCACTGTTCGGTATTTTGGCCATATCTGGAGTTCTAGAAGTCCAAATGAGCTGAAGTTTTTACACAAGAAAGCTGAGACAATTGCCTACAACGTTCATGTTTTCACCTGGCTCCAGTTTTGACGTTATCAATGACGTTTTGGGTAGACAAGAGAAGATAAGGATTGTCACCAAGTCAAAAGTTGGCCACCCACTTATCAATTAGTCATCAAATCAATAATTCCCAATTTTGGCCTATAAAAGGAGGCATTTGCCATGCATTTAGGCATCTTGGTGTCCAGATCAAGATCATGCTCTTCCTTTCTCTCTTTGTATTTTTTGTAATGTTTATGCTTTGCTTTCATTAATAGTAAGTTTATGCCTTTCATTTCCTTTCCTTTACTTAGTTAACTTTTATGTTCTTATTTTGTTTATCTATTTTTCTTTCTTTCATTATGTCTAGCTAAGTTAATTATGTCAAGGTGAAAAGGTTATACTAATGGTGTAAGAATAAGTATAATGTAAACTTAATATGGACTTTAATGTTTGATACTAACATGTTTTATATTTGTTATCTTGTTCACTCTTTAATACTTTGCTTGTTAAATGACTAATCTTGATTTATGTTGTATAACACTTGGTACAACAAATGCTTGACACTTTCATAGCCCATAATGTATGGTATAACCGACACCTGAGCTATGAAAGGAACTTGATTTGTTGTTAACATAAGTTATAATTATGAATGCTTGACGAGATTTACAAGTATTAGCATTAATTGAATAAGATGACTAATGTAATCATGTTAACAATATATAATCTGATTGGAACCTCCTTTGTGTGTGGTTTCCAATTCAATAATAAGAGTTTATACTATACTTGTTTGATATACCATTAGTGGAACCTCTAACCTTGACATTTGTTATTATTATTGTTTAATCCTTACATTAATTTTCCATCTCCAAGTTCTCATCATCTTCTTCTTCTTCTTCTTTTTTTATTATTATTACTACTACTACTACTACTACTACTACTACTACTACTACTACTACTACTACTACTACTACTACTACTACTATTATTATTATTATTATAGTTGTTGTTGTTATTGTTATTGTTGTTGTTATTATTGCTAGTATTGTTGTTTATAATTGTTGTCTACAATTTGTACAATTAACCTCCCTGTGGTTCGACCCCGGTCTTGCCGGGTTATTTATTACTTCGACATTCCTACACTTGGGAGAAGACATTAACCTTTTAGTCGTGTCATATATAATTAAAACAAAAAACAAAAAAAGAAGAAAAAAGATGATGATAATAAAAATGTAGATAAGTTTGGTTTTGTAGCCTCCCTAACCTAAGCAATTAAGCCCGAAGGGGTGTTTTAACACCTAATACCCTAAAGTCAACTGACTTGGGAGTTATTGGCCTAACGCTTGTTACATGGATTGAGGAGAAAAACTTAAGGGAATCAAACATTGCATTACCTACATATTAGTATCTGCGACCCGAGTTACTAAGCTCGTAGGGGTGTCTTAACACCTAATGCCCTAAGACCAACTAGTCTGGGAGTTATTAGCCGAATGCTCATTACATGGGTTAAAGATGCATGCTGTTTTAAATTATATGTGTATATAGTAAAAAAGAAAAAGAAAAGAAAAAAGAAGAAGACAAAAATAATAATCCCAACCCAAGGAAGTTAACCTTAAACATTAGAACAAAAATTTTGTTTCAAGAAAAGTCCTATAATTATGTGTTGATATATTGAGCAAAAAAAAAAAAAGTTTATTAATATCTTGTTAAGAGGTATTGAGCAAATATATAAACTTAATGAGAGTTTGTTTATCTGGATAGATTAATGGAAGTTAATGATGAATACCTTGATTTATGGAATTTGCAAATTGTTTTTCTATTTTAACACTTTGATTACTAGGGACTAGTAATAAGCTGGTTGTGGGGTGTGATTAATACTTAAAAGTGTATTTTTATCATGGTTTTATATCATCATTTTGCACGTGAAGTATCAATAACTCCTTAACTAAAGCATGTTTTATAATAATATATCTAATAATATAAGATACCTTTAATTTATGGTAAATGTTCATTTTAAATGCATGCCTATCACATAAATGAAAGGATTGATTGATGACTTTAAGAACTTAAATTGCAAGGGTAAAGAGATAACCAAACTTCGAAAAGAGATATCAGTGCAGTCCAAATCGGAATACTATTCGATAATTGAGTCATATCTAGAGCTATAGATCTTAGATTTAGGTCTACTTTATATGGATAGAAAGGCAAGATATAGGCCTACAACTTTCATAGGAGCCTAGGATCTAAAAAGGCCATTTACAAGTCCAAATTATAGCAACAACAAAGAAGCCTGAATCTGTCCTCTAACCTGAGCACTGTTCAGTGTTTGGCCCATATCTGGAGTTTTAGAAATCCAAATGAGTTGTATTGTTTACACAAGAAATATGAGACAATATGCTATAACTTTCATGTTTTCAAGTGGCTCCAAGTTTGACATTATCAATGACATTTTGGGCAAACAAGAGAAGATAAGGATTGTGACCAAGTTAAGAGTTGGTCACCCACTCATCAATTAGTCATCAAATTAATAGTTCCCAATTTTGGCCTATAAAAGGAGGCATTT
Organism: Populus pruinosa; assembly: GCA_026413675.1. Classification (NCBI taxonomy): domain Eukaryota; kingdom Viridiplantae; phylum Streptophyta; class Magnoliopsida; order Malpighiales; family Salicaceae; genus Populus; species Populus pruinosa. Next base: position 4,638,095 of record CM048594.1, read on the forward strand.
GCCATGTATTAGGCATCTTGGTCTCCAGATCAAGATCATGCTCTTGCTTTCTTTTTTTATATTTTTTGTAATGTTTATGCTTTGCTTTCATTAATATCAAGTTTATGCCTTTCATTTCCTTTCATTTACTTAGTTAACTTTTATCTTATTTATGTTCTTATTTTCTTTATTTATTTTTCTTTCTTTCATTATGTTTATCTAAGTTTATTATGTCAAGGTGAAAAGGTTACACTAATGGTGTAAGAATAAGTATAGTGTAAACTTAATATGGACTTTAATGTTTGATACTAACATGTTTTGTATTTGTTATCTTATTCACTCTTTAATACTTTGCTTGTTAAATAACTAATCTTGTTTTATGTTGTATAACACTTGGTACAACAAATGCTTGACACTTTCATAGTGCATACTGTATGGTATAACCGACACCTGAGCTATGAAAGGAACTTGATTTGTTGTTAACATAAGTTATAATCATGAATGCTTGACGAGATTTACAAGTATTAGCATTAATCAAATAAGATGACTAATGTAATCATGTTAACAATCTATAATCTGATTGGAACCTCCTTTATGTGTGGTTTCTAATTGAACAATAAAAGTTTATACTATACTTGTTTGACATACCATTAGTGGATCCTCTAACCTTGACATTTGTTATTATCATTGTTTAATCCTTGCATCAATATTTCATCTCAAAGTTCTTATCTTCTTCTTCTCCTTCTTTTTTCTTTATTATTATTGTTGTTGTTGTTGTTGTTGTTGTTGTTGTTTATAATTGTTTATAATTTGTACAATTAACCTCCCTGTGGTTCAACCCTGGTCTTGCCGGGTTATTTATTACTTCGACACTCCTACATTTGGGAGAAGACATCAATCTTTTAGTCATGTCAGCATATCACTAAATTCAACAATTAATGCAAATCATATCAAGCAAAAACAACAATTCAATTCAATAATTTCACTTAATATTTATAAAATCTTAAACTTCCACATGAAAATCATATGCTCAACCAAGAAGTCTATTTCAATTTTCCTAATTATAATAATAAATCTTTCAGAAACCAGTGACATAACATCTTGTACACATACTTAATTTTCATAACAACACCACAACATCTATAATTTATATATTGGAAAATTACATTTAACATCCTGTGATTTTTTATGAATTACACTTTTCCTTTGTAATTCAAAACAATACTCTTTGTCTTGAGGTTAATGTAGAATTCTAAATTTGGTGAAATATTTGTTTTACCCTCATATAAATTATTACTTAAAACCTATAAACTAAAAAGTAGACAAATATTTCTGTCTCGTTTCTTGGATTATTCACCTTCCTTTTTTATTAGATCCAAACCATTATTTCACCTAATCAAGATTTCTTAAGATCTAACGATTATAAGAGAAAGGGGGTTATCTTAGCTTGAGGGAGAAAATTGTGGTTAGTGGCTATTAGATCAAGTCATTATTGGTGGCTAGGTTATCATTGTTGTCATGGTGGTTGAGGTTAGTTGGCATACAAGTTAAACCTTGTTAGTGGTGGTTGGCGACGAGGAAAGGTAATTTTTCGCTTCTTTTGGTGTTACAGTGGTGGTGGATAGGGAAGAGAGCAACACCATGGTTAAGAGGAAGAATTTGTTTGATTTCTATCGGGGGGAGTTGGGTCTATCAGTAAATTCCTTTTATTACATTTTATGTGTTTTATCTTATCGTAGAAGGTTTTTTTAGAATAAATTTTGTTATACAATTTAGTTCTTTTTTAGGTTTAATATGTTATAGTTGAGAAAAAATACAGTGTTTTGATTTTTTTAACTTCTCCTTTTATTGCTTCCTTTATTGTTTGCAATGGTTTGTACTGGAATTATCTTTAGTGTAAAAGGTTGTCTTATGTGGATATATTTGTCTTATTTGCTGCTAGAAAGTTTCTTATTATGATTTTTCTAATGTTTGCATTCAACATGAAAGTCACTATCTCTAATGTTTTTATTAGAAATTAGCCTTGTTTGGTTTCATTTCTTTTATACAATCCTTATAATTTTAGTTATCATACAACTAGCAATTTTATGGTTAATTGTTGTACATTTTGACTATTTTGCTTCTTTTTTTTTGTTGCATGTTATTTTTTTCATGAGAGAAAATGTTATTTCAATCATAGAATAAAGACTTGATGTGAATCCATGTCTACAAAAGGCTTGAAAAATTATCCTCGATATGCTACTATAGCTAAGCTCTAGATGTAGAAAATATAGTAAAAAGAGTAATTAACAAGAGTTCTAGGTCTGCTAATTGATACAAACACCCTCAATAAGATGATGACATTACATCCTGGAATAAAGAACCATGCCAATAACAACAATCAAAGGGTTGGTCAACGTGTTTTAAGTGGTTTGATGTAGGTTGTTTTGTCATCAACAAGCTACCAAATTTTGCTTAAAAGATAGAAATTGATAAATTTTCTTGGAAAAATATCTCCCATTTTACAAAGATAATATGTTGATTAGTTTTGTTGCAACTACATATAGGTGTTGCTCAAGACTGGTGCCAATGCTATAAGTGTTGCTGAAACAAGAATAAAATGGGTTAGTGTGTTTTGGTGTGTTTATTGTGATACAGATAATCCCACAAACACTATCAAGGATCCATTACATGTTTCAATTAGTCTAACCACAAGGTACAACATAAAAGCATTAAAAAGGACAATGAATGAGTTTGTTACAAAGGTTTGGCTAGGGTTGATTTTAGAGATCTATTAAAGCACTATGACGAGGTTTTAATTCATCTAATCCAAGTGCAAGAAGGGCCTCATCCATATTCATCATGGGTCTGATATATTTAGCCTTATGACAACCATATTTGAGCAATATTTCCTAATGTTACAAGGATTGTAAGTAAGCAAATACTCTTTTATTAATTTAAGGAAGATTTTGGCCATATTTGATTCTTAAGCTAGGAAGGATCATTTAATGATTTTTCTAATCTAGAAAGGAAACTAATAAAGTAGCAATAAAGGGTGATATTTGTATTTATTAATTTTCATGTATTATAAGGAAACCTAGCTCTACAAGAAAAAGCAAGAGGCGATAAAATTAATTCCACATTCATATAAGATTTTTCTAGTCTATTTGGGATATTTAGAGGTAACAATTCTTCTTAAAGTTACAAGCAGTATTTATTTAAGCTATAACACCTTTTTAAATTAGGAAAATCAAACTTATCTCTTTATTTCTCTTAGGTTATTTATGATAGCATAGATAAACTTTATTTTAACTTTTATTTATAAGTGTTTTTGGTTTGTTTAATGTTTTTTAGGTTTATTTAAATTATGTTTTGGGTTTGATTGTAACTAGGCCTGAAATCAACTTACATCTTAAGTAAATGGGTTCAAATCAGCTCTCTAGGGTAGATTCATTAAGCATTGTTGTTTGGAGTATAAAAACTCTTTGTAAGACACTTTTTTATTTAGTCTTATGATCAATGTTGTTTAATTATTGTTCTTAAGTGTTAGGAGGATTTCTCGCATTCTTTGGTTCTTCAATGAATTAAATTGATTTATCGATGAATGATTAGCTTTATGGTGTCTTTATTATACTTCCTGTATGGGAATTTATATTTGTAGGTGGCAGGTTCTTATTCTAATAGTATTAGTCCCCTTAGGACATGATTCCATTGTATCACATTTCGATCAAACTTGTTTTGAATTTTTGGGATTTGTTGTCAATCTTATTGTTGGTTACATGACCATGTGATCATGATATTCGTATAATATAAAGTTAGAGAAAAAGATTAATCCACAATTTTTTTTGAAAAAAAAAAGAGCTTGGATGGTAGTCAAAAGATGGAGTGGCCTTTTCATTATATTTTTGTTTGAGGATCTTTTAATTCATTTTTAAAAAAATAATGGCATTCATGTAAATATTTAAGCAACTTTATTAACTTATTTTAAGAGTATGTAAAGTGTTACTAAGATATCAAACTATAGGAGGCAAAACATAACTTTTCAAACTATAGAGAAAAAGTGTAGTTTGCATCAAATTACTAGATGTTAAATGAAAATTTTCCTTTTTTATATATATATAGGGATAAAAGGATTGTACAAAGTGAAGAAATAACAATTGAATATTTAACAAAAAACATTGATGATTGGAAGATTCAAAAGATTTCTCAAACACAAATATATCAAAAGTCTAAATATGACATTTTTAAAATGGATTTTACAATTAAGATTGAAGAAACATCTTACAAAACCTTTCAAGACCATCCAACTCCTCTCCTAAAAATCCATTCATAAACACCTAGCCAGAAACTACAAATACATTCATGTTGGTCTAGTACAAGTAGGTATCAAACCTTTTACAAAACAAGGCTTAAACACCTTAATTCTAGTTATCCTCCGTGCTGCTAGATTCCACAACTTTCAAGACTCACTTCTCAGTTTAATTAAGTCTAGTCTCTGTAGCTGTTCAATATCTTTTGACTATTATCCAAATATTACTATATCTCTCAAAGACAAAAACATCTTATAAAACATGCTACTCCAAATCAAAACCCATAATTACAAAATATGCTTGAAGGATCTATCCCCATTCGCTCTTATATTCAAAATCCATTACAAAGTCATGTTCCCATCCTTTACTAGCAAACACAAATACCAATCCTAAAAAGAAGAAATACTCCTTCTCCGAACATATCTATCCCAATCAAACACAGTTGTTCTTAAAGCTATCCAATGAAAAAATATAATTCTTCTTGATGATTGTATCATTGAAGGAGCAACCTAACCAAAAATACCACAACCACCACAACCAAATGTCTAAATGAAAAACATATCCCAATATTCTAATGGAAAAGTCAAATTGTCTTTCCACCATTATTCTACAATCTTACGATTCTCAAACAAATCTTCTTCTTCCAATATAGTAGATCTTGGAAGAATTTTCAAAATCCTTTCTGTCATTAACATTCCATACCATACGAACCCTCCTAGACACTCCATATCAAACATTCCCTTTTCAAGTTTTCAACATGCAAATTACACATCCTTTTTCATTCATCAAGCAATGTACAACAACACTGAACAACAATCACCTCCAACATCTCCAACTTTCTTAATATTCACTGAAAATATCCCAAATGAGGTAAATGTTTTGACTTTAGAAAAATATTTTGTTTTTGACAAAAGTCTTTTCAAAAAAGATTTTTATAATGCCTATAATTCTGTAAAATAAATTTGGTTTTTCCAACACTTTCTCCAACAATGAAGTAAGATACAAAAACAATTTTATAATTACATCGAATTACATAAAGTACATATTTTATTCTTTAATTGGTTCAAATTATATTATGTATCCAACATCACATTACATATCCTTTTTCATTCATCAAGCAAGCATGACCATTCACAACAAGATCCAAAATTCCTATATGGAACCTCACCAATGGGCCAAGAGTTGAGTCTGATCGTCCACCCTTGAGAAATATCCAAAAAACCCACAATAAACAGATTGTAGATGCAACTCCCTACAAATTACCTAGTGTTAACACCCTTTTACCAAACACATCATCAACCAAAATAACTTTACAAACACCAACCTTAACACCTTATGTAAACAGCTTACTCGACTGGAAAAACAACTACAAAGATCTACTACCAGTTTATTTGACACTGAAACCTCAATCGACTTAAAACTAAAAATCTCAGTCTTTAAGCCTTATCAAATTACAAAAATAAATCAAACATAAATCCAAGAAAACCAAATAGATATACTTAGAACCATCAAAACACACTTATAACAATTTGATAGTTCATCTTTAATTATCCCGAACACACCATAAATAACCAACCCCTTTACATCCATAAATTATGTCAATACCCTACAAAATAGTCCTGGATTATCTTCTGATGTCGTGCTCCTCCAAACCAACCTTTTGAACTAAACAAACTTATATGACAAGCTCCTAAAACAATCATTGCACCAAATATTTCCATATTTACTTAACCAATTATCCTTAGCCAACACAAATACAATGCCTCTTCCCTCTATGATTGGAATATATATGAAATGTTTGAATACAAAATCCTAAACACCCTTCAATAAATAACTACAATTGTCAATACCTTCAAAACCCAAACAGGAACCTCAGACAAAGCCATTGCTGAACTCATTATTGCTGGCTTCTTTAGCTAGTTAAAAGGATGGTGGGATTACCATCTCACTAAAACTGACCACTTACAAATCTTAAACTCCTTCTGAACATGACGACCAAACACCCATCCTTGACCCCTCTAGAAATACCATCCAAGATGCTATGTCAACCTTTATCCTTACAATCTCCTTACACTTTGTCGGAGATCCTTCCTATTTGAAAGATAAAAAAATGCTAAACTTCTTTCTAACCGTAGAAGTAAGAAGTGTAGTGACTTTTAATGGTATAAAAACACCTTATTTACCTGTGTTATGCTTAGGAAAAACTCAAACTAGCTTTTTGGAAAGAAAAATTCCTTTTAGGCTTACCTATTCTCTTAGGAGAAAAGGTCCAAAACAAAATCAAAGATACCTTTACAACCAAAACCATACCATATGACCAGCTTATATATGGTGAACTAGTAAGCATTTCCCAAAAAGAAAGTCTTAAGATCTGCTAGGATCTCAAACTCCAAAAACATTTAAAGTGGGAAATGAAATGTACCAAGCAAGAACTTGGTAGTTTTTGTCACCAGTTTGACCTTTCCACTAAAAAACCTTCCTACATGGAAACTGCTTAAAACCTAAAACTTATTCAAGTTAAAACCCTCATTACAAACAATCAGCCTATAAATACCAAAAACAGTTTTACTCCAAACCAAAACAAACCTACTATAAGAAGCCTCTTAAGAAATTTACCAAACCACATAACCCTTTCCAGTCAAAGCCCAAATAAAAGTTTGACCTTAAAAACATTACCTGTTACAAATATAACATAAACAGACATACATCTTGTTTTTGCAAAGTCAATACCAAATTTCATGAGTGTGAAATAGATGAAGAAACCATTAACCAAATATAAAATCTATATATTGAAGCCACAGACACAGACCCCTCTCCTTTAGATACTTCTGAAGAAGAATTTTAAATTGATGAAATAGCAACTTTCAATGCTACTTTAGATGCCTCTATAAATTCCAAATAAATTAACATCTTATCTTAAGACCAAGACTTCATCCTTGAGGCCATCAAAAGACTTGAGGATCCTCAGCTTCAAAAAACATATTTAGATAAGTTATCAATAAATTTCAACAAACTAGAGCACCCTCTATCTCACTCTCAAAACCGCTCGGTATTTCCCTTAATTGGTATCAATACTTGTGACCTTACAAAGATCTTTAACAAAAAGAAATCCAAAACTAAGATTAAAACCTTCAAATATGAGTTACAAACCCTATAATAAGCCCAATAGAGAGACTTTGTGATGTAACCATATAATTCGATAGTTTCACTCATATTTACTTAATGTTTTGTCCATGTTTTATATGTAAAATGCCTTGATATTCTTTGTTTTATGTTTTGAAGGCACTTTTGGATGAAAAATCAAAAAGGAGTAAATTGGAGATAATTGGCAGATTTGACGTTCAGTTGATGTTTTGTGCAAAGTGTGAGTTCTAGAGATTGAAATGAAGTGATTCTAGTGGCTCTAAAAAGCTAACATCCATACCTTTCTGGAAATGTAATGCAAGAAAAATAAAAAGAGGAAGATCATGGAAATCACATCCTTCAAAGTCAAATCTCGCATTCTGCCACTATTGACCTTTGTCCATTCAAAATTCCATATCTAGAGCTATAGAAGTCCAATTGCTACATACTCAATTTGGTTGGATTCCTGACTCCAAGGTCTAGAAACGCTCCAAATGTCAGCCAAAAACGATGTCAGATAAGGGAGATATGAGTTTTCAAAGATGACAACTGAATTCTGCCAGCAAACCAGTTTTGTGAAGAAACGAATCCAAATTACATCCCGAAGCTTCTAAACCATCATCCAAGTTGTAATTTCAGTAATTTAGCCCCTCTAGTAAATGAATCTAGAAGGTCAAGGAAGGCATCCACCAACCTCAAACCACCAAATACAAACCAGCTGTAAGTTGGAATGCTGCCATTGTCAAAGAAGATGGCTTCCATTATCAAAAAAGAAGGCTACAATGGTGGGTTGTTGGTTATAACTACTACTGTCAAAGTTTGGCAGCCACCATTGTTGATAAAGGAGCAAGAGATGTCATTGAAGCCTATATATAGATACTAAGAGAGCCAAGAAAGGAGAAGAGGGAGTGTAGTAGAATCAAAGAAAGGTGGCAGCAACTAGAAGTGAAGAAACACAAACTCTCCTATCTACATACTAGAAATAATGCTTTCTTTTATCTTTAGGAGTAGTTGTTCAATAGATATGCAAGGCTAAGCTCTTTTCTTGGTTGCAAGGACGCAGAAACTTTCAGATTTCAAGAACTATGAGATTTATTCTTCCATTTATTTTTAGTTTGTATTATGAATGAGTATGATTGTTTTCCTATGCATATTTTCTATGATTGTTGTTGATAATTGCTAGAGTGAACTCTAAGTTATTATTGTGAACAATTTATTGCTAAGTTTGGTATCAAAACCGAAGTTAGGGTATATAAACTTGTGAAGCAACTAAGCTTGATAATTGTGGTGGAACTACGTTATTAAACTTAGGGAAAACATTTGATCAAAGTGACACGACCAAAAGATTGATGTCTTCTCCCAAGTGCAGGAGTGTCGAAGTAATAAATAACCCGGCAAGACCGGGGTCGAATCACAGGGAGGTTAATTGTACAAATTATAAATAACAATAATACAACAACAACAACAATAACAATAATAATAACAACAAATCAAGTTCCTTTCATAGCTCAGGTGTCGGTTATACCATACATTATGGTCTATGAAAGTGCCAAGCATTTGTTGTACCAAGTGTTATACAACATAAATCAAGATTAGTCATTTAACAAGCAAAGTATTAAAGAGTGAACAAGATAACAAATATAAAACATGTTAGTATCAAACATTAAAGTCCATATTAAGTTTACATTATTCTTATTCTTACACCATTAGTGTAACCTTTTCACCTTGACATGACTAACTTAGCTAGACATAATGAAAGAAAGCAAAATAGATAAACAAAATAAGAACATAAAAGTTAACTAAGTAAAGGAAAGGAAATGAAAGGTATAAACTTAATATTAATGAAAGCAAAGCATAAACATTACAAAAAATACAAAGAGAGAAAGGAAGAGCATGATCTTGATCTGGAAACCAAGATGCCTAAATTCATGGCAAATGCCTCCTTTTATAGGCCAAAATTGGGAACTATTGATTTGATGACTAATTGATAAGTGGGTGGCCAACTTTTGACTTGGTGACAATCCTTATCTTCTCTTGTCTGTCCAAAACGTCATTGATAACGTCAACATTGGAGCCAGTTACAAACATGAAAGTTGTAGGCAATTGTCTCAGCTTTCTTGTGTAAAACATTCAGCTCATTTGGACTTCTAGAACTCCAGATATGGTCAAAATACCGAACAGTGCTCGGGCTAGAAGACAGATTCGGGCTTCTTTGTTGTTGCTACAATTTGGACTTGATAATGACCTTTTTAGATCTTGGGCTCCATATAAAAGTTGTAGGTCTATGTCTTATCTTTCCATCCATATAAAGTAGACCTAAATCTGAGATATATAGCTCCAGATATGACCCAATTACCGAACAGTGTTCCGGTTTGGATCGCACCGACATCTCTTTTCTATGTTTGGCCATCTCTTTATCCTTGCAATTTAAGTTCTTAAAGTCATCAATCAATCCTTTTATTTATGTGATAGGCCTGCATTTAAAATAAACATTTACCACAAATTAAAGGTATCTTATATTATTAGATATATTATTATAAAACATGCTTTAGTTAAGGAGTTACTGATACTTCAAGTGCAAAATGATGATATAAAACCATGATAAAAATACATTTTTAAGTACTAATCACAAAGCAACACAAGCAGACAACTTGGTTGTTAAGATTAATGAATTTATCTAGATCTTAAGGCTGCCATTAGATTAAATCATTAGTGCGGACACTGTGATTATTTGTTGGTTAGGGTTAGTTATACACTTTTAAGTACTAATCACACCCCCCAACCAGCTTATTACTAGTCTCTAGTAATCAAAGCATTAAAACAATTTGCAAATTTCACAAAGCAAGGTATTCATCATTTAACTTCCATTAATCTATCCAGATAAACAAACTCTCATTAAATTTATATATCTGCTCAATACCTCTTAACAAGATATTAATAAACCTTTCTTTTGTGCTCAATGTATCAACACATAATTATGGGGCTTTTCTTGGAAGAAAACAAAATTTTTGTTCTAATGTTTAAGGTTAACTTCCTTGGGTTGGGATTATTATTTTTGTCTTTTTTTTTTGTCTTTTTTTTAACTCTATATACATATAATTTAAAAACATCATGCATCTTTAACCCATGTAACAAGTTTTCGGCTAATGACTCCCAGACCAGTTGGTCTTAGGGCATTAGGTGTTAAGACACCCCTACAAGCTTAGTAACTCGGGTCGCAGATACTGATATGTAGATAGTGCAATGTTTGATTCCCTTAAGCTTTTCTCCTCAACCCATGTAACAAGCGTTGGGCCAATAGCTCCCAAGTCAGTTGACTTTAGGGTATTAGGTGTTAAAACACCCCTTCGGGCTTAATTGCTTAGGTTAGGAAGGCTACGAAACCAAACTTATCTATATTTTTATTATCATCATTTTTTTCTTTTTCTTTTTCTTTTTCTTTTTTCATTTTTCATTTTTTTTCATGTTTTTTTTCTTAATTATATACAATCCCTTTCCTTTAGTTGTTACCTTTAACAAAAGAACATAAATAATGTACTAATCCAATATGCAACCCACAATCATATGTTAAAGTGTGTGTGTGTAAATTAAGGTTTAAGAATACATGTTAAATAAGTATATGAGCAGAATTAAGTGATAACAATGCAAGAGTTTGTAAACCTGAATATTTCAAGAAGTATTATAATAGACCTTGTTAAGAATGGTTACTAAGATGCGTCTCAAGAGTCACTTTAACAAAAGAGCTCATTTACTCTGCCATCCTAGTACCAACAATTAGGCACATGCTTTATGAAATGAAAAATAATTTTTTTTATCAACTACTACCCTCTCCCCCCAACCAAAACGGGACATTGTCCTCAATGTTCTAAGGTAGAAAGATAGAGTATAGAAGATATCACCTGAAATAATGAACACAAACAAACCTGAAACACATTGAAACAAAAATAGGAAACAACAAAACACAAATATTATGCTATTAATAAAACCAAAAGACACAAGTTGTTACAAACAAAAATTCAAATCGCAGTTGTGATTGTGGCTCACATCTTCCCTTGCTTTTATGTCTAAGAACGGCTTAAACACCCTCTATGGGTCGGGGATAAGCTTCCCATCCAGTTTTCTTAAAAACTAGCAAACAGGGTCTTTTTTAGTTAGATTCCCAAGACTAAGCCAAGCATGTTCTTTATGAAAATGGTTCATAATTCATGAATTGCACGATATTTATCTCGACTATGATGAGACTTAAGAGTCAATAGAAGATTATCTAAAAACTCTCTGTGTTTTGAAATAAATCCCACGTTTTGACAATTTTCACAGTTTTTATGAAATGCATGTGACTCCTTGAATATGGTGGGCCAGTAAAATCCACTCTGTAAGATTTCTACAATCCTCTTATTTGACGGGAAATGATCCCCATATGCCTTAGAGTGACAAAATTTAATGAAATTACTTACCTCATTATCGGGAATGCATCTTTGAAATATTTGATCATGACAATAATTGAATAAGTAAGGGTCATCCCAATAAAAATTTTGCACATTGCTCAAAAAAAAATTTTTATCTTCGGTATTCCAATGAGCTGGCAAAAATCCTGAAGTAAGAAAATTGATATGTTTAGCAAACCAAGGCATTGAACTAAGAGAAAGTAGAGATTCATCAGGAAAGTAATAATTGATTGGTGTGATGTCGGGTGTCGAATCTATTGTCACTTTTGATAAAAGATCTGCATCAACATTTTCGGTGCCTTTTTCATCATCGATTTCTTCCTGATTGGTCATGGCATGAGGAAATGAAAGTGCTGGCAGGGAATCAGTCTTTTCCTTGCAATATTCAGATTCAACCCCTTCCTTACCCTTAGAGATTGACTCCTCATCTTTCTCACAAGGTTCAAGAGTGGGTTTTTTAATAACCTTACCATTGCGAAGAGTAATGACTGATTTGACTTGATCCATGTGTTGACTTCCATAACTACTTGCATTTGCATTATATTGCTTCTTGAGATTTTGCTGTGGTTGATATGGAAACTTACCTTTTTCTTGAAAATTAAGAGCAGATGTGAATTTTACAAGAGTATCTTTAAAATCTGTTATGCTTTGAGCAAGTTGAGTGTTGATTGTCTCTTGCTTTTCAATGAATGCATACAAAGTTTCCTCAAAATTTCTTGTAGGAGGTGGAGTATAAGGAGGTGCATATCCATGATAATTTTGAAAATTATGGTGTGCTTGAAACTGTGGTTGTGAAGTTTGTGCATTGTCACTCTTCCAACTGAAATCTTGGTGATTTCTCCAACCAGGATTGTATGTTTGGGAGTATGGGTTGTGGTTCGGCCTTTGGAAATTGTTTAAAGCATGGGCTTGTTCACGGAGACATTCCTTAAAAGAAGGCAAGGTTGGACAATCATTGGTTAAGTGTTCATTTGTTTCACAGATTTGACACACAATGTTTTCAACAGATTTTAATTGACCACTCTTTTTCAATTCTAGTACCTTGACTTTTCTAGCTAAAGATGCAAACTTGGCTTGAAGGTCATGATCTTCCCTAAAGTTGTACATACCTCCATTAGATGTATGAGGTTGAGTTTTACTCGGTGCCTCATAAGTACCCACGGTGTCCCAATTTTGAGCATTTTCAGCTAACAAGTCTAAGTACTCCATTGCTTCATCAGGGTCTTTATCTTCAAAAGTTCCATTGTACATCAATTCAACCATTTGCCTATCTTTAGGTGTTAACCCTTCATAGAAATGTGAAACCAATCTCCATGTTTCAAAACCATGATGAGGGCAAGTACTAAGCAAGTCTCGATACCTATCCCAACATTTGTAAAATGTTTCTCCTGGTTTTTGAGTGAAAGTGGTGATTTGTCTCTTGAAAGAGTTTCTTCTATGAGATGGGAAAAACTTCTTTAAAAACTGTCGTTGCATTTCATCCCAAGCACGAATGGATCCTGGTCTCAAATTTTGTAGCCATGTTTTAGCTTTATCTTTTAATGAAAAAGGAAAAAGCTTTAATCTGATGGTGTTCATGCTACAATTTAAATTATTATATGTGTTGCAGACCTCCTCAAATTCCCTTAAATGCATGGATTTTCCAATTCTAAACCATGAAAAGAAGGTAAAAGTTGAATAATACCTGGTTTAAAATTAAAATGAGATGCATCAGGAGGAAAAACTATGCATGATGGTGCACTTGTTCTTGTGGGATTCATATGATCTCTAAGTGTTCTAGCACGGTTATTCTCATTATTTTCATTATGAAGTGATTGATTATCTTCTTCAGCCATATTTTTTGAAAATGATGAGGATACCCTACAAAGTCTACCACTTGATGTACGACCACACTCTCATGCACGTGTAGGAATAAAATAAAAAAAGAAGAAGAAAGCAAAAGGAGGAAGAAAACAAAATAAAAAGAAACAAAGTTATATACAAGAAAAGTGAAAAGAGAAAATAAAATAACTACTATAATTTATATAAGAACTTACCTCCCCGGCAACGACGCCAAAAACTTGACACGACCAAAAGATTGATGTCTTCTCCCAAGTGCAGGAGTGTCGAAGTAATAAATAACCCGGCAAGACCGGGGTCGAACCACAGGGAGGTTAATTGTACAAATTATAAATAACAATAATACAACAACAATAACAATAATAATAACAACAATAGTAGTAGTAGTAGTAGTAGTAGTAGTAGTAGTAAAGAAAGAGAAGAAGAAGAAGATGATGAGAACTTGAAGATGGAAAATTAATGTAAAGATTAAACAATAATAATAACAAATGTCAAGGTTAGAGGTTCCACTAATGGTATATCAAACAAGTATAGTATAAACTCTTATTATTGAATTGGAAACCACACACAAAGGAGGTTTCAATCAAATTATATATTGTTAACATGATTACATTAGTCATCTTATTCAATTAATGATAATACTTGTAAATCTCGTCAAGCATTCATGATTATAACTTATCTTAACAACAAATCAAGTTCCTTTCATAGCTCAGGTGTCGGTTATACCATACATTATAGGCTATAAAAGTGCCAAGCACTTGTTGTACCAAGTGTTATACAACATAAATCAAGATTAGTCATTTAACAAGCAAAGTATTAAAGAGTGAACAAGATAACAAATATAAAACATGTTAGTATCAAACATTAAAGTCCATATTAAGTTTACATTATACTTATTCTTACACCATTAGTGTAACCTTTTCACCTTGACATAACTAACTTAGCTAGACATAATGAAAGAATGCAAAATAGATAAACAAAATAAGAACATAAAAGTTAACTAAGTAAAGGAAAGGAAATGAAAGGCATAAACTTAATATTAATGAAAGCAAAGCATAAACATTACAAAAAATACAAAGAGAGAAAGGAAGAGCATGATCTTGATCTGGAAACCAAGATGTCTAAATACATGGCAAATGACTCCTTTTATAGGCCAAAATTGGGAACTATTGATTTGATGACTAATTGATAAGTGGGTGGGCAACTTTTGACTTGGTGACAATCCTTATCTTCTCTTGTCTGCCCAAAACGTCATTGATAACGTTAAAATTGGAGCCAGTTAAAAACATGAAAGTTGTAGGCAATTGTCTTAGCTTTCTTATGTAAAACATTCAGCTCATTTGGACTTCTAGAACTCCAGATATGGTCAAAATACCGAACAGTGCTCGGGCTGGAAGACAGATTCGGGCTTCTTTGTTATTGCTACAATTTGGACTTGATAATGACCTTTTTAGATCTTAGGCTCCATATGAAAGTTGTAGGTCTATGTCTTACTTTTCCATCCATATAAAGTAGACCTAAATCTGAGATATATAGCTCCAGATATGACCCAATTACCGAACAGTGTTCCGGTTTGGATTGTACCGACATCTCTTTTCTAAGTTTGGCCATCTCTTTATCCTTGCAATTTAAGTTCTTAAAGTCATCAATCAATCCTTTTATTTATGTAATAGACCTGCATTTAAAATAAACATTTACCACAAATTAAATTTAGACTTAGACTAATTATTGGGACACCTTATCAATAGCTCCTTAACTAAAGCATGTTTTATACTAACATATCTAATAATATAAGATACCTTTAATTTGTGATAAATGTTCATTTTAAATGCAGGCCTATCACATAAATGAAAGGATTGATTGATGAGTTTAAGAACTGAAATTGAGAGGACAAAGAGATGGCCAAACTTAGAAAAGAGATACCGGTGTTGTCCAAACCAGAACACTGCTCGATAATTGGGTCATATCTTAAGCTGTAGATCTCGGATTTAGGTCTACTTTATATGGATGGAAAGGTAAGACATAGGCCCACAAGTTTCATATGGAGCACAAGATTTAAAAAAGCCATTTTCAAGTCCAAATTATGGCAACAACAAAAAAGTCTGAATCTATCCTGCAGCCCAAGCACTATTCAATTTTTGTCTCATATCTAGAGTTCTATAAGTCCAAATGACCTTTATTTTTTTTAGAAAGCTGAGATAATTTTCTACAACTTTCATGTTTCAAGTGGTTCCAATTCTGAAGTTATTTTGGGCAGATATGAGAAGATAAGGATTGTCACCAAGTCAAGAGTTGGCCGCCCACTCATCATTTAGTCATCAAATCAATAGTTTCTAATTTTAGCCTATAAAAAAAGGTATTTGCCATGCATTTAGGCAACCTGGTTTCCAGATCAAGATCATGCTCTTGCTTTCTCTCTTTGTATTTTTTGTATTGCTTATGTTTTGCTTTCATGAATATCTGATTTATGTTCTTATTTTATTTATTTATTTTTCTTTCTTTTATTATATTTAGTTAAGTTTATTATATCAAGGTGAAAAGGTTACACTAATGTTGTAAGAATAAGAATACTGTAAACTTAATATGGACTTTAATGTTTGATAACAACATGTTTTATATTTGTTATCTTATTCACTCGTTAATACTTTGTTTGTTAAATGACTAATCTTGATTTATGTTGTATAACACTTGGTACAACAAATACTTGACACTTTCATAGTTCATACTGTATGGTATAACCAACACCTGAGCTATGAAAGGAACTTGATTTGTTGTTAACATAAGTTATAATCACGAATGCCTGACGAGATTTACAAGTATTAACATTAACCGAATAAGATGACTAATGTAATCATATTAATAATATAATCTGGTTGGAACCTTCTTTGTATGTGGTTTCCAATTGAATAATAAGAGTTTTTACTATACTTGTTTGACATACCATTAGTGGATCCTCTAACCTTGATGACACGACTAAAAGATTGATGTCTTCTCCCAAGTGCAGGTCTTAAAGTAATAAATAACCCGATAAGACCGGGGTCGAACCATAGGGAGGTTAATTGTACAAATTATAAATAGCAATAATAACAACAATAATAATAATATAGTAGTAGTAGTAGTAATAATAAAAAAAAAGGAGAAGAAGAAGAAGATGATGAGAACTTTGAGATGGAATATTAATGTAAGGATTAAACAATGATAATAACAAATGTCAAGGTTAGAGGATCCACTAATGGTATGTCAAATAAGTATAGTATAAACTCTTATTATTCAATTGGAAACCACACATAAAGGAGGTTCCAATCAGATTACAGATAGTTAACATGATTACATTAGTCATCTTATTCGATTAATGTTAATACATGTAAATCTTGTCAAGCATTCATGATTATAACTTATGTTAACAACAAATCAAGTTCCTTTCATAGTTCAGGTGTTGGTTATACCATATAGTATGGGCTATGAGAGTACTAAGTATTTGTTGTACCAAGTGTTATATAAGATAAATCTAGATTAGTCATTTAACAAGAAAAGTATTAAAGAGTGAACAAGATAACAAATACAAAACATGTTAGTATCAAACATTAAAGTCCATATTAAGTTTACACTATACTTATTGTTACACCATTAGTTCAACAAGTTTTGTGTCTAAGATAACAAAATCCACAGGATAAATGAATTTGTCGACTTGTACTAACACATCTTCGACTATTCCTCTAGACACTTTTATAAATCTATCGGTAAGTAAAAGAGTTATAGAAGTTGGTTTTAACTCACCTAGATTGAGACTTTGAAAAACTGAATATGGAAGTAAATTCACACTAGCTCTAAGATCAAGTAAGGCTCTTTTAATTTTATGTTCTCTAATAAAGCAAGAAATTGTAGGACAACCAAGGTCTTTATATTTCAAAGCATTATTGTTCTGAAGAATGACACTTACCTATTCAGCTAAAAAGGTTTTCTTTTTCACATTCAGTTTCCTCTTCACAGTGCATAGATCTTTCAAAAATTTAGCATAGAAAGAAACCTGCTTAATAGCATCCAACAAAGGTATATTGATTCTTACCTATTTGAAAGTTTCAAAAATTTCAGAGTTATGATTGACTTTCCTTTGTTTGATCATGGCATGAGGAAATGGAAATGCTGGCGGGGAATCAGTCGTTTCTTTACAATTTTCAAATTCAAACCCTTAACTACCCTCAGAGATTGACTCATCATATTTCTCACAAGGTTCAAGAGTGGGTTTTTCAATAACCTTACCACTGCGAAGAGTAGTGACTGATTTGACTTGATCCATGTGTTGGCTTCCGGAACTACTTGTATTTGCATTGTATTGCCCCTTGGGATTTTGTTATGGTTGAGATGGAAACTTACCTTTCTCTTGGAAACTGAGAGTAGATGTCAATTTTGCAACAGTACCTTTAAAATCTGTCATGTTTTGAGCAAGTTGAGTATTGGTTGTCTCTTGCTTTTTAATAAATGCATGCAATGTTTCCTCAAGATTTCTTCTAGGAGGTGGAGCATAAGGAGGTGCATATCCATGAGAATTTTGAAAATTGTGGTGCGCTTGAAATGGTGGTTGTGAAGTTTGTACATTGTTGTTCTCACTCTTCCAATTAAAATTTGGGTGATTTCTCCAACCAGGGTTGTATGTTTGGGAGTATAGGTTATGGTTGGCCCTTTAAAAACTGTTTAAAGCATGGGCTTGTTCATGGAGACATTCTTTAAAAGAAGGCAAGGTTGGACAATCGTTGGTTGAGTGTTCATTTGTTTCACAGATTTGACACAATGTTTTCAACAGATTTTAATTGACCACTCTTTTTTAATTCTAGTGCCTCGACTTTTCTAGCTAAAGATGCAAACTTGGCTTGAAGGTCATGAGCTTCCCTAAGGTTGTACATACCTCCACTAGATGTATGAGGTTGAGTTTTACTCGGTGCCTCATTCGTACTCGTGGTGTTCTAATTTTGACCATTTTCAGCTAACAAGTCTAAGTATTCCATTGCTTCATTAGGGTCTTTATCTTTAAAAGTTCCATTGCACATCAATTCAACCATTTGTCTATCTCTAGGTGTTAACCCTTCATAAAAATGTGAAACCAATCTCCATGTTTCAAAACCATGGTGACGGTAAGTATTAAGCAAGTCTCAATACCTATCCCAACATTGGTAAAATGTTTCTCCTGGTTTTTGAGTGAAAGTGGTGATTTGTCTTTTGAAAGAATTTGTTCTGTGAGATGGGAAAAACTTCTTTAAAAACTGTTGTTGCATTTCATCCCAAGTGATTAGTACTTAAAAGTGCATTTTTATCATGGTTTTATATCATCATTTTGCACTTAAAGTATCAATAACTCCTTAACTAAAGCATGTTTTATAATAATATATCTAATAATATAAGATACATTTAATTTATGATAAATGTTCATTTTAAATGCAGGCCTATCACATAAATGAAAATATTGATTGATCACTTTAAGAACTTAAATTGCAAAGGCAAATAGATGGTCAAACTTAGAAAAGAGATGTCGGTGCAATCCAAACCAGAACACTGTTCGGTAATTGGGTCATATCTGGAGCTACAGATCTCAGATTTAGGTCCAATTTATATGGATGGAAAGGTAAGTCATAGGCCTACAAGTTTCATATGGAGCCCAAGATCTAAAAAGGCCATTATCAAGTCCAAATTGTAGCAACAACAAAGAAGCCCGAATCTGTCTTCCAGCCCGAGCACTGTTCGGTATTTTGGCCATATCTGGAGTTCTAGAAGTCCAAATGAGCTGAATGTTTTACACAGAAATCTGAGACAATTGTCTACAACTTTCATGTTTACAACTGGCTCCAATTTTGACGTTATCAATGACGTTTTGGACAGACAAGAGAAGATAAGGATTGTCACCAAGTCAAAAGTTGCCCACCCACTTATCAATTAGTCATCAAATCAATAGTTCCCAATTTTGGCCTATAAAAGGAGGTATTTGCCATGCATTTAGACATCTTGGGTTTCCAGATCAAGATCATGCTCTTCCTTTCTCTCTTTGTATTTTTTGTAATGTTTATGCTTTACTTTCATTAATATCAAGTTTATGCCTTTCATTTCCTTTCCTTTACTTAGTTAACTTTTATGTTCTTATTTTGTTTATCATCATCATCATCTTCTTCTTCTTTTTCTTTATTATTATTATTATTATTATTATTATTATTATTATTATTATTATTATTATTATTATTATTACTACTACTAGTAGTACTACTATTATTGTTATTATTATTATTATTATTATTATTATTATAGTTGTTGTTGTTATTGTTATTGTTGTTGTTATTATTGTTATTTATAATTTGTACAAATAACCTCCCTGTGGTTCGACCCCGGTCTTGCCGGGTTATTTATTACTTCGACACTCCTACACTTTTGGCGTGTCAAGTTTTTGGCGCCGTTGCCGGGGAGGTAAGTTCTTGTATAAATTATAGTATTTATTTTATTTTCTCTTTTCACTTTTCTTGTATATAACTTTGTTTCTTTTTATTTTGTTTTCTTCCTCCTTCTTTTGCTTTCTTCTTCTTTTTTATTTTATTCCTACACGCGCATGAGAGTGTGGTCATGTACATCAAGTGGTAGACTTTGTAGAATATCCTCATCATTTTCAGAAAATATGGCCGAAGAAGATAATCAATCACTTCAAAATGAGAATAATGAGAATAACTGTGCTAGAACACTTAGAGACCACATGAATCCCACAAGAACAAGTGCACCATCATGCATAGTTTTTCCTCCTGATGCATCTCATTTTAATTTTAAACCAGGTATTATTCAACTTTTACCTTCTTTTCATGGTTTAGAATTGGAAAATCCATACTTGCATTTAAGGGAATTTGAGGAGGTGTGCAACACATATAATAATTTAAATTGTAGCATGAACACCATCAGATTAAAGCTTTTTCCTTTTTCATTAAAAGATAAAGCTAAAACATGGCTACAAAATTTGAGACCAGGATCCATTCGTGCTTGGGATGAAATGCAACAACAATTTTTAAAGAAGTTTTTCCCATCTCATAGAACAAACTCTTTCAAAAGACAAATCACCACTTTCACTCAAAAACCAGGAGAAACATTTTATAAATGTTGGGATAGGTATCGAGACTTGCTTAGTACTTGCCCTCATCATGGTTTTGAAACATGGAGATTGGTTTCACATTTCTATGAAGGGTTAACACCTAAAGATAGGCAAATGGTTGAATTGATGTGCAATGGAACTTTTGAAGATAAAGACCCTGATGAAGCAATGGAGTACTTAGACTTGTTAGCTGAAAATGCTCAAAATTGGGACACTGCGGGTACATATGAGGCACCGAGTAAAACTCAACCTCATACATCTAGTGGAGGTATGTACAACCATAGGGAAGATCATGACCTTCAAGCCAAGTTTGCATCTTTAGCTAGAAAAGTCGAGGCACTAGAATTGAAAAAGAGTGGTCAATTAAAATCTGTTGAAAACATTGTGTGTCAAATCTGTGAAACAAATGAACACTCAACCAATGATTGTCCAACCTTGCCTTCTTTTAAGGAATGTCTCCATGAACAAGCCCATGCTTTAAACGGTTTCGAAAGGCCCAATCATAACCCATATTTACAAACATACAACCCTGGTTGGAGAAATCACCAAAATTTCAGTTGGAAGTGTGATAATGCACAAACTTCACAACCACAATTTCAAGCACACCATAATTTTCAAAATTCTTATGGATATGCACCTTCTTATGCTCCACCTCTTAGAAGTAATTTTGAGGAAACTTTGTATGCATTCATTGAAAAGCAAGAGACAATCAATACTCAACTTGCTCAAAACATGACAGATTTTAAAGATACTCTTGTAAAATTAACATCTGCTCTCAATTTTCAAGAGAAAGGTAAGTTTCAATCTCAACCACAACAAAATCCGAAGGGGCAATACAATGCAAATGCAAGTAGTTCCGGAAGCCAACACATGGATCAAGTCAAATCAGTCACTACTCTACGCAGTGGTAAGGTTATTGAAAAACCCTCTCTTGAACCTTATGAGAAAGATGATGAGTCAATCTCTAAGGGTAAGGAAGGGGTTGAATCTGAAAATTGCAAAGAAATGACTGATTCTCCGCCAGCACTTCCATTTTCTCATGCCATGACCAATCAGGAAGAAATCGAGGATGAAAAAGGCATCGAAAAGGTTGATGCGAATCTTTTATCAAAAGTGACAACAGATTCGACACCCGACATCACACCAATCGATGACTACTTTCCTAATAAATCTCTACTTTCTCTTAATTCAATGCCTTGGTTTGCTAAAAATATCAATTTTCTTGCTTCAGGATTTTTGCCAACTCATTGGAGTATTGAAGACAAAAGAAACTTTTTGAGCAACGAGCAAAATTTTTATTGGGATGACCCTTACTTATTCAATTATTGTCATGATCAAATATTTCAAAAATGCATTCTCGACAATGAGGTAAGTAATTTTATTAAATTTTGTTACTCTAAGGCATGTGGGGATCATTTCTCATCAAAAAAGAGGATTGTAGAAATCTTACATAGTGGATTTTATTGGCCCATCATATTCAAGGAGTCAAATGCATTCCGCAAAAACTGTGAAAATTTTCAGAAGGTGGGATTTATTTCAAAACACAGAGAGTCTTTAGATAATCTTCTATTGACTCTTAAGTCTCATCATAGTCGAGATAAGCATCGTGTAATTCATGACTTAGGAACCCATTTTTATAAAGAACATGCTTGGCATAGTCTTGGAAATCTGACTAAAAAAAGACCCTGTTTGCCAGTTTTTAAGAAAACTGGATGGGAAGCCTATCCTCGACCCATAGAGGGCGTTTAAGCCGTTCTTGGACGTAAAACCAAGGGAAGATGTGAGCCACAATCACAACTGCGATTTGAGTCTTAGCTTGTAAAAATTTGTGTCTTTTCTTTTTATTAATAGCATAATATTTGTGTTTTGTTATTTCTTATTTTTGTTTCAGTGTGTTTCAGGTTTTGTCAGTGTTCGTTATTTCAGGTGATATCTTCTATACTCTATCTTTCTACCTTAGAACATTGAGGACAATGTCTCGTTTTGGTTGGGGGGAGAGGGTAGTAGTTGATAAAAAAAAAATTATTTTTCATTTCATAAAGCATGTGCATAATTGTTGTTATTAGGATGGCAGAGTAAAGGAGTTCTTTTGTTAAAGTGACTCTTGAGACGCATCTTAGTAACCATTCTTAACAAGGTCTATTATAATACTTCCTGGAATATTCAGGTTTACAAACTCTCGTATTGTTACCACTTAATTCTGCTCATATACTTATTTAACATGTATTCTTAAACCTTAATTTACACACACACACTTTAACATATGATTGTGGGTTGCATATTGGATTATTACATTATTTATGTTCTTTTGTTAAAGGTAACAACTAAGGGAAAGGGATTGTATATAATTAAAAAGAAAAAAAGAAAAAAAATGATGAAAATAAAAATGTAGATAAGTTTGGTTTCGTAGCCTCCCTAACCTAAGCAATTAAGCCCGAAGGGGTGTTTTAACACTTAATACCCTAAAGTCAACTGACTTGGGAGCTATTGGCCCAATGCTTGTTACATAGGTTGAGGAGAAAAGCTTAAGGGAATCAAACATTGCACTATCTACATATCAGTATCTGCGACCCGAGTTACTAAGCTCGTAGGGGTGTCTTAACACCTAATGCCCTAAGACCAACTGGTCTGGGAGTCATTAGCTGAAAGCTCGTTACATGGGTTAAAGATGCATGATGTTTTTAAATTATATGTATATAGATTTAAAAAAAAACGAAAAAAAAAGACAAAAATAGTAATCCCAACCCAAGGAAGTTAACCTTAAACATTAGAACAAAAATTTTGTTTTCTTCCAAGAAAAGCCCCATAATTATGTGTTGATATATTGAGCACAAAAGAAAGGTTTATTAATATCTTGTTAAGAGGTATTGAGCAGATATATAAATTTAATGACAGTTTGTTTATCTGGATAGATTAATGGAAGTTAAATGATGAATACCTTGCTTTGTGAAATTTGCAAAATGTTTTAACGCTTTGATTACTAGGAACTAGTAATAAACTGGTTGAGGGGTGTGATTAGTACTTAAAAGTGCATTTTTATCATGGTTTTATATCATCATTTTGCACTTGAAGTATCAATAACTCCTTAACTAAAGCATGTTTTATAATAATATATCTAATAATATAAGATACATTTAATTTATGATAAATGTTCATTTTAAATGCAGGCCTATCACATAAATGAAAATATTGATTGATGACCTTAAGAACTTAAATTGCAAAGGCAAAGAGATGGTCAAACTTAGAAAAGAGATGTCGGTGCAATCCAAACTGGAACACTGTTCGGTAATTGGGTCATATCTGGAGCTACAGATCTCAGATTTAGGTCCAATTTATATGGATGGAAAGGTAAGTCATAGGCCTACAACTTTCATATGGAGCCCAAGATCTAAAAAGGCCATTATCAAGTCCAAATTGTAGCAACAACAAAGAAGCCCGAATCTGTCTTCCAGCCCGAGCACTGTTCGGTATTTTGGCCATATCTGGAGTTCTACAAGTCCAAATGAGCTGAATTTTTTACACAAGAAAGCTGAGACAATTGTCTACAACTTTCATGTTACAACTGGCTCTAATTTTGACGTTATCAATGACGTTTTGGACAGACAAGAGAAGATAAGGATTGTCATCAAGTCAAAAGTTGGCCACCCACTTATCAATTAGTCATCAAATCAATAGTTCCTAATTTTGGCCTATAAAAGGAGGCATTTGCCATGCATTTAGACATCTTGGGTTTCCAGATCAAGATCATGCTCTTCCTTTCTCTCTTTGTATTTTTTGTAATGTTTATGCTTTACTTTCATTAATATCAAGTTTATGCCTTTCATTTCCTTTCCTTTACTTAGTTAACTTTTATGTTCTTATTTTGTTTATTTGTTTTCCTTTCTTTCATTATGTCTAGCTAAGTTAATTATGTCAAGGTGAAAAGGTTACACTAATGGTGGAAGAATAAGTATAGTGTAAACTTAATATGGACCTTAATGTTTGATACTAACATGTTTTATATTTGTTATCTTGTCCACTCTTTAATACTTTGCTTGTTAAATGACTAATCTTGATTTATGTTGTATAACACTTGGTACAACAAATGCTTGGCACTTTCATAGCCCATAATGTATGGTATAACCGACACCTAAGCTATGAAAGAAACTTGATTTGTTGTTAACATAAGTTATAATCATGAATGCTTGATGAGATTTACAAGTATTAGCATTAATTGAATAAGATGACTAATGTAATCATGTTAACAATATATAATCTGATTGGAACCTCCTTTGTGTGTGGTTTCCAATTCAATAATAAGAGTTTATACTATACTTGTTTGATATACCATTAGTGGAACCTCTAACCTTGACATTTGTTATTATTATTGTTTAATCCTTACATTAATATTTCATCTCTAAGTTCTCATCATCATCATCATCTTCTTCTTCGTTTTCTTTATTATTATTATTATTATTATTATTATTATTATTATTATTATTATTATTATTATTATTATTATTATTATTACTACTACTAGTACTACTTTTATTGTTATTATTATTATTATTATTATTATAGTTGTTGTTGTTATTGTTATTGTTGTTGTTATTATTGTTATTTATAATTTGTACAAATAACCTCCCTGTGGTTCGACCCCGGTCTTGCCGGGTTATTTATTACTTCGACACTCCTACACTTGGGAGAAGACATCAACCTTTTAGTCGTGTCACCAAGCACGAATGGATCCTGGTCTCAAATTTTGTAGTCATGTTTTATCTTTATCTTTTAATGAAAAAGGAAAAAGCTTTAATCTGATAGTGTTCATGCTATAATTTGAATCATTATATGTGTTACAAACCTCCTCAAATTCTCTTAAATGCAAGTATGGATTTTCTAAATCTAAGCCATGAAAAAAAGGTAAAAGTTGAATAATGTCTAGTTTAAAATTAACATGAGATGCATCAGGAGGAAAAAACTATATATGATGGTGCACTTGTTCTTGTGGGATTCATGTGGTCTCTAAGTGTTTTAGCACGATTATTCTCATTATTCTCATTATGAAGTGATTAATTATATTTTTCGGCCATATTTTCTAAAAATAATGAGGATATCCTACAAAGTCTACCACTTAATGTATATGACCACACTCCCATGCACATGTAGGAATAGAATAAAAGGAAGAAGAAAACAAGAGAAGAAGAAACAAGAGAAAAGAAACAAAGTTATATACAAGAAAAGTGAAAAGTGAAAATAAATAAATACTATAATTTGTACAAGAACTTACCTCCCGGGTAACGATACCAAAAACTTGACACGACTAAAAGATTGATGTCTTCTTCCAAGTGCAGGAGTGTCGAAGTAATAAATAACCCGACAAGACTGGGGTCAAATCATAGGGAGGTTAATTGTACAAATTATAAATAACAATAGTACAACAACAATAAAATAATAACAATAATAACAATAACAATAACAATAATAATAATATAGTAGTTGTAGTAGTGGTGGTGGTGGTAAAGAAAAACAAGGAGAATAAGAAGAAGATGATGAGAACTTTGAGATGAAATATTAATGTAAGGATTAAACAATGATAATAACAAATGTCAAGGTTAGAGGATCCACTAATGGTATGTCAAACAAGTATAGTATAAACTCTTATTATTCAATTGGTATAAGTCCTTAAATTTAGAGAAAACTAAACTTAAATTGGGGAAAAATATAAAGATTCAAGGCTTCTTCTCCTTTTAAAGGTTGTAGACCATCACTGGAAATTAGAAGGAGAATTTTTTGTTTTATTTACAAAAATTCCATTACTTACACCCATGAGTTTTTTTCTGTAATTTACCTAGCTACTGGTACTTTCACCTATTTTCTTTTTACTTAATTTATTGAGATTTTTAAACTAATTACATGTCATATACTTGTGTTTTCACTCAAATATTTTCAATGTTATATCTGCCATATGCTTACTCTTTAACCTTATCAAACTAATTTCTAAGTATTACCTGTAATATATGAATAAAAAAAATTTTATTCAATGTTATAAAGGGCTTATGGTTAAGGTAAGGTAAAAAAAGGTAAAGAAAATGTTAATAAACAAAGAATCTTGTATAACATCTAAATGACAAACTCAATGATATATGATCATCAAAACATATAAATTCATCATCATGAATTCATAAATACATAGCTTCTTTGATTTTAAATCCCTATAATATATTCTTATTAAACTCAGAAAGGGAATATTTTCTTTCATTTCTTCTAGCACCAACATGTTTCTATTTTTTTTATCATTTTTTCACTTGACTTGCCTAAAACTGATCATACTCCATCGCATAACCATTTTTCTCAAAATTTTCAGCTATAACCCATATAAACATTGTGATTAGTACTTAAAGTGTATTTTTATCAAGGTTTTATGCCATCATTTTGCACTTGAAGTATCAATAACTCCTTAACTATAACCTATTTTATAATAGTGTATCTAATAAATATAAGATACCTTTAATTTATAGTAAATGTTCATCTTAAATGCAGACCTATCACATAAATAAAATGATTGATTGATGAGTTTAACTACTGAAATTCAAAAGACAAAGAGAGGGCCAAGTTTAGAAAGGAGATCCTGGTTCAATTTAAAGTGGAATACTATTCATTCATTGGGTCATATCTAGTGTTGTAGATCTCGGATTTTAGTTTCGTTTATATGACTAGAAAGCTAAGAAATAGGCCTAAAATTCATAATTATGTAAAACTCAATTCTACTGTTTCGAAGTCCAAATCTTAGCAATAACATAGAAGTTAGAATCTGTACTACAACCCAAACATTGTTTAATGTTCAACCCATATCCTGAGTTCTAGAAGTTTAAATTACCTTTTTTTTTTAAATGCTAAGATAATTTGCTAGAACTTTCATGAATACATTCTATTTAAATTCTAATGTTAGCGATGATGTTTTGTTTAGACAAGAAGATGAGGATTGTCACCAAGTCAGGATATGGTCACCGACTCAACAATTAGTCAACAAATCAATAGTTTCAAATTTTGGCATATAAAAGGAGGCATTTGTCATGCATTTAGACATCTTGATTTCTAGATCAAGATCATACTCTTGCTTTCTCTCTTTGTATTTTTTGTAATTTTTATGTTTTGCTTTCATTAATATCAAGTTTATGCCTTTCATTTCCTTTCCTTTACTTAGTTAACTTTTATTTTATTTATGTTCTTATCTTGTTTATTTATATTTCTTTCTTTTATTATGTTTAGCTAAGTTTATTATGTCAAGGTGAAAAGGTTACACTAATGGTTTAAGAATAAGTATAGTGTAAACTCAATATGGACTTTAACGTTTAATACTAACATGTTTTGTATTCGTTATCTTGTTCACTATTTAATACTTTGCTTGTTAAATAACTAATCTAGATTTATGTTTTATAACACTTGTTACAACAAATGCTTAGCACTTTCATAGCATAAACTGTATGGTATAACCGACACCTAAGCTATGAAAGAAACTTGATTTGTTATTAATATAAGTTATAATCATGAATACCTGACAACATTTACAAATATTAGCACTATTCGAATAAGATAACTAATGTAATCATGTTAACCATTTATAAACTGATTGGAACCTCCTTTGTGTGTGGTTTTCATTTGAGTAATAAGAGTTTATACTATACTTATTTGAAATACCATTAGTGGATCCTCTAACATTAACATTTATTATTATCATTGTTTAATCCTTACATTGATCTTCTATCTCAAAGTTCTCATCAACTTCTTCTTTTTCTTCTTTTATTATTGTTATTATTATTATATTGTTGTTATTTATAATTTATATAATTAACCTCCTTGTGGTTTGACCCTGGTATTGTCGAGTTTTTTATTACTTCAGCACTCTTGCACTTAGAAGAAGACATGAATCTTTTGGTTGTGTTAAATATTCACATCAATATCATATCTTAAAAGTTCTCTTTAACTATTTTTCAGTTATTGTGAATAAATTTATATAGTTCACTTCCCTGTGATTCGATCTCAAACTTGTTGGGTTATTTATTACTTCAACACTCTTACTTTTGGAATAAGACATCAATTTTTTTGATCATATCAACAATCCCACCATCCCAAGTGTTTAGGATGTGGTATTCTGACATTCCATCTATGTTCTATTCATAGAGGGTGGAGGCATTAAATTTGTATTGGTTGATAATGGTAGGTATTTTGAATGGATATGTCTAGAGCAACGAGTGATTTTCTCTAGACAAGTTTATCAATCTTAGAGTTTCTTCTCTAAAGGCGTCTTCATTAGAAGTTTGGATATGATCTGTTTGGTTATTTTGAATGGTGTTAACTTGGCTTGTAAAGGTTGAAGGATTGTTACTGACTATGTCAGGAAAAATTAGGGTTGAGGCTTCAATTTGATAAAGATGGTCTTTGATGACTTTGAAAAAGTCATTTTTATTGTTTTGAAGTTGTGTTTGGCTTATGTTGATGACCTAGTAAGGTTTGAAAACTTGGATTTTTAGCTTGAGATCTATAGGTTTTATAGTTTCAAAAAGGTTGGCAACAGTCATTTAGACCTGCTTTTCTATTTTAGTTAATTATTTGCTTAAAGTGTTAAGGTTTGTATTAGTAAAATTGTTTTATTGGATAATATGTTCGGTATTTGTAATAATGTCTTCACTGGGAATTTTGTAAAGAGTAAAGAGTAGCTTTAACTATTTGATCTTTGTGTTGGATTTTGAGGTTTCTTAAAGGTGAATGTTCAAACTCGACTGAAAGACCACTGGCAAGTTCTCAAATAGTTTTTTTTTTATTTCTAGATGTTATAGGATATACATGTTTTTTTGTGTGTGAAAGGATATGCAATATTATGTTCGGATGCATAATATAATTCAAACCAATCAAAAAATAACATTTGAACTTTATGTAATGTGATGAAATCACATAAATATTTTTGTATCTCATGTCTTTATTGTTAAAAAAGTTTTGAAAAACCAAGACCTCTTGTCAAAGTTATGGGCACCATAAAAATCATTTTTAAATTAATTTTTGTCAACAACAAATTCTTTTTCTAAAGTCAAAACATTTAGCTTATTTTAGATTTTTTTGTGATTATAGAAGAGGTTGATGAGGTTTGAGGGGATTGTTGTTCAGGGTTTGTATATAAAAATTTATGTATATTTATGGTCTAGTCTACACATTTTGAAATGTGGTATTTAGAATATTAAAGGTTGATTTCCTAAGTGGATTTGCTTGGTGTGGTATATTTATGATAAAAGAGATTTTAAAGATTCTTACTAGATCTATAGTATTGGGTGAGGAAGATTCATCTGAAAATTTGGAACTAGTTGAGCGTCGATGGAAAGATAATTTGACATTTCCATCAGTATATTGAGTTATTTCTTTGATCTAGATATTTGGTTTTAGTGGTTATGGTTGTTGAGGTTGTGTTACACCTTCAAGGATCCAATCCTTTCAAAAGCTTACATCACTCCATTTAATGGTTCTAGAAACAACTGTGTTTGATTTATAAAAGTCAATTTTTAGGAGTAGAGTTTCACCTCTTTGTGATTGTAATTTATGCTTATTGGTAAAGGTTGAAAACATGGCTTTGTAACGTATTGTAATTGTGAGTTTTTATTTATAGGATCATGTTTTGTAAGATATTTTGGTCTTTGAGAGATATAGTGAGTTTTGAGCAAAAACAAAATAAAATTAGTTCATTGTATAGGTTAAATTTGATAGAATTTATTAAGAATTCTTGAAAGTTTTGAAATATAGTGTCTCTAAGTATTGCTAGAATAGAGGTATTGAGACCTTTTCTGGTAAGGGATTTGGTCTCAATTTGTACTATGTCGATATGAATATATTTATAGTTTCAATCTTGATGTTTTTGTAGGGCTTTTTTTAGAAAAGAGTTGGATAGTTTCAAAGGATTTTTTGAGCTAAAAATCTTTTTCTTTAATTTTGATTGTAAAATCAGTTTTGAAAAGATCAAATTTGAATTTTTGATAAATATGTGTTTTAAAACTTTTAGAATATTTCAATCATCAATATTTTTGTGTTAAATCTTTAATTTTTATTTACTATTTATAACTCTTTTATTTTAAAAAGATTTAGAGGTAGAGGAAGTTAAAATAGAAGTTGTTTTACAAAAATAGAATCTATGATTTAAAAAGATAAACTTAAAAATGCAAGCCATAGTTTATATGAGTTTTTTGACTTTTTTTATCACTCAATGAGATTCACTACCATTCAGTAGCATTTACATATACTTTTAATATTTTCTCTTCTCACCATGAATATTGTTTCTTATAATACTATTCCTACTCAAATTCTAGTAAACTATAATACTAATAAATCAAAACAATATATCAAAATAAATAGATCAAAATAAAATTTTAATATGAATGAAAAGGTAAATTAAGGAATGACAGGATCCTCTATCAAGCACAAAGTATACTTAATTTTGCAATATATATATATATATATATATATATATATATATATATATAAAACTTTGGGTTAAACATAAAACGTATAAAAAATTAAAAAAATATTTATTATAAAAAAATAATTTTGATATCCAGTTAACAAGAACTGATTAGTGATTATACTATAATGGTCAATCCTTTAATGATGAAACCCAACAACACAATCATTTATATATAGGCATATAATGGAACAATCCTTTAATGGTAAAACCTTTTAATGGTTAGATTCTCAGCTCTAAGAAATAAGAGAGAAGAGATAAAAGGAGAGAAAGGAATACACATAAGCGAGATTATTATTTTTTTGTCATTTTCCTCCCTTTCTCCTAACTAAAAATGTTTTATTGCTTTTCTAAAGAGAAACAATACTATAAAACACACAAAATATTTTCCCTAAAAAAAATACTTCTAGCCATTATTCACCAATAAAATGATCATTTATCCTATGAGAATTTGTTCCCATGAGAATTTGTGTGGAGCACAATTGATCTCCTAATGTCGCACTACTACCTTGATGAGAGAAAAATCAAAACTATTTGCCTGTAGCCCTAATTTCTAAAGAATTAGGTCAAACAATATCTCGATTCTGGTATTATAGAGTTAAATTGTTACAGGAGATTACTAAACTAATAGATATGTTTAAATATTAATTGAGTTTAATCTTGAAGGATATAACTTAATTAGTTAGACTTTAGATTTGTTTTCTAAAAATTATCAATTCAAGTCCTATAAATCTTAGAACAACTGAAAAATTATATGGTCATTAACTACAGTTAATTGAGATATACATAAGCTGATCTGAACACCTATATTAATAAAAAAAATCAACTTAGTTTTTTGCAATTGTAAGAGACGAATAATCATATTGTTGAATATATATTTTTTAATAATTTAAATTTATTTTTGTCTAGAATTATATATATTTTTAACAGTAACACTTTAAATAATTCAAATATATATATATATATATATTTCAACTATTTTAAAGTGTTAATTTTAAAAATAATTTTTTAAAAATAAAAATATATTATTTTTCTAACGTTTTATGTCTTGTAGTGGTATCTAATTTAACATTAGTTGATTTTTAATGCACCAGGATTATTTTATTAAAAAACACGTACCTTTCTTCAATAAAATATTGGAGCTCCGTCAACATCAAATTTCATCAAGTGTTCTGTAATCTTGGAGACTGCTTCTTTACATTGTGTATTGTATGATCGAAGATCCTTGAGGCTGAATGCCCAGATTGTCCTAGTGAAAACCCACATTAGAGTGTGTCACCAAAACAAAATATATTCCTTGTGGGCTCATTTTTCCTACTCCGCCTTCTTAACGGTGGCAGTCTCACACAGGCGGTGGGTTTTGCAGGTGAAATTCTTAAACCATGGTGGTCCAATTAAACGCCGTCTTTAGTGTGTGGTCCATGAGGCTAAGAGGGGGGAGAGCAGTTTCCATTTCCATGGTTCAATTTATTCGGTAGAAAAAGACCTCATCAGTATAACAAAATTAGATTAGTTCCCAAATCCTATCAATTTATTTTATTTTATTTTTTTGGGAAATTTTGCCAAATATAGATTTCAACGTTCACATTAAGAGGGTCACCAGCAGCGTGTGTAAGTTGCTTTCAGGGGTCACGGTTGTGTGATATGGGACGGTGTAGTTATTTCTTCTGCTGCGACCACCACACTATCCCCACCACCACAAGACATTTGCAGCCAAGTGGAGCAAATTGACTCGTGGGAGCTTCATAGCTACCGCCTGCAATTTCTAGGGTCAAGAAATACAACCCTTGGTGGTCTAGTGGAGCCCTTGCATCAAACTCGCTTTCACACTAGAGATAACACTTCCCAGCTATTAAGGGTCAGTTTTGTTAAATGATTGGATTGTGTAATAATTATTATTAATTATATATTGTTTGTTTTATGTGTTTTAAAAATATTTTAAATAAATAAAAATAAAAATTATTTTTTTATATTTTAATTTAAATATATTTAAAAAAATTAAAAGTAAAAAAATTATTTTAATATAATTTAAAATGAAAAACATTTTAAAAAATAATTACTATTACAATATATGTTTGATAAAACTGTGTGAGTTATAAAAAATAGTTTAAATTAAAAATAGTTTAAAATAATATTTTTTTTATTTTTTATTATTTTATTATTTTATTTCAACCCCTCAAAACTATTAAGAAACACCTCAAATAATTAATTTGATGTTTTTTTAAAAAAATAATAAATAATAATAAATCAAACTACCAATCATTCATCATTGACTGCCAAATAATATAAAGAAAAATAAAAATGAAAGTTTTTTTTATTTTTAAAAAAATCCTATATTCAACTTTTAACCAAAAAATAGAAATTAAAGCTTACGGCATAAAGGTGAATTCCTCCTCCATGCATTGTTCATTCTAAAGATGAGAAATACCAATTTTTTTGTATTTTTGTTTTTTTTTTAAATGGAAAAGAATCAACAAGTTGCAGGGAAATACTCCACACCAAAACATTATAATAAGAAATGATATCTAAAAAGGAAAAAGGTTGAACCTTGTCTAGCCATGGTAAGACAAAACTCGCAAAGATATAACTGGAATCGTGGACTTTGGATCTCCCATATCTTTCTCCCATTCCATCAAAATCGTCTCTCTCACAAGCAACCATGTGTCAAATCCTTCTGCACTATCTAGGCCACCACATTCAAGAAAATTCGAATTTTTTAAAATATTTTTTACTTTAAAAAATAATAAAATAATAGTTTTTATTAAAAGAACACTTTTAATATATATATATATATATATATATATATATAAAGCAGCCCTACAAACGCACAACACAATGGCACAGTAAACATTCAAGCCAGAAAACAAGGCAGAGCAGCACTTTCTTGCATTAACATGAGCTAAGATAACGAATAAAAAGACACAGAATAAAAGAAAAACTCTTTTTTACCCTTGTTTTTTTTTTTTTGCCCTCCTTGTAAATAAAAAAGAAAAACCCACACAAAATAACACCAAACTGAAACAGTGATATTATGGCTACGGGCTGAGGTGCTAGGATTTAAGTGCTAACAACAAATTCACTGTCCCCTCTTCACCCCTTTTACTTGCCATCATAAATATCCCAACGTATCACAATAAAGACACCATAATAATAAAAAAAAAAATATATATATATATATAGGGAAAAAAAATAAACAGAAAAAAGCACTAATGGAAGCTAGAACCTGGAGTGTAAATAGCAAGACCAGGCCACCCATTATTACTATTTCCCCACTCCCCACTTTGCAAGTAACTCTCGCCACCACCATCGTTAGTAGCGTGATTGTTACTGCTCCCTTGCAAATCCAAACCCGGGTCTCTACTTGGACCCGCATTCAAATCCTCCCCAAACCCACCCATCCGCACCATTTTCAAGCCCGACCCACCTGAATCCAGCCCTTCAAAAATACTCCCAAACTGCCCGCTGGATGCCAACAACGAGCTGAAGCTCCCTCCCATATCCAATATCTTCCTGTCCGGATCCGCTTCCACCCCATATATGCGGGTCGGATCCTGATTCCCATTACCCGCCAGCTGCTGTCCCGATGTTGAGGAGGTCGCTGAGGAGGAGGAGGAGTCCGCAACCCGGCGGGTTGGCTTAACGGGGTCGGGATTGGGGTCGGGATTGGCGCGTTTGGTGTTTGAGGAACGTTTAGTGTTCTTGCGGCTACCGCCACCGACTGGGATGTTTCTCAAAGCGCCACCTTTGGTCCAGTATCTCTTGCAGTTCTTGCAGAAATGACGGGGCTGAGAGAGGTTGTAGTTGTTGTAGTAGCAGAACTTGGTGTTGTTGGAATCACAGCGGGGGCACTTGAGTTGCTCTTGCTCTGGAAACTGAGGCTTTATTGTTTGGAATGCTGTCGATGGATCTTGCATTTCTTGATGTTCTCTGTTTCTGAGACTGTATTGAATGATAAAGAGAGACGGGTTTCTGAGGATTTGTAAATTGGAGGTGGATTTGGTCTACCTAGCTAGTTTCTAACATGAAACACGAACAAGAGAAGATGATTTTTCCGAGGATAATTATGTGGGATTTGGAGAGATTATCTGGCTTTATATGGCAACGAAAAAGACTTGAAATTTAAGGTCTTTGATTTGATGAGAGACCGAGTAGTCTTCAAGTTTTGCAAGGAGACTGAGTTTTTTGTGATTTCTATGTATGAAAACGATAGATGGTTTGTGGGAATTTATGAGCTGATGAAGATGTCAAGTACTGGAAAAAGATGAGAGAAACAAAAAGCATGCAATTTGATGAGAGTAGAGGTGATGAGACAAAACCAGATGGAGCTTCAAGCCATAATTAACAAAACAAAGCACATGAGCTCCAAGTTAAGTTGTTGTTGTTCATGGAAAACCATCAAAAGAAGAAGAAAACGAATAAGACTGGATTTCTTTTAATTTTAGGATAAAAAAAGAAGAAGAAGAAAGAAAGAAGGTCAGTTTGTTCAAGAAACGATTAGAGAAGCAGATGAGAAGTGGATATTTGTGACTGAAAGATCTTTGAAGAAGAAGAAGACGAAGATCAATCTATCTACCTGCTTGTTGGTGTCATTGTGTGTTTCCGCGTGAGAGTGACCTCTATAAAACACTTCAAAGTTCTGTTTTTCTTTTCTTTTTTTCTTTTTTTTTTCTGGATGTGGCTAGGCTTCATTTCACCCGCTGGACACCACTGCTCATCACGCACTAACACCAAGCTAAATTGCCTAATAATGGCGGCAGTATTTTAATCAAAAAGCAAATGAGTTTTGGTTGATTTAATATAATATACCTTAACGGAAACGGGAGCCTGGCCTTTGTTTTATTTGAGGGCTTCAATTTGGTTTTTGGCGAGGTAGCAAATGTCAATTCCAAATGATTGAATGCTCTCCTCACCTAATTTATGTGAAACAACACCGTGTTTACCGAACATAAACTTCATTAAACAAGAAAGATGATAACCAAAAAACAAACATGACATGCAAGTATACATTTAAATGAACCAAGTATAGCCCGATGATTAGTAGTAGTTATGTTGGAAAATTTGTTTTAAAATATGATTAATATGCAGGATAACAAATTAAAAGTGAAATTTATTTATTTTTAAAGTTAAATTTTTTAAATTTAATTTTCAACATAAATTTTTTAATACTAAATATTAATATAATTTCAATAATTTATAAATAAATAAGAAATTGATCTCAAATATTTTTTTGTTGATATTTTATACAAAACTCTTTACAAAAACTCAATCACACATGAAAAGGAAACCAAAAATATAAATGGTGTTCATATAATATAAAGATAAAAAATTAAAATTTAATTCCAAAGATCTAAGCTTTTAGAGTGAGAATAACATAAGCAAAGTGAGTTTTGGTTTAAAACCCAGTATATGACAGCCTAATATAATGCTCGAGATTAAGTTTGGATTTATTATAAAATAATATTTTGAGCTATAAAAAATTATCTTTTGCTAACTAAAATTTAGGTTTGAGTTCAGTCTATTTAAAAATTGTTTCTTCAACCCCATGAATGTTAGAATCTTATCACTTTGTTTTTAGAACTATTCCAACATTTTTTAGCTCAAAAGTCACCTAATTTAAATTCAAAAACATTCAGATTTAATTTTAATTTTATAGTTGCTAAACAAAATTATTAATAATAAATTTCATAAACTTTTGGTTTCCAAAATTCTATATTGAAAATAGTTAAAGAAGAGTGTTTAGGGTTGGTTAATTATGTACTATTTTGACAAAATTTGACACTCTTTCTTCACCTAATTTTCCAATAATGCTCTTCTAGTTTTAAAGCTTTTCTTCCTCTTTAAATTTTTTTCTTGTCAAGAGTTTAGGTCCATGTCTGGTAAAGAGATAATTGAGTATCATTTTTTTTTTAATTTGTTAGACTTTATTTAGAAATATATCTAAAGAAGATGGTGTTGTTAAAATCCTAGGAGACTTAATGAAAAAAGTCCTTTTGTACTAAAAGAGGAATAATGAAGTTTTAAAAATAACGAATTAATCATTTACAACAAAACTTTATCAATTTTAAAGTGTTTCAACAAATACCCTTT
Source organism: Populus pruinosa (assembly GCA_026413675.1). NCBI lineage: Eukaryota > Viridiplantae > Streptophyta > Magnoliopsida > Malpighiales > Salicaceae > Populus > Populus pruinosa. The sequence goes on from CM048594.1 coordinate 4,675,451, forward strand.
TTAGCTTTGTTTAATTTTATATGTTAGTATGCATGTTAGGATTGAGATTTAGTCATTTATACAAGTTTATTTATCTTTTAAATAAGCATGCTAGTCCTTTTATTATAATTACAAATTGTCATATTTTTATTGTATTGAATGTTTATAAACTAAAAATATTTTTCTCACTTGTTTAATTTTATTTGTGAATATTGAAAAACAAGTTGTTTGTAAAGAATAGTAAGTATAAGTTTTAGTTAATTTTAAAAGTGCATTTATCTAGTTAAAAATCTTAATGAGTTGGCAATTGTTTCATAATTTTTAAGAATTTCAATTAGAAAGTATGTGTGTGTATAAAGGTATGGAAATGCTAAAACAAATTGATAAGTTTATTAAATATTAATCATAACATCTCAAATATATTTAAAACAACTAGCTATAAAGTTTGTTTAAAAAAAAAGATTTGATGGTTATTAAAAACAAAAACAAAACAAGTAACAAATATATTTAGCGACATCTATTCTATAGTTAAATAAACTAATTTATATTGTGTTAGATCTAGAATGAATGAGGAATCAAAAATATATTGCATGAACTAATAAAAAATAAATTGAAAAATTCTTATGCAAATCATATAACACCTATAATTATGTACTCAACTAGTCCAAGATAAAAGTGAAGAAAATTCTAGTTATTTTATAGCAAAGCATCCTTAATTTATATATAAAAAACATTGATAGCATTTTATAATTTCTTTTGTAAGATAAAAAAAGTCTTTTTTGCTTTTAGTTTTTTAATCTAGTTAGAAATATTTTTCTAATGTGAATTAGTGAACATAGCTAAGAAGCACTAATTAGACTTGTTAAAAGGTTTAAAAACTAAAAAGATCCAAGAAAAATTGATTGAGTTAACTCTAGATACTTACATTAACAAGTTTCAAATTTATTATATTAGACCTTCATGTATTATTTGGGTCATATCTAAAAGCAACATAAGAAATTTTGTTATAATTCAAGTTGAGTTAGAAACTAAATATTTTAAGTTTTTCATCCATTTATTATATGCTTAGTAAATTATCTAGATGATAGAGAAATATATGTTTCAAATCAAGATTGAAATCTATCATTAAACAAGAAATTTTCAAAAATAATTATTTCATATGCAATTGAAGATCTTTACAAAGTAAAGATTTAATTACACGTTGAATCCTCTTTTTGCAAGGATTCCTTTCTAAAAAGATCAATTAGGCAACAATCTTTATTTTGCAAGGATTACTAATATAGGAATAATTTTTATCACTCAAGAACATTTAAGTCAATTTTTAGCTTTATTTTTTTAATGTATAATTTTATACTAACAAATATAATTATTGATTCAATCATTGAAGTAGACTAAAATGTCTCTAGAAGATTATAAAGCCCTTAATTTTATAGTGTTCAAACATCGAAAGCCTTGTGATAAGGTCCAAAATCTATAATGTGAAATTTATATTATTTTCCTAGTTTGTTTTAGATTCTTTTCTCTCTTTGGATTAATATTTTTTTATTATTTTCTAAGCTTTATAGGGTTATTTATTAATGTTTTTACATATTATAAATATATTTATTTAGCTTACATTTAGGTTTTTTCTATATAAACTTTGATTATTTTTAAAATAATATTTTGCATGGCGAGATCACTTATACTTTTGGTTCTTCATTGATCTATTCTTAGACTTATCAAATATTAGTTGTCTTTATACCTTCAATTCATAATTCATTGTAATCATAAAATTGAGGTTTCTTTTATCAAATAACTTTAATGTCTTGGTTCAGGTAATTATTGTATCAAGTTTTATTTTCAGTTTCACTAATCATTTCTTAAACTTATCAAATATCAATTGTTTTTATGGTGTTCTTTCTTTGTACTTTCAATTCATGATTCATTATAATCGTAAGGTTAAGGTTTCTTTCATCTAATAAAAATTGTATCTTAGTTTAGGTAATAATTATGTTGAGTTTTATTTTCAATTTAATTTTAGTTTTCTTAAGTTGTTTCTTAAATGGTTCTTATCCTCGGAGTTCACATAAAAAGGTATTAGGAAAAATTTTTAAAATCAGATTTTATTTATTTATCTATCTTTAGTTTTTTACATTGTTTGTTTCATTGATTTTTAGTCTTGATTTTGTTGCAACTAGTGCGTGTGTATTAACACAAAAAAAAAAAAACAAAGAAAAGAAATTGCATCTGTTTAGTTTTTGATGTAAAAAATAAGATTACACAATTTGAACTCTAATTCTTGAGAAATTGTAATTCACATCAATTTATATTTTATTAATGGTTATTGATGCCTTGGGCATTGATTTTGGGTTTGAAATTATAAATTTTGATTTTAGGTGTAAAAAACCATTACAAATCAGTTATGTCAAATTAATGTTTTCACTAGTAGAGTCTATTGTTTTGAAATTAATTTTGATTTTATTTGAGTCTTTTTTTGTTTTGGGTTTTATTGAGTCTTTCTTAATTTCATTTTCATTTTTGTTTTTATTTTTCTCTTTGTTGACATATCTGTTATTATTATTATTATCATTTTCATTGTTGTAAAGTCATAGTATTGTCATTTTTTTTCTTGATTTTTTGAATCCTAAAATCTATGATTAATCATTACAAGGTTGTGATTGGTTCTTTAAATAATTGAAAAGAAGAACGAGAAGTAAAATGTGAAAAGTGAGCATATTATTGTGAAAAATTATAATTGAGTGAAACATAAATAAAGTGATATCATATTGAATGTAAACACATAAAAGAGAGTGTGTAGATTTTTTGTATTGATATAAAATTTTAGATTTGATGATGTCTTTTTAAATACAAGTCATCCTTTTGAGAAAACAAAAACACCTTCATTTTCTTACAAACTTTGATTTCATAATAATATTTTGTATGCTTGGTGATTAGTACTTAAAAGTGCATTTTTATCATGGTTTTATATCATCATTTTGCACTTGAAGTATCAATAACTCCTTAACTAAAATATGTTTTATAATAATGTATGTAATAATATAAGATACCTATAATTTATGGTAAATGTTTATTTTTAATGCAGGCCTATCCCATAAATAAAAGGATTGATTGATGACTTGAAGAACTTAAATTGCAAAGGCAAAGAGATGATCAAACTTAGAGAAGAGATGTCGGTGCAATCCAAACCGGAACACTGTTCGGTAATTGAGTCATATCTGGAGCTACAGATCTCAGATTTAGGTCCAATTTATATGGATGGAAAGGTAAGACATAGGCCTACAACTTTCATATGGAGCCCAAGATCTAAAAAGGCCATTATCAAGTCCAAATTGTAGCAACAACAAAGAAGCCCGAATCTGTCTTCCAGCCCGAGCACTGTTTGGTATTTTGGCCATATCTGGAGTTCTAGAAGTCCAAATGAGCTGAATTTTTTACACAAGAAAGCTGAGACAATTGCCTACAACTTTCATGTTTGCCTCTGGCTCCAGTTTTGACGTTATCAATGACGTTTTGGGCAGACAAGAGAAGATAAGGATTGTCACCAAGTCAAAAGTTGGCCACCCACTTATCAATTAGTCATCAAATCAATAGTTCCCAATTTTGGCCTATAAAAGGAGGCATTTGCCATGCATTTAGGCATCTTGGTGTTCAGATCAAGATCATGCTCTTCCTTTCTCTCTTTGTATTTTTTGTAATGTTTATGCTTTACTTTCATTAATATCAAGTTTATGTCTTTCATTTCCTTTCCTTCACTTAGTTAACTTTTATGTTCTTATTTTGTTTATTTGTTTTCCTTTCTTTCATTATGTCTAGCTAAGTTAATTATGTCAAGGTGAAAAGGTTACACTAATGGTGGAAGAATAAGTATAGTGTAAACTTAATATGGACTTTAATGTTTGATACTAACATGTTTTATATTTGTTATCTTATTCACTCTTTAATACTTTGCTTGTTAAATGACTAATCTTGATTTATGTTGTATAACACTTGGTACAACAAATGCTTGGCACTTTCATAGCCCATAATGTATGGTATAACCGACACCTGAGCTATGAAAGGAACTTGATTTGTTGTTAACATAAGTTATAATCATGAATGCTTGACGAGATTTACAAGTATTAGCATTAATTGAATATGATGACTAATGTAATCATGTTAACAATATATAATCTGATTGGAACCTCCTTTGTGTGTGGTTTCCAAATCAATAATAAGAGTTTATACTATACTTGTTTGATATACCATTAGTGGAACCTCTAACCTTGACATTTGTTATTATCATTGTTTAATTGTTACATTAATATTTCATCTCAAAGTTCTCATCATCATCATCATCTTCTTCTTCTTCTCTTTCTTTATTATTATTATTATTATTATTATTATTATTATTATTATTATTATTACTACTACTACTACTACTACTACTACTAGTATTATTATTATTATTATTATTATTATTGTTATTATTATTGTTATTATTGTTGTTGTATTATTTTTATTGTTGTTGTATTATTATTATTGTTATCGTTATTACTATTATTGTTGTTTATAATTGTTGTTTATAATTTGTACAATTAACCTCCCTGTGGTTCGACCCCGGTCTTGCCGGGTTATTTATTACTTCGACACTCCTGCACTTGGGAGAAGACATCAATCTTTTCGTCGTGTCAAGTTTTTGGCGCCGTTGCCGGGGAGGTAAGTTCTTGTATAAATTATAGTATTTATTTTATTTTCTCTTTTCACTTTTCTTGTATATAACTTTGTTTGTTTTCTTTTGTTTCTTTTTATTTTGTTTTCTTCCTCCTTCTTTTGCTTTCTTCTTTTTTATTTTATTCCTACACGTGCATGAGAGTGTGGTCACGTACATCAAGTGGTAGACTTTGTAGGATATCCTCATCATTTTCAGAAAATATGGCCGAAGAAGATAATCAATCACTTCAAAATGAGAATAATGAGAATAACCATGCTAGAATACTTAGAGACCACATGAATCCCACAAGAACAAGTGCACCATCATGCATAGTTTTTGCTCCTGATGCATCTCATTTTAATTTTAAACCAGGTATTATTCAACTTTTACCTTCTTTTCATGGTTTAGAATTGGAAAATCCATACTTGCATTTAAGGGAATTTGAGGAGGTCTGCAACACATATAATAACTTAAATTGTAGCATGAACACCATCAGATTAAAGCTTTTTCCTTTTTCATTAAAAGATAAAGCTAAAATATGGCTACAAAATTTAAGACCAGGATCCATTCATGCTTGGGATGAAATGCAACAACAATTTTTAAAGAAGTTTTTCCCATCTCATAGAACAAACTCTTTCAAGAGACAAATCACCACTTTCACTCAAAAACCAGGAGAAATATTTTACAAATGTTGGGATAGGTATCGAGATTTGCTTAGTACTTGCCCCCATCATGGTTTTGAAACATGGAGATTGGTTTCACATTTCTATGAAGGGTTAACACCTAAAGATAGGCAAATGGTTGAATTGATGTGCAATGGAACTTTTGAAGATAAAGACCCTGATGAAGCAATGGAGTACTTAGACTTGTTAGCTGAAAATGCTCAAAATTGGGACACCACGGGTACTTATGAGGCACCGAGTAAAACTCAACCTCATACATCTAGTGGAGGGATGTACAACCTTAGGGAAGATCATGACCTTCAAGCCAAATTTGCATCTTTAGCTAGAAAAGTTGAGGCACTAGAATTGAAAAAGAGTGGTCAATTAAAATCTGTTGAAAACATTGTGTGTCAAATCTGTGAAACAAATGAACACTCAACCAACAATTGTCCAACCTTATCTTCTTTTAAGGAATGTCTCCATGAACAAGCCCATGCTTTAAACAGTTTCCAAAGGCCCAACCACAACCCATACTCCCAAATATACAACCCTGGTTGGAGAAATCACCCAAATTTCAATTGGAAGAGTGAGAACAACAATGCACAAACTTCACAACCACCATTTCAAGCACACCACAATTTCCAAAATTCTCATGGATATGCACCTCCTTATGCTCCACCTCCTAGAAGAAATCTTGAGGAAACATTGCATGCATTCATTGAAAAGCAAGAGACAATCAATACTCAACTTGCTCAAAACATGACAGATTTTAAAGATACTCTTGCTAAATTAACATCTGCTCTCAGTTTCCAAGAGAAAGGTAAGTTTCCATCTCAACCGCAACAAAATCCCAAAGGGCAATACCATGCAAATGCAAGTAGTTCCAGAAGCCAACACATGGATCAACTCAAATCAGTCACTACTCTACGCAGTGGTAAGGTTATTGAAAAACCCTCTCTTGAACCTTATGAGAAAGATGATGAATCAATCTCTGAGGGTAAGGAAGGGGATGAATCTGAAAATTGCAAAGAAACGACTGATTCACCGCCAGCACTTCCATTTCCTCAAGCCATGACCAAACAAAGGAAAGTCAATCACAATTCTGAAATTTATGAAATTTTCAAACAGGTAAGGATCAATATACCTTTGCTGGATGCAATTAAACAGGTTCCTTCCTATGCTAAATTTTTGAAAGATCTCTGCACTGTGAAGAGGAAACTGAATGTGAAAAAGAAAGCCTTTCTAGCCGAACAAGTAAGTGCTATTCTTCAAAATAATAATGCTTTGAAATATAAAGATCCTGGTTGTCCTACAATTTCTTGCTTTATTGGAGAGCATAAAATTGAAAGAGCCTTACTTGATCTTGGAGCTAGTGTGAATTTACTTCCATATTCAGTTTTTCAAAGTCTCAATCTTGGTGAGTTAAAACCAACTTCTATATCTCTTTTACTTGCCGATAGATCTGTAAAAGTGCCTAGAGGAATAATTGAAGATGTGTTAGTACAAGTCGATAAATTCATTTATCCTGTGGATTTTATTGTCTTGGACACAGAACCTGTTGAAGCATGTAATTCATTTCCTGTTATTTTAGGACGTCCATTTCTTGCAACCTCTAACGCATTGATTAATTGTAGGAATGGACTGATGAAGCTATCATTTGGAAACATGACATTGGAGATGAATATTTTCAACATTTGCAAGCAACCTGGAGATGATAATGATTTACAAGAAGTAGATCATATTGATGAATTAGTTTATGATCAACTTGAATCTACTTTAAGTAAAAATGAATTGGATGAATCTGAAGATTTGCAAATGATTTATTCTGAGGAAGAAATCATGGATGAAACAAGCACCGAAAATGTTGATGCGAATCTTTTGTCAAAAGTGACAACAGATTCGACATTTGACATCACACCAATTGATGATTACTTTCCTAACGAATCCTTACTTTCTCTTAGTCCAATGCCTTGGTATGATAAAAATATCAATTGTTTTGCTTTAGGAGATTTGCCAACTGATTGGAGTATTCAAGACAAAGAAAAGTTTTTGAACGAAGTGAAGAGCTTTTATTGTGATGACCCTAACTTATTCAAATATTGTCCTAATCAAATCTTTCAAAGATTCATTCCCGACAATGAGGTAAGTAGTGTCATTAAACTTTGTCATTCTGAAGCATGTGGGAGTTATTTTTCTTTAAAAAAGACAGTTGCAAAAATCTTTCAAAATGGATTTTATTGGCCCACCATGTTCAAGGACACGCATGCATTCTGCAAAACTTGTGAAAATTGTCAAAAGATTGATACTGGTCAAAAAGTTTTGTTTTATAATTCTCAACTCTATGCACTCCCTAGAGAGCTAAGAACAAGATGGAGCAATCCCTATGGGGCCTGTGATATTGAGAATTCAATGAATGACAATGATTTTAAGGAAAATGGACATCGTTTGAAAGCTTACTTTGATAATTTTCCTAGTGAAAATGAATCAGCTGGTTTGAATGATCTTGTAGATAAAGGTTGATTATTTTGTTTTTCTCACATTTTCTTTTTTATGTTTCTTTTTGAGTGATTTTTGCAAGTTTCTTTCACCCTGGTCAAATGGCGGATAACGGTACTCCGTGACTTAAGTCAGTTCTTTCAGTTTCCCACAATTACTGATATCTGTGTATATATCTGTGTAATTCTTTGAATCTCTCTTCCAATTCTCATTTGAAAATGGACTCTAATCTTGAAAAATTGAAAAAGTATTTTCCCGCTCTGCCTCAGAATGCGATTACAAAAATTTACCGTGCTAGATGTGCAAGATTGAGATTGTTAATGAATCATGGAATTCCTGAAGATATTCGTTGGTTGATTGAAGCAAAGGTCCGATTATCAGGTGAGTCCTCTAACTTCTTCATTTCACACATGCCTGGAACAGGTAAAAGCACTTTTGCAAAGAAGCGTCGTGCAAAACGATTAGAAGTTTGTCATCGATGTGCTAGATGGACTTGTAATACACAATGTCGTTCTTTAGGAATGATATCTATAAACCGTGAAGATAAAATACAATTCATTAAGGATGGCCTGAGTAAGGAGTCTTTAGATAATCTTCTATTGACTCTTGAGACGCATCCTAGTGGAGATGTGCATCATGCAATTCATGATTTATGGCCACTATTTCATAAAGAACATGATCGACTTAGTCTTGGGAATCTGACTAAAAAAGACCCTGTTTGCCAGTTTTTAAGAAAACTGGATGGGAAGCCTATCCCCGACCCATAGAGGGTGTTTAAGCCGTTCTTGGACGTAAAACCAAGGGAAGATGTGAGCCACAATCACAACTACCTGTACATACACATGTTTTTTTTTCAAAAGTAAATAAATAAATAAATAAAAAGAGAGAGAGAGAGTGTGAGACTCCAGTTGGCCTACATATAGGTGTTATGATTGCCTTTCTAATTTCTCATCTATAAAACCCTCTTTTCCTTCCTTTCATTTCTACTCAACCCATACATTCAACAAATACAGAAGTGTGTAGAAATGGCAAGTTCCTCAAGTCATCAAATAAGAAATATTTGTGTTTTCGGTGGATCTAGTCTTGGGAAAGAAAAGGAGTTTTTAGAATCAGCAAATCATCTTGGTCAGGTGCTAGCTGAGAGAAAGATTCATTTAGTGTATGGGGGAGGCAGTCTTGGGTTAATGGAAGGTGTGTCAATAGCTGCATTTTTAGGAGGTAGTCAAGTTTTGGGGGTCGTCCCTGAAGCTTTGGCACAAGGGGACATCATTGGAAAAACAATTGGCGAGGAACTTCAGGTCTCCACAATGTCAGCTCGAATGAATGCAATGTTTAACCATGCTGATGCTTTCATTGCTTTACCAGGTGGTCTAGGCACATTGGAAGAGATCTTTCATATTTCCTCTTGGGCTCAATTGCACATTCACCATAAACCCATAGGTTTGTTAAATGTTAATGGTTATTATGATAAGTTGTTGTCTTTTCTTGATCATGCTGTGGAACATGAATTTTTAACATCTTCTGCACGACAAATCATAATCTCTACTTCTACTGCTGAACAATTGATTGACCAACTACAATCTTTCATTCCTGTGATTGATCCTTCCATGAGTCGCATAAATTGGTCATCTAAGGAAAGCCGTAAAAAGTTTAGATTGGATTTGAGCCTTCATTTGTGAATTTTTGTGTATTTTGGTTTTATTATTGTGTTTTGTTATTTCTTATTTTTGTTTTAGTGTGTTTCAGGTTTTGTCAGTGTTCATTATTTCAGGTGATATCTTCTATACTCTATCTTTCTACCTTAGAACATTGAGGACAATGTCTCGTTTTGGTTGGGGGGAGAGGGTAGTAGTTGATAAAAAAAAATTTTGTTTTTCATTTCATAAACCATGTGCATAATTGTTGTTACTAGGATGGCAGAGTAAAGGAGTTCTTTTGTTAAAGTGACTCTTGAGACGCATCTTAGTAACCATTCTTAACAAGGTCTATTATAATACTTCCTGAAATATTCAGGTTTACAAACTCTCGTATTGTTACCACTTAATTCTGCTCATATACTTATTTAACATGTATTCTTAAACCTTAATTTACACACACACACTTTAACATATGATTGTGGGTTGCATATTGGATTATTACATTATTTATGTTCTTTTGTTAAAGGTAACAACTAAGGGAAAGGGATTGTATATAATTAAAAAAAAAAACATGAAAAAAAAAAGAGAAAAAATGATGAGAATAAAAATGTAGATAAGTTTGGTTTTGTAGCCTCCCCCTAACCTAAGCAATTAAGCCCGAAGGGGTGTTTTAACACCTAATACCCTAAAGTCAACTGACTTGGGAGCTATTGGCCCAACGCTTGTTACATGGGTTGAGGAGAAAAGCTTAAGGGAATCAAACATTGCACTATCTACATATCAGTATCTGCGACCCGAGTTACTAAGCTCGTTGGGGTGTCTTAACACCTAATGCCCTAAGACCAACTGGTCTGGGAGTCATTAGCTGAACGCTCGTTACATGGGTTAAAGATACATGATGTTTTTAAAGTATATGTATATAGAGTTAAAAAAAAAAAAGACAAAAATAGTAATCCCAACCCAAGGAAGTTAACCTTAAACATTAGAACAAAAATTTTGTTTTCTTCGAAGAAAAGCCCCATAATTATGTGTTGATACATTGAGCACAAAAGAAAGGTTTATTAATATCTTGTTAAGTGGTATTGAGCAGATATATAAATTTAATGAGAGTTTGTTTATCTGGATAGATTAATGGAAGTTAAATGATGAATACCTTGCTTTGTGAAATTTGCAAATTGTTTTAACGCTTTGATTACTAGGGACTAGTAATAAGCTGGTTAGGGGGTGTGATTAGTACTTAAAAGTGCATTTTTATCATGGTTTTATATCATCATTTTGCACTTGAAGTATCAATAACTCCTTAACTAAAATATGTTTTATAATAATGTATGTAATAATATAAGATACCTATAATTTATGGTAAATGTTTATTTTTAATGCAGGCCTATCCCATAAATAAAAGGATTGATTGATGACTTGAAGAACTTAAATTGCAAAGGCAAAGAGATGATCAAACTTAGAGAAGAGATGTCGGTGCAATCCAAACCGGAACACTGTTCGGTAATTGAGTCATATCTGGAGCTACAGATCTCAGATTTAGGTCCAATTTATATGGATGGAAAGGTAAGACATAGGCCTACAACTTTCATATGGAGCCCAAGATCTAAAAAGGCCATTATCAAGTCCAAATTGTAGCAACAACAAAGAAGCCTGAATCTGTCTTCCAGCCCGAGCACTGTTTGGTATTTTGGCCATATCTGGAGTTCTAGAAGTCCAAATGAGCTGAATGTTTTACACAAGAAAGCTGAGACAATTGCCTACAACTTTCATGTTTGCCTCTGGCTCCAGTTTTGACGTTATCAATGACGTTTTGGGCAGACAAGAGAAGATAAGGATTGTCACCAAGTCAAAAGTTGGCCACCCACTTATCAATTAGTCATCAAATCAATAGTTCCCAATTTTGGCCTATAAAAGGAGGCATTTGCCATGCATTTAGGCATCTTGGTGTTCAGATCAAGATCATGCTCTTCCTTTCTCTCTTTGTATTTTTTGTAATGTTTATGCTTTACTTTCATTAATATCAAGTTTATGTCTTTCATTTCCTTTCCTTCACTTAGTTAACTTTTATGTTCTTATTTTGTTTATTTGTTTTCCTTTCTTTCATTATGTCTAGCTAAGTTAATTATGTCAAGGTGAAAAGGTTACACTAATGGTGGAAGAATAAGTATAGTGTAAACTTAATATGGACTTTAATGTTTGATACTAACATGTTTTATATTTGTTATCTTATTCACTCTTTAATACTTTGCTTGTTAAATGACTAATCTTGATTTATGTTGTATAACACTTGGTACAACAAATGCTTGGCACTTTCATAGCCCATAATGTATGGTATAACCGACACCTGAGCTATGAAAGGAACTTGATTTGTTGTTAACATAAGTTATAATCATGAATGCTTGACGAGATTTACAAGTATTAGCATTAATTGAATATGATGACTAATGTAATCATGTTAACAATATATAATCTGATTGGAACCTCCTTTGTGTGTGGTTTCCAAATCAATAATAAGAGTTTATACTATACTTGTTTGATATACCATTAGTGGAACCTCTAACCTTGACATTTGTTATTATCATTGTTTAATTGTTACATTAATATTTCATCTCAAAGTTCTCATCATCATCATCATCTTCTTCTTCTTCTCTTTCTTTATTATTATTATTATTATTATTATTATTATTATTATTATTATTACTACTACTACTACTACTACTACTAGTATTATTATTATTATTATTATTACTGTTATTATTGTTGTTATTATTGTTGTTGTATTATTTTTATTGTTGTTGTATTATTATTATTGTTATCGTTATTACTATTATTGTTGTTTATAATTGTTGTTTATAATTTGTACAATTAACCTCCCTGTGGTTCGACCCCGGTCTTGCCGGGTTATTTATTACTTCGACACTCCTGCACTTGGGAGAAGACATCAATCTTTTCGTCGTGTCACTTGGACAAGGATTGCTTATACATATTTATTTTTTATTGAAATGTCTTCAACTTATCAAAGATCAAATTTTTTGTGGCGTTATTTCTTATACTTTCAGTTTACAATTCCTTGTAATTATTAGGTTGTGGTCTCATTTCAATAACTTTGATGTTTTGTTTAGGTAATTATTATGTTACGTTTTTACTATCCTTAAATTTTATTTTTGCTTTTTTGAGTTATTTTTTTTTATATGCAGGTTGAAGGGTTCTTCATTTCTGGGTTTACATAAGTTAGTATTAGAACTAGGTTGAGCTGAGTCTACTATAAGATTTGAAATTAAAAAAATCCAAGAGGAATTGATTGTGCTAATTTTGAATGTTTAAGTTAACAAGTTACAAATCTATTAGATAAGACATTTTATATACTATTTTGATCATATCTCTAACTATAAATGAAATTTGTTATGATTCAAGTTGAGCTGAAAATTAGACATCTCAAGCTTTATATTCATATATAATATGCTCACTAACTCATCTATATAAGAGAGAACAACATGTTTAAAATTAGGATTGAAATCTATGAAAAAAAAATTAAAAAATGATTGTTTTTCATATAATTTGTTTATTTTTACAAGGAAAATATTTAACTATCCGTGGAAACCTTATTTTGCAAGGATTCCTTGCTTTCTAAAAGTATTAATTAGGTAATGATCCTTATTTTACAAGAATTCCTTATGCAACAACAATCCTTATTATTCAAGGATATATAAGTCATTTTTAAACTTATTTTTTTTATGCATAATTTCATGCTAATAAAAATAATTATTGATTTAATTGTTGAATTGAGTTGAAAGTTTTTCATAATATCCTAAAGACCTTGTTCCTTATAAGATTAAAGTTTCATAGCAATCAAATAACATATTCTCCTTGCAATAAAGTTTAGAAACTATTGTGTGAGATTTATATTATCTTTCTAATTTGTTTAAAATTATTTTTTCTATTTGGATCAATACTCTTTTATTATTTTTCTAGCCTTGTTTAGGATTTTTTTTTCACTTATTATAAATAAGATTTTTTAGCTTTTATTTATGTTTTTTCAAGTTTAAAGTGTTTTCATAATAATATTTGGTATGCGGTGAGGTTGGTTATATTTTTAGTTCTTCTTTAAACTTATCAAAGATTATATATCTTTTATGTATTTTTTTTATACTTTTAGTTCATGATTCATTATAATCTTATGGTCGAGGTTCCTTTCATCAAATAACTCTGGTATCTTGATTTGAATAATTATTATATTGAGTTTTATTTTTAATTTGATTTTAACTTTCTTGTATTATATATATATATATATATATATATATATATATATATATATATATGAATTCAATAATTTTTACTCTTTTGACTCATATCACTCTTTTTATTTAATTAATTTTGAAATTTAAGACATCTCCCTCTTATGAATAAGAAAATTTTTTCTAGATTTAACATGATAATTTAAAGAAGATAAATTTTATTCTTTCATGATAAAGAACTTCTATGCACCAGGTTGACTTCTAAAAATAGTATTTATAATTTTATTACTTATATGATATATTTTATAATCTGAAAAAAAAGAGTAGTCTTTTATTCATCAAATTTATAATAAATTCTATGACCCTTCTTATTATTATATTATATTATGTTATGATATAAATTAAAAATAATGTTGTAAATGATATATGTATTTGGTCTAACGATTATATATTCAAAAACCTCGATTAATGAAATAAATTTTGATTTCAGCAATTTAGTTTTTTTTTTTTTAGATGGGATACAACAATGAGAGATTATATCCCATGATATTATTAAAGATCTTTTGGACCATTTAATATAAACGGCTGCAGGAGCAAAGCTCAGCCAGTTGCCAATGATTAGTCATTAAATGTGTAATTAAGCCAAGCCAAGCCAGCAAGCAAGAAAGCCAGTGACAAATCCCTGCGTGCAAATAAAGCAATTTACCAAGGCGGAGCATCATTTAGATTCTATCAGTAGATCATGACAGTCCATTTTTTATATGCTCAAATCAACACCGTTGACGAGTCAAATCATATCACGAACTTCGCGTTTAGATGCCGTCACGAACGAGCCAATGTCACCCGCAACACGTGGAAGAACCCCATGAGTGTTATGAGCGATAAAGCGGAATGTTGAAGTGTTAGGGTGACAGATGAAAGTATGGAACGGTGTGTGAAAGTTTAGTATTATGACTGCACGTAGGTAGGACCCTTTAGAATCTACTTTTGTATTTTTATTGAACTATCTACTTTGTTTGAGTTGTCTAAATTTGTCATTTACTTTTTTCAACTATAAACTCGTGGAATATAGCGATTTTATTGTTTTCTCATCAGATATCTAATATTCTTGCTTTAAAAAAAAAACTATCAAAATTCGTTAATTTTTTTGACAAATAAGGCAATTTATAATTTTTTTTTTGACAAAATAGCATACTTTTATCTTATTATTCTTTTGAAGCAAAATATTTACTAAATATTATTATTTTTAAATAATTTTTGTGTTTTAAAATAGTGATATTCGACATGTCGTGTTTATAAATCGCAAGAACTTAACATCTAGTCTTAATTAATCATTTTACATAAAAACTATATTTTTATAAACTTTTTTTTCTTGATATTTTTTTATGTGTCAATAATATAGTCGAACTTGTGATAATAGATGATTTTGAATAGTAAGGTATGAGTCTACCGTAACTAAATAAAGATTTACCCTAAACAAATTATATGAATGGTCTAATAGATGTATCTATAGACCAGTGAGACATGTTTAGGTTTAAGAGGAGATCTGACACACCAAACTAAAATAATAACTCAAAAGAGCCATAACTTTTGATCTGACCATTGAATCACACTTAATTTTTACAAAAGTTTATGAAGCTCTTTTTTTTAGAGTAGCTAAGAAATTGCTACTCCTATAATTGGATCTTTATATTTTAAAAATATCACTACAATTTTAATTTTGACAGTTTTTTATTTTTTCTTGTTATTTTTAGAATTGATAGACCAATAATTTGCTATTACAAACGAGTCAGTTAGTTTTAAATTTAATTGATGTCGCAGTTGTGAACCACAATGCCAATTAAAAATTTATCGTGGTTTTTAATTGTGATATTTAATTAAAATCATGGTTTATAAATGTGATATTTAATTAAAATATCATAGTTGAAAACCATGACATCCAAGAATATACTATTTCACTAAAATATTTTGCTAGTGTGTTAATTCATCATTTGTTTTTATTTTGTGTTTATTACCTAATTTATTCTAATATGATTTTTTATTTTGTGTTTATTACCTAATTTATTCTAATATGATTGAGTGTCTACTAAAAGTTAGTTGCAGTTATGATTATAAATTTACATAAGAGATATATATGGGACATGCTATACCATAGGGGAAATTATTTATTTATTTTTTTGTAAAATATGATGTTCAATTATCACAAATACATTTTAAAAAAGGAGAAAATTTTCAAAATCTTATAAACTCAGCAAGGTCAAATAAATTGATTTTATTTTAATTAAATGATACAAAAAATACAATGATAGTAAATGGACTAAATTAAAAAAAAAAGATCATAATAATTTTGAAAACAAAACCTTTTTTTCAAAAGAAAAAAAAAGATATAGCTCAATGTGTTGTCAATTAAATATGAAAGGAAGAAATTGAGTAAGAAAAGGACGAACAAAATGGTCTAAGTCAACTCGAGCTAGTAGGACAAACTATAACTTGGGTATTAAGGAGCAAATCAACTTGAGTTAACATGTCAAACTTAGTTATGAGATTGGGATAGCTTGATAAACAAAGAAGAAGAAAACCATAAAGTCCCTTAAGAGAAAAAACTAATATTGAATGATAAAATAAAAAAAAAGTAAAAAAACATAAAAAAAAAATTAATGTTAACCTGTGTTAACCTTTGAACCTATGCTTTGAGTCAATAGATTGGAATCACTATATTTGGAAAAACCACAAAACTCAATCCCTAACAAATCAAATATTGAATAATGCAATAAAAAAAATCAATTATACAAAAAAATCAAAATCAAAATAGTAATTAGAAAAATAAATATTAAAATTGAGATAAAAAATAAATTAGTAGATAACTATAAATTTTTTATTGAAGGGTAAAATTAAAAAGAAAAACCAATTTTATAAAAAAAAATCAAAAAATAAGAAACTGAATTGGAAAAAATAATATCACAAATTAGGATTGAATAATAAAATTAAAAAAAAACAAAAAAATTACAAAAAAAATCAAGAACAAAAAATCAAAATCAAAATCAAAATAATAAAAACTGAAATTAAAATATCAATCATTAGAGAAAAACTCTAAAATTTTGAATGACTAACAAGAATTCGACAGGAGGATAAAGAAAAAAAAAAAAAGAAAAAGTCTCACATCTATAAACCATTTCACCATTTCCTTATTAGGAAAAAGACATAACAACAATTTCAATGAAATGAAGAAAGGAAATTTTTTGGCACAGAAGGTGTAATAAATGCCTCTACAAGATCACAAAAGCCTTCTATATATATTACACGCTTTAGCCACCCTTTTCATTTAAATAATATTTTATATTTTTTAAAAGATTAACTTGCCCTCATTCTACTTGATAATAATAATAATAATAAATATAATAAAAAGATGAAAAATTTTATGTACACAAGTTTTAAAAATTTTACTTATAAAAGTTATTTAGTTATTTTCCTATGTTTAAAAAAACAAAACTTACTAAAAAGTTATAAATGCTAGTTTTAATAATTTTATTTTTACAGCTATTTGAGTTATTCCACCATACTTAAAATAATTAAAAAGATAATTTTACTCCAATCAATTTGATAATAATCAATAAGTCTTGTGAAAAAGATCGAAATACTCCTAACATCAAGTCCTTTGATTTTATTTTTTTTTTAATAAGAAAGGCAAATGGCACTCATAAAAAAAGCTAAAATGAAATGTTTTTTCACTATACATCTATACACATTTCATTATTTACTAGAATAATGTGGTTACCATTTTTCTATTTTCGTAAAAAAATCAATGACCTTGTTATTAGGAATATTTTAAACTTTTCATAAGGTCCATTTGTAATTATCAAATTGATTGGGGTATAATTATCTTAATGTGTGTGTATATATAGTGTTGAAAGTGAATAAATATAGGCTAAAAATAATTAAAATTTTTATTAGTTATTATTTTGATATAATAAAAATTACTTTTAATGTGTGGATTTGTTTGGATTGTTGCTGAGATCTTGATTCCTTTGCTTATATAATGACTCTATTGTTATCATAACATAAAGCTATTGCATCAACAATAATAGAAACCACACCTATTTCAGCAACAAACTTCTTTATCTAAATAACCTCTATTGTCATATTAGATGTAGAAATGTATTCATCTTCAATTATAGAATTTATTATGATTTTTTATTTGTAACCCTTTCATTTCACAATACAATTATTTAGTGTAATAACATATATAGAATGTGAATTTCTATCATCAATATCTAGTTGAAAACTAGTATTCGAATACCATGAATTATAAGTTCATCTCCATCATAGATCATAAAAACATTCTTAGTTTTTCTTAAGAACTCAAAAAAATATGTCTAACTATCTTCTAGTGACCCTCTCCTAAATTATATTGGTAACTACTTGCTATACTCAAAGTGTGACATGAATTTAGTCTTGTAATTAACATCACATACATTATGTATCTCATAAATAAAACATGTGTATCTTATGTAGAATAGGTAAGTATCATATCTTGGATTCTTCTATGCTAAACTATTTTAGCATCTTGTATATGTACATGGATATAGACAATTCAAACAATCTTATGTCTATATAGATCTTTATTTCTAATATATAGGCTCTTTCTCCTAAATCCTTTATGGAAAAATTCTATTTTCATCTATAGTGGAATAGATAAGTGTCCTCCAATCTTCTTTAATTTTCATCCCTTGTTTTGTATCTATTTTCACCTTTGTTTTTGTTTCACTTTGTGCCACCTCCTCTCTTGTTTTTTTTTTTTGTATTCTAAGGTCTCTCTATGCCTTGCTCAACCCCCCTTTTTATCTTTTATATTCTAACCTTTTTACCCCTAGATGGAAAGAAGAAAATTTCCTTCTCTGTTTTGTATTCCTTTCCTATCCAGATCTTATGAGCTAGATTTGAGGTAGGAAATGTAAGAATTCAAAAATCTTTATTTCTAGAGAAATTATAAAAATTGAATCTTCTTTCCAACGACACCAATCTTGTAATTTTTGGACCTCTAAGACTTGAGATATGGGCTATAACCCGAGAAAACATTTAAAGTGCAGGAAGTTCGGGTTTGATTCAATCCTTGTTTTTCGACTCGCTCTTTGGGCTTTAAAACAACAAAATTGAGTTCTATGCCTTTCATTTGCTTTGTAGACCTTCATCTCAAATATTTGAAAAAAATGATGAATGCTTGGAATTGAGCTATATAGCTTTCTTTGCAGCCCAAATCAATCTATGTTTGGTTTTATTATCAGATTTTGTCTACTCAATAACCTAATATTTGAAAACACATTACTTTTTCATGAGATCAATAGTTTATAAAGGAATCTAAAATTCTAATATACTTGTGCAAAAAATCCAAAATATTTCAAAATCAAGAATGAATAGTGAAAAATACACATGCTAAAATTCCCTTAACAACTATCGATAAGAAGTTTAATGATTTGTAGAGAAATATTCACTTTATAACAGGGAGTTCTATGCCATTGCTTGTATTTTAGACTATCGGTATCAACTTTTGTGTCCATAACCATTTGAGCTGTTTTTTAATCATGAGGCTTTGAAGTTTCTTAATAGCTAGTGGAAGCTTAGCAGATGATATGCCCATGGGTTAGATTTTTACTAACTTTTAGTTTCTATATAAAGCATAATATGAATGCATAATGTAATTACCTACTCTTTGAGTTAAAGATATTTGTTATTGACTAATATACAAGTGGAAGTGATAAGTTTTAAAGTGTTAAAAAATCATTACAAGCATGATGATGACTTTAATAAGAAATGGTTTGAATATAATATTGGGTTTCTTGAAACACATATACACAATGTAAACTATAAATTTAAAACATTTTTAGGAGTCTTAAGAATCTCATTAGATAGATCTAAGATTGTTTGACACGATCAAAAGATTGATATCTTCTTCTAAATGCACGGGTGTTGAAGTAATAAATAACCCGATAAGACCGGAGTCAAATCATAGGGAGTTTAACTATATAAATTATAAATAATAATAATAATAATAATAATAATAATAATAATAAGGTAAAGAGCTCTTTAAGATGTAAGATTAATGTGAAGATTAAACAATGATAAAAATAATTGTCAAGGTTAGAGGATCCATTTTTGGTATTTCAAACAAGTATAATATAAATTCTTTTTATTACTCAACTTGAAACCACACACAAATAAGGTTTCAATTAGATTATAAATTATTAATATTATTACGTTAGTTATTTTATTCGAATAATGCTAGTACTAGTAAATATTGTCAAGTATTTATGATTATAAATTAATAACAAATGAAATTTCTTTCATAGCATAAGTGTCGACTTACTATACGGTTGGGCTATGAAAGTGTCAAGTATTAGTTATATCAAGGGTTATACAATATAAATATAGATTAACCATTTAACAAGTAAAGTATTAAAAGTGAATAAGATAACAAATACAAAACATGTTAGTATAAAACATTAAGATCCATATTGAGATTATACCATACTTATTCTTACACTATTAGTGTAACCTTTTTACGTTGACATAATAAACTTAACTAAATATAATGAAAGAGAGAAATATAAATAAATAAAATAAGAACATAAATAAGATATAAGTTAACTAAGTAAAGAAAATGAAAGACATAAATAAAAGATTAATGAAAACAAAACTTAAGCATTATAAAAATATAAAGAAAGAGAGCAAGAATATGATTTTGATCTAAAAACTAAGATACCTAAATGCATGACATGCCTCCTTTTATAGGCCAAAATTTGAAACTATTGATTTGTTGACTAATTGTTTAATAGGTGGCCAAATCTTGACTTCGTGACAATCCTTATCTTCTTGTCTGAACAAAATATTATTGCCAACATCATAATTTGAACAGACTGTATTCATGAAATTTTAGGAAATTGTCTCAGCTTTCCAACAAAAAAAAAATTAAAGTCATTTAGATTCCTAGAACTTGAGATATGGATTGAAAATTAAACAATATCTGGGCAATAGGACAAATTTCAACTTCTCCGTTATTGTTATAATTTGAACTTGAAAATGACTTTTTTGAATCTTGGACTCCTTATGAAAGTTTTAGGCCTATATCTTAGCTTTCTATTCATATAGAACAAACCCAAATCCAAGTTCTACAACTTCAAATATGACCCAATGACTGAATAATATTCCAGTTTGAACTGCACCAACATTTCTTTTATAAACTTAGCCCTATCTTTGTCTTCACAATTTTAGCAGTTAAACTCATCAACCAATCATTTCATTTATGTAATGGGCATGCATTTAAGATGAACATTTACTATAAATTAAAGGTATCTTATAATATTATACATGATATTATAAAACATGCTCTAGTTAAGGAGTTATTGATACTTCAAGTACTAAATAATGATATAATACCTTGATAAAAATATATTTTTAAGTATTAATCATTCTTTAAGATTTATACGAAGATTATCTAAAGATCGAATGTTCTTTATGGCTTTGAATAATTGTTTTAAAATTGAGTTGTCATAAATAACAAGTTGTCCAAGTTTCTAGACTTTAACGATAACGATAATCCAGACGAACCATCAATGAGAAATCTCCTAAACTCTTTTAGGAGAGAGAGATTGCTATAACTTTTAGTATTAACTTTTTTTTGTGTTTTAGATATTTCTGTATTGTACTATACTTATTTTAGAAAACAAGAGGCACAACTTTCCATTTATAAAGAAATTAAAAAACCCTATAAATAGAAAAATATCAATTTTTCCTTTAAATAATATCACATATTGATGTAACCATGTTATTTAATAGTTTCACCCATATTTACCTAGTGTTTTGCCTATGTTTTATACATAAAATACCTTGATATTTTTTGTTTTATGTTTTGAAGGTATTTTTGGATGAAAGATGCAAAAATAACTAAATTGGAGGTAATTAATAGTTTTGATCTTCAACCGATGTTTTCTGTAGAGTGTGAGCTCTAGAGATCAAAATGAAGTGAATCTAGTGGCACTAGAAAGCTAACATCCATACCTTTCTAGACATCTAAGGTAAGAAAAATAATAAAAAATAAAAAGCATGAAAATCATATCCTTTAAACTCAAATATCAAAATCTGTTAATGTTGACCTTTGGTTATTCCAACTTAAATAGCTAAAGCTATAGATGTTCAATGGATGCAAACATAATTGTTTTGGATTCTTGACTCAAATACCTATCAACGATCCAAAGTTTAGTAAAAATGATGTCATATGAGGGACATATAATTTTTCAAAGATAACATTTGAATTCTGCTAGTAAACAGGCTTCGTGAAGAAACGAGTCCATATTACGTTCTAAGAAATCTAAACTGACATCTAAGTTTTTATTTCAGCAATTTAGTTTTTCTATATCAAAGCTTGAAGATTTCATTCAAAACTATTTTTCTTTTTAGGAAAATAGTTATTGAATTACTTAAATGTAAATTGTTTATTTAAAGGAGGACTATTTTGTAAAATAGAGACTAAGGTTTTCTAGGACATAAAAAGAATGAGAGAAGAGAAGGGAGGGCAACTAGTTAAGAAGAGAAAAATGCCCTTTTCATATAAAAAAAACCCAAAATCATGCATTCCTCTTTCTTTTTGATTAGTTGTTTAACAAACATGCAAGGTTAAACTCTTTTTCTTGATTATAAGGACATATAAATCTTCAGATTTTAAGAATTCTGAGGTCTATTTTACTTCTTTTTTTTAGTTTATATGATGAATATATTTGTTCTTCTATGCTTATTTTTCCTATGATTATTTATTTTAATTACTTTAAGTTATTATTATGAATAATCTATTGCTAAGTTTGCTATCAAAACCAGAGTTGTGATATATGAACTTGTAAAGCAACTAAGTTTAATAATTATGGTAGATCTATGTTATTAACCTTAGGGAAAACATTCGATTGATCGAATCAAACATAGATGATGGATAATTATGTTGTCTAGATTAATTTACTCATCTAATTCTTATGGTTGACATTGAATTAAATTACTAGTGCGAACACTGTGGTTGTTTGTTGGTTAGGATTACTTATACAATGGATATATTAACTAATCAACATAAGAAATGATAAATATTCAAAGTATAAATTAATGTTTTGTTTTTATGGTTAATTTTGATTTTCATAGGTGGATGTTTACTTGCGACCAATGTTTGTTTTCTTGATAATTTTTTGATTTTATTTAATTTTGCTTGATAGTTTTCTGTTTTTTTTTTTTGCTTTAACCCAGATAACGTCCAAACCTCCTCTAAATTATATATCATCTAGTATAAAAATCTAACTTGAATCTTTCTTGTGGGATCGACTCCTTACTTGCTCTATGCTATCTTGGGTCTTGTATTTTAAACTAGGGTAATTAATTTATGTGACCGCATCAAAGTATAATATTTTTTGTATAAGATAATTTACTGATCTTAAATGTAAAGATCACTTGCATAATAGTCATGTGAATTTTTCTATAAGCATAAGTGATCTTTCTATTTGGAATTCTTATGCAAGTTAGATCAGTGTACATATCATCTAACAAACACTTACATATTAGTTTTAAGTATCCCTTGCACCTCATATCTTATGAGAATAGTTGTTTCCTTTTATATAGAAAAGAATATTAATATGCACAAGTCTTAAGATCTCTAATTAATGTTTAGTCTTGAAAGAGCATCAACTAAGAGAATCTAGAAACAATGCTTTGAAGTAATAAAAATTTTGTAATTATAATCATTTTATAATTTTATTTACAAAATATTTTTTATTCTAATGACTTATCTTTACTCAAGATTTATTAATCAAACACAAATAAATATTAAAAAAACTTCAATTAATAATAAATATATTTTGCATTATCAAAATCATAATCACATGTAACTAACCAATTTGTTATACACGCACACACAACACACACACACATCTTGCATGTGTAATATTGAATCTTTTGAAACATTTGAAAGATTACAATACAAACTATCAATTAGCCCTTCCGTATACGACCAAGCACTTTGCGTACCTAGAGTTAAACAAATACAACTATAATAATATGGTATTGTTTTCTTTCTTTCTTACCCACTTTCCTTCTTACGTCAACTGGAAAAAATGGTATTCAAACTAGAAAGAAGGTGGTTCTTAGTTCTTCCACCATTTTATATTTTATAATGTGGCGACTGTAAAACCATTGTAGGAACAAAGCACTTTCTAACACTCTTTTTTTTTTCTTTTTCTTTTTAATTACATTTTAAAGGTATTGTCAAGTAACTGTCTCAACCTTATAACTTAAGCTGTTACGTGAAATTTTAGAATATGATTTATATTATTCTTTAATATAATTTCTTAAATGAAAGCCCATTAAGATTAAAATTTGCACATGTCTATCTTATTTTGTATTTAATTTTTTATCAAATAAATAGAGGATAGTGAAATTCAAACTCGTGACCACCTAGTCATCAAGTCTCTGATATCATGTTAAATAATCATCTCAATCTAATAAATTAAGTTATTCAATAAAATTTTAAAATATAATTTATATTATTTTTTAATAAGTATGATAGAACTTATGGTCAAAAAATTAAAAACTAAAAAGTAATTCAACATAAATAGCATAAAAAAATCTTTCTTTATGCTTTAACTATATAATAACCCAAGACAATGGCATGCCGCATAAAAGTTTGGGTTATCGTCTTATGCAAATGGCAATATAGCACATAATTAAAGCAATAAATAAAGATGAATCAATCAAGAGTTTTTCTCCACTAGTAGACTTGAGTGGAGTCCTAGTCCTGGTCGTGCTGGGGTAGTGTTTTGAGTAATGAAGAAGAGCACGAGAAGGCATGATGGCTCGTGGGTCAAGGAAAATGAAATGAAATGGTGGGTCCAAACTACATATTATGCAAACAAAATGTAGAAGTGAAGTGAACCCCCCATGGCCAGACCTAGCACGGGCAAGGAGAAGAGAGATTGAAGGTGTGTTTAAGTGTATTGCAGTGATTATTTTTTTTAAAAAAATTAAAATAATGCATATATATATATATTATTTAAAAATACAAAAAATTAAATTTTTATAAAAAACCATTTGAAACTTAATTCCAAACCGCACTGAAATTCCATGTGTGTGTGTGTAAAGTCAGTGTCCTGGAACTGGAAGCGTGCAACACGGGCTCACATGGCATGCCTCTCATGCCCTGATAACTTCGTTGCAATCTATTTCCGGATTCATCGCCTCTGCATGATTACCTCGCTGGTTTTTTGGTTTGCATGGTTAGGGCTTGCTAGCTGCCGAGGTTAATTCGCCAAGATTGTAATATACAATAACATACAAATATCGCCCTCTCCGTTCCTTTCCTTAAATAAACACCTTACATTGTCTCAATTTAGATTTTATAATGTGTATTTTTTTTTTGAAAAAAAATTATGGGTTCCAAGCTAGTATATGCACATCTCATGTCAACTAATCTCTTAAAAACTTAAAGTTAATAATCAGATATGCCTTCACTGATCATAATATTCGATACTCAAACTAGCAACATTCAGGAACAAACTCATCGATTATATGTAATTTAAGAGTACAATAAATTATTTTTTTTATTTTTTTTAGATAATCATCACATATATTTAGAAACTTTGATAAATGGATATGCTTTATATGTTATAAACAACTTGATGAGTTTGTGAAAAAAACCTCTGTGTATATGTAAATCCTATTAGTGTATATAATCTGTATCCAATCAGTTAGTTATAGGTGACATTGACTTTGTTCATATATACATACATATATTAATTTATAAATAAAAGTTTATTTATTTTTAATATTCATCAAATATTTGATTAATAAATTTAGAATAAAGATAAATTTCTTAGGAAGAAAATGCTTCGCAAATAAAATTATAAAATTATTACAATTAAGAGATTCCTATTGAATCATAACATTGTTTCTAAATATTTCTGGTCAGTGCTCTACTAAGATTGAATATTAATTAGAGTTGTTGCAATTGATATATATTATAATCTTTAATTTATAAAAGAAAACAGTTGTTATCATTAACTGAGGTATGAAGGATACCTAGAACTAATATATAGATGCTTGTTAGATAACATGTACACTAAATTGACCCGCATGAGAATTTCATATGAAGATATAACTTATGTTTATTGAAAAGCTCAAATGAGTGCCATGTAAGTAATCCTTAGACTTAAGATCACTAAGTTAACTTATAAAGAGAGTGTTATATTTTGTTTTTGATCAAATGTAAGAAATTGTATAGATAAAAAATTAAAATAAAGCTAGAAACCAGCAAGTCAGAATATAGAGGCATCCAAGTGAACAAAAGAAACAGGCTCTCTTGAATAAGCGAATGGAACATACTCCTTGAAACAAAAATAACATTATAGCAAGCTAAATAAAATAAAACAATATGCGCCAAAACATATAGGATATGGCCATTAAACACATCACCCAAAAGCAACCATCAAACAAACAAGTAAGAGGGATCACAATAACCAAAAATAACCCAAACAACAGCTGGTCAAGGACACAAATCGTTGCGAGCAGTAGCTTGAATCTATATACAAGCATGGCAAAGAGGAAGCAACAACTTTAGTAGGGGATTTCAGCAGCCTACTCCAAAACAGTAGTAACAAGCTATCCAACCAGCAAACCAATAGACACTTGTAATAGCATGAACAACCTGTAAGTATACAAGCCAGTAGCACCAAACAAACAAAAAAATAGCATATAAAATGCACCAAGGTAGTAATACCCTGGATGGTATATACAGTAAGAATGAACCCAATCGACTCCTATATAAGGGGGGAGGCACTAAGACCAAGAAAGACTAGCAGTAGGACAACCATGAAAGGCAAACGAACTTGAAAGCTATGACTTTCAGCAGACTCCAATATGGAAGTAGACATTCAACAGCAACAAAGATAAAATCTTGTTATAGAGTGGGCATAACCACAAGTACAACCATAAAATGACCCAAGAGAACTTAAACAAGCATAATTAACCAAAATCAATTACCAATAAACAAATATAAATGAATAAGCTAGCTAGCACCTTAAAGCAGCCTCCATCTACAATGAAGACCATTCCAGCAATAAGAGGACATAGCAAGCTAATGAATCTAAACAACTGTAATTTGCACACCTAATAGCCATGTAGAAAGAGAAAGACCTCTAAGTAATACAAACATCAATCACCGATCCAAAGAGTAGCCTCAATTCTCCAACAACTAATGCAACACAACATGAATGAGCTATCAAAACAGAAACCTAATAAGGGGACTAGAGTCCACGCAATAGTAAACATCCTACACATAAGACATACAGAAAAGTACTAAGACCAAGTAGCCTTCACCTAACATAGGAGACCATCAACTAAGTCACTCCTGCAATATAACTGAGTAGCAAGATAATGACAACTGTAACCTGCACACATAACAATAGGGAAATAATCAAGGGAATAAAGGCCCTTGAGTAACAGGGACGTCAATCACATACCAAATAGCAGCCGTAATACATCAACAACCACTTCAACACAACAGGAATGAATAACAGACAGGAACCCAACAAAGAAAACCCAAAGGCAACCTTAATAGGAGAACCTCAACATCATATAAACCAACCTATCATTAAGCTAGAAGCAACAAGCTAGAGAAGAAAGTTGAGGACCATAACAACTTTAGCAAACCATAATTCCAGCCAGCTTCAAGAAGCACAACATACCAAAATGCATATAGCAACAACAAGCTAATTAACTTGCAAAACACAAGCTATAAAGGAAAGCTAGCATCAACTCTAGCAAACATGTAATATCATAAATAACCAGCCATAAGAGCTAAACAAAACAAAACAAAAGCTTGATTAGATTAATAGGACAAGTAGTAAGCAGTCCCAAGACAAAATTCATCACAAATAATTGCATACAAGCACAACATAGTTACCTGATAGATGTAGCATCATTAAGAATTCTATAGCTAAAATAGCATAAAGAAATAGACTCTACCCAGCCATCCAGTAATAGAGATTACCTAAACAACAACCCAATAACAGCACAATGAAGAGGAGAAGTATGACATATATATAACAAAATGTAACAAAATAGAGCCGACAATAGTAACAAACTATAACAAGGTAAGAAGAACTTGCAATCAACTACCAAAGAAGCATGAGGTGCATAATATTTTGATCCTTGTATAGGTTGTCCTAATCAAGAGTAATAAATGAGTAGATATTGAGTATAACATAAACTATATGAAGGTATTGAGTAATCAAGAAATGATTAATCACCCTAGTTGAATTAAGAAAAATATTTTATCTATTCTCAAATAATATTGATTGGAAATACTTGCATAAGTTAGAATGATATTTGAAAAAATTTTAAAATCTTATTAAAAAATTAATGACTATGGTGTTGAAAATAAACATGATTTGACATAGGAGACAAAATTCATGCTATAATGTCTAAATTAGAATATTATTGATAAAAGAATAATAATTACACTAAGAAAATAATCACTGAAAGGTTAAGTCAAACTACTTATGACTTTTCTATTATTTGAAAAATCATGATAGGTTAATAGACATTGTACTTAATGTTTAAATATAAATCAATCAATTATTAAATTGATAATAAATTAATTTATTTAATCCTATTTAATTTTAGGATTGTGATTTATATTTGATCCAACTTATCATAAAGTCTAATGGGTCACATATAAGAACCAATGGTTAAAAATTAATCAAGATACTTTTTGGATAACTATGAAAATGAACCATATCAAATATGTTAGAAGGTGTCATAAGTACCAAGTATATATAGGGACATGATTAATACCCCTCCAACACCTTTATTTAATATGGTGTCATTTTGGCCATTTTCTATAGGTAACATAAACATTCATAAATAATAATAATTGTAACTTTGATGAAAAGATGATTATTGAGTTGTGTGAAAATTGAAAGAACAAACATTTGAATTCCTCTTTATACATACAAAAAATAAAAGGCTTTGTGTAACTGATCAATAAGAATATTAAGAAAACCATGTAGAAGAATGGTTGTCACATATAGAGTCTAGAGTGAAATGCTTTTCTATGCTCTATACGTTTATTGCACTACAATGACAACAATAATTGGAGCCACTGTATATTTGTTAGTTTATGGAATAGAGACATTAATGCCATTATAATTTAAAATTCCTTCTTTTAGAGTGTTGATGGATGCAGAAGTGGAAGAATCAAATGGGTCGAGATATAATATGTACAACTACATATGATTATTAAGAAAGGGTTGGTTGTTATTTGTCACAATCAATTATATTAGAGAAGGATGCCCAAGGTATATGATAAAAAGTTTTACCTTAGAGAATTCAAAGAGAGAGACTTCGTGTTAACAAAGATTCTGCCAATACTAAGGGAAGATCAAAGCAAGTAGAAACCTAATTGTATAAAGGATCATATATGGTGAAAAAGGGTTTTTCAAGTAAAACACTAATTTATAAATATGGATGGGCATGATATTTCGAAACCTAAAAAATCTAATTTGTAAATATGTATTATGCATGAACGTATTGTTTTCACCGAAAGTAATAAAATAAAAATTCCAGTTGAATATCTCTTTGCATACCCCTATACTCTAGTTTTTTTTTTCTTTTTTCATAACTATAGGTCCTCTTTGCTTATCCCCTCAGAATTACAAATATCACATTTTATGATCTTGTTAATATGATAAATAAACTAATGGGCTAAACTAGGATAAATTTATAAAAACTTGATTTTATAGAAAAAAAGCCCATTTACTAAATAATTATGTTTTAGAAAATGACTCAATGTTTGTTAAAAACAACATTTGACATCATATTCCACTATCTAAAGATGAGATGTTTTATTTAGTCATAATATGTAAATCAACATGTGTAATACATATCCTTTCATGGATTTATTATAAGGATTTCTTGACTTCTTTAACATTCAAACACTATGGTAGGATACCATCATATCCACCATTATACAAAATTTCCCATCCAGGTAGTGTTATATTGTCATCCTTCTCAAAGTCTATATCTACCTTAGATATCCTTAATAGGTATTCTTGGTCCTTTATAAGCCATTTTATGTCATGTTACCATGGTTTTTTTTTTTTTATGTGGATCAGTCCACAAACATCATTAAGGATCCATTATATGTTCCAAATGGGCCAATTATAATATCCAAAATGAAGACATTGAAAGAAGAATTAAAAGAACTACTCTTGCAAGTTTTGGCCAAGGAATAAATTAGAGATCCATTGGAGCATTAAAAGGGGGCCTTAGTGTATTGAATTCATGTGCAAAAAGGGCCTAATCCAACCTTATTTAGGCTATGAACTTTCAACAACCTTGTTTCTGTGTTATTTCCATGTGTTTTATAGATTTCATATTAATTATTGATTTCCTATTATGTGTGGGAATATTAATTATTCCTTTTATGTATTAGGATATCTTATTTAATTTCTTTCCATGTCAAGTGATGATAATACACAATAAAAGAACAAGAAGAATTCAAGCTTAAAAATAAAACAAGCTGGCAAAAAAGTTTTCTAGATTTGCAAGGAGAATATTTCAGCAACTTAAATTATTTTTCCTAGTGATTGAAAGAAAATTAATTGGCAACAAAGAGAAACAATAAAGGTGAAAACTTTTTCCTTAAAAAAGAGAGAGGATAAATACAAGGCTACAATTAAAATCCTTTTCTATCTTGGGAACTAGAAATAAGCCTTATATAAAACTTGTGTTGTTTTCTTTTCTTCTTCTCTTCTTATAATAGCATATGGAATTAACTTAAGAGTTTTACCTTTATTATTTTAGCTATAGCGCAACACTTGTTTAGCCTTAATTAATACTTGATTTTCAGTAAGATCCACGACTTGTTTAAATAAGTGTTTTGGGCTTATAAGTATATGTTTTGGGTCAATTTTGTAAATGGATCAATTTAGTCCACAAGGGTAGTTCTATTAGGGTTATTCTAAGTGTATTTAAATTTTTTGTAAGCCTAAAATTTGACAGTTATTGAATAATATCATTATGAATTTTAGCTTGTGTGTGAGAGTGATTTTTGCATTATTTGGTTCTTGAAAAAATTAAACTAAAATATTAAAGATAAATTGGCTTCATAACATCATTCAATTTAATCTCAATAGTGCTTTTATCTTGGAATAAGTTTTCATTGTGTCACACTCTTATTAGACCTCTTTCGGCTTTCAAGATCAGATTTTAGTCTTGATTGTAGGTTGTGTGACCACGAGATTCGCATCAATTGGTATCAAAGCTAGGTTCTAAAATCAGGTCATATCTTTCTAAAATTGTTGTTTTCTTAGTATTTCTTAAGTTTTAATGTGTATCATCAATTATTTTCTTATTTTTATGTTTTTGACAATTTAGTACAAAAAAGTGTTATTTCATTTTGTTAATATCTCTAACATATTAGTAATGTAAACAAAAAGAAAAAAGAAGAAGAAGAAGATTAGATGTTATTTAAAGCTTGTTTTAGATCTACCGTAAAAACATAAATCATACAAAACCCTAAGAAAACCACCCTAGAATCAATTGAAATTTCTTATACTATTTATTAGGGGTAAAATTGCACTATATTAAACTTAGGCTTATTTTGATATCATTTACGTGAAGTTTCAATTCGACATTCAATCTTGTCATTAATCGATCATATATAGGTTTTCAACACTTAGGTATAAAAGAATGACCTATAAACTGAGATATAATGTTTTTTAGTATAAAGGATCCATTACATATTCCATTTAGATATTGTTAGATTTGTGTTTCAATTCTAGTGTTTGGAATTACTTAACATGTTAGATTTGCGTTAAGTTCCAAAAAAAATTCTCTATTATTTGTTTTGACAAAATCAATATGTTTTTATTATATTTGGGTTAATTAGGAGTCAAATAATTGTTTTCATCAATTCTTGCTTTTATTTTATCTCAAGTCTTTGATTCATCCATAATTTATATAAGGTTGCATTGCTACTCGGAGAATCATAATTATAGTTTGTTTCACTTATTCTTAATATATTTATTGATTCTTGAGTCTAAATTTATAATTGGATTGCATTTCAAAAGCCATTGACTTTGTTTTGTTGATTTCAATTCTAAAAGAACCAGAAAAAAAAATTTAAAGGTGGAAGACGTAGTGAATATATGAGTACAAAACCTTGATTTACATGAAATATGAGAGTTCTGAGAATATATTTTGTTCTAGTAATCAATTTTTACATATTCGAATATGTTTTTGAATAACAAATTTATGACACCAAAGGCTAAAGACACTTTTCAAATGCTAGCTTTTGGCCAACAACTTGAACTTTTAGCTAGGTTGATGAAGAAGCTGAAAGATGATATGGATTTAATGAAGCAACAAAGTAGTAAAGTTGATCACTGAAGAAATATTGTTTGAAAGGTTGTATGAAATTTTAACACTTACATTAATAAGTTTGTTAATGTTAATACAAATACAGGTGATGATGAATATGACTCTGCATTTATGGGTTAAGGAAACAAATTTGGGCTAAAAAAAGGAAGAAGAAATATGAGTTTTGGTCATGGTGTAGTTTTCATCAAGAGGGAGAGGTCAAACGATTTTAGGCATCTTAATGATTCAGGTGGAGAATAAGGCACAATTAACTTGAAAATACCTTATTTTTTAAGGAAACAAATGATCAAGAGGCATATATATAATGGAGAAAGTAGATTCATTAGATCTTTGACTATCATCACAACACATAACATAAAAAGATAGAACTCATTGTCATTGAGTTTACAAGTTATGCACTAATATAATGGGATCAACTTATTTTATGAAGAATGAGGAATGGTGAAAGGTTTATTGAGTTATAAGATGACATGAAAGCAATAATAAGAAAACAATTTGTTCCTAACTTTTATTACATAGAGCTTTTTCAGAAATTACATAGCTTACATTTGGGTTCAAAAAGTATGGAAGATTACCATAAAGAGATGAAGATTGCAATGATGAGGGATAAAGTGGTTGAACATATGAAAGCTAATAGGACTAGTTTTTTTAATGGATTGAATAGAGAGATAACTAATGTTATTGAGTTACAACACTTTGTTGAGTTAGAGGACATGATTCATATGATATGAAAGTGAAGAGAGAATCTAAAAAGAAAGGACATGTTCGACTAGTAATCAATTTAGGTTCCTCATCATCATGGAAGTTGAATTTAAAGAGAGAGGGGGTTGTCTTAGCAAAACCTTTTGTCCTTACCAAATTCGAACAACCTAAAGCTAAGGTTGAAGCCTTTACAGGTTACAAAGGTGAATCTAATGCTCAACCTAAACATATTTACGATGATAAATATTTCAGGTGTTAGAGGTGGACATTATGTTTTAAAGTGTCTAAATAAGAGGATAATGGTGATGAGAGACAATGGTGAGAAAGATAAAGTATAGAAGATATCACCTGAAATAACGAATACTAACAAACCTGAAACACACTGAAACAAATTTAAGTAACAACAAAACACAATAATAAAACCAAAAGACACAAAGATTCACAAATGAAGGCTCAAATCCAATCTAAGCTTTTTACGGCTTTCCTTAGTTGACCAATTTATACGACTCATAGAAGGATCAATTACAGGAATGAAAGATTGTAGTTGGTCAATCAATTGTTCAGCTGTAGCAGTAGAGATTATGATTTGTCATGTAGAAAAGGTTAGAAATTCCTGTTCCACAACATGATCAAGAAAAGACAACAACTTATCATATTAACCATTAACATTTAACAAACCTATGGGTTTATGGTGAATGTGTAATTGGGCCCAAGAGGAAATATGAAAGATCTCTTCCAATATGCCTAGACCACCTGGTAAAGCAATGAAGACATCAGCATGGTTAAAATTACATTCATTCGAGCCGACATTGTGGAGACCTGAAGTTCCTCTCCAATTATTTTTCCAATGATGTCCCCTTGTGCTAAAACTTCGGGGATGACCCCCAAAACTTGACTACCTCCTAAAAATGTAGCTATTAACACACCTCCCATTAACCCTAGATTGCCTCCCCCATACACTAAATGGATCTTTCTCTCAACTAGCAGTTGACTAAGATGATTTGCTGATTCTAAAAACTCTTTTTCTTTCCCAAGACTAGATCCACTGAAAACACAAATATTTCTTATATGATGACTTGAGGAACTTGTCATTGCTACACACTTCTGTATTTGTTGAATGTGTGGGTTGAATAGAAATGAAAGGATGGAAGAGAGGGTTTTATAGATGAGAAATTAGAAAGGCAATCATAACACCCATATATAGGCCAGCTGAAGTCTCACACGTTTTTTTTTATTTACTTTTGAAAAAGCATGTGTATGTACAGGTAGTTGTGATTGTGGCTCACATCTTCCCTTGGTTTTATGTCCAAGAACGGCTTAAATGCCCTTTATGGGTCGGAGATAGACTTCCCATCCAGTTTTCTTAAAAACTAGCAAATAGGGTCTTTTTTTTTTCAGATTCCCAAGACTAAGTCGATCATGTTCTTTATGAAAATAGGGCCATAAATCATGAATTGCATGATGCACATCTCCACTAGGATGCGTCTCAAGAGTCAATAGAAGATTATCTAAAGACTCCTTACTCAGGCCATCCTTAATGAATTGTATTTTATCTTCACAGTTTATAGATACCATTCTTAAAGAACGACATTGTGTATTACAAGTCCATCTAGCACAATTATAACAGACTTTCAGTCGTTTTGCACGACGTTTCTTTGCAAAAGTGCTTTTACCTGTTCCAGGCATGTGTGAAATGAAGGAGTTAGAGGACTCACCTGATAGTTAGACCTTTGCTTCAATCAACTAGCGAATATCTTCAGGAATTCCATAATTCATTAACAATCTCAATCTTACACATCTAGTAGGGTAAATTTTTGTAATTGCATTTTGAGGCAGAGCGGGAAAATACTTTTTCAATTTTTCAAGATTAATGTCCATTTTAAAATGAGAATTGGAAGAGAGATTCAAAGAATTGCACAAATATATACAGATATCAGTTATTATAGGAAACTGAAAGAACCGACTTAGGTCATGAAGTACCGTTATCCGCCATTTGACCGGGGAGAGAGAAACTAGCAAAAATCACTCAATAAGAAACAAAAAAAAATCAATCTTTATATACAGGATCACTCAATTCAATAGAGTCATGTTCAACTAAAAAATTATCAAAGTAAACTTTCAGATGATGTCCATTTACCTTGAAAACATTGCTATTCTTTGGATTCTCAATGTCATAGGCCCCATATGGATACACATGTTTCACAATAAAAGGACCGCTTTATCTTGATCTTAATTTTCCAGGAAATAAATGCAGTCAAGAATTATAAAGCAAGACTTTTTGACCAACATTGAATGTTTTTCTCAATATTTTCTTGTCATGAAACTTTTTAATTCTTGCTTTATGAATTCTTGAATTTTCATATGCATCATTTCTTATTTCCTCAAGCTCATTTATTTGTAATTTTTGCAATTGACTAGCATCATCCAGATTTGAATTGAAAGCTTTAATAGCCTAATAAACTTTATGTTTAAATTCCACAGGCAAGTGACAAGGTTTTCCATAGACTAGTCTATAAGGTGACATACCTAATGATATTTTATAAGCAGTTCGATAAGCCCAAAGTGCATCATTAAGTCTTAAAGACCAGTCTTTCCTATTAGGGTTCACTGTTTTCTCCAAAATATGTTTGATCTCCCTATTAACAAGCTCTATTTGTCCACTTGTTTGAGGGTGATAAGGGGTGGTAACTTTATGTGTGATTCCATATTTCTTCATTAAAGACTCAAATGGCTTATTGCAGAAATGTGTTCCACCATCACTTATTATGGCTCGAGGGACTCCAAATCGACTCAAACTATTTTGTTTCGAAAACTTTATCACTGTTTTGTGATCATTGTTTCGACTTGGAATTGCCTCTATCCATTTTAAAATATAATCTACTGCGACTAATATGTATAAGAAACCAAATGATGGAGGGAATGGACCCATGAAATCTATACCCCAGTAGTCAAAGATCTCAATGATAATAATAGGATTTAAAGGCATCATGTGATGTTTTGAAATAGATGCCAACTTTTGACAATTTTCACAAGACTTGCAGAATGCATGTGAGTCTTTGAACATGGTGGGCCAATAAAATCCACTATGTAAGATTTTTGTAGTTGCCTTTCTTGACGAGAAATGACCCCCACATGCCTCAGAATGACAAAATAAATGACACTACTTACCTCATTGTCAGGAATGCATCTTCGAAATATTTGATCAGGATAATATTTGAATAAATAAAGATCATCCTAATAAAAGTTCTTCACTTTTTTCAAGAACTTTCTTTTATCTTGGGTACTCCAATGAACTGGCAATTGTCTTGAAATAAGAAAATTGACAATATTAGCAAACCAAGGCATTGTAGAGATAAAAAAGTAAAGATTCATCAGGAAAGTAGTCATCGATTGGTGTGATGTTAATTTTCAAATCTGTTGTCAATCTTGACAAGTGATCTACGATAACATTTTCGCTACCTTTCTTATCTTTGATTGTGATATCAAATTCTTAAAGTAATAAAATCCACCGCACCAATCTAGCTTTAGAATCTTTCTTAGAAAGAAGATATTTCAATGCTGCATGATCACTAAAAATAACAACAGGTGAGTGATTAGTACTTAAAAGTGCATTTTTATCATGGTTTTATATCATCATTTTGCACTTGAAGTATCAATAACTCCTTAACTAAAATATGTTTTATAATAATGTATCTAATAATATAAGATACCTATAATTTGTGGTAAATGTCTATTTTTAATGCAGGCCTATCACATAAATAAAAGGATTGATTGATGATTTGAAGAACTTAAATTGCAAGGATAAAGAGATGGCCAAACTTAGAAAAGAGATGTCGGTGCAATCCAAACCGGAACACTGTTCGGTAATTGGGTCATATCTATAGCTATATATCTCAGATTTAGGTCCAATTTATATGGATGGAAAGGTAAGACATAGGCCTACAACTTTCATATGGAGCCCAAGATCTAAAAAGGCCATTATCAAGTCCAAATTATAGCAACAACAAAGAAGCCCGAATCTGTCTTCCAGCCCGAGCACTGTTCGGTATTTTGGCCATATCTGGAGTTCTAGAAGTCCAAATGAGCTGAATTGTTTACACAAGAAAGCTGAGACAATTGCCTACAACTTTCATGTTTGCACCTGGCTCCAGTTTTGACGTTATCAATGACGTTTTGGGCAGACAAGAGAAGATAAGGATTGTCACCAAGTCAAAAGTTGGCCACCCACTTATCAATTAGTCATCAAATCAATAGTTCCCAATTTTGGCCTATAAAAGGAGGCATTTGCCATGCATTTAGGCATATTGGTTTCCAGATCAAGATCTCTTCCTTTCTCTCTTTGTATTTTTTGTAATGTTTATGCTTTGCTTTCATTAATATCAAGTTTATGCCTTTCATTTCCTTTCCTTTACTTAGTTAACTTTTATGTTCTTATTTTGTTTATCTATTTTGCTTTCTTTCATTATGTCTAGCTAAGTTAATTATGTCAAGGTGAAAAGGTTACACTAATGGTGTGAGAATAAGTATAATGTAAACTTAATATGGACTTTAATGTTTGATACTAACATGTTTTATATTTGTTATCTTGTTCACTCTTTAATACTTTGCTTGTTAAATGACTAATCTTGATTTATGTTGTATAACACTTGGTACAACAAATGCTTGGCACTTTCATAGCCCATAATGTATGGTATAACCGACACCTGAGCTATGAAAGGAACTTGATTTGTTGTTAACATAAGTTATAATCATGAATGCTTGACGAGATTTACAAGTATTAGCATTAATTGAATATGATGACTAATGTAATCATGTTAACAATATATAATCTGATTGGAACCTCCTTTGTGTGTGGTTTCCAAATCAATAATAAGAGTTTATACTATACTTGTTTGATATACCATTAGTGGAACCTCTAACCTTGACATTTGTTATTATCATTGTTTAATCCTTACATTAATATTCCATCTCAAAGTTCTCATCATCATCATCATCTTCTTCTTCTTCTCTTTCTTTATTATTATTATTATTATTATTATTATTATTATTATTATTATTATTATTATTATTATTATTAGTACTACTACCACTATTATTATTATTATTATTATTATTATTGTTGTTGTTGTTGTTGTTATTGTTGTTTTATAATTGTTGTTTATAATTTGTACAATTAACCTCCCTGTGGTTCGACCCCGGTGTTGCCGGGTTATTTATTACTTCGACACTCCTGCACTTGGGAGAAGACATCAACCTTTTAGTCGTGTCAGTGAGCCAACAAGATAAGATCTGAATTTTTCACATGCAAATACT
Organism: Populus pruinosa; assembly: GCA_026413675.1. Lineage (NCBI taxonomy): Eukaryota > Viridiplantae > Streptophyta > Magnoliopsida > Malpighiales > Salicaceae > Populus > Populus pruinosa. Next base: position 4,713,624 of record CM048594.1, read on the forward strand.
ACTGCAAGTAATTCTTTTTCAGTGGTGGAATAATTCATTTGAGCACTATTTAAAGTTTTACTTGCATAGTAAATTACATAAGGTTTCTTATCTTTTTTTTGTCTCAAAACAGCACTTACGGCATAATCACTAGCATCACATATTATTTTAAAAGGTAATGACCAATCGGGAGGTTGAACGGTAGGAGCACTAGTAAGCAAGTTTTTAAGTTTAACAAAGACTTTTTCACAATGTTCAGTCCATTCAAAAATAGTATCCTTTGTTAGAAGGCTACTTAAAGGCTTAGATAGTACACTAACATCTTTGATGAGCCTTCAATAAAAACTAGCATGTCCGAGGAATGATCTAACATCTTTAAGAGATTTTGGTATTGGCAAGTTTGCAATTAATTAGATTTTAGATTTGTCAACCTCAATTCCTTTTGATGAAATAATGTGACCAAATACAATGCCGTTTGTTACCATAAAAAAATATTTTTTCCAATTCAACACAAGATTCTTCTCTTCACACCTGGTCACAACCTTTTCTAAGTTAGTCAAACAATCATCAAATGAATCGCCAAAAACAGAAAAATCATCCATGAAAATCTCAAGAAAATGTTCAACCATATCACTAAATATACTAAGCATGCATATTTGAAATGTGGTTGGTGCATTACATAATTCAAAAGGCATCCTTCGATATGCAAAAGTACGAAATGGACATGTGAAAGTAGTCTTCTCTTGATCTTTGAATGCAATTTCAATTTGGTTGTAACCCGAATAGCCATTTAGGAAACAATAAAATTCATGACCTACAACTCTTTCTAGGATTTGATCCATGAAAGGTAAAGAAAAAGGATCTTTTCTAGTCATTGAATTAAGTTTCCTATAATCAATGCACATGCGCCAACCAGTAACAATTCTAGTAGGAATTAACTCATTATTCTCATTTGTTATCATAGTGACTCCAGACTTCTTGGGTACAACTTGGATATGACTTACCCATTTACTGTCAGAAATAGGATAAATGATTTCATTATCTAGAAGTTTAATGACTTTATTTTTCACTACTTCTTTCATATTAGGATTTAGCCTTCGTTGCATTTCTCCAAAGGGTTTAACATTTTCCTCTAAATAAATTCTGTGTGTACAAATCAAAGGACTAATTCTTTTTATATCAGCTATGGTCCATCCTAATGCATTTTTATGCATTTTCAAAGTTTGTAATAACTTACCTTCTTGATGTGCATTAAGTTTGGAAGAGATTATTACCGAAAAAGTTTCATTTTCTCCCAAAAATGAGTATTTGAGATTGGATGGCAACGACTTCAAATCAGGTTTTGGTGGTTGAACACTTGAAGGTATGGACTTAATTGATCGTAGTGGTAATTCCTCAATTTATGGCCTCCAATTACTTATCTTTGATTCTTCAGTAAAGTCCACTTCTTGTAAATCATTATCATCTTTAGGTTGCTTGCAAATGTTGAAAATATTCATCTCTAATGTCATGTTTCCAAATGATAGCTTCATTAGTCCATTCCTACAATTAATCAATACATTAAAAGTTGCAAGAAATGGATGTCCTAAAATAACAGGAAATGAATTACATACTTCAACAAGTTGTGTGTCCAAGACAATAAAATCCATAGGATAAATAAATTTATCGACATGTATTAACACATCTTCAATTATTCATCTAGTCACTTTTATAGATCTATCGGTAAGTAAAAACATTACAGAAGTTGGTTTTAACTCACCTAGATTAAGACTTTGAAAAACTGAATATAAAAGTAAATTCACATTAGTACCAAGATCAAGTAAGGCTTTTTCAATTTTATGCTCTCCAATAAATCAAGAAATTGTAGGACAACCAGGGTCTTTATATTTCAAAACATTATTGTTCTAAAGAATGACACTTACTTGTTTTACTAAAATGACTTTCTTTTTCACATTCAGTTTCCTCTTCATAGTGTATAGATCTTTCAAAAATTTAGCATAGGAAGGAACCTATTTAATAGCATCCAGCAAAGTTATATTGATCTTTACCTGTTTGAAAGTTTTAAAAATTTTAGAGTTATGATTGACTTTTCTTTGTTTGGTCATGGCATGAGGAAATGGAAGTGTTAGTGGTGAATCAGTCATTTCTTTGCAATTTCAGATTCAACCCCTTCCTTACCCTTAGAGATTGACTCATCATCTTTCTCATAAGGTTCAAGAGAGGGGTTTCAATAACCTTACCACTACGAAGAGTAGTGATTGATTTAACTTGATCCACGTGTTGGCTTTTGAAATTACTTGCATTTGCGTTGTATTGCCCCTTAGGATTTTGTTGTGGTTGAGATGGAAGCTTACCTTTCTCTTAGAAACTGAGAGCAGATGTAATTTTACAAGAGTATCTTTAAAATCTATCATGTTTTGAGCAAGTTGAGTATTGATTATCTCTTGCTTTTCAATGAATGCATGCAATGTTTCCTCAAGATTTCTTCTAGGAGGTGGAGCATAAGGAGGTACATATCGATGAGAATTTTGGAAATTGTGGTGTGCTTGAAATGGTGGTTGTGAAGTTTGTACATTGTTATTATCACTCTTCCAATTGAAATTTGGGTGATTTCTCCAACTAGGGTTGTATGTTTGGGAGTATGGGTTGTGGTTGGGTTTTTGGAAACTGTTTAAAACATGGGCTTATTCATGGAGACATTCCTTAAAAGAAGGCAAGGTTGGACAATCGTTGGTTGAATGTTCATTTGTTTCAATAGATTTTAATTGACCACTCTTTTTCAATTCTAGTGCCTCAACTTTTCTAGCTAAAGATGCAAACTTGGCTTGAAGGTCATGATCTTCCCTAAGGTTATACATACCTCTGCTAGATGTATGAGGTTAAGTTTTACTCAGTGCCTCATAAGTACCTGCAGTGTCTTAATTTTGAGCATTTTCAGCTAACAAGTCTAAGTACTCCATTGCTTCATCAGGGTCTTTATCTTCAAAAGTTCCATTGCACATCAATTCAACCATTTGTCTATCTTTAGGTATTAACCCTTCATAGAAATGTGAAATCAATCTCTATGTTTCAAAACCATGATGAGGGTAAGTACTAAACAAGTCTCGATACCTATCCCAACATTGGTAAAATGTTTCTCCTGGTTTTTGAGTGAAAGTGGTGATTTGTCTTTTGAAAGAGTTTGTTCTATGAGATGGGAAAAACTTCTTTAAAAACTATTATTGCATTTTATCCCAAGCACGAATGGATCCTGGTCTTAAATTTTATAGCCATGTTTTAGCTTTATATTTTAATGAAAAGGAAAAAGCTTTAATCTGATGGTGTTCATGCTACAATTTAAATTATTATATATATTGCAGACCTCCTCAAATTCCCTTAAATGCAAGTATGGATTTTCCAATTCTAAGCTATGAAAAGAAGGTAAAGGTTGAATAATGTCTGACTTAAAAATTAAAATGAGATGCACTGGAAGGAAAAACTATGCATGATGGTGCACTTGTTCTTGTGAGATTCATGTGGTTTCTAAGTGTTCTAGCACAGTTATTCTTATTATGAAGTGATTGATTATCTTCTTCGGCCATATTTTCTGAAAATGATAAGTATATCCTACAAAGTCTACCACTTGATGTACGTGACCACACTCTCATGCACATGTAGGAATAAAATAAAAGGAAAAAGAAAACAAAAGAAGAAGAAACAAGAGAAAAGAAACAAAGTTATTTAAAAGAAAAGTGAAAAGAGAAAATAAAATAATTATTATAATTTATACAAAACTTACCTCCCCGGCAATGACGCCAAAAACTTGACACGATGACAAGATTGATGTCTTCTCCCAAGTGTAAGAGTGTCGAAGTAATAAATAACCCAGCAAGACTGGGGTTGAACCACAGGGAGGTTAATTGTACAACAACAACAACAACAACAACAATAATAATAATAATAATAATAATAATAATAATAATAATAGAAGTAGTAGTAGTAGTAGTAGTAGTAATAATAATAATAATAATAATAATAATAAAGAAAGAGAAGAAGAAGAAAAAAAATGAGAACTTGGAGATAGAATATTAGTGTAAAGATTAAATAATGATAATAATAAATGTCAAGGTTAGAGGTTCCACTAATGGTATGTCAAACAAGTATAGTATAAACTCTTATTATTTAATTGGAAACCACACACAAAGGAGGTTCCAATCTGATTATAGATTGTTAACATGATTACGTTAGCCATCTTATTCAATTAATGCTAATACTTGTAAATCTCATCAAGCATTCATGATTATAACTTATATTAATAACAAATCAAGTTCCTTTCATAGCTCAGGTGTCGGTTATACCATATAGTATGGGCTATGAAACCAAGCATTTGTTGTACCAAGTGTTATATAACATAAATCAAGATTAGTCATTTAATAAGCAAAGTATTAAAGAGTGAACAAGATAACAAATATGAAACATGTTAGTATCAAACATTAAAGTCCATATTAAGTTTATACTATACTTATTCTTACACCATTAGTGTAACCTTCTTACCTTGACATAATAAACTTAACTAGATATAATGAAAGACAGAAAAATAAATAAACAAAATAAGAACATGAATAAGATTAAAGTTAACTAAATAAGTGAAAGAAAATGAAAGACATAAACTTGATATTAATGAAAGCAAAGCATAAACATTACAAAAAATACAAAGAGAGAAAAAAAGAGCATGATCTTGATCTGGACACCAAGATGCCTAAATGCATGGCAAATGCCTCGTTTTATAGGCCAAAATTGGAAACTATTGATTTGATGACTAATTGATGAGTGGGTGGCCAACTCTTGACTTGATGACAATCATTATCTTCTTTTGTCTGCCCATAACATCAAAATTAGAGCCACTCAAAAATATGAAAGTTGTAGGTAATTATCTCAGCTTTCTTGTGTAAAACATGCAGCTTATTTGGACTTTTAGAATTCTAGATATGGCTAAAATACTGAATAGTACTAGAGCTAAAGGACAGATTCAGGCTTCTTTGTTGTTACTACAATTTGGACTTGAAAATGGCCTTTTCAGATCTTGGACTCCATATGAAAGTTGTAGGTCTATATCTTACCTTTCCATCCATATAAAGTCGATCTAAAGCTGAGATCTATAGCTCTAGATATAACCTAATTATCGAACAGTGTTCTGGTTTGGATTGCACCGACATCTCTTTTCTAATTTTGGTCATCTCTTTGCCCTTGCAATTTAAGTTCTTAAAGTTATCAATCAATCCTTTCATTTATGTGATAGGCCTGCATTTCAAATGGACATTTACCATAAATTAAAGGTATCTTATATTATTAGATATATTATTATAAAACATGTTTTAGTTAAGGAGTTATTGATACTTCAAGTGCAAAATGATGATATAAAACCATAATAAAAATGCACTTTTAAGTACTAATCATCCATTCACATGTAAGTTGAACTTTCATCTTCATACTCCTATTGATACGACCAAATGATTGATGTCTTCTTTCAAGTGTAGGAGTGTCAAAGTAATAAATAACTTGGCAAGACTGTGGTCGAACCACAAGGAGGTTAACTATATAATAATAATAATAATAATAATAATGGTGGTTATTATGGTGGTGGTTTAAAGAGGACTTCGAGATGTAAGATTAATATGAAGACTAAACAATGATAAAAACAGTTGTCAAGGTTGGAGAATCCACCAATGATATTTTAAATAAGTACAATATAAACTCTTTTTATTACTCAACTAGAAATCATATATAAAGAAGGTTCTAGTTGGATTATAAATTATTAACATGATTACTGACACGACCAAAAGATTGATGTCTTCTCCCAAGTGTAGGAGTGTCGAAGTAATAAATAACCCGGCAAGACCGGGGTCGAACCACAGGGAGGTTATTTGTACAAATTATAAATAACAATAATACAACAACAATAACAATAACAATAACAACTATAATAATAATAATAATAATAATAATAATAATAATAATAATAATAATAGTAGTAGTAGTAGTAGTAGTAGTAGTAGTAGTAGTAATAAAGAAAGAGAAGAAGAAGAAGATGATGAGAACTTGGAGATGGAAAATTAATGTAAGGATTAAACAATAATAATAACAAATGTCAAGGTTAGAGGTTCCACTAATGGTATATCAAACAAGTATAGTATAAACTCTTATTATTGAATTGGAAACCACACATAAAGGAGGTTCCAATCTGATTATATATTGTTAACATGATTACATTAGTCATCTTATTCAATTAATGCTAATACTTGTAAATCTCGTCAAGCATTCATGATTATAACTTATGTTAACAACAAATCAAGTTCCTTTCATAGCTCAGGTGTCGGTTATACCATACATTATGGGCTATGAAAGTGCCAAGCATTTGTTGTACCAAGTGTTATACAACATAAATCAAGATTAGTCATTTAACAAGCAAAGTATTAAAGAGTGAACAAGATAACAAATATAAAACATGTTAGTATCAAAAATTAAAATCCATATTAAGTTTACATTATACTTATTAAGTCCATATAAATTGGACCTCAATCTGAGATCTGTAGCTCCAGATATGACCCAATTACCGAACAGTGTTTCGGTTTGGATTGCACCGACATCTCTTCTCTAAGTTTGACCATCTCTTTATCCTTGCAATTTAAGTTCTTCAAGTCATCAATCAATCCTTTCATTTATGTGATAGGCCTGCATTAAAAATAGACATTTACAACAAATTATAGGTATCTTATATTATTAGATACATTATTATAAAACATATTTTAGTTAAGGAGTTATTGATACTTCAAGTGCAAAATGATAATATAAAACCATGATAAAAATGCACTTTTAAGTACTAATCAATTACATTAGTTATCTTATTTGAATAATGTTAATACTTGTAAATGTTGTCAGGGATTCATGATTATAATTTATGTTAACCTCAAATCAAGTTTCTTTCATAGCATAGGTGTCGGTTATACCATATAATTTGACTATGAAAGTGCCAAGTATTTATTATACCAAGGGTTATACAACATAAATCTAGATTAACCATTTAACAACAAAGTATTAAAAGTGAACAAGATAACAAATATAAAACATGTTAGTATCAAACATTAAAGTCTATGTTGAGTTTATACTATACTTATTCTTACACCATTAGGGTAACCTTTTTGAAAACGAAAATGCCTAAATGCATAGCAAATATCTCCTTTTATAGGACAAGATTTAGAACTATTGATTTGATGATTAATTGTTGAGTGGGTGGCTATATCTTGACTTGGTGACAATCCTTATCTTTTTGTTTATACAAAACATCATTGTTAATGTTTGAATTTGAATAGACTTTCCCTATGAAATATTTAGGAAATTGTCTCAGTTTTTTGAAAACAATTCGGTGCATTTAGACTTCTAGAACTCAAGATATAAGCTGAATAGTGTTTGGGCTACAAGATAAATTCTGACTTTTCATTATTGCTAAGATTTGGACTTCTAAATAGCAAAATTGAGTCTTGCATTCCTTATAAATATTATAAGCCTATGTCTTAGCTTTTTATCATATAAACTAAATTAAAATCCAAGATTTACAGTTTTAGATATGACCTAATGACTAAACAGTGTTCCAGTTTGGACTGAAGTAGTATCTCTTTTCTAAGCTTCACCCTCTCTTTGTCTTCTCAATTTTAGTAGTTGAACTCATCAATCAATCCTTTTATTTATATGATAGACATGTATTTAAGATGAATATTTATTATAAATTAAAGGATCTTGTAGTATCATACTTGTTATTATAAAACATGCTTTAGTTAAGGAGTTATTGATACTTTAAGTGCAAAATAATGATATAAAACCTTGATAAAAATACACTTTTAAGTACTAATTACCTATCAAAGTTCCTACATTAATCCTATATTCACTTCCATTGTCTCCATAAAAACACTAACATTAGTCCTACTAGTAACCTCTCATCTATGTTATCATCTTCTTTCCCTTTCACTAGTTGATAGTCACCATCGTAACTCAAGCAAAGATACCAATGAGGTAATGTTATTAGATTAGGCAAGCATTTAATTTTTATGATGGGGTTTAGCTCAATACACACACTCCTTCCCTTCCCATTATGTTTTTTTAATTAAATTTTTGCATTTGGTGTTCATTATGCATTCTTTTAAAGCCATATGGTAGTTTAAATATAATGGATGTTTTGTTTTAATTACTTTAGATGTTTAACCATGCCATGATTTAGTATTTATATATATGTTTAAGGATTTATTGGATGCCTAACATTGTTTTTAAAGTGATACATGTCAATTATGCCATTTTTTATCTTTAAAATAATTAATGAAGTCATTATGTCAGAACATATTGAAAGTTAGTTGTTGTTTGTTTCTGTTGTTTTGAGACCATTATTAGTGTTTCGTTGGGATTATTTACGTCAAATGCATGTTGTTATGGTTAAGAAAGTAAAAAAAAAAAATAAGCAGGAGTTCGAGAATCAGTTTTATTCCAAGAATCATAACAAGATGAAAAAACAAGAGTTTCTAGCATTAAAACAAGGCGATATATTAGTGCTAGAGTATGAAAGGAGGTTCCATGACTTCTTAGTGTTCTTCCCATATCATGGTCCTACATAACAACATATGATAAAGAGATTTTGGGATGGGTTAAGACAATAATTGAAACAAGGGTTGATAGCTTTGCAATTTAGGATGATAAGAGGTTTAATAAATGCAACTTAGGCTATAAAGGTATGTATAGTTGAAGGTCAATAAGGTTAATCTAGTGTTGGTAAAAGAAAAAAGGTTGATTGCTCTTTAGGTAAACCCCTTCAGCATTTTCTTTATAAGAAGGGAAAAGAAGGATAGTACAATTAGTTTAAATAAAAAAAAAGAGGGGATAAGCAAATTAGCTACTTATCCTCATTGTGTTAAGTATAAACAGGGACATCTTAAAGATTACTCTGTATTACAACGGCGATGCTATATTTATAGGTGATAGAAATAGATGGTAGGACTACCTCTATTTAGGTTGAGGATGTTACTATTATGGTGTGTATGGATATTTTAAGAAAGATTGTCCTATGAGAGCCAAATATGTTTAATGAGAAAGACAATAAACATAAAGCTACCAGCAGTTAGTCACTATAGATAAACCCACCAAATTAGTGCAATCTAGGACTAATGGAAATTAAGGGGGAGAGAACACATGGTAGAATATTTCATATAACCCAAGAGGATGCGCATGTTGCCATAAATGTACTAGTAGGTACTTTATTGTTAGAAAATTAATATGCGTGTTTTGATGGATCTAGGTGCTATGTATTCTTTTATGGCAAGAAAAATTAAGAATATACTGCAAAAGAAATCAATTAAATTAGAAAGAAGGGTCATTCATCAGCACATCTTTAGGTGATGTTGTACTTGTAAAATATATGTATAAAGGTTTTAAGGTTACTATCGAGGGATATGATATGGAAGTACATGTAATGCCATTAGAATTGCATGATTTTGATTTAATCCTAGAAATAGATTGGTTAAGTAACCGATCAAATGGATATACATATAGATGATCAACTGTGACCCTTTATAGAATAGATGAGGAGAAAGAGACTTTTAGGAGAAAGAGAAATGTCATATTGAATTGTGTGATTTTTGTTATGATAACTTCTAGGCTTATGAGAAAATGGTGTGTGGCTTTTCTTACTTATGTAATAGATTCTTGAAAAGGTAAAGTTGAATAATCTTTCCATCGTGAGAGACTTTCCAAATGTGTTTTCAAAAGAATTACTAGGACTGCCCCTAGAAAGAGAAGTAGATGTTTTAATTGATATATTGTCTGGTACCTCTTCTATAGATCTGACACTATATAGGATGACACCGGTAAAATTTATTGAATTGAAAGTTCAAATGGGACCTTTAGGCTCTATATAGGGCAACAATGAAGAATAAATATCTAATTTTATAGACAGATGATTTGTTTGACCAATTAAAAAGAGCAAGAGTTTTCTTTTTTAAAATAGACCTAAAATCAAGGTACTACTAATTAACGATCAAGAAGAATGATGTGTCAAAGATTGCATTTAGGACTTGTTATAGGCATTACGAGTTCCTGGTAATGCCTTTTATATTAACCAACATAGATGCACTATTTATAAATTTGATGAATTGAGTCTTCCAACCGTATTTAAATAAGTTTATGGTAGTGTTTATAAACAATATTTTGGTATATTGTAACTCTTATTTAAAACACAAACAACATTTAAGGCAGGATCATCAAATGTATGCCAACCTAACTAAATGTGATTTTTGGATGAAAGAAGTGGTTTTTCTAAGACACATTATATTTATAGGCATAATTATAGATTTAATAAAAGTTTAAATGGTGTTGAAATGGGAAAAAACTATAAATGTAATAGAGATTAGCGTAGTTTTCTAGGGTTAACAAGAGGGTATCATAGAAAGTTTATTGAGGGATTTTTAACTACTGTAACTCCATTGGCTTGATTGATTAGAAAGGAGGCAAGATAAGATAGGGTGTAAAGAAAGCTTTCAGGAGTTGAAGAAAATGTTAACTACTGCTCTAATGTTGACATGTCTTTCAAGAATTGTGAGATTTATGGTTTATAATGATGAATTTAAAAAAAGGATTGGTTATGTCTTAATGTAATATGGAAAGGTCATAACTTATGCATCAAGGTAATTATCTTGTTTATGATTTGGAATTCGTTACAGTGATGTTTACATCTTGGGTGTGAAGATATTACTTGTATAGATCTTGAGTTTAGATCTTTATGAATCAAAAAAGTTTGAGGTATTTGATGACATAAAAGAAATTAAATATATAACCTAAGAGATAAATAAATTTGATTAAAGATTTTGACTAAGTAATATATTATCACCTTGAAAAAACAAATGTTATTATTTATACCCATAGTTATATGAATAAGACAATAATTTGGACATTGAAGGAGAGGGTGAAAAAGAGTTAATGGAATTGAAAAATATTAATGCCAAGATAAAGATAAGGATTGAAGGCTTATTGTTGGCTCAATTAAGAGCATGATTTTTACTTCAAGATAGAGTTTTGGAAGTTCAATAAAAGGACATTGATGTGGATAAAGTGAGGAACAAAGTGAAATTAAGAGTTGAGAAACCCTTTCAGATTTTAGAGGATATGATGGTGGTGATAGGTAGATATATGCATTTACTTAAAGATAAAGCTTTAAAGAAAGAAGTATTAAAAGAGGTTCATGAATTAAGATTCATGATACATTTACGAAGCACCAAAATGAAGAAAGAAATCATTAAGTTTGCAGTCGAGTATAGAGTTTTCCAGTAAGTAAAGGTGAAACTTAAGATACCAACTAGACCTCTTTTTATTAGGCATAATGATTAAAATTTAAAAGTGCATTTTTATCAAGATTTTATATCATCATTTTGTACTTAAAGTATCAATAACTCCTTAACTAAAGCATGTTTTATAATACAAGTTTGATACTATAAGATACCTTTAATTTATAGTAAATATTCATTTTAAATGTAGGTTTATCATATAATGAAAGGATTCATTGGTGATTTGAAGTATTGAAATTGAAAGGATAAAAAGAGGGCCAAACTTAGAAAAGAGATGCTGGTGTAGTCCAAACTGGAACATTATTTGGTAATTGAATCATATCTAGAGCTTAGATCTCATATTTAGGTCTGCTTTATATGAATGGAAAGATACGACATAGGCCTAAAACTTTTATAGAAAAGGCAAACTCAATTATGTTGTTTGGAGGTCCAAATCTTAGCAACAATATAGAAGTCCGAATTTGTCCTTCAACTCAGAAACTGTTCAGTGTTCAACCCATATCTTGAGTTCTAGAAGTCCAAATGACCTTAATTTTTTTTTTTGAAAAGCTAAGACAATTTCCTAGAACTTTCATGTGGAAGTCTGGTTTAAATTCTGACGTTATCAATAACTTTTTATTCAGACAAAAAGATAAGAATTGTCACCAAGTTAAGATGTGGCCACCCACTTAACAATTAGTCATCAAATCAATAATTTCAAATCTTGGCCTATAAAAGTAGGTATTTTTCATGCATTTAGGTATCTTAGTTTCCAGATCAAAATTATACTCTTGCTTTCTCTTTTTGTATTTTTGTAATGCTTAAGTTTTGTTTTCATTAATATCTTGTTTATACCTTTCATTTTTTTTCCTTTACTTACTTAACTTTTATCTTATTTATGTTCTTAATTTGTTTATTTATGTTTCTCTTTTTCATTATATTTAGCTAAGTTTATTATGTTAAGGTGAAAATATTACACTATTGCTGTAAGAATAAGTATAGTGTAAATTTAACATGGACTTTAATTATTGATACTAACATGTTTTTTATTTGTTATCTTGTTCACTCTTAATAATTTTCTTGTTAAATGGTTAATCTAATTTTAGATTGTATAACATTTAATACAACAAATATTTGACACTTTCATTGCTCAACCGTATGTTGTAACCAACACTTGTGTTATGAAAGGAACTTGATTTGTTGTTAACATAAGTTATAATCATGAATATCTGACAATATTTACAAGTATTAGCATTTCAAATTAGTTAACTAATATAATCATGTTAACAATTTATAATCCGATTGGAACCTCCTTTATGTGTGATTTTTAGTTGAGTAATAAAAAGAGTTTATACTATACTTGTTTGAAATACCATTAGTGGATCCTTTAACCTTGATAATTATTTTATCCTTATTTAATCTTTACATTAATATTTCATCTCAAAGTCCTCTTCAATTCATCATCATCATCATCATCATCATTATTATTATAGTTAACCTTCCTATGGTTCGACTCTAGTCTTGCTAGGTTATTTATTACTTCGACACTCTTGCACTTGGGAGAAGACTTCAATCTTTTGGTCATGTGTATATATATATATATATATATATATATATATATATATATATATATATATATAAAGCCCACATACTTGTTTGTTTCTTCTTTAATAACATCTTTTTATTTCTTCTCATATGGACCCTCTCTTTTCTTTTCTCTTGGTCAACTCTTTCTTTCCACTCTTCTCGAACCTTTTTCTTTACACTTTTCTAGGTCTTATCCTCTTTCTAACTTCAATTGTTCTTTGTATACTTGTTTTAGGGTCAAAGGTAGGATTTATTATCTTTTACAAAAAATTATCTCATTATTGCTACAACTAATCCCCCTTGATTTGAGCACTCGCTATCAACTCGATACTCTAATACATCATCACTAACATCCTTAAGTGACCTCATTTGATTCTCCTCATTATAAGTTCCACAACCTACTTATTTATTATCTTTCATAATCATAACTTTTTATTTTGGAAATTGAGAATCTATTTGTCCTAGCTTCATAACCATACACATCATATCTTCTAATTTTACATAGTGTTATAACGCCATAACATGTGTTACCTCTTAGTTTAGACTATTTAAAAATGTTGTCATAATAGCTTCTTTATCTTTCTTTATATTTAATACTATCAAAACTATACCAAAAAATTCTTTGAAAGTTTCAATTGAGCCAATTACAAGATCAATGGTAAAAAAGTTTAAAGATAAATTGAATAGACTTATTCATTGTATTTAGATCAATTTTAAAAAGGCTACAACTTTAACAAGTTATGATCAGACTTTAGTCAATCTAACCTATATACAAAAAGGCCTTAATCCATCTACAATATAAGCCTAATTACTTTATAATGGCGGGGTAATTAATTTTGGCATTAAAGACAATTTTGGGTTTATTTTTTCTAATGCATAATTTTACTCCAACAAGCAATCTTTTTTATCTGACTATTGGCTATGGCTAAAATTTCACCAAAAATTTTCATAGGTATTTATATATATTAGGTTAAAATTTTAAGATAATCATACATTAGAAAGGTCTTGCATAAAGATCTAGAAGCTATAATATAGGAATTGTATCAATTTCCTAGTTGATTTAATTTTTTTTCTATTGTATTTAAAACTCTTTTATTATTTATTAGTATTATTTAGGAAGTTTTTATCTATCATAAATATGTATATTTAGCTTGTATTTAAGTTTTCCTAGACAAATTTTAATTTCAGCAATTATTAATATGTGTGAGGTTTTGGTCATACTTATAGTCTTGGTGCTTCGTGATTAGTATTTAACAATATATTTTTATCAAGGTTTTATATGATCATTTTATATTCGAAATACTAATAACTCCTTAACTAAAGCATGTTTTATAATAACAAGTCTGATACTATAAGATACCTTCAATTTATGATAAATGTTCATCCTAAATATAGGCCTATCACATAAATGAAAGGATTGATTGATTAGTTAAAGTACTGAAATTGAAAGGACAAAGAGTGTGAAGCTTAGAAAAGAGATGTTGGTTTAGTCCAAACTGGAACACTATTATATAATTTGATCATTAGAGTTGTAGAACTTCGATTTAGGTTCACTTTATATGGATTGAAAAGTGAAGACATATGCCTGAAATCTTCATAAGGAAAGCAAGACTCAATTCTGCTATTTGAAAGTCCAAATCTTAGTAATAATGTAGAAGTTCAAATATGTCCTGCAACCCACATATTATTTACTGTTCAACCCATATCTTGAGTTTTAGAAGTCCAAATGACCTCACATTTTGTTTCTTGGAAAGCTGATATAATTTTCTAGAACTTTCATGTGTAAGGTTGGTTCAAATTCTGACCTTATCAATGACGTTTTATTTAGACAAGATGATAGAGATTGTCGCCAAATCAAGAGTTGACCACCCACTCAACAATTAGTCAACAAATCAGTAGTTTACAATTTTGGCCTATAAAAAGAGACATTTGTCATGTATTTAGGCATGCTGGTTTTCATATCAAGATCATGCTTTTGCTCTCTCTTTATTGTAATGCTTACGTTTTATTTATATTAAAATCTTGTTTATACTTCTCATTTCCTTTCTTTTACTTAGTTAACTTTTTATCTTCTTTATATTCTTATCTTGTTTATTCATGTTTCTCTTTTTTATTATGTTTAGTTTATTATGTTAAGATGAAAAGATTACATTAATGGTGTAATAATAAGTATAGTGTAAACTTAATATGGACTTTAATGTTTAATACTAACATGTCTTACTTTGTGATTGATACTTAAAAGTGTATTTTTATCAAGGTTTTATATCATCATTTTGCACTTGAAGTATCAATAACTCCTTAACTAAAGCATATTTTATAATAATATATCTAATAATATAAGATACCTTTAATTTGTGGTAAATGTTCATTTTAAATGTAGGCTTATCACATAAATAAAAGGATTGATTGATGAATTTAAGAACTGAAATTAAAAGGATAAATAGATGGCTAAACTTAGAAATAGATGTTTGTGCAATCTAAACAGGAACACTGTTTGGTAATTGGGTCATATCTAGAGCTATAGATCTCAGATTTAGATATGCTTTATATGGATGGAAAGGTAAGACATAGGCCTACAACTTTTATATGGAGCCTAAGATCTAAAAATGTTATTTTCAAGTCCAAATTATTGCAACAACAAAGAAGCCTGAATATGTCCTCCAAACCAAACACTATTCAGTATTTTGGCCATATCTAGAGTTCTTGAAGTCAAACTAAGCTAAACTTTTAACACAACAAAGCTGAGATAATTTCCTATATCAAGTGGCTCCAATTGTGATGTTATCAATGACGTTTTGGGCAGACAAGAGAAGATAAGGATTGTCACCAAGTTAAGAGTTGGTGACCCACTCATCAATTAGTCATCAAATCAATAGTTCCTAATTTTGGCCTATAAAAGGAGGCATTTGCCATGCATTTAGGCATCTTGGTGTCTAGATCAAAATCATGCTCTTGCTTTCTCCCTTTATATGTTTTGTAATGTTTATGCTTTGCTTTTATTAATATCAAGTTTATGCCTTTCATTTCCTTTCCTTTACTTAGTTAACTTTTATCTTATTTATGTTCTTATTTTGTTTATCTATTTTTCTTTATTTCATTATGTCTAGCTAAGTTTATAATGTCAAGGTGAAAAGGTTACACTGATGGTGTAAGAATAAGTATAATGTAAACTTAATATGGACTTTAATGTTTGATACTAACATGTTTTATATTTGTTATCTTGTTCACTCTTTAATACTTTGCTTGTTAAATGACTAATCTTGATTTATATTATATAACAATTGGTATAACAAATGCTTGGCACTTTTATAGCTCATACTGTATGGTATAACCGACACCTGAGCTATGAAAGGAACTTGATTTGTTGTTAACAGAAGTTATAATCATGAATGCTTGACGAGATTTACAAGTATTAGCATTCATCAAATAAGATGACTAATATAATCATGTTAACAATCTATAATCATATTGGAACCTCCTTTGTGTGTGGTTTCCTATTGAATAATAAAAGTTTATGCTATACTTGTTTGACATACCATTAGTGGATCCTCTAACCTTGACATTTGTTATTATCATTGTTTAATCCTTACTTTAATATTTCATCTCAAAGTTCTCGTCTTCATCTTCTTCTTCTTCTCCTTCTTTTTCTTTATTATTATTATTATTATTATTATTATTATTATTATTATTATGGTTATTATTATTATTATTATTATGGTTATTATTATTGTTATGGTTATTACTATTATTGTTATTACTATTATTATTGTTGTTGTATTATTGTTATTTATAATTTATATAATTAACCTCCTTGTGGTTCGACCCCAATCTTGCTGGGTTATTTAATACTTTGACACTCTCGCATTTGGGAGAAGATATCAATCTTTTAGTTATGTCAAGTTTTTGGAATATACTTGCTCAATACCTCTTAACAAGATATTCATAAACCTTTTTTTTGTGCTTAATGTATCAACACATAATTATAGGGCTTTTCTTGGAAGAAAACAAAATTTTTGTTCTAATGTTTAAGGTTAACTTCCTTGGGTTGGGATTATTATTTTTATATTCTTTTTTTAATATATATACATATAATTTAAAACACCATGCATCTTTAACCCATGTAAAGAGCTTTTAGCTATTGACTTCCAGACCAGTTGGTCTTAAGGCAGTAGGTGTTAAGACACCCCTACGAGCTTAGTAACTCAGGTCGCAGATACTGATATTTAGATAGTAGAATGTTTGATTCCCTTAAGCTTTTCTCTTCAACCGTTGTAACAAGCGTTGGACCAATAGCTCCCAAGTTAGTTGAATTTAGGGTATTAGGTGTTAAAACATCCTTTCAGGCTTAATTGCTTAGGTTAGGAAGGCTACAAAACCAAACTTATCTACATTTTTATTATTATCATTTTTTTCTTTTTTCTTTTTTTTTTAATTATATATTATTCCTTTCCCTTAGTTGTTACCTTTAATAAAAGAATATAAATAATGTAATAATCTAATATGTAACCCACAATCATATGTTTAAGTGTAAATTAAGGTTTAAGAATACATGTTAAATAAGTATATGCGCAGAATTAAGTGATAGCAATGCGAGAGTTTGTAAATCTGAATATTTCAAGAAGTATTATGTTAGACCTTGTTACGAATGATTGCTAAGATGCATCTCAAGAGTCATAAAAAGTCCTCCTTACTCTGCCATCATAGTAACAACAATTTTGCACATGCTTTATGAAATAGAAAACACAGTTTTGTTTTAGCTATTACCCTCTCCTATCAACTAAAACAAGACATTATCCTCAATGTTTAAAGGTAGAAAGATAGAGTATAGAAGATATCACCTAAAATAATGAACACTGACAAACTTGAAACATACTTAAACAAATATAAAAAACAAAAAAAAAACACAATAATAAAACCAAAAGACAGAAAGATTCACAAATGAAGGCTCAAATCCAATCTAAACTTTTTACGGCTTTCCTTAGTTGACCAATTTATACGACTAATGGAAGGATCAATTACAGGAATGAAAGACAATAACTTATCATAATAACCATTAACATTTAACAAACCTATGGGTTTATGGTGAATGTGTAGTTGAGCCCAAGAGAAAATATGAAAGATCTCTTTCAATGTGCCTAGACCACCTGGTAAAGCAATGAAGGCATCAATATGGTTAAACATTGCATTCATTCGAGCTGACATTGTGGAGACATGAAGTTCCTCTCTAATTATTTTTTCAATGATGTCCTCTTGTGCTAAAGCTTTGGGGATGACCTCCAAAATTTGACTACCTCCTAAAAATACAGCTATTGACACACCTCCCATTAATCCAAGACTGCCTCCCCCATACATTAAATGAATCTTTCTCTCAGCTAGCACTTGACCAAGATGATTTGCTAATTCTAAAAACTCCTTTTCTTTTCCAGGACTAGATCCACCGAAAACACAAATATTTCTTATATGATGACCTAAGGAACTTACCATTTCTACACACTTCTGTATTTGTTGAATACATGAGTTGAGTAGAAATGAAAAGAAGGAAGAGAGGATTTTATAGATGAGAAATTAGAAAGGCAATCATACCACCTATTTATTTATTTACTTTTAAAAAAACATGTATATGTATAAGTAGTTGTGATTATGGCTCACATCTTCTCTTGGTTTTACGTCCAAGAGTGGCTTAAACACCCTCTGTAGGTTGGGGATAGGCTTTCCATCCAGTTTTCGTAAAAACTGGCAAACAGGGTTTTTTTTAGTCAAATTCCTAAGAATAAGTCGATCATGTTCTTTATGAAATAGTGACCATAAATCATGAATTGCACGATGCTTATCTCGACTATGATGAGAGTTAAGAGTCAATAGAAGATTATCTAAAGACTCTCTGTGTTTTGAAATAAATCCCACCTTTTGACAATTTTCACAGTTTTTATGGAATGCATGTGACTCCTTGAATATGGTAAGCCAGTAAAATCCACTCTGTAAGATTTCTACAATCCTTGTTTTTTAGGAGAAAGGATCCCCACATGCCTTAGAGTGATAAAATTTAACTAAATTACTTAACTCATTGTCGAGAATGCATTTTTGAAATATTTGATCAGGATAATAATTGAATAAGTAAGGGTCATCCTAATAAAAAATTTTCATGTTGCTCAAAAATTTTCTCTTGTCTTCGTACTCTAGTGAGTTGGTAAAAATCCCGAAGTAAGAAAATTGATATTTTTAGCAAACCAAGGCATTGAACTAAGAGAAAGTAGAGATTCATCAGGAAAGTAATCATCGATTAGTGTGATGTCAGGTGTCGAATCTGTCACTTTTGATAAAAGATCCATATCAACATTTTCAGTGCCTTTTTCATCCTTTGCTTCTTCCTGATTAATAATGGCATGAGAAAATGAAAGTGCTGGTGGAGAATCAGTCTTTTCTTTGTAATGTTTAGATTCAACCCCTTCCTTACCCTTAGAGATTGACTCATCATCTTTCTCACAAGGTTCAAGAATTGGTTTTTCAATAACCTTACCACTGCGAAGAGTAGTGACTGATTTGACTTGATCCATGTGTTGGCTTCTGCAACTACTTGCATTTGCATTATATTGCCCCTTTAGATTTTGATGTGGTTGAGATGGAAACTTACCTTTCTCTTGAGTGTTCATTTGTTTCATATATTTGACACACAATGTTTTCAATAGATTTTAATTGACCACTCCTTTTCAATTCTAGTGCCTCGACTTTTCTAGCTAAAGATGCAAACTTGGCTTAAAGGGCAAGTATTAAGCAAGTCTCGATACCTATCCCAATATTGGTAAAATGTTTCTCCTGGTTTTTAAGTGAAAGTGGTGATTTTTCTTTTGAAAGAGTTTGTTCTGTGAGATGGAAAAAACTTCTTTAAAAACTATTATTGCATTTCATCCCAAGCATGAATGGATCCTGGTCTAAAATTTTGTAGCCATGTTTTAACTTTATCTTTTAATGAGAAAGGAAAAAGCTTTAATCTGATGGTGTTCATGCTACAATTTAAATTATTATATATGTTGCAAATCTCCTCAAATTCCTTTAATTCCCTTAAATGCAAGTATGGATTTTCCAATTCTAAGCCATGAAAAGAAGGTAAAAGTTAAATAATACCTAGTTTAAAATTAAAATAAGATACATCAGGAGGAAAAACTATGCATGATGGTGCACCTTTTCTTATGGGATTCATGTAGTCTCTACGTGTTCTAGCACAATTATTCTCATTATTCTCATTATGAAGTGATTGATTATCTTCTTTAGCCATATTTTGTGAAAATGATGAGGATAGCCTATAAAGTCTACCACTTGATGTACGTGACCACACTCTCATGTACATATAGGAATAGAATAAAATGAAAAAAAAAACAAAAGAAGAAGAAACAAGAGAAAAAAAACAAAGTTATATACAAGAAAAGTGAAAAGAGAAAATAAAATAAATATTATAATTTATACAAAACTTACCTTCCCGGCAATGGTGCCAAAAACTCGACACTCCTGCACTTGAGAGAAAACAACAATCTTTTAGCCGTGTCACTTTGCTTGTTAAATGGTTAGTCTAGATTTGTATTGTATAACAAAGTTATATACAACAAAAACTTGGGACTTTCATATTCCAACCATATAGTATATGATTGGTACTTAAAAGTGCATTTTTATTAAGGTTGTATATCATTATTTTGCACTTAAAGTATCAATAACTCCTTAGCTAGAGGATGTTTTATAATAACAAGTCTGATAATATAAGATACATTTAATTTATGGTAAATGCTCATTTTAAATGTAGGTATTCTCACAATTCAAAGGATTGATTATTGTGATTAACTATTGGAAGTGAAAGGACAAGGAAAAGGCTAAGCTTAAGAAGGAGATGCCGATTCAATTCAAATTCAAATATTGTTCAGTCATTAGATCATATCTAGAGCTATAGATCTTGGATTTCAGATTAATTTATATAGCTGGAAAGATAAGAAATAGGCCTAGAAATTTTATGGTATGGAAAGACCCAAATTTACCGTTTTCAAATTCAAAATTTAGCCACAAAAAAGAAGTCATAATCTGTCCTGCAATCTAGCCCAAACACTACTCAGAGTTTTAACCATAATTGGATTTCTAGAAAGCCACATGATATGAAATTTGATGGGTGGAAGGAAAAGACAATTTCCAACAATTTTTATAAGAATATCAGCTTAAATTCTAATGGTAGAAATGACATTTCATCCAAACAAGAGCATAAGGGCTATCCACCATGTCTATCAGCAGCACTGCTCTAAAATTTAGTGGGTAGAAGAAAAAGATAATTTCCAACAACTTCTATGAAGAATACTTTGCCAAATTCAGATTGCATCAGTATCAATTTATCAAGCCAAAATGCTTATTATTTTTATCATTTTTAATTCTTAATACCTTTTTTGTTAACTGATTAATTTAGATTTGTGTTATATAACACTTGTTACATCAAATGCATGATCCTTCATAGTCTTCTGCCAACATCGTTATTATGAGAGGAACTTGATTTGTTATCAACATAAATTAGTATCATGAATACTTGATAAAATTTATAAGCATGGTGTTACATAAATAAGATGATTAATATGATCATGTTGATAATTTATAAAGAGTTTATACTTTACTTATCTCTAATACTATTAGTATATCTTCTAACCTTGACATTTGTTTTTATCATTGTATAATCTTCACATTAATCTTACATCTCAAAGTCTTCTTTAACTCATCTTCACCACCATCGTCATTATCATTACTAGTGTTGTTCTTATTATTATTATTATTTATAATTTATATAATTAACTTCCTTATGGTTCGACCTTAGTCTTACCAGGTTATTAATTACTTTGACACTCCTGCACTTAGGATAAGACATCAACTCTTTGATCATGTCAAGTTTTTGTTGTCGTTGCCGAGGAGGTAAATTCTTGTATAAAGTATAATATTTATTTTATTTTCACTTTTCTTGTATCTAACTTTTGTTTTTTTTGTTTTGTTTCCTTCTTCTTTTATTTCCTTCCTCCTTTTATTTTCTTCCTACACTTGCATGAGAGTTTGGTCACGTACATTAAATGGTAGATTTTGTAGGGTGTTCTCAACATTTTCAGAAAAAATAGTCAAAAAAGATAACTAGTCACTTTATAATGAGAATAACCAAGGTAGAACACTTAGAGACCACATGAATCTTACAAGAACAAGTGCACCCTCATGCATAATTTTCCCTCCTGATGCATCTCGCTTTAATTTTAAGTTAGACATTATTTAACTTTTACCTTCTTTTCATGGCTTAGATCTAGAAAATATATACTTGCATTGAGAGAATTTGAAGAAGTCTATAACACCTACAATGACTTAAATTGTAGCTTGAACACCATCAGATTAAAGCTTTTTTTCTTTTTCATTAAAAGATAAAGTTAAAACATGGCTATAAAATCTTAAGTCAGGATCCATTCATGTTTGGAATGAAATGTGACAATAATTTTTAAAGAAGTTTTTTCCATCTCATAGAACAAGCTCTTTCAAATGAAAAATCACCACTTTCACTCAAAAACCATAAGAAACATTTTACCACTGTTGGGCTAAGTATTGAGACTTGCTTAATACTTGCCCTCATCATGGTTTTGAAACATGGAAATTCGTTTCATATTTTTATGAAGGTTTGACACCTAAAGATAGACAAGTGATAGAATTGATGTGCAATGAAACTTTTGAAAATAAAGACCCTAATGAAGCAATGGAGTACCTAGACTTACTAGCTGAAAATGCTCAAAATTAGGACACTACAGGTATTTATAAGGCACCAGATAAGACTCAACCTTATACATCTTGTGGCGGTATGTACAATTTTAGGGAAGATCATGACCTCCAAGTCAAATTTGCATCTTTAACTAGAAAAGTTGAGGCACTAGAATTAAAAAAAAAAGTGGTCAATTAAAATCTATTCAAGAAATTATGTGTTAAATTTGTAAAACCAATGAACATTCAACCAATGATTGTCGAACTTTGTCTTTTTTTAAGGAATGTCTCCATGAACAAGCTCATGCTTTAAATAGTTTTTAAAGGCCCAACCATGACCCATACTTGCAAACATATAACTCTAGTTGGAGAAATCATCCAAATTTTAGTTGGAAGAATGATAACAATAATGTATAAACTTCACAGCCACCATTTCAAGCAAACCATAATTTCTAAAATTCTCATGGATATACATCTCCTTATGCTCCACCTTCTCAAACAAAACTTGAGGAAACATTGCATGCATTCATTGAAAACCAGGAGACAATTAACACTCAAAATACTCAAACTATGACAGATCTAAAAGATGCTATTGCAAAATTCACATGGATCCCAAGAGGCAATACAATGCAAATGTTAGTTTTGGAAGCCATCATATGGATCCAGTTAAATTAGTCATCACTCTTCACAGTAGTAAGGTTATTAAAACTCTTGAACCTTATAAGAAATATGATAAGTTAATCTTCGAGGGTAAAGAAGGGATTAAAGCAAAACATTGTAAAGAAAAAATTGATTCCCCACGAGCACTTCCATTTCCTCACGCGTTAACCAAACAAAGAAAAGTCAATCACAACTCTGAAATCTTTAAAACTATCAAACAAGTAACGATCAATATACCTGATTAGTACTTAAAAGTGTATTTTTATCATGGTTTTATATCATCATTTTGCACTTGAAGTATCAATAACTCCTTAACTAAAGCATGTTTTATAATAATATATCTAATAATATAAGATACCTTTAATTTATGGTAAATGTTCATTTTAAATACAGGCCTATCACATAAATGAAAGGATTGATTGATGACTTTAAGAACTTAAATTGCAAGGATAAAGAGATGGCCAAACTTAAAAAAGAGATGTTGGTGCAATCCAAACCAGAACACTGTTCGGTAATTGGGTCATATATGAAGCTATAGATCTCAGATTTAGGTATACTTTATATGGATGGAAAAGTAAGACATAGGCCTATAACTTTCATATGAGCTCAAGATCTAAAAAGGCCATTTTCAAGTCCAAATTGTAGCAACAACAAAGAAGCCCGAATCTCTCCTCCAGCCCAAGCATTGTCCAGTATTTTGGCCATATTTGGAGTTCTAGAAGTTCAAATAAGCTAAATTGTTTACACAAGACACCTGAGATAATTGTCTATAACTTTTATGTTTTCGAGTGGCTCCAATTTTGATATTATCAATCACGTTTTGGGAAGACAAGAGAAGATAAAGATTGTCACCAAGTCAAGAGTTGGCCACCCACTTATCAATTAGTCATCAAATCAATAGTTCACAATTTTGGCCTATAAAAGGAGGCATTTGCCATGCATTTAGGCATCTTGGTTTCCAGATCAAGATCATGCTCTTCCTTTCTCTCTTTGTATTTTTTGTAATGTTTATGCTTTGCTTTCATTAATATCAAGTTTATGTCTTTCATTTCCTTTCCTTTATTTAGTTAACTCTTATCTTATTTATGTTCTTATTTTGTTTATTTATGTTTCTTTCTTTCATTATGTCTAGCTAAGTTTATTATGTCAAGGTGAAAAGATTACACTAATGGTGTAAGAATAAGTATAATGTAAACTTAATATGGACTTTAATGTTTGATACTAACATGTTTTATATTTGTTATCTTATTCACTCTTTAATACTTTGCTTGTTAAATAACTAATCTTGATTTATGTTCTATAACACTTGATACAACAAATGCTTGACACTTTCATAGTTCATACTATATGGTATAACCAACACCTGAGTTATGAAAGGAACTTGATTTGTTGTTAACATAAGTTATAATCATGAATGCTTGACGAGATTTACAAGTATTAGCATTAATCGAATAAGATGACTAATGTAATCATGTTAACAATCTATAATCTGATTGGAACCTCTTTTATGTATGGTTTCCAATTGAATAATAAAAGTTTATATTATACTTGTTTGACATACCATTAGTGAAATCTTTAACCTTGATATTTGTTATTATCATTGTTTAATCATTACATTAATATTCCTTCTCAATCTTCTCATCTTCTTCTTTTTTTTTCTTTTTCTTTATTATTGTTGTTGTTGTTGTTGTTGTTGTTGTTGTTGTTGTTGTTGTTATTGTTATTGTTGTTGTTGTTGTTTTATTGTTATTTATAATTTATACAATTAACCTCCCTGTGGTTCGACCCTAGTCTTGTCGGGTTATTTATTACTTCGACACTCCTACACTTGAGAGAATACATCAATCTTTTGGTCATGTCAATACCTTTGTTCGATCCTATTAAACAGGTACCTTTTATGCTAAATTTTTTAAAGATCTGTGCACTGTGAAGAGAAAACTGAATATGTAAAAGAAAGCCTTTTTAGCTAAACAAGTAAGCGTCATTCTTCAAAATAATAGTGCTTTGAAATATAAAGACCCTAGTTGTCCTACAATTTCATGTTTTATTGGAGAACATAAAATTGAAAGAGTTTTGCTTGATCTCTAAGCTAATATGAATTTACTTCCATATTCAGTCTTTCAAAGTCTTAATCTAGGTGAGTTAAAATCAACTTCTGTAACTATTACTTGCTAATAGATCTATAAAATTACCTAGAGGAATAGTTAAATATATCTTAGTACAAGTTGATAAATTCATTTATCTTGTGGACTTTATTGTCCTAGATATACAAACTATTGAAGCATGTAATTTAATTTCTATTATTTTATGACGTCCATTTATTACAACTTCTAATGTATTGATTAATTGTAGGAATAGAATGATGAAGTTATAATTTGGAAACATGACATTAAAAATAAATATTTTCAATATTTGCAAGCAATCTAGAGATAATAATAATTTACAAGTACTGGACTTTATTGAAAAATTAGTTCGTGATCAATTTAAAACTATTTCCAGTGAAATTGAATTTAATGAATCTGAGAATTTACAAATGGTTTATTTTTAGAAAAAATCAAAGGCAAGTAATTAGAGACAACTAATTGAGGAGTTGTCACTGATTAGTACTTAAAAATACATTTTTATCAAGGTTTTATATCATCATTTTGCACTTGAACTATCAATAACTCCTTAACTAAAATATCTTTTATAATAACATATTTAATAATATAAGATTCCTTTAATTTGTGGTAAATGTTTATTTTAAATGCAGGCCTATCACATAAATAAAAAGATTGATTGATGAATTTAAGAACTAAAATTGAAAGGACAAAAAGATGGTCAAACTTAGAAAAGAGATACTAGTGCAGTCTAAACCGGAACACTGTTCGGTAATTGGGTCATATATGGAGTTGTACATCTCAAATTTAGGTCTACTTTATATGGATGGAAAGGTAAGACATAGGCCTCCAACGTTTATAGGAGCCCAAGATTTAAAAAGGTCATTTTCAAGTCCAAATTGTAGGAACAACAAAGAAGGCCAAATCTGTCCTCCAGCCCAAACATTGTTCAGTGTTTGGCCCATATCTAGAGTTTTATAAGTCCAAATGACCTCAATGTTTTACCCTAGAAAGCTGAGACAATTTCCTATAATTTTCATATTCAAGTGGTTTCAATTTTAACGTTATCAATAACATTTTGGGTAGACAAGAGAAGATAAGGATTGACACCAAGTCAAGAGTTGGCCACCCACTCATCAATTAGTCATCAAATCAATAGTTTTCAATTTTGGCTAATAAAAGGAGGCATTTGCCATGCATTTAGTCATCTTGGTTTCTAGATTAAGATCATGCTCTTGCTTTCTCTCTTTGTATTTTTTGTAATGTTTATGCTTTGCTTTCATTAATATTAAGTTTATGCCTTTCATTTCTTTTCATTTACTTAGTTAACTTTTATCTTATTTATATTTTTATTTTGTTTATTTATTTTTATTTCTTTCATTATGTTTATTTAAGTTTATTACGTCAAGGTGAAAAGGTTACATTAATGGTGTAAGAATAAGTACAATGTAAAATTAATATGGACTTTAATGTTTGTTACTAACAGGTTTTGTATTTGTTATCTTGTTCACTTTTTAATATTTTTTTTATTAAATGACTAATCTAGATTTATGTTGTATAACACTTGGTAGAACAAATACTTGGCACTCTTATAGCTCATATTGTATGGTATAACCGACACTTGAGATATAAAAGGAACTTGATTTGTTGTTAACATATGTTATAATTGACATGACTAAAAGATTGATGTCTTCTCCCAAGTGCAGGAGTGTCGAAGTAATAAATAACTCTGCAAGACCGAGGTTGAACCACAAGGAGGTTAATTGTACAAATTATAAACAACATTAATAGCAATAACAATAACAATAACAATAACAACAACAACAACAACTATAATAATAATAATAATAGTAATAGTAGTAGTAGTAGTAGTAGCAGTAGTAGTAGTAGTAGTAGCAGTAGTAGTAGTAGTAGTAGTAGTAACAAAGAAAGAGAAGAAGGAGAAGATGATGAGAACTTGAAGATGAAATATTAATGTAAGGATTAAACAATGATAATAACAAATGTCAAGGTTAGAGGATCCACTAATGGTATGTCAAACAAGTATAGTATAAACTCTTATTATTTAATTGGAAACCACACACAAAAGAGGTTCTAATCAGATTACAGATTGTTAACATGATTACATTAGTCATCTTATTCGATTAATACTAGTACTTGTAAATCTCGTCAAGCATTCATGATTATAATTTATGTTAACAACAAATCAAGTTCCTTTCATAGCTCAGGTGTTGGTTATACCATATAGTATGGGCTATGAAAGTGCCAAGCATTTGTTGTACCAAGTGTAATACAACATAAATCAAGATTAGTTATTTAACAAGCAAAGTATTAAAGAGTGAACAAGATAACAAATATAAAACATGTTAGTATCAAACATTAAAGTCCATATTAAGTTTAGACTATACTTATTCTTACACCATTAGTGTAACCTTCTTACCTTGACATAATAAACTTAGCTAGACATGATGAAAGACAGAAAAATAAATAAACAAAATAACAACATGAATAAGATTAAAGTTAACTAAATAAGTGAAAGGAAATGAAAGACATAAACTTGATATTAATGAAAGCAAAGTATAAACATTACAAAAAATAAAAAGAAAGAAAGCAAGAGCATGATCTTAATCTGGAGACCAAGATGCCTAAATGCATGGCAAATGCCTCCTTTTATAGGCCAAAATTAAGAACTATTGATTTGATGACTAATTGATGAGTGGGTGACCAACTATTGACTTGGTGACAATCTTTATCTTCTCTTGTCTGCCCAAAACATCATTGACAATGTCAAAATTAGAACCACTTAAAACATGAAAGTTGTAGGAAATTATCTTAGCTATCTTGTGTAAAAACTTGAGCTCATTTCAACTTCTAAAACTCCAAATATGGCCAAAATACAGAAGAGTGCTCGGATTGGAGGACAGATTCGGGCTTCTTTGTTGTTGCTACAATTTGGACATGAAAATGACCTTTTTAGATCTTGAATTCCATATGAAAGTTGTAGACATATGTCTTATCTTTCCATCCATATAACGTGGACCTAAATTTGAGATCTATAGCTCCAGATATGACCCAATTACCAAACAGTATTCTAGTTTGGATTGCACCGACATCTCTTTTCTAAGTTTGACCATCTCTTTGCGCTTGGAATTTAAGTTCTTAAAGTCATCAATCAATCCTTTCATTTATGTGATAGGCCTGTATTTAAAATGAATATTTACCATAAATTAAAGGTATTAAGTATTATTAGATATATTATTATAAAACATGATTTAGTTAAGGAGTTATTGATACTTCAAGTGCAAAATGATGATATAAAACCATGATAAAAATACACTTTTAAGTACTAATCACACCCCCCAACCAGCTTATTACTAGTCCCTAGTAATCAAATCGTTAAAATAGAAAAACAATTTGCAAATTCCACAAAGCAAGGTATTCATCATTTAACTTTCATTAATTTATCCAAATAAACAAACTCTCATTAAATTTATATACTTGCTTAATACCTCTTAACAAGATATTCATAAACCTTTCTTTTGTGCTCAATGTATCAACATATAATTATGGAGCTTTTCTTGGAAGAAAACAAAATTTTTGTTCTAATGTTTAAGGGTAACTTCCTTGGGTTGGGATTATTATTTTTGTCTTTTTTTTGTCTTTTTTTAAAATATATATACATATAATTTAAAAATATCATGCATCATTAACCCATGTAACGAGCTTTCAGCTAATGACTCCCAGATCAGTTAGTCTTAGGGCATTAGGTGCTGAGACACCCCTACGAGCTTAGTAACTCGGGTCGTAGATACTGATATGTAGATAGTGCAATGTTTGATTCCCTTAAGGTAGAAAGATAGAGTATATAAGATATCACCTGAAATAACAAATACTGACAAACCTAAAACACACTAAAACAAAAATAAAAAATAACAAAACATAATAATAAAACTAAAAGACACAAAAATTCACAAATGAAGGCTCATATCCAATCTAAGCTTTTTACGACTTTCCTTAGTTGACTAATTTATGCGACTCATGAAGGGATCAATTACAGGAATGAAGGATTGTAGTTGGTTAATTAATTGTTTAGTAGTAGCAGTAGAGATTATGATTTGTCATGCAAAAGATGTTAGAAATTCTTGTTCCACAGCATGATCAAGAAAAGACAACAACTTATCTTAATAACCATTAACATTTAACAAGCTTATGGGTTTATGGTGAATGTGCAGTTGAGCCCAAGAGGAAATATGAAAGATCTCTTCTAATGTGCCTAGACCACCTGGTAAAGCAAAGAAGACATTAGCATAGTTAAACATTGCATTCATTCAAGTTGACATTGTGCAGACCTGAAGTTCCTCTCCAATTATTTTTCCAATGATGTCCCCTTGTGCTAAAGTTTCGGGGACGACCCTCAAAACTTGACTACCTCCTAAAAATACAGCTATTGACACACCTCCCATTAACCCAGGACTGCCTCCCCCATACACTAAATAAATCTTTCTCTTAGCTAGCATTTGACCAAAATGATTTGCTGATTCTAAAAACTCTTTTTCTTTCCTAGGACTAGATCCACCAAAAACACAAATACTTTTTATTTGATGACTTGAGGAACTTGCCATTTCTACACACTTCTATATTTAATGAATGTATGGATTGAGTGGAAATGAAGGGAAGGAAGAGAGGATTTTATAGATGAGAAATTAAAAGAGCAATCATACCACCTATGTGTAGGCTAGCTGGAGTCTCACACACACACACTCTCTCTCTCTCTTTATTTATTTATTTATTTTTGAAAAAACATGTGTATGTACAAGTAGTTGTGATTATGGCTCACATCTTCTCTTGGTTTTACGTCCAAAAATGACTTAAATGCCCTCTATGGGTCGGGGATAGGCTTCCCATACAGTTTTCTTAAAAACTGGCAAACAGGTTTTAGTCAAATTCCCAAGACTAAGTCGAGCATGTTTTTTATGAAAATGGGTTCATAAGTTATGAATTGCACGATGCTTATCTCGACTATGATGAGACTTAAGAGTCAATAGAAGATTATCTAAAGACTCTATATTTTGAAATAAATCCCACCTTTTGACAATTTTCACAGGTTTTGCAGAATGTATGTGATTCCTTGAAAATGGTGGGCCAATAAAATCTGCTTTGTACGATTTCTACAGTCCTCTTTTTTGACGAGAAATGATCTCCACGTGCCTTAGAGTGACAAAATTTAATGAAATTACTTATCTCATTGTCGGGAATGCATCTTTGAAATATTTGATCAGGACAATAATTGAATAAGTAAAGCTCATCCCAATAAAAATTTTGCACGTTGCTTAAAAATTTTCTTTTATCTTCGATAATCAAGTGAGCTGGCAAAAATCCTGAAGCAAGAAAATTGATATGTTTAGCAAACCAAGGTATTGAACTAAGAGAAAGTAGAGATTCATTAGGAAAGTAATCATTAATTGGTGTGATGTTGGGTGTCGAATCTATTGTCACTTTTGATAAATAACTCGCATCAACATTTTCGATGCCTTTTTCATCCTCAATTTCTTCCTGATTGGTCATGGCATCAGGAAATGGAAATGCTAGCACGAAATCAGTCTTTTCCTTGCAATATTCAGATTCAACCCCTTCCTTACCCTTAGAGATTGACTCATCATCTTTCTCACAAGATTCAGGAGTGAGTTTTTTAATAACCTTACAATTACGAAGAGTGATGACTGATTTGACTTAATCTATATGTTAACTTGCAGGACTACTTGCATTTGCACTGTATTGCCCCTTGGGATTTTGTTGTGGTTGAGATGGAAACTTACCTTTCTCTTGAAAACTGAGAGCTTATGTGAATTTTGCAAGAGTATCTCTAAAATCTATTATGCTTTGAGCAAGTTGAGTGTTGATTGTCTCTTACTTTTCAATGAATACTTACAAAGTTTCCTCAAAATTTATTCTAGGAGGTGGAGAATAAGGAAGTGCTTATCCATAAGAATTTTAAAAATTATGGTGTGTTTGAAATGATGGTTATGAAGTTTATGCATTGTTGTTATCACTCTTTCAACTAAAATTTGGGTGATTTCTCCAACCAGGGTTGTATGTTTGGGAGTATGGGTTGTGGTTGACCCTTTGGAAACTGTTTAAAGCATGGGCTTGTTCATGGAGACATTCCTTAAAAGAAGGCAAGATTGGACAGTTATTGGTTGAGTATTCATTTCTTTCACATATTTGACACATAATGTTTTCAACAGATTTTAATTGACCACTCTTTTTCAATTCTAGTGCCTCAACTTTTCTAGCTAAAAATGTAAACTTGGCTTGAAGGTCATGATCTTCCCTAAGGTTGTACATACCTCCACTAGATGTATGAGGTTGAGTTTTACTCAATGCCTCATAAGTACCCGCGGTGTCCCAATTTTGAGAATTTTCACCTAACAAGTATAAGTACTCCATTGCTTCATTAGGATCTTTATCTTTAAAAGTTCTATTGCACATTAATTCAACCATTTGCCTATCTCTAGGTGTTAACCCTTTATAGAAATGTGAAACCAATCTCCATGTTTCAAAACCATGATGAGGGCAAGTACTAAGCAAGTCTCGATACCTATCCCAATATTGGTAAAATGTTTCTCCTAGTTTTTTAGTGAAAGTGGTGATTTGTCTTTTGAAAGAGTTTGTTCTATGAGATGGGAAAAACTTCTTCAAAAACTGTTGTTGCATTTCATCCCAAGCACGAATGGATCTTGGTCCTAAATTTTGTAGCCATGTTTTAGCTTTATCTTTTAATGAAAAAAAAACAGCTTTAATTTGATGGTGTTCATGCTACAATTTAAATTATTATATGTGTTGCACACCTCCTCAAATTCCCTTAAATGCAAGTAAGGATTTTTCAATTCTAAGCCATGAAAAAAAGGTTAAAGTTGAATAATGCTTGGTTAAAAATTAAAATGAGATGCATCAGGAGAAAAAACTAGGCATGATGGTGCACTTGTTCTTATGGGATTCATGTGGTTTCTAAGTGTTCTAGCACGGTTATTCTCATTATTCTCATTATGAAGTGATTGATTATCTTTTTCGGCCATATTTTATGAAAATGATGAGGATACCCTATAAAGTCTACCACTTGATGTACGTGACCACACTCTCATGCAAATGTAGGAATAGTGATTAGTACTTAAAAGTGCATTTTTATCATGGTTTTATATCATCATTTTGCACTTGAAGTATCAATAACTCCTTAACTAAAATATGTTTTATAATAATGTATCTAATAATATAAGATACCTATAATTTGTGGTAAATGTCTATTTTTAATGCAGGCCTATCACATAAATGAAAGGATTGATTGATGACTTGAAGAACTTAAATTGCAAGGATAAAGAGATGGTCAAACTTAGAGAAGAGATGTCGGTGCAATCCAAACCGGAACACTGTTCGGTAATTGGGTCATATCTGGAGCTACAGATCTCAGATTGAGGTCCAATTTATATGGATGGAAAGGTAAGACATAGGCCTACAACTTTCATATGGAGCCCAAGATCTAAAAAGGCCATTATCAAGTTCAAATTTTAGCAACAACAAAGAAGCCCGAATCTGTCTTCCAGCCCGAGCACTGTTCGCTATTTTGGCCATATCTGGAGTTCTAGAAGTCCAAATGAGCTGAATTGTTTACACAAGAAAGTTGAGACAATTTCCTACAACTTTCATGTTTACAACTGGCTCCAATTTTGACGTTATCAATGACATTTTGGGCAGACAAGAGAAGATAAGGATTCTCACCAAGTCAAAAGTTGGCCACCCACTTATCAATTAGTCATCAAATCAATAGTTCCCAATTTTGGCCTATAAAAGGAGGCATTTGCCATGCATTTAGACATCTTGGTTTCCAGATCAAGATCATGCTCTTCCTTTCTCTCTTTGTATTTTTTGTAATATTTATGCTTTGCTCTCATTAATATCAAGTTTATGCCTTTCATTTCCTTTCCTTTACTTAGTTAGCTTTTATGTTCTTATTTTGTTTATCTATTTTTCTTTCTTTCATTATGTCTAGCTAAGTTAATTATGTCAAGGTGAAAAGGTTACACTAATGGTGTGAGAATAAGTATAATGTAAACTTAATATGGACTTTAATGTTTGATACTAACATGTTTTATATTTGTTATCTTGTTCACTCTTTAATACTTTGCTTGTTAAATGACTAATCTTGATTTATGTTATATAACACTTGGTACAACAAATGCTTGGCACTTTCATAGCCCATAATGTATGGTATAACCGACACCTGAGCTATGAAAGGAACTTGATTTGTTGTTAACATAAGTTATAATCATGAATGCTTGACGAGATTTACAAGTATTAGCATTAATTGAATAAGATGACTAATGTAATCATGTTAACAATATATAATCTGATTGGAACCTCCTTTGTGTGTGGTTTCCAATTCAATAATAAGAGTTTATACTATACTTGTTTGATATACCATTAGTGGAACCTCTAACCTTGACATTTGTTATTATTATTGTTTAATCCTTACTGTAATATTTCATCTCTAAGTTCTCATCATCATCATCATCTTCTTCTTCTTCTCTTTCTTTATTATTATTATTATTATTATTATTATTACTATTGTTATTGTTATTATTGTTGTTTTGTAATTTTTGTTTATAATTTGTACAATTAACCTCCCTATGGTTCGACCCCGGTCTTGCCGGGTTATTTATTACTTCGACACTCCTGCATTTGGGAGAAGACATCAATCTTTCAGTCGTGTCAAGTTTTTGGCGCCGTTGCCGGGGAGGTAAGTTCTTGTATAAATTATAGTATTTATTTTATTTTCTCTTTTCACTTTTCTTGTATATATCTTTGTTTCTTTTCTTTTGTTTCTTTTTATTTTGTTTTCTTCCTCCTTCTTTTGCTTTCTTCTTCTTTTATTTTATTTTGATTCCTACACGTGCATGAGAGTGTGGTCACGTACATCAAGTGGTAGACTTTGTAGGGTATCCTCATCATTTTCAGAAAATATGGCCGAAGAAGATAATCAATCACTTCATAATGAAAATAATAAGAATAACCGTGCTAGAACACTTAGAGACCACATGAATCCCACAAGAACAAGTGCACCATCATGCATAGTTTTTCCTCCCGATGCATCTCATTTTAATTTTAAACCAGGTATTATTCAACTTTTACCTTCTTTTCATGGTTTAGAATTGGAAAATCCATACTTGCATTTAAAGGAATTTGAGGAGGTCTGCAACACATATAATAACTTAAATTGTAGCATGAACACCATTAGATTAAAGCTTTTTCCTTTTTCATTAAAAGATAAAGCTATGGAGTGATGTGCAATGGAACTTTTGAAGATAAAGACCCTGATGAAGCAATGGAGTACTTAGACTTGTTAGCTGAAAATGCTCAAAATTGGGACACCGCGGGTACA
Source organism: Populus pruinosa (assembly GCA_026413675.1). Lineage (NCBI taxonomy): Eukaryota > Viridiplantae > Streptophyta > Magnoliopsida > Malpighiales > Salicaceae > Populus > Populus pruinosa. The sequence goes on from CM048594.1 coordinate 4,748,465, forward strand.
TATGAGGCACCGAGTAAAACTCAACCTCATACATCTAGTGGAGGTATGTACAACCTTAGGGAAGATCATGACCTTCAAGCCAAATTTGCATCTTTAGCTAGAAAAGTCGAGGCACTAGAATTAAAAAAGAGTGGTCAATTAAAATCTGTTGAAAACATTGTGTGTCAAATCTGTGAAACAAATGAACACTCAACCAACGATTGTCCAACCTTGCCTTCTTTTAAGGAATGTCTCCATGAACAAGCCCATGCTTTAAACAGTTTCCAAAGGCCCAACCACAACCCATACTCCCAAACATACAACCCTGGTTGGAGAAATCACCCAAATTTCAGTTGGAAGAGTGAGAACAACAATGCACAAACTTCACAACCACCATTTCAAGCACACCACAATTTCCAAAATTCTCATGGATATGCACCTCCTTATGCTCCACCTCCTAGAAGAAATCTTGAGGAAACATTGCATGCATTCATTGAAAAGCAAGAGACAATCAATACTCAACTTGCTCAAAACATGACAGATTTTAAAGATACTCTTGCTAAATTAACATCTGCTCTCAGTTTCCAAGAGAAAGGTAAGTTTCCATCTCAACCGCAACAAAATCCCAAGGGGCAATACAATGCAAATGCAAGTAGTTCCGGAAGCCAACACATGGATCAAGTCAAATCAGTCACTACTCTGCGCAGTGGTAAGGTTATTGAAAAACCCTCTCTTGAACCTTATGAGAAAGATGATGAGTCAATCTCTGAGGGTAAGGAAGGGGATGAATCTGAAAATTGCAAAGAAACGACTGATTCACCACCAGCACTTCCATTTCCTCAAGCCATGACCAAACAAAGGAAAGTCAGTCACAATTCTGAAATTTATGAAATTTTCAAATAGGTAAGGATCAATATACCTTTGCTGGATGCTATTAAACAGGTTCCTTCCTATGCTAAATTTTTGAAAGATCTATGCACTGTGAAGAGGAAACTGAATGTGAAAAAAAAAGCCTTTCTAGCTGAACAAGTAAGTGTCATTCTTCAAAACAATAATGCTTTGAAATATAAAGACCCTGGTTGTCCTACAATTTCTTGCTTTATTGGAGAACATAAAATTGAAAAAGCCTTACTTGATCTTGGTGCTAGTGTGAATTTACTTCCATATTCAGTTTATCAGAGTCTCAATCTAGGTGAGTTAAAACCAACTTCTATATCTCTTTTACTTGCCGATAGATCTGTAAAAGTGCCTAGAGGAATAATTGAAGATGTGTTAGTACAAGTCGATAAATTCATTTATCCTGTGGATTTTATTGTCTTGGACACAGAACCTGTTGAAGCATGTAATTCATTTCCTGTTATTTTAGGACGTCCGTTTCTTGCAACCTCTAACGCATTGATTAATTGTAGGAATGGACTAATGAAGCTATCATTTGGAAACATGACATTGGAGATGCATATTTTCAACATTTGCAAGCAACTTGGAGATGATAATGATTTACAAGAAGTAGATCATATTGATGAATTAGTTTATGATCAACTTGAATCTACTTTAAGTAAAAATGAATTGGATGAAACTGAAGATTTGCAAATGGTTTATTCTGAGGAAGAAATCACGGATGAAACAAGCACCGAAAATGTTGATGCGAATTTTTTGTCAACAGTGACAACAAATTCGATACGTGACATCACACCAATGGATGATTACTTTCCTAACGAATCCTTACTTTCTCTTAGTCCAATGCCTTGGTATAATAAAAATATCAATTTTCTTTCTTTAGGAGATTTGCCAGCTGATTGGAGTACCCAAGACAAAGAAAAGCTTTTGAACGAAGTGAAGAATTTTTATTGTGATGACCCTACCTTATTCAAATATTGTCCTGATCAAATATTTCAAAGATTCATTCCCGACAATGAGGTAAGTAGTGTTATTAAACTTTGTCATTCTGAAGCATGTGGGAGTTATTTTTCTTCAAAAAAGACAGTTGCAAAAATCTTTCAAAATGGATTTTATTGGCCCACCATGTTCAAGGACACGCATGCATTCTGCAAAACTTGTGAAAATTGTCAAAAGATTGATATTGGTCAAAAAGTTTTGTTTTATGATTCTCAACTCTATGCAGTCCCTAGAGAGCTAAGACCAAGATGGACCAATCCTTATGGGGCCTGTGATATTGAGAATTCAATGAATGACAATGATTTTAAGGACAATGGACATCGTTTGAAAGCTCACTTTGATAATTTTCCTAATGAAAATGAATCAACTGGTTTGAATGATCTTGTAGATAAAGGTTGATTATTTTGTTTTTCTCACATTTTCTTTTTTTTTGTTTCTTTTTGAGTGATTTTTGCAAGTTTCTTTCACCCCGGTCAAATGGCGGACAACGGTACTCCGTGACTTAAGTCGGTTCTTTCAGTTTTCCACAATTACTGATATTTATATATATATTTGTGTCATTCTTTGAATCTCTCTTCCAATTCTCATTTGAAAATGGACACTAATCTTGAAAAATTGAAAAAGTATTTTCCCGCTCTGCCTCAAAATGCGATTACACAAATTTACCGTGCTAGATGTGCAAGATTGAGATTGTTAATGAATCATGGAATTCCTGAGGATATTCGTTGGATGATTGAAGCAAAGGTCCGATTATCAGGTGAGTCCTCTAATTTCTTTATTTCACACATGCCTGGAACAGGTAAAAGCACTTTTGCAAAGAAGCGTCGTGCAAAACGACTAGAAGTCTGTCATCGATGTGCTAGATGGACTTGTAATACACAATGTCGTTCTTTAGGAATGGTATCTATAAACCGTGAAGATAAAATACAATTCATTAAGGATGGCCTAAGTAAGGAGTCTTTAGATAATCTTCTATTGACTCTTGAGACGCATCCCAGTGGAGATGTGCATCGTGTAATTCATGATTTATGACCACTATTTCATAAAGAACATGATCGACTTAGTCTTGGGAATCTAACTAAAAAAGACCCTGTTTGCTAGTTTTTAAGAAAACTGGATGGGAAGCCTATCCCCGACCCATAGAGGGCGTTTAAGCCGTTCTTGGACGTAAAACCAAGGGAAGATGTGAGCCACAATCACAACTACCTGTACATACACATGCTTTTTCAAAAAGTAAATAAATAAATAAATAAAAAAAGAAAGAGAGAGTGTGAGACTCCAGCTGGCCTACATATAGGTGTTATGATTGCCTTTCTAATTTCTCATCTATAAAATCCTCTTTTCCTTCCTTTCATTTCTACTCAACCCATACATTCAACAAATACAGAAGTGTGTAGAAATGGCAAGTTCCTCAAGTCATCAAATAAAAAATATTTGTGTTTTCGGTGGATCTAGTCCTGGGAAAGAAAAGGAGTTTTTAGAATCAGCAAATCATCTTGGTCAGGTGCTAGCTGAGAGAAAGATTCATTTAGTATATGGGGGAGGCAGTCTTGGGTTAATGGGAGGTGTGTCAATAGCTGCATTTTTAGGAGGTAGTCAAGTTTTGGGGGTCGTCCCTGAAGCTTTGGCACAAGGGGACATCATTGGAAAAACAATTGGAGAGGAACTTCAGGTCTCCACAATGTCAGCTCGAATGAATGCAATGTTTAATCATGCTGATGCCTTCATTGCTTTACCAGGTGGTCTAGGCACATTGGAAGAGATCTTTCATATTTCCTCTTGGGCTCAATTGCACATTCACCATAAACCCATAGGTTTGTTAAATGTTAATGGTTATTATGATAAGTTGTTGTCTTTTCTTGATCATGCTGTGGAACAAGAATTTCTAACATCTTCTGCACGACAAATCATAATCTCTGCTACTACTGCTGAACAATTGATTGACCAACTACAATCTTTCATTCCTGTGATTGATCCTTCCATGAGTCGTATAAATTGGTCATCTACGGGAAGCCGTAAAAAGCTTAGATTGGATTTGAGCCTTCATTTGTGAATTTTTGTCTCTTTTGGTTTTATTATTGTGTTTTGTTATTTCTTATTTTTGTTTCAGTGTGTTTCAGGTTTTGTCAGTGTTCGTTATTTCAGGTGATATCTTCTATACTCTATCTTTCTACCTTAGAACATTGAGGACAATGTCTCGTTTTGGTTAGGGGGAGAGGGTAGTAGTTGATAAAAAAAAAATTATTTTTCATTTCATAAAGCATGTACATAATTGTTGTTACTAGGATGGCAGAGTAAAGGAGTTCTTTTGTTAAAGTGACTCTTGAGACGCATCTTAGTAACCATTCTTAACAAGGTCTATTATAATACTTCCTGAAATATTCAGGTTTACAAACTCTCATATTGTTACCACTTAATTCTGCTCATATACTTATTTAACATGTATTTTTAAACCTTAATTTACACACACACACTTTAACATATGATTGTGGGTTGCATATTGGATTATTACATTATTTATGTTCTTTTGTTAAAGGTAACAACTAAGGGAAAGGGATTGTATATAATTAAAAAAAAGAAGAAAAACATTAAAAAAAAAAGAGAAAAAAAATGATGATAATAAAAATGTAGATAAGTTTGGTTTCGTAGCCTCCCTAACCTAAGCAATTAAGCCCGAAGGGGTGTTTTAACACCTAATACCCTAAAGTCAACTGACTTGGGAGCTATTGGCCCAACGCTTGTTAAATGGGTTGAGGAGAAAAGCTTAAGGAAATCAAACATTGCACTATCTACATATCAGTATCTGCGACCCGAGTTACTAAGCTCGTAGGGGTGTCTTAACACCTAATGCCCTAAGACTAACTGGTCTGGGAGTCATTAGCTGAAAGCTCGTTACATGGGTTAAAGATGCATGATGTTTTTAAATTATAAGTATATAGATTTAAAAAAAACAAAAAAAAAAGACAAATAGTAATCCCAACCCAAGGAAGTTAACCTTAAACATTAGAACAAAAATTTTGTTTTCTTCCAAGAAAAGCCCCATAATTATGTGTTGATACATTGAGCACAAAAAAAAGGTTTATTAATATCTTGTTAAGAGGTATTGAGCAGATATATAAATTTAATGAAAGTTTGTTTATCTGGATAAATTAATGGAAGTTAAAAGATGAATACCTTGCTTTGTGAAATTTGCAAATTGTTGTAACGCTTTGATTACTAGGGACTAGTAATAAGCTGGTTGAGGGGTGTGATTAGTACTTAAAAGTGCATTTTTATCATGGTTTTATATCATCATTTTGCACTTGAAGTATCAATAACTCCTTAACTAAAATATGTTTTATAATAATGTATCTAATAATATAAGATACCTATAATTTATGGTAAATGTCTATTTTTAATACAGGCCTATCACATAAATGAAAGGATTGATTGATGACTTGAAGAACTTAAATTGCAAGGATAAAGAGATGGTCAAACTTAGAGAAGAGATGTCGGTGCAATCTAAACCGGAACACTGTTCGGTAATTAGGTCATATCTGGAGCTACAGATCTCGGATTGAGGTCCAATTTATATGGATGGAAAGGTAAGACATAGGCCTACAACTTTCATATGGAGCCCAAGATCTAAAAAGGCCATTATCAAGTCCAAATTGTAGCAACAACAAAGAAGCCCGAATCTGTCTTCCAGCCCGAGCACAAGAAAGCTGAGACAATTGCCTACAACTTTCATTTGACGTTATCAATGACGTTTTGGGCAGACAAGAGAAGATAAGGATTGTCACCAAGTCAAAAGTTGGCCACCCACTTATCAATTAGTCATCAAATCAATAGTTCACAATTTTGGCCTATAAAAGGAGGCATTTGCCATGCATTTAGGCATCTTGGTTTCCAGATCAAGATCATGCTCTTCCTTTCTCTCTCTGTATTTTTTGTAATATTTATGCTTTGCTCTCATTAATATCAAGTTTATGCCTTTCATTTCCTTTCCTTTACTTAGTTAGCTTTTATGTTCTTATTTTGTTTATCTATTTTTCTTTCTTTCATTATGTATAGCTAAGTTAATTATGTCAAGGTGAAATGGTTACACTAATGGTGTGAGAATAAGTATAATGTAAACTTAATATGGACTTTAATGTTTGATACTAACATGTTTTATATTTGTTATCTTGTTCACTCTTTAATACTTTGCTTGTTAAATGACTAATCTTGATTTATGTTGTATAACACTTGGTACAACAAATGCTTGGGACTTTCATAGCCCATAATGTATGGTATAACCGACACCTGAGCTATGAAAGGAACTTGATTTGTTGTTAACATAAGTTATAATCATGAATGCTTGACGAGATTTACAAGTATTAGCATTAATTGAATAAGATGACTAATGTAATCATGTTAACAATATATAATCTGATTGGAACCTCCTTTGTGTGTGGTTTCCAATTCAATAATAAGAGTTTATACTATACTTGTTTGATATACCATTAGTGGAACCTCTAACCTTGACATTTGTTATTATTATTGTTTAATCCTTACTGTAATATTTCATCTCTAAGTTCTCATCATCATCATCTTCTTCTTCTTCTCTTTCTTTATTATTATTATTATTATTATTATTATTATTATTATTATTATTATTATTACTATTGTTGTTGTTATTATTGTTGTTTTGTAATTGTTGTTTATAATTTGTACAATTAACCTCCCTATGGTTCGATCCCGGTCTTGCCGGGTTATTTATTACTTCGACACTCCTGCACTTGGGAGAAGACATCAATCTTTCAGTCGTGTCAAATAGAATAAAAGAAAAAAAAACAAAAGAAGAAGAAAGAAGGGACAATAAACAAAACAAAATAAATATTATAATTTATACAAAACTTACCTCACCGGCAACGGCGCCAAAAAATTAACACGACTAAAAGATTAATGTCTTCTCCCAAGTGCAGGAGTGTCGAAGTAATAAATAACCCAACAAGACCAGGGTCGAACCACAGGGAGGTTAATTGTACAAATTATAAACAACAATAATAACAATAGCAATAACAATAACAACAACAACTATAATAATAATAATAATAATAATAATAATAATAATAATAATAGTAGTAGTAGTAGTAGTAGTAGTAAAGAAAGAGAAGAAGGAAAAGATGATGAGAACTTAGAGATGAAATATTAATGTAAGGATTAAACAATGACAATAACAAATGTTAAGGTTGGAGTATTCACTAATGGTATGTCAAACAAGTATAGTATAAACTCTTATTATTCAATTGGAAACCACACAAAAAGGAGGTTCCAATCAAATTATAGATTATTAACATGATTACACTAGTCATCTTATTCAATTAATGCTGATACTTGTAAATTTCATCAAGCATTCATGATTATAACTTATGTTAACAACAAATCAAGTTCCTTTCATAGCTCAAGTGTTGGTTATACCATACAGTATGAACTATAAAAGTGTCAAGCATTTGTTCTACCAAGTGTTATACAACATAAATCAAAATTAGTCATTTAACAAGCAAAGTATTAAAGAGTGAACAAGATAACAAATATAAAACATGTTAGTATCAAACATTAAAGTCCATATTAAGTTTATACTATACTTATTCTTACACCATTAATGTAACATTTTCATCTTGACATAATAAACTTAGCTAGACATAATGAAAGAAAGAAAAATAGATAAACAAAATAAGAACATAAATAAGATAAGAGTTAACAAAGCAAAGCAAAGGAATTGAAAGGCATAAACTTGATATTAAGGAAAGTAAGGCATAAACATTACAAAAAATACAAAGAAAGAAAGCAAGAGCATGATCTTGATCTGGAGACCTAGATGCCTAAATGCATGGCAAATGCATTCTTTTATAGGCCAAAATTGAGAACTATTGATTTGATGACTAATTGATGAGTGGGTGACCAACTCTTGACTTGGTGACAATCTTTATCTTCTCTTATCTACCCAAAACGTCATTGATAACGTCAAAATTGGAACCAATTGAAAACATGAAATTTGTAGGCAATTGTCTCAGCTATCTTTTGTAAACACTTGAGCTCATTTCAACTTCTAGAACTCCAGATATGGCCAAAATACAGAATAGTGCTCGGGCTGGAGGATAGATTTAGGCTTCTTTGTTGTTGCTACAATTTGGACTTGAAAATGGCCTTTTTAGATCTTGGGTTCCATATGAAAGTTGTAGGCCTATGTCTTACCTTTCCATCCATATAACGTGGACCTAAATATGAGATCTATAGCTCTAGATATGACCCAATTGCTGAACAGTGTTTCGGTTTGGATTGCACCGACATCTCTTTCTAAGTTTGGTCATATCTTTGCCCTTGCAATTTAAGTTCTTAAAGTAATCAATCAATCCTTTTATTTATGTGATAAGTCTGTATTTAAAATGAACATTTACCATAAATCAAAGGTATTAAGTATTATTAGATATATTATTATAAAACATGCTTTAGTTTAGGAGTTATTGATACTTCAAGTGCAAAGTGATGATATAAAACTATGATAAAAATGCACTTTTAAGTACTAATCAATAATCATGAATGTCTGACAAGATTTACAAGTATTAGCATTAATCGAATAAGATAACTAATGTAATCATTTTAACAATTTATAATCTCATTGGAACATCTTTTCTGTGTGGTTTCCAGTTGAATAATAAGAGTTTATACTATACTTGTTTGACATAACATTAATGGAACCTCTAATCTTGACATTTGTTATTATTATTGTTTAACCCTTACATTAATATTCCATCTCAAAAGTTCTCATTTTTTCTTCTTCTTCTCCTTCTTTTTCTTTACTACTACTACTACTACTACTACTATTGTTGTTGTTGTTGTTGTTGTTGTTATTGTTGTTATTGTTATTATTGTTGTATTATTATCATCTATAATTTATACATTTAACCTCCTTATGGTTCGACTCTGGTCTTGCAGGGTTATTTATTACTTCGACACTCCTGCACTTGGAAGAAGACATCAATCTTTTAGTTGTGTCAAGTTTTTGGCACCGTTGCTGGCGAGGTAAGTTCTTGTACAAATTATATTATTTATTTTATTTTCTCTTTTAACTTTTCTTGTATATAACTCTGTGTCTTTTCTCTTGGTTCTTCTTCTTTCCTTTTATTTTATTCCTACACATGCATGAAAGTGTGGTCACGTACATTAAGTGGTAGACTTTGTAGGGTATCCTCATCATTTTCAGAAAATATAGCCGAAGAAGATAATCAATCACTTCATAATAAAAATAATAAGAACAACCATGTTAGAACACTTAGAGACCACATGAATTCTACAAGAACAAGTGCACCATCATGCATACTCTTTCCTCCTGACACATCTTATTTTAATTTTAAGCCAAATATTATTCAACTTTTACCTTCTTTTGGCTTAGATTTAGAAAATCTATGCTTACATTTAAGGGAATTTGAAGAGGTCTATAACAGCTATAATGACTCAAATTGTAGCATGAACACCATCAGATTAAAGCTTTTTCCTTTTTCATTAAAAGATAAAGCTAAAACATGACTAGAAAATTTAAGACTAGGATCCATTCGTGCTTGGGATGAAATGCAATAACAGTTTTTAAAGATGTTTTTCCCATTTCACAGAACAAACTCTTTCAAAAGACAAATCACCACTTTCACTCAAAAACTAGGAGAAATATTTTACCAATGTTGGGATGGGTATCGAGACTTGCTTACTACTTGCTCTCATCATGGTTTTGAAACATGGAGATTGGTTTCACATTTTTATAAAGGGTGAACACCTAGAGATAGGCAAATGGTTGAGGTAATATACAATGAAACTTTTAAAGATAAAGACTCTAATGAAGCAATGGAGTACTTAGACTTGTTAGTTGAAAATACTCAAAATTAGGACACCGCGGGTACTTATAAGGCACCAAGTAAAGCTCAACCTCATACATCTAGTAGAGGTATGTACAACCTTATGGAAGATCATGACCTTCAAGCCAAGTTTGCATCTTTAGCTAGAAAAGTCGAGGAACTAGAATTGAAATGGAGTGATCAATTAAAATCTGTTGAAAACATTGTATGTCAAATATATGAAATAAATAAACACTCAACCAATAATTATCTAACCTTGCCTTTTATTAAGGAATGTCTCCATGAACAAGCTCATACTTTAAACAGTTTTTAAAAGGGCAACTAGAAAACATACTCGCAAATATACAATCCTGGTTGGAGAAATCACCCAAATTTCAGTTGGAAGAGTGATAATAACAATGTACAAACTTCACAACCACCATTTTAAGTATAGTATAATTTTCAAAATTCTCATGGATATGCACCTTTTTATGCTCTACCTTCTAGAAAAACTCTTGAGGCAACATTGCATGCATTCATTGAAAAGCAAAAGACAATCAATACTCAACTTGCTTAAAACATTATAGATTTTAAAGATACTCTTACAAAATTAACATTTAGGCTCATTTTCCAAGAGAAAGGTAAGTTTCCATCTCAACCATAATAAAATCCCAAGAGTCAATACAATACAAATGCAAGTAGTTCTGAAAGCCAATACATGGATCAACTTGAATTAGTCACTACTCTTCGCAGTGGTAAAGTTATTGAAAAACTCACTCATAAACCTTGTGAGAAAGATGATAAGTCAATCTTTAAGGGTAAGGAAGGGGTTAAATTTGAAAATTACAAAGAAACGTATGGTTCCCCCCGCCAGCACTTCTATTTCCTCATGTCATGGCCAAACAAAGAAAAGTCAATCACAACTCTGAAATACCTTTGTTGGATGCTATTAAATAGGTTCCTTCTTATATTAAATTTTTGAAAGATCTCTACACTATAAAGAAAAAGCTGAATGTGAAAAAAAAAAAGCCTTTTTAGCTAAATAAATAAGTGTTATTCTTCAAAACAATAATTCTATGAAATATAAAGACCCATGTTGTCCTATAATTTCTTACTTTATTGGAGAACATAAAATTAAAAGAGTCTTACTTGATCTTGGAGCAAGTGTGAATTTACTTTCATATTCAGTTTTCTAAAGTCTCAATATAGGTGAGTTAAAACCAACTTCTGTAACTCTTTTACTTACCGATAGATCTATAAAAGTACCTAGAGGAATAATTAAAGATATGTTAGTACAAGTCGATAAATTTATTTATCCTATGGATTTTGTTGTCTTGGACACACAACCTATTGAAGCATTTAATTCATTTTCTATATTTTAGGATGTCTATTTCTTGCAACTTCTAATGCATTGATTAATTGTAGGAATGAACAGATAAAGCTATCTTTTGGAAACATGACATTGAAGATGAATATTTTCAACATTTACAAATAACCTGAAGATGATAATAATTCACAGGAAGTAAATGTTATTGATAAATTAGTTTAGGATCAATTTAAATTTACCGTGAGTAAAACAGAGTTTGATGAATATGACGATATGCAAATGAATTATTCTCAGGAAGAAATCACAGATGAAAAAAGCACCAAAACTATTGATGTGAATCTTTTATCAAGAGTGACAACAAATTCGACATCTGACATCACACCAATCGATGATTACATTCCTGACAAATCTTTACTTTCTATTAGTCCAATGCCTTGGTATGATAAAAATATCAATTTTCTTGCTTTAGAAGATTTGCCAGCTGATTGGAGTACCCAAGACAAAGAAAAGTTTTTGAACAAAGTGAAGAACTTTTATTGGGATGACCCTAACTTATTCAAATATTGTCCTGATCAAATACTTCAAAGATGCATTCATGACAATGAGGTAAGTAGTGTCATTCAACTTCGTCATTTTGAAGCATGTGAGAGTTATTTCTCATAAAAAAAGACAACTCTAAAAATCTTTTAAAATGAATTTTATTGGCCCACGATGTTCAAGGACACGCATGCATTTTGCAAAACTTATCAAAAAGTTGATGCTAGTCAAAAAGTTCTGTTTTATAATTCTCAACTCCATTTATTCCCTAGAGAGCTAAGATCAAGATGGGGTAGTCCATTTATTAAGAAACATGTGTATCTTTATAGGGCTTTTGATATTGAGAATCCAAACAATGACAATGTTTTTAAGGTAAATGGGCATCGTTTGAAAGCTTATTTTGATAATTTTCCTAGTGAAAATGAATCAACTAATTTGAATGATCTTGTAGATAAAGGTTGATTATTGTTGTTCTCACATTATTTTTGTGTTTTTTTATCACTCTTGGTTTGCTAGTTTCTCTCATCCCCGTCAAATAGCAGACAACGGTACTCCGTGACTTAAGTCAGTTCCTTTAGTTTCCTATAATAACTGATATATGTGTATATATTTATGCAATTCTTTAAATCTCTCTTCCAATTCTCATTTGATAATGGACACTAATCTTGAAAAATTGAAAAAATATTTTCCTGCTCTGCCTCAGAATGCGATTGTAAAACTTTATCGTGCTAGATGTGCAAGATTGAGGTTGTTAATGAATCATGAAATTCCAGAAGATATTTACTGGTTGATTAAAGCAAAGGTCTGATTATCAAGTAACTTCTCTAATTTCTTCATTTCACACATGTCTAGAATAGGTGAAAGCACTTTACAAAGAAACGTCATGCAAAACGACTGAAAGTCTGTCATCGATGTGCCAAATGGACTTATAATGCACAATGTCATTATTTAGAAATAGTATCTATAAACCCTGAAGATAAATACAATTCATTAAGGATAGCCTGAGTAAGGAGTCTTTAGATAATCTTTTATTAACTCTTGAGACACATCCTAATGAAGATGTGCATCATGCAATTCATGATTTATGACTCCATTTTCATAAAGAAGATGATCGACTTAGTCTTGGGAATCTAACTAAAAAAAACCTTGTTTGCCAGTTTTTAAGAAAACTAGATGGGAAGTCTATCCCCGACCCATAAAGGGCATTTAAGCCATTCTTGGACGTAAAACCAAGGGAAGATGTGAGCCACAATCACAACTACCTTTACATACACATGTTTTTTCAAAAATAAATAAATAAATAAATAAAAAGAGAGAGTGTGTGAGACTCCAACTGGCCTACATATAGGTAGTATGATTGTCTTTTTAATTTCTCATCTATAAAATCTTCTCTTCCTTCATTTCATTTCTACTCAACCCATACATTCAAATATAGAAGTGTGTAGAAATGGCAAGTTCCTCAAGTCATCACATAAGAAATATTTGGGTTTTTGATAGATCTAGTCTTGGAAAAGAAAAGAATCAGCAAATCATCTTGGTCAGGTGCTAGTTGAGAGAAAGATTCATTTAGTGTATGGGGGAGGCAGTCTTGGGTTAATGGGAGGTGTGTCAATAGCTATATTTTTAGGAGGTAGTCAAGTTTTTGGGGTTGTTCCCAAAGTTTATCCTTTTACTTTAGGACATTGATGACAATGTCTCGTTTTGGTTGGGGGGGGAGAGTAGTAGTTGAAAAAAAAATTAACTAACTGTGTTTCTCACTTCATAAAGTATATGCAAAATTGTTGTTATTAGGATGGCAAAGTAAAGGAGCTCTTTTGTTAAAATGACTCTTGATACGCATCTTAATAATCATTCGTAACAAGGTCTATTATAATACTTATTGAAATATTCAGGTTTACAAACTTTCATATTATTATCACTTAATTATGCTCATATACTCGTTTAACATGTATTTTTAAACCTTCATTTTCACACACACACTTTAACATATGATTATGGGTTGCACATTATATTATTACATCATTTATATTCTTTTGTTAAAGGTAACAACTAAGGAAAAATGATAGCATATGCCCTTAAAAAAAACAAACAAAAAAGAAACTAACCTTAAACATTAGAACAAGAATTTTTTTTTCTTCTAGGTAAAGCCTCATAACTATGTGTTGATATATTGAGCACAAAATAAAAGTTTATTAATATCTTGTTTAGGAGGTATTGAGTAGATATATAAATTTAATGAGAGTTTATTTATCTGGATAGATTAATGGAAGTTGAATAATGAATACCTTGCTTTGTGAAATTTACAAATTATTTTTCTATTTTAACATTTTGATTACTAGCGACTAGTAATAAGCTAGTTAGAGGGTATGATTAGTACTTAAAAGTGCATTTTTATCATGGTTTTATATCATCATTTTGCACTTGAAGTATCAATAACTTCTTAACTAAAGCATGTTTTATAATAATATATCTAATAATATAAGATACATTTAATTTGTGGTAAATGTTCATTTTAAATGCAGGTCTATCATATTAATGAAAGGATTGATTGATAACTTTAAGAACGTAAATTGTAAGGGCAAAGAGATGACCAAAATTAGAAAAGAGATGTCGGTGCAATCCAAACTGGAATACTGTTTGGTAATTGGGTCATATCTAGAGCTATAGATCTCAGATTTAGATCTACTTTATATGGATGGAAAGGTACGGCATAGGCCTACAACTTTCATATAGATCCTAAGATCTAAAAAGGCCATTTTCAACTCCAAATTTTAGCAACAACAAAGAAGCCCGAATCTGTCCTCTAACCCGAGCACTGTTTAGTATTTTAGTCATATCTGGAGTTATAGAAGTCCAAATAAGCTGAATTGTTTACACAAGAAAGCAGAGACAATTGCCTACAACTTTCATGTTTTCGAGTGGCTCTAATTTTGACGTTATCAATGATGTTTTGGGCAGACAAGAGAAGATAAGGATTGTCACCAAGTCAAGAGTTGGCCACCCACTCATCAATTAGTCATCAAATCAATAGTTTCCAATTTTGGCCTATAAAAAGAGGCATTTGCCATGCATTTAGGCATCTTGGTCTCCAGATCAAGATCATGCTCTTGCTTTCTCTCTTTGTATTTTTTATAATGTTTATGCTTTGCTTTCATTAATATCAAGTTTATGTCGTTCAATTCATTTCCTTTAATTACTTAACTTTTATCTTATTTATGTTCATATTTTATTTTATTTTTTTTCTTTCATTATGTTTAGCTAAGTTTATTATGTCAAGGTGAAAAGGTTACACTAATGGTATAAGAATAAGTATAGTGTAAACCTAATATGGATTTTAATGTTTCATACTAACATGTTTTATACTTGTTATCTTGTTCACTCTTTAATACTTTGCTTGTGAAATGACTAATCTTGATTTATGTTGTATAACACTTGGTACAACAAATGCTTGACACTTTCATAGTTCATACTGTATGGTATAACCGACACCTGAGCTATGAAAGGAACTTGATTTGTTGTTAACATAAGTTATAATCATGAATGTTGATGACATTTACAAGTACGAGCATTAATTGAATAAGATGACTAATGTAATCATGTTAACAATCTATAATCTGATTGGAACCTCCTTTATGTGTGGTTTCCAATTGAATAATAAGAGTTTATACTATACTTGTTTGACATATCATTAGTGGAACCTCTAACCTTGACATTTGTTATTATCATTGTTTAATAGTTACATTAATATTCAATCTCAAAATTCTTATGTTTTTCTTCTTCTCCTCCTTCTTTTTCTTTATTATTGTTGTTGTTGTTGTTGTTACAATTATTGTTGTTTTTGTTATTGTATTATTATTATTTATAATTTGTATAATTAACCTCCCTATGGTTCGACTCCGGTCTTGCCGGGTTATTTATTACTTCGACACTCCTGCACTTAGGAGAAGATATCAATCTTTTAGTCATGTCAAATAGCATATCTAATAATATAAGATACCTTTAATTTATAGTAAATTTTCATTTTAAATGCAGCCCTATCACATAAATAAAAGGATTGATTGATGAATTTAAGAAATGAAATTGAAAGGACAAAGAGATGGTCAAACTTAAAAAAGAGATGTTGGTGTAGTCTAAACCGGAACACTATTTAGTAATTGGGTCATACAAGTCCAAATTATAGCAACAATAAAAAAGTCTGAATCTCTCCTCTAGCCCGAGCACTGTTCAGTATTTGGCCCATATCTTGAGTTCTAAAAGTCCAAACAACCTTAATATTTTACCCTAGAAAGCTGAGACAATTTTCTACAACTTTCATGTTTTTAAGTGGTTCTATTTTTTAAATTATCAATGATATTTTAGCCAGACAAGAGAAGATAAAAATTGTTACCAAGTCAAGAATTGATCACCCACTCATTAAGTAGTCATCAAATCAATAGTTTTCAATTTGGCTTAAAAAGGAGGCATTTTTAATACATTTAGGCATCTTGGTTTCCACATCAAGATCATGCTCTTACTTTCACTCTTTGTATTTTTGTAATGCTTAAGTTTTTCTTTCATTCATATTTGTTTCATGCATTTCATTTCCTTTCCTTTACTTAGTTAACCTGTATCTTATTTATGTTCTTATTTTATTTATTTATTTTTCTTTCTTTCATTATATTTAGTTAAGTTTATTATGTCAAGATGAAAAGGTTATACTAATGGTGTAAGAATAAGTATATTATAAACTCAACATGGACCTTAATATTTGATACTAACATGTTTTATATTTGTTATCTTGTTCATTTTAAATACTTTGCTTCTTAAATGACTAATCTACATTTGTGTTGTATAACACCTAGTACAACAAATATTTGGTACTCTCATAGCCTCAACACCTAAGCTATAAAAAAAACTTGATTTGTTGTTAACATAAGTTATAATCATGAATATCTAACAAATTTTACAAGTATTAGCATTAATCAAAGAAGATAACTAATGTAATCCTAATGTAATCATGTTAATAATTTATAATCTGATTGGAACCTTCTTTGTGTGTGGTTTCCAATTGAATAATAATAGTTTATACTATACTTATTTGACATACCTTTAGTGGATCCTCAAACCTTGACATGTGTTGTTATCATTGTTTAATCCTTACATTGATCTTCCATCTCAATGTTCTCATCAACTTTTTCTTTACTACTACTACTACTACTATTAGTATTATTATTATTATTACTACTATTATTACTAGTATTATTACTATTAATATTATTAGTAGTATTATTAGTATTATTACTATTGTTGTTGTTGTTGTTGTGTTATTGTTATCTATAATTTATACAATTAACCTCCCTATAGTTCGACCCCGGTCTTGCTAGATTATTTATTACTTCAACACTCTTGTACTTGAGAGAAGATTTTAATCTTTTGGTCGTGTCAAGTTTTTGACATCGTTGCCGGGGAGGTAAGTTCTTCTATAAATTATGCTATTTATTTTATTTTCTATTTTCACTTTTCTTGTATATAACGTTATTTCTTTTCTTTTATTTCTTCTTCTTTTGTTTTCTTCTTCCTTTTATTCTATTCCTACACGTGCATGAGAGTGTGGTCACATACATTAAGTGGTAGACTTTGTAGGGTATCCTCATCATTTTTAGAAAATATGGCCGAAGAAGATAATCAGTCTTTTCATAATGAGAATAACCGTGTTAGAACACTTAGAGACCACATAAATCCCACAAGAACAAGTGCACCATCATGCATAGTTTTTCCTCCTAATGCGTCTCATTTTAATTTTAATCCTTACATTGATCTTTCATCTCAAAGTTTTCATCAACTTCTTTTTCTTTATTAGTATTATTATTGTTACTACTACTGTTGTTACTGCTGTTATTGCTACTATTGTTGTTGTTGTTGTTATTGTATTATTGTTATCTATAATTTATACAATTAACCTCCTTGTGGTTTGATCCCGGTCTTGCCGGATTATTTATTACTTTGGCATTCCTGCACTTGGAAGAAGACATTAATCTTTTGGTTGTGTCATAGATCTATAAAAGTGCCTAGAGGAATAGTTGAAGATGTGTTAGTACAAATTGATAAATTCATTTATCTTGTGGATTTTATTGTCTTGGACACACAACCTGTTGAAGCATGTAATTCATTTCCTGTTCTTTCAGGATGTCCATTTCTTGCAACTTCTAATGCATTGATCAATTGTAGGAATGAATTGATAAAGCTATCATTTGAAAACATGACATTGGAGATGAATATTTTAAATATTTACAAGCAACCTGGAGATGATAATGATTTACAAGAAGTAAATCATATTGAAGAATTAGTTTATGATCAACTTGAATCTACTTTGAGTAAATTGAGTTGGATGAATTTGAAGATTTGCAAATAATTTATTCTCAAGAAGAAATAACGGATAAAAAAGGCATTGAAAATGTTGATGCGAATCTTTTGTCAAGAGTGATAATAGATTCGACATCCAACATTACACGAATCGATGATTACTTTCTTGATGAATCCTTACTTTCTCTTAGATCAATGTCTTGGTTTGCTAATTTTTTCAATTTTCTTTCTTTAGAAGATTTGCCGACTCATTGGAATACCAAAGATAAAAGTAAGCTTTTGAATAAAGTGAATTTTTATTGGGATGACTCTTACTTATTCAAATATTATCCTGATCAAATATTTCAAAGATGCATTCCTGACAATGAGGTAAGTAGTGTCATTAAGTTTTGTCATTTTGAGATATATGGGAGTCATTTCTCATTAAAAAAAAACGATTGTAAAAATCTTATAATGTGTATTTTATTGGCCTATCATGTTCAAAGACACGCATATATTCTACAAAACTTATGAAAATTTTCAAAAAGTTTTGCTTTATAATTTTCGACTCCATTTATTCCCTAAAGAGTTACGATTAATATAGAGCGATCTATTTATTGAGAAACATGTATATCCTTACAGGGCCTTTAATATTGAAAATCTAAAGAATAATAATATTTTTAAGGTAAATAGGCATCATTTGAAAGCTTACTTTGATAATTTTCCTAGTGAAAAAGAATCTATTAGTTTGAATGATCCTATAGATAAAGGTTAATTATTATTTTTTTCATATTATTTTTGTGTATTTTTTTGTGAAACTTGGTTTGCTAGTCTCTCTCACCCTAGTTAAATGGCGAATAATGATACTCCATGACTCTTAAGTCGGTTCTTTCAGTTTCTCATGATAACTAATATATGTGTATATATTTGTTCAATTCCTTGTTCCTTCTTTTTTCTCTACATCTCTTTTCCACTTCTTATCTCAAAAAATGGACACCACTCTTGAAAAATTAAAAAAGAATTTTCCTATTTTGCCTTAAAATGCGATTATAAAAATTTACCGAACTAGGTGTGCAAGATTAAGGTTGTTATTGAACCATGAAATTCCTGAAGAGACTCACTGGCTAAATGAAGCAATGGTTTTATTATCAGGTGAGTCTTCCAATTCTTTTATTTCATACATGTCTGTGACAGATAAAAAATATTTTGCAAAGAAGCGTTGTGCAAAATGACTGAAAGTCTGTCATCAATATGCCACATGGACTTGTAATGCATAATGTTATTTTTTAGGAATGGTATAATGTTATTTTTTAGGAATGGTATTTATAAACCTTAAAGATAAAATACAATTCATTAAGGATGACATGAGTAAGGAATCTTTAGATAATCTTTTATTAACTCTTGAGACGCATCCTAGTGGAGATGTCTATCGTGAAATTCATGATTTATGACATCATTTTCTTAAAGAACATGATCGACTTAGTCTTGAAAATCTGACTAAAAAAGACCTTATTTGTTAGTTTTAAGAAAACTAGATAGGAAGCTTATCCCCGACTCATAGAGAACGTTTAAACCGTTCTTGGATGTAAAATCAAGGGAAGATATGAGCCACAATCATAACTACGATTTAAGTCTTAGTTTGTAAAAACTTATATCTTTTGGTTTTATTAATAGCACAATATTTGTGTTTTGTTGTTTTTTATATTTGTTTAAGTGTGTTTGAGGTTTGTCAATAATCGTTGTTTCAAGTGATATTTTATATACTCTATCTTTTTACCTTAGAATATTGAAGACAATGTCTCATTTTGGCTGGGGGGAAGGGTAGTAGTTTATCTTACAAAAAAAAATTAACTAACTTTGTTTTCTATTTCATGAACCATTTACAAAATTGTTGTTACTAGGATGACAAAGTAATAGAGTTCTTTTATTAAAGTAACTCTTGAGATGCATCTTAGTAAACATTCTTAACAAGGTCTATCAGAATACTTCTTGAAATATTCAGGTTTACAAACTCTCATTGTTATCACTTAATTCTACTCATATACTCATTTGACAAATATTTTTAAATCTTTATTTTCACACACACACATACACTTTAACATATGATTATGGGTTGCACTTTGAATTATTATATTATTTATGTTCTTTTGTTAAAGATAACAACTAAGGGAAAGGGATAGTATATAAATTGCAAAAAACAAAAACAAAAAAAAATGATGATAATAAAAATATAGATAAGTTTGGTTTCGTAACCTCCCTAACCTAAGAAATTAAGCCTGAATGGGTGTTTTAACACCTTATACCCTAAAGTCAATTGACTTGGGAGCTATTGACCTAATGCTTGTTATATAGGTTGAGGAGAAAAGCTTAAGGGAATCAAATATTATACTATCTATGTATCAGTATCTGCAATCCGAGTTACAAAGCTCGTAGGGGTGTCTCAATATCTAATACCCTAAGACTAACCAGTCTAGAAGTCATTAGCTGAAAACTCATTACATGGGTTAAAGATGCATTTTGTTTTTAAGTTATATGTATATTAATAAAAAAAAATGAAGAAAAAGATAATAATCTCAACCCAAGGAAGTTAACCTTAAACATTAGAACAAAAATTTTGTTTTCTTCTAAGTAAAGCCTCATAACTATGTGTTGATATATTGAGCATGAAAAAAAGGTTTATTAGTATCTTGTTTAAGAGGTATTGAGCAAATATATAAATTTAATAAAAGTTTGTTTATCTGGATAGATTAATGGAATTTGAATAAAAAATACCTTGTTTTGTGGACATTGCAAATTATTTTTATATTTTAATGTTTTGATTACTAGAGACTAGTAATAAACTAGCTGGGGGGTGTGATTAGTACTTAAAAGTGTATTTTTATAAAGGTTTTATATCATCATTTTGCACTTGAAGTATCAATAACTCCTTAACTAAAGCATGTTTTATAATAACAAATCTGATATCATAAGATACCTTTAATTTATAGTAAATGTATTATAAGATACCTTTAATTTGTGGTAAATGTTCATCTTAAATACAGGCATATGACATAAATAAAAGGATTGATTGATGAGTTGAAGTACTAAAATTGAAAAGACAAAGAGAGGGTGAAGCTTAGAAAAGATATGTTAGTCCAAATTGAAATACTATTTAGTAATTGGATCATAACTAGCGTTATAGAACTTGGATTTAGGTTTGCTTTATATGGATAATAAGCTAAGACATAGGCCTAAAACTTTCATGTGAAAGGTAAGACTCAATTCTATTGTTTCAAAGTCCAAATCTTAGCAACAACGTAGAAGTCTGAATCTGTCCTGCAACCCAAATATTGTTCAATGTTTAGCCCATATCTCGAGTTCTAAAAGTCCAAATAACCTCAATTTTCTTTCCTGGAAAGCTGAGATAATTTCTTACAACTTTCATTGTAAGGTTGTTAAAATTTTGAAATTATCAATGATGTTTTGTTCAAACAAGAAGATAAGAATTGTTACCAAGTCAAGAGTTGGTCACCCACTCAACAATTAGTCAACAAATCAATAGTTTTTAATTTTGGCCTGTAAAAGGAGGCATTTGCCATGCATTTAGGCATTTTGGTTTTTAGATCAAGATTACGCTTCTCATTTTCTTTCTCATGCTTCTCATTTTCTTTCCTCTACTTAGTTAACTTTTATCTTATTTATGTTTTTATCTTGTTTATTTATGTTTCTCTCTTTTATTATGTTTAGTTAAGTTTATTATGTCAAGGTGAAAAGATTACCATAATAGTGTAAGAATAAGTATAGTGTAAACTCAATATGGACTTTAATATTTGATACTAACATATTTTGTATTTGTTATCTTGTTTACTTTTAATACTTTGCTTGTTAAATGGTTAGTCTAGATTTGTATTGTATAACACTTGGTACAACAAATACTTGGCACTTTCATAACCCAACCATATGGTATAACCAACACTTGTGCTATGAAAGGAATTTGAGTTGTTGTTAACATAAGTTATAATCATTAACACTAGACAATATTTACAAGTATTAGTATTAGTATTATTCGAATAAGATAACTAATGTAATTATGTTAACAACTTATATTCCAATTGAAACTTTTTTTGTATGTGGTTTCCAATTAACTAATAAAAAGAGTTTATACTATATTTGTTTGAAATACTATTAGTGAATCCTCTAACCTTAATTTGTTTTTATCATTGTTTGATCCTCAAATTGACCTTCCATCTTAAGGTTTTCACCAACTTCTTCTTTCTTTTTTTCTTTTTCTTTTTTTCTTATTATTGTTGTTTTTGTTGATGTGGTGGTTATATTATTTTTATATATAATTTATATAATTAACCTCCCTTTGGTTTGACCCCGGTCTTGTTAGATTATTTATTATTTCGACACTCTTGCACTTTGACATGACTAAAAGATTGATGTCTTCTCCCAAATACAGGAGTGTCAAAGTAGTAAATAACTCGGCAAGACTAGGGTCAAACCACAGGGAGGTTAATTGTACAAATTATAAACAACAACAATAGTAACAATAACAACAACAATAATAATAGCAATAATAATATTAATAATACTAGTAGTAGTAGTAGTAGTAGTAGTAGTAGTAGTAGTAGTAATAACAATAACAATAAAATAAATAAAAAAAAAAAGAAGAGTTGATGAGAACTTTGAGATGGAAAATTAACGTAAGGATTAAGTAATGATAACAAACAATGTCAAGGTTAGAGGATCCACTAATGGTATGTCAAAAAAGTATAGTATAAACTCTTATTATTCAATTAGAAACCACACACAAAGGAGGTTCCACTCAAATTATAGATTGTTAACATGATTACATTAGTCATCTTATTCAATTAGTGCTAATACTTGTAAATTTTGTCAAGCATTCATGATTATAACTTATATTAACAACAAATCAAGTTCCTTTCATAGCTCAGATGTCGATTATACCATACAGTATGGGCTATAAAAGTGTCAAGCATTTGTTGTGCCAAGTGTTATACAACATAAAATCAAGATTAGTCATTTAACAAGCAAAGTATTAAAGAGTGAACAAGATAATAAATATAAAACATGTTAGTATCAAACATTAAAGTTCATATTAAGTTTATACTATACTTATTCTTACACTATTAGTGTAACCTTTTCACCTTGGCACAATAAACTTAGCTAGACATAATGAAAGAAAGAAAAATAGATAAACAAAATAAGAACATAAATAAGATAGAAGTTAACAAAGTAAAGGAAATAAAATGAAAGGCATAAACTTGATATTAATGAAAAAAAGCATAAACATTATAAAAAATACAAAGAGAGAAAGCAAGAGCATGATCTAGATTTGGACACCAAGATGCCTAAATGCATGGCAAATGCCTCCTTTTATAGGCCAAAATTGAGAACTATTGATTTGATGACTAGTTGATGAGTGGGTGACCAACTCTTGACTTAGTGACAATCCTTATCTTCTTTTGTCTGCCCAAAATGTCATTGATAACATCAAAATTATAGCCACTTGAAACATGAAAGTTGTAGGAAATTATCTTAGCTTTCTTGTGTAAAACATTTAGCTCATTTGGACTTCTAGAACTCCAGATATGGGCCAAATACTAAACAATGCTCAGGCTGGAAGACAGATTCAGACTTCTTTGTTGTTGCTATAATTTGGACTTGAACATGACCTTTTTTTATTTGGGCTCCATATGAAAGTTGCAGGCCTATGTCTTACCTTTCCATTCATATAAAGTAGACCTAAATCCGAGATCTATAGCTCTAGATATGACCCAATTACCAAATAGTGTTCCAGTTTGGATTGTACCGACATCTCTTTTCTAAGTTTGGTCATCTCTTTATCCTTCCAATTTCAGTTCTTAAATTCATCAATCAATCCTTTCATTTATATGATAGGCCTGCATTTAAAATGAATATTTACCATAAATTAAAAGTATCTTATATTATTAGATATATTATTATAAAACATGCTTTAGTTAAGGAGTTATTGATACTTCAAGTGCAAAATGATGATATAAAACCTTGATAAAAATACACTTTTAAGTATCAATCACACTTGGAAGAAGACATAAATTTTTTGATCGTGTCACTTCAATACAGATTATTGTTGTGACAAGCTTAATTCTAAACTATGGGTCTCGAGACCTTTATATCCACAACGTTCATATCAATATTTTCCTAAATCATAGCTATCTTCATCTCTTTTAGGTAATTTTCCACACTCTCAGAAACTTGAGTAAGACTTTGTAACTCCTAATATAGGTCCTTTTAGTAATGGTAAGCCAATCTTCTTTTCATGATAACCTTCATTTCATCCCAAGTTTCAATAGACCTTTCTATTGTGATATTGTGGTCACATAAATTAATTACCCTAGCTTAAAACACAACAAACAGGATAATATAGAACAAGCAAGGGGTCGATCCCACGAGGAAAGTTCAAGTCAGATTTTTATGCTAGATGATATGCAACTTGGGAGGGTTTTGGATGTTATCTAAGCTAAAGCAAAAGAAATTAGAAAATTATCAAGTGAAATTAAATAAAATTAGAAAATTATTAAGAGAACAAACCTTGGTCGCAAGTATACACCACCCACAGAAATCAGAACTGATCATAAAAACAAAACATTAATTTATATTCTGAATATTTATCTCTTCTTAATATTGTTTAGTTAACAGATCCACCGTATAACTAACTCTAACCATCAAACAACCACAATGTTCGCACTAGTAATTTAATTCAATGGCAACTTTAAGAACTAAATAAGTTGATTAATCAAGAAAACATAACTATCCGCAGTCTATGTTTGATTTGATTGAATGTTTTCCCTCAAATTAATAATGTAGATTTGTCACAATTATTAAACTCAGTTACTTCACAAGTTCATATACCACAACTCCGGTTTTGATATCAAACTTAGCAATAGATTGTCTACAATAATAACTTAGAGTCTGCTCTAATAATTAAAATAAACAATGATAGGAAAAATAAGCATAGGAGAACAAACATATTCATCATATAAACTGAAAATAAAAGGTAAAATAAATCTCACAGTCCTTGCAACCAAGAAAAAATGTTTAGCCTTGCATGTTTATTGAACAACTGATAAAAAAAAAAAAGGAATAATGTATAATGTTGATTTTCTTAAAGGAGGGGGGGAGTGTTTTTCTCTTCTTGGATGGCTGCCCCCCTTCTCTTCTCTCATTCTTTTTATATTCTAACAAATCCTAGTCTCTATTTTACAAAATAGTCCTCCTTTAAGTAGACAGTTTACATTTAAGTATTTCAATAACTATTTTAAAAAAAAAAAACAGAGAAAAACCTTGCATGAAATCTTTAAGATTTGACTTAGAGGAGCTAAATTGCTAAAATAAAAAGTTTGATATCATTTTAGATGCTTCAGAATGTAATTTGGACTCGTTTCTTCATGAAACTTATTTGCTGGTAGAATTCAGTTCTCATTTTTAAAAAATCATATCTCCCTCATATGACATCATTTTTGGTTGAAAATTTAATTGTTTATACAGCTTTGAGTAAAGAATCCAAAAACATTTAGTTTAAATCAATTGGACTTTTGTAGCTCCAGATATTCAAGTCGGAATGATAGAAGGTCAACATTGACAAATTACAAGATTTAACTTTGAAAGCTGCGATTTTCATGCTCTTTCTTATTTTATTTTCTTACCTTAGATGTGTCATCTAATTTTTTCCTCCCATTCTAGGTAGGTTCCTAGATCATTTGTTCACTAGAATAAGGGAATCTTCATTTTAATACTCTCAAGGTTCTTATCTATACCATCATGACCTCTATTATCCCGTATAATTCCTTCATCATATGTCTATCACTATTGTGCTTAAATCTACCTATATCAACCATGGATATTTAATCACCTTCATCAATATCTTTATCCAGCCTTGGGTATGGAAGCACGTCTCGCTTACCTTCTAGCATTAGGAACCTTTTCAAAATATTCTTTTTAAAAGTTAGTAATTACAACGTCTTGTCTATCTTTTGATCTTTCATATCACCAAACACCATATTTATATGCTTAAATTATTGTTGCATTCCTTACAACACAAAGAAGACGTTCTCCTTTTCCTATATAGATGTTGACTTAGTTTTGGAAGACATATTCAAGATCCATAAAAGATGTTAGTAATAAACCTCATACACTCTATTACATAATTGCCCTTAAAGATATATCACTTTACTTGTGTTTTTTACTCTTGACTTAGGTTTTTTCGATGTTAATCTCTGACTTTATTGTATTTTTCCATTCTTATCTTTTTAGTTTTTTATTGAACTAAACGAATTCATTAAAAAATAAAACTTGATTGTAATGTTCAAACTATAGAATTCAAAGGAAAAAAAAGACAAACAAGAAATGATAAAGAAATTTAGGAAGGAAGAGCAAAAGAAATGGAATTAGGAAGCAAAAATGTCTAGCCTAAGTTAAATGAAATATGTAAAAAGAAAATTTAGCACCAAGAACTATTTTGAAAGTCAAATTAAACACTAAATATCAACAAGTAAACACTTTCTCAAATAATAATTCAACAAAACATATTTAAGATTGAACTTCTTAGCTTGCATTTATGGGTTTTTTTTTCACTGAAAAATGGAATTAACTAAAAGTTTTTTTTTTTAATCACTGCAAAACACAATTGTAAATGAGAAAACCTGAAAATTAAGAACATGAGCTAGAGTAATTTGCATTAACTGTTTTGATTAATGTGCACAAGGTGAATTTTAAATCTATATGGTGTGATTTGATTCAAAAAATAATTATCTATGATGTAATCTTGAAACAAAAAGAAATTTTTTTAATCACTGCAGAACACAATTGTAAACGAGAAAACCTGAAAATTAAGAACACTAGCTAGAGTAATTTGCATTAACTGTTTTGATTAATGTGCACAAGGTGAATTTTAAATCTATATGGTGTGATTTGATTCAAAAAATAATTATCTATGATGTAATCTTGAAACAAAAAGAAAAAGAAATCTGAACAATTAAAAAATAAAAATAAAACAAGAAATTAAATATAATAAATTTGATTTTAGAGTCAAGTTTTGATACTAACCTAATACAAACCGAGAAGGCTAAACCTTGAAACACACAATCAAGAATTGAAATACTCACCTAAAAAGTTAAAATCAGATTTGTAACTCCGACCCCATGATATATGGAACCAAAAGACAAAGGTATATATAGTTAGAATACTGCAAAGATAATGTCTTTG
This sequence comes from Populus pruinosa, assembly GCA_026413675.1. Taxonomy (NCBI): domain Eukaryota; kingdom Viridiplantae; phylum Streptophyta; class Magnoliopsida; order Malpighiales; family Salicaceae; genus Populus; species Populus pruinosa. The sequence goes on from CM048594.1 coordinate 4,775,624, forward strand.
ATAAACTCTGGAAGTTCAATAAAGAACCCAAAAAAAAAAAGTCTCCCACACTATATAGTTTTTAATGACTATAAAATTCCCCTTTCCAATGTGTTTTTCGGCTACTTATAAAATATACCTTGCAAAACAAACATTAATTAAATAATAGGTAAAATTAAATCCATATAATTATCTAACTTAAATCCAAAACTGAATAAGAATAAAGTAGAAAGATCATATTTTTAATTAATAAAACTTAATCTGTATATAATACATGTTAAACAACCTCAAAGCTTTAATGTCATCTATGGATCAATCCATCACAAGCCCATGCTTGTATTAAATGAAATTCAATCTACATAACTATCTAGCTTTATATTTGATATCATGTATAAATTATCAATGTCTACATCATGAATCAACCCATTACAACTTCATTTTTGTATTAAATGAGATCCAATTCACGTAAGGAAAAGTTTTATGAGGTTGTTCTAATTCCAATTCTTCGCCCAGCCATTCTTCAGACACCAATTCTCCGTCTCTAAAATGTTGCGTATTTGCCCATGCACATCATTACATGCATGCATGACTTCAAAATATTAATTTTTTCGGGGACAGGTTTCCCTTAGAGCTTGAGTGATCATTCGTTAATTTCTTCAATTCTGAAGGTAAGATCCACGCTTGGAATGTCTGTAGTGATGAAAGCAAGATCACAGTTACACTTGAAGATTGTAAGATACACGAAGGCATCATTTTAAACATTGAAACAACGGTGAAAAAAATCAAGAAGAACAGCTTGCAGAGGTTCGATGCAAACATTTAATTGCTTTTTCAAGTGAAAAAAAAGATACAATAACCTTCATGCTTGAGGCAAATACTAAATATCCTCGCAACAACATAGTATGAAGCGCGTAACTAGCAATTCGAGGCGGTAGTTTACCTGGTGATCCTAGGGACAAAAGAATCAGTAATCCAGAGCGGAAATAACTACAGGATATACGTTTCAAGAAGAATAAAGAATAAACAGAAAAATTGCATAGCAAGTTTCAACAGCTCCTTCCCACCAAGATCTACGTAATATTCACCTTGGACTTAGTGGCAAATTTACTTAACATCTTTTACGTTTTGCTGTAGAAGAACTACAATCACATTTTCTAATGACTGCAACCCATCACAATTTCGAACATAATTGCATCTTCTATTTTAGAAGATATCAGGAAAAGGAGGGGAAAGGAAAGGAATTTTGGGGTTAGGAGAGAAGAAAATCGATATCTAGCTAGCTCCCTGGAGAATGATAACAAGCTGCTTCCAAATGGATTCTGCAAGAGCCATTTCAGGAACATTCTATAACATAGTAGGTGCTGCAGATTGAGGACATTCTAAATGCAAAACACAATGTAGCCTCCGCCTAGCTCATTGGTGGGAAGGGAAAAGAAATCTTCCCCAACAGCAACCCCAGAACTTCACCAAGCAAATACATTTCTTCCTGGGATCATCTTTATGCATAGTACATGTACAAGCTGTTTGCGGCAGCACAGGCAATGGAATTTTCAGTAGGATGCCACGCTAAGTGCAACAACTTTGTGGAGAAATCAAAAGAATTTCCATTTGCATCAACTCCTGGGCCTTCTGCTCCTGCTATCGAGTGATCTCCACATTAATATAATAAAAACAAGTTGTTAAGATGACAAAAGAACATGGAAAGGGGTGCAAGGTAGGGAGGAAGGAAGAAGAGGCAAAGTGAAAGCACTGACCCCGTCTTACAACACGTGTTATGCTGCTTAGGGATCTTGAAGGCCTTGAAGGGGTCTGGACTTGTCTCCTAATATTATAATTCATGATTTATAAGATGTCCCATCTCAACTATCAAAATCATTAGTCTCAATCTCATTCATATATCAAACAGAAACTACCTCATTGGATTTTTGCTGGCTTCCAAAGTTGTTGCCTCAGTACTTTCTAGGTTACAACCAAATACCCGAAACAGATTGCTGGGGACATGAAAAAGAATACCAAACTAAGGCACATGGATTTGTGGTTTCAATAACAATAATACAATGACCATAAGTAAGGACAAACAAAACCACTGACCTGTAGGAGCCTGTCGCAACTCGCAATCCATCACCACTCAAACAACACTCGAATTTATCAAAGATTGAATCATTTTCATATAAATCACACAACTGGGTAAATTCAAAGAATATAGTTAGAATGGACACAGCCTAACAAAGAAAATTCCCTGGTCTGATTTTGTCTAAAGAAAGGAATCTCACCTTTGGTCTTAAATGTTCATGCACTTGGAAGGATGCAACTGGACCAGAATCCATATTGATATCCCACAACTATAATAAAGAAAATAGACAACTGAGAATCATGAAATTGAAATTGCTACTTAACTTCAAGTACATGCATGCATTAGGTGCCATGAAAACAAAATCATCTTAAATACTAGATTGTAGTTTTTTGAAACATCAGCACAAAGCAGAACCAGAAGTAATAGTTGCTTGAGAAATCTTTCCAAGAAAATAGAAAACAAAGGCAGATTGTTTTTGCCAGCGGACAGTTTTCTTGGAAGACTTCGTTTCTAAATTTACCAAGCTTAGAGAAATAAGTTCTCCATTTTACTACTAATTCCCATATTCAGCAAATATAGTTTACTGAACATTTTGCAATTATGAAAAAGAGATTCTTATTTCAACAGTCAAATGCATTTTTCAAACAGATGAATTTAAAAAAAAACACATAGCAAATTAGTCATGAAGTAAACAAAACCTATAACGTGCTCATGCACTCCATACATGCAAAATGAACAAATCAACTAGAATAAAAATTTGGATAAGCTACACATCACAAATAAAACTTAAAACAAATTTTACACGAACAGACAAATCTTCTAAGTCAATTATTTCATGTCTACTAGTGTAAAATTTGTAACGTTCATTCCTTGTATTTATTTTTGTTTTAAAAATATCTGAAAGTTACAGACTAACATGACACACATCATCAATCCAAACTCTTGCCATCATCCAGTAGTTTGCATTTCTATAAGTTCGTATAAGGTAAGCCCAACGTTGTTCTTTGCTCAAAACAGCTTCAAGGGAAACAAAGTACTAATGTTGACCAGCTAGCAAAAATGCTTAGGTTTTTGCTTAGATGCTTATTGTAATATAAAATTTCATGAAGCACTCAATTTCCCTGAGCCAGTTACTTATCGTGAAATTTCATACAGAACTCATTTTCCCTGAATCAGCTCATCTTGACACCATAGCATAAATTGACACATCTGATAAAGTAAAGAAAACAAAAAAAAAAAACATAAAATAAAAAAGCAGAATACCAACATTCTTTTTACCTTTATGGTTTTCAGATTAATAGCACGAGTCATCCTATTATGTACTTACTGTCCAATGTCTTGGAACCTTGTTATGGACATAACCTCCTGTTTCTTGCTTCCCACAACAGGTCATAGATAAAACAAATTCGCAGGAAAAGTCAAATTCTATCTCTAGACATTTTGCTTGATGAATATTGCATTTGTTGGAATCATACTGTTTGGAAATCCTATGATTGCAGAGATGGACATTTCTTCTGTGCTTATAAGCCACAACATAGCATGCTTAGGAGGCCAGTTTTAACCCTTGACTCCTATGAATATATCTATAGAAAAGACTTGCAGCAAATTCAGTGAAAAATTATGAACCAAAATCATTGCAATTAAATAAGTCCATACCTTAAGAGTCATGTAATCACGACTGAGTATATGTCTTCCATCCCTTGCAAATTTAATATCAGAGATTGAGGCAATTATTTCTGTAAAAAATGATCTCGAGCCTGGTGCCTCTGGTTCCTCAAACCTGTATGCAGAGGATTTTACTGGTGGGCTGTTTATAGTACTGGAAGTAAATGAGCGATATAAAATAACACTTACAATTTGGCATGAGAGTCGCACAAAGCTGATTGTCGCAAATCAATGAGTCGGATTGAGCCTTTTGAACTGCTGTATGCTAATGTATTGCAATGGCCAGGATGGAATTCTGCTGATGTTATAACCTCTGCAAGGATAAGTGTACAGGTTGAGACCTCAAAAGAATATAGGTAATACAGATGCTTAGCAGTTGAAATAATCAATTACTCAACCAAAGGGAGGAGGGCAGTCGATGGCAAACATTGTCCAGTATCTATTCAGAAATTCATATGGGAAGGCAAAGGACAGTATTGAAAAAACAGTTCATGTGCACCAGGAAAACCAACTGAATTCCAAAAGGTGAAATATACAAAGCCAGAATCCTCAAAATTTGATCAAAAGTAAATTAATGCTTAAATTACATCCTTAATACAATCAGCATCAGTGAACAAAGAGCTTACCAGTAAGATCCTCCATATTTGCAGGTTTGACATCAACAATATTGAAACTTTGATTGCTAATTTCCAAATTCCAAAGATTTATTCGTAGGTCATCGGCAGATATAAAAGTTTCACCATCACTGGAATATATGACACAGGATGGAAAGATTAGAGCAATTTCAATAAATCATAACAATATCAGAAAGCTTGAACAAACAGAGAGATGCTAGTCCAGTGACAATAATCTTTCATTATGCGTTCCATATAGAAGCAATGAGCAAAACTAGCATGTCTAGAAACCCTCAATATGCAATGTCTAGCACGACAGAGCCAATGATAATGCAAAGAACAAGCCAATACCATCCAATTTGCATGTACAGTGCAATTTCGTTCTTCAAAAAGGACAAATTGAACAAATGAAAAAGGCAAGATAAAATTGAGAAAGAAAAAACTAAGGTCAGTGACTATAGAGACAGTTAAACTCAATAACATTTATAGCTCAAATGTACACTGTTTTAATGTGTGATATTTTTAGCTTGCCACTTTAAGAAATAAAAACCAACTTTACAAGCCTGAAGAAGAGTTCCTAGAATCTTCCATCATTGCATTTTGAGGCAACTGTAATGGGATAGGTTTTCATTTCTTTTATGGGATATCAGGCGGCTTAGAATGATTTCTTTTGGCTATATTCAGAAAAGATTGAGTGCAATCTCATCTTGAGTTTTCTTTATCTTGTTTCTTCAACTTCAGGGGACAAGATGTGCTCCTGTTTGTTCCTCTTTGCTATTCTCTTTCTTATATTGTCTATCTTAAGAATTACAACAGGCCAAAACACGGTTCTTTTCATTTGTAGAAACATTCCAAATAAAAAATAAGTGGCACAAAATCTTATCATCTCTGTCTTCCTCCCCAATTTTAAAGCCCATAGGACTCAATAACATTACAGAAGAGCACCTTAGAAACAAACCATGCTACAAGCACATAGCAATAAAATATACAACACAACATCAGTAGCAATGCTGCTCTTTTATCGCCATTTCAGTTTTTCTTGAGAAACAAAATTCATGAATGCCAATTAGTAGTGACAGATTTCTATCATCAACAAAAAAAAAGGGGGGGAAATTGAAACATACATCTGTAGACTGTTTTAAAGTCTAATCATTGTCCAAGAATGAATGCAAGAACTAAACATTAATGAAAACCTTAAAAGAACAAAACTAATGAAAACAGATGCAACTACAAGCTCAAAACAACCACAAAAGAAAAGGAACAACCTGTTGTTTGAAATTGAATTAATATGATAATCATGAGCATGAGCATATACCCTTCGACAACTAGCCATCAAGCTTGTCTCATCGCACGTCACCTAAGAGTTAGATCCAAAAAAGATAATGCAAGCAGTTCAAATAACAAATCAACCTCATCAAAAAAACTGTTTCCATTTATCAACACCACCCACACCCACCCCCCACTCCAGCCCTAAAAAGGAAAATATAAGACTTCCAGAATTTGATTCATACCTCATATATCTAGCATTAAAAAAAGAAAGAAGAAAAAAACACAAATAGAGGGTGCAAAGGGAAACCAACTTACTCATTATTTGTTTTAGTAACCATAGCATCAAACACTACACCAGTAACATAGAAAGGTTACAAAATCAATTGAAAGCATTGTTCCCTTGAACAAGGAGGCCTTTAAAAAATGCACTACTGCATATGAGGATGAGTGACAAGTGGAGATAAGACAAAATTCTTTCAGAGTGTTTGGTTGCTGTAAATTTTCTTTTGGTGACTTATTCAGCTGTTAAGCGATCCAGTTATTGGGATTTCCTTCAGTTTTTTGAGCTCTTGCATTATGGATTATTGTTATAATTGAACAACAGTCTGTTTCATAAAATGACAAGCTTTTTTTTTGTATGGTCTGTTCCATTGTGTTATCATCTTTCCATTTTAATGTAAGGCCTGTTATTTCTTCTCCATCCTGTGATTTTTCATGGATGGCCCTTTTCTATGGTCCATTTGAATGGGAAGAAAAACAAGGCTTGACTTCCAAGAATACATTAACAAATCAATTAAGGAAGTTTTTGAATAGCAAAAGATTCTGTAGTCATAAAGTTACATTGGAGGAATCAATTCAAGGAAAATTGTACTTCATACTGTTTCAGACATGAGCAAGTCTATTTTGGATTTAAAAAAATATGTGGAAACTGGAATTAGTTTTACTTATTAAAAAAATATAACCAATTCACAAAAGGAAAAGGAAAAGAAATGGAATGGTTTAAGTACAACTACCACTGGTAAACGCAATGATGGAAAGCCCCCAGGAGGAATGCTGAAGTCATTGCTTGGTAAATCGTACTTGTCTCCTCCATTTGCAAGATATTGTTTACCAATACTTGAATTGCTTGAACTGGCAATGCTACCATTTCCTATAGCTTTAGAAGGGTCCACATTCATTTCAGAAATTTTCTTCACCTTCTTCTCTTGGACCTGTACAATTCTCATAAAGAAATATTAAAAAAATAAGTGGGCTTAAAATGTAGCAACCATGGACCAAAATATCAATAATAATATCACTTGAAACAGTCAGGACAAGGAGTTGATATATGAGGTGTTCCACTTTTGATAAACCTAGACATTATGATTTTAAGATACACTTAGATAATTTGATTATAAGATACACCTAGACATTATGAGTATAAGCCCACATTTGAGCACAGATAATAAAATTCATCATGCATACATTTATGGGGATGCATGCTACACATTCAAACTCTCTAAAACACTACTATGCATTCAAGCTCTCTTGAACACATTCTGACTAATTATATAGCCCTTTGTTATGCACTAAGTTGCAGTGTTTCTGTAAAGCGGCAAATGAGTAACATCCTATATGCTTTTGACACATCAAGTAAACACCATAACATGCTATACACAGTTTCATTTACATACCTCTCATATAAACTATGACTAGATCCTTGTTCGCAAGACTATTTGATAGGACAAATTCAAAGACAGAAAAAAACTTAATTAAGATTTTTGATAAAAAAAAATGGCCTCCAAGCAGATCAATAAAAAAATGATTATATTTGTTCTCATTTTTATGCCATGTGAACAGAAGCATGCTGGCCATTGGCCAGGTAGCATGATAACAGACTAGGTAGTTGAAGCTCACTAGCAGACATAATAAATGAAAAGTATTTAGCCTTTCATCATGCTTCAAGATAACATTAACGTGCCTTTCCTACCTTCCAATACTTGATGGTTTTATCATTAGTAGATAGGAGAAAAAGAGCACCACTGGTTGTTTGGCACCATCTGATTTTGTTAATTTTCTCCTCTATTTCCAAACTCTTGAGATAGTCAAACTGAAAAAAGAAATGAACATGCAAGTGTGAATGTCAGATGCTTGGTAAGCCAAAATGCATCTGAAATCAGACCAAGAATAAATGACAGAAAAGAAGACCTCAGGTTCATGGCTCTGAAATTCTGTTTTATATCGAAACTCAGGATGCCTACTAATTGGGTAACCCATCCTCTCCAGATCCCTTCTGGATCCACCATGCTACACATTACAGAACAGGTTTGTCATAATATGCCACTAACATGACAACAATCCACTAGCAAGAAAATATTAGCAAAAATATCAATATTGCATTTTGCTAACAAAGCTAGAAAGGGAAGAAAGAGCACACATCCTTAGTGTCAGTTCTCTCAAAGAGAACCACACGGCCTCCACGGTCACCAGTAGCAAGATGATCACCACTTCTATCAAATTCAATAGCTGAAATAATATCAACTGCATAAAGAAACACAATAAGATTAAGGAATTTTATTATATTTTCTACCATACAGTTGAAAATAATATTATTGTAGCACAAACAAAATACATGAGCTTGTTGAAATGCATAGCAAACAAATAAATAAACACATAAACAAATAACATATACAGCGTGAAAATAAGAACAATACAAACCAAAACATCATTATCAGTGATTCCCAAACAAAGAAAGAAGCTACTGGCTCTCAATGAGCAGCACATTGTGAGAGTATCCAATAGGACACCAACAAAGCTCCTAAAACAGAATGTCCTTTGTACTTGCTGGAGGTAGATAGCAAGGTCAGCAGGGTCTTGCATAAACAAAATATAATCTAATAAACAGCTTGCTCTTTTCTCCCACATAATGCTGGATCTTTAGCAAAAAGTCATTTTTTACATATACAGATTACTGAACTCAAGATTTGTACTTGCCAACCAAACAAGCAGCCATTCTACTTCCCTGTGCACCAATAAAAAAAAAGATTTTCCAGGGCAATAACAATCAAATACTCAGTTTCATAGCAGTGATGGCACAATTCCGCAACCCTGTCCTTGAACCAAAAGAAGACTTTCAAGATAAGTTTCTCGATAAAAATCTTGTCTGATATCCACAACTATCTTTTCCAAGTGAAAGAAAATAGCTTCAAAGAACACTCTATACTACGATCCTCCTAGAGAAATTATAGCAATCTTTTCCAAATGAAAGAACGTAACTTCTAATGCCACTCTGTACCAGAATTCTCCTAGAGAAATTATTGTGATTCCTTTGATGTAGAAATATATACTTTCAGCAACAAACTTTATGTCCCTTGTTTTAAATATTAAGGATATTCACTCCTATCTATCTAGAGATTCAATCTTCTACCATCAAGTCCTCGATAAAAGAAACCATCGAATGGAAACATTCATTTCTCAAGGTCACTCTTTACCAAACCACCTCAAAGTCATAAACCTTGGCATCTCAACTACTGGCAGACAGTTTTGGCACTTACTACTTGTTACTATGTTTATTCATATTAATCCATCATCTCATCTGCAATGTTGTAAGTTTTAGATGTGCAACCTTCAGGAAAAATGCATAGATGAAGGTCTAGACTGTTCCAGATGTTATTTCCCAAAATCGTGCTCCAACATAAACACAAGTGGATCGTTCCTTCATTTCTTTTTTAGTTTAAATAACATCTAATAATCCTTCTTCATGTTCACAGTTTTCATTCCACTTCAGTAACAAATGGGACAAAGCATCCCTTCTACTTACCTCGTTCCATAACCTCTCAAAGCTTTAAAAATACATGCATGTCACTTTTTCTGGAATGCCACCTAACTCACCATCCTCATTTTGGATTAACTCTTGTTGTTGTATATCTAAAGATAAACCACCAATGACATTTCTTCCATGGGGTTTCCTTATTGTAACCCTCCTCCAAGTCGGAGAAACCTCTCATTAAATTTACACAAGGTTGGAAATGATGCAGAAAAAACCATTCGGCTGATTTTCAAACCAATATAAATCAAGCAACATCCAGGGATATAGGCAAGGAAAAAATAGAAGTAAAACTCTGAAGCTCTATTCAACTCGAAAGAAGTTTCCCATATTCTCCATGCGTGTTGTTCTAGAACAATGAATAACAAGAAAAAAAGAAAAAAACTTAGGTCTCCCACCTAACCTGCCCTAATCACTTATATATATATATATATATATGTAAAATGTATTCAATTATAAACCGAAGAAAAAATAATTATCCACAGAAACACAAAAAAGTCTAATTACACTTCACTAAATCAAATATATCAACTATGTAAAAAACTCCAAACTGATTATTGGTTATACAAAATCATTAAGATCCAAACTATAGCCATCAAGTTCAAGTAATCTGCAACTTATAAATAAAATACCCATTGCATGCAACATCATAAAAATTAAATTAAAAAAAAAAAACTCTCCACTCACTCACCAAGCTCTCACTAGAACACTGCTGCTACTACTACTTGATTAATTAATTACTGTATCAAAAAAAAATATGGGAATCAGTAACTCGTTCAAATCAAAACACAAAAAACTGATTGAGCCACAAACCAAAACACAATATCTGATCCGGCACACAATCTATTTCGGATCCAAAACCCAAAAACCAACCCTAATTTGCAAAACCCATATCGAATATCACGTGGATCCAAATGAATAACATGTTACCTTCTTGCACTTCTTCACCGGCGGTTCGTTCACCGAAGACCTGAGAGAATTTCCACTCCAGAGGCTGTGGTGGAACTGGCGGAGCTTCAGCAACTTCATCTCCACCGTTCATTTTGTTTTGACGATCAGAAATCAAATGTCAGGCCCAGATTAAATCTCAAACTCAATCAAACCAATGAATCAGTGAGTCAGTGAGTCAATTAAAAAAGATCGCATATTTCTTTCAGCTTAATATCAGAAACCTACCAAAGCCCATCCTCTCAACATTTTCATATCTTAAATGAGAGATATATTGTTATATTATTTATTATTATAATAAAAATAAAAATAATTCAACCATTGAGACAGAGTTCTCTTCTCTGCTTGCCTTTCTGTTTTTTGGTTTGGTCTTTTCCTTTTCCCCTTTTTTTTTTCACTTTGTATTTCCCTGGAGGCCAAATGAGAAAAATAAAATTCCACTCTCTCTCTCGGGAAGAACACAATGTTTACTTAAAAGTAGAAAATGGGGATTTTAATGGATTTTGACGAGGGGTAAATTAATAATATTATAGTTTTAACTATGGACCGATCTGGTTAGCTGGCTTGAAACCTAGTTAACCCGGGTTTGAAATTAATTCAAATTTAAATAAAAATTCAGTTGAAAGTTAATCTAATAAAACCCGATTAACCCATCTACCTAAAAAGTGGTCTAGTGAACCTCAGTCGACCTAGCAGGTAGACCCATAATCCAGACAGACTCAACTAAGAGCCAAACTTCTTCTTTTTTCATATACACAGCTAACATCCCCTCTGTCAATAGACTCTACTCTTATCAATAGCCTCTCGTAATGATCCCTACTCATTCCCTCCGATTCATCAAGCCTAGATAACCTCTGCCTTAACACAGTGTATAACTCGCCAGTGACCAGATGAGACCCTAAGATGTCTAAAAGGTTAAAAAGAAATGGGACTCAGTGAGCAATTAACAAATGATGCAACTTGGACCACACATCAATTGCCCATAATTCACAAACTAAAACATTATAGAACTCAACATTATAAAGCTCAATCCACGCAACCTTCCTAAATGCTAATACATTTTTTTTTATCCCATCTTAAAAAAATATATATTAATAAAATACTAAAAAAATGGTGTTCTTTTTTTTCCTCTCTCATTAAAGCTCCCACACTCACAACCTTTATCAAAATCTACTAAGTTAAACCCTACATTACAATTCAGATCTCCACATGTCAATGCTATCTCTCAATCCCACCCTAAAATACTTACAGTTGTTAATTAGTGTATAAAAATGCATTCTCATCAAAGTTTTATATTATCAAATTACACTTAAAGTATCATTAAATTCCCTAACTTAAGCTTATTTTATAATAACAAATCTGATAATATAAGATAACTTTAATTTATAGTAAATGCTCATTTTAAACGTAGACATATCTCATAATTTAAAAGATTGATTGATGTGATTAACTATTGCAAGTGAAAGAACAAAGAAAATGTTAAGTTTAGAAAAGAGATATTAATTCAATTTAACACTATTCAATCATTGAGTCATATCTAAAGCTGTAGATCTTGGATTTCAATTTGGTTTTTATGGCTTGAAAGCTAAGATATAGACCTAAAACATTCCTGAGAGTCCAGGACTCATTTTTGCCATTTAGAAGTCCAAATATTAGCATTAAAAAAGAAGTCTAAATCTATCATATAGCCTAGTTGTTTAGTGTTTAGCTCATATCTAGAGTTTTAAAAATCCAAATGGCCTTATTCTTGTTTTGTTAGAAAGTTGAAACAACTTTCTAGAACTTTCATAGAGATTATCTATTGAGATTCTAATGTTAGTAATGATGTTTTCTATAGACAAGAAGATAAGGATTGTTACCAAGTCAAAAGGAGGTCACCGACTTAATAATTAGTTATCAAATCAATAGTTTCAAATTTTAGTCTATAAAAGAAGGCATTTGTCATGCATTTCGGTATCTTGGTTTTCATATCAAGATCTTGATTTTGCTCTCTCTCTTTGTATTTTGTAACATTCAAGTTTTATTCCACGTTATATTTTCTTTAATCTCTTGTTTATGCTTTCTATTTTCTTTACTATACTTAATAATTATGTTTTTATCTTGTTTTTCTATATTTATCTTATTCATAATGTTCAGCTAAGTTTATTATGTCAAGGTGAAAATGTTATACTAATGGTGTAAGAATAAATCTAGTATAAACTTAACATGGATTTTAATGTTTGATAGTAATATATTTTGTATTTATTATCTTACTCTAAATACCTTACTTGTTAAATGGTTAATCTAGATTTATATTGAACAACCCTTGGTATAACAAATATTTGGTACTTTCATAGCCCAATTGTATAGTATAACCAACACCCATGCTATGAAAAGAACTTGATTTGTTGTTAACATAAGTTATCACTATGAATGCCTAACAACATTTACAAGTATTGGCATTACTCAAATAACATGATTAATATAATCATGTTAATAAATTATAATTCAATTGGAACCTTCTTTGTTTATGGTTTCCAATTAAATAATAAAAAGAGTTTATATTATACATACTTGAAATATCATTAATGGATCCTCTAACCTTGATAATTTTTTTGTATTTGTTCAAATTCTTACATCAATATCACATCTCAAAACTCTCTTAAACTTCTTTTTTGTTATTATCTATTTTTTTATTTGTAGTTTATACAGTTAACCTTTCTATGGTTTGACCCTAGTCTTGCCGAGTTATTTATTATTTTAACACTTCTACACTTGGAAAAAGACATCAATTTTTTTGTTGTGATTAGTATTTAAAAGTGCATTTTTATCAAGGTTTTATATCATTTTTTTGCACTTGAAGTATCAATAACTCCTTAACTAGAGCATGTTTTATAATAACAAGTTTGATAATATAAGATACCTTTAATTTATGGTAAATATTCATTTTAAATGCAGGCCTATCATATAAATCAAAGAATTGATTGATGAGTTTAATTACTAAAATTAAAAAGACAAGAAGAGGGCTAACCTTAGAGAAGAGGTGCTGATTGAATTCAAATTGGAACACCATTCAGTTATTGGATCATAAATGGAGCTATAGAACTTGTATTTAGGTTTGGTTTATATGGATAAAAAGTTAAGATATAGGTCTAAAACTTTAATGAGAGTCTAAAATTCAAAAGGACCATTTTCAAGTTTAAATTATAGTAATAACAGAGAAGTTAAAAGTTGTCCTACAGTCTAGACATTATTCAATATAGATAAGTATGTCTCTTCTTGTTTATTTATGTTTCTCTTCTTCATTATGTTTAGCTAAGTTTATTATCTCAAGATAAAAATGTTTCACTAATAGTGTTAGGATAAGTATAATATAAACTCAATATGGACTTCAATGTTTATTAATTAGTACTTAAAAGTGTATTTTTATTAAGGTTTTATATCAATGTTTTTTGCATTTGAAGTATCAATAACTCCTTAACTAAAACATATTTTATAATAACAAGTATGACACCATAAGATACCTTTAATTTATGATAAATGTTCATCCTAAATACAGGCCTATCATATAAATAAAATGATTGATTGATGAGTTGAAGTACTAAAATTGAAAAGATAAAAAAAAATGAAGTTTAAAAAAGAGAAGCTGGTTTAGTCCAAATTGGAATATTATTTGATAATTGGATTATAACTAGCACTATAGAACTTGGATTGATGTCTACTTTATATGGATGAAAAACTAAGATATAGGCTTAAAACTTTCACAAGAAGGCAAGACTCAATTCTGCTATTTGGAAGTCTAAATATTAGCAACAACGTAGAACTCTGAATTTATCCTATAACCTATATATTGTTCAATATTTAACCCATATCTTGAGTTTTAGAAGTCCACATGACCTCAACTTTTTATTTATGGAAAGCTGAGATAATTTTCTAGAACTTTCATATCTAAGTTTGTTTAAATTATGACATTAACAATGACTTTTTTAGTAAACAAGAAGATAAGGATTGTCATCAAGTCAAAATGTGACCACTCACTCAACAATTAGTCATCAAATCAATATTTTCTAATTTTGGCCTATAAAAGGAGGTATTTGTCATGCATTTAGACATCTTAGTATAAAACATGTTAGTATCAAACAAAGTATTAAAGAGTGAACAAGATAACAAATATAAAACATGTTAGTATCAAACATTAAAGTCCATATTAAGTTTACACTATACTTATTCTTACACCATTAGCGTAACCTTTTCACCTTGACATAATAAACTTAACTAGACATAATGAAAGAAAGAAAAATAAATAAACAAAATAAGAACATAAATAAAATAAAAGTTAACTAAGTAAAGGAAAGGAAATGAAAGGCATAAACTTGATATTAATGAAAGCAAAGCATAAACATTACAAAAAATACAAAGAGAGAAAACAAGAGCATGATCTTGATCTGGAAACCAAGATGCCTAAATGCATGGCAAATGCCTCCTTTTATAGGCTAAAATTGGGAACTATTGATTTGATGACTAATTGATGAGTGGGTGGCCAACTTTTGACTTGGTAACAATCCTTATCTTCTCTTGTTTGCTCAAAACATTATTGATAACGTCAAAATTGGAGCCACTCGAAACATGAAAGTTGTAGGTAATTGTCTTAGATTTCTTGTGTAAAACATTCAGCTCTTTTGGACTTCTATAACTCCAGATATGACGAAAATACTAAATAGTGCTTGAGTTGGAGGACAGATTCGGGTTTTTTTGTTGTTGCTACAATTTGGACTTAAAAATGGTCTTTTTAGATCATGGGCTCCATATGAAAGTTATAGGCCTATGTCTTACCTTTCCATCCATATAAAATAGACCTAAATCTGAGATCTATAGCTCCAGATATGACCCAATTACCGAATAATATTCTGGTTTAGATTGCACCGACATCTCTTTTTTAATTTTAGTCATCTCTTTACCCTTACAATTTAAGTTCTTAAAGTCATCAATCAATCCTTTCATTTATGTGATAGGCCTGTATTTAAAATGAACATTTACCACAAATTAAAGGCATCTTATATTATTAGATATATTATTATAAAACATATGTTAATTAAGGAGTTATTGATACTTTAAGTGCAAAATGATGATATAAAACTATGATAAAAATGCATTTTTAAGTACTAATCAGTTAACATAAGTTATAATCATAAAAACCTAACAATTTACAAGTATTAGTATTATTCGAATAAGATAACTACTGTAATCATATTAATAATTTATAATCCGATTGAAACTTTTTTTGTGTGTGGTTTTCAATTGAGTAATAAAAAAATTTATACTATACTTGTTTGAAATATTATTAATTAATCATTTAACCTTGACATTTGTTTTTATTATTATTTGATCCTCATATTGATCTTCCATTTCAAAGTTCTCATTAACTTCTTTATTATTATTATTATTATTATTATTACTATTATTACTATTACTATTATTGTTACTACTATTGTTGTTGTTATATTATTGTTGTTTATAATTTATACAATTAAGATTCTTATAGTTCGACCCCGATCTTGCCAGGTTATTTATTACTTTGACACTTCTACACTTGCGAGAAGACATCAATCTTTTTGTTATGTCATGATTAGTACTTAAAAGTGCATTTTTGTCATGGTTTTGTATCATCATTTTGCACTTGAAGTATCAATAACTCCTTAACTAAAACATGTTTTATAATAATATATCTAATAATATAAGATACCTTTAATTTATGATAAATGTTCATTTTAAATGCAGGCCTATCACATAAATGAAAATATTGATTGATGACTTTAAGAACTTAAATTGCAAAGGCAAAGAGATGGCCAAACTTAGAAAAGAGATGTCGGTGCGATCCAAACCGGAACACTATTCGGTAATTGGGTCATATCTGGAGCTATGTATCTCAGATTTAGGTCCAATTTATATGGATGGAAAGGTAAGACATAGGCCTACAACTTTCATATGGAGCCCAAGATCTAAAAAGGCCATTATCAAGTCCAAATTGTAGCAACAACAAAGAAACCCGAATCTGTCTTCTAACCCGAATACTGTTCGGTATTTTGGCCATATCTGGAGTTCTAAAAGTCCAAATGAGTTGAATGTTTTACACAAGAAAGCTGAGACAATTGCCTACAACTTTCATGTTTACAACTGGCTCCAAGTTTGACGTTATCAATGACGTTTTGGGCAGACAAGAGAAGATAAGGATTGTCACCAAGTCAAAAGTTGGCCACCCACTTATCAATTAGTCATCAAATCAATAGTTCCCAATTTTAGCCTATAAAAGGAGGCATTTGCCATGCATTTAGGCATCTTGATTTCCAGATCAAGATCATGCTCTTCCTTTCTCTCTTTGTATTTTTTGTAATGTTTATGCTTTGCTTTCATTAATATCAAGTTTATGCCTTTCATTTCCTTTCCTTTACTTAGTTAACTTTTATGTTCTTATTTTGTTTATCTATTTTGCTTTCTTTCATTATATCTAGCTAAGTTAATTATGTCAAGGTGAAAAGGTTACACTAATGGTGTGAGAATAAGTATAATGTAAACTTAATATGAACTTTAATGTTTGATACTAACATGTTTTATATTTGTTATCTTGTTCACTCTTTAATACTTTGCTTGTTAAATGACTAATCTTGATTTATGTTGTATAACACTTGGTACAACAAATGCTTGGCACTTTCATAGCCCATAATGTATGGTCTAACCGACACCTGAGCTATGAAAGGAACTTGATTTGTTGTTAACATAAGTTATAATCATGAATGCTTGACGAGATTTACAAGTATTAGCATTAATTGAATAAGATGACTAATGTAATCATGTTAACAATATATAATCTGATTGGAACCTCCTTTGTGTGTGGTTTCCAATTCAATAATAAGAGTTTATACTATACTTGTTTGATATACCATTAGTGGAACCTCTAACCTTGACATTTGTTATTATTATTATTTAATCCTTACATTAATATTTCATCTCTAAGTTCTCATCATCATCATCATCATCTTCTTCTTCTTTTTCTTTATTATTATTATTATTATTATTATTATTATTATTATTAGTAGTAGTAGTAGTAGTACTACTACTACTACTACTACTACTACTACTACTATTATTATTATTATTATTATTATTATTATTATTATTATTATTACTACTACTACTACTACTACTACTACTACTACTACTAGTGTTGTTGTTGTTGTTGTTGTTATTGTTGTTTTATAATTGTTGTTTATAATTTGTACAATTAACCTCCCTGTGGTTCGACCCCGGTCTTGCCGGGTTATTTATTACTTCGACACTCCTGCACTTGGGAGAAGACATCAACCTTTTAGTCGTGTCAAGTTTTTGGCGCCGTTGTCGGGGAGGTAAGTTCTTGTATAAATTATAATATTTATTTTATTTTCTCTTTTCACTTTTCTTGTATATAACTTTGTTTCTTTTCTCTTGTTTCTTCTTCTTTTATTTTCTTTTTCCTTTTATTTTATTCCTACACGTGCATGAGAGTGTGTTCACGTACATCAAGTGGTAGACTTTGTAGGGTATCCTCATCATTTTCAGAAAATATGGCCGAAGAAGATAATCAATCACTTCATAACGAGAATAATGAGAATAACCGTGCTAGAACATTAAGAGACCACATGAATCCCACAAGAACAAATGCACCATCATGTATAGTTTTTCCTCCCGATGCATCTCATTTTAATTTTAAACCAGGTATTATTCAACTTTTACCTTCTTTTCATGGTTTAGAATTGGAAAATCCATACTTGCATTTAAGGGAATTTGAGGAGGTGTGCAACACATATAATAATTTAAATTGTAGCATGAATACCATCAGATTAAAGTTTTTTCCTTTTTCATTAAAAGATAAAGCTAAAACATGGCTACAAAATTTGAGACCAGGATCCATTCGTGCTTGGGATGAAATGCAACAACAGTTTTTAAAGAAGTTTTTCCCATCTCATAGAACAAACTCTTTCAAGAGACAAATCACCACTTTCACTCAAAAACCAGGAGAAACATTTTACAAATGTTGGGATAGGTATCGAGACTTGCTTAGTACTTGCCCTCATCATAGTTTTGAAACATGGAGATTGGTTTCACATTTCTATGAAGGGTTAACACCTAAAGATAGGCAAATGGTTGAATTGATGTGCAATGGAACTTTTGAAGATAAAGACCCTGATGAAGCAATGGAGTACTTAGACTTGTTAGCTGAAAATGCTCAAAATTGGGATACCGCGGGTACTTATGAGGCACCGAGTAAAACTCAACCTCATACATCTAGTGGAGGTATGTACAACCTTAGGGAAGATCATGACCTTCAAGCCAAGTTTGCATCTTTAGCTAGAAAAGTCGAGGCACTAGAATTGAAAAAGAGTGGTCAATTAAAATCTGTTGAAAACATTGTGTGTCAAATCTGTGAAACAAATGAACACTCAACCAATGATTGTCCAACCTTGCCTTCTTTTAAGGAATGTCTCCATGAACAAGCTTATGCTTTAAACAATTTCCAAAGGCCCAACCACAACCCATACTCCCAAACATACAACCCTGGTTGGAGAAATCACCCAAATTTCAATTGGAAGAGTGAGAACAATAATGCATAAACTTCACAATCACTGTTTCAAGCACACCATAATTTCCAAAATTCTCATGGATATGTACCTCCTTATGCTCCACCACTTAGAAGAAATCTTGAGGAAACATTGCATGCATTCATTGAAAAGCAAGAGACAATCAATACTCAACTTGCTCAAAACATGACAGATTTTAAAGATACTCTTGCAAAATTAACATCTGCTCTTAGTTTCCAAGAGAAAGGTAAGTTTCCATCTCAACCACAACAAAATCCTAAGGGGCAATACAATGCAAATGCAAGTAGTTCCGGAAGCCAACACATGGATCAAGTCAAATCAGTCACTACTCTGCGCAGTGGTAAGGTTATTGAAAAACCCTCTCTTGAACCTTATGAGAAAGATGATAAGTCAATCTCTGAGGGTAAGGAAGGGGTTGAATCTGAAAATTGCAAAGAACCGACTGATTCTCCTCCAGCACTTCCATTTCCTCAAGCCATGACCAAACAAAGGAAAGTTAATCACAACTCTGAAATCTTTGAAACTTTCAAACAGGTAAGGATCAATATACCTTTGTTGGATGCTATTAAACAGGTTCCTTCCTATGCTAAATTTTTAAAAGATCTCTGCACTGTGAAGAGGAAACTGAATGTGAAAAAGAAAGCTTTTTTAGCTGAACAAGTAAGTGTTATTCTTCAAAACAATAATGCTTTGAAATATAAAGACCCTGGTTGTCCTACAATTTCTTGCTTTATTGGAGACCATAAAATTGAAAGAGCCTTACTTGATCTTGGTGCTAGTGTGAATTTACTTCCATATTCAGTTTTTCAGAGTCTCAATCTAGGTGAGTTAAAACCAACTTCTATAACTCTTTTACTTGCCGATAGATCTATAAAAGTGCCTAGAGGAATAATTGAAGATGTGTTAGTACAAGTCGATAAATTCATTTATCCTGTGGATTTTATTGTCTTGGACACACAACTTGTTGAAGTATGTAATTCATTTCCTGTTATTTTAGGACGTCCATTTCTTGCAACTTCTAACGCATTGATTAATTGTAGGAATGGACTGATGAAGCTATCATTTGGAAACATGACATTGGAGATGAATATTTTCAACATTTGCAAGCAACTTGAAGATGATAATGATTTACAAGAAGTAGATCATATTGATGAATTAGTTTATGATCAACTTGAATCTACTTTAAGTAAAAATGAATTGGATGAATATGAAGATTTGCAAATGATTTATTCTAAAGAAGAAATCATGGATGAAAAACGCACAGAAAATGTTGATGCGAATCTTTTGTCAATAGTGATAACAGATTCGATATCTGACATCACACAAATCGATGATTACTTTCCTAACGAATCCTTACTTTCTCTTAGTCCAATGCCTTGGTATGATAAAAATATCAATTGTCTTGCTTTAGGAGATTTACCAGCTGATTGGAGTACTCAAGACAAAGAAAAGTTTTTGAATGAAGTGAAGAGCTTTTATTGTGATGACCCTAACTTATTCAAATATTGTCCTGATCAAATATTTCAAAGATTCATTCCTGACAAGGAGGTAAGTAGTGTCATTAAACTTTGTCATTCTGAAGCATGTGGAAGTTATTTCTCGTCAAAAAAGACAGCTCTAAAAATCTTTCAAAATGGATTTTATTGGCCCACCATGTTCAAGGACACACATGTATTCTGCAAAACTTGTGAAAATTGTCAAAAGATTGATACTGGTCAAAAAGTTTTGTTTTATAATTCTCAACTCTATGCATTCCCTAGAGAGCTAAGATTAAGATGGAGCAATCCTTATGGGGCCTGTGATATTGAGAATTCAATGAATGACAATGATTTTTAGGAAAATGGACATCGTTTGAAAGCTTACTTTGATAATTTTCTTAATGAAAATGAATCAACTGGTTTGAATGATTTTGTAGATAAAGGTTGATTATTTTTTTTCTTTCTCACATTGTTTTTGTGTTTCTTTTTGAGTGATTTTTGCTAGTTTCTCTCACCCCGGTCAAATGGCGGATAACGGTACTTCGTGACTTAAGTCGGTTCTTTCAGTTTCCCACAATTACTGATATTTGTGTATATATTTGTGTAATTCTTTGAATCTCTCTTCCAATTCTCATTTGAAAATGGACACTAATCTTGAAAAATTGAAAAAGTGTTTTCCCGCTCTACCTCAGAATGCGATTACAAAACTTTATTGTGCTAGATGTGCAAGATTGAGATTGTTAATGAATCATGGAATTCCTGAAGATATTCGCTGGTTGATTGAAGCAAAGGTTCGATTATCAGGTGAGTCCTCTAATTCCTTTATTTCACACATGCCTGGAACAGGTAAAAGCACTTTTGCAAAGAAACGTCGTGCAAAACGACTCAAAGTTTGTCATCGATGTGCTAGATGGACTTGTACTACACAATGTCATTCTTTAGAAATGGTATCTATAAACCGTGAAGATAAAATACAATTCATTAAGGATGGCCTGAGTAAGGAGTCTTTAGATAATCTTCTATTGACTCTTGAGACGCATCCTAGTGGAGATGTGCATCGTGCAATTCATGATTTATGGCCACTATTTCATAAAGAACATGATCGACTTAGTCTTGGGAATCTGACTAAAAAAAACCCTATTTGCTAGTTTTTAAGAAAACTGGATGGGAAGCCTATCTCCGACCCATAGAGGGCGTTTAAGCCGTTCTTGGACGTAAAACCAAGGGAAGATGTGAGTCATAATCACAACTACTTGTACATACACATGTTTTTTTCAAAAGTAAATAAATAAATAAATAAATAAAAAAAGAGAGAGAGAGTGTGAGACTCCAGCTGGCCTACATATAGATGTTATGATTGCCTTTCTAATTTCTCATCTATAAAACCCTCTTTTCCTTCCTTTCATTTCTACTCAACCCATACATTCAACAAATACAGAAGTGTGTAGAAATGGCAAATTCCTCAAGTCATCAAATAAGAAATATTTGTGTTTTCGGTGGATCTAGTCCTGAAAAAGAAAAAGAGTTTTTAGAATCAGCAAATCATCTTGGTCAGGTGCTAGCTGAGAGAAAGATTCATTTAGTGTATGGGGAAGGCAGTCTTGGGTTAATGGGAGGTGTGTCAATAGCTGTATTTTTAGAAGGTAGTCAAGTTTTGGGGGTCGTCCCCGAAGCTTTAGCACAAGGGGACATCATTGGAAAAACAATTGGAGAGGAACTTCAGGTCTCCACAATGTCGGCTCGAATGAATGCAATGTTTAATCATGCTGATGCATTCATTGCTTTACCAGGTGGTCTAGGCACATTGGAAGAGATCTTTCATATTTCCTCTTGGGCTCAATTGCACATTCACCATAAACCCATAAGTTTGTTAAATGTTAATGGTTATTATGATAAGTTGTTGTCTTTTCTTGATCATGCTGTGGAACAGGAATTTCTAACATCTTCTGCACGACAAATCATAATCTCTGCTACTACTGCTGAACAATTGATTGACCAACTACAATCTTTCATTCCTGTGATTGATCCTTCCATGAGTCGCATAAATTGGTCATCTTCGGGAAGCTGTAAAAAGCTTAGATTGGATTTGAGCCTTCATTTGTGAATTTTTGTGTCTTTTGGTTTTATTATTGTGTTTTGTTATTTCTTATTTTTGTTTCAGTGTTCGTTATTTCAGGTGATATCTTCTATACTCTATCTTTCTACCTTAGAACATTGAGGACAATGTCTCATTTTGGTTAGGGGGAGAGGGTAGTAGTTGATAAAAAAAATTATTTTTCATTTCATAAAACATGTACATAATTGTTGTTACTAGGATGGCAGAGTAAATGAGTTCTTTTGTTAAAGTGACTCTTGAGACGCATCTTAGTAACCATTTTTAACAAGGTCTATTATAATACTTCCTGAAATATTCAGGTTTACAAACTCTCATATTGTTACCCCTTAATTCTGCTCATATACTTATTTAACATGTATTCTTAAACCTTAATTTACACACACACACTTTAACATATGATTGTGGGTTGCATATTGGATTATTACATTATTTATGTTCTTTTGTTAAAGGTAACAACTAAGGGAAAGGGATTGTATATAATTATAAAAAAAGAAGAAAAACATGAAAAAAAAGAGAAAAAAAAATGATGATAATAAAAATGTAGATAAGTTTGGTTTCGTAGCCTCCCTAACCTAAGCAATTAAGCCCGAAAGGGTGTTTTAACACCTAATACCCTAAAGTCAACTGACTTGGGAGCTATTGGCCCAACGCTTGTTAAATGGGTTGAGGAGAAAAGCTTCAGGGAATCAAACATTACACTATCTACATATCAGTATCTGCGACCCGAGTTACTAAGCTCGTTGGGGTGTCTTAACACCTAATGCCCTAAGACCAACTGGTCTGGGAGTCATTAGCTGAAAGCTCGTTACATGGGTTAAAGATGCATGATGTTTTTAAATTATATGTATATAGATTTTTTTAAAAAAAGAAAAAGAAAAAAAAAAGATAAAAATAATAATCCCAACCCAAGGAAGTTAACCTTAAACATTAAAACAAAAATTTTGTTTTCTTCCAAGAAAAGCCCCATAATTATGTGTTGATACATTGAGCACAAAAGAAAGGTTTATTAATATCTTGTTAAGTGGTATTGAGCAGATATATAAATTTAATGAGAGTTTGTTTATCTAGATAGATTAATGGAAGTTAAATGATGAATACCTTGCTTTGTGAAATTTGCAAATTGTTTTAACGCTTTGATTACTAGGGACTAGTAATAAGCTGGTTGGGGGGTGTGATTCGTACTTAAAAGTACATTTTTATCATGGTTTTGTATCATCATTTTGCACTTGAAGTATCAATAACTCCTTAACTAAAGCACGTTTTATAATAATATATCTAATAATATAAGATACCTTTAATTTATGGTAAATGTTCATTTTAAATGCAGGCCTATCACATAAATGAAAATATTGATTGATGACTTTAAGAACTTAAATTGCAAAGGCAAAGAGATGGCCAAACTTAGAAAAGAGATGTCGGTGCGATCCAAACCGGAACACTATTCGGTAATTGGGTCATATCTGGAGCTATGTATCTCAGATTTAGGTCCAATTTATATGGATGGAAAGGTAAGACATAGGCCTACAACTTTCATATGGAGCCCAAGATCTAAAAAGGTCATTATCAAGTCCAAATTGTAGCAACAACAAAGAAACCCGAATCTGTCTTCTAACCCGAATACTGTTCGGTATTTTGGCCATATCTGGAGTTCTAGAAGTCCAAATGAGCTGAATGTTTTACACAAGAAAGCTGAGGCAATTGCCTACAACTTTCATGTTTACAACTGGCTCCAAGTTTGACGTTATCAATGACGTTTTGGGCAGACAAGAGAAGATAAGGATTGTCACCAAGTCAAAAGTTGGCCACCCACTTATCAATTAGTCATCAAATCAATAGTTCCCAATTTTGGCCTATAAAAGGAGGCATTTGCCATGCATTTAGGCATCTTGATTTCCAGATCAAGATCATGCTCTTCCTTTCTCTCTTTGTATTTTTTGTAATGTTTATGCTTTGCTTTCATTAATATCAAGTTTATGCCTTTCATTTCCTTTCCTTTACTTAGTTAACTTTTATGTTCTTATTTTGTTTATCTATTTTGCTTTCTTTCATTATATCTAGCTAAGTTAATTATGTCAAGGTGAAAAGGTTACACTAATGGTGTGAGAATAAGTATAATGTAAACTTAATATGAACTTTAATGTTTGATACTAACATGTTTTATATTTGTTATCTTGTTCACTCTTTAATACTTTGCTTGTTAAATGACTAATCTTGATTTATGTTGTATAACACTTGGTACAACAAATGCTTGGCACTTTCATAGCCCATAATGTATGGTCTAACCGACACCTGAGCTATGAAAGGAACTTGATTTGTTGTTAACATAAGTTATAATCATGAATGCTTGACGAGATTTACAAGTATTAGCATTAATTGAATAAGATGACTAATGTAATCATGTTAACAATATATAATCTGATTGGAACCTCCTTTGTGTGTGGTTTCCAATTCAATAATAAGAGTTTATACTATACTTGTTTGATATACCATTAGTGGAACCTCTAACCTTGACATTTGTTATTATTATTGTTTAATCCTTACATTAATATTTCATCTCTAAGTTCTCATCATCATCATCATCATCTTCTTCTTTATTATTATTATTATTATTATTATTATTATTATTATTATTATTATTAGTAGTAGTAGTAGTAGTAGTAGTAGTAGTAGTAGTACTACTACTACTACTACTACTACTACTACTACTACTACTACTACTACTACTACTACTACTATTATTATTATTATTATTACTATTGTTGTTGTTGTTGTTGTTGTTGTTTTATAATTGTTGTTTAGCCGGGTTATTTATTACTTCGACACTCCTGCACTTGGGAGAAGACATCAACCTTTTAGTCGTGTCATGTCACTTATATCATAAACAACTTGCTTTTAATATGTCCTATCATTTTTATCTTATTAATTCTTAATACCTCACTTGTTAAATGGTTAATCTAAATTTATGTTGTATAACACTTAGTACAACAAATGGTTGAAACTTTCATAGCCAACCATATGGTATAATCTATACTTTTGTTATGAAAGGAACTTGATTTGTTATTAACATAAATTAGTATCATGAATTCCTAACAATATATAAAAATTTGGTGTTACTTAAATAAGATAATTAATATGATCATGTTAACAATTTATAATAAGCTATTAATGACAAATTATTTGATTGGAACCTCTTTTGTGT
The DNA here is from genome assembly GCA_026413675.1 of Populus pruinosa. Classification (NCBI taxonomy): domain Eukaryota; kingdom Viridiplantae; phylum Streptophyta; class Magnoliopsida; order Malpighiales; family Salicaceae; genus Populus; species Populus pruinosa. The sequence continues at coordinate 4,801,383 of CM048594.1, forward strand.
GTGGTTTTTAGTTGAGTAATAAAAAAGCTTATATTACATTTATTTTTAATATCATTAGTGGATCCTCTAACCTTGATCTGGAAATCAAGATGCCTAAATGCATGGCAAATGCCTCTTTTTATAGGCTAAAATTGGAACTATTGATTTGATGACTAATTGATGAGTGGGTGACCAACTCTTGACTTGGTGACAATCCTTATCTTCTTTTGTCTGCCTAAAATGTCATTGATAACGTCAGAATTGGAACCACTTGAATCATAAAAGTTTTAGAAAATTATCTCAGCTTTCCAGGAAAAACAATTAAGGTCATTTGGACATAAGAGAAAGGTAAGTTTCCATCTCAACCACAGCAAAATCCCAAGGGGCAACACAATGCAAATGCAAGTAGTTCTGGAAGCCAACACATGGATCAAGTCAAATCAGTCATTACTCTGCGTAGTGGTAAGGTTATTAAAAAACCCTTTCTTGAACCTTATGAGAAAGATGATGAGTCAATCTCTAAGGGTAAGGAAGGGGTTGAATTTGAATATTGCAAGGAAAAGATTGATTCCCTGCTAGCACTTTCATTTCCTCATGCCATGACTAATCAGGAAGAAATCAAGGATAAAAAAGGCACTGAGAATGTTGATGCTGATCTTTTATCAAAAGTGACAACAAATTCGACACCCGACATCACACCAATCGATGATTACTTTCCTGATAAATCTCTACTTTCTCTTAGTTCAATGCCTTGGTTTGCTAAAAATATTAATTTTCTTGCTTTAGGATTTTTGCTAGCTCACTAGAGTACTAAAGACGAAAGAAAATTTTTGAGCAACATGCAAAATTTTTATTGGGATGACCCTTACTTATTCAATTATTGTACTGATCAAATATTTCAAAGATGCATTCCTGACAATGAGGTAAGTAATGTCATTAACTTTTGTCACTTTAAAGCACGTGGGGATCATTTCACATCAAAAAAGAGGATTGTGGAAATCTAACAAAGCAGATTTGATTGGTCAACCATATTCAAGGAATCACATGCATTCCGCAAAACCTGTGAAAATTGTCAAAAGGTGGGATTTATTTCAAAACACAAAGAGTCTTTAGATAATCATCTATTGACTTTTAAGTCTCATCATAGTTGAGATAAGCATCGTGTAATTCATGATTTATGGCCAATATTCCATAAGGAACATGCTCAACATAGTCTTGGAAATCTGACTAAAAAAGACCCTATTTGCCGGTTTTTAAGAAAAATAGATGGGAAGCCTATCCTCGACCCATAAAGGGTGTTTAAGTTGTTCTTGGATGTAAAACCAAGAGAAGATGTGAGCTACAATCACAACTGCAATTTAAATTTTCGTTAGTAAAAACTTGTGTCTTTTGGTTTTATTAATAGCATAATATTTGTGTTTTGTTTTTCTTATATTTGTTAAAGTGTGTTTCAGGTTTGTTAGTGTTCGTTATTTTAGGTGATATCTTCTATAGTCTATCTTTCTACCTTAGAACATTGAGGACAATGTCTCGTTTTGGTTGGGGGGAGAGGGTAGTAGTTGATAAAAAAAATTATTTTCTATTTCATAAAGCATATGCATAATTGTTATTATTAGGATGGCAGAGTAAAGGAGCTATTTTGTTAAAGTGACTCTTGAGACGCATCTTAGTAACCATTCTTAACAAGGTCTATTATAATACTTCCTAAAATATTCAGATTTACAAACTCTTGCATTATTATCACTTAATTTTGCTCATATGCTCATTTAACATATATTCTTAAACCTTAATTTTCACACACACTTTAACATATGATTGTGGGTTGCATATTGGATTATTACATTATTTATATTCTTTTGTTAAAGGTAACAACTAAGAGAAAGGGATAGTATATAATTAAAAAAAAAGAAAAAAATAATAATAACAAAAATATAGATAAGTTTGGTTTCGTAGCCTCCCTAACCTAAGCAATTAAGCCCAAAGAGGTGTTTTAACACCTAATACCCTAAAGTCAACTAACTTGGAACTATTGACTCAACACTTGTTTCATGAGTTGAGGAGAAAAGCTTAAGGGAATCAAACATTGCACTATCTACATATCAGTATCTGCGACCCGAGTTACTAAGCTCGTAGGGGTGTCTTAACACCTAATGGCCTAAGACCAACTAATCTGGGAGTCATTAGCTGAAAGCTCGTTATATGGGTTAAAGATGCATGATGTTTTTAAATTATATGTAAATATATTTTTTTTTAAAAGACAAAAAAAGATAAAAATAATAATCTCAATCTAAGGAAGTTAACCTTAAACATTAGAACAAAAATTTTGTTTTCATCCATGAAAAGCCCCATAAATTATGTGTTGATACATTGAGCACAAAAGAAAGGTTTATTAATATCTTGTTAAGAGGTATTGAGCAGATATATAAATTTAATGAGAGTTTGTTTATCTAGATAGATTAATGAAAGTTAAATGATGAATACCTTGCTTTGTGGAATTTGCAAATTGTTTTTCTATTTTAACGCTTTGATTACTGGGGACTAGTAGTAAGCTAGTTAGGGGGTGTGATTGGTACGTAAAAGTGCATTTTTATTATGGTTTTATATCATTATTTTAGACTTGAAGTATCAATAACTCCTTAACTAAAGCATGTTTTATAATAATATATCTAATAATATAAGATACCTTTAATTTGTGGTAAATGTTCATTTTAAATGCATGCCTATCACATAAATGAAAGAATTGATTGATGACTTTAAGAACTTAAATTGCAAGGGCAAAGAGATAACCAAAATTAGAAAAGAGATGTCCGTGCCATCCAAACCGGAACACTGTTCGGTAATTGGGTCATATATGAAGCTATAGATCTCAGATTTAGGTCTACTTTATATATATATGGAAAGGTAAGACATAGGCCTACAACTTTCATATGGAGCCCAAGATATAAAAGGCGATTTTTAAGTCCAAATTATAGCAACAACAAAGAAGCTCGAATTTATCCTCCAACCCAAGCACTATTCAGTATTTTAGCCATATATAGAGTTCTAGAAGTTCAAATGAGCTAAATTGTTTACACAAGAAAGCTGAGACAATTGCCTACAACTTTCATGTTTTTGAGTGGCTCTAATTTTGACGTTATCAATGATGTTTTGGGTAGACAAGAAAAGATAAGGATTATCACCAAGTCAAGAGTTGGTCACCCACTCATCAATTAGTCATCAAATCAATAATTCCTAATTTTGGCCTATAAAAGGAGGCATTTGCCATGTATTTAGGCATCTTGGTGTCTAGATGAAGATCATGCTCTTGCTTTCTCTCTTTGTATTTTTTGTAATGTTTATGCTTTGCTTTCATTAATTTCAAGTTTATGCCTTTCATTTTCTTTCACTTATTTAGTTAACTTTAATCTTATTTATGTTCTTATTTTGTTTATTTATTTTTCTTTCTTTCATTATGTCTAGCTAAGTTAATTATGTCAAGGTGAAAAGGTTACACTAATGGTGTAAGAATAAGTATAGTGTAAACTTAATATGGATTTTAATGTTTGATACTAACATATTTTATATTTGTTATCTTGTTAACTCTTTAATACTTTGCTTGTTAAATGATTAATCTTGATTTATGTTGTATAACACTTGATAAAACAAATGCTTGGCACTTTCATAGCCCATACTTATGGTATAACCGACACCTGAGCTATGAAAGGAACTTGATTTGTTGTTAACATAAGTTATAATCATGAATGCTTGACAAAATTTACAAGTATTAGCATTAATTAAATAAGATGACTAATGTAATCATGTTAACAATCTATAATATGATTGGAACCTTCTTTGTGTGTGGTTTCCAATTGAATAATAAGAGTTTATACTATACTTGTTTGATATACCATTAGTGGATCCTCTAACCTTGACATTTATTGTTATTGTTGTTAAATCTTTACATTAATATTCCATCTCAAAGTTCTTATCTTCTTCTCCTTCTTTTTCTTTATTATTATTATTGTTGTTGTTGTTGTTATTATTGTTGTTGTTGTTGTTATTGTTATTGTTATTGTTGTTGTATTATTGTTATTTATAATTTGTACAATTAACCTCCCTATGGTTTGACCCCGGTCTTGCCGGGTTATTTATTACTTCGACACTCTTGCACTTGGAAGAAGAAATCAATCTTTTAGACGTGTCACCCATTTTCCCCGGCTTTCTCTCTTTTCTGTTGATTTGTGTTGATATCGTGTTATTGATTGCTTTGTTTAGCATTGTTAACTTTAATATGTATCGGTTTGTCTTGATTGTTTTGATTTGTATTATTAGTTTTTTTTTATCTATATTATCATCTATTAATCTATTTTATCTTGATTGCTTTGTTTAGCTATCAATCTGTTTTTTGTTGTATTAATTATGGGTTGTGGCAGTAAGTTCATTCTATTTTATTCTAATAATAAGTTCATTCTATTCATGTATGATCTATTAAATGTTTAGTCTTATTAAGTGCTAATAATTATATAAGAGAGAGATTGCATTAGAATCCATATGGAGGAGTGAAATAATTCAATGAAAATCTAAATAAGTTATATTTCAATGAATCCATATGGTTAAATGACTTCATACATGTTAGATGTTGTACACATATTGTTAATCTTATTATATGTACGGAGTTGAAAGATATTGATGATTTAGTTGTTAAAATTAGGAATGTAGTAAGGTTTGTTAGATCTTCTCCTTCTAGACAACTTGTTTTTAATCAATGTGAAGAGAGGTTGAAAATTAGGAGTAAAAAATCTGTTTGCTTGGATGTTGCAACTAGATGGAACTCTACATATATGATGCTAGATGCGGCTGTTAAATTTGATGTGGTTTTTATGAGGTTAGAAGAAACTTATTCTAGGTATTTGAGTTACTTTAAAGTTGATTCAAAAAGGAAATAAAAAAACTTAGGTCCACCTACTTTAGAAGATTGGGAAAAGACTCTTTTGTCAAGTTCTTGAAATTATTTTACACGGTTACATTGAAATTTTCTGACTCGTTGTATGTGACATCTAATTTTTTCTTCCATGAATTGATTTCCATGAACACAAGCATATCTTAACTTTGTAGAAGTAAAGATGTTTATGTAAGTTAAATGGTGAAGAATATAATGGCAAAGTATAAAAAATAATAGGGGGATTAAGATGCACAAAACTTTTTGTTATATGTGACATGATTAGTACTTAAAAGTGCATTTTTATTAAGGTTTTATATCATCATTTTGCACTTAAAATATCAATAACTCATTAACTGAAACATGTTTTATAATAACATATCTAATAATATAAGATAACTTTAATTTATAGTAAATATTCATTTTAAATACAGGTCTATCAGATAAATGAAAGGATTGGTTAATGAGTTTAAGAACTGAAATTGAAAAGATAAACAGATAACCAAACTTAGAAAAGAGATGCTGGTACAGTCCAAACCAAAATACTATTTGGTAATTAGGTCATATCTAGAGCTGTAGATCACAGATTTAGGTCTACTTTATATGGATGGAAAGGTAAGGCATAGGCCTACAACTTTTATATATAGCTCAAGATTTAAAAAGACCATTTTCAAGTCTAAATTATAGCAATAACAAAAAAGTCTGAATTTGTCCTGCAGCCCGAACACTATTCAGTGTTTGGCCTATATCTAAAGTTCTAGAAATCTAAATGACCTCTATTTATTTTTCCTGGAAAGCTAAGATAATTTCCTAGAACTTTTATTTTCAAGTGGTTCCAATTCTAACGTTATCAATGACATTTTAGACAGACAAGAAAAAATAAGGATTGTCATCAAGTCAAGAGTTAGCTATCCACTTATCAATTAGTTATCAAATCAATAGTTCCCAATTTTGGCCTATAAAAGGAGGCACTTGCCATGCATTTAGGCATCTTAGTCTCCAGATTAAGATTATGCTATTGCTTTCTCACTTTATATTTTTATAATGCTTAAGTTTTGCTTTCATTAATATCTTATTCATGTCTTTCATTTCCTTTTCTTTACCTAGTTAACTTTTATCTTATTTATGTTCTTATTTTGTTTATTTATTTTTCTTTCTTTCATTATATTTAGTTAAGTTTATTATGTCAAGGTGAAAAGGTTATACTGATGGTGTAAGAATAAGTATAGTATAAACTTAACATGGACTTTAATGTTTGATACTAACATGTTTTATATTTATTATCTTATTCACTTTTTAATACTCTGGTTTTTAAATGACTAATCTAGATTTATGTTGTACAACAAAGCTAGGCGCAACAAATGTTCGGTACTTTCATAACTCATACTGTATGGTATAACAGACATCTGAGCTATGAAATAAACTTAATTTGTTGTTAATATAAGTTATAATCATGAATGTCTGATAAGATTTACAAGTATTAGCGTTAATCGAATAAGATAACTAATGTAATCATGTTAACAATTTATAATCTGATTGGAACCTCCTTTGTGTGTGGTTTCCAATTAAATAATAAGAGATGATATTATACTTGTTTAACATACCATTAATGGATCCTCTAACCTTAACATTTATTGTTATCATTGTTTAATCATTACATTAATCTTTCATCCTAAAGTTCTCATCAACTTCTTCTTCTTCTTCTTCTTCTTCTTTACTACTACTACTACTACTACTACTATTGTTATTGTTGTTGTTCTATTATTGTTATCTATAATTTATACAATTAACCTCTTATGGTTCGACCTCGGTCTTGCTGGGTTATTTATTATTTCAATACTACTGCACTTGGAAGAAGACATCAATCTTTTGGTCGTGTCATTTACACGTGCATAATTAAAGAGGTTCAATGAGAAGATGCTCAAGGTAAAAGAATTGCTTGACCTAATAGCCTTAGAGGCCTTCATAAGAGGGGTAAAGGAACATACCCTTTCTAAAAAAAATTATGCCTTACCAGACTGAAGATTACTAAAGGTAAAACAAGTCATAGAAAATCAATAAAGATGTAAGAGGTCAATTTGCTATGACATAGGTCTCCTTATTCTTATAAGAAAAACTAGCATAAAATGTATTCCAAGTGAAATGATTATCTTAGTAGAAATGAAAGCTCCAAAAAGAATCATGATTAACCAAACCATGAGCACTTGATGTATTATAAGGATTTGCCACCTCTTTGAATCAAAAGAGGATCACATATTCAATGTTATTAAGGTAGTCAAGGCTACCACTTACCAACTTTGTGACATATTTGGAAAAATTTCCTCTATATTTGACATTTGCATCACCTCAAGATGCACAATTCTCAAAGAGAATACAAGTTTATTTTTTAAATAAAAATATTATATATTTAGCATGTATTTCCTATATATAAGTTTTTAGTATAATTTTGGTCTGGCACATTCTTCAAGTGATGCCTAAAGGCCTGTCATAAATTCATAAGGGGTTGATTTGGGATCCCTTATTCTTTAGGTGATATGTAAAAGCCTTTCCAAATTTGTTAGGGATTGATTTTAGATCTTCTGTCTTTTTAATGTAGTCTCAAATTAACACCACTCTATTGGTTGGCTCTCATTTCCATGTCCTCTAAGGAAAGTTACATAACTTTCATACACTATTAACCACTCTATTGGTTGGCTTTCAAGCCTTTACGCCATCACTAGGGAGTTTACAAACCTCCCTAAGGCTTCCAAACCCCTACAACATCATCAAAGAGGTTATAGACCTCTTTAGCTTCGCCTCATCCTTTTATAATATTTTCTCGATATATGCTCACCATTTATAGGTTTCAATCAGCTACTTAGAAACTTTCCTATATATAAGCTTTTTCTCCATAAGTTCTTCGTGACCTTTTATGTATGAAGTTCTTTATATCTCACTTTACATTCTTAAGAATTTTTCTAAGTATGGATTCCTCTATGTTTCCCTTTTACACATTTAAAAACTTCTTTAAATAGGGTGTACACCCCAACATATGGACTCTTTGATTTATTACCTAGGTCTTCAACCCCTCTTCTCATATAAAGAAAATTCGATAAACTCATTGTGGTAATCAGAAATTTTTACAATTTTTTACTAATTAATACTATAAAGACATGAGGGCTGTTGATGGGTCCAAATAAAATGAACCTAAAAACATTAAAGAGCCTAAAAAACACACAAGAAGCATAGGCTCATGCAAAAAGCTCGACCACCACTCTCAAAGGCATGGGTTAAAGCAAGAATCTCAAACTATACACCTATGGTTTCTATGGACTAAGCGTATGCCCCAGCCCATGCACTTAGTGTATGCCCAGTTGGGCAAAGAGCATAAGTGTATGTCTATACTTCCTTTTCACTAGATGTGTTATCATGCCTAACATAAACGTAATGCCTAGATGAGAGTGTCGCCTATAATGAAAGATATTGGGCATGTACCCTAGCACCCTTTTAGGCTCTGGTGTGCTCCCTAAACATAATATATTTGGGTCCAGACAACGCTCTTAGACTTGTTTTTCACTTCTAATGGGCTCAAACACCTTGCTTGAGCATGAAACTCATTTGATATTTTTTTAGAATTCTACATTAGTCTTTTAGTAATTTTTTATTGATCATACATGTATTATTTTGAGTAAAATCTAACTCGAAATATCACAAGGATGAAATTACACTTCAGCTCATACTTTCCACAAAACACGACTCATGGGCTATGAATACAATATGAATCTTTCAAACTTAAGGTTCATAAACTCTTCGTTCTTAATATTTTTAGCAAACATATTTTTAGAATCTATTTTTCTAAAATATCATTGTATTTTCTCTTTCTATATAGTTCCTATATCCATCAAAAAGAACCTTTTATAGGTACCAGCCATTTTGACTTACCAGGTACCACCTGCTACTACCTCACTTACCAATCACTTTAGATTATTAGGTATCACTTGTTACTATCGACTACCTAGGCTTTCCAAATCCAACTGCCAGATACCTTAGTTGGGAAGAATGAATCATATTCATTGAATTAATAGATTAACTAATTATCCAACATATATTAATCATATTACTAAGCATTTTGGATTTTAAGACTCATCAATTGGTGTCGTCTATAGAAAACTGATAAAAAAGCCATTATTTTATAAAACTTATTTTTGACATTTCCAAGTCATGGCACACAAACCAAGAGACTTTTGGTTTAAGACGCATGACAATTGATTAGTATTTAAAAGTATCAATAATTCCTTAATTAAAACATGTTTTATAATTACAAGTCTGATACCATAAGGTACCTTTAATTTATGGTAAAAGTTCATATTAAATGTAGGCATATCCTATAAATGAAAAGATTGATTGATGAGTTGAAATATTGAAATTGAAATTGAAAAGACAAAAAGAGGGTCAAACCTAAAAAAGAGATGTTGGTGCAGTCCAAACTGAAAAAAAGTTTTGTAATTAGGTTATATTTGGAGTTGTAGATCTTAGATTTAAGTCTACTTTATATGGATGAAAAGTTAAGATATAGACCTTCATGCAGAAGTGAAGACTCAATTCTGCTGTTTGGAAGTCTAAATCTTAGCAACAATGTAAAAGTCTGAATCTATCCTATAACCTAGATAATATTTAGTATTTAGCCCATATCTCAAGTTCTAAAAGTCTAAATGACCTTATTCTTATTTTGTTAGAAAGCTTATACAATTTCCAGAACTTTTATGAAAGTTATTTATTCAAATTCTAATGTTAGCAATGATGTTTGCGATAATTGTTCAGCATATAATTTATTAATTATCTTATTTATTATCAAGTATTCATGGTGATAACTTATGTTAACAACAAATCAAGTTTTATAGTACAATTATTGATTATACTATACTATGGCATTTGTTTTACTTTGCTGCAGGATGGATTAGGAATCTCAACTCTTCCTTTTGGTATACCGGTGCTGATCTGTATAGGAATCATGAATGTATTTCGGCTTGGTCTGCTTAATTTCTAATTTAGTGTGGGTTTGTTTTGCTCAGCTTAATAGTAGGGCTATAGGTTTTCTTGTATTTCTTTTTTGTAATTAGGTTGTTGCTCAGGCTATTAGCTAAAGCTCTGTTGACACTGTTCATGTTTTCTCTTTTTATTATATATCTATTCTTGATTTAAAAAAAAAAACAAAAAAAAACAATTGGGCTATGAAAGTGTCAAGTATTTGTTGTATTAAGGGTTATTTAACACAAATCTATAATAATTATTTAACAAGTAAGGTATTTAGAGTAAGTAAGATAATAAATATAAAACATGTTAGCATTAAACATTAAAGTCCATATTGAGTCTATACTATACTTATTCTTATACCATTAGTGTAGCCTTTTTCACTTGACATAATAAACTTAGTTGAACATAATGAATAAGAGAAATATAAATAAACAAAAGGAGAGCATGATTATATAAGTATAGTAAAGGAAATGAAAGGCATAAATAAAAGATTAATGAAACAAAAACTTATGCATTACAAAAATATAAAGAGAGATAGGAAGAACACGATCTTGATTTGAAAACCAAGATGCCTAAATGCATGACAAATACCTCTTTTTATAGGCCAAAATTTAGAACTGTTGATTTGATGACTAATTGTTGAGTGGGTGATCACCTCTTGACTTAGTAACAATCTTTATCTTCTTGTTTGCTAAAAAATCTTTGCTAACATCAGAATTTAAATATACAACTTTCATGAAAATTTTAGAAATTGTATCAGTTTTCTAACAAAATAAGAATGAGGTCATTTGGATTTATAGAACTCGAAATATGGGATGAACACTGAATAATATATGGGTTGCAGGACAGATTCTGACTTCTCTATTGTTGCTATAATTTGAACTTGAAAACGGTTTTTTTGAATCCTAAACTCTCAAAAAACATTTAGACCTATGTCTTAGGTTTCTATTATATAAACCAGATCTAAATCCAAGTTTTACAACTCTAATTATAATCCAATTTGAATTCAACCAATATCTTTTTTCTAAGCTTAGGCCTCTATTTGTCTTCTCAATTTTAGTAGTTAAACTCATCATTTAATCTTTTGATTTATGTGATAGGTCTGCATTTAAAATAAATATTTATCATAAATTAAATGTATCTTATATTATTAAACTTGTTATTGTAAAACATGATTTAGTTAAGGAGTTTTTGAAACCTTAAGTGCAAAATGATGATATAAAACCTTGATAAAAATATATTTTTAAGTAATAATTAGTATGTCAGTGTTGGTTGTCCAGTTTGTCAATGGTGAGCCTTTTTGTTTGTTTCTTCTTTTATCTTTCCTTCTCTAAATTACAATTATGCCTTTTGTTGTTGATATTTTAACTGTAGTCTTATTCTTTTTATTTTTATTATTTTTTCTTGACTATTTTGTAGAAGTTTTATTTGTTTTCAATTTCATCATTTGATACACTCATATTATTCTATCTTTTAGTACCTTTTTGATATGATTCAAGTTCAACCATAGATTCTTTACAATAAGTATTTGGTTATATGTTTGTGATTGGTTGGTGATATGGTTCAGTAGATAGTTTAGCCTTGGGTTTTTCATGATGGATCTTTACTTTGGGATGCATATGATCAGATTGTGGGTTTTATGGATGATGGGTCTGCCCAATTCTTTTGGTGGGTAATTTAGCCAGATCAGGACAAGTTATGCATGAGATTTTTTTGGGTAGTAAAGAAAGTTTACTTGGAGTATATTTTAGGTCTGGTTTAGTCCGTATCACTGAATCTAGATTTGAGCCACATGAGGTTCAAAGTTAGTTTGAGTTATCTAAGATGTTAAGATCAAATCATATTTGTTTGAAATTGATTTCCTAACTCTATAAGAACTTAAATCAGTAAAAACTTCTCTTAAAATTTAAGGAAATTTCATTCATTATTTTACCTATCATTTAAGAGAATATTTATCAATAAAGGCGAAAGTTTCCTAGTCAACAAAGAATGTTAGGGGCTGCTAAATCTAATTTCCTAAACTAGGAATGATCAATTAATGATTCTCTTCATTTAGTAAGGAAACTAAATTGACAATTATAAAAGAGGGAGATGTTTGATTAGTACTTAAAAGAGCATTTTTATCATGGTTTTATATCATTATTTTGCACTTGAAGTATCAATAACTCCTTAACTAAAGCATGTTTTATAATAATATATCTAATAATATAAGATACCTTTAATTTATTGTAAATGTTCATTTTAAATGCAGGCCTATCACATAAATGAAAAGATTGATTGATGATTTTAAGAACTTAAATTGCATGGGCAAAGAGATGACCAAAATTAGAAAAGAGATGTTGATGCAATCCAAACCAGAATACTGTTCGGTAATTGGGTCATATATAAAGCTATAGATCTCCGATTTAGGTTTACTTTATATGGATGAAAAGTTAAGACATAGGCCTATAACTTTCATATGGAGCCTAAGATCAAAAAAGGCTATTTTTAAGTCCAAATTGTAGCAACAACAAACAAGCCTGAATCTGTCCTCCAGCCCGAGTATTGTTTAGTATTTTAGCCATATCTAGAGTTCTAGAAGTCCAAATGAGCTGAATGTTTTACACAAGAAAGCTGAGACAATTGCCTACAACTTTCATGTTTTTAAGTGACTCCAATTTTGACGTTATCAATAACGTTTTGGGCAGATAAGAGAAGATAAGGATTGTCACTAAGTCAAGAGTTGGCCACCCACTCATCAATTAGTCATCAAATAAATAGTTTCCAATTTTGGCCTATAAAAGGAGGCATTTGTCATGCATTTAGGTATTTTGGTGTCTAAATCAAGATCATGCTTTTGCTTTCTCTCTTTGTATTGGTTGTGATGTTTATGCTTTGCTTTCATTAATATCAAGTTTATGCCTTTCATTTCCTTTCATTTACTTAGTTAACTTTTATCTTATTTATGTTCTTATTTTATTTATCTATTTTTCTTTCTTTTATTATGTCTAGCTAAGTTAATTATGTCAAGGTAAAAAGGTTATACTAATGGTGTAAGAATAAGGATAATGTAAACTTAATATGGACTTTAATGTTTGATACTAACATGTTTTATATTTGTTATCTTGTTATCTCTTTAATACTTTGCTTGTTAAATAACTAATCTTGATTTATGTTGTATAACTGATTAGTACTTAAAAGTGCATTTTTATCATGGTTTTATATCATTATTTTGCACTTGAAGTATCAATAACTCCTTAACTAAAGCATGTTTTATAATATATATATATATATATATATATATATATATATATATATATATATATAAGATACCTTTAATTTATGGTAAATGTTCATTTTAAATGCAGGCTTATCACATAAATGAAAGGATTGATTGATGACTTTAAAAACTTAAATTGCAAGGGCAAAGAGATGTGCAAAATTAGAAAAGAGATGTCGGTGCAATCCAAACCAGAACATTGTTCGGTAATTATGTCATATCTGGAGCTATAGATCTCAGATTTAGGTCTACTTTATATGGATGAAAATTTAAGACATAGGCCCACAACTTTCATATGGAGCCCAAGATCTAAGAAGGCCATTTTCAAGTCCAAATTGTAGCAACAACAAAGAAGCCCAAAGTTGTCCTCCAGCCCGAGCATTGTTTAGTATTTTGGCCATATCTGGAGTTATAAAAGTCCAAATGAGCTGAAGTGTTTATACAAGAAAGCTGAGACATTTGCCTACAACTTTCATGTTTTTGAGTGGCTCCAATTTTGACGTTATCAATACGTTTTGGGTAGACAAAAGAAGATAAGGATTGTCACCAAGTCAAGAGTTGGCTACCCACTCATCAATTAGTCATCAAATCAATAGTTCTTAATTTTAACCTATAAAAGGAGGTATTTGCCATGAATTTAGGCATCTTGGTTTCCAGATCAAGATCATGCTCTTCTTTTCTCTCTTTGTATTTTTTGTAATGTTTATGCTTTTGTTTAATTAATATCAAGTTTATACCTTTCATTTCCTTTCCTTTACTTAGCTAACTTTTATCTTATTTATGTTCTTATTTTGTTTATTTATTTTTCTTTCTTTCATTATGTCCAGCTAAGTTTATTATGTCAAGGTGAAAAGGTTACACTAATGGTGTAAGAATAAGTATAGTGTAAATTTAATATGGACTTTAATGTTTGATACTAACATGTTTTATATTTGTTTTCTTGTTAACTCTTTAATACTTTGCTTGTTGAATGACTAATCTTGATTTATGTTGTATAACACTTGATACAATAAATGCTTGACATTTTCATAGCCCATACTGTATGGTATAACCGACACCTGAGCTATGAAAGGAACTTGATTTGTTGTTAACATAAGTTATAGTCATGAATGCTTGACAAAATTTACAAGTATTAGCATTAATTAAATAAGATGACTAATGTAATCATGTTAACAATCTATAATATGATTGGAACCTCCTTTGTGTGTGGTTTTCAATTGAATAATAAGAGTTTATACTATACTTGACATACCATTAGCGGATCCTCTAACCTTGACATTTGTTATTATCATTGTTTAATCGTTACATTAATATTCCTTCTTAAAGTTCTCTTCTTCATCTTTTTTTTCTCTTTCTTTTTCTTTATTGTTGTTGTTGTTGTATTATTGTTATTGTTGTTGTATTATTGTTATTTATAATTTGTAAAATTAACCTCCTTGTAGTTCGACCCCGGTCTTGTCGGGTTATTTATTACTTTGACACTCTTACACTTGGGAGAAGACATCAATCTTTTGGTCGTGTCAATAACACTTGGTACAACAAATGCTTGGCACTTTCATAGTCCATACTGTATGGTATAACCGACATTTGAGCTATGAAAGAAACTTGATTTGTTGTTAACATAAGTTATAATCATGAATGCTTGACGAAATTTACAAGTATTAGCATTAATTGAATAAGATGACTAATGTAATCATATTAACAATCTATAATCTGATTGGAACCTCCTTTGTGTGTGGTTTCCAATTGAATAATAAGAGTTTATACTATACTTGTTTGGCATACCATTAGTGGATCCTCTAACCTTGACATTTGTTATTATCATTGTTTAATCGTTGCATTAATATTCCATCTTAAAATTCTCATCATCATCTTCTTCTTCTTCTTCTCCTTCTTTTTCTTTATTATTATTATTATTATTACCACCACCACCACCACTATTATTATTATTATTATTATTATTATTATTATTATTATTATTATTATTATTATAGTTGTTGTTGTTATTATTGTTGTTGTTGTTGTTATTGTTGTTATTGCTATTATTATTGTTTATAATTTGTACAATTATCCTCCATGTGGTTCGACCCCGGTCTTGTCGGGTTATTTATTACTTCGACACTCCTGCACTTGGGAGAAGACAACAATCTTTTCATTGTGTCAATGTTCTTCATTAATTGTTCATGTAAGACAAGGAAACTAAGCATAATAAGACAATAAGATTTCAGAATCAATTTCACATTCAAATGAGATTTTCTAATCTATTTGTAACTTTTTATGGGTACCAATTTCGATGTGAGCATATCTAGGATATTAATTTTGGATTTTTGTTATGTTTATTATTTTTTTTCTTAGTCTTTGGTTTATTATTACTTTTTGGGTCAATTTTATAAGTGAGCACACATATGAGATCCATTAGGGTTATTTGAAATATTATATAAGTTTTTTGTATGTTGAGAAGCAGAACATAATGAATTTATGAAATAAATTTCTGTTTTACTTGATGTAACACATTATCTTTGCTTAGGAAAAGATTAAATCTGACTTATTAAAATATAATTAACCTTGTGGCGTCATTCGTTTCAATTTCAATAGTGTTGGTGTATTGGGATAATTTTTCATTGTATCACACTTCTTAAACCTGATTCTCGGCTTTCTTGGGGAAGTATCATCTTCGTTGAGGATTGTTTGACTATGTGATTAAGAGGTTTGTATCACTTATTCTGAGTTTTTTTTACGCATTTTTATGTTTTATGATAGCTTACTTACCCTGTTTTATGCTGAATAGTGCTATGAAAATGTAAAGTGTAAAAAAAAAAAGTTGTGCTTAATAATCCTATAAAGACATAAAGTATATATTAAAAAAAAGCTAAATAAAGCATTTTTAGCACAATCTCAAGCAATTAACTAGAAAAGAACACTTTAGGACAAGTCATTGGAGTTAAGAATTGCATATCCTAATTACATTAAAAATCTAACTTGAATAAGGAATCCTAGTAGGATTAGGATTTCTTAAAGAAAATACACCAAACTGGATCTCCATGCACTATTTGGACTTTAGCTTGAGTTATATGTAGAAGTTTATTACAATTTGACTTGGATTAGAAATTAAACATTTTAAGCTTTTCATTCATAAATGGTACACCTAGTAACTCATTTAAACAACAGAACAACATATTTGAAGTTGGATCTAAATATGACAGCAAACTAGCACAAGTCCAACCTATCTTTTCATGTTGGAATGATGACATGATAGATCAATAATGATTTGCGAAGAGTCCCACTGAACCAATAAATGTTTTTTAAAGGTCAAAGGTAATGCATGAATCATTAGAATTAGATTGGTATAAGAAAATTTTAAAGTAATCTGATTATGAATTTGTTATCAATTAGGAAACTTCTGATTATGAATTTGTTATTAATTAGGAAACTTCTCCACCTGTTAAACTCTATATATAATTAATCATAACCACTAAAAAAAAGAAAGATCATATTTAGAGGATAAGAGAAGGAAATAAGAGATTCTATTATTTTCAAAATTATTTTTTTATATCCTTTACTTTTTATGAATTTTCGACAACTTTAGTTTTTAATTTTAAGAGGTTAGTATTCTTGGATCTTAAATTATCATGAAGATTTATGTTTAAAATCACTATATATCAAATAATGATACGATTATCTTGTATTTTTTTTTTATAATTACACTCGATGATTGATGATAAAAATTCTATATGATGTGCAACTTATATTTTTTTGTTTTAAATATATTGCTAATGATTAATTTATTATGGATTCGTGAAATATTAACTTAATTAGAACAATTGTCTAATTTTCAAATCCATCTATTAAATTAACTCTCCATGTTTGCTTAATTATTACGAATCAATTGTATTTATAGTTATCTCAATGTTTGCTTAATTACATATTGTGTGCTTAATAAAGGTTACTATGTAATTAGGGTTAATTAATGGACATATATTAGGTTAACTATAAAGTAAGGATAAATAGAAAAATTTATTGTTTTTTATTTTTTATTTATTTATTATGAAAAATCATATTAGAAAATATATTTAAATTCAATAATAAATATTTAATTATCCTTGGGAAATTTATAGTTATTTTAAATAGGGTAGGCTTGAATTTCGCTTCTCCCATTATAAAAACTATTACACTTTACCATTCCTTATTTTATACTTTATACGTGGAAAATAACATATGTTATAGTTTATTGACAATACAATCAGACCACTGACCATTATTGAAGCTTGATTGTCCTTGTTCGGGTCTAGTGATTACATTGCTATCCACATCACATTTGGGTTGGAATTTAGGACCAGGAAGAAACAAGAAAAGAGAAAAGAAAAAGTAAGCTACCACTTCTGTTGGGCTGCAGTACTAGCCATTGCTTGGACCTAAATATATTTTGTTTTATGTTGGCTCTAACGTTTTAAACTTTTGGTGGACCAAACTCTATCTTCATATTTATCTAATGGGCTTGTAGCATTATATGCTGTTTTTATTTGGGATCTCTCCACCTAATATGGTAGATAAAAAGGCAGGGTTAGGGTGGTGTTGTGATTTTATTTTAATTAATTTTTAGTTGATTATATTATATTATATTATATTTATTAAAGCAAATTAATTAATCATTAAGTATAAAAATAATTAAATAGTACTTTGATTAATGTTGACTATGCTTTATTTTATAGTATTTTATTCCAAAAATGCTAGTTATATATATATATATATATATATATATATATATATATATATATATATATATATATATATATATATATCCAATCTTTTCATGTTATCTACTTTTTTCTGTTTCGTGAGATGAGAAAATTAAAATAAAATAATTAAATAGATTAAAATAATTAAATTATAAGTGAATTATCCAAAATTTATGTATTTGGATTTTAATTGTATCATTTTGATATTTCCTAGACTTGGAGGGTTATTTCAAGTATATAATGATATTTTAGACCAAATATGGGGGACTTTTAGAAATAATATAAAACTTTTTAACTTTTTTTTTAGAGAGTTTTCTTTCTTGTTCTTTTATTTTTAAAATTAGTTGAAGAACAAATCATACTTATCACTCTTAATCACAAAAAAATATGACATCTTTATTCCAGGAGTTTCTTTATTGAATCTCTAACTTTATCAAAGAGTTTCATTCATGTTTTATTTCTTATTTTCATTACAAATCATATAATTTTCAACCTAAACATCATAAGAAAAACCATATAAAAAACCATATTTTTCTTCATTTTCATATCTAATTGCTAGTTTGTTTAAGTTAAAAAGCTCATCACTAAGTTATATTTTACTCATTTTTAGTGAAAATTTTGAGCTTAGGTTTTTATCTTTTAATTTTTTAAATTAAGCTCAAACTTTTTATTTAAGTTAGTTTCTTCTTGTTGGTTTTTTAGATAACTTAGTATTACAAGAATTGCTTTAAAGATTGTTAGATTCTTCAGTTATCACTTGATCTCTTTCTAGCAATATAATTTGCAAAACTTATAGAAATATTAGAATTATACAAGTATATTTAACTTTTCTAAAACATTACAATCCAAAGACTCAGAAACCCATAAATATATATAAATACACACGTACACACACAAATATTTTAGGTAAAGAAAAATAGATAAAGGCAATAATAAGAACCAATAAGCACCATGGAATGATCCATTAGAGATATTTAGATCAATTATAAGGTTAGAGGTCAATCAGATTAAAAAGACGGTTTTAAGTTTAATTTTTTCAAATATAAAATTTTATGCTAACATATACAACTTTCAACCTGACTATTGGATTGAGATGAAATATTAAGGAGTTTAGAAAAGTCTTACGTTAAATACTAGAAGCTATTGTACTAAAATTAAATTATTTTCCTAGCTAGCTTAAAATTATCTTTTCTTTTGATTTATGGATTTCATACAAGAAAACTTTCTTATTTTACAAAGATATATATAAGGTAGAATTAAAGAAATCAATAGTAAGGTATCCTTGTATTATGAGGATGGAAGATAGTTGTGCAAGGTTTTCTAATTACTAAGAAAATACAAAGCTAGCAAGTTATTTTTATTTTTATAAGAAATAAATTTGGAATTAGAAATTCATATTTTCATAAAAATTAACAATCAGCAGTTTAGGAGTTTTATTTAGGCAAAGGATTTATATTTTCCAAAAAATTAATAGTTGACAGTAGCAACTATTAATTACAAGGATACAAGGTAGCAATTTAATTCTACAATACATAATTATAACAAGTTGTTTGTTTTGGGAGCTTGCATCAACCTTAGTTATTTTTATATATTATTTCAAAATTGATTTTTGTGTTTATTCTAAAAACTTGAAGTTTTTTAATTGGGTTTTAATATCATCCCATTAAAACATTAAAGTTTAGTAATTTTATGAATTATGAATACCTTTTCAAGGGGGAGGAAAATCAAGTTGGATTATTATTTATTTTTGTGTAGTTTTTTATATGCTTGTGTAGGATTGGTTCTTTATTGACCCATCTTCAATTTATCAAAGATTAGCTATCTCTATAATGCTCTTTGTTATACTTCCAGTTCATGATTCCTTATAATCATTGGGTAGGAGTCTTTATCCCATTACCTTTGATGTGTCTTGGTTTAGGTAATCATTGTGTTAATTTTTTGTTAACCATAAATTTAATTTTTATCTTTCTTATGTTATGTATTTCTTACATTTGGGTTCAATAATTTTTACCCTCTAGTTTCACATCAATTAATATCAAGACAAGGTTTTAAAATCAAGTTATATCTATCTTTCTTTAAGTTTTCACATTAGTTTTCATTATTTTCTTTATATTTGATTGTTTTAGCATAGTATAAAAAAAGATCCTATTGAATTTTGATTATTATCACATCAATGGCATATTATAAAAAAAAGTAAAAAATTATAATTATAAAATTTGTCGCAAAAGTTTGAATTGAAGACCTAAGAAAAGTACACCATAATCTGATATTTCTTGAGGTATTGAGTATCTAAGTTTTTATATATGATTTTAGGGTTATTTTAACACAATGTAGGTTAAGGTAATTTCAATTGAAAACTTAGTCTTGTTTGTGTCAAGAATTTTTTTTTTGTTTTGCTGCTATTAGTTTTGGTTAAATTAGTAGTTAATTGATAGTTCCAAGTTTTTGAGAGTCTTTATTGCATTCTTTCTTGTTTGTGTATTACTTTTTGTGTTTGCATTATTTTTTTTTGTTTTGATTTCATTGTCTTTTTCATATTCGTAACTCACTTTTATTGTTGTTTTTTTTTTCTTGATTCTTTAAGTCTAAAAATCTAAGGATAACATTACAAATTTATTCTATTTATTTTTTTTTAGGTTAGTTCATTAAAAAAACTATAAGAAAAGCATGAAAAGTAAAAGGCAAAAAGGTGAGCATATTATCATGAAAATCCATATTTGAGTGAAACACGAGTGAAGTGATATATATTTGAGTGTAAACATATAAAGGTGAGGTCATATTTTTTTGCTACTAACATGATTTTCAAATTTCAATAATGTCTTCTAAAGGTGATATATGATCATAAAAAAGGGGAAGGATAATCAAAAAATTTTTATTTGAACTATGTAACAACAATTCAAAAGTTTGAATTTGAGGTTTGGAGAGGTTTTTGATAGGCTAGAAAAGTATGGATCTGGAGTTATTAATATGTAAAATGTGTTTGATCGGAAGGGTCCCAATGTTAGAAGGCAAGAAAAATGAGTTACACCACCTATAAATGAGTTTATTAATAAGAATGAAAAAAAAATTGACCATGCATCAATTTTTTAGGAAGGCAAATTTGGGTAGCCTAAAAATTAAAAAGATAAGGGTTTTAAATAAGGTGATCAATTTGGCTATAGTGGTGTAGGAAGGAATCTTAGTTACTATAATGGTTTGGATATAAACATGAAGAGTATTAAGATGAATTTTCTAGTGTTTTAGGGGATGAAAAAGTATGAAGCTTATTTAGAATAAAAAAGGTTGAGATTATATTGTGTTATCATAACTATTCGAATGAGATAAAGGTAAAACTTGTTGTCATTGAATTTGTTGATTATACTAAATATAATATGGTATGATTAACTTGTTTTAAGTAAGAGGAAGAATTGTGAGAGACTTATTGATACTTGAAAGGAAATGAAAGCAACTATGAGAAATATATTTATTCTTGTACGTTATTACTAGAATTATATCAAAGGTTATAAAATCTAACTTAAGGATTTAAAAGTGTTAAAGATTACATAAGGAGATTGAAATCACTATGACTTGAGCTAATATGGTGGAGGATAGAAAATAATTATGGCTAGGTTTCTAAATGCTCTAAACCTTTATATAATGAATATGATTGAGTTGCAATATTATATAGAGTTCAAAGATATGGTACACATGACTACGAAGATGGAAAGACAACTTAAGAGATAAGGTAGTGCACATAAAGTTTTTGATTTAGGTTTTTTTTCATAATGGAGGCTGAATTATAGGAAATATGAGATTGCTTAAACCAAGTTAATTATAGGTGTTAAGGCTTAACCTTTTAAGGCAAGAAAAAAGTCACAATTGATTCTAAAGGTAAATATGACGCTCAACATACTTATAACCATCATATTAAATGTTTTAAGAATTTAGGAGTTAGACATATAGCTTCTCATTATCTAAACAAGAGAGCTATGATTTTAAAGGTAAAATATATCTCATATGAGATGTCATATAATTAAAATATATGTAGTATGATTATTGATAATGAAAATTATGTCAATGTTGCTAGTACTACATTTATTGAAAAAATAATTCTAAACACTACTAAACATTATAGATCATATATGCTTCAATTATTGAATGAATTTGGAGAAGTTAACATTAATAAATAGGTCTTGAGATCTTTTGCAATTGAAAAATATCATGATGAGGTTTTGTGTGATATAGTTCTTATACATACAAGTCATTTGTTATTGGGGGCATCTTGGCAATTGAATAGGAGAGTAGTTTAATGGTTTAGAAATAGGTACTTTATTATAAAAAAAAAAAAAGAAAATGTATCATATTTATGCCATTGTCACCGAAATAGGTCTATAAAGACAAATTAAAAGTGAAAAGTAAAAGTGATGGTAAAAAACGGGTGAACATCATAACAAGAATGTGAGCTTAAAGTGGAGAGAAAAAATTGTAAGCTGTGAGAGTGAATTGGCTAAAAATAAAAAATAAAGAGAGCTGGTCAAGAGTGGAAAGAAAAAGAAACATTTGAGTTTTTATACAAAAGAGAGCGAAATCAATAATGCTTTTTATTCTAACCAGCTAATGATTGAAATTATATGTAAAAACACTAATGGACTTGATCCTTGAATTCTTAATGTGACTATTTTTTTATTATAAGAAATCAAAGATGTGTTTTCGAAAAAGATTCTTTATGGTTTACCACCAAAAAAGGAATAGAACATCAAATCAATCTTCTATGTGGCATTGTGATTCCTAACTAACCACCTATCAAAGTAATATCAAAGAGACAAATAAATTTTAAAGAAAAGTTGAGGAGCTGATGTAAAAGGGATATATAAAAAAAATATGGGTCCGTGTGTTATTCTTGTTTTGTTAGTGTTAAAGAAAAATAGATCTTGGTGAATACACGTTGACTGTTTTGCCATCAACAAAATTATGATATAGTATAAACATTCAATTTCTAGGTTTAATGATATGATGGCTAAATTGCATGGTTCTTCTAGTTTTACAAAGATTGATTTAAAAAGCGGATATTATCAAATTAAGATGAAATAATAACATAAAAGGAAAACTATCTTTAAAACTAACTATGAAACTTATTAATGGTTAGTGATGTTATTTGGACATATTAATGCACCTAATACTTTTCTTGATGAATTATATGTTATGTGTATTTATAAACAAATTTGTTATTGTTTATTTTGAAGATATTTTAATCTACAATAAAAGTGGATGAACATGGTGGCCATTTGAGTTGAGTACTTAATGTTTTAAGAAAGTAAACATTATTTACTAATATAAAAAAATATACTTTTTACATAGAAAGAATTGTGTTTCTTAGGTATGTTGTTATTGTAAAAGGTATCGAGATGAACAAGAAAAAAGTGAAGGTTATTCAAGAATGGCTCATATCTAAGTCAATCACTAAGGTATGAAGTTTTCATGGTTTGACTTGTTCTTATAAGAGGTTTGTCAAAGCTTTTAGCACATTAGTTGCACCACTCAATAAAATTGTTAAAAAGTCAGCGTGATTCAAATGAGGTATTAAATAAGACAATGCTTTTAAACTTCTTAAAGAAAAATTTAGTTCGACACCTTTATTATCTTTACGTGACTTTATTAAAACTTTTAAGATTAAGAATGATGCCTCAAGAATATGTATTAAAGTTGTTTTAATGCATGAAAAATTGATGATTGCATATTTTAGTGAAAATCTTAATGGTGTAGCATCAAATTACTCAACTTATAACAAGAAGCTTTAATATTGGTAAGGGCTTAGGAGACTTGATAGTACTACTTGTGGAAAAAAAATTATGATTTATTCAAATAACAAGTTGCTGAAATATTTGAAGAGATAAGGTAAGTTAAATCGGTATCATGCTAAGTGAGTGGAATTTATTGAGATTTTTTTTATGTCATCAAATCCAAGTAAGGTAAGGAAAATGTAGTAGATAATGCACTATATATAAGGCATGTATGTTTTGCACGAATATATTTTTTTTTTTCAAAGACAAGACATGGTGTGTAAAGAGTGTGAGATAGATGTATTATATATAGAAAATCTAAATTTAAAGTCTTATAGCATGGTTTGTATACTTATTTGCTTGCACTAAAGGAACCTTGGGTAAATATTTATGTGGACTTTATTTTAGGGTTACCAAGGTAAAAAAAAGGTTGGGATTATATATTTATAGTTATAGATAGGTTTTATATAAGATGATGAATTTTATATCATATTATAAAATTGATGATATAACTAACATAGTTTATTTATTTTATAAAAAAATAGTATGATTTCATGGGATACTTAAGAATATAATTTTATATTATGATGTTAAGTGTCTTGGCTACTTTTAGAAGATTTTATAGGGAAAATTGATAATCAAATTATTGTTTTTGACTATTGATCATCCATAAATAAATAGACAAATATAAATATTAAATAAGACTTTAGCTATATTCATTTAAAAGAATCTTAAGAATCAAGAAAATTACTTATTATTCATTGAATTTGCTTATAATTAAAATGTATATTCAATTATTAATTATTCACCATTTAATGTTGTCTTTGATTTTAACTTGTTAACTCTATTAGTTTTGAAAAAGTAATCAAACTATAAGAGGTTTTTTGTGATTATTTTTTTTAAACAAAATATTAAAACAATAACATATTAGATTAACTTAAGTCAACTCATGTTAACTTACCTAATTTATAAATTAGGTCATGAAACTATAATAACTCCATAAAAAGTAAATCGAAACAAGTTATGAAGTGTCAACCTAATATTGAAAGAAAAAAAATAAAAAAATAAAATAAAAAATAACTCAATTCAACCTATATTAATCTATCAAATTCACAATTAGAGTCATTAGACCAAAATAATGCTATAAAAATAAAATCAAAATAAATTATATGATTGAATCTCCAATTTACTTAATGTTAAAAGATAAAATTAGAAAAAATAAAAAATTACTCGAGATAACTCGAGTTAACCAACCAAACTTGCGACCTGAATTATAAGATTAAGATAATCCTGTAAAAAATAAATCAAAATAAATTATAAAAATTAATAATTAAAATTAAAATTATATAAAAAAAATATAAAACAATGTTGGAGTCACCATTGCCTCGTGAGGAGGTGAACATATAGTTTTTGTTAATGGTAATGATGTCATTTCCAACGTGATGAATTTTAAAGTGGTGGGAAAAAAAATAAAAATTGAAGGTGTGTGATTAAATTATTCACCATCTTTAAGCAGCTTTTGATGGTATTTTTTTTCCAGAGGCGGAAATCCAGAAGAGATGGCAGAGAAAAAGCAAAACCCACCGAAATGTTATCCTGCAGTCTGCTCGAGAATCAGAGATGACATAGAAACCACTAACATAAAAAGCAAACCATAATTTTGCCCACTTTACTCCTATTACTATATCATTCTAGCCATCGGTAGGTGTGGTATCCACTCCAAAATGTAGGGTGTCATGCTGGGCATCAAGTGTGCGTGACGCAAATGTTCTTATGCTATATCACCACGTATTCGTGATATTATATATAGCAAGTAGAATACTTTTATGCTTTCTAAATAAATTTTTTTATTTTTAATTAAATTCATAATGCAAATCATCACGCTAGGATATAGTTTTTTGGCTATGTTTTTGTTTTTTTTTTTTGTCAACTTTTTTACTTTGATCTTTCTTCTTGTAGAAGCATGATCTGTGGCTACATTAGCAATTATAGAATCAAAAGTTCCACGAGTTATCAAGGGGAGAGATGAAGGTATGATTTATGCTTGCAGAAAGAGTGTCTTCATGAACTCATAGAACAGTTCAGTCAAATCTCCAACTTATAGCTAGAGAACACGCAAGCTTAATGTAAAAATCAATTATTTGTGAGCATTATTAAGGCACATAGCTAGAAACCTTAATTCATGATCATTTCCATCATCAACACCATAGGATTCTTCTTCTTTATTTTTATTTTTGAAAAAGGAAAAACAATTATGGGTTCCCCAGCAAGTGCAGTGTTGTGAACTAATTCACGAACTTGTATTGTCAACAACGAAAACTCATTCCAGAAGGGTCATGGGTCCTAATTCATGATTATCTATCATAATTATATTTTAAAAATATTTTTATCATAATTATATTTTTTAAAAATAATCATTTTTTCCTTATATTTTTTATACGCGATGAGGCACTCTATTTTTTTTTTTTTAATGTCTCAATTTATAACCATAAACATTTTATGAATATAATGATTAATATGTTGATCTAATTACCAACCATATCAATAATATAGAAAAAAAATGGAGTGACCTATATTCTATATAATACTCATTCCATATAATACTAAAACGTGTGGAGTTTTTATTATATATTTTTTTAATTTTAATTTTTAAATTTTGTTTTTGAGCAATTTAATTTTATTTAAGAAGCGATTGATTTTGAATTTTTATGAAATGATAGAATTGAAAGAGCGGGAATTAAAATGAAAAATAAGGCACACATGAATGATATACTATAAGTTTTGAAAAAATTCATTTTAATCCTTTAACTTAAACAATCATGTAAATTATATACTTTTTTTCCCTTGAAATTGTTTTAGTTCTATTTTGATATAGAAGTTTATTTTTTGTTATTTTTTTATTCCTGATTGAAAAAGAAGAGAGATGAGTTGTTGGATTCTGGTAGCAAAAAGAAAATTGTTGTTGACATCTATTTAAGCCATCAAAATAGAAATTTTTTTTAATTAATATATAATTTGAAAATTCATAAAAAAATATATATGAGTTCCAGTTGATTTTTAATTTCAAGTTGAGATTGGTTTTTGGGGCAGTTTTTAAGATCATTGATAGATTTGCCATGATTTCTAAGGTGTTTTATAGATATTTTAGGTTAAAATGGGTTGAAAAAAAAGTTTTTTTTGATAAAAAAAGAATAATTCTTAATTTTTCAGCCATTATCATAGTTAAAAATTTAGAAAAAATAAAGAAGATGTTGCCTGTTTTAATAACCATACTAGATCTAAACACCACATGTAAATTTAGTAATTATATTAAACCTAAACTACTTGAGTGTACTATCTTATGTATTACTAACATACTAGATTTATATTATAGACTTGACAAAAAAATTACAATGGATAAATTTCTGTATTGACTACTCCACGTCTTAAAACTTTTTTATTTATATTATTATTTATAATTTATCTTAATTTCTTTTTACATTATTAATTGTTAAAGCTTATATTATTTTATATATTTAGCAAAAACATGAGCTAAGTTTAATGCACTAATAATAAAAAAATACCAAGGCACGAGCATGTATCTAGTATCAAATAAATTATGTGACATGTTATGCATTAATGCGGTAACATCACATGAATTGCAATGCTATAATAATATGTCACTGACAATGATGGCGTCCAACAATCACCAATTGGACTCTCTACCCAGGATATACCCTTCTCTCCAGCCAGCCAGCCAGCCAATTTAAGTGCGTTTCGAATCGAACCTGGGAAGTACTGGCAAGTGAATTTGATTCCCTTCGGATATTCCCTTATGCCCACCCTTTTAATTTGCCTCCAAAACCAATGTGGTGTTTATGTGCGCTCACAAATAGTAAGAGCCTAATCATTATATATACTTTTTAGTTTTTAATCATTCCACGTCATTTTATCATCCTAAAAAAGCAGCCATATATATATATATATATATATATATATATATTAGGAGGCAAAATTTGAACACTAGACCTCAAGTCAAATTAAAAAAAGATAATTTAATATGATATTCTTTTATATTCAGTGTCATCTTCTTATTTAATCGATGTTTTTATGAAGTTAAAACCTTGTTTTTTGATATAATGTACGAGTTTTTATTTTATTATACATAAATGCTTGTTATAGTAGTCTTATGTATATATTTGAAATCTAAACTCTATTTTATTATTTAATTTATTGTCTATAGATGAAGATATAATTTGTTTTCCGTCCTGTGGTGGATATAATAATAATAACATTAAGGAGTAATAAGAACGCAAGCATCTCCTTAATCCGTTGATATGGGAGACCAAGATAAAAGTCATGAAATCGGACGATCAAGGGAACATGTGCTTGGAATAACAAGTGGGTCCATAGGAATTAAAAGTAGAAAGTGACACGTATACGTATAACGTTGTGGAGAGACCAAACAGTACAGGAGTTGTAGGAAAATCTCATGGCTGGCTTCGGTCGCCTGCCACTTCTCAGAACAAAAACACCCGCACCTTCTTGTAATATTCCTTTGGCATCTTAAATCCGAATGTAACTCTGATTCTTCAACTAACCCCGAGCTACTTTCTCTATATAAATACCCCTTCCTCTCCCCTTCTTTTCAAAAATCCACATCCCAGAAATATTTACATCCTAGCTAGTATTTGTTCTTTTTCGACGTGGTGATCAATGGCCGCCACCGCTGCTGCTGGTGGAATTGTGGTGGTTTTTGATTTTGACAAAACCATCATTGACGTGGATAGTGATAACTGGGTTATTGATGAGTTGGGTTTTACCGATTTGTTCAATCAACTCCTCCACACCATGCCATGGAATTCTCTCATGGTCAGTACACATACATTATTTAATGTCATGTAACAATATTATTGCTTTTCTTTTGTTATATTGAAACTAATGTTTCAGGAATGATCAGTTTGTTTATATTGCCCCATGTTAATTTCTTGATGTTTTTCTCGTTTCTATTTATTTTACATCCTTTATGTACTGATTTTAATAAAAAGATTCCGGCTTTCTTGAAAATTTCCAGGACAGGATGATGAAGGAAATTCATTCACATGGAAAAACCATTGAAGACATTGCAGAGGTTCTGACACGTATTCCTATTCATCCCCAGGTCATCTCTGCTATCAAAGCAGCCCATGCTTTGGGGTAATATATCTGTTGCAAACTCGCACGCACAATTCTCTCTAATTATTTCTTTTTGTTAATTATGCTTAACAGCGAGGAATTAAATTTAATCTTGATTTGTCTGCAGGTGTGAGTTGAGGATTGTAAGTGATGCAAACATGTTCTTCATCGAGACAATTCTGAATCATCTTGGGTTGAAGGATTACTTCTCTGAAATCAACACGAACCCAGGTTTTGTTGACGAGCAAGAGAGGCTAAGGATATCTCCTTACCATGATTTTACTCAATCTTCTCATTGCTGCAGCCTTTGCCCTCCTAACATGTGCAAGGTATGTTGATAACTACAGTCAAGATCAAAGATTTAATTTCTTATGGGAATTAGAAAAGGCCATTCATATTTGAAGGTTCCCAGAGGATTCTAGATCACATATTTATGAAAATCATTGGTGCTCGATTGGACACAGAATGATTGGAACATGTTTTCTTATGATGGGGACAATTGGTCATAATTACATATCTCTGTGACCCCACTACATGTATGATCTCGACATGTAGTCAACTTTTGATTTTTATTATATTATAGGTGGAGAGGTCAAATATTTTAATTCTAATGCATGATTTATTAGGAAATTATAATTATAATTATAATTTTTGTGCTTTATGTTTTCCCTAAAATAAAATAGGGTCTCATCATTGAAAGAATCCAAGCTTCCATATCCAAGGACGGAAGCAAGAAAATCATCTATCTGGGAGATGGTGCTGGCGATTATTGCCCGAGCTTGAAGCTTACCGCGGCAGATTATGTGATGCCAAGGAAGAATTTCCCAGTGTGGGATTTAATCAGCGAGAATCCATTGCTTGTGAAGGCAGAAATTCATGAATGGATCAACGGGGCAGAGCTAGAACGGGTGCTGCTCCAAATTATTGAAAGAATTTCCACGGACGAGATCAGCAGCAATTCTGCTCAGTTGCTCTCAGCTGATTGCAAGTTACAGACCATATCAATCGCCGCTCATGAAGGCTTGCCTCAACCCCTCTCAGTTACCCAGTAGTTAACCTATATTAGCAGCTTAAATGTTGGACAAATGCCAAAGCTACCTAGATTTTTCTCCCCCTTGTATCTTGGGTTTAAACAAGAAGCATGCAAGTTTGCGACGTTTCATGTGGATCCATAAAAGTATTCTATAATATAAATATTAAGCTTGCTTCACCCTGTTATTGTTGCTTGTGCCGTAATTCCTGATATCTTTTCCATAAGAGATATATTCAGACGAGAATAGCTAGACATTCAAGTGAAGAAATTATTGTGCATACTAGACTGAAAACCACAAATTAAGGAGCAAAGTATACAAGAGAAATTTGTAGTGATTTTAGGAGGGTGGTTGGAAAAATATTGATAATTTTGTTACAAATCTTCATATTGTTATGATTTTTTCATTTAATCTTAATGATCAATTAATGTTGACTCTGGTTCGCTATATAGCATTGCACTTTTAAGTTGTTTAATATCTAGAGATGTTGATCAAAATTAAACAATGAGACATTTTATGGGTATATCAATGAGATTATATATGGTGTCAAACTTTTATTGTAAAATATCCTTTTCATCTATAATTTCTAACAAAATAAAAGTAAACATCAATGTGCTTAGTACGAAAATAATGAACATAGTTCTTTGTAAGACAAATAGCACTTTAATTATCAGAATAAACACCTACATGATACTGAACAAATCTTGAGTCATTAATCAACTTATATAACCAAATAGCTTTCTTAAAGGCTTCCGTTATTGTGATGTACTCTACCTTAGTTATTGACAAAACTATTGTTGATTATAATGTTGACCTCTAACTTACAGACTTTTTAGTAAGTGTAAACACATAGTATGTTATAGAATAACATTTGTCTAAGTCACCAGCATAATTTGAGTCCGTATAACCAAGTAAATTTTGTCCAAGTCTATCATTTCACTCAAAATTTAAATCAATATTAATTGTGCCATGAATATATTGTAGAATCCATTTAACTTTCTACTAGTGATTTTGTCTCAAATCATGCATATACCTGCTCACCATATTGACAACATGCAAAATATCTAGTCTCGTACAAATAATTGCATATATTAATACACTAATTGTATTTGTATATGGAATTTAAGCCATATGTTTGTGTTCATCCTCTATCCTTAGAGACAATGAAGCATTTAGCTTAAAATAAGAAGCTAAAGGTGTGCTTGCATGTTTAGTCTTTCCATCTACACTAGATATCTATAGAGGTTTCTTCAAGTATCGAGATTGTGCCTTTCCTCATGTCTTTTAAAATCTCCAAACCAAAAATCTTCTTAGCTTCTCTAAGATCTTTCATTTCAAACTCATTTCTCAGTTGAGTTTTTAGTTTATTAATCTTAACTTTAATCTTTGATGCAATCAGCATATCGTCCACATATAAGATCAAATAGATGAAAAAACCATCAAGAAGCTTGCAAAAATATACACAATGGTTAAACTGACTGTGTATCCATATTCTACTATAAACTTATCAAATCACTTGTACCACTGGCGAGGAAACTGTTTCAATTAATATAATGACTTCTTCATTTTACATGATCAATTTTTTTCCCCGATGACTTTCAAAAACATCTAGCTGAAACACATAAATTTTCTCTTCTAAATTTTTATATAGAAAGACAATTTTCACATCAAGTTAGGTTAACTCTAGATCAAATTATATAATCAAGGCTAGTGGAATACAAATTGATGAATGTTTAACAACTAGAGAGAATACCTCATTATAATTTATCTCCTCCTTCTACAGATAGCCTTTTGCTATCAATCTTACCTTAAATTAAATGTTGTCTTTTCTAGAATTGCTTTTTTTCTTGGCATATACCCTCTTTTAACCAATTACCTTCTTTTCTTTAAGAAGTTGTACTACATCCCAAGTCAAATTCTTATTTAAAGATTTTATCACTTCATCTATTATCTCTTTATATTTTACACTTTCTACACTTTGTATTGCTTCTTTATAGTTATAGGGGATTCTGTCATCAATCATTGAAAGTGTATAAGCCACCATATTAGAATGTCGAGCAGGTTTGTTGATAACCCTTTTTGGTTTACTTGTCGTAATGAGTTGTTGTTGTTATTGTGTGGTTTCTAGAGTTATAACATTCTTTTTATTTAAGTTTTCATCTGAATCTCCTTTAGTAGGGCTATTTGAATAGTTTTTATAAGAATGGTCGGAGTTTCAAACTCCATCAATTATGTATCACTTGATTGTTTCTTTTTCTCTTGTGATTTGTCTTATTGTAGCATGCTAGACTTATTAAAGATGATATTTATACTCAAAATCACATTCTTTAATTTAGAACATTAAAGTCCAAAAATGCAACTTTCTTGGCTTTAGAATCTAGTTTGAACTTAATAACATGACAACATGTCCAACATCCAAATTCATATATAGAGTCACAATCATTTGTAAACGAGCTTGAACATACCTCCAAAAAAGTTCTTTCATTTAATGTTGTTGAAGGTAACCGATTAACAATATGATGAGCATGACTTAATGTCTCTCCTTATAATGCTTAGTCTCTAATGTGATAGCATATATTGAATTCTCTCCACCAATTTACAGTTTATGTGTTTTGTTATTCTATTTTGTTGTCATTTTTTGCAAACAATAAAATGTCCCTTGAATCCTTCATTTTGGAAAACTTTAAAGAAAGGATTTGAAGTGTATTCACCATCATTATCTAATTGAAGAGTATTAATTCTCTTTCTAGTTTGAGTTTTCACCATTTTCTTTCATTTTAGAAAACTATCAAGGACTTTATACTTGTATTTCATCATGTACATGTATATTATTGATAAATGATTAATAAAAGTAATAAACCAACCATTATTTCTAATATATTTATTTTTAATGGTCCCTAACATTTATGTGAATGCAATTTAGAATTCTTTTTGTGTTTTGTATTATAGTGTCAAACTTGAACCCTTTTTGTTTTCAAATAGCACAATGCTCACAAAACATATGCTTTCCAGTATTGGCACCTTTTAATAGACATTGTTTGATCAATTCTTGTAAAGCCTTTTCACCTTCATACCTTAAATGCATGTGCTAAAGTTTAAAAATTATATGCTTTATGACATAATCAAAGAGTTGGTGTCTTATCCCAAGTACAGGAGTGTCAAAGTAATAAATAATCCGACAAGATCGAGGTTGAACCACAAGGAAGTTAACTATATAAATTATAAATAATAATAATAAGAACAACAACAACAACAACAACAACGATGATGGTGGTGGTGGTAGTGGTAGTGGTGAAGATGAGTTAAAGAGGACTTTGGGATGCAAGATTAATGTGAAGATTATACAATGCTAAAACTAAATGTCAATGTTAGAGGATACACTACTAGTATTAGAGATAAGTAAAGTATAAACTCTTTATAAATTATCAACATGGTCATATTAATCATCTTATTTATGTAACACCATACTTAGAAATTTTATCAATTATTCACAATGCTAACTTTATTGACAACAAATCAAGTTCCTCTCATAATAACGATGTTGGCCAAAGACTATAAAGGATCAAGTATTTGATGTACCAAGTGTTATACAACACAAATCCAGATTAACCATTTAACAAGTAAGGTATTAAGAATTACTAAGATGACAATAATAAGATATATTAATAGCAAGTTGTTTAGGATATAATCATTGAAGTCCATATTGAGTTTATATTATACTTATCCTAACACCATTAGTGAAACCTTTTCACCTTGACATAATTAACTTAGCTAGACATTATGAAGAAGAAAAAACTTAAATAAATAATATAAGAACATAAACATGATATAAGTTAACTAAGTATAGTAAAGGAAATGAAAAGCATGAACAAGAAATTAATGAACACAAATTTTAAGCATTACAAAAATATAAAGAAAAAGAGCAAGAACATGATCTTGATATGAAAAACAAGATCCCTAAATAAATAGCAAATGCCTCCTTTTATAAGCTAAAATTCAAAATTATTCATTTGGTAATTGATAATTGATATAGTTGCCAACTATTGATTAGTGAACTTGGTAGACAACATCACTCAAGCATTTCTGGTTGGATGAATTGACATTGATGCCATTCGAATTTGGCAAATTATTCTTCATGAAAGTTGTTGGAAATTATCGTTTCTTTCCACCCACTAACTTTTAGAGCATTTGGAACACTACAGCTTGAGATATGCCTAAAATACTGAGTAGTGTAGCTGGTGGATATGGTGGATAGCCCTCATACTCTTGTCTGGATGAAATGTCATTTCTACCATCAGAATTTGAGCTGGTCTTTTTCATGAAAATTATTTGAAATTATCTTTTCCTTCCACCCACTAAATGGCACATCATTTAGCCTTTTAGAACCCTAGTTATGAGTAAAATTTTAAAAGTATTTGGGCTGGATTATAGGACAGATTCTGACTTCTCTTTTATAGCCAAACTTTGAATTTGAAAATGACAAATTTAGGTCTTTCCATACCCATGAAAGTTGTAGGCTTATTTTTTATCTTTCTAGCCATATAAATTAATCTGATATCCAAGATCTATAGCTTTAGATATGATCCAATGACTGAATAATATTCGAATTTGAATTGAATCGATATCTCCTTCCTAAGATTAGCCTTTTCTTTGTCCTTTCACTTCTGATAATTAATCACAACAATCAATCTTTTGAATTGTGAGAATATCTATATTTAAAATGAGCATTTACTATAAATTAAAGTATCTTATATTATCAGACTTGTTATTGTAAAACATGTTCTAGTTAAGGAGTTATTGATACTTCAAGTGCAAAATAATGATATAAAAACTTGATAAAAATGCAATTTTAAGTACTAATCACTATTTTCTAAGCTTTTAGAGATAACTACTCTACTAGTGATTGTAGAATTTTCCATGAAATATAAATCTCTTTCCTCGTGCCTCTTAACGCAACCAGTGTACCATATATTTCTCTTAAGATTCCATCATACATGATAATCTTGTAACTACTAGATTTAAGAACTTCAAGTGAGAGAAGATTTTTCTATAAGTCAAGTACATATTATACCTCTCTAAGTGTATTGACTATCCTATTATGCATCTTAAAATGAATAATCCCAATCTTTTTTATCCTATAAACATCATCATTACCCATTAATACAACTCCTTCATCATTACCCATTAATACAACTCTTTTATCAAATTCTTGGAGTCTTGATAACAAGTGTTTGTTAGAGCACATGTGATAAGAACATTTAGAATCAATAACCCATTTACTAGAATAATTTTCTGGTGATGAGACCATTAACACAGAGTCTTGTTCATCTTCATCTCTGAGACATTCACAGTTGGTTAATCCTTGTCCTTGTTGTTTTTGTTTAGACAATCTTTCTTTTAGTATATTTTTCTAGTACAAAAGGCACACTTATATTTTGTATGATAAAATTTGTTTAATGATTCTTCCCTTGATTTTAAGCGAGATCTCCCTCGTCCTCTAAATCTTCTAGTGTTTGTTCTACGTTTAACTATCAATGCTTTTAAAGTTAACTTCTTATGAACAATTTGGTCCTTCTTCTAATACTCATTATTAACCAAAACATTAGACATGTCAACAAATTTAATCTTTTATTTGCCATATAGTAATGAGATGTTTACATGTGTTAAGTAGGGAATTCAATAACAGTGTAGGGCTTTATCTTCATCATTGATTTCCACATCTAAAATTTTCAAATTAACTATTATTATATTGAAATTATTTAGATTATCATTCATAAAAGTATCCTTTTTACACCCAAATCCTGGGTTCGTGACCGGCAATGCTAGAGCTACGCTACGGCTTAAAAAATAATATCAAAAGAATAAATTATTTAAAAATACACAAAATTTCATAATCTTTAGAAATATTATATTATTCAAAAACGATGAAACCAAAAGATAATTTAAAACTTCTCATCAGTAATTAAAAATAAAAACAGTAATCTATAATTTGAACTTGAAAATAACCTTTTTAAACTTGGGCTCCTATGAAAGTTATAGGCATATGTCTGACCTTTCTATCCATATAAAGTAAACCTAAATCCGAGATTTACAGCTCCAAATATGACTCAATTACCGAACAATGTTCCAGTTTAGACTACACCAACATCTCTTTTCTAAATTTGGTCATCTCTTTGTCCTTTCAATTTCAGTTATTAAACTCATCAATCAATCTTTTTATTTATGTGATAGGCCTGCATTTAAAATGAACATTTACCACAAATTAAAGGTATCTTATATTATTAGATATGTTATTGTAAAACATGTTTTAGTTAAAAAGTCATTGATACTTCAAGTGTAAAATGATTATATAAAATCTTGATAAAAATATACTTTTAAGTACCAATCATCTATTAAAAGATTTTAAATTGATTATATAAAAAATTTCATTTTGGTTTTTTCATATCAAATTTGGTGACCAAGTAGCCAAAATGTTTTAAGAAAATAAAAGTTTAATGATATAGGACTAGAGACTAAAACAAAAGAAAAATTTATGGCCAATTTAGAATTTGGGTAAAAAATTCATTTTCATCCCTTTGCTTTTATTTTTCAACCTTGGCATTCCTTATATTTTTAAAAAATTCAATTTTGATCTAAAAATTCATTTTATATTTTTCAATCCCTAGGTTTAAAAGATGTGAGTTCTATTGGATTTAAGCTTTAGAGAGAGTAAATTATTAATTGACAACAATTCTAATAAAAAAAAGTCTAAATTCTAACAAAAAAAGAAAGTATAACTTAGTTCAATTAGACTAGAGGGGTTTGATGGTGATTGTTTTTTTAACTTATTTAATTATGTATTTTTGTATTTTTTTTGGTTTTTTATGTAGATAATTTTTTTAATTTTTTATTTGTCTATAAGAGTTTTTTATATGCTTTTAGGTGAAAATTGGTTAAAAATAGGTTTTTTTTAGAAAACAAATCTGCCTTTATTTTCCAACCACTATAATAGTGACTGAAATCTAGGTAGATAAAAGATGTTTTATTCGTCTTATTAAAAAAAATAGAAGTGGATGATACACTTAAAAAAAGCCATATGTGTAAGGTTGAGCTTTTTGTTTATTTTTTATTGAGGTCCAAGTACACTAGGCCATTCAAGCCAACCTATACATTTGATCTCTCTTTTTTATTTGTCCTTTAATTTTTTTCTTTTCAATGTTTTTGTATTTTATAAATATATATCTAGGTTAAAAAAATTTAAAAAATAAATTTATTAAATCTAGTGAAGTTCATGGACAACAAATTTGGTGGCTTATGTCACGAAACCATATTGATTCAATGTGTTATTGTGTAAATATTCTTTTTTTAAAAAGAGGCCATGTTAAAACTTATTTTTTAAAAATATTTATTTATTTTAAATTGGTCTTCTTTATTTGTTTCACATTGGTTTGTGTAAGATTAATTTGTTTCGAATTGCTCTGTATATAGTTATCACAATTTTAAGATTCAAATTACAGATTTATCATGTTAAATTAAGTTGACTTGCACTAATTCAATATATCACCATGTAAATTTCTTTTTCAAAAATATTTCATCTTGAATTTTTATCCATTAGTTTTTTTCTTTCAACTTCATTATTTAACTTTTTTTATAAAAAAAAATTATAACATATTTAGATAAAAAAATATATTTTTAAAAATTATTAAACCTAGTAGAGTTCATAAACCAAGTCATAAGTTTAGTAAGTTAAGCCTTGAAGCCTTTCTTAATCTAATATGTTATTGTTTTAATAGTTTTTAAGAAACAAATACTGCATTAAAAATTCTCTTTTGAAGCATTTAGTTTGTTTTCCATTGGAATTTGTAATATGTTTTGATTTTAATTTTTGTAAGATTAATTCATTTTGATTTGATTTTTATAAAACTTTTACTCATCTTGATTTTTTTTTTTAAATTCAAACTACATTATTACCAATTATTCAAGTTACCATTGGATCAATATACTTGGGCTTTTTTTCTTGTCATCTAAACTCTTTTTTTTTAATTTTATTTTTTATGTTAAAAAAATTATTTGGCCTACCCCATATCATTTTAATATTTATTTTTTAAAAAAATATCATCTTAAAATTTTTTTAGTCAAGTTATTTTTTTTACCAATCTTCTATATTATTTTTAGGCTTGAAAAATAGCGAATAAAAAAGAAAGTTGTTGGCTAGTTAGATTCTAGCAATAAAAAAGATAATCTTGGAAATACTTGAAAATAATTTTTTTATTTTTTAAAAATTATTTTTTATATTAGTATATTAAAATGATATGGGGTAGGCCATATTTAAAAAATATTTAAAAAATTAATTTTAAAAAAATATTTTTTAAAATCACAAAATATGATTTCAAATATAAAAATAAACAACCTCAAAATCTAACTTGTGCTTATAAAATAATTTTGGCATAACATTACATGTTGTAATGCATTGAAAATTATTTTTTAAAGTATTTTTTATTTAAAAATATATTATTATAATAATTTATTATTTTTAAAATTTATTTTTAATTTTAATATATTAGAATGATTCAAAAATATTAAAAAAATAAAATAAATAAAAAATATAATTTAACCACAATGTTAAATATCATCTTGGTATTGTAGTATATCTTTGCATTCCAACAATCAAGAAGCTTCCTTGAGTTATACAGGTTAGATCATTGTTTTTCTTTGCTGTCATGTGTGCATCATGAATAAATAGATTGAACCAGGAATATAGTTGTCAGATCTAATATAAACACTAACTTGAAAAAATATATGGGTTATTAGGTTAATTTTTAAGTTATTGAATTAACTTTTGTTAATTATTTTTATTAAAATAATAATATTATATCTTTTGACATATTTTATTTTCTTTGAGTTAATTCAACTAGATTTGAATTGATTTCACTAGATTATAAATCAATTGGATAAATAAATTAGATTTTTTAATGTGAATATCTTTTTTAAATTTAATATAAACTATAAATTTTCTGAATATTCGTGATAAGCCGAATGAGTAAAAACTACGCGTAGAATAGGAATGGGAATTCAAAGAGAATTGAATGATATGACACCAGTTTGTTTGTTGGCTTAAAGCTTAGTAAATGAGAGGTTAGTCCCAATAGTTAGGCATAACTAATTAATTGATATTCATAATCTTATAAATTATATGTTTAATATTATTTTTTAATTTGTTTGTAGTGTAGTCTTTTTGTCAATCTCATGTTGATTTCAAATTCATTTTATTTCTTTTTTTCTAGAAAAATAAATTAAAGAAAAGAAAATTAAGTATCTAAGACCCTTCTTCTCCATGTAAAACAACAAGGTGCAATAAATCTGTTTTGTTGATTATATAACTAATAAAGAAAAGATGTTTTTTTAAAAAAGAATTCATTTTTATTTTTTTTAATGGATATTTAGATGTTTTTTAGACTAGCAAAGTTGATCAGATTACATTAAACAAATTCTTATAATATTTAATTTTAAATTTAAGTTAGATAAAAAACCAAGTAATTATATTTTTGTTCTATTAATTGTTTTTTCAATTTCTTTCTTTAACTTCTTTTCCTGTTTGGTTGTGTTATATTTGAACTAATAAAATCAAATAACTCAAGTTAAGAAAATTTATATGTAATTTAATTTTAATTTTAAGTATAGATTAAGTAAAAAGTTTAGTTGAAATGTCTTTTTATTAACTTTTTTTTTTAATTTTATTTATAAATTATTTTTTACTAGTTTAGCCCAAATTGACTAAATTATATTAAAATAATTTTTATATATTTTAATTTTAAATTCTGGCTAGATAATGAGTGGTTCAAAAAAATTAAAAGTTAATTTATTAAATTATATTTAATAATAATATGAAATAATTTTTTATAATCTAAATATTTTTTATCATTTTTTTTCACATCCATGGTGAAACGCTGGCATGAAAACTAGTTAGATTAGAAAAGCAGACATCCTTTCAATAAAAAACTATCAGCATTCGTTAAGAAATGATTTAATTATTATTATAGTACAAAGACTAATTAATTAATACTAATAAACTACGAATACTAGATTATAATTAACTCCGCAAAAGTTAGAATATTTTTAGATTTTAGTGTCTATTTATTTTGTATAAAATATTTTATAAGAAAATATTTTTTATTTTCATAATTTTTTTTAAAAATATTTTGTTATTTCTTTGTAGAAAGATAATTTATATAAAAATGAATTAATAAAAAATATTTTACATTCAATCATCAAACTTAATTCATTTGTTAGAAAAAAAATTAATTCATTAAATTTGATAAAATATCTTACAAAAATCCATTTATATTATCATCAAACTATTTAAGCCACTTACCTCTATCTCATCACCAGCACCACCATTTTCGCCTACTTCACCACACGAGCACTTCACCATCATCTTCTTTATTACTACTGTTATATTACCGTTAATACCACCATCTCACTGCCACCGCCATGACCTTCTCATTACACAATTTTTCACAACCATCATCATCTTACAGTCACCCCCTCCTCCGCTATTATCATCTTCTTCTTCTTTTCACCACCACTCTTTTATTGACAACCTGGAAAAAATATTTTATGATAAAATATTTTACACAGCATTGTAGTTGTAAAATATTTTATTTTACGGAAAAGAAACCCACACTTTGACATGGACGACACAATGAAACTGAAAGCCTTAGGCAATTGGATCGCATCAAGGCCAGCCTTGTGTGCCATGTGGATAAACAGTATGGGAGGTTTTCTGCGTTGGAATGCTTTTCGTTAAGAATACAGGGGGGGATTATAAAATATTGAAAAATATAAATATATTCTTTTTGCAATACAAAAATGGAGAAGCGTGTGCACGGGGTGAGTAGTAGTGTATCACGACAAAATAAAATAAAAATATTGCAGCAAGACATATGATTATTTATTAATTTTTCCGAGAAGGATTTTATTAAACCACGAAAGGTATGTGATTTTCTGGAGAGGAAAAGCTCTTGTGATTCGCATCATGAAATCATGACCGATTATTTTTCAAAAATTCCGGTGAGAGTGCTGCCTGCAACTAGCCCAGTATTCAGCCACAAGCTTAGAGAAGGAGGAGTTCGTTTCCAGTAGCTTTGTCGGTTCACCATACTCCAGCAATTTCCCTGCAAATAAAAAAAATCCCTCCTGACATGTCAAGCTCATTTGATGTGTAGAGCCGTAAAGAAATCCATTGATGTAAATGAGTGCTAGTCCAAAGAATATATACTGGGATTTATGTTGTGATTAAATGGAAGCTTACCGTAAGAGAGAACCATAACCATGTCACTATCTATGACAGTTGGAACTCTATGAGCTACTGTGATCACTGTGCAATCTGAGAATTCTCGCCTGATAATTCTTTGTAGAATGGCATCAGTTGCAGAATCAATGGAAGCAGTGGCTTCATCAAGAACTAGAATTCTATTTCTTTTTAGAAGGACTCTTCCCAGGCAAAATAGCTGTCGTTGCCCTGCGCTCCAATTTTCGCCTTCATCGCTCACTGTCAGATCAAACAAATTAGG
The DNA here is from genome assembly GCA_026413675.1 of Populus pruinosa. Classification (NCBI taxonomy): domain Eukaryota; kingdom Viridiplantae; phylum Streptophyta; class Magnoliopsida; order Malpighiales; family Salicaceae; genus Populus; species Populus pruinosa. The sequence continues at coordinate 4,842,784 of CM048594.1, forward strand.
CCAAGTTGAGAGTTTGCAACTTGAATTTTATTTTTTCCCACTTTTTGACCTTGTTGGATTTTTAAATGGATAATTCATGCATGTTAGCTATCTACATAAAACGTTATGAAAATCATAGTGACAGAATGAGATTCCTTGATGAAACCTGACGAGTCCAGCAGATGAGGAAGGCTGCTGATTGTTGCCTTCAGCTGACACTTGTCCAAAGCCTGCAAGCAAAGAACTTGTTGTTATTGATATGCAGACCAATCTTTTATGAGATTTCACCATAGAAAATAATAGAAAACAACTTGAAATGAGGCTGAAATCAGTTGCCTTCACCTCCCATATTTCCTGATCAGAGTGAAGTCCTAAAGGATCCAAGTTAGTTCGAATGCTTCCCCTGAAAAGAGTTGGCTCTTGAGGAATGATGCTGAGCTTCATTCTTAGATCCTTCAGACCCATAGAACATATGTCAAGTCCGTCGATAAGAATTTTCCCACTTTCAGGCTCTACTAACCGAAACAAAGCACTTATCAGGGTAGTTTTTCCACTTCCAGTCCTCCCCACAACTCCTACTCTTGTTCCTTCCTTGAATGTGCAGTTGATTCCTTTGAGAACTAGCGGAGCATTTGGACGGTATCTAATCTGAATGAAACAGTAAAGGAGAAACAGATTTTTAAGTATCCCCAGGACCTCATCATAAGAAGAGTATCCGAGATATCAAAAATTTATTCAATTTACAATATATTTGAGCCCTTACCTTCAACTCTTGAAGCTCTATCCTGCCGCTGTAGGGCCATGAAGATGGTGGCCTCTTGTCCTCAACAACAGCAGGAGGCTCGGGTGGTATGTTCATGAACTGTTTAATGCGTTCTACTGAGATTATGTAATTCGCCAAATTGCAATACCATCGTGTCATAAAAACTTGAGTGCCAGTTAGTGAAAGTGCATAAGACAACGAAAGCCCCACGAGTCCTGCAGGCCAAATGTTGAAGCTAATGTAGTCTCATCTTTGCCAACACTGTAATATCTATAAAAACTAGATTGTTTCTATTTACGCAATGCTACCTGGAGGTACATAGCCCTTTGGGAGTAAAATTAGGAGAAGTGCAGCAGTGAATAAGGTCATATTCTGAATTGCCTCTGTTCTTATGACTAGCCATTCCATGGCTCCATTAGAATGGAAGAATAGAACAGCATCATTGTCTACAAGCTTTAGATAGTTTTGGAAGAACATGTCCACCATCTTAAAAGCTCTTATTGTGACAACACCAAGTGATGTCTCTGCTGCATAATTCATAACTGGAGCCTTTGTTGTTCCATTAATTCTTATTAGTTCCCTTGCAGAAGCTAAATAATATCCCTTTTCAGAAGAAACAGAAGATAAGAGGCAATCAGCTCACCATCCAGATAGAAAAAAAAAGGTTAAAAAGTAGCTATGTGAAAATTGTATTTTACCTGAACATATTTTGAAGCTGCCATAGCAAGGATGGCTACTATTAGAATTTGCCATGTGACTGAGGCCATAATTCCTATAGTTGCAAGAAGCTCTGTCAGAGGAGCCACCACAAAGATGAAGGCAAAAGGAATGTCAAAATCCAGAACACTCAGGTCTGATGAAGCCTGGAAAATGAAATTATTAGTCAAAAATACAAAATAAACTGTGATTGCATAAAACAATATATAAAGGATCTCAAGTTCACTTTAAAAGGAAATGTTCTTACACGAGTCAGAATCCGTCCAACGGGGGTTGAGTCGAAGAAGAGCATGGGAGCTTTAAAAATTGCGCTAGTGAAACCAGAGAAGAAGGTTTTAGAAGCTTTTAATCCCAGACAGGCACTAGAAAAAGACCTCCCGTATACAAAGACAGCACTGAGTGCTGAAATCAGAGTGTAAATTCCAATCAAGAACCCACTACTAATGTTAGGAATTTGGATGGCAAATGCTAGCCAGTAAGTTGCAGCTGCCTGAAAAGCAACAAAGCCACATTGAGTAAGAATGCTTAGGCATAAAAGAGGTGTTCCCTTTGAGACAGTGAGATAATCGAGGAATGGCTTCCATCCAGCATCGCCAATCTCCTTCTCTTCTTCTTCTGTTAGCTGTACTCCTGGCACATTTTTCACCGAAATCTCCCCTTCACTGTTTTCTTTAACAGGACCTGACAGATGAGACTCGACCGATTGAACCATGTCTACCTTCAAAGATTCCCCTTGATTTTCATTGCTTAAAGGACCCAATAATGTTATTGCATCTTTGTGCGCATTAATAAGCTGTTCGAATGCCGTTCCTGCCATCAAGAGCTCTTCGTAGCTTCCTGATTGTGTAATTTTTCCACCTTCCATGACCTACAAAAAAACCATATCCTTCTTATTCAAAAAACAGGAAACATGTTTTGATAAAACAAAAGTCTATGCTAGCATATTGATGTACACTCCCTTACAAGAATTCTGTCTACTGCTGCGAGGAACTCCACTTGGTGAGTCACTAGTATTACAGTCTTCTTTTCTAAAGCTGTCATGACACAGTCCTGCAATTACAGCTTTGACATTGAGTAAAACTACGAAGTTTACAGCTTGTATTTCTTGAATTTGAAGAGGTATCATGTTATTCTATCTATTTTTGGATCAAAAGCAACAGAGGAAGTATATTTCCAAGTAGTTCTATCTTACATTAAATAGAATTGAGGCAGTATGTGCATCTACTGCACTAAAAGGATCATCAAGGAGATAAATATCAGCATCATTGTAGACAGCCCGAGCAAGTTGAATCCTCTGCTTTTGACCACCACTCATATTAAGCCCTCTCTGGCCTATTTCTGTGAGGTCTCCATGCCGAAAACTACTGATATCCTTGTCCAAAGCACAAACTTTTATAGCTTTCTCATATTTTGCTTGCTCCATTGGCTTTCCATAGAGTATGTTGTCACGAACCGTTCCACTTTGGATCCAAGAAGTTTGAGAAACATAGGCAATGGATCCCGTTACATCAACCTGATCGCAACCAGAGAAGAAAGTTAGAAAACGCAAACGTAATGTACTATTGCAAGTGATAACAATTACTGTCTGCTCTGCAGCTTACAGTTTCTGATAGTTTAGGTATCTCTCCGAGTATAGCATATAGGAGCGATGATTTCCCAGCTCCAACTGGTCCACAAACTGCAATTTTCTGCCCTGATTTTACATCCAAGTTTACTTCTCTTAGTGTTGGCATATTTAATTCAGGATCCCAGCTAAATTTACCTTCTTGAATTGATACACTTCGATCAGAATTCAGCGTCTGAGTTTTCTTGATATTGTCATCCTTGAGCTCATCATCAAGCAAAAAGTTATTGATTCTATCAAAAGAGACCTTGACTTGGATCATGACTGAAAGAGCCTCAGGAATCATTCTGACAGGCTCCCCCATGCCTCTTAGAGTCGCAAGAACTGTGAAGATGGTGCTAGCATTTAATGGGGCACTCCCAAAAAGGGCACATCCCAAGAAGACAACAGAAGAAATGATTGTTGGAGACATCCAATACAAAAGAGTACCATAAGCCTTCTTAAACTGCATTTCTGCCAACCATTTGAATTCCTTATCTCGGTGGGATTCCATCAAATTCTTGAAGTTCTCTTCCCAAGATTGTAACTTGATGATTTTCATGCTGTTCAAGATTTCAGAAGTAGCCCTGAGCCGTTCATCTTGTGAGATCATCAACTCTGCTTGACACTTTTGGAGCATTCTTGCAAATGGCACATTAAGAAGACCGCATATGAGGAGGGGGACTAATCCAGTAAGAGCACCAAGACCTACAACTAGGAAAAGGACAGTAATTGATAGAAAGAGTTGCAATGCCAGACTCCATGTTGAGTGAAACCACCAAGGAAATTCTCCCATACGATAGGCATCAACTGCAATGTAATTTACAATCTCGCCAGTCGAGTGCCTTCTTCTTCCTAAACTCGAAAGCTTGAGTTGCTTTTTGTATATCGCCACCATTAAGGCTGATCTCATTCTCATGCCAGATTGTCTTGAATAGAAGAAGCAATGCCTCTGAGACAGTGACTCGACTACCTTCACAAGAATGAGACCTCCAACTATTGAAAGACCTTGATGCAGATTCTGCTCATCAAGATTTGAATAATTTACAAAGGCATAGAGCAAAAGAGGAAGTGCTACTACTGCCAGTGTCCTTAAAAAGGCACATATACCTACAGAAATATTTTCTTTGAAATGTATTTTTGCCACAGCCTGAAGAACCAAGTTCTTAGTGCTGTTCGAACTCTTTTCCCGTACAAGGGAATCCCATGCAGAAGCAAATTTTTGATAGGCTGCACTGGCCTCATCCTCGGGTACTAAAGAAGGGATGTCTTCACGATCTAATGGTTTTGAGTAGCCCAAGCCAAGCAAAGGACTAATCCACGAAAAGGTCAATCTGCTAAGAAAACCGGCCCTGTATAGTTTTGATCGGTTCTTTTCATCCTTCCCTTCTAATAGAGGTTCTGACAGATTCTTGTCTGGGGTTTGTAGACAAGCAAAATGATTCAAATTTCTGAAGGCAGAAAATACAAGTAGGAAATTGACAGGCCAAGGAAACACGTCAAGAACCTGAATACTACGTTCTCTAGCCAAAATTTCAATGTTTAGAGCTGAGACCAGAAAAGAGAAAGAAACCCACCAGATTCTAACAACAATTCTGGTCCATTTGGATTTTCTAACAAGCAATGAAACTGCCAACGAAACCCAGACTAGTCCTCTAGCAAGGTAAACCAACCAGATAAAACCATCAAATCTATCCTTTCCAGCTATCAGATCCCACAATCCAACACTAGTGTAGGCAATGCTAATTAAAAAACAGAGGGATGAAACAAACACAGAAATCCAGTCTCTTCTAGCGCTGCCACCAGCTTGATAGCTTTTCGTGATGGAACCTACAAGCAAAGACAGATAGAAGACACCTAGGAATAACAGATTTGTAACATCTATGATGATTCTTTGTGTGCAAGAAGAACTAAAATCAAGTTTCCCTCCTCCAATCCCAGAAAATTCCCCTGCATAATCAAATAGGAACTGCCATGTAAGTATCCTTGTAAACTTTTACATAAAAAAGTTAACATAACACAAGAACAACAACATTAAGAACTGGAAACAGAACATTAAAGCAACTATAACACACATAGGAGAACAAATAAGTTACGTGTATACTTGAGTGTTTCCATTCTTTGACCAACGTAAATGAACTGATGTAAATATTCCAGAATCTTAACAACCGCTTGACACACAGAGACATGTTTAAAGACGAGAGCAAAGGCAATGACATGTGGTAGTGAAAATCAAGAAAATAGCGCAGTACCGAGTGAACACTCGGAGAGAGCCATTAATGCAGGAGTCTGTGTTGCTTCCTTTGAAATTGCAGCTAGCAGGTATGATCTCTTGTAAATGGTAAGCTAAGGCTGCCTGGTAGCTAATCAATATTGACTTTATTATATAAAATATATTATAATAAAAATATTTTTTATTTTTAATATTTATTTATATTTGAATATTAAGTATAGAGTAAAAATAAAGTTTGGGGATAAAAATACTTTGAAAATAAAATTATAAATTAGTTATTATTATGAGGATTTCTATTTCATTAAAATATCATTTTTAAATGGTTTTGATTAATGCTCTATTAATGCTGCTGGACATTAATTAAAATTATTGAAAATAATATATATTATTTTTTTAATTAAAAAAAGTAATTATTCTTATAAGTAAAGATACGAGGAATACAAAACATTAATAAGTAGTTATTTGTTAAATGTCATATATAGTAAACTGATCCATAAAAAAAATTTCATATAAAAAAATCATTTATATATATAAAAAAGCTCATGTAATAGTTGTGTAAGTAATTTTTAAATTTAAAATTACCAAGTTATCTTAAATAGCGAATGTGATGCATGAGCTTTTGTAGGAAAACATATATTTTTAGTAGTTATTTTATGTTTTTTCTATTTTTATTTTTTTATACAATATTATTATGCTTTTAAATTTTTTTCCTATTTAAATAGATATCTTTCTTAGTTTATTTTTCAGGTTTTCTATATAAAAGGTTATAATAGCAATTTGGCAAGTGGACACTTGAATGAATAAAAATTGAATATTTTGGATGTCTTCTGCAACTAGATTTAACAGTTTTACCAATTGAACTTTTCATCGGTATTTATTCTAAAAGTTTGTTTATATGTATTTGATTGACTGGATCACGAACGAAAACAATCCATCAAAAAAACCCTTGTTGGTAATATATGGTATTTTGGTGAGTTTGTCGGTAATTAATTTACCAATGCATTTACAAACATATAAAGCACGCCAAAAACAAAATTTTACCCTCTTCATTCCATTAGTAAATTCATTGATAAATTTAACATATTATCGACATGAAAATTATAAGTAATTCCATAAATGTTTTTATTTTTCTATCAGTAAATATAATTTATAACCGCTAGAATACCATCTGAAATTTTATTGAAGAGTTAACAGTAAAAGTGGGATTTGTAGTAATTCTTTTCTTGCTTTCTAGATTATACCAAGTGTTCTATTGGTAACCCCGTGAATAATAATTTAAAAGATCTTTTTAAAAAAAATATTAAACAAAAGTAGAAAAATAGTCATCATAAAATTATGTTTCCTCGATACATCATAGTTAAAGTCTCAAATGACCACGAGTGCTTTAACTTATCAATCAATGGTAAAAAATAAACATCTATATTCTAACTTGGACTATCAGGATCGGGTATGATCATAGATAAAAATATAAATTCTAGTCTCCTATACATCTCTAATAACAATTTATAAATCGTAAGTATCACCGGCCAGCAAGAATAAGGAGCAACAAATAACCTGAATGGATTGAATTTATCTGTTCATAACCCAAGATTCATGTTTCTAGTCTCCACTGAAAACTGAGGATGCACACTGTTAAAATGTTTCCAAGCATTACCATCAGAAAGGTGCACCATTACTCCATCCACAACATTATATAATTGGTTACATATCGTGTGTTCAACAGTCTTTGGTAACATGAATAACATTTATAGTCTAGGTATGATTGAAAAGTATTTAAGTTTTTTTATATGCAATAAGAGTTATTTCCCTACCAGTTCTGGGTCTATAACGAGAATGCCCACATGTTTTGCACCTAATAACTCTGTATTTTAAAGGTGGTCCAACAATAGATTTTTCATCTATAATTAGATATTAACCAACATGATCATGATTTATTCTTATCGCATCTATAACCATATCCTATAAGAATTGTTATTACCATCTATAACTCCATACACATTATTGGCACTAGAAACTGACCCAATCATCTTTTTTACCATAATATCATGAGGAACATATGGTTCCTTGTGTGCATACCAATACAAATATTTCTCCATCAACTATTTTTGTAGAAAATGCATCATTACAACATCTAGATAAAGAAATGTTTTATTTTTACGCCTATTGCATGAACATTTAATATTGCCTCCACTAATATTTCTTAGATTATATAATGTATAATTAATAAAATCTTGAATCTCATTTCAATAATCTATCATCTACAATCCTTAGGATAAATCTCGATACATCCATGAAGAGTCATCCATTACCTATATCAAACTTATTTAAAATAATGATGACAACATGTATTAATTAACTACATTAACTAAATAAATTTTGCAAAAATATTGGTATAACTCAAAACTTATTCAATTTATTTTAGTAGTTCTCTTAATTCATTATCAATTATCAACATATATAAATTTAGATTTCTAAAGGTTTACCGAAAATTACAACTCGACAATAAAATTGACAAAAAATATAAAATAAATTTGTTAAATAAGTCATTATTTACTTTATCACAAAACACCAAAGTTGCAAATTCAACATAAGTTTCATAAATTTTAATCAGAATACAGATACTGACAAGCTGAGTAACGTGGTGGCTGAATTTGTTATGAGAGGTTGAGTTGTGTTGCAAATGGATCGAATGAGGGGTTGTTCATTTAAGAAAAAATATACAAGGAAAAAGTAGAAATGGGTGCGGAAGGTCAACTGCAAAGTCATAAATTAAATATTACTGACAAAATTACTCCATCAATTATTATATTAGTAAAAATATCACATTACCATATAATTTGTTTTTTTTAATCCCATTGTGATACCATCAATAATTTCATTAGTATATATCAATGGATTTATTTTGTTAGCATATTCAAAGATATATTTTACTGTCGGGTTAATTCTATCGATAATATTATAGATAAAAGTTACAATTCATCATATTGTTTGACTTTTTTTATTTTTTATTTTTCCACTATAATTCCATTAATATATACCGAATGAAAATTATGTCTGTGTTTATTAATAGATACAATGATAGAAAATTTTATTTGTAAAGTTCACTATATATACCGATAAAAAAATTTCATCAATATTTTTATTTATATTTGTTGATTTTTTGATAATATTCTTTTAATTATGATATTTTTTGTATTTGAGAGTCTTGACTAGTAATAAATCTCATTATTTTTCATTCATATCTAGTTGTTATCAAACCCTAACAATCTTTTGATGATTTTAATTAGAGGTTATAAAGAACTTGACACCTTAATTATTTTTAAAGATGAAATATCACATAATTGAACATGCTCATGTCAAAGGGGTGTGTTGTCTTCATCTACGTTACCTGTTGTTATCGGAAATAATGATGGTGTCATTCACGATTAAAGATGAAGCTGCCCAGGTAAAAATTGTTGTGGACTGTATCTCCCAAGAACATCCGTTACGTTCTTTGACTGGTAGTTTTATGATCAACATGCACATGTTCACCAGTAGGTTTAAATCACCTTCGATGCTGAAAAGGAGACCCACAATTACAGGGTTGTTCATTGCTGTGTTCAAGATATTACTTGTTCAGGATGAGACACAGATGCCAACAGCTGCATGTGTGGTAATAAATTCATGCACCCCACCTCCATGAATCCTTCCATGTGGGTGAAATACAGTTCACAGAGCTGCTTGTTTAATTATACATATCATCCAGTTTAAGCTAAACTTGTAATAAAAAAGATTGAAACAAAATAGCATCCATACTATACATATTGTTAAAAATTGTACTTGACTTAAAATAGTAAAATCTAATTTAGCTGAAAATTTTAGTGTTATTAATGTTAAATTATTTGTTTTTAAAAATTTATTACTTGTTCTTTAGTGAAACGAACAAAATACAACCAGTCTCTCGGGATTCTAACAATATTCTTTTTAAAATATACACTTTGTTTAAAAATCTATAAACCAAAGGAAGCTAGAGAACTACTGCAAGTGAGAAAATTATCTCCTCTTCGACCATTATTTATATTGATTTCTAGAATCAAAACTAATATAAAATTAATTATGATAATCCTAAAAAATAAATGAATTTTATTTTTAATTTCCCTTCAAATATGTCCCTTACCATTGTTTTAAAACAAAGTTTTCAACATATCAAATACATTTTACTATTATTTGTTTATAGTTTATTTTCACCACATTATCTTCTTCCTTTTCTTTTGGTTGTTTTTCACTTGGAACTTATTTATTTTAAAAAATTCAAAACTCTTAAATTTAATCTTTCTTTTGTATCAATTATTTATTGCCATGTAAAATTTTTATTCGATAACAAGGATTTTTTCAGACCAGTTTATAAGTAATTTGAGATAAATTTCCTTCATGGAAGTCTTAAGAATGCACCTTGTACATTGGTCTAGAGCATCTAAAAAAAAATCCTCCATTTGCTTGCTCCAAAATTTAAAAATCAAAGTATTGTGATAAGGGAGCATATATATATTTAAGAATATATAGACCATACAAATAGTGACTTGTATATATGTATGAATGTTCACGTTAAAAACTAAATGAATATAAAATATAAAAGAAAGTTTAAATATTTTAATCTTTAAATTAAAATCACGGAAGTCAATTTGAAAATAAAAACGAAACCTAATTGATTAAAAAAGGAGTTTTAATCGCTTTCAAGAATGAATGGAGTCCATTCGAAAACGGGATGACAATGAACAAGTGAGTATTGGCCGCTCAATTTCAAATAAATAAAAAAGATTTAATGTCCTTTGTGGGTCCTTTCTTACTTTGAAGTGCTGGCATTTTCAACCTCGGTCGGACGCCCACGCCTCTTATGAATTTTCTCACTATTTATTGTCTATTTTTACGGCGTATTTATTGTCATGGCATGGTTGGTTATATTTTTTCCTGTTGGCTGAAAGTTATATTTAAAAAAAAAAATTAAATTTTAAAAAAATAAATTATTTTTTTATTTTTGTTAGTGTAATTAAAAATAAATTAAAAAATATTTTTTAATATTTAATTATATCATGAAAAATAAATTAAAAAATAATTTATTAAAATTTTATTTTTTCAAGTATATTAACATAACGAATAATAAATTATATAAATTAAAAAGTTAAATAAAAATAAAATTAAAAAAAATATAATTTTATAAATTATCTCAAATAAAATAAAAATAATAGAGATCAAATCTAACAAATAAAGAAATTAAAATAATAATAATTACTATTTTATAAATTATTTAGAATATAATAAGTAACAATTAAAAGAATAAATATCAAATTTGATAAATAAAAAATTTTAATTAAAAAATAAATAAAAATTATAAAAATAAAAACTAAAATTAATATAAAAATTAAATTCTAACAAATATAATTGAAAAAACAATATTTAAAAGAAAATATATATAATAATTAAAAGTTAATAACTAAATTTAATATAATCAATAAATAAAATAATATTTTTAAATTTTTTATAACTTTCAAAAAATATTTTTTATCTAAATTAAAAAAATACTATACTAGAAATCAAGTTAAATTTTACTTTAATTGGAACATGTTTTTTATTTTTTATTGATAAACTTTTCTAATAACAAACAAACACAATAAAATTTAAAAATTAATTTTTAAAAAACTACTTTTTATAAAACAAACACCCTTTAATATAACTTTTTATTTTTATTTTTGATATTATTAATTTTAAAAAATTAAAAAATATATATTTTTAAAAGACATATAAAAAAATTATGATGCAGCAGCTAGCTGTACGGAGTTTTAAAACTATGGGGAAAATGGTTTGTCCGTATCTGAGAAACCATGTCCAAACAAGGGATAATGTACTACCGATAAATATTTTAATGACATCTCCTTCCTTGATTAGAGAGAATAAAGTTGATGGATTAGTATAACCCATGCTGTGACAAAGACAGAAGAACGCCAGCCTTTCCACAGAAAAATCAATTCTGCAATGATAAGACGGCATGCATCCTCACAATTAGCCATTGCTCTCTTATTAGCATGATTTAAGCTGAAAACCCAAGAATCTAGTCTTACTCTCCCTCCTATCTTTTTACTCTTTTTTTATTTATTTAAATCTTAGCATCAATATTCGAGATATTTTATTAAATTAATCTGAATGTATCAAATCAACATAAAAAATTCATTTTTAAAATTATTTTAAAAAAATCATTTAACCTTATATCCTTTAACTATTAAAAAAATAATATTTTAAACTAAAAAACAATAAATGTTCATTTATCATTCTTGGTTTTTCAAAAAATTTAAAAAATATTATTTTAATATATTTTTAAATAAAAAAATAAAAAAAACTATTATCATACTTTTAAGTATGAAAAATAGCTTAAATTGATAAAAAAAAGTTTCAATATATTTTATTTGTGGGACATTATCCTTGAGAGATACATGGAGCTTTAGTAGTGGAGTTATCTCTTTATTCCCTTGAAAAATCAATGTAAGATGCCTATTATTTCCCATCAAAATATTTAAATCTATAAAAATATGAATGAACATGAAAGAAAGGAGCTTCAAAGATCAAGTGGGTGGTTAGTGGACAAAAGAAAGGGCCTCATTTGCATCCTGCTGAAAGAGATGGTAGATGGATCTTAAACTTAATTTATAGAAGATTAGGTGAAACTAATACATTCTATATAGCGAGGATCCTAGTTAATTCTGCAGTGCAAAGAATGTGGCCAGATGTTTAGTGACCCTTGTCTTGTATTATTGGATTTGCCTTGCTTGCTCAGCTAGTTGCTTGACAAATAATAATATTTTTATTTTATTTTTATGTGAGAGGTTAGATGTTGGTTTCCCCTCCATTGCTGTACTTTTATTTGGGTGTGTTTGATAATTTTTTAATGATTATTTTTTTTAATTTTTTTAATTTTAAAAATATATAAAAATAATATTTTTTTAAATTATTTTTAATATTAAAAGTGGCAAAGAAAAAACCGAGCGAAGATGTGCTGATGCACGCAATTTGAAAATAATTTGTCGGACGAATCTTAGAGTGAACAGCCATGTTTGTTAGGTAGAAAGATTTCGATGAATGGCTGGTAGAAAGATATGCTGTCTCATGCATGACGAAGCACGTGCGTACCAGAAGGTTACCTGACATGTCACGCGATTTTGCAAGGATTAATTTCAAAATGAATAAAGTTACTAGGACCAAGTAGAAAAAAATTGTTAGGAGATGAAAACATTTAGGGGCCAAATTGAAATATTTAAAAACTTTGGGGGTGTCATGGCTCCCTAAAGTAAAGCATGGTTCCACCCTTGGCTGGACGGATTGGCACGCTCTCGGTTTTGAAGATCTCCTGAATAAAAACTCTACATTTTGAAGCTGCCTGACTTTCCTCCCGGTGGTCTAAATTAGTCATAAAAACTACCTAACAAATTTGTCCTCTTTAGTTGAATAAAAAAAAAAATGATATAAATAATCAATCTAGACTATAAAATATATTTAAAATTGTGGTTGTAGTTGAAAGTATTTTTCATTCAAAAAAATATCAAAATGATATGTTTCTTTATTTTTTAAAAATTATTTTTGATATCAGTCTATCAAAATAATCTAAAAACAATAAAAATATATTAATTTAAATAAAAATTAAAAAAATATTTTTAAAATACAAACACAAACAGAATTATTTTTTAAAGATGCTTATGTATGATGGATAACAGAAACATGAGTTGCATAGAAATGGATTGAAAAAAGAATAACTAACAAAAATATTTGTTATTATTTCATGTAAGCTAAAACTAGTATAATATTCTTTATTTTTTCTTATCATACCTAACTATTATCATATAGAAGATTATTAGTGATACTATTAATATCAATATCAATATTTTAAACATTATTTAACTCAAAACTCTTTGAATTTTCATTATTGATATCAATTTAAATCTTCAAATGATCTCCAGTATCATGATTTTCCATCCCATCATTATTAAAAAAACAATTCTTCATCAATTTAATCTTGTTTACCATTTTTTTCTCGTGTTGCACTGTCAATAATACTAAACAAATTAAAGTTCAATCAACTATTATGTTTTCTCTCTTAGTTTTCCAATCATTATCATAAGAGAAATCATTTAAAACTTTGTAAAAATCATTAGTTTGTTTTTTTTAACTTAGTTTTCATTTAATTTCATATGCAATTACAAATATTAAGTCATTCATTTTTTTCTGGTACAAATAATTTTTTTTTGGTGCAAATAATTTTTTATTTATTTTGTATGAACCTAAGTAAGTGATTCAAATTTAAAACATATAAGATTTTTATCAAATCTAAAAAACAAATAAGATAAAAAAAAAACACTCACCATCTCAAATACTTTTAGTTATATTCATGTCTAGATGAACTACAAGTCAAGCTTAGAATTCGAATTGAAAATTTTTATACTTAGTTTTCTTAATACCAAATAACTATTTTGCATCCTTAAATGATTTTAATTATAAGTTAATTTTGCACATTTGACTTGCATCAACCAACATCCTTTATAAAATTGATATAATTTAATTTTAATATTTATATTAACATTAAAATTGAGATTATAATGATAATAAGGATTTAAATAATAAATCATTCCATATAAAGGCATGTGGATTTGAAGTACTAGCTATTTTTATTAGTTTTTATATTTTGAACTTTATTTTAGATATTGTGGGCTGAATTTAATTTAGGTTCATATAATTTCATTAGTTCATTAGGGCTTAGTTTTTTCTGAGTATAAACAATCTTTTATTGTTTATATATATATATATATATATATATATATATATATATGTTATTTAATATATCATTATTTTCATATCCTGAATTTTTATCTTTTTTTTTTCAAAATAGCAAAAATCCAAAAAATATATTTTTGATGTATTTATATTGTCTTATATATATATATATATATATATGTTATTTAATACATTATTATTGTCATATCCTGAATTTTTATCTTTTCTTCTTCTTTTTTCAAAATAGAAAAAATCCAAAAAATATATTTTTGATGTGTTTATATTGTCTTTAGCATTTTCAGCATCTTTTCAAAAAAATTTAAAATTTTATTTTTAATGTGTTTGATTTTTAAGATGCTCATTTCAAAATTATTGATCAATTTTTTTTTTTAAATCAACATTGACGTTGAAGTTACCTTTTATAAAAATATCAAAATATAAAATATAAGATACATCAAAAATTAAAAAAAAAATTGGACGAACTAAAGGGGGCTACACAACTGGAAGGGAGAAAAAATAAATTATTTTGCCTATATAGTGAGTGAATTTACACACATACATACATACAAAGATGGAGAGAAAAATATAACATATTTAATTACTCACTTCAAATATTATTAGCATGGAGAACAATAACAATTGATATAATTTTAATAATAATTTATAGTAATTTTAAAGGATTTAAAAATTTAATTCTACATAGTTTTTCATTAACTTTTATTAATTCTATTATCAATGAATTATTGACTGAAAAAATAAACCTCCCACACAACAACAAAAAAACCCTATCAACATTATTACATGTATAACCGTAAAAACAGATAATATAATGAATAAAGCAGTGTAATGAGGGCACGACTTTAAAAAAAAAAAACAAAAGATTTAATAAAGAATGTTAGAATAAGGTCCTTGTATATAAGATGTTGTCTAAAACCTCCAAATTTGTTGTTCTACTGAAAGAGTAAGCACAGAGGTGCGAGATGCTCTTATGTAAAACCCATAAGAAGAGTCTCCTCATCTCCACCTGACTATTAAAAAAAAGTCAACACTTAAAAGCAAGTATTTAGATATGCAATTAGAAAGTATTTTTGAAATTTTTTTATTTTTTTAAAATTAATATTATATATATATATAGATTATTTTAATATTCTAATATCAAAAATAATTTTTAAAAATTAAAAAATATATTAAAAATTAATTATTATCGTACTTCCAGATATTTATTATTTGGCTAGACCACACAAGAAAATATATGAAGCATTAAAAAAAATAATTCTTGGAAGCATTCAAGAAAAGTTTTCCTTTCAATTTATGATGTTAAAATTATTAAAAAAAATTAATAGTATTTATTAATTATTTTTTAAAATATATTTTAAAGAGAAAGAGATAAAATAAAAAGAAGAGATAAAATAAAATTCATAACTTACAAAAATAATAAAAAAATTTATATAAAAAATTTCTTTTTTCTCCTTTTATTTGTTATTTTTTAAAAGTAAAATTTAAAGAATAATTTATATAACATCACTAATTACTTTTTAAATATCATAAAATAAAATATTTTTTGCAAACAATTTCTGTCGGCCACGACTCTCGTATCAGGGCTTTGATCCATCTTTGAAAAGAACTGCTAGATTCTTCGCATAATCTTCTTTCCAATAATACGCACAAAACTTTTCTGTTTTACATAGAAAAATAAGAAAGATAGTAAAATAAAATAAACAAGGGGTTTCATCAATGTGGCTAGCACTAAGCCAGCTCCATGCATTCACTAGTTGCACGTGCGTGCTAGCTAGCTAGCATGAACACACATAAAAAAATATATAGGAATGAACTTTATTTTATTTTGTTTTGTTTTTTAATTAAAAGGCTGTATAAAAAGTTTGTTTATTTTTATATTTTTATTTTTTTAAAAAAAATTAAATTATTTTTTTTATTTTTTATTTACTTCATATTAATATTTTTTAATATTTTTAAATTATTTTTATATAATAATAGCTAGTGATGTTTAGAAAATCCTACGGAGTTTAAGATTTTTTATCAGGTTTGTCGAATGAATTATTAGAGAGTCTATACCCTTTAGGCAGGTTCTAGTCATTGTCATTCATGATTATTAGAAAGACAAACTGCTTTTGAAGGAGTTATTGTAGGAACCTTCTGAGTCATGTTTATGACTTGTTGGTCTCCGGTTGCTAGGTTAGTTGAGATGAAGACGATGATGTTTTCATTTCAACCAAAAATAGAAAAGAAAAGGTTAGGTGTTGTCATAGTTTTTTCTTTTGTTTTTTCAATGGTGTTTGTTAATGTGGAGATGGCTGTTGGTGAAGGAGATGCATGGTTGTTGGTGTAGGAGTCTGGTGTTGGTGAAGGCAAGAGTGGCACGAAAATGGTTTAGTGATGAAAAAGAGATATAGGGAGGTTGAGCTAAGAGAGACGGCTAAAAATAAAGTAAATTATGGTTTTTTTACTTCATTTTCACTCATTTCTCCTCCTCTAATGCACGAAATTCAAATTAATTTATAGGGATAAAAGAGAAATATTTAATCTTTATTGAGAATAAATCTTGTCCCTTGATTTAAATAAGAAGGATTTCAACCATTGATCAAAAGTCATCATCACAAACTATGAAATATGGTTGTAAAGGTTGATTGGGTCAGCTTTTTTAGAGCGGTGTTGTGGCAACTACAAATACGACCAACCAACAATAATTACAATAGGGTGTAGTATAGTGTTTGGTCATAAAAATGGTGTCTTGTTTGTCCTTGGTGGATAGATAAGACATTAAATGTCCTTGAAAAGTAGCCCCTCGACCAGCTTTTTGGGTATAAAAGGCTGAAGATGATGAATAATGTTCGAACAACAAGTGTCTGACACCTCTTTTTTTATTTTGTATTTGTCAAAACAACATTGTTTTGCACCAAAACAAACTATTTTGGTTAAAAAGTATTATTTTATTTAAATAAAACAGAGTTATTTTAACAACCTTAAGGTTTTAATTAAAAGTCTAACTAAAATTCAATTTAGTCATTTGTCTTTTGATTTTTTTAAATGCATCCCTAATTGATTTCAAACTTTTAATTTTATATGATTTTACCCTTACTAAACTTAAATATCAACCATGAAGTTTAACGTCTTTTTGTTATAATCCTTGATTTTGGATTTATACAAATTGATTTTTAATTAACCATTTAACTTTCAATTTGCTTCAAATTTACCCCTGCTTTCAACCAAATTAAGTCTTTGATGTTTAGTGTTTTTTTCAGAAAGATCATTGATTATAAGTTTCTTCAATTTGACCCTTAATTGAATCTAAATGTTGATTTTCTTGCAATTTTATCCTTGATTTCAATCAATTGACTTTGTAAAAAATTAAATTTGGTCCTTTAAAATTTTAATTTTCTCGATTAAGCTTAAAATGGGCTTCCAAAGTTACTTTCTCACAAATTAAATTCTTAATAAAATTAATTTAACCCGTTAAAAGTATAATTAAATATTTGCACTAATTAAATATTTTATTTGATCAAAATTAATCCTTAAACATAATTAAACTTTTAATTTGACCTATGATTAAATAAAATTAACATATTAAAAATTGAATTAAGTCCCTAGACTTAATTTTCATGCGAATTCATCCAATAATATTATAATTTGACCTTAAATCTGTATTATCTATTTAGTCAATGTAGGAAACTCTATTGTTCTTATTATTTACAAAATAAGAATTTTTTTTTTGTTATTTTTGTTATAGTCATTAGTTTCTGAGTCGCATTAGATGCTTATTTGAACCATGTTAATTACAGGAGTGTGTCATGCATGCTCTCAAAGATAAAACTATCATTTTAGTGACTCATCTAGTTGAATACCTGACGGTATCTGATAAAATTCTGGTATAAATTAGCAAGAATTAAGCTATGTTTGTTTTGCAAAAATTATTTTTAATGATAAAAATATTTTTTTATTAACGGAGTTATTTTTCATTGTTTAGATTTATTAAGGAAAACATTTTCTTTTAAAATAAATTATTTTTCATACAATTTTTAAATGATGGTTATAAAATGAAAAATAATTGTAATATTTATGATAAAGATGATGGTGATGATCATAATAGAAACATTAATAATAATAATTATAATTGGAGTATTTGTGATATTAATAATATTAATGGTAAAAACACTAGTTATAGAATAATAATTATTGTTATAGTGATGGTAGTGGTGATGGTAATAATTATAGAATAATAATTAAGGGTTATGATAAATGATTATAAAATGATAGTTATATTAATAATAAGATATTTCATATTAAAAATAAAATTAAAAATATATTTTTGGTAAATGTTTTCCACAGAAGACATGGAATCTTAGTTTCCACAAGTGTTAGTTTCAAGCATTTTGATGTCTTTTAAAGCCATTTTGACCATTTCACTTCAGGTTATGGAAGGTGGTCAGATAATTCAATCAGGAAACTATGAGGAACTGCTAGTTGGCTGCCTTCAAACAACTTGTAAACGCTCATAAAACATACAGTGACAGATCAATGTGTCTCTTCAGACTACGGAAATATAAAGAAAATTGAAACTATAAATTCTGATAAATGCCAGACTGAGGAATCTAGTGAGTGGTTCCTCCCTGAAGAAAAGCTTGTCTTCCTAAAATTAGCAATGGCATCTTAGATGGAGTTTATATAGGAATTTCAATATATAGTACACCATTTGTATATCTAAGGTCTTTGTTTGCAGCGGTTTTAGGATGAAAAGCTTCAAAAGCCTTCTTCTCAGGTATCAGTAATTCATTATTCAAAGCTCCCATGCTCTTCTTCGACTCCACACCAGGTGGGAGGATATATGCTCGGGTAAGTAGACCCTTGCATCTATCACTCTATAAATGACCTGCTAAAATGCTGCTGGTTTCAGTTTGGAAAGCTAGTAAACTGTCCTTAGTAGCCTGCTTTTTCCATGATATATCACAGGTTTCCTCAGACATGAGTACATTGAATTTTGATCTTCCTCTGGGCATTGCATTTCCCGTAGCTTCCACAATTGGTCTACTTGCAATAATAGTCGTGATGACCTCTGTCACATGGCCAGTCGTCGTTTTTGCCATCCCTGCAATTACAGCTACAATACATGCTCAGGTGAATGTACCCCTTTTCGAGTTGCTAATTTACTCGTGTTATTCACGTGTATCAAATAACCTGACGACTTTCCTGTATGGTTTTTTCATTCTTTAGGGTTATTATCTATCTACTTCAAGGGAATTAAAGCACCTATTCTGAACTTGGCATCAGAAACATCACTAGGGGTGGTCACTTTTAGAGCTAGCTTTCAACATTATGGATATGTTCTTCAGAAAGTATTTTATGCTAATTGACATAGATGCAAGGCTTTTCTTTCATTCTAATGCTGCCATGGAGTGGCTAACATTACGTGTAGAGACACTTCAGAACCTGATTCTGCTCTTGGCTGTCCTTCTTGTTCTACTACCAAGCAAACGCTTACCAGGTAGCTGAAATACATAAATTAATTGCTGATTTTACTCTTTGAAGTGTACATTGGAAAACTCTCTCTACTTCATTATTCATCACGAAAATTTATCACTGTTGGAAAGGTTCGTGGGTTTATCTCTTTCGAATGCGCTTACTTTGAATACCATCCAAGTGATTATGACCCGGTACCACTGCAATTCGTCAAACTACGTTGTCTCTGTTGAAAGGATCAAGCAATTCATGCATATACCACCAGAATCTCCAGCAACTGTAGAGGACATGAGACTTCCTTCCTCATGGCCACCTCATGGAAGAATAGAGTTGCAGGACCTCAAGGCATGAGAGAAAAACAAGTAGTAATATTTTTGGCCTTTCACCTTGAATTCATAATTTTGTTTTAATAGTTTGGTTCTCGGTGATAAGAAGATAAAGATATCGTCCGAATGCCATTGGTTCTTAAAGGAATCGCTTGCACATTTGTGGAAGGCACCAGAGTAGGAGTTGTTGGAAGAACCGGAAGTGGGAAGACTACATTATTAAATGCTTTGTTTAGGTTGGTAGAGCCGGAAAATGGGAAAATTCTCGTGGATGGACTTGACAGAAGAACTATTGAACTGAAGGACTTGAGAACCAAGCTGAGTATTGTTCCTCAAGAATGAGCTTCTTTTTTATTTTTATTTTTAACTGTAAATATTTAAACCAGTTTAAATATATTTTTATTAATTTTTTAAGATTTTAAAATTAATAATCATATAAATCTCTAATGATCTTAAAATTATAATACTTAAATTAATAATTTCTAAAAAATAATTTAAAATATAACTACACCCCTCGAAGTTAAACCTTCAAAGGGAGTGTGAGGTCTAACTTGGACCCTAGGCATTTGCTCTGATAGTGAAAAATAGGAGGTAAGCCAAAAACATTTTTCCACTTTCTGTAATGATTTTGATTAAAGAAAATAATAATAATTCTATCGGCAGATTATCTTACAAAGACTTTATTCCCACCACATAATTATTGGTTCTACATTTAAAGGCCTTGGAGAAATGCCAGCTTAAAGCTACAATCTGCTACCTTCCTAAGCTTTTGGATTCATCACGTAATGTTGGGAAAACATGAAGTTATCACCTCCATTGCAATCCAAATCTTTGTAAATCTCTCAAGTATCAACATTACCAGTCTAAATTGTGTTAGCAGTTAATGATGAGGGAGAGAATTGGAGCGTTGGGTGGCGACAACTTTCTGTCTTTGGAGAGTTCTACTTAGAAGGAATAAAATTCTAGTATCAGACGAAGCAACTGCTCACATTGACACCGCGACGGATGCGATTTTGCAAAGAATTATAAGGCAAGAGTTCTCAGGACGCACTGTGATAACAGTAGCTCACAGAGTTCCTACAGTTGTGGACAATGTCATGGTCATGGTCCTCTCTTACGGTAATACTCCATCAAGTACCTCTTTCAGAGGAATCAACATAGATTGTAAACAATTGTTACTGGTTTTCTTCAGCATCTGGAAATAGATGCAGATGAAACTGTTAATGTTTAATTTGTGTTTGCAGGGGAGATGGTGGAGTATGATGTGCCTTCAAAGCTTATGCAGACTGACTCCAACTTTTCCAAACTTGTGGCCGAATACTGTTCCAGTAGCAAGAAAGACTCCAAATTTGTTGGTGTTCTGTATAAAGGAAATGTCACCGAAGTTTTGTTGAAAATGAATAAATTTAGTAATTGTACAGTTATATTCAAGATGATAAGTTCACATGGTGAATTAAAATGGTTATATTTACATGCTAGAATAAAATGTAAGTGCCGTTATACTTCATGAAAATGTTCAACAATATATAGAAAAGGATTAAACAAAATGCATATAAAGCTAACAAAAATTAGAGATGTATTATTTTTTAAATAGGTGATTAAAATTAAATATATCCTAAAGGAGATAGTTCATTTCAAGTTTTTAAATAAATCAACAATAACACATATATAAAGTAAATCTTGTAGGTTATTATAGTGTCAATGTTATTTTTAATATCTCTTTTCTATTTAATATAGGTGATGATTTATTTGAGGAGAGGAAAAATGACGAGAACTTTTTATTATTTTTAGTTTTGTTTAAGATGTTGTAACTAGCATAACAAGATTATTTATTATTTATTTAGGTTTATTAAGGTATTTTGATTTTAAAAATAATATTATGTATGCAAGGTTGCTCATATTTTTGACTCTTTGTTAAACTATTTAGAGCTTAACAAATACTATTTTTTATGGTGTGAATTCTTATAATTCCAATTCTTGATTCTATATAATAGCAAGTTGGGTTTTCATCTAATAATTATGATTCTTTGGTTTAGATAGTCATTGAGTTAAGTTTTTTTCAATCTAATGTTAACGTTTTTAGGTTGTTTTTAATCTTGATTGTAGGTTCTAAAGTTCTTACCCTTCAAGTTTACATCATCAAACCTTTCTTGTAATTTTTAGATAGCACATAGTTATTGTTATAGTTAAGCTAGTATATAAGACTTGACATTATATTTATTGTGGGAATGTCAGGATGATATCAAAGTAATCTAGGTATAGACTACTGAGAGATGTAAAGAAAGTCATCTCTTTCTTTTTATTATGGCATGACTTGTTCTAAGGTAGCTAAATTAGACTCAAACTTTTTTTTCTCTCTCACCCTGACACTTCTAACTCTGAATTCAAGTCCTTATTATAGGACTATTGTTATACTCTAGCCTCTTCCTACTCATCTTTCAAGGTTTGGATTATTGGTTTTATAGTTATTCAGTCATTAAGTAAATTGTTTGAGGTATTTGGATCAAGAAGTCCACTGTATATATGGAAAGCGTATAACATATTGTGACTTTAAAGAGGCATCATTTTCCTTTATGATTTTTTTTATAGTGAAAATGTAGGGTCTTACTTGTACCTATGGTTTAAGTAGCATGCTCAAAAGAGGTTCTGCATCTATATTTGATTTCTTCTAAATGTTCCTTCCCTTATCAAGATCGCCTATAATGTTTGCTTAAGTAGGCTTGTAATTTTTTTTTTTAAGTTGATTGCCACTTTATTACAAGTTGAACTATATCTTTCAACTTTATATCATAATTCTTTGCATCTTTGGCTTGCATGTGACAGTGCATGGTTTTGGAAGCCAATTGTTATGCTTTTTTTTTTCATCATTTCTCTTATGTGTTAGAAGAGTTCGCCTGATCATGTCAAATTAATGCTTTTGGTAAACTAATTCTCCAAAATGGTCATCCAACTATGTAATCAACCTTGTTTGCTGCTAATATTATTCCTAAAGCATTTTCTTTATCTGTTCTAATTCATTTATCTCAATTTCGGTATTATAATATCATAGTCACACAAATTAATTACCCTAATTTAAACAAATAAGATAATACATAGTAAGTAAGAGGTCGATCTCATGAGAAAAATCTAATTCAAGTCTTTATGTTAAATAATTCAAAGTTGGAGGGGTTTGAGATTATCTAAGCTATGCTAAGGTAAACAAAATAAAGTAATCAAACAAATTAAATAAACCAAAACTTATTAAAAGAAAAATCTTAGTCTCAAATAAACATTCACCAACAAAAATAAAAAATAATCATTGAAATGATATATCAATTTATATTTTAAATATTTATCTTTCTATCAATCTATAA
The DNA here is from genome assembly GCA_026413675.1 of Populus pruinosa. Lineage (NCBI taxonomy): Eukaryota > Viridiplantae > Streptophyta > Magnoliopsida > Malpighiales > Salicaceae > Populus > Populus pruinosa. Next base: position 4,866,023 of record CM048594.1, read on the forward strand.
TACAACTAACCCTAACAATTAAACAACCACAACATCTGCAATAGTAATTTAATTCAATGACAATCTTAAGAACTAGATAGATTGATAAATCTAGACAATATAACTATCTGCAGTTTATGTTCACTTTAATTGAATGTTTTTTCTAATATTAATAATATATATTTGTCATATTTATTAAACTAAATCACTTGCTAAGTTAAGTATCATAACTCCGATTTTGATAAAAAAAAAAACCTTAAAGTTTGTTCTAACAATTAAATTAAACAATCATAGAAAATAAGTACAAGAAAACATTCATACTCATCATATAAACTAAAAAGAAAAGATAAAATAGAACTTATAGTTTTTAAAATCCAAAGGCTTCTATATCTTTTCAACCAAAAAATAATAATTTAGCCTTACATGACGATCGAAAAACTAAGAAAAAAAAAAGATGAAAATACAATTTCAGGTGTAGGAAAAAAGGTGAGAGTTTCTTTCTTTTTTTTTGCCACCACCCTTTTTTCCTCACTCTTTTTTTCCTTTTACCTAATAAAAAATCCTATTCCCCACACTCCTATTAGTTTGTTTCTATCCTTAAAAATAAAAATAAAAGTCCTTTCCAGTATAGACAATCTATAAATAGTACAATAATTACTTTCATATAAAGAAGAAAAAATAGTCTTGCATAAAATCTTCAAGCTTTAACTTTGGAATTAATGAAGTTAATTTTCTAAATAAAGACCTTTTCTATACAAAGAAATAATTGTCATGTCGGTTTGGATGCTTGGGAAGTAAATTGAACTTGTCTCTTCACAAAACCTGTCTGCTGATCGAATTTATAGGTTATTTTAGAAAATTATATCTCTTTCATATGAGCTTTTTTTTTTGCTAAAATTTGGTACTTTGATAAGTCGTTAAGTCAGGAATCTATAAAAATCAAGTTTGTATCAAATGGACTTCTTTAACTCAAAATATTTAAGTTAGAATGGTAAAAGGTCAAAACTAGCAGAATGTGTCTTATCATTGAAAGATGCAATTTCCATGCTCTTTTTTTCTTTTTTTTACATAGATGTATAGAAAGGTATAGATATTTTCTTTATGATACCACTATAATCATTTTATTTTGACCTTTACAACTCAAGTTTTACGTAAAACATCGATTAAAGGTTAAATTTGTCAATATTTGACACGAGTTGAAACATGGTCTAAATTTTATCTTTAAAATACTTCTTTTCAAATACTACATCCAAAAGTACAACATAAAATAAAGAATATCAAGGTATTATATATATATATATATGTATGTATGTATGTATGTATGTATGTATATGAAATGGGCAAAGTATTAGGTAAATATAGGTAAAACTATTAAATAATATGGTTACATCATTTTTCATAACCTTTTCCTTAGTTGTGAATGTTATGTGTATCATATCTGTTATTTTACTATTTTACTTTTATGTCTTTGATAGTAATTTGAATTTCACATGCAACTCTTGAAAATCATATTGTTATTACTATTGTTTGAGTTAGAAGAATAGGTTATTCTTTTTTCTTTCATAATAGCTAGGGATGTTTAGAAAATCCTATGAAGTTTAAGATTTTTTATTAGGTCTATCATGGTGCAAAATGAATTATTAGAGAGTCTATATCCTTTAGGCAGGTTTTAGCCTTTACATAAGGAATAGACTTACTACTTGTTCTCAAAAGGATGTATAATTTGTCTAATGATAGTTATTTATGAAGGCAGCATAGGGGTTTACAAGATATGATTATGGCATAATATAACCATCATTACCAAGTTAACACTTAACTCATAGTTAGATATTTTATAAATCTAAACTCTACTAAAAATCATGAGATAAACTGTTACTCCCCACCAAATTATGTTTCTTATAATTCTATATGGGTTAGGCTGAGGGTCCAACCTATACAACTTAGTCATTAGCCCAGGTCAATGACTAAGTTATGTAGTAAACATGTAGGATGCGAATTATAATTCATGTTTTGTGTGTTTACACATAAAAAAAAAAGATGATTACCTTGCTTAAAGAGTGTCACTTATAGAAGGTCTGCATGAGGATAGTGGAAATGTTAATGGAGTTCGTTACTGCTCACGATGGTTGTCCTTGCCATTGTCATTCATGGCTACTTGAGAGACAAGCTGCTTCTAAAGGAGCTATTGCGGGAACCTACTGAGTCATGTTTATGACTTGTTGGTTTCCGGTTGCTAGGTCAGTCGAGATGAAGATGGTGATGTTTTCATTTCAACCAAAAATAGAAAAGAAAAGGTCAGGGGTTGTCACAGTTTTTTCATTCTTTTTTTCAATGGTGTTTATCAATGTGGAGATGGTTGTTAGTAAAGGAGATGCATGGTTGTTGGTGTAGGAGGCTGGTGTTAGTGAAGGCAAGAGTGGCAAGAAAATGGTTTAGTAATGAAAAAGAGATATAGGGAGGTTGAGCTAAGAGAGACGACTAAAAATAAAATAAATTATAGTTTTTTTACTCCATTTTCACTCATTTCTCCTCCCCTAATACACGAAATTCAAATTAATTTATAGGGGATAAAAGAGAAATATCTAATCTTTATTGGGAATAAATCTTGTCCCTTGATTTAAATGAGAAGGATTTTAATCATTGATCAAAAGTCATCATCACAAACTGTGAAATGTGACTGCAAAGGTTGATTGGGTTAGCTTCTTTAAAGCAGTGTCGTGGCAACTACAAATACGACCAACCAATAATAATTACACTAGGGTGTAGTATAGTGTTTGGTCATAAAAGTGGTGTCTTGTTTGTCCTGTTTAGTGAATAGATAAGACATTAAATGTCCTTGAAAAATAGCCACCCGACCAGCTTTTCGAATACAAAAGGTTGAAGATGATGAACAATGTTCGAACAATAAGTGCCCGACACCTTTTTTTTATTTTGTATTAGTCAAAACAACATCGTTTTACACCAAAACAAACTATTTTGGTTAAAACATACTATTTCATTTAAATAAAACAGTGTCGTTTTGACAACTTTAAGGTTTTAATTAAAAGTTTAACTAAAATTCAATTTAGTCATTTGTCTTTTAATTTTTCTAAATACGTCCCTAATTGATTTCAAACTTTAATTTTATATGATTTTATCCTTGCTAAACTTAAATATCAACCCTGAAGTTTAATGCCTTTTTGTTATAATTCTTAATTTTAGATTTATGCAAATTGATCTTTAATTAACTATTTAACTTTCAATTTGCTTCAAATTTACCCCTATTTTCAACCAAATTAAGTCTTTGATGTTTAGCGTCTTTTTCAGAAAGATTATTGGTTATAAGTTTCTTCAATTTGACCCTTAATTAAATCTAAATGTTGATTTTCTTGCAATTTTATCTTTGATTTAAATCAATTGACTTTGTAAAAAATTAAATTTGGTCCTTTAAAATTTTAGTTTTCTTGATTAAGCCTAAAATGGGCTTCGAAAGTTACTTTCTCACAAATTAAGTTCTTAATAAAATTAATTTAACTCGTTAAAAGTATAATTAACTACTTGCACTAATTAAATATTTTATTTGATCAAAATTAATCCTTAAACATAATTAAACTTTTAATTTGATCTATGATTAAATGAAATTGACATATTAAAAATTGAATTAAGTCCCTAGACTTAATTTTCATGCAAATTCATCCAATAATATTATAATTTAACCTTAAATCTGTATTATCTATTTAGTCTTTCATACAAGGAGGTATAACTAGGCGACTAAATTTGTTCAAAACTCCAATTTGATACTTCTATATATTTGAAATCCTTCTCAGCATGGTTTGTCAAGTTGCTAGTTTTTATTGTTGTTATTATTTTATTTTTTATTTTTAAAAGAAAAAAGATAAATTTTAGGAGAGAGCCCAAAAATAGGCTATAACAAAAATAATGATTATTCAAGCATCCATGAAAATTATGGAAAATGTCAATCCTATATCATTTATTTATTTTAAATAATCAAATTCCTAAATTAATTTCATTTCTTTAAATAACAAAAGCTAATGCTTATAATTTTTACCATATCAATTATCATTATAGGGTAATGCAATTTTTTTTTGTAGTTTTTTTAGTAATTGCCTGAACAAAAAAACCATTTCAATGTATTCCAAAATTATATTTGTTTTTCAGGTGTGGGACTAGATTAAATTAAATATAAAACTATATTTTACATGTTCATTAATAACTGGGGCATCTGAAAAAACAAAAAAAAATAAAATAAAAAATTAGAATTTATTTTTAAAAATTAGAAAAATAATGATTTTTTTTACCTCCAAGGCATAGACTTTCTAGTTTATTAAACCTGAACTTAATTTTAATTTTCCTTAATTTAAAAGTAAACAATTATTCTTATTTGTTTCCTTTTTTTTTAGCAGGCACTTTATGCGGACTGAGGGGGTACAAGATAATTATCATAGATAATTATGTGTTTAAATGAGAAATGATATGGTTAATTAAGTGGACGGAAAAAAATAGCAATTAAGTGCTGACTCCCACGTCTTAATTAGCAATTAGCAAACGTCTTTGCAAGAGATATATTTGTCAGACAAGAGGGTGGTGTCAACTTCGTGGCGTGTGCCGGGGATCATGTCCTCCGACCACCGGCTTTCGAACCTCCGCATCATTTGATTATTATGTTAAATCCATAGACTTAGTAGTACTATTTTTATTTTTATTTTATTTTTGTTTTATACGACTTTTAATTAATTATTTCGATTTCTATATAAATTAATGCCCTCTGTTTTGTCGTTTTAAAACTCGAAATTTGGACTTTTGTCTTACATGGTGACAGAATTGAGTTGAGTTGAATTGAATTGATTGCTGTGAAAAAGACAAGATTGATTTACTTAATAACATGCTAATCATAATATTCTTTTAGATTGATCTCCATTTTAGTTGAATTTTGTTTTTTTTTTAATATTATTCCAACAAAATAAAAAACGTTGAATACAAAGATTCTCAATGTTTTTCGATAATAAAAAGAATTTTTCATCTTTGGCCATCTTAATTTTTAAATGCATTAAATTATTATATGAATGAAATCTTGATAAAATATAAATCAAAACTATATTACTATATGCATGATATCTCCACGAATTATAAATTAAAATTAAAATAAAAATATCATCAATTAACATTTTATGCTATAAATCAATAGGTTAGCTCCTGAAAAACCTGGAGTGTAAAACCTAGAGTGTAAAATCTATGAGGTTTTAAATTTATATTTTTTTAATTTTTATAAAGTTAAATGTTTATTTTTTATTTCTACATATGATGTATAAAGGGCTAAACAATTAGGAGTTCATGGTGTGTTTATTAAAAATAGTTCTGACATAAAATATCGGTTACATAATTATTAAAAGAACAAATGTCATTTCATGCTATGAATCATATCGTTAAGAGGTTTTTCTTTTCTTTTCGAGTATATTTGGTATTGTAATAGCTTTTGTGATTGTGATTTGAAAAAAAATTATTTTTAATTGAGGTTGATTTGGTATTTATATATGTTTGGTTAAAAATGTGTTTGAAATTATGGTTGAACAAAAAATAATTTAATATGTTTAGTTAAAAAAATTTCAAATTGAAGTTATAAAATAATTAATATATATATATATATTGATGATTTTTAATTTAAATATTATAGATTGAAGTACTTTTATATCATGAAATAAACAATACTTTATATGAAGTATTTTTTATTATTCCATTAAACTATTTATAATTCTATCGTATATGAAATCTATCTGATAAGGACTACAATATCCATGGTTTTATGAATGTGCAACAACATCAGATAAATATCATTAGGAATAAAATTGAGATTGCAATCAAATTTTACAAATAATATGTCATCATATGATCTCTTTCTAGTTTATATAATGTCATTAAATAATGTTAAACACTAATTTTTCAAATAAAGTACAATTAAAAATAAAAAAAATTAGATTTGTTTTGTTTTGTTGGGTTGGACTCGGTCCAATGCATTAAGGTTTAGATCAGACTCAGTCCAACCATGAACAATGAAGATATTCTCTATTATTCATGTGAACAGTGGAGAGTGAATACTCTTTATTGTTAAAATGGAGAAGGTAAAAGAAAGAGAAATAGCTTGAAGCTGCTTTCGGTTACCCTATGTTTTAAACATCAATTATACTAGGTCAAACAAACAGTAAATTACATTTAGTAATTAACCAAACGGTTTATTTCTATGATCTGCTTCAAAAGCAAAAGCAGACACAGAAACAAAAACTCTCTTAATTATGATGAGTAAGTGGTTTCGAAATAATTGCATAACTATATCATTTACTCAACCCATGTATGTAATGGATATGAATGGAATGACACAAGTATAGTTTTCTTCATATTTATGTCATGAAAAGATAATCTCATAAGTCTTTTAATTTTGACAAGAATTATTTACTTGCTTGATAAAATAAAAAAGGATGAACCATAGGTTGAGTAAATAGTATAACTCTTAAATTATCTCATTAAGTTAGAAAAGCTTCTCATTATACTTGGGATTTTACTGTATCTTAGGCTAAAGTATCAAGGTTTGAAGGTAGATTTCATATTTGGATGAGTGATAGAATCGAGAATCTTCTGATACTTAAATTAGTAAATTGCATAAGGGAATTGATGTATATAAAAGAAAAAAAAGAATTAAAAGTATAAAGAGTGTATGTTGTGATTATTTTTGTGGTTTCTAAACTTGTGTTATTTTTCTTAAGTGAACTAATATATTTGTTTGTCTAGTTACCCATGGTATTTATATTTTATTCACCTTGGTCACATGAGCTTATTTCATGAAAAGTAAAGTAATGATGGAGAATAATTGTTTTTCCTTACAAATAACCTGTAAAGATGAGTTATTGGTTGTTGTGCTTTATTGTTCTTTTGGTAGAAAGTTTGGCGTGAGTGGATGATTAGCCCAAAAAATTAGATGAATATGTCATTAGTGAGAAAAGTAGATGTCATAATGATAGTTCATGCATAAGAATAGAAAAACACTATATACTTTTTTGAAAGTCATAACTCTGAATTATGGTGTGTTATAATATTAGGTTCCAGAGGATTGAGTCCAAAAACATATCAGACAAGGCGATGGTCTATGTCCTATCTTAAAAATAAATAACTTTTTGTTTCTTTTGATTTGTTCCAAACAAACAGACTTTTTATCCATTAATGGATAAGGTCAATCCATTTGATTTATTTTAAATGGACAAAGCAGTCTATTTAGGTTGTCTTAAACATATATGTTAGTTTTTAAAATTTTGTATCATCATTTTTTTTCTAGCTAGTTTTTCTTTCTTTAAAAGGAATAAAAATGAATTTTTTTCTTTTCATTTCATGATAGAGTCACTAACCAACATATAAAGAGAAAAGAAGGGATATTTGTTTGATAATTACAAAAAATACTACTTGTTGATTTTTAGTTAGATAGTTTCTGTAAAACCTTCAATTATATAATCTTTCATAGCTAGTTTTATTCTCATCTCATTCAAAATTAATAGAACTATTTTAGGATATTTACCCTAATCACAATAATTTTCCTCATAATTTCTTTTCCATTTCTGGTTAAAATTTACATGGTTAAATATAGAGTTTATCCTAATGATTAGCATTATTCATGCATTAAATCATACATTAATCTATCTAGGTCTCTATTCTATTTTTATAAATATCCTCACCCTAATCCATAAAACGTTTCTTTTAAATATTTATTTTTCTCGATTAGAAAATTTACATGATTTATCACTTGGCTAATATTTCATGTAATGAGTTATTACTTTATTTCATCCAAAATTATAGTTAATTTACTAGGAATTTTCATCCTTAGTCGTAATAATTTTTCTTCTTAATTTATTATTATTTTTATTAAAGATTACTATATTAATACTAGTTTATAAATTCTAAGTCAAGGGTTTACACATCCAACATAAACTAATTAATAGCAATATTTAAAACCAAAAAAATTATATGTTGTGGATCATGTAAATGAGTTACCATGTCTATCATATATGGATTGGAATCTTAAGATTCTAGTTTTCATCCCAACTCTAATCGTAGAAAACTCTGACTTGTAGCTTCAAATAAGGTCAAAGATTACACAATAGTCTAGTTTAGTATATTTTCCCTTATAACTCCTAATCTCATTAGGATTCCTTATTCAAGTTGGATTTACATTTCTAACTCTAATGAATCATCCCAATATTTTATTTCTAGTTTTTTTCTTAATATTGTTTTCCAAATGCTTCATTTAGCTCCTTTTTACACTTTGTGTCTTCGTAGCATTGTTAAGCACAAACAAGTTAAGTGAACTATTGTAAAACATTAAACATGCATAATAAAATAAGAATAAGATACTTAAAATATAGAATAATATTAGTGTATCATTACCCATATGCACTTAATAGTTAGAAGCTTCTATTAAAATATATCCTTATACTTTCATTATTATATTTTCAGTATCTAACATGCATCATTATATGTTCTACTTATCTTTTATTAAATGTATGCCAAGTTAAGAATACGAGTAAAATATAAGTCCCTTGAAAATCCAAATGTATGCCAAGTTAAGAATACGAGTAAAATATAAGTCCCTTGAAAATCCAACTACCCCCTCAGATCTACAATATAAAGCTTACGAAACAAAAGATAACATATAAGGAGAGAGCACCATTGGAGATGAATTATATTTGAAAGATTGATAGCCTTAAAAGAAAAATTGCAAAACTTGTTATCATATATAAACAAGCATTATAGATAATCTCAGCAGGAGATGGGACATCTAGCTATAATCAGATTCTTGTAGAAATATATTATGTTCCTAATATACTTATACCTCAAACACCAAGTACACCATTCATCTTCGCCCTATAAAGCTTAGGCCACATGGTGTTTCATTAAAGTCTATTCACTACCAATATATGACCAGTACCACCAGTCTAAATAATCTTGATAATTGACTTAACAATTGATGAAACTTGAAAAACCAAAGTAATGAAAGAGGTATATTTTGAGAAACTATCAGTAATTAAGTAAAGGGTTAGAGTCATTAAAGAGATGGATGTTTGTGATCTGAAAAAGAGATGGATGTTTGTGATCTGAAAAAAAATGGTTGAGATATGCTTAATATATGATGTGGTCATTCTTGGAAAATTTAAAGCATTCGAGTTTGATAAGTATAGCAGCATGTAATGTTCAATGACTTACCTTTAAGTTTGCAACAACAAAATGGCTAAAGTTATACACAATGAGATATTAATAATTATAGGAGTTTAAATAATGTCACCCTAAGCTAGTGCATGAAAGTTGACAACATCAAAATTAAGAGATGAAAAGACTTTATAGATATTTATATAAGGCAATATAAATTCAACATGGATATAGTACTAGATTTTTCTAACTTATTAAACATGGAAAGGGATCAAAAAGAGTTTATCTGAAAATATGCTTAGAGATGGTGTAAGTTAGCTACATAAATCTATCCTTTATTGCTTAAAAAAGAAATGATTACCTTATTCTCCAGAATATTCCAAACACCCTATTTTGAGCACCTAGTCTATAATCTAGCCCAACATTTTATGGATTTAATAGTGATAGCTGAAAGAATAGAATATGCCATAAAAGAAAAAAAAAGATTTTGGATTCTTTAAGAGGAAGTTTCAAGAAAAATGGTGAGGTTTATCACCTAAAATCTAATAATGACAAGCTGAGAAAACAATGGAATAATATGTGGAAGTTAAACTAGTAAGAGAAGACCCACCACATCATGTTTTAAACATTCATTGGTTCCCTAATCAACACCTAAATAGTTGTCAGCCTAAATCTTCCGAACCAGTTCCATTAAAACCATTATTTCTTCTTCTTTTTTGTCAAACAATTAACCATACCTAAAATGGTAGGTATTCATATGAAAACCATAAAAGAATTGGAAAACTTTATCAACTCTTCCCTTACCTTTTAAAAAAACTTTTAAGAGATTGTTCAACATTGGATAGTGATTAGCACTTAAAAGTGCATTTTTATCATGGTTTTATATCTTCATTTTGCACTTGAAGTATCAATAACTCCTTAACTAAAGCATGTTTTATAATAATATATCTAATAATATAAGATACCTTTAATTTATGGTAAATGTTCATTTTAAATGCAGGCCTATCACATAAATGAAAGGATTGATTGATAACTTTAAGAACTTAAATTGCAAGGGCAAAGAGATGACCAAAATTAGAAAAGAGATGTCGGTGCAATCCAAACCGGAATATTGTTTGGTAATTAGGTCATATCTGGAGCTATAGATCTCAGCTTTAGGTCTACTTTATATGGATGGAAAGGTAAGACATAGGCCTCTAACTTTCATATGGAGCCCAAGATCTAATAAGACCATTTTCAAGTCTAAATTATAGCAACAACAAAGAAGCCTGAATCTGTCCTCCAGCCCGAGCACTATTTAGTATTTTGGCCAAATCTGGAGTTCTAGAAGTCCAAATGAGCTGAAGTTTTTACACAAGAAATCTGAGACAATTCCATACAACTTTCATGTTTTTGAATGGCTCCAATTGTGACGTTATCAATGATATTTTGGGCAGACAAGAGAAGATAAGGATTGTCACCAAGTCAAGAGTTGGCCACCCACTCATCAATTAGTCATCAAATTAATAGTTTCTAATTTTAGCCTATAAAAGGAGGCATTTGTCATGCATTTAGGCATCTTGGTTTTCAGATCAAGATCACGCTCTTTCTTTCTCTCTTTGTATTTTTTGTATTGCTTGTGTTTTGCTTTCATTAATATTAAGTTTATGTCTTTCATTTCCTTTTATTTTCTTAGTTAACTTTTATCTTATTTATATTTTATTTTGTTTATTTATTTTTCTTTCTTTCATTATATCTAGCTAAGTTTATTATGTCAAAAAGGTTACACTAATGGTGTAAGAATAAGTATAGTGTAAACTTAATATGGACTTTAATGTTTGATACTAACATGTTTTGTATTTGTTATCTTGTTCACTCTTTAATACTTTGGTTGTTAAATGAGTAATCTTGATTTATGTTGTATAACACTTAGTACAACAAATGTTTGGCACTTTCATAGCCCATACTGTATGGTATAACCGACATTTGAGCTATGAAAGGAACTTGATTTGTTATTAACATAAGTTATAATCATAAATGTTTGACGAGATTTACAAGTATTAGCATTAATCAACACCACTCTTCTAGGTAAAGCATTGATAATTATCATACTTTTAAAGACAAGCTCCTTCAATTTATCAACGCAAGATAAATTGTATTTAAAAAAGTTAAGATATTTTTTATATCAACACCACTCTTCTAGGGTGTAAATAGGTTGACTGCGAGAACCTTAAATGTTTGGAAGACCTTAAAAAGATAAGATAGATATTATAGTTTACATAATTTATCATTTGAGTTTTGTAAATAAGGTCTCCATGACCGCATTTATTTTGGTTTTGTTTTACATGTGTATTGAAAATGAACCTTATTTTTAAATTAATCATGTTCTTTCTATGTCTTATTATTGTTTAAAAATCAAGAAATATTTTTTATCTGTAAATGAATGATGCTCTTTCTATGTCTTACTATTATTCAAAAATCAAGATATATTTTTATAAAAGTAACATTCGACATTATATTTTTATGATCAGATAACTATAATAACAAATTTATTTTTACCAGTCTTTAAAATGTGTCATGTTGATGTTAAAGGTGATCCCACCTTCTTTCTATATCTTATTCATGTTTATTTAATTTATAAACACATTTTCATTCCCAGCAAATCTCCCAAAAAAAAAACTTGATTAAAATATTAAAAATATATCCAAGGAAAATGAGGAGATAACATGATAAATAATGTACACTCAAGTCACTTCTTCATTGTGATTGACTTTAGAGGTAGTATTTGTCTGTGTTGGCAAGCATAGGTTTGAGATGAGGAAAAAACATCTTCAATAACCTTTTTGTAAACAAAAATTTCATGCCTTGATGTTTTACTTTGAGCCTTAAATATTTCTTAAATAAAAGGGATAAAAGTGTTAAAAAAAGGTTAAAAGATTGTCAAACAATAAAAATATTTTTTAAAATGATCAAGTTCAGAAAAAGAAATAAAAATTGAAAAAGGGCCCCTTCAAAATGTTATTTGTGATGGCATCAAGTTCAAAATGGAAGGCAAAAGGTCAATAATAAAGCCTATGATTTAATTGGAAGAATCGAGATTGAAATGAGATTAATCATTAAAATGACAAAATCAAGATGGCAAGCCTAAAAATATATCTACATGAAATAAGTGATACTATATCTTTGACCCCTTAAACACTAATTTGATCTTTATTTATCTTTGTTTTTTGTTAGTAACGAACCATAACCTACATTACATCATTTTAAAATTCCATTATGATTAAAAAAAAAAAAAGAACAACTTGTATGCATTAGAAGGTGCTAGCCTTAAAAAATACCAATCATGACCTCTTTGTACACCATATTATTAAGGACACTAAGTTGCGTAATAAATGGATAAAATTCACATGACATGAAACAAGTTTCTCTTCTTATGAAAGCCAAAAACCCATTTTTAGAATGCAACCTGTTTTTTTGAAAATAACCATCCAAAAGATAGTAAACTCAATGTCTAGTTTTAAACTAACCACTTTTTTATACAACCCCAATCAACTTAATAAAACAACTCCAAAATTACATCCTGACATCAAATGATGTATTTTAGGTTCTTTACTAGATAAGTTTAATATTCATGAAAATACTTTTAAATTTATATCTTCATGATTTCATTTCAACAATTAGTCTTGAATAGATACAATCCTTGAAATTTACTTTTGATTTCAAAATATATATATATATATATATATATATTCAAATAAAAATATATCATTGATTTAATTTACAAAGTCCTTGACAAAGATGATGTTGATGCATATGCATCTTATAATTGATTACTTAAAAGTTAAGTAGACATATCAACTTAAAAGCAATTATAGAAACCCCATGATAACTACTAGAACAATAAGCATGGTTAGATCGACTATTAATATTTTAGTTAAAGACTTTGAATTAGGGTAATATGTATAGGCTTTTTAAAAAATAGATTAACTAATTAGAGAAATCCATAATGGTAACAAAGCACGTTGTCAAATCAACTAGGGGTAATTTAGTTTAAAGAAACCAATGGCAATGGAAATAATCAAATAATGATATAAAGAATTTCATTACAAACCATGACAGGTAAAAAAATACACGATGATGATGTTGATGTATATGTGTCGTTCAATGAGTTCTGAAAAGATGAACATAACCATAACAACTAAGAGCAATTTTGTTTGAAAGAATCCATTATGAAAAACAAGTTGAAGGACCTTTTTAAAAGTTAAGAGTAGTAGAGTACATTTGCGTCATTAAGGAAAATGAAGAGTGAGCAAATGTTAATGAATACCATTCTTCAGACACATTGTCCAACTAAGAGGAAATGTCATAAATAAGAAATGGTTTGTCACTTTTTAAGAAATGGTCAATTAAGTATAATTTCTTATAGTGAACATAAAAGGATGATTAATACTTAAAATTATATTTTCATTAAGATTGTATATCATCATATTGCACTTAAAGTATTATTAAATTCTCTAACTTAAGCATATTTTATAACAACAAGTTTGATAATATAAGATATCTTTAATTTATGATAAATGCTTTTTTTTAAATGCAGGCATATCTCACAATTTAAAGGATTGATTGGTGTATTTAACTATTGAAAGTGAAAACACAAGGAAAAGGTTAAGTTTAAAGAAAATATGCTAATTTAATTTAAATTAGAATATCATTTAGTTATTGGATCATAACTAGAGTTGTAGAACATGGATTTAATTTTGGTTTATATGGATGGAAAGCTAAAACATAAGCCTAAAACTTTTATAAAGAGTCCAAGAGTCAAAATGGTCAAAGAGAGGTTGGAATATTTTTTATAGCCCAGACATTGTTCAATATTCAGCCCATATCTCGAAATCTAAAAGTCCAAATGAGCTCATTCTTATTTTGTTAGAAAGCTGAGACAAATGCCTAAAACTTTCATAAAACTATTTATTCAAATTCTAACATTAACAATGACATTTTGTTCAGACAAGAAGATAATAATCATCATCAAGTCAAGAGGTGGTTACCCACTCAATAATTAGTATCCACACCAATACTTTCAAATTTTATCCTATAAAAAAGGTATTTGTCATACATTTAGACATCTTGGTGTTTAGATCAAGATCACTCTCTCTTTGTATTTTGTAATATTAAAGTTTTATTAATATCTTATTTATGTTTTTCATTTTCTTTATTATACTTAGTTAACTTATATCATGTTTGTGTTCTTATATTATTTATTTATATTTGTTTTTTTCATAATATTTAGCTAAGTTTATTTTGTCAAGGTAAAAAGGGTACACTAACGGTGTAAGAATAAGTATAATATAGACTTAACATAGACTTTAATGTTTGATAATAACATGTTTTGTATTTGTTATTTTATTTACTCTTAATACCTTGCTTGTTAAATAGTTAATCTGGATTTGTGTTGAACAACAAATACTTAATCATTTTATAGCCAACTGTATGGTATAACCGACACTTACGCAACGAAAAGAACTTGATTTATTGTTAATATAAGTTATCACCATGAATAGTTGACGACATTTACAAGTATTGTCATTACTCAAATAAAATAATTAATATAATCATATTAATAATTTATAATCTGATTAGAACATTCTTTGTGTGTGGTTTTCAGTTAAGAAATAAAAAAAGTTTATATTATACTTATTTTTAATATCATTAGTGGATCCTCTAACCTTGATATTTGTTTTATCCTTATTTAATCCTTATATCAATATCAAATATCAAAAGTTCTCTTCAACTTTTTTTCATTTGTTATTTATAATTTCATATAGTTCACCTCCCTATAATTTGACCTAGGTCTTGCCGGATTTTTTATTATTTTGACACTTCTACATTTGAGATAAGATATCAATCTTTTGATCAGATCAAGTTTTTGGCATTGTTATTGGGGAGGTAAGTTACTTTATAAATTATATATTTTATTTTATTTTTCTTTTCACTTTTATTTTTTTTCTTTTTTTCCTTTCTTTTTGTACTTGCATCAGAGTTTAAACATGCATATTAAATGATAGACTTTATAGGAAATCTTTATTATTTTTAAAAAACATGGCTGAAAAGGATAATCAATCACTTTATAATGAGAATAATTGAGTTAGAACACTTAGAAACCACATGAATCCAACAAGAACAAGTGTAACATCATGTATAGTTTTCCCTCCTGATGCATCTCACTTCAATTTTAAGCCTAACATTATTCAACTTTTATCTACTTTTCATGGCTTAGATCTAGAAAATCCATACTTACATTTTAGAGAATTTAAAGAAGTATGTAACACTTATAATGACTTAAATTGTAACATGAACACCATCAGATTAAAGCTTTTTTCTTTTTTCATTAAAAGATAAAGGTAAAATATGGCTACAAAATCTTAGGTCAAGATCCATTTATGTTTGGGATGAAATGCAATAATAGTTTTTAAAGAAGTTTTTTCCATCTCATATAACAAACTCTTTCAAAAGACAAACCACTACATTCACTCAAAAGTCAGGAGAAATATTTTGCCAGTATTGGTATAGGTATAAAGACTTGTTTAATACCTGTCCTCATCATGATTTTGAAACATGAAGATTAGTTTCACACTTTTATGAAGGGTTAACACATAAAGATAGGCAAATGATGGAATTGATTTGCAATGGAATTTTTAAAGATAAAGACCTTGATAAAGCAATGAAATACATGGACTTATTAGCTGAAAATGCTTAGAATTGAGACACTATATATATTTATAAGGTACCAGGTAAAACTCAATCTCATACATCTACTAGAGGTATTTATAACCTTAAGTCAAATTTGCATCTTCAGCTAAAAAAGTCGAGCACTAGAATTAAAAAGGAGTGGTCAATTAGAATTTATTCAAGAAATTATATGTCAAATATATGAAACTAATGAACACTCATCTAATAATTATCCAACTTTTTCTTCTCTCAAGGAATGTCTTTATGAACAAGTCAATACTTTAAACAGTTTCTAAAGGCCAAATCAGAATTCATACTCGTAACCGTATAACCCTAGTTGGAAAAATCACTTAAATTTTAATTGGAAAAGTAGTAATAATTTTGCACAAACTTCAAAGCTACTATTGTAAGCACATCATAATTTTTAAAATTCTCATAATTATACACTTTCTTATGCTTTTCCTCCTAGAAGAAATCTTGAGGAAACATTGCGAGTATTTATTGAAAAGAAAAGGACAATTAACACTTAACTTGCCCAAAGCATGATAAATTTTAAAGATATTCTTACAAAATTCACATTTATTCTCAGTTTTCAGGAGAAATATAAGTTTACATTTCAACTATAGTAAAATCTCAAAGGGTAATACAATTCAAGTAAAAGCAGTTCTGAAAGTCAACACATGGATCAAGTTAGAAGAATTTGAACAAGGGAGAAACACCCCATTGATAGGAGGGATATAGATGTTCTCTTGGGCATGTATAATGAGTACTTAAAAGTGTATTTTTATCATGGTTTTATATCATTATTTTGCACTTGAAGTATCAATAACTCCTTAACTAAAGCATGTTTTCTAATAATATATCTAATAATATAAGATACCTTTAATTTATAGTAAATATTCATTTTAAATGCAAGTCTATCACATAAATGAAAGGATTGATTGATGACTTTAAGAACTTAAATTGCAAGGGCAAAGAGATGACCAAAATTAGAAAAGAGATGTCGGTGCAATCCAAACCAGAACACTGTTCGGTAATTGGGTCATATCTGGAGTTAAAGATCTCTGATTTAGGTCTACTTTATATGGATGGAAAGGTAAGACATAGGCCTATAACGTTTATATGGAGCCTAATATTTAAAAAGGTCATTTTCAAGTCCAAATAGTAGCAACAACAAAGAAACCCGAATCTATCCTCCAACCCGAACACTGTTCAGTATTTTGGTCATATATAGAGTTCTAGAAATCCAAATGAGCTGAAGTTTTTACACAAGATAGCTAAGACAATTGCCTACACCTTTCATATTAAGAGTGGCTCCAATTTTGATGTTATTAATGATGTTTTGGGAAGACAAGAGAAGATAAGGATTATCACCAAGTCAAGAGTTGGTCACCCACTCATCAATTAGTCATCAAATCAATAGTTCCCAATTTTAGCCTATAAAAGAAGACATTTACCATGCATTTAGGCATCTTGTTCTCTAAATTAAGATCATGCTTTTACTTTCTCTCTTTGTATTTTCTTCGTAGTGTTTATGTTTCCTTTCATTAATATCAAGTTTATGCCTTTCATTTCCTTTTTTTTACTTAGTTAACTTTTATCTTATTTATGTTCTTATTTTGTTTATTTATTTTTCTTTCTTCCATTATGTTTAAATAAGTTTATTATGTCAAGGTGAAAAGATTACACTAATGGTGTAAGACTAAGTATAGTCTAAATTTAATATGGATTTTAATGTTTGATACTAATATATTTTGTATTTGTTATCTTGTTCACTCTTTAATACTTTGCTTGTTAAATGACTAATCTTGATTTATGTTGTATAACACTTGATACAACAAATGCTTGGCACTTTCATAACCCATACTATATGGTATAACCGACACCTGAGCTGTGAAAGGAACTTGATTTGTTGTTAACATAAGTTATAATCATGAATGTTTCACGAGATTTACAAGTATTAGCATTAATCGAATAAGATGACTAATGTAATCATGTTAACAATCTATAATCAGATTTGTGTGTGGTTTCCAATTGAATAATAAAATTTTATACTATACTTGTTTGACATACCATTAGTGGATCCTCTAACCTTGATATTTGTTATTATCATTATTTAATTCTTGCATTAATACTCTATCTCAAAGATCTCATTTTCTTCTTCTCCTTCTCCTTCTTTTTATTATTGTTGTTGTTGTTGTTGTTGTTATTACTACTACTACTATTATTAGTAGTATTATTATTGCTATTATTATTGTTGTTGTTGTTGTTATTGTTGTTACTATTGTTGCTATTTATAATTGTTGTCTATAATTTATACAATTAACCTTCATGTGGTTCGACCCTTGTCTTGCCGGGTTATTTATTACTTCGACACTCCTATACTTAGAAGAAGACATCAATCTTTTAGTAGTGTCAATGTAAATGCATAGAATGTCTCCTAGTACTTTTTTTATTGGGCTTTTGGGAGCCAGAAGAATTTGGTGTAGAATAGCAATTACAATGACTGGTGTCTATCCCATAATAAATAAGTATAACTTGCTCAAAGTATTTATTTTGCATATAGGTGTGATAATGCAATAAGTGATCCCCTGAGAAACTTTCATGAATGTCATTTTTTCTAGTCTTCTCTAGGGAGTGTAATCGTTTATGAAATCCTGGTACAACTAGTAACTGTAATGTTAAGGCATTATGTGTTGTCATGGGTATGAAGACTTGCTTAGATGGCAAGGTTTGATTTTGCTTTTGAATTGTCAACATGACTTGGGTAAGGAATTGCACTTGACTAGTAAGTTGTTGAAGATCTTACTAGGCTGAAATGTTTAAGCAACAAATTGATTTGCCTCACATCTTAGCCTAAATGGGCATTGATTGTTCTATGAAATGCCTTGGAAATACTAAAAGAAAGTTTTAGAAAGAAATCGATGCTTTTTTTTTTTAATCTTCCCATAAACAACATCATTAATGGTGTCCCATAAAATCTGAATAACCTAGGAATAAGGCTTCTAAGTTGGATAATGGATTTATCAATTGGTCCTAATAATCTTATCCATTCTCTTTAGCTAAGGTGGTTGATAGCCTATACTTAGTATTTAGAAGACCAATATAGCTTATGATTAGCATCTGCAAAAGGTCATATCTGGTGGAAGAAGTGAGGACTTTCTGATGATTAAGAACCCGTTTGGCAACGAGGTTGCCTCTGCGTTTTATTTAAAATGCAGATGTAACCTATTTAATAAACAAAAAAACATATTTTACTGTGTATGGGTCCCACGTCTTTTCGCATCCGAGACGTAGGAAAAGAAGAAGCAGTATTTTGCTGCTTTGTGCATACTGTTCATGCTAATTTTAATTAGCATCAACAGTGTAAGATACACTGTTCAGTGAACAGTGTAAGAGATTTGCACTGTTCACTTGAAAAATAACGAACAGTGCAATTCTCTTGCACTGTTCACATACTTCTTCTTTTTTGTAAGAGTATTAATTTTATTAATATTTTACAAAAAAAAACTAGTTTAAAGTAAATTAAATTCATTTGTACTGTGATGTGAATAATATTTTTTTTCCTGAAACACTAGTATATAGTGAATTAAATTCACTCGTACTATAATATCAATTTTATACCTAATAATATTTTATCTAATTTTATTACACGCTTAAAATATTATGAAAACTGTAGTTTTTATCGGATAAATTTTGTACGTAATGGAATTATAAATAGTTTAATGGAATAATAAAATATATTTTATATAAAGTATTATTTATTTCATGATATAATAGAAGTAATTAATTCTACCATATTTAAATTTAAAACCATCAATATTAATATATATTTTTTAAAATTATTTTATAACCTTAATTTCAAAAGCATTTTTAACCAAACACATTAAATTACTTTTTCTTCAACCTCAATTTCAACCATAGTTTTAACCAAACACCTATTTTTTTCAAATCAACCCCAACTAAAAGTACTTTTATAAAACAACTTTTTTCAAACCACAACCACAACATCTATCGCAATACCAAACACTCTCTAAATAAGTATCTTTTTAGAGAGAGAAAATATAATAATATTTTAAAGAGATGCTTTACAAATATATATGCAGTAGAGAATAAAGATTGTGACTCTTTATTCTAAAGGGCTCATAGTGTATTTATAATTCATAAATCTTGTCTTTTATAAAGATGAAATTTTGAAGTGTAATTTTACTTTGATAACGTTTAATGATAGATAAATATCTCTTACACCTATATTAATATTTTGTGAAAATATTTGATTCATAGAAGACTTTTATATACCTAAATGGTATAGAGAGATGAAGATCCAAGACATTAAATATAGTTCAACTTATGAAAATTGAACTCTTCCGTATGTTAGACCTAATGGAGATGAGTCATTCCCTTGATGAATCTAAAAGAGACTTAGTCATGCTCCAGAAAAGATAGTCTGGTCTGGTCATTTCTTTAAGCATGTCATAAGAGAAAAGTTATTCTCTTAAACAAACCAAGAAATAATAATTATTTATTTTAGCATGCTCTAAAAAAAATCATTTTTTTATGCATATCCGTGAAAGATAGTATAATCATTTTTCTAGATGTGTCTAGTGTTTCACATACTATCATATTTAATTGTAGTTAAATATGACTAGTGTTAGATTCACTATTAAAGCTAATATACATTTTTAAATTTTTTTAATTTAATATTTTTTAATAAAAATATAATAATAAAATTTGACTTATTGTATTTTTTGTTTAGATTTAATCATAGTATTGGTTTTATATATTAAAAACAGATCACACGTATAGAGAGTCGTGATTAGAGAGGAAACAAGATGGTTCCCAATGTCCAAATTTTCAATTACAAGGGGATTGAGCAATGTTCTATTCAAAAGAATATCTTGATTAGCACGTTATTGTCCTGGCAGAGTAAGTAAATTAATTTCGTCTTTTTACAGTAATCAATTTAATTCTGTCACCATGCAAGACAAAAGTCCAAATCAATATCGTCTTTTTACAGTAATCAATTCAATTTTGTCACCATGCATGACAAAAGTCCAAATTTCCACTTAAAAAAACAAAGAGCATTAATTTACACCGAAATCGATATAATTAATTAAATATTCTAATTATTGATGTTTTATTTTGGATGTTAATTTTTTTTAAATAGGAAGCTGTAACTAGAAAGAGAAAAATTATAAATAAAAATATTTTTATTATTTTTAGTGGGTCATATATTTTATATTCTTTTATTTTTGTGTTTCTTTTTAAAATGGATTTTAGAAAATAACTAATAAAATCTTACTAACCAGTATAAAATATTCTTTTTTAAATAAATGGATATAACATAATATCTAATTTATTCGTATAAAAAAATACATGATAATAAAATGATTTGGAGATTTAAAAACTATTAAACACAAGATGCTTCTATCCAATGTTACTATAATAATATTGGTGTATGATCACAACACACCACTCTTTCATCTCCCATATATTTATCTTTTATGTTACCTATTATAATTTATTAGTTTCAAGCAGTGAATTTCTTTTTATTTTGATATTTAATTTTTTTTATTTAATTTAGTCTTGATATTGCAAAATTGATAACCAATTTTTTTTTTAATTTATTAACCAAAGACAAAAAAATCATGATTGAAAAGACACTGAAAAAATATAGGGGTTTAAAAAGTGGTATGAGAAGTTTAATTTAGTTTTTTAATTTTTTAAATAATTACTTTTCAATATTTTAAGTTTTTTAAATTTAATTTAGTACAAAATTTTAACTTTTTATTTTTCAATCCCTCATTTAAAAAAAATCATTAAATTCTAATTATACAAATAGTGTTTTAATTGACACTAATTATAACTACTAAATTAATTAATTTTATTATTAACAAATTTTATTTTAACAAGGAAAGTTTCAATGTATGTTATTTGACATTATTATTGCTTGATATAGTAGATCCAAGCTCCATAAGTTTTTTAGATTCTTGCTGGTTTGAGATTTTTGAATTGATTTTGTTTGGTGTGATAAACAGGTTTGTTAAGTATTTTAGGATATTTTATAAGTGTTTTGAATAAAAATAAATAAAATAAAAATTGAAGCTTTTGCCATGAAATATTTTTATCTTGATTTTTTAGCGATCATCTAATCACTAAATTATAGTATTATAGGTTATATATCGATTATATTTTTTATTTTTTTAAATATTTAAAACTTTTTATTTTTTATTTTAAAAAAATTTGACATGCAATTGTTTAGTCAGATACATATGCTTATATATATATTCGGCATGCTTTATTATTTTTATTATTATATTTATACTTAATTTTTTTATTATTATTTAAAACATTTTCAATCCCTTAAATAAAAAAATCATCTTTTAATATTCAATAATTTATTTTTTTATTTAACTCAAAATAAAACAAAGCTTTTTTAATTTAGCTTGCAAGAATTATACCTGCTTTTGCTATCTTGATCTTATAAACCCATCTTAGTTCTATTTAAAAAAAAAAAAAGATGATTTCATATAAAAAATCTAAAATGTTTAATTATTGTATAATCAAATGAAAAATTGCTTGAGTAATTAAAAAAACACTATTAAATCAAGTAAGATGCATGTTTCAAGTTATAAGTTTAGTTGATTAATTCAGGTTTCCTTGAGTTTTTAATTAAATATTATTTTTTTATTAATTTTATTATTTAATAATAAATTAATTGAGAATTAAATTTTTTAATTTATTTTTATTTATTAAAAAACCATTTCAATTTATTACTCTCTTAATATATATATATATATATATATATATATATATATATAATTAACTATGAATTCAAAATATTGATATAGTAGCACGCTGAAGATATATATATATATACATATATATCTTCAGCGTGCTACTATATCAATATTTTGAATTCATAGCTAATTCTTGTTATCAATATCTAAATGCTTTTTTAAGCGTTTAAGAAGTTTTTTTTTATTCTGCCTGTGGCACGGACAATAATCTAGCCTTCTAACAAAGGCGTGAGGCTCAGCACTTGTTTCACCTAAATGAAGCATATCCACAGCATCATAATTTTAATGGTTATTTATGAGTTTTTATATTAATATATTAAAATTATTCAAAATGTTTTTAAAAAAATTTAAATTTTTTTATTTTTTTTTCTTCACTTTAAATTAATATTTTTTAAATATTTTGAGATTATTTTGATGTGATATCAAAAATGATACTTAAAAAATAAAAAATATTATTTTAATATATTTTTAAATAAAAAATATTTTAAAAAATAATCATAATAAATTAAAAAATCTACGCTGTGATGAAAAAAGAAAACCATTTTTTATTTAATACAATAAATATATATAAAAAAACTATCCTTTTCTTTTACCTGATCACCCGGGTAACTGCAATGGAATTAAGAGGTTTAATTAGCAAATAATTAGTACATAACAATTAATGTTTTGGAAGGCAAGACTGCTTAATCCTAGACAATGAGAATTAAGAATTAACTACAGTTTTGCTCCTACATAAAAATATCAGTGAGGTGGAGTTCCTTGCTGGTGGTAGCTAGCTAGCTAGCTACCGAGGCTGCGCTGCTGTCGTGGGAGCTATCCTTCTCGGTTCCAGGCTGACAAATGGACACCGTTTTTGTTTTGTTTTATTGGGAAGTGGCTCTGCTCTGTCCCAAGGGGACAGCTAAATGGGGGTGGTGGGGTAGCTCGACGGAGACAGGTAACGGCGAGTGGGTCCCACCTGTCATAACCAAGTGGGTCCCATGTATTCAGGCCTCAGGAGGACACCCTGCCAGGGTTGGGGTCAGTACCATCGACGATGAACTGTCCGACGACCTGCAGAAGGTGGTAGTTGGATGGGTTGGTTGATTATGAATGCTAACGTGATCGAGCGTGTCTTTCTTACCTCTATGCCTTTTCATTTATTGCCTCGAAAAAAAAGAGAGCAAAAATTAAGACATGTTATCATGTTCACGGGGAAAACGCCCAAATTTACTTGTAATTTATCAGGTGTTTTTTTTTCTATCATTGTTTTTATTTAAAAAAAATAAACTAAACTAACACAAGTTATTTTTTAAAAAAATATATTAAATAAAAAACAATTTATATAATAATTTATCCCATTAATATTTTTATGATAATATAGAAAACATTGTTTTTAGACTTCCGGTGTATTTTAAGATATTATTTTATTTTATTTTATTTTATTAGAAATTTTTATTGGTCCATTTGGATTATTTTTAAAAATATTGCTAATGGCAGATTTTTTAAAAAGTGTAGTTTTCATTAAATTATGTTTTTTTTTCAAATTTAAATGTGCTAATTAAAAAAAACAATCCTAATCTATCAGATTTCAATTTTTATGTGCAAATAATTACGGGCTTTTCTATTTTCAGTACGGTAATGAGATCCACGCTTTTATTCAAACCAAGAATCCGTTCACAATCCTCAACTGAAATTTCATGTACCAAACACGATTCTACTACTACTTGTGCCTAAAGATATAAAATATTTTCATTTTAACTTTAACATTTAATTTTAAAAATATTTTTATTTAGAAATATATTAAAATAATATTTTTTATTTTTAAAAAAATTATTTTTTACATTAATATATCAAAATAATCTAAAAATATATTAAAAAATTATTATGAAATAAAAAAAATAAAATTTTTTATTTTTTTAAATTACTTTAAAACACAAAAATAAATAAACTCTAAATCTCATTTCCGAACAATATTAATAATTTATTCATTACATCAGTTTGATATAAATAAAAATTTTGACAAATTTTAATAGATGTTGTTTTCCATATATGAATATATACAAATTAAAGAAAAGATTATATATATTAACTAACTCTTTCTTATTATTTTATTAAAAAAACAAATAAAGGTTGAATAGCTTATGGAATTAACATGAAAAATTAATGAGATAGGCATATTGGTTTATTATAGTTTTTAAACTTGATTTAGTTTAAGATATAGATTTTAATTTTTGATTATGTTAATTTAAAAATAATTAAAATATATTATTTTAATAAAAAATCAATAAAATATAAATAATTTTTTTATTAGATCATGCTGGGTTTTATTTATTTTTTTTATTTTTTTAAATCCAATCTAATTTTAGCTTGGATTGATCGGATACATATTGACTTCCAAGCCAAACTGGTTCCAAAACTAGATGGCTGCACTCCTCACTTTCAATTTGATTATTTAATATTTGTATCTAATAAAAATAAATTAATGTATGGTCCTCGTACAGTGTAATAATACTCCAATAAGTGACCCAAACTGTTGAAGACCGAAATTTAACGCAAAAATATATTTTGAATGCAAAACATTTAAGCGGGCTAATAAAAAGCAAGAATCAATAAAGTAAACCCTAAGAAAACAACAAAGGAGATTCTAACAACAATTAAAGCAATGTCTACTTGGATAAAAAAACAAACAATTTTTGTCCAACGAAAAAGAAAAATAGATGGGTTTTTTCAAACTTTCTAACTAACAACATTATATCAGCATCACATCATCCTATTTTTATTATATCTATATTAGGTTTGGAATTTAAAGATATTTTTTTAATGATAACTATCATCCTATATAAATATATTGATACACTGCCTCTTATAGGCTAGATAAAATTAGAATTTTTAAATTCACATGTAAGTGTCTTTATAAGAAGTTTTCATCTGTAGTCAGCTAAAACAAAAAACTAATCTATATAATAAAAAGATCCAAAAAAATATAAATTCTTAAATTCACATGCAAACATTTTTATAAGAAGCTTTAATATTTTTTTTGCTAAAAAAACTAATTAAAAAAAATAGAAGGCAGAAGTAAAGTGTTGTAGCTTGTGAGGCAAAACATTGTAGATTGTATAATGTTTTGTTTTTTTTGTTTAGTTTTTTAATATTATATTGATTTGAAATTGATTTTAGTGGTTTATTTTTTAGGTTTGTGTATGGAAATCTCATAATATTAGGGAATGTTTTGTTGCTTGGTTAATATTCAGTTTGATAAGATACAATTTAATTTCATTGATTTAAAAAAATAAAACTTTAAAAACTAAATTTAAAATTTAAATAAATATTCAATCCTTTTTGCTTGCCAATATTAATGATTGATTTGCATAGCCAAAAAAAGAGTTTTTTTTATCACTCAATATTTTAAACAAAATGTGATCTTTTTGCATTGTTTTCATTTGATATTTGACTTGGTATTTTGTTTTGATATTCTAGATATAGATTTTTTTGTGCTGTCAATAAAAGACTTTAACATTTGGTTTGGTAAAATAAAATAAAATTATATTGATGTAAAATTTTTTTGTGTTAAGAGACCAAAACTAAAACTAACACAAATATGATAAGCTTACGATGGTTGGGATGTGCAACCCACACACCAACAAATGAGAGAAGCCACGATGTTCAGCTAATGCACATGCCTTTCAACGATGACCTAACACCGCATTCCTTGGTGGCAATGAATGTGATGTGGCAAGACCTTTTTAATAAGGTCACGTGTGTTGATAATAAAAGGGAAATGAGGCTCCGATTACCTCCTTTTCCTTTCAATTCATTAGGATTCACGTTGATATGTTAAAAAAAGACATTCTATTATATATTTTTTTAGTCAAATTTGATTCTTATTCTTTTTATCGCTATTTTTTTGCTTTAGGTCCCTTTCTAAAATTGATTTTTTTTTAATTTTACCATTTAATATTGAATTGATTAGGAATTGAGCTTCGTGATTTTCTTTACCTTTTGTTTTATGGGTTTATTTCAGTTTCATTACCTAAGCTACAAGTTTGGTGAATTAGCTTAGATTTACTTGGATCTTTTGTTTAGATCATTTTTTTAAGATTGAATATTTTTTAGTTTTATTTTTTAACATTATGTTAGTTTGAGATTTGAGTTTCATAATTTTTTTTGTCCTACCTTTTTTTAGATTATCTTATTTACATGATCCAACTCATGGGATTTAGCAAACTTACCCGAGTTGTTGATGTTTTTTCTCTTAATTAATTTTTTTTTCATACTTTCATATTTAGATTGTTTGGAATAAAACACCATATTTTTTATCAGTTTGCTTTCTATGAGGTTATTTTGATCTCATAACCCAAGTTCTAAGTTATCATCTAACTTACCCAATAAGTTTATATTTTTTATAAATAAAGAATTTTTCTCATCGTATTTAGTAGCAAGTCCCCTGTACACTTTTCAATACAAAATTTCATTTTTATAGGATTGTTTTTTGTATTCTAGTAACATAATAACCTATCTTTTGTTTACTTATGTATTTTCATTTGAAATTCATAAATAAACCTGAGCTAAGTGAGCATACATGTGTGGTTCAAATCAAATGCCATATTGTTTATACATATTTATAGTTTTTTTTTAATGCAATCCATTTATTATTATTGCTTTTTTCTTATTATATAATTAAACAAAACTAGCTTATTAGATGTAGTCAGGTTTATAACCTGAATTCCGGGTTTTCTTACTTCTATGAAACACAATAAAAATGAATAAATATTTTTTTATGTTAAAAAAATCTTTCAGTATAGCGTGCGACATAACATGGGACACTGCTTAGTCCATACACTAAAAAGAGCTTTAAAAAATCTTTTAGTATGTGTTTGAGATTGTAGTGCATGATGTTTTTCAAAATGTTATTTCACTTGAAAATGTATTAAAATAATTTTTTTAGGTTTTTTTAATTCTTTACTAATGCACATCAAAACCATAAAAAAAAAACCACTAGAAATACATAAATTTGATGGCTTTTTCATGCCAAACACACTTTTGAAAGTTATCCAAAAGCAATTTCAAACACTCTTTCAAACACCATTAGTAGAAGAAGAGCAATATTATCATATTGGTCTTAACATTAACTATCACTAATTGAATAATTGTAGTAACAACAACAATAATAAAAAGCTTATAAGCTAATTGATTAGTGTATTACTAATTATATTAATTATTTATCATATGAAACCAAAAGACTAAAACTAAACCAAGTTTTTGATAACGTGTGATTGTGTGTTGAGTAATGTTTAAAAGTTTAATTTAGCAACAAATTTGTATGTGTTTGATATTATCATTTAGGGTACCTTTTAAAAATGATTTTAATTGAAAATGCATTAAAATAATATATATTTTTTATTTTTTTATGTTTGATAACAACAAATCAAAATAATCTAAAAACACTCATAAAGCATCAAATTAATACTTAAAAAAATAATTTTGAAAAGCACTTTAAAAGCAAAAGCTACCATAAAAATAAATACTTATAAAAGATACAAAGGCATTTATGACCTTTTCTTTTCAACCAAAAAAGGCCCCCTTCACATATTAAACTCCTAATAAAACCTCACATTGAAGTCCTTTTCAAATATGAAACTTGAAATTAAACAAGGTTACTTCAAAAATTAATTTCAATGTTTTATTTTAAAGGTATTGTTTAGAAATCCAAAAAATCTTTAAGGATGTATACAAGTTTAGTATAAGAATTTTGATTTTTTCTTATTTTTTTTATTTTTACGTGTTTTGTTTTCAGTGTATCATAACTCAATTTTTTACCCCCCTTGAATATCCTAAAATTTTTTTAATAAAAATACAAAAACAAATATTTATAAAAATGAAAAAAAATGCAATTATGAATGAAATTGGAAAGAAATATTGAGAAAATAGTTGAAATTAGCTAAATAATTGAAAATTAAAAATCCAAAGACTTAATTGGAAAAGGTGGTAAAATGCAAAGACCATTTTAATATAATAAGAAATAAAATCATGCAGAAATATAGAGAAAATGGTTGAAATTAGTTATATAATTGCAAAACTAAAAATCCAAAGACTAAATTGAAAAAGATGAAAATAAGTAAGGACCATTTTAATGCAATCAGAGATGAAAATGAGAATAAATATTGAAATTAAACAAAAAAAAATAAAGAACCAATGATCAAATTCAAAATAGTAAAGAATTGAAAGACCTTTTTAAAAACATAAAACAATTGGTTTGAGCCCAAAATAATATCATTTTATTATATGTGAAACGATGTGTTTAAGTTATAGTAGTTAAGGAAAAAAAAAAGGAAAAGGAAAGCACAAAAACTAGTGTATGGCTAAAATAATACCTTATTTCCCCTATAAGGATTCTACAACGTCTTTCTTTTGCTTTTGTTTTTCATGTTTTTTTGCTATAATTTAGACTCACTTTTCTCTCTGTCTTACACCACTTACAAATGCTAAACAACACACCATTCTTCTCTCTTATATGTGCACTACATGCTAAAAAAAAACATTACGAGTCTTTGAAACCATTGCAAAAGAGGTGCAAAAAGAACAGAAAAAATAGCTTTGCCCAAAGCATACATCTATATTAAAGGATTGAGATCAAATAAAGTGATCCAATAACCATGATCACACTACTAAGAAGATTTCTGAGAGCTTCATACTTACATATAAATAGATGGTTAAAGTAAGGAAAAAGGGGATGTGAGCTAAAAACAAATGTAGAGATAGAAAGAGAAAGAGAAAAGAGATTTTAAGTTGAGAAAAATGAGCATGTTTGATCTAGAAAGGGGAAAAAAAGAAAGGAAAAGAGAAAAAGAAAGATAAAAATCCTAAAACTTGTTATAACCCATTTTTAGGCCCTTGTATGAAAAATAATAAAATTTAAAAAATTTAAAAACTATTATAAAAAATATAAACAATGAAAAAAGGATGCTTTCATAAAAGACACAAGAATTTCTTGTCTCTTCATATTTTACTAGAAATACACCATATCCATTTTTTCCTAGAGGGTGGACAATTATCATGATGTCGCACATGTATGAAAAAACTAAAAAAACCTTAAAAAAGAGAGAAGGAAAAAAAAGTTTTTGAGCTAGAACTGGAGATGATGTGAGGTAGAAAGTAGATAGAGTAGGGATGAGTGAAAAAAATTTAAAAACTAATTAAACCAAGAAAACTTGAAAAAAAACCAAAAAAACCGAGCCGTGAAAAAAAAACTGATTATAATTTTGAAAAAACTGAGCAATTCAATTTTATAGGTCTGAAATCGAAAAAACCAACCAAACCCAAAAAAAAAACCAAACCAAACCCATAAAAAACTAAGCCAAAACCGAGCCAAATTGGTTTTTGTTCTAAAAAACCAAACTGAATCGAAACCAATCAGTTTGAAGCGGTTTTGGTTTTTTTAAAAAATTTTGATTTGGTTTTTTTGATAAAAATCAAACCAAATAAAATGATCACCCCTAACATAGGATAAAAGGAAAGAAAAGAGAAAGAAAGAGAGAAAAAAAAATAAAGAGAGAGAGAAAGAAAGATAAATATGAAGATTAAACTTGAGAAAAATCACAATATTGATATCATCATCGTTGTCTTTGTCACTAGTAGTCATCACAACTTTTTTATAAAGCTTGGGTTTTAATAGTTAGGTTGATATATCTCCTAATTTTTAGGAACTGACATAGGTCTAATGTGAAAATTTTAACTTTAAAATGAGTTTCATAATAATTAAACAAGTTTTCATCAAGTTAACATCATGTCTTAATTAAACTTGAATTTTAACAATTAGATTGATGCATCTCCTATTTTTAAGGATTAACATAGACCTAGTATGATTGATTTAACTAAACACAAGGTCAATGATAAACTAGTGCGTCTTCTTAAAATAAAAACTAATGTAGATTGATCATAGTATTTTATAGAACTTTTATTTATAATAATAATAAAAAATTTGATGATGTTTATACAAATATCCGCCGATAATAAATGAGTTGTAGATAAGCTTAGAAAATAATTTGGATTGTTAATGGGATGCATAAAATAAATTTAGGAGAAATAGATAGTTAAGGTAACTTTTTCCTAGGAAAAAAACGGTAAGGATGAATTTTATCTTCTTGTAAACACAATCAACAATTTACTTAAATCTTTGAAACTAATGCATATTATAGGACATTTAGTCACCTTAAAAAACTAGGTGGTGCCTCCATTTTTTATATTTTCTTTAATTTTAAAGGTTTTATTTCATGTCATGTGTGACATAATAAAATGTTAGAAAATATATTCATTTGTTGAAAACAAAGATGAATTTTTCAAAAACAAATCAAGATTACAATTTTTTTAAAAAAATCAACACCATAATTTGTAATAATCATCTTAATATTTTGTATTTATGATAACCTAATTATGAAATATTAATTTTGTTTAATTCAGATTAAAAAGTATCGTAAATAAGTTATATTGTTAATTAAAACAACTTTTTATATTATATTTATAAGAAATGTTAAATTTATGACACTGATATGTTATTCATGGTTTTTTAATTTGAGAAACTATGAAAAACTTGTATTGAAAAATTGTAGAAAAGCTTAAAAATATGTTTTCAAACTTAGTATAAATTTGTTAGTTTTCCAAATGGAGAATTATTGCATTTGAATAGGAAGTTTTAGTTTTTCTAACTCTTTTTCAATAAAAAATTCTAGTTTTTCTAAAAATTAAAGTATTAATTTGTTTCTAAATAGTTCCACATCATTTAAGTTATTTTTATATAAAATACTAAATTATTAAGACGAAAACATAATAATTATTTTTGAAAAAATAATCCAATTTTTTATTTATCTTTTTTAAGTGGTTTATGAGAATAGCACTCCTATAAAAAAAATAAAAAATTAGCATAAATCAAGAAAAATTTATGAAAAATAGCACGCTTCAATAAGTTACACTTGTTTTAACAAAGCAACCTATTGAGCTGAAAAATTAGGCCATAACCCAAATTCATACTCTAAACTGAACCTAAAATTCAAATTTTAACTATAACTAACTCCAAACACTAAGTTTTAAATCCAAACCCTAAAACAAATTTTAAATCTAAATCCAAAACAAAACCATAAACATTTTTAAATCTAAAGCCCAAAGCCTAAACTCTATTCCAAACCTGTAAAACAATAATGGGTCACGTAACCATTTTTTAGTTCTTTTACTTATATTATAGTCATTTCCATAATCTCTTAAACATTTATGCTCTAATCAATTTTCTCTATCGCTTTTCTCTTTTTCTTTTTTTCGTAACATGTCATCCAAGTTTTAAAATGTTCAATTATTCAAGTGTTTATTTGGATAAAAATGTAACCTAACTTGTAAAGTGATAATTGCTTTAATATTCTCTTGTAATGTCATTTCTTCACTCACCATGTTACCTTTGTTCACCTATAAATATTTTATTTTGAATTCTAAACAACTTAATTATGAAAATTTAAAATATGTTAAATAATAACAACTTGTTAAATTAGCAAATTAGCAAGTTTATAAAACTAGCAAGACTAAAACAATAACAATCTCATCATTTCGCTCAATCATATTGCCTTCGTTCATCTAGAAATGTTTATTTTGCAATCTAAAAAACCTCATTATGAAAATTCAAAAATACATAACAATAATAATATCTTAAACTGGCAAGTCTAAAAAATTATTAAAAGGGAACCAAATACAAGTAAAATAAATACAAACTCACTATTTAAAAAAAAAAACATTTAATATCTACATTTAACCAACTTTATCTATGCCAATTGTATAGTGATGAGCCAACTTTGTTAACATCATATTGTGGGTATGTCCTCATCTTTTAGTGTTGTAATTATTTATATCATCTCGTGTTTGAGTGGCTTTATCTTTATTTACGATATTAAATAGATATGAATCTTCTCCAACCATAATTACTCTTTAATTAAACACAATTTCTAATCATAGTTATAACTCAAAATTCAATTTAAAACCCTATTTTATATAATTCATACCTAATTTATGTAATTCATAACATCAATTATCTCAAATTATATTTAATTGTATTGATTCATTCCTAATTGATCTCAATTGAACTAAACTTTAACATAACAATATCAACACAAATAATTATCAATTAAACCTTAATATAGTCATACAATAACAAATAAATCCATGAAATTAAAAGTGAGGAGTGATATCAAGTGTTTATCTTAATTTGTTGAAGAGAAAGTGGTGATAATAACAGTGGTGGCAAAGTTATAGTGGTAGAGGGTGAATAAGAGAGAGGGGTGGTGGTTTTGAGTAAGAAAACAAACAAAATAATGAGAGATAAATGTGACAAGATAGAGAAAAAAGAAATTGAAAAATGACATAGATTGGTTATAAAAAGGGAGGGCAAGATCGACAATGATTACTGCAGGAACTTTTTTTTATGTAAGAGGAAGAAAAGAAATAAGAAAAAATATGTAAGGTTATTATTTTTTGAGGTTGCCATGTTTGGGCAAATCAAATAGCATTACCTCATTGCTAGTTTTCTAATTTGTTCTAGGAAATTGCTATTTTGTATAAATACACATTTTTCCAACTAGTTTGCTAGGTAAATAAAAATAATAATAAAAAAGATATAAAAAATTATTAATTCTTGACGTGGTTAATAATGATATATTTAAAACTCAATAAATTTAAAAATTTATTGATTTTTTTAATAAAAAATAAAAAATTCAACAATTCATTATAATTTTGTTTCAAAAACCAGACAAAGTGGGTTAGACAATTATTTTAATATTTTTAGTTTTACCTTTTTTCAAAAAATAAAAAAATAAAAATATTAATCAGATGATTGGATTGTTGTGTTTATTTTTAACAATTTAAAAAGATAATTAAAAAATAATAAAAATACATTCTTTATTTTCTATATTTATATGAAAGATTTTACGTTATTAATATTATCATTAGCATACTATGACAAACACCACCAATATCATTCTAATTTTATAGTCATTTCATGACCACCATAAATTTTATAATTCAGTAATTAAACCATAATTTTAATAATCAATTATTAACAACCACCTTCTATTTTAATATTATCATAATTACTGTTAACTCTACAATAAATAGCTTTATAACCTTTATAGATATATCTAGATTTTTTACCATTAACTATTTTATTATGATCATTTCTATGGTATTATTATTACTTACAATGATTATCACTATTTATTAATAAAATAAAAGTAATTGTTAATTTAATATTATTATAATTATCATTATTGTTATTAATATCATATAAATCATTATCATAATGTTAAAATCATTGCCACAACTTTCATATCACCATTAATGCTACCATTTCAATACTATAATTAAATATGTTATAATATTAGTCTTATATTTCAATTAATAATATATTTTTATATTTGTTACATTAAATAATATATATAAAGTTTCATATTTTTTTTTAAAATAAGCCACAAATAATACCGAAAGATCCTAAATAGAGTTTTTTCAAACCCAATTTATGTGACATTAATATAGTTACCTTTTAATTAAATATAAAATAAATAAAACATTGTATTAGAGTTTAAACTTATAAAATTAGGTAAAGGAGTTTTCAACATATTTGAGATTGTGATAACTTTTATTTTTATATGTTTTTAGAATTATATTTATCTTAAAAAAATATTAAAATGATATTTTTTTCTTTTCTTAATAATTTTAATGTGCTTATATAAAAAATAAAAATTATTTTAAAATAACTTTAAATAAAAATATTTTAAAAAATCACATTGTATCATATTAAACACACACATATATATATATATATATATATAGTTAAGAAAAAAAAGATTTCTAATTCAGGGGTATTTGATATTGAGTTTCAATTTATTTTTCATCATAATTTAAATTTATATTTTAATTTTAATTTTTTTTAGCATTTATAGATTATTTTAATATATTTTAATAAAATATAAATTTTATTTTAATATATTTCTAAAAAAAATAATTCTTTAAAAAATGACTTTTATAACAATAAAAACAACACGCACATCCCACGATAAAACTCAAGTTGCGAGCACCAACAACAAAAATGATTCGAAGGAGGGCCCATACATGCAAATTCAATGTTATTTATTTATTATATTTATTAGTATAATTCTTTCCCTTAATCTTCCCTGCCCTTTACAAGCACACTCTCTCAGACAGAAAGAAACACAGAGACGACGACGCAAGCATTTAAATATCCGGAAGAGGATTTCCCCTCTTCTTCCTTTTTATTTGAACGCAGATTGGTCCCTTCGTAAGTTTAAGGTTCTTTCTTCTTCGTTTTTCTTTCCATTTGAAACCACAATTTTCTTGTTCTTTTTTTTTTTCTGCACAAAACCGCTGTTTTCTTAGAAGCAGTTTTTCCCCCCATTCCAAAGGTTGTTACCGCTTCATCTCTCCTCCTTTTTTTTATTTTTTTTTATTAATTTTTATAAATTTTGTTTTCTCTGATATTTAGTTGCTTTCTCTGAGATAACAAAAGAAATAACAAGTTTTGGATCTATTAATACTTTTTTTTCTTTTTAATTTTGTATATTTTTTTATAGCTTGATTCTTTTTGTTTGAATTTCGGAAACAGGAAGAGGAATTTGATGTGAATGTAAAATGTTTTAACTCTGATCTTTGCTTCTTCTTTTTTTCTTGAGTTTGCAGGAGGAGGACCATGTGAGTAAGAGCTTGTTTGATTTCAGGAAAAAGGTGTGGCTTTTCAGCTTAAGACTGTTTGTTCAAATTTGTGGAAGATTCCATCATGGTCAACTCGATTTTTGGAAACTGGAACAATTTATTTTATTTTATTTTTAAACTGCATACCAATCTGGGATCCAAGAAAATTTACTTGAATCTTTTGGAGCTTTACCACCGTACTTTGAGTCATTATTTTGACGACTCAGAAAAAGAAGGCTTTAGCAGCGTTAAGTGACAGTGAGGCCCAGTTCTAGTGTTTGTTGTATTTTTCCATATAGTGTTTGCGGATGCTCTTTCTATGAATGTTTTTGCAAGACCAATTTTTTTTTTGGTCGAATTTCTGCTAGTGTAATCTGGTTCTTTCATTTTGAGCCAAAAGGGTGTCTAGATCTTTACGAGTTTTCTTTTTTTGGGTGGGTGGGTTAACAAGTTGTTGATTAATCAAAGGAGAGGCCGAATACAATTGTAGGGCTGTGAAATAGGTTTTTGTTATTGATTCTAGAGGAGCTTGTGTTAAATAGTGAAAAGGGTCTTGTCAAAGGTGTGGTCTGCCGCTGCTATAACGGGAGGGGTATAGTTTTTTTGTCGGTGGTTCTTGTCTTTTGAATCCAACATGGATGGGACAGTGTAATAATGCATGAAATATCTTGGTGCGTCTTGTAGTCATGCTTTTGTTGTTGGCTCTATAACTTTAGTGGGGAATTTGGTTAAGAAAACAAGTGGAGGTTTTTGATAAATTAATTGTGGTGGTAGTGATGAGTAGAGAGCAGAGGAGAGGGAACCAAGAGAAAGGCGGCTCAGACGTTGCTGTGAAGGTTGTTGTTGCAGTCAAAGCCTCCAAGGAGATTCCCAAGACTGCTTTGGTCTGGGCTTTGACTCACGTTGTGCAACCTGGAGATTGCATTACTCTGCTGGTGGTTGTCCCTTCACAGAGTCCAGGTACATTTTTCATTTCCTTTCATTAACTTCATGCTTGTGGCTTTCTAATCTTAGTTAATAAACTTTGCCTGGGATGTTTTATAGTTTGATACTTCATTATTGATTTTGCTCCTGTTACAATCGATCGTTTCTTTACCTTAGGATTTCAATGTCAATCTTATTCTGCTCTATCATTTCCTTTTTTAGAAAGTACTTCGGGGTTTAACTTTCTTAATTTGATGGTAAATCGGATTGCCTTTTCACTAATTCTTCAGGCCGAAGATTATGGGGATTCCCAAGATTTGCTGGTGACTGTGCCAATGGTCACCGGAAGTCTCATCTGGGAGCAACCTCAGATCAGAAGTTTGACCTCACAGATTCCTGCTCCCAGATGATCCTTCAGCTTCATGATGTTTATGATCCAAACAAAGTAAGTGCCTCAGTCTAAGTTCTCATGGATCTTAAACTCCTTTATGCCTATGCTGATGCTATGTTTTGTATCCTGATTCCATTAACAGATCAATGTGAAGATAAAAATTGTATCTGGCTCACCTTGTGGGGCAGTCTCTGCAGAAGCCAAGAAGGCACAAGCCAACTGGGTTGTATTAGACAAGTAATTCTCCAATCTTTGTTGGGTTTTTACTATCATATTTTATCCTTGTCAGTTTAAAAACATAACTTTAAGATTTTGAATTAATAAATTATTGCCTCATTCAAGTTCTTGATACTGCTTTGCTTGATCCAGAATATATGTAGATTCTTATGATTCATTATTTGATGCCTGGGCTTCTTCTATAGACAGCTGAGGTACGAGGAAAAACGCTGCATGGAAGAGCTGCAATGCAACATAGTGGTTATGAAAAAGTCCCAGGCAAAAGTCCTCCGCTTGAATCTTGTTGGATCATCAAAGGAAGAAGTTGTGGGCTCATCACCTTCCAAGCTAGATGAAGCATCTGAGAAGCATTCCAAAAATAAAAATGATTCTCCAGGCTCCATTCGAGGACCAGTGGTTACTCCAACAAGTAGTCCAGAGGCTGGAACACCATTTACTTTGACTGAGGCAGGGACTTCATCAGTCTCAAGTGATCCAGGAACTTCACCATTTTTTATCTTAGAAACAAATAGAGAACTCAAGAAAGAGGAACCACTGGTCATTGTGGAAAATAGGGATCTTGATGAATCTAGTTCGGACACAGACAGTGAACATTTATCTTCAGTTTCAAGTTTAAGGTTTGAACCATGGGTAGGAGAGTTGCTTAGTTCTCACATTCATTCCTCAAGACACATAGAAGATGGCTCTCTGAGAAGTAATAGTTTGGCTCAAACTTCAACAACTATAGCTTTGCTAGAGAAGTTCTCAAAACTTGATCAACAAACAGGAATTGGAAAGTCAAACTACAGGACTGATCTAGACTTAAGTGGAAACATGAGAGAGGCGATCTCATTATCCAGAAATGCACCTCTTGGCCCCCCTCCTTTGTGTTCAATTTGCCAACATAAGGCACCTGTATTTGGGAAGCCCCCAAGGTGGTTTAGCTATGCTGAGTTGGAGCTTGCTACTGGAGGATTTTCACAAGCCAATTTCTTGGCAGAGGGTGGGTTTGGATCAGTTCACAGAGGTGTATTGCCAGATGGCCAGTCAGTTGCTGTCAAGCAACACAAATTGGCTAGTTCACAGGGGGATATCGAATTTTGCTCAGAGGTGGAAGTCCTTAGCTGTGCTCAGCATCGAAATGTTGTTATGCTTATTGGCTTTTGTATTGAGGATAGAAGGAGGTTGCTAGTTTATGAATATATATGCAATGGGTCACTAGATTCTCATCTCTATGGTAATATTTTTTTTATCCCTGCACGAAGAGCTTGGTTGTTGTATAACAGAAAAAAAACACTTATATATGATCCTAATGATGTGCCATTTGTTTGGCTAAAACAAGTACCTGTAATTTGATGCCAAGTTTATTTGCAATTTACTAAAAGCTTTATTCTTCAGGACGCCATAGGGAGCCATTAGAATGGTCTGCACGACAAAAGATTGCAGCAGGAGCTGCTCGAGGGTTACGTTATCTTCATGAAGAATGCAGAGTAGGTTGCATTGTCCATCGAGATATGCGGCCTAACAATATTCTCATAACCCATGATTTTGAACCACTGGTATGGAATTTTGATGTTTCCTTTTTCAAAATTAGACACTTAGAAATGAAAATGTTACTCACAAATGCTTCATATTTGTGTTGAAGTCCTCTTCTTTTTACCTTACGTTTGCTAGTAACTTGTTTCCAATATCTCATTACAGAACCAGAGTAGAATCCTTGTAGACCTTCATTTTATTTTTCATGTATGCATCACTTCTGTACATTCATGAAGAGGAGCTTGACAAGCTTATAGTAGTATTGTTTTCTTCAGAATTTCTTGGAAGATGTTTCTGGAGATATTTTTCTTGTGTTTCATGGTGCATGAAACATGGATTTTCTCTTACCAACCTGTTGAATTTATTGACCTTAGTTCAGCTTTTTATTGCTAGGTTGGAGATTTTGGCCTAGCAAGGTGGCAGCCTGATGGCGAAACTGGTGTTGAAACAAGAGTGATTGGAACATTTGGGTAATTTCAGATGGTGGTTTTTGCCTTTTCCTTCTACATGCAATTGCAGTATTGAATAAGATGTTCTCTGCTGCAGGTATTTGGCTCCAGAGTATGCTCAAAGCGGTCAAATCACAGAAAAAGCTGATGTTTATTCCTTTGGAGTTGTTTTGGTTGAGCTTGTTACCGGCCGAAAAGCTGTGGACCTCAACCGGCCAAAGGGCCAGCAGTGCCTCACGGAATGGGTATGCTTTAGGAATCAGTTTGTCAATCCTTAGCTTTAGCTTTGTGTTCCACAATATTTATGCTAGTATTTTCGTGCTTCATTAGGCTGTGTTCAGTGTAATCATGCAAAGACATTGTTGAGATAAGTGACAAAAACTACCAGTAGAATTAGGAAGAACCATACGTCATGCATTCTGTAGCTTCTTTCTTCTTGTATTCTAATTCTCAAGCATATTGATCCTGGTAGGCACGTCCTCTATTGGAAGAATTTGCCATAGATGAACTGATTGATCCACAGCTTGGCAATCACTATTCAGAGCAGGAGGTTTACTGCATGCTCCATGCAGCATCGTTATGCATACGACGGGATCCTCAATCCAGGCCTCGAATGTCTCAGGTAAACAAAGCTTTCAATTTAAAAAATATTCAGTCTTGCCTTACAATACATGAATCTGAATGAGCGTGTCCTAATGCATTTATACTTCTAGAAATCCGTAGGCCCTAGGACTCCCGAACAGCGGGATAAGTTTGCGTTGTTATCAAAGCTGTATAGAAACAAATGTGAACGGCTTCAATCGAAGTTCTGAAAAAGGGATTTTTTTTTTTTGTTTTCTACTTTCTTTTCTTGCAAAATTTCACCTTTTGTGTTGGAATTCATCATGGAAACATGCTTTTATCTGTTAAATTTATTATGGGATAGATCTTGATATGCTTTACTTGCTTATGTGCACGGCATTTTGATGTTTTGGATAGCTATCATTAGAACTTGGGCCATGTTTTTGCTTATTTGTTTGTTATTTGGGAGAAGGTTCTCCGCATACTAGAAGGTGACATGCTTGTGGACACAAATTACATGGCAACACCTGGGTATGATGTGGGAAACCGGAGTGGAAGGATTTACATAGAGCAGCAGCAGCCTCCACAGCATTGTGGTGGTCCCCTACCAATAAATGAGGCATTGGAAGGATTCAGTGGGAAGTTATCCTTTTGACACCCTAAAGCCAATGAGGCCAGGAGGATTTCATGCCGAGATTCGTCAAGAGTTAACCCGTAATGATCAACATATACGTAAGGGGTGCCAAATATGTGGCTGGTCCATTTGCATTTTGTATTTTTTTTTATGGCCTTTAGTGTTTTGTTCAAAGCCATCTTCATTTTGCTTTGTATAGTGGAAAGGGAGTAGGGTAAGCAATGTTTGGAAATTTATGATGTAGATGGAGTAACTTGTGGAATTCTATTAGTTATTCTTCTAAATCCATTTTAAAGAAATGATAGATACACAAAGGAGAGAGAAAATTAAATGAAGGACCTAGAAAAAAAAAAGAATATCTTCACCGAACTTTTCTTTCTTTATGTGTATTTATTTCTTTGAAGTGGATCGAGAAAAGTAACTAAGAAGACTGTTAGTTATTCTTATTCTGAATACTATCATAAAATTTCCCACAATATTTTGTATTTGGTAAATGATAGGAATTGATATTAAATAGCAATGAAGCATGAATGAGCACTAGTGAATACGCAATGCTTGAAGCAATGAAGCAGCTCTTGAGAATCTCGTCTCTCTCTCTCTCTCTCCGTAGGTCTGCCTATCTTGAATAGTCTTGAAACTTTGAGAATTGAGGGACGGAGAGGATGGAGAAGCAGATGTACCTAATCTCATATTTGTCTTGACCTCGAAGACATGAAGCATGTGATGAGAGGAAAATCGTTTCTTATCTTGACAGCAATGTGTTTTTGAATTTCAAATTCTTGGAAATGCAGTAAATCCAAGCATTGATTCTGATAATGACAAAGGCTTGAAGAAGCAGATGAAACTAATCTTAGATTTGCCTTGACCTCAGGAACCAGCCAAAGCAAGCAAACACGAAACATGGGAGCATTAAATGAGGGTGAGGGGCGGGTTGGAATGATCAGAGGAAAATCCTTTCTTGCCTTGGCAGCCATTTTTTGAATTCAAATTCTTGGACATGCAGTAAATCCAAGCATTAATTGTGATAATGACAGGCTCGAAGATTCAGAACGTTTTCAATGCTGGGATTTATGCATAGAGTACACACTGCCATACCTATGCTCTTGATTTCGTTATCCACAGGAGCAGAGCTGGTTACCGCTTATCTAACCTCTGGTTGATGGCAAACATTTTCTCGAGAACTCTATCCTGAAATGGAATTGTCTCTTCTTAATTCTGACATGTCATGGGCTGCTGAGCAGGATGCAACCTTTCGGGGGAAAAAACATAAAAAGAAAACAAAATTATTGGAAGCGTCAAGAGTTGTATTGCCCTGGATGATAGGTAACTTGCCTTGTTCTATAGCTCTTGACTTGCTGGTGCAGCAATATATCAGAGGTGGGTGTCAAGGAGTGAGCAAGTGGTTTTTTTAAAGTATTTTTTTTAGAAATATATTAAAATAATATTTTTTATTTTTTAAAATTTATTTTCAATATTAATATATTAAAATTATAAAACTTAATTTTAAAAAAAATATTAAATTTTAATAAACTCTATTTAGAAAGCTAAATCTAAAACTAAGTCCCAATACAACAATAAAATATTATACGAATCTTTTGAAATAGACTCAGATATCATAGAAGAATAGCAATCATGAAGTTAATTTTGTCAACTTCACCTTCATGTTTGAAACTAATTTGTTTGAGAATGTATTTTTAAAGTATTTTTTTATTTAAAAATATATTAAAATATTATTTTTTATTTTTTAAAATTATTTTTGATATTATCATATTAACATAATTTAAAAATACCAAAAAAATATTAATTTAAAATAAAAAAAATTATTTTTTAATACAAAAATAAACATGGCTTTACATGAAAACATCACCATTAATCATAGGATTTTGTTTCAAAAAGTATTCTCAGCCACGTTTGATTAAATGAAACACCATGTGAAATAAACAAGATTTCGAGTCAAGCTAAGCAAAATGATCGATTTAAGCCTGCACTTACCAATAAACCGATTTGCTTCAAGTCAAATCCCAATACTAGATTTATATTAAAAATAATTTTTTAAAATAAAAAATATTATTTTAATATATTTTTAAATAAAAAGTAATTTAAAAAATTTAGCCAAACCTATAAAAACATATCTAATTTTATATGGCTACCCAACAAGCTGATGAGAACACAATTAATAAAATAAACTATTTATTAATTTTTAGTCCTTAGGTTTTTTGAATATGATTATACAGTCCTTCATGTTTGAAAGTTTGTAACTCAGTCACTTGATTATTGTTAACCATTGTCTTATCAAAACATCTTCGCTGTTGCTGTTGCTTTTGTTTTTTTTCTTAAACCAGCATGTTGAAAGTTTAAAGAAACTAGTTGTTTTCGATGAAGAATCAAGTTTTAACTGAATTCAAGTCATAGTTTAATATATCTTGCAGTCATTTAGTTAGTTATATATGTCATTATTATATATATTTATTATTAATAAAAAATTAATTTATTTTTAATATTAATATAATATTAGAATGGTGAATTTAATATTTGATTTATAAATCTAGTATAAAGATAAAGTTTATGGGATAAAAATACTTTGTTAGGAAAATTATATAGTTATTATAATTATGAGATTTATATTTCATCAAAATATTGTTCCTAAACCTAGTCGATGCTTTTTGATATTGGATATTTATTAAAATTATAGAGACTGGTATGTATTATATTCTTTTCTTTATGAAATAGAACAATTATTTTCATAAACTAAGATATAAGGTATATTTAGAACTAATATATAAATGTTTGCTATAAAACATTTACAATAAACTGACCTACATGATAATTTTGTATAAAAAGATAATTTATATCTATAAAAGAGCTCACATAATGGTTGTGTAAGTGATATGTATTATATTCTTTTTTTTATGAAATAGAATAATTATTTTCATAAACTAAGATATAAAGTATATTTAGAACTGATATATAAATGTTTGTTATAAAACATTTACAATAAACTGACCTACATGATAATTCTGTATAAAGAGATAATTTATATCTATAAAAGAGCTCACATAATGGTTGTGTAAGTAATATTTAGATTTAAGATTGTTAAGTTACCTTATATAAAGAATGTTATGCTTTGATTCTGTTATATATAATTTTAATCGAGCTAATGAAGGAACAAACATTGAGTATAACATGTACTATATGAAAGTATTGAGTGATCAAAAGAGAATTCATTACCTTATATAAATTAAAAAAAATATCTCATCTATTTTCAAGTAGTATTGACTAAGAAATCCTTTGTCAATGTGAAATAAGATTTGAAAAAAGTTTCAAATATTATTCAAACAATCAATGATTATTATGTAGAGAACAAACATGATTTAATATGACATACATGCTCCATGCTTTAATGTTACATTTAAATATTATTGATGAAAATATATTAATTACACTAAAAAATTAGTCACTAAAAGATTAAATCAAACCACTAATAATTTTTTTATTATTTGAAAATCATAACACATTGCTAGACAATGCATCTAATCTCAAATATCAATTAATCAATTGTTGAATTGATAATAAATTAAATTATTTAATTCTATTTAATTAAAATTATAATTAATATTTGAGCCAACAAACAAGAAATCTAATAGATTACGCATATTAAAAACTATTAATCATAAATTAAACTGTGATGATTTAATTAAGTATTACTTGATTAAAATATATTTTAGAAATTAAAAACTACAGTATAATTAATACAAAAATTATATTTTTAAACCTAGAAAAATCA
The DNA here is from genome assembly GCA_026413675.1 of Populus pruinosa. Classification (NCBI taxonomy): domain Eukaryota; kingdom Viridiplantae; phylum Streptophyta; class Magnoliopsida; order Malpighiales; family Salicaceae; genus Populus; species Populus pruinosa. The sequence continues at coordinate 4,909,905 of CM048594.1, forward strand.
AGTAAAAGTTTAATTAAGTTAATTTCTAAAATTATATAAAATTAATACATAAATATTATTCAATGAACAAATTAATATTTCACCAATTTATATAATTTTTCTATAAATAACAAGTCATTCCTCTTATTTCTTATTTTTTTTAGTGCTTGTATGTTAGAAAACAAATTATGGAAGTCACATAATAAAAAACAGCACTCCATGCATAACAATCTCTCTGCTAAATAGAGAGTTAGAAGATTTCTCATAGATAATTCATGTACATTATCGTTAGAAGCTAGATAATTAGACAACTTCTAGTTTACGACAATATAACTTTTAAAGAATTATTCAAAGTCGAAGAAAATCAGATGTTTAAGTAACAAATTTCTAAACAACTCTAGATTTGTCTAACATTATCCTAAAGACTCTCGAATAATTTTGTTTATTTTTTCCGCGTGTATAATATTCCGGAACTCAACACCAAGGACTAAATAAAAATTCACTCAAAAGCATACTAAGAAACATAACCACACGAGAGAAGCACTCTATAGATCATCAGGAACTTTACAATACTAAGAAAAACAAGGCCAATCTGGTTTGCAATATATTGTTAAGTGAAGATAGAACCACTAGTTCCCTAGAGAAGCAACACGTAGTCCGCTGATGAGTGATTGGGTTCTCTGCTATGGCTTCCTCATTTTGGACCTGGCATATCTGCAGTGCTCCGGTGCAAAAGTACATTATGACGATGAAATACTTGATGTTTAAAAAGAAAAACAAGAGTGGAGAATAAGTACTCTATGTGCATGCCACCTCTGTCTGATGATGGTAAAGTGGTTTCTTGAAGATTCTCCATGACTTTAGTTGCTTGTTCAATTTCCTGCCAGAAAAGAAAAACAGAACATCTAAGGTTGAAGACTCATTTAGTCTTCCTAAATAGCGAGTTTTGCAGCTACTAATCTAGATGTTAATAAGATGATAGTTTGATAGGGAACTTAAGTTTACAACATAAAGTAAGAACTCATCAACAACATGGACCATCTTTTGCTCATGATACGAAGGAAGAGATCCATATTGTGACAACGTTTCAATACAAAGAATCCTGCAGTGCTGAATGGGTATACTTCTCAAACCAAGATTATCAAGTGAGTAATCATTTTAAAGGTGAAAAACAATAATCCAGCTTGCTTGTTTTATTGTGACTGCAGCTGCGTGAGATATATTGCCAAGATCAAGCAAATCCCTTCACACCAACAGTTGTGTTGCATTTTCTCTGATGCTGCCTTTCAAACAACATTTATGACAGCGCCAGATGCCTGGAGGAGCATTGACGGCATCAACAGCAAAATGTGTAACTGAATTTAGTCTTGTATAAGGCTAAGTGACTAGAAGCACAAGCCATACTAAGGAGATGGCCAAAGATGGCCTCTGATGCTGCCTCATAAACAATGGCCAACATCTAAGATGGTCCCATATGTCTGCAGGATGCTCAGCATCAAAGGCATAGGCAACCGAGACTGAATTCACTCTTATAAAGCTAAGTGACAGTGGAAGCACGAGCCATCTTAAGGAGATGGCCAGGGATCAAGAAAATGTTTTCATTGATATCTCTGGACTCTGTTTTTTTTTTTTGGGTGGGGGGGGGGGGGGGGGAGGCCATAGGCCCAAAGCACAAGCAATTTCTTTGACTGGTAGCATTAATACCTCAAAATCAGCAAAGGCAACTGGCATTCCACCTTTTGCACGAATTTTGAGCACGTGAAATCCAGGATATCTGGAACCAAAAGAATTTAAGCCATCACATTTCCAAACTCATAATATAATAGAAAATCAAGACAACAGCAATAAGAACATAATTGGAGTACATAAAAGATTACTAAAGAGTCTATTTTGATAAAGCAAACTGGAACTCACTGTGATAGAACTTGCTTCAGTTCATCTTCAGTGCAATTTGGACCTAGATTTGCAATAAACAAAGTGGAACAAGGACGGACGCCACCTTCTGCAGTCCTCTCCCCTATCTCCTGAACCAACCATTTAATTCAAATACATTTCCATGCCTATGGACTAATCACCGGAGAAAGGTTATGCAATCAACAGGTGGGATTCATCAAAGAGGAAAAGTCAATTCAAAATTCAGAGATATATGTGAAATGCCAGCAGAGTGAGTCTAGTTTCATGTCCATAACTTTCTCCACATTCTCGCTATCTCCTGAAAGCTTTACTTTAAAATACTAGCTAAAAACCACAGCAATTTCGAGTGAGGGCATACAAACCAATAAGCACGACAAAAAGGGTGGAGAACCAGGGAACAATTCTGTCAAAAAACTACCTTTCAAGAAATTTGTTTTTCATTAATGCACTAACTGTCATTTAAAGTCGTTCGCTGCTCATTTAACCCCCACCCCCTCCCAGCAACCCCCAAAACAAGCAAACAAATAAAGCAGTGTTATCAGCACCCGCGCACATGAATCAGCACCTCTTACAAAGGACAAGGTGAAACACTGTTTACTTACATTTACCGCTACTGCAGCATTATCAGGATCACTTGCTGCTGCCTCACTGCAAAGAAGCAGACAGAAGAAAAGTCAGAGATGCACCAAAAAAGTTAGGAAAACTTCAAGAATTATTTTGCACCAGTAATCTAGCCAGTAGGAATCTTGAAATAATAAACTTTAAATTGAGTAACAAGTATAACTTTTAATCATTTTTCTAACCTCTTTGCATTTTCTGAACCACCCTGGTAGGCAGTATTAACATTGTTCATTTCAGGATCTTCTTCGGGGTCGCTTTCAACTATAAATGGGAAGATAATCAAACAGAGTCAAGGCAAAATCCCATGTATACAACTCTTTGAAATGAAAAATAGGAGAACAACAAATAAACATGAACAACTAGGCACGCATATCAGTAATTACCATCATCACTTGATGTTTCATGAGCATCGGATGGCTTTTTGGTGCGTTTATCAATGACAACATAGGCCCCACTACCTGCATAACAAAGAAGGTCAATTGCCTATCAAACACGTTTTGGAAACTGTAATTTCAATCAGTAAATGTTCAACCATGTACCTGGTTTACGTTTCCTCCTCGAGTTTGATCTGGCAAGTTCAATATGCAGAGTGGATCCACTTTGAGGATCAAATTTTACTCCCTAAACATGATCAACAATGAAAGATGGCATTACAAACATGCATGGATTCCCAGGAGATTCAAACACTATCATCACCATAACCATCTTTACATATTCACAATGCGCCCATTTCTCATATATCCTTTTAGAACAAAACTTAAACATGACCATCCATTACGAATCAGAACTGACAACCAGATGCTTGTTTGTTTACAATAATTTAGTTTAACAGCCTAGCTATATACCATAAAGAATTCCCCTCTTCTCATTTTCTCGAGACTTATCAGCGGTGGAAAATATTGTATTTCGCAGAAAGAAAGAATAAATTTAAAAAAAAAAAAAACAGAGAAATAAAGGGCTCACATTCAAAGAATGCAAAGCTGCAATGGCTGATTGGTGATTGAAAAAGGTAGCAAAAGCAACAACCTGCAAAGTAAACAAACATATTCAAGCTTGTCCATCTTGAATTATTCATTTCTATTTGAGATTGGGACCTCACCTGGTTGCCGCGACCGGTGTACTTGAGCTGGCAAGAGTCAAATCCAGGGCGACGCCGAAAGATGTTATGAATTTCACGCGCCTTCACGTCATCCGGTAGTCCCGACACGAATAGAGTGTTTATCCCGCTGTTCCACTCTCCTCCCGGCGCTGCTGCTGGTGCTGGCGGCAGCTGGTAATATGGATCGTAGGGCTGGTGATGACTATGTGACATTATTACTATTAAATCTTGATGGCTGACCCACAACTTTGGCGGTAAAGACGACGGAGGAGGAGCACGGGAGAAGAGGAGTGGAGGTTTAGGGAGGGGATTGGAGAAGCGAAGTCTTGCAAATCGACCTATGCATCAATTCTCAATTGAGTCCCTATTTTTGTTATCAATTAAGTATATGACATATTAGAAATTATCAATTAGGCCCTCTCATCCAAATTCATAACCAACGATCCCTTCCCGTTCTTCATCTTTTAATGGCTTTTCCAAATTTTATCACAATGACTTAATAATTATTAATGGGTTTTTCATGGTTTTTTTTTTTTTGAGAAAATTTCCATTCAATACTCACAAATCATTAATCCTAGTTCGGACCACATCCGGTAATTGAGAATCACGCCTCATGCTTTATCAAATTTTAATTTGATGTATTAAGGCTTCACTGGACGCTTAATTGGTACTTTAATAATTTTAATTTTAGTTGAATGCTTGAAAAGCTTGTCTTTAAAAGCATTCAATCATCTATGAGACAAATTCCTATGAAGCCAGGCGTATCATCTGCCCAATTAGCTTTTATTGTATACTAACACGATAGCGTAAGTGTTAATTACAAGGTTCATCTCGGCTTTATGTAAATTATTGTTATTGTTATTATTTTATTAGGTCTGGTTAGAATATAGGTCGGATTAGTTTTTTTTTTTTTAACTTGAAAACAAATATTCAGTTTTTTTTTAACTTGAAAACAAATATTCAGGAAGTACAAGATTATTTAATATTATTATTTAATATATATCAATAGGTTAATTTTGAAATTTATCGATTTACCTCCTTATTTTTTACTTAGATTTAAAATTAAAATTTATAAGAGTTGCTTCAACATAATTTAATTTATTTAAAAAGTCCAAAGATAATTTAATATAACAGATAAAAAACATGGTTTGATTTTCTTTTTAAATTCTAAGACGGTACTTTTCTTTAATATTAAAATGACAACATATTGAATCGAGTCGTATTTTATGACTTAACCCGCCAAATCAATGACTCAATTATAGACTTTACTAGATTTACTAGATTTGTTTTTTAAAATATTTTTATTTAATTATACGATATTAAAAATAGATACTAATAAAATCGAGCATAAACCAAATATTAGAATGGTTGTTTGAGACTGCGATAACCTCATAAAAAATAAACTAAAACAAATTATAAAGACCAATTAAAAATCAACTAAATATTAAAAAATAATTGAAATAAAAAACCTATAATTTTTTTAATACAAACTTAATATTAAAAAATAAAATTAAAAAAAAATTTCATTCATCGCTCATCAATGAAGAAGGAGAATCATACCATAGTTTTTCTAGTTTGTAGTTGTAGTTTACAAGGTCAAGTTATATTGCAGGTCAGATCAATATATTTTTTTAACATAACAAAAAATATCTAAGTTATAAAGAACTATTTGATATTGTTATTAACTTGACCCATCAGATCAACTCTGAAAGTTTCCAATTTGACTTATTTGATAGCTCGAGTTTAAAATTAAATCGTGTGGAGTTAGACCCGATATAACCTAGTCAACTCGAATTGTCCAAAGATAACTTGGTTGATGGTAAAAAAAAAATTGATAATGAAATTAAGAAAAAAAAAAGATGAAATTGATATGAAAAAAACTACTAACCTAACTTCTTGCCTAACTTGGATTTAAAATTAAATAGCATGGAAGTTGCTCCAACATGATTCAATCGACATGGTTAGTCCAAGATGAGCACAAATCAAATGTTATGATGTTTGTTTGAAAAAATAATAACCATGAAAGCAAACCGAAATAAATTATGAAGAGCACATCAAAATCAACTAAATATTGAATATATGAAATTAAAGAACAACAATACTTGTTTTTAATATAAATTTAATATTGAAAGATGAAATTAAAAAAAATAAAGAAAAAAAAGGACCTCTTTCACTTCTTATTAATGAAACAGATGAGTCATACCCTAGTTTTTTAAGTTTGTAGTACTAGTTTATAAGGTAGCGCTATTTTGTGGGTCAAATTAATTTCTTTTAAGGTAATAAAAAAAATGTCATAGAATCTAATTTGTTATTTAATTTGAGTTTAAAATTAAATCATGTAGTAATAGGCTCGGTCGGTGTGATCTAACCGACTTGACTCATTCAAAGGCAACATGGTTGATCAATATATATATATAAAAAAAGAACGAAATTGAAAAAAAAAAGAGATGAAATAGGAAAAAAATAAAAAAAACTTGTGTGAAAGTTGACTTAGCATGATCCAATAGACTTAACAAATCTAAAGGCAACCTAATCGTTCGACCAAAAAGTTTTGAAGATGAAAGTAAAAAAAAAAAAGTTTATGAAAAAAAATATATTGATTCAACTTTTTATTTAATTCAAGTATAAAATTAAATTGTGTAAGATTTATTTTAATATAATTAAGTAAACTTGATTGGTTTAAATATAAGTTAAATGATTGTTCAAAGAGCTTCATGATGAAATTACAAAAAAATATAGTAGAGTATTTTTTCTTTTCTTATTATTATTATCACAAGAGGATCTTGCAAATAACAAAGCAGCACATTAATGCTAGTTCGAGTTAACTTTGAAATTGGAATAGGATAAAAAAATTCATTAGATGTAAGAAAAGAAACTACAATGATAATTCGTCTTCATTTAAAGATTAATGATACTAGTATAAGTTTCACCTTAACTTCAACAACCTTGCAATTTACCTACCTTCTATTTTTTTTTTATTTTTATGAACGGTTATTAAAAGGACATATTAGTCTATCTCTCTTTTCAAAAAAAGTTGTTGGGAAGTGTGGTTGTTGTTATTTTTTAAATAGTTTTTCATGTCAAAATACATGTCAATAATTATTTTTTTATTTTTTAAAAATTATTTTTGACATAAATATATCAAAATGATTTAAAAACACTAAAAACATATTAATTTAAAGTTAATAAAAAATAAAAAAAAATTAAATTTTTTAAAAATAACTTTTAAAATGCATAAACAAACAACCCAAATCATTAAATGCTGTCAATCCGTGTCATAAACTTTGAAGTTTAAATTGTTTTCTTATTAATTTATTCAGCAATTTAATACTACCAATTACCTTTTTTTTTTCATGAAGAATGAAAAAAAGCACCATTCTTGAATTACATTATAGAAGATAAATTATAAAATATTATAAATTTTAATTTTTAATTATTAGTATGTTAAAGAATAAAATTAAAAAAATTTAAAATAAAATAAATAATAATATAAAAAATAAATTAAATTTGATATAAAAATAAATTCACAAGAATGAGCTATTCCTTGGAAAACTTCCATGAAAATCAAGGAAAGAAAAAAAATAAAAAGAAAGAAAAAAGAAAATTTAACCTCCACATGTCTTCAACACAAGTACGCTTCGCACCACTAGAAAAATAACCATTGAGATGCATCAAACTTCAGAAAGGTAGCATTTGACAACCGGAGAAAACACGTCGACAGCGTCCTTAGTACGTGCAATACACACGCAAAACCCTTTATCACCCTAATTCCTATAATTTTGTTTTACATTTTAAATTTGATTTCCTAAATTTTAATTATTTTAAATCAATAAAATTAAATTAATCTCTTAAATCTTAATTATTTTAAATTAATAAAATTAAATTTTATTTGGTAAAAACAAGCACCAACCAGGCCTCATAAATTTTCCTCTGTATCTAGAGATCCCCCTATATTTAAACTTAAAAAACGCTATTAAGTTTAATCTTAAATAAATTTAATGTTAAATAATAAATTTAAAACAGAAAACTATATGATAAAAAAATAGAGTTTATATTATCTTTCTCACGACCGCAATTCGATCCTTGATTATTTCATGTTCATATTAGGACCCATAGCTTTTATTATCATTTAGTTTTACCCACCAATCACGCATCATCAAAAGGGGCATGGTCTTAATTATTGCCATGGACATGCTTGGTGGTCAGCTTACCATGTGGGTTTGCATCTTTCCCTTCACCCACCACTCAAAAGCCAGATGGAAGGATCAAGAATCCACCCCAACAATCTATGAATCTCACTGGTTCCAAAATAAATGACGGCAACTTCATTACAGACCACAACAAGGAGGAGAAAAAAATGACTAAGCAATCTGGAAGGAGCACCAAATCAACAAACATGACAAAATTGATCTTTTTATTGGTACAATTAAGATCAAGGAACTCAATTAAAAAGCACCCACGAATCAAGAAGATGATCCGGCGCCGGCACCAGCACCGGCAGCGGCGGCGGCAGCGGCAGCATGAGTAGAACTCATCAGCCCAGTAGCCTCTTCTTCCAAGAGCAAATCATCAGTCTTCCTTGTGACCCCATGAATCAAAACCACAACCACGCCAACCAAGAGTGAAACCAGAACATTCAAGGTCACATGTGTCAACAACAAGAAGAAGATGGTCAACACCCCCAACACGATCATCACCACACGATCATCAATAGTGCGGCCTAAAACCACAAGGGGCTCATCACGCAAGAAGTACAAGAATACCCACGCAACTCCCATCACAATAAATACTATGAGAGAGACAGGGTGCCACAACAAGCTCAAGAACAAGATTATTAGCACTACTATCGCGTAGTTCATAGTAAAGTAGGCGATGTTAGTTCTAACTCTTGCTAGCGCTTCTGATAGATTGCCAGGGAAGTTAAAAGACCTGAAGTTGAACATCACTTTCCATGGCCGACGTGTGCCCAGACCAGCTTTTATGCGCTCTTTGGCACGAGAAATGTATTCAAGTTTCGTGGAGGTTCCCGGTGAGGAAGAGGTCGGGATTGTGCCGTAGTTTGCCATTGTTTCCGGCCAGATTCCGGTGGAGGCGGTCCTGGGGTCACGTTCTTGGGTTTTGCTTTTGTGAGGTTTGACCTCTCGGGGATCCTTTTGAAGAGAGATAATAAGGAGATGAGGGGGTGACGTTGTTAAAAAGAAGAAGACGGAAATGTAAGAGAGGAGAGGGCTAAATTATATTTATGGACAACTGGATTTATTCCATTTGGATCTAGTACAGCTACAAAATTATTATTTGATTTATTATTTTTTTAAATGATAAAGGGATATTTTTTAAATGAGCCAGCAGGGTAACCATTATTATTATTATTATTTTTCTTTAAAGTGGTGATCACAAGATTTTTTTTTAAAAAAAAATATTTAAAGAATTAATTTTTTTTATTTTTTATTTTAAATTAATATTTTTTAATCTATACAAATAATTTTAATATGCTAATATTAAAAATAATTTAAAAACTAAAAAAATTATTTTAATATATTTTCAAATGAAAAACACTTTAAAAACAAGCATTACCACACTTTAAAATATTTTTATATATTAGAGTAATTTAATAAAAAAATCCTTAAAAAAAACATTTTTTTAACCATCTATCTTTAAAACTATTTATTTAATATCAATATAATAAAATTATATTATACATGTCAATAAATAGTTTACATCTGACTGTTAAATTTTAATTTAAAACAACCATATTAATATAATATGCTTTATTCAATAATATAAAGAATTTTAAGGAAGAAGGCTTTTTATGCCCTTTTTATCTTAAGAATGTAATAAAAAAATAATTTTAAGGTTTTTATCTTTTTATTTGTTTTTTTAATTAATACTAATAATGCTGCTGAAAATCTCATAAAATCTTTCAAAAATTGATAAGATTGTTGAAAACCCACAAAGATTATGGTATTTTCAAAGCCATTTCCTAAGATACACCGCTACAAAATTGCCTTATATCAGCATAATGTTTTTCTATCAATACTTTCCAATGATTACAGCAATAAAATATTGTGTTATGAAATTTCTAATTATAATAATAACAAAATAATTTATGTTAATAAATATTGTTAGAATAAAATAATTAAAAAATAAAAAAACTTTTTTAGATGAATTTGTTATCAAAATGACATGTAATTAATAACCAATATAATTATTGGCAATATATTTGTCAATAAATCTAAAATGTTATAAATAGCAACACCCCCGTTCTTCCCTCCTTTCTTTGTTTTTTTTTTTTCCTCAACAAATTAGAACAACAACCTTTTCCTCCTATTTGAGCACAATACTAAGTCATGTCATTATAGATTTTAACCACTTGTATCAACATTTTTTCTTGAAATGATTTTTTCTAAATATTACTTACATCAAGTAAATAAACCTACTTATTTATGATTTAAGTTAATGTAATATTATTTTTTAGCATTTATAGTGTAGTTTGCCTATATATTTTAGTGTTTTACAACCTTTTCACAAGGAATTAAAGTTTGATTTTTATTTTAGGTTTTGTTTGTGATTTGAGAAAAATTAAGTTTGTTTGTAATTTGATGTAATTCATTTTGATTTTATAACTTAAGTATGTTATAATAAAATAAATGATGAGTTATTTAAAGGGTAACAATTATATTTTGACAATTTTATTGTGAAATTGAAAATTTTTAAGTAATTGATTTTTTTTTATTGAATTGATAACAATTAAATGGAAATTTAGATTCAATATTCTTAAATTGAACAAATAATTGATAATTAGTTGCGTTATCAACTACTTGTCATAAATTGTATTTATTTAGTTGATATTATTATACATCATTACATTTTTTGTACAAAAATAATAATTGGTTATTATATTAAAAATTAATTTTTAATTACTACAATTAAGTTTTAAATTGATTATTACATTATTATTAAATGTCATCATTATTAATTTATATAGGTTTTTGATTAGTACTTAAAAAATTTATTTTTATTAAGATTTTATTTCATCATATTACACTTAAAGTATCATTAAATCCTTTAACTTAAGCATGTTTTATAATAACAAGTTTGATAATATAAGATATCTTTAATTTATAGTAAATGCTTATTTTGAATGCAGACATATCTCACAATTTAAAGGATTGATTGATGTATTTAACTATTGAAAGTGAAAAGACAAAGAAATGACCAAGCTTAAAAAAAAGATGCTGGTTCAATTCAAACTAGAACATCATTCGGTTATTGGATCATAACTGGAGTTGTAAAATATAGATTTAAGTCTGGTTTATATGGATGGAAAGCTAAGATATAGGTCTAAAACTTTCATAAGAGTCTAAGATTCAAAAGGGTTGTTTTCAAGTTCAAATTGTAGCAATAAAAGAGAAGTCAAAATCTATCCTACAACCCAGACACTTCAGTATTCAACCTATATATCAAGTTTTAGAAATCCGAATGAGTTTATTCTTATTTTGTTGGAAAGATAAGACAAATGCCCCAAACTTTCATGAGGATTATCTATTCAAATGCTGACGTTAGCAATGACGTTTTGTTCAGACAAAAAGATAATGGTTGTCACCAGGTCAAGAGGTGCCCACGCACTCAATAATTAGTTATCAAATCAATAGTTATGAATTTTAACCTATAAAAAAAACATTTGCCAAACATTGACATTTTGATTTTCAGATTAAGATCATATTGCTTTATTTCTTCGTATTTTTATAATGATTAAGTTTTACTTTCATTAATCTCTTGTTGATGCTTTTTATCATAACTATGTTCTTATATAGTTTATTTTTGTTTCTCTTCTTCATAATATTTAGCTAAGTTTATTATGTAAAGGTGAAAAGGTTTCATTAATAGTGTTAGAATATTTATAATATAAACTTAACATGGACTTCAATATTTATATCCAAGAAAGTTTGTTATTAACATGTTTTATGTTTATATCTTACTAATTCTTAATACCTTACTTGTTAAATGATTATTCTAGATTTGTATTGTATAGCCCTTGGTACAACAAATACGTGGTACTTTCATAACCTACTATATGGTATAACCGACACTTATAATATGAAAGGAACTTGATTTGTTGTTAACATCTTGAATTCCTGATAATATTTAAAAGTATGATGTTAGTAAAATAAGATAATTAATATGATCATGCTAAAAATTTATAATGAACTATTAAGGATAAATTATTCGATTTGAATCTCCTTTGAGTGTGGTTTCTAGTTGGTTTGTAAAAAAAATTATATTATACTTATTTCTAATACTATTAATGAATCCTTTAACATTGACAATTGCTTTTATCTTTGATTAATACTCACATCAATATCACATCTCAAAAGTTTTCTTCAACTCCTTTTCATTTGTTATTTATAATTTTATATAGTTAACCTCTATGTGGTTTAAATCACATCTTGCCGAGTTACTTATTACTTCAACAACCCTGCACTTGGGATAAGACGTCAACTTTTGATCGTGTTAGTTTTTTAAGTAATGGATGATCATTCATGGATACATATAGATTCACCTTTATAGGTAAGAATATTGTAGAGAGGTTGAGGGTTTTATTAATTTTACACTTTCAAATTCAAAGAATATTAGTGAAGGGGAAATTAGATGTCCATATGTGAAGTGAAAAAACAAAAAGTTTCTCCAACTAGATGTTATGACAGTACATCTCTTAAAAAAAGTATTTGTTGAGAAATATTTGTTTTTGTTTGCACATGGAGAACCCATGTTCCTTATGAGACCATGTTAGAAAGGATTGTTGGCTCAACATCTAATTCTAATAACATATATAAAGTCGTATATGATAATAGTAATCGTTATATGAGAATGACGATGTATGTAAAGAGAATAAATTATGGTTATTTAGTGAAGGTTCACATGTAAATGAAGAACCAAATATAGATGCAACTAGGGTTTTTGATCTTCTAAAAAATTCTAATGAATCACTATGGGATGTGTGCATAAATCATAATAAGTTATCGATCATTGTATGATTGTTTATCATTAAGTTAGATTATGGTACGAGTGAAGTTAGTTATGATAACATAATTAAATAGGCAAAAACTATTTTACCTGAAGAGAATAAGTTGAAAGAGAACTTAATGTTGTAAAATCCAAAATGAAAATCCCTAGAACCAAGATACAAAAAAATTGATATATGCCCAAATCTTTACATGTTGTACTACAATAAAGATATAAATTTAACTTGTACAAAACCTGTGGGCATGCTTGGTATAAAACCAATATGGGTAGGGGAAGGACACCAGGGGAATATAAAAAACCGAGATACTTTCCAATCATTTCTAGGCTACAAAAAGTTATTTATATCTTCAAAGACATTCAGGTACATGACATAACATTATTCTTATGATGCAAGAGATGTAGCAATAATACATTATTTTGATGGTGAGTCTTACAAGTAGTTTAATAAGATGCATTTTCAGTTTTCAATGAAACCATACAATATGTGTTCTAGTTTGTGTATAGATGGGTTAAATCCATTTAAGTTCTTTACTACACCTTATTCTTGTTAATTAGTCATACCAACAATTTACAACTTTCTCTGGGAGATATGTACGAGGGTAGAATTTATATTCTTACCTATAGTAATACCTGGTTTTTACAATCTAGGTAGGGATATAAATGTTTATCTTTAACCGTTGATTGATAAGTTAAAACAATTGTTATCTAGAACTTTGACGTATAATGTTTTAAGAAAACAAAACTTTCAAATGAAGACAACTTTGATATAGACTATAAATAATTTTCCTGCATATGAGATGGTTTATGGATGAAGCACACATAAAAAAATTAGTATGTTCATATTGTATGAAAAACAATAAGGCCTTCACCTTAATGAATGGTGATAAAACTAAAAAATACAGGAAAAATAGAAAAATGATCAGTATAGGAAAAATAAAAATGACATTTTGAAAGGAAAAACTGAAAGGGAAGTTGCATTGTCAATATTGTCCGGTGAAGAATTATATGATATAATATTGTAGCATAAGGATATTATATTTGATTTTCTATCCAGTAAGTAATAGCTTCTTGGTTTTGGTGTAACTCATAATTGGGTAAAATAAAGTATTTTTTAAGAAGTTTTTTAATGGAAGACTAATGTTCATGTTATGTATATCGAGAAAAATATGTTTGAAAATATTTTTAACATGATTATAGATATCAAAGGAAAAACAAAGGATAACATAAAAGTTAGAATGAATATAGCTTTTTAAAGATTAACATCACCTTTTTCTCCAATTCTAGATAAACTTTAAGATCAATACCTTTCTCGAATCATCACCTAAATCAAACAAAAAAGGATAAAAAAATATTAACACCATACTCACCTGGAAGATTTACTTTATATACATTATTATTGATTTGTTTAAGAACTTGGAATATACCATCTCCTTTAGACTAAAACTTACACTTTTTATGAGTTAGAAATATTTTTTTTCTTATATGCACTTAAACCCAATCACCACTAGAAACATCATTTATGGACAATACATTCTTATAATTCTGCAACAAAGAAACAACAACACTATTTTGCATAGGATTGCTAGTATAAAGAATATTCTTAACAACACTATTCTTTCTTATCTCTTTAATTTTTCTCTCCACTTTCGGTCAACTCTCTAATTTTTTTTCTTAAATGAATCTGACTTTTCTCTCATTTCATGGCTTATTGTGAAGTTTGCATTTTCACTCCTTTATGCCTTGCTTTTTTTTTTTTAAAAAAAAAATTTCAATTAGTCTTTGTAAACCTGTTTTGGTGATAATGATACATGTGTGATGAATTTTTTGTATTTTACCAAAAAAACACTTATTTATAAAGCTATCATGTACTACTTTTCTATCAAATTATCATGAACTTCCCAATATTAAATAACCGTTATGCATATAAACCATATTATACAAAACCTCATCACTATATTTTTTAATAAAAAATAAAATCAAAACATGTTTATTAAGTTTAAATTAACCAAATTTATTAAACCATTAAAATTTATAAGGTTTTTTTTTATGCTTTGTAGTGTTAAGATATAACTTTCTAAGTATATTACTTGCAATATTAGCATAATTTTGACTATTTATAACTATATCACATATCTTAGTTCTATTATGATATCTCTTGTAGAAGATAATTTTCTCTTTGATGCTCCAAATAGATTTTTGTGCATATAGGAACATAATAAGATAGTGTTTAATATTGTAATAATAGTTATTTTTTAAAGTTTTTTTTGTTTGAAAATGTATTAATTTTTTTTTTAAAATATATTTTTAATATTAATACATCTAAATAATTCAAAAACACTAAAAAAATAAATTCATATAAAAAAAATTTAAATTAAAAAAAAACACTGAAAAATCAACGTACTAACTTGGCCAGCCGGCTCGGGCATGTGGCATGTTTCCAATCTCTAAACCTGAGCTTACTATCCCTTTTACGTCACTAAAGTCGATTCTCTTCATAATGTGTCCTTGATTCGTCGTGGCATGAGGCTGTTGGAAGCTAACACAACCATCCAATTAACTGTTGCCATGCCATCGATTTTAGGAGGGTAGAATGTAGGAAATAGATGCTGATAAAGTGAGATCAAAGGGTTTTCATGGCCATGGCGATGTAATGTTAAAGCTTTTTGTCTGTTGGATGGCAGCAACGACAGCTTTTTGTGTGCTGGATAGTAGCAATGATGGGAGTGCAAAGGGAACTTCTATTGTTGTGATGTAATTGTATTGAATGGTTATACTTTTGTGGCACAGTATGCAACACATGTTCTTTGAATGACTGGACTAATTATTTAACGAAAGAACCCAAAATTGTATATTAAGGTCTCTCTCAAAAGTCTTTCTTTCAAAAATATATATTTTTTATTTTTATTTATATATTATCAAGTCTCTTAAAAAAAGATTAAGATATTTGCATAAATAATAATAAAAAATACATGGCATAATTTAGCATATTTAAAAAACTCAAAATTCAAGCAAAATAGTTTCGTTAATATTTTTACATGTATTTTTAGATTTAATAACTATTTTTTGAAATATATGAGAATTTAGTTTTCATTTCAAATATACAAAAAAATTATTTTATTTATTTTATTATATGAGATTATGTACTTATATGTAGGATGTATTTTTGATATTGAAAAATATTTTTTTTGTATTTTGATATTTTAACTTTAGAATGATTATGCTTGACTGCTAAAGTTATAGTTCACTTTATTAGGGTGGGCTAGTTTTAGATATTAAATAGACCAATGGTTAAAAAACAGAACAATACTTTAGTTTATTTCAAACAAATAAATAATGCATCTTATTTTAGATATGGTGTATTAGAGATGAAATGTCCTCCCTAAAAACAATTAGTCCTTTTATCTAAACTATGAGATTAATTAGGGTTTTTATTGATCAAAATACTAGGTGCCAACTTTATACCATTTTTACCGATAAAAAACAAGAATTCCTTGTTCTTTTCACCCATATCTTGAAAATCCTAGTTAGAAAGGACATTCATTATGATGGTGCACACCTGTGATAGAATAATGAATACATTTGGGACTTGTGGACTAAACTTTTTTGTTTGTTTAATTAATATATTTTATAATGACTCTATTTTATGCTTCAAATTATTTACTAAACTAACCTTTTTTGTTTGTCTAATTAATGTGTTTTATAGTAACTCCATTTTATGCTTCAAATTATTTATTGCTTATTGGTATGTATATTTTTATTATCAATATGTATTATTTTTATGCTTTACTTTTTTATATTGCACATCCATTGGTATATTGAATATATATTATGCTTCAAGCATCACCTACCTTAATCTTTTTTAAGAGCTCACACAAGCTTCTAGGTTAAATGAGGGGATTAATGGTATGTTCTATGACTATTGGTTAAGATTAAGATGCATGAAACATCTAACTTATATCTAAGTGTCTACTTAGTAATGGTGGGCACACATGCCTTCACCGTTTCTTATAACGTCCCTATATTATCTTTACGAAGATCATTATTAGAAAGATCTGAGACTTTTTTAAAACCAGGTAGAAAACCTTTCCATTTTCACTTAAAGATTAGAAGTTATCCTTAAATTGTATATGCCATCTATAAATTGCATTAGGGAAAGCTAAATATGTAGCATCCTAATTGATATTTAAAAGTGTATTTTTATAAAGGTTTTATATCGTCATTTTGCACTTGAAATATCAATAACTCCTTAACAAAAACATGTTTTATAATAGTATATCTAATAATATAAGATACCTTTAATTTATGGTAAATATTTATTTTAAATGTAGGCCTATCACATAAATAAAAGGATTGATTGATGAATTTAAGAACTGAAATTGAAAGGACAAAAAGATGACCAAACTTAGAAAAGAGATGTTGGTGCAGTCCAAACTAGAATACTGTTCAGTAATTGGATCATATCTAGAGCTGTAAATCTTAGATTTAGGTCTACTTTATATGGATGGAAAGGTAAGATATAGGTCTATAACTTTCATATGAAACCTAAGATCTAAAAAGTCCATTTTCAAGTCCAAATTGGAGCAATAACAAAGAAGTCCGAATCTATCTTCTAACCTGAACACTATTCAGTATTTTGGCCATATCTGGAGTTCTAGAAGTCAAAATGATCTTTATTTTTTACAAAAGACAACTGAGACAATTTCCTACAACTTTCATGTTTTCAAGTGGTTCCAATTTTGACGTTATCAATAAAGTTTTGGGCAAACAAAAAAAAGATAAGGATTGTCACCAAGTTAAGAGTTAACCACCTACTCATCAATTAATCATCAAATCAATAGTTTCCAAGTTTGGCCTATAAAAAGAGGCATTTACCATGCATCTAGGTATATTAGTTTCCAGATCAAGATCATGCTCTTACTTTCTCTCTTTGTATTTTTTGTAATGTTTATGCTTTGCTTTCATAAATAAGATAAAAGCTAACTAAGTAAAGTAAAGAAATTGAAAGGCATAAACAAGACATTAATGAAAATAAAACTTAAGCATTACAAAAATACAAAGAGAGAAAGCAAGAGCATGATCTTGATTTGGAGACCAAGATGCCCAAATACATGGCAAATGCCTCCTTTTATAGACCAAAATTAGGAACTATTGATTTGATGACTAATTGATGAGTGGGTGATCAACTCTTGACTCGGTGACAATCCTTATCTTCTTTTGTCTGCCCAAAACATCATTGATAACATTATAATTGGAACCACTTGAAAACATGAAAGTTGTAGGAAATTATCTCAACTTTCCAGGAAGAAAATGGAGGTCATTTGAACTTCTAGAACTCCAGATATTTCCCAACACTAAACAATGTTTGGGTTGTAAAACATTTAGAATTCTTCATTATTGCTATAATTTGGACTTGAAAATGAACTTATTAAATCTTGGGCTCATATAAGAGTTGTAGGCTTATGTATTACCTTTCCATTCATATAAAGTAGACCTAAATCCGATATCTATAGCTCCAGATATGACTTAATTACGGAACAGTGTTTCGCTTTGGACTACACCGACATTTCTTTTCTAAGTTTGGCCATCTCTTTGTCTTTTGAATTTTAGTTCTTAAACTCATCAATCAATCCTTTCATTTATGTGAGAGGCCTGCATTTAAAATGAACATTTACTATAAATTAAAGGTATCTTATATTATTATAAATGTTAGTATAAAACATACTTTAGTTAAGGAGTTATTGATACTTCAAGTGCAAAATAATGATGTAAAACTTTGATCAAAATGCAATTTTAAGTACTAATCATACCTCCCAACTAGTTTATTATGAGTCTCTAGTAATCAAAGCGTTACAAAAACAATTTGCAAATTCGACAAAGTAAGGTATTCATCATTCAACTTTCATTAATTTATCTGGATAAACAAACTCTCATTAAATTTATATATCTGCTCAATACCTTTGAAATAAGATATTAATAAACTTTTCTTTTGTGCTCAATATATCAACATATATTTATGGGGCTTTTCTTGGAAGAAATTATTTTTTCCTAATGTTTAAGGTTAACTTCATTGGGTTGATATTATTATTTTTTTTCTCTTTTTTCTCTTATTTTTTAAATATATATACATATAATTTAAAACACCATACATTTTTAACCCATGTAACGAGCTTTCAGCTAATGACTCCTAGAACAATTGGTCTTATGACACTAGGTGTTGAGACATTCCTACGAGCTTAGTAACTCGAGTTGCAGATACTGATACGTAAATAGTGTAATGTTTAATCTCTTTAAGCTTTTCTCCTTAACCCATGTAACAAGTATTGGGCTAATAGCTCCTAAGTCAGTTGACTTTAGGGTATTAGGTGTTAAAACACTCCTTCGGGCTTAATTGTTTAAGTTAGGGAGGCTACGAAACCAAACTTATCTACATTTTTATTATCATCAATTTTTTTGCTTTTTTTTGTTTTGTTTTCAAATTATATGCTATCCATTTCTCTTAGTTGTTATCTTTAACAAAAGAACATAAATAATGTAATAATCTAATGTGCAATCCACAATTATATGTTAAAGTGTGTGTGTGTGTGCAAATTAAGGTTTAAGAATACATGTTAAATGAGTATATAACCATAATTAAATGATAACAATGCGAGAGTTTATAAACTTGAATATTTCAATAAGTATTATGATAGACTTTGTTAAGAATGGTTACTAAAATTCGTCTCAAGAGTCACTTTAACAAAAAAACTTCTTTACTCTACCATCATAGTAATAATAATTTTGCACATGCTTTATGAAATAGAAAACACAGTTAGTTAATTTTTTTTGTCAACTACTACCCTTCCCCCAAGCCAAAACAAGACATTGTCCTTAATCTAAGGAAGTTAACCTTAAACATTAGAACAAAAACATTTGTTTTCTTCCAAGAAAAGCCCCATAATTATGTGTTGATACATTGAGCACAAAAGAAAGGTTTATTAATATCTTGTTAAGAGGTATTGAGCAGATATATAAATTTAATGAGAGTTTGTTTATTTGGATAGATTAATGGAAGTTAAATGATGAATACCTTGCTTTGTGGAATTTGCAAATTGTTTTTCTATTTTAATGCTTTGATTACTAGGAACTAGTAATAAGCTGGTTGGAGGGTGTGATTAGTACTTAAAAGTGCATTTTTATCATGGTTTTATATCATCATTTTGCACTTGAAGTATCAATGACTCCTTAACTAAAGCATGTTTTATAATAATATATCTAATAATATAAGATACCTTTAATTTGTGGTAAATGTTCATTTTAAATACAGGCCTATCATATAAATAAAAGGATTGATTGATGACTTTAAGAACTTAAATTGCAAGGGCAAAGAGATGACCAAAATTAGAAAAGAGATGTCGGTGCAATCCAAACCGGAACAGTGTTCGGTAATTGGGTCATATCTAGAGTTATAGATCTCAGATTTAGGTCTATTTTATATGGATAGAAAGGTAAGACATAGGCCAACAACTTTAATATAGAGCCCAAGATCTAAAAAAGCCATTTTCAAGTCCAAATTGTAACAACAATAAAGAAGCCCGAGTCTGTCTTCCAGCCCGAGCACTATTTAGTATTTTGGCCATATCTGGAGTTCTGGATGTCCAAATGAGCTAAAATGTTTACACAAGAAAGCTGAGACAATTGCCTACAACTTTCATGTTCGAGTGGCTCCAATTTTGACGTTATCAATGACGTTTTGGGCAGACAAGAGAAGATAAGGATGGTCACCAAGTCAAGAGTTGGCCACCCACTCATCAATTAGTTATCAAATCAATAGTTCCCAATTTTGACCTATAAAAGAAGGCATTTGCCATGCATTTAGATATCTTGGTTTCTAGATCAAGATCATGCTCTTCCTTTCTCTTTTTGTATTTTTTTGTAATGTTTATACTTTACTTTCATTAATATCAAGTTATGCCTTTTATTTCCTTTCTTTTACTTAGCTAACTTTTATCTTATTTATGTTTTTATTTTTTTTATTTTTTTTCTTTCTTTCATTATGTCTAGCTAAGTTTATTATGTCAAGGTGAAAAGGTTACACTAATGGTGTAAGAATAAGTATAGTGTAAACTTAATATGGACTTTAATGTTTGATACTAACATGTTTTGTATTTGTTATTTTGTTCACTCTTTAATATTTTGCTTGTTAAATGACTAATCTTGATTTATGTTGTATAACACTTGGTACAATAAATGCTTGGTACTTTCATAGCCCATACTATATGGTATAACCGACACTTGAGTTATGAAAGAAACTTGATTTGTTGTTAACATAAATTATAATCATGAATGCTTGATGCGATTTACAAGTATTAGCATTAATCGAATAAGATGACTAATATAATCATGTTTTCTTTTGTTTTCTTCTTCTTTTTATTCTATTCCTACACATGCATGAGAGTGTGGTGACGCACATGAAGTGGTAGACTTTGTAGGGTATCCTCATCATTTTCAGAAAATATGGCCGAAGAAGATAATCAATCACTTCATAATGAGAATAATAAGAATAACCGTGTCAGAATACTTAGAGACCACATAAATCCCACAAGAACAAGTGCACCATCATGCATAGTTTTTTCTCCCGATGCATCTCATTTTAATTTTAAGTCAGACATTATTCAACTTTTACCTTCTTTTCATGGCTTAGAATTGGAAATTCCATACTTGCATTTAAGGGAATTTGAGGAGGTCTACAACACATATAATAACTTAAATTGTAGCATGAACACCATTAGATTAAAGCTTTTTTCTTTTTCATTAAAAGATAAAGCTAAAACATGGCTACAAAATTTAAGACCAGGATCCATTCGTGCTTGGGATGAAATGCAACAATAGTTTTCAAAGAAGTTTTTTCCATCTCAAAGAACAAACTCTTTCAAAAGACAAACAACCACTTTCACTCAAAAACCAGGAGAAACATTTTACCAATATTGGGATAAGTATCGAGACTTGCTTAGTACTTACCCTCATCATGGTTTTGAAATATGGAGATTGCTTTCACATTTCTATGAAGGGTTAACACCTAGAGATAGGCAAATGGTTGAATTGATGGGCAATAAAACTTTTGAAGATAAAGACCCTGATGAAGCAATGGAGTACTTAGACTTGTTAGTTGAAAATGCTCAAAATTGAGACACCACGGGTACTTATGAGACACCGAGTAAAACTCAACCTCATACATCTAGTGGAGGTATGTACAACCTTAGGGAAGATCATGACCTTCAAGCTAAGTTTGTATCTTTAGCTAGAAAAGTCGAGGCACTAGAATTGGAAAGGAGTGGTCAATTAAAATCTGTTGAAAACATTGTGTATCAAATATGTGAAACAAATGAACACTCAACCAATGATTGTCCAACCTTGCCTTTTTTTAAGGAATGTCTCCATGAACAAGCCCATGCTTTAAATAGTTTCCAAAGGCCTAACCACAACCCATACTCCCAAACATACAACCTTGGTTGGAGAAATCACCCAAATTTTAGTTGGAAGAGTGATAATAACAATGTACAAACTTCACAACCACTATTTCAAGCACACCATAATGTCCAAAATTCTCATGGATATGTACCTCTTTATGCTCCACCTTCTAGAAGAAATCTTCAGGAAACATTGCATGCATTCATTGAAAAGCAAAAGACAATCAATACTTTACTTGCTCAAAACATGACAAATTTTAAAGATACTCTTGCAAAATTAACATCTACTCTCAGTTTCCAAGACAAAGGTAAGTTTCCATCTCAACCACAACAAAATTCCAAGGGGCAATACAATGCAAATACAAGTAGTTCCAGAAGCCAACACACGGATTAAGTCAAATCAGTCACTACTCTGTGCAGTGGTAAGGTTATTAAAAAGCCTTTTCTTGAACCTTATAAGAAAGATGATGAGTCAATCTCTGAGGGTAAGGAAGGGGTTGAATCTGAAAATTGCAAAGAAACGACTGATTCATCGCCATCACTTCCATTTCCTCACGCCACGACTAAACAAAGGAAAGTCAATCACAACTCTGAAATTTTTGAAATTTTCAAATAGGTAAGAATCAATATACCTTTGCTGGATCCTATTAAACAGGTTCTTTTCTATGCTAAATTTTTGAAAGATCTATGCACTGTGAAGAGGAAATTGAATGTGAAAAAGAAAGCCTTTCTAGCTGAACAAGTAAGTGCCATTCTTCAAAACACTAATACTTTGAAATATAAAGACCCTGATTGTCCTACAATTTCTTGCTTTATTGGAGAACATAAAATTGAAAAAGCATTACTTGATCTTGGTGCTAGTGTGAATTTACTTCCATATTTAGTTTTTCAGAGTCTCAATCTAGGTGAGTTAAAACCAACTTCTATATCAACTTGCTGATAGATCTGTAAAAGTGCCTAAAGGAATAATTAAAGATATCTTAGTACAAGTTGATAAATTTATTTATTCTGTGGATTTTATTGTTTTGGACACAAAACCTGTTGAAGCATGTAATTCATTTCTTGTTATTTTAGGACGTCCGTTTCTTGCAACCTCTAACGCATTGATTAATTATAGGAATGGACTGATGAAGCTATCATTTGGAAACATGACATTGGAGATAAATATTTTCAATATTTGCAAGCAACTTGGAGATGATAATGATTTACAAGAAGTAGATCATACTAACGAATTAGTTTATGATCAACTTGAATCTACTTTAAGTAAAAATGAATTGGATGAATCTGAAGATTTGCAAATGATTTATTCTGAGGAAGAAATCACGAATGAAAAACGCACTGAAAATGTTGATGCGAATCTTTTATCAATAGTGACAACAGATTCGACATCTGACATCACACCAATCGATGATTACTTTCCTAACAAATCCTTACTTTCTCTTAGTCCAATGCCTTGGTATGATAAAAATATCAATTTTCTTGCTTTAGGAGATTTGCCAGCTGATTGGAGTACTTAAGACAAAGAAAAGTTTTTGAACGAAGTGAAGAGCTTTTATTGTGATGACCTTAACTTATTCAAATATTGTCCTGATCAAATATTTCAAAGATTCATTCCCGACAATGAGGTAAGTAGTGTCATTAAACTTTGTCATTCTAAAGCATGTGGAAGTTATTTCTCATCAAAAAAGATAGTTGCAAAAATCTTTCAAAATGGATTTTATTGGCCCACCATATTCAAGGACACGCATGCATTCTGCAAAACTTATGAAAATTGTCAAAAAGTTGATACTGGTCAAAAAGTTTAGTTTTAAAATTCTCAACTCTATGCATTCCCTAAATAGCTAAGATTAAGATGGAGCAATCCTTATGGGGCCCGTGATATTGAGAATTCAATGAATGACAATGATTTTAAGGAAAATGGACATCGTTTGAAACCTTACTTGTTTGAATGATCTTGTAGATAAAGGTTGATTATTTTGTTTTTCTCACATTGTTTTTGTGTTTCTTTTTGAGTGATTTTTGCTAGTTTCTCTCACCTTGGTCAAATGGCAAACAACGGTACTTCGTGACTTAAGTCGATTCTTTCAGTTTCTCATAATAACTGATATTTGTGTATATATTTGTGCAATTCTTTGAATCTCTCTTCCAATTCTCATTTGAAAATGGATACTAATCTTGAAAAATTGAAAAAGTATTTTCCCGCTCTGCCTCAAAATGCGATTATAAAAATTTACCGTGCTAGATGTGCAATATTGAGATTGTTAATGAATCATGGAATTCCTGAAGATATTGGCTGGTTGATTGAAGCAAAGGTCTGATTATCAGGTGAGTCCTCTAACTCCTTCATTTCACACATGCCTAGAATAGGTAAAAGGACTTTTGCAAAGAAACATCGCGCAAAACGACTGAAAGTCTGTCGTCAATGTGCTAGATGGACTTATAATACATAATGTCATTCTTTAGGAATGGTATCTATAAACCGTGAAGATAAAATACAATTCATTAAGGATGGCCTGAGTAAGAAGTCTTTAGATAATCTTCTATTGACTCTTGAGATGCATCCTAGTGGAGATGTGCATTGTGTAATTCATGATTTATGGTCACTATTTCATAAAGAACATGATCGACTTAGTCTTGGGAATCTGACTAAAAAAGACCTTGTTTACTAGTTTTAAGAAAACTAGATGGGAAGCCTATCCCTAACCTATAGAGGGCGTTTAAGTCGTTCTTGGACGTAAAACCAAGGGAAGATGTGAGCCACAATCACAACTACCTGTACATACACATGCTTTTTTAAAAGTAAATAAATAAATAAATAAAAAGAGAGAGAGAGTGTGTGAGACTCTAGTTGACCTACATATAGGTGTTATGATTGTCTTTCTAATTTTTCATATATAAAACCCTCTCTTCCTTCCTTTCATTTCTACTCAACCCACACATTCAACAAAAAAAGAAGTGTGTAGAAATGGCAAGTTCCTTAAGTCATCATATAAGAAATATTTGTGTTTTCAGTGGATGTAGTCCTGGGAAAGAAAAGGAGTTTTTAGAATCAGCAAATCATCTTGGTCAAGTTCTAGCTGAGAGAAAGATTCATTTAGTGTATGGGGGAGGTAGTCTTGGGTTAATGGGATGTGTGTCAATAACTATATTTTTAGGAGGTAGTCAAGTTTTGGGGGTCGTCCCCAAAGCTTTAGCACAAGGGGACATCATTGAAAAAGCAATTGGAGAGGAACTTCAGGTCTCCACAATGTCGGCTCGAATGAATGCAATGTTTAACCATGCTGATGCCTTCATTGCTTTACCAGGTGGTCTAGGCATATTGGAAGAGATCTTTCATATTTCCTCTTAGGCTCAACTGCACATTCACCATAAACCCATAGGTCTTTTCTTGATCATGCTATGGAACAGGAATTTCTAACATCTTCTGCACGACAAATCATAATCTCTGTTGCTAAGAAAAACCGTAAAAAGTTTAGATTGGATTTGAGCTTTTATTTGTGAATTTTTGTGTCTTTTGGTTTTATTATTGTGTTTTGTTATTTCTTATTTTTGTTTCAGTGTGTTTCAAGTTTGTCAATGTTCGTTATTTTATGTGATATCTTCTATACTCTATCTGTCTACCTTAGAACATTGAGGACAATGTCTCGTTTTGGTTGGGGGGAGAGGGTAGTAGTTGATAAAAAAAATTATTTTTCATTTCATAAAGCATGTGCATAATTGTTGTTACTAGGATGAGAGAGTAAATGAGCTCTTTTGACTCTTGAGACGCATCTTAGTAATCATTCTTAATAAGGTCTATTCTAATACTTCTTGAAATATTCAGGTTTACAAACTCTCGCATTGTTATCACTTAATTCTGCTCATATACTTATTTAACATGTATTCTTAAACCTTAATTTACACACACACACACACTTTAACATATGATTGTGAGTTGCATATTGGATTATTACATTATTTGTGTTCTTTTGTTAAAGGTAACAATTAAGGGAAAGAGATTGTATATAATTAAAAAAAAAATGATAATAATAAAAATATAGATAAGTTTGGTTTTGTAGCCTCTCTAACCTAAGCAATTAAGCCCGAAGGGGCATTTTAACATTTAATACCCTAAAAGTCAACTGACTTGAGAGCTATTGGCCCAACACTTGTTACATGGGTTGAGGAGAAAAGCTTAAGGGAATCAAATATTGCACTATCTACATATCAGTATCTGCGACCCGAGTTACTAAGCTTGTAGGGGTGTCTTAACACCTAATGCCCTAAGACCAACTGGTCTGAGAGTCATTAGCTGAAAGCTCGTTACATGGGTTAAAGATGCATGATGTTTTTAAATTATATGTATATATAGTTAAAAAAAAAGAAAAAAGAAGACAAAAAAAAAGACAAATAATAATCCCAATTTAAGGAAGTTAACCTTAAACATTAGAACAAAAACATTTGTTTTCTTCCAAGAAAAGCCCCATAATTATGTGTTGATACATTGAGCACAAAAGAAAGGTTTATTAATATCTTGTTAAGAGGTATTGAGCAGATATATAAATTTAATGAGAGTTTGTTTATCTGGATAGATTAATGGAAGTTAAATGATGAATACCTTGCTTTGTGGAATTTGCAAATTATTTTTCTATTTTAATGCTTTGATTACTAGGGACTAGTAATAAGCTGGTTGGGAGGTGTGATTAGTACTTAAAAATGCATTTTTATCATGGTTTTATATCATCATTTTGCACTTGAAGTATCAATAACTCCTTAACTAAAACATGTTTTATAATAATATATCTAATAATATAAGATACCATTAATTTGTGGTAAATATTCATTTTAAATGCAGGCCTATCATATAAATGAAAGAATTGATTGATGACTTTAAGAACTTAAATTGCAAGGGCAAAGAGATGACCAAAATTAGAAAAGAGATATCGGTGCAATCCAAACTGGAATATTATTCGGTAATTGGGTCATATCTAGAGTTATAGATCTTAGATTTAGGTCTACTTTATATGTATAGAAAGTTAAGACATAGGCCAACAACTTTTATATGGAGTCCAAGATCTAAAAAAGTCATTTTCAAGTCCAAATTGTAGTAACAACAAAGAAGCCCGAATCTGTCTTCCAGCCCGAGCACTATTTAGTATTTTGGCCATATTTGGAGTTCTGAAAGTCCAAATAGGCTTAAATATTTGCATAAGAATACTGAGACAATTGCCTACAACTTTCATGTTTTCGAGTGGGTCCAATTTTGATGTTATCAATGACGTTTTGGGCAGACAAGAGAAGATAAGGATTGCCACCAAGTCAAGAGTTGGCCACCCACTCATCAATTAGTTATCAAATCAATAGTTTCTAATTTTGACCTATAAAAGGAGGCATTTTCCATGCATTTAGGTATCTTGGTTTCCAAATCAAGATCATGCTCTTCCTTTCTCTCTTTGTATTTTTTGTAATGTTTATGCTTTGCTTTCATTAATATCAAGTTTATGCCTTTCATTTCCTTTCCTTTACTTAGCTAACTTTTATCTTATTTATGTTTTTATTTTTTTTATTTTTTTCTTTCTTTCATTATGTCTAGCTAAGTTTATTATGTCAAGGTGAAAAGGTTACACTAATGGTGTAAGAATAAGTATAGTGTAAACTTAATATGGACTTTAATGTTTGATACTAACATGTTTTGTATTTGTTATCTTGTTCACTCTTTAATAGTTTGCTTGTTAAATGACTAATCTTGATTTGTGTTGTATAACACTTGGTACAACAAATGCTTGACACTTTCATAGCCCATACTGTATGGTATAACCGACACCTGAGCTATGAAAGGAACTTGATTTGTTGTTAACATAAGTTATAATCATGAATGCTTGACGCAATTTATAAGTATTAGCATTAATCGAATAAGATGACTAATATAATCATGTTAACAATCTATAATTTGATTGGAACCTCCTTTGTGTGTGGTTTCCAATTGAATAATAAGAGTTTATATTATACTTGTTTGACATACCATTAGTGGATCCTCTAACCTTGACATTTGTTATTATCATTGTTTAATCGTTATGTTAATATTCCCTCTCAAAGTTCTCATCATTATCTTCTTCTTCTCCTCAATCTTTTGGTCGTGTAATTTATAGTGAATGTGTAGTTGAGCCCAAAACAAAATATGAAATATCTTTGTTAATGTGCCATGCCACTTGGTAAGGCAATGGAGTCATCAACATGGTTAAACATTACATTCATTCGAGCAGACATTATGGAGATCTATAGTTCCTTTCTAATTATTTTTTCAATGATGTTCTCTTGTGCTAAAGTTTTAGGGATGAGTCCCAAAACTTGACTACCTCTAAAAAATACAGCTATTGACACACCTCCTATTAACCCAAGACTACCTCCCACATACATTAAATGAATCTTTCTCTCAGCTAGCAACTAACTAAGATGATTTCCTGATTCTAAAAACTCCTTTTCTTTTCCAAGACTAGATCCACCAAAAACACAAATATTTCTTATGTGAGGACCTGAGGGACTTGCCATTTCTACACATATCTATATTTGTTGAATGTATTGGTTAAGTAGAAATGAAAGGAAAGAAGAGATGGTTTTAGAGATGAGAAATTGAAAAGGTAATCATACCACCTATTGAAAAGGAAATGATATTGCCTATATGTAGGCTAGTTGGAGTCTCACTTTCTTTCTGTCTCTCTCTCTCTCTCTCTTTATTTATTTTTGAAAAAACATGTGTATACACAGGTAGTTGTGATTGTGGTTCACATCTTTCTTTAGTTTTACGTCTAAGAATAACTTAAATGCCCTTTATGAGTCAGGGATAGGCTTCCTTTACCAGTTTTCTTAAAAACTATCAAACAAGGTTTTTTTTTAATCAGATTCCCAATACTATATCAAACATCTTCTTTATGGAAATAAGGTTATAAATCATGAAATACATAATGCACATCTCTACTATAATGAGACTTCAGAGTCAATAGAAGATTATTTAAAGACTTTGTATTTTGAAATAAATCCCACCTTTTGACAATTTTTACAGGTTTTGCAGAATACGTGTGATTCCTTAAACATGGTGGGCCATTAAAATTTACTTTGTAAGATTTTTGCAGTTGTTTTCTTTGATGAGAAATAACTCCCATATGCCTCAGAGTGATAAAATTTAATGACATTGCTTACCTTATTGTCAGGAATGTAACTTTGAAATATTTGATCAAGACAATAATTCAATAAGTAAGGGTCATCCCAATAAAAGTTTTGCACGTTGCTCAAAAACTTTCTTTTGCCTTGGTTATCCGAATGAGTTGGCAAAAATCCTAAAGTAAGAAAATTGATATTTTTAGCAAACTAAGGCATTGAACTAAGAGAAAGTAAAGATTCAATAAGAAAGTAATCGTCGTTTGATGTGATGTCAAATGTTGAATCTATTGCTAATTTTAACAAATGATCCACGATAACATTTTTGGTGCCTTTTTCATCCTTGATTTCTTCCTATTTGAAAGTCTTAAATATTTCACAATCATGATTAATTCCCTTTGTTTGATCATGACATGAAAAAATGGAAGTACTAATGGGGAATTAATATTTTCCTTGCAATATTCAAATTCAACCTCTTCCTTACCCTTACAGATTGACTCATGATCTTTCTCACGAGGTTCAAGAGTGAGTTTTTCAATAACCTTACCACTGCGAAGAGTGATAACTGATTTGACTTGATCCATGTATTGACTTCCAAAACTACTTGCATTTGCATTGTATTGCTCCATGAGATTTTGCTATGGTTGAGATGGACTCTTACCTTTCTCTTGAAAATTAAGAGCAGATGTGAATTTTCCAAGAGTATCTTTAAAATCTATTATGCTTTGAGCAAGTTGAGTGTTGATTATCTCTTGCATTTCAATAAATACATACAATTTTTCTCAAAATTTCTTGTAGGAGGTAGAGCATAAGGAGGTGCATATCCATGAGAATTTTAGAAATTGTGGTGTGCTTGAAATTATGGTTGTGAAGTTTATGCATTATCACTTTTTCAATTAAAATTTAAATGATTTCTCTAACCAGGGTTGTATGTTTGTGAGTATGGGTTATGATTGGGCCTCTGGAAACTGTTTAAAGCATAAGCTTGTTTATGAAGACATTTCTTAAAAGAAGGCAAGGTTGGACAATCATTGGTTGAGTGTTCGTTTGTTTCACAAATTTGGCATGCAATGTCTTGACTAGATTTTAATTGACCATTCTTTTTTAATTCTAGTGCCTCGACTTTTCTAGCTAAAAATACAAACTTGGCTTGGAGGTTATGATCTTCCCTAAGGCTGTACATACCTCCACTAGATATATGAGGATGAGTTTTACTCGGTGCCTTATACGTGCCTGTAGTGTCCAAATTTTAAGCATTTTCAGCTAGTAAGTCTAGGCACTCCATTGCTTCATTAGGGTCTTTATTTTCAAAGGTTCCATTGCACTTTAATTCAATCATTTGTTTATCTTTAGGTGTTAAGTCTTCATAAAAATATGAAACCAATCTCCATATCTCAAACCATGATGAGGGCAAGTATTAAACAAGTCTCGATACCTATTCCAATATTGATAAAATGTCTCTCCTAGTTTTTGAGTGAAAGTGGTGATTTGTCTTTTGAAAGAGTTTGTTTTATGAGATGAAAAAAACTTCTTTAAAAACTGCTGTTACATTTCATCCTAAGCATGAATGAATCCAGGTCTCAAATTTTGTAGCCATGTTTTAACTTTGTCTTTTAATAAAAAAGAAAAAAGCTTTAATCTGATGATGTTCATGCTATAATTTGAATCATTATATGTGTTGCAAACCTCCTTAAATTTTCTTAAATGCAAGTATGGATTTTCCAAATCTAAGACATAAAAAAAGGTAAAAGTTGAATAATACCTAGCTTAAAATTGAAATGAGATACATTAGGAAGAAAAACTATGCATGATGATGGATTTGTTCATGTGAGATTTATATGGTCTCTAAGTGTTTTAACACGGTTATTCTCATTATTCTCATTATGAAGTGATTGATTATCTTTTTCAGCCATATTTTCTAAAAATGATGAGGATAGCTTACAAAGTCTACCACTTAATGTACGTGACCATATTCTCATTCACATGCAAAAATAGATTAAAAAGAAGAAGAAAACAAAAGAAGGAGAAATAAAACAAAATAAACAAAGTTATATACAAGAAAAGTGAAAAGAGAAAATAAAATAAATACTATAATTTGTACAAGAACTTACCTCCCTGCTAACGACACTAAAAACTTAACATAACCAAAAGATTAATGTCTTCTCCCAAGTGCAGGAATGCCGGAGTAATAAATAACCCTGCAAGATCGGGATCGAACCATAGAGAGGTTAATTGTATAAATTATAGATAATAATAATACAACAATAACAACAATAACAACAATAATAGTAACAACAACAATAACAACAACAATAGTACTAGCAGTAGTAGTAGTAATACTACTACTACTACTAATAATAATAATAGAGAAAAAAGAAAAAGTTGATAAGAACTTTGAGATAGAAGATTAACGTAAGGATTAAATAATGATAACAACAAATTTCAAGGTTAGAGGATCCACTAATGGTATGTCAAATAAGTATAGTATACACTCTTATTATTTAATTATAAACCACACACAAAGAAGATACCAATCAGATTATAAATTATGAACATGATTATGTTAGTTATCTTATTCGATTAATGCTAATACTTGTAAATCTTGTCAGGTATTCATGATTATAACTTATGTTAACAACAAATCAAGTTCCTTTCATAGCTGAGGTAT
The DNA here is from genome assembly GCA_026413675.1 of Populus pruinosa. Lineage (NCBI taxonomy): Eukaryota > Viridiplantae > Streptophyta > Magnoliopsida > Malpighiales > Salicaceae > Populus > Populus pruinosa. The sequence continues at coordinate 4,941,790 of CM048594.1, forward strand.
TGGTTATACCATACAGTATGAGCTATGAAAGTGTCAAGTATTTATTGTACCAAGTGTTATACAATATAAATCTAGATTAGTCCTTTAACAAACAAAGTATTAAAGAGTGAACAAGATAACAACTACAAAACATGTTAGTATCAAACACTAAAGTCTATGTTAACTTTACACTATACTTATTCTTACACTATTATTGTAACCTTTCCTCCTTGACATAATAAACTTAACTAAATATAATGAAAGAAAGAAAAATAAATAAATAAAAGAAGAATATAAATAAGATAAAAGTTAACTAGGTAAAGGAAAGAAATTGAAAGGCATAAATAAGATATTAATGAAAATAAAACTTAAGCATTACAAAAATACAAATAGAGAAAGCAAGAGTATGATCTTGATCTGGAGACCAAGATGCCTAAATGCCTCTTTTTATAGGCCAAAATTGAAAACTATTGTTTTGATGACTAATTAATGAGTGGATGACCAACTCTTGACTTGGTGACAATTCTTATCTTCTCTTGTCTGACTAAAACATCATTGATAATGTCAAAATTGGAACCACTTGAAACATGAAAGTCACAGGAAATTATTTCAGCTTTCTAGGAAGAAAATGGAGGTCATTTGGACTTCTAGAACTCCAGATATTTCCCAACACTAAACAGTGTTCGGGCTGTAGGACAACTTCAAACTTCTTCATTGTTGCTATAATTTGGACTTGAAAATAGCCTTATTAAATCTTAGGCTTCATATGAAAGTTGTAGGCCTATATCTTACCTTTTTATCTATATAAAGTAAACCCAAATCTGATATCTACAGCTCCAGATGACCCAATTACCAAATTGCGTTCTAGTTTGGACTGCACCTGTATCCATTTTCTAAGTTTGGCCATCTCTTTGTCTTTTCAATTTCAGTTCCTAAACTCATCAATCAATCCTTTCATTTATGTGCTAGGCTTGGATTTAAAATGAACATTTACCATAAATTAAAGATATCTTATATTATTAGGTATGTTAATATAAAACATGCTTTAATTAAGGAGTTATTGATACTTCAAGTGCTAAATAATAATATAAAACCTTGATAAAAATATAATTTTAAGTACTAATCACCATACAAAATGCTAAGAGGCAACTCCTATCAAACTTGTAAATTGATACTCAAGATTGACTCCAGGACTTTGTTCAAAATATTTTGACAATATTAGTTTTGTAAAAATAACTCTTTGCCAAAATAATCTTGAAAAATCATTTACCAAGATTGAATTTGCCTTTTGATTTTAGATATAATTCAATATTTGCTCAAAACAATGTTTAGACACTTTTTTGTAAGGTAGACAACAAGTTATTCAAGTAATTTCTATTTTGAGGTGACCAAACCATTTTGAACCTAGATAGAAAAATGAAAAACTCACATCCCATGCCTCTAAGGCCATATTTATAGTTGTATGCATAATCACATGTAATTCATATGTTAATCATTGATTCATAGAAACTTAAAGTTTTTATACAAAAGTTCAAAAATTTATCTGTTCTAATTACTTGTGCTTGAAATGATTAAAGGCCTTTTTTGTTATCCTTTCACATTATAAAAATATGTCCCTTGTGATTCATATTTGAGTCTAAATAAATTTTTCTTCATTAAAGCTCTAACTAGAATCACATCCGACACTAGGGGGTAAATAAAAATTCTAAAAGTCAAAGATTGATCTTGATTGAGATCACACCATACATTAGAAGGTAAGCATAAATTTAAAGATCAAAGACCAAATAGAGGTCATGAAAATGCTAAAAAGCCTAAGAAATCTGAATGGCAGAGGGCATGCTCAAATGAAAAAAAAAGAAGAAGATAAATTCAAGGTCAAAATAGAATAAGGATGCCCTATAAAAGCATTTAAAAGGGGTGAATCGAATAAGCATGATAAAAAAAAAAGAAGGATGCTATAGTAGTGATCCTAAGTCTTTAGAACTTTGAAACACTCTTTAAGCCTACAAATCCTTTTCTTTTATAGGCTCTAGCCATAACCTGCATTTTGTGCATTTAAAAGCAATTTTTAACCAAGCAAATAAGCAAACTGAACCACTAAATATTCTTCTCAAAATGAAAAAGAATGTTTTTTACAAAAATCATGATGTTTTTTCCATCAAAGATTTCAGGTGATAGAATAATCTTCAACATTTATCAACTTTAGCATTAGGTGGTTTGACTTTTGTAGGGATAAAAGGATTTGGTTAGGTAGCCCTATCTCTTCTCTGATTTGACTTATATGTTGATAAAGATGAAACTAAATTGGTCTGAAAACATCTGCTGCCCCTTGTTTTATTTGTCTTTCCACCTTCATTTCCATATTGACCATATCCTGCAACTTTATATAATGTTGTAATTCCACCACCTTCGTAATCTCCCTATTCAACCCATTAAGAAATCTAGTCATCATGGCCTCGCTATCCTCAATTATGTTTCTTTAAATCATCGTGATCTCCATTTCTCTGTTATACTCATCTACTAACTTAGAACACTAATTCAAAGTTTATCATTTTAGATACAAATCCCTATAATAATGGTTAGCCACAAATAGCCTTTTCAACAACACTTTCATCTCCTCTCATGATGTTATTGACCTTTCTCTATTCGTTCTTCTACCAATCATATTCTGATCCCACCAAATCAATGTGTAATCAATAAAATTCAATGACTACCAATCTCACCTTCCTCACTTATGAATAGCTACAATGTAAACCCCGAGAAAAAAATAAATAAATAAAAGTGAAGAAATTTATGGTTAAATAAAAATAAGAATTCAGAAAATTTTGAATATACATTCTAGGGGCAAAATAATTCAAGATATTATAATAAAAATGGTACTATTGAGGGTTGGATTTAATTGAAAAGAATAATACATTTAGAGGAAAAAAGGGGTCTAAATGCAAATAAAAAAAATAGAGCATAAATACTCTCCCCTCATAAAAAAAATCTGTAGGAACCATAAGGAGAGAAAATAGGGAGTTTTATACCCATTCTTAAGAAATCAAGAGAGAAACACTAAAATTTAAAGAACCCATCCAAGATTAAAAGTTTATAAATGGGATAAACACTTGAGAGCAAATGATTACTAAGAAAATGAAAAAAAAGAAAAGAAAAGAGGGAGATGAAAATCAACTAGTTGAAGATTAAAATCTTAATTTATACGGGAGGAGTAACTAGGATTGGATCTTCTGTTAGGGGAGGTCGCGAAGCAAGCAAAGCAGGAGCGTGATTTTCCTCCTATTTGCACTTATACAATTTAAAATTCTTCTAGTGAATAAAATTGCAATAAATGACGTGTTCAATGTAAATAAAGTCTAGCGTATTTACAAGATAAACAACATCCATGTTAAGATTGCCGGGATATAAAATACAAGATTAGCTTCAGCTAATAGCATCCATGATAGGATTTCCGGGATATGAAATACAAGATTAGCTTTGGCTAATGGCATCCGTGATAGGATAGGATTGCTTGGAGATGAATTATAGGATTAGCTTTGGCTAATGACATCCGTGATAGGTTTACTGAGAGATGATTTACAAGATTAGCTTCAACTATTGACATCCATGATAGGATTGCCGAGAGATTATTTATAGGATTAGCTTCGGCTATTGGTATCTGGGAGATGAATTACACGATTAGATTTTGCACTTTGCAAGGTCACCTAGTTCATGCAAGTAAATAATAGTATTCAAATTAAGAATATACAAATGAGTGTTAAATTAAATTTAAAACATTTATAAGCAAAATATAAGTTCTTTATTAGAATTCTTATGGATTTGATAGAAATTAATATTTCATTCGTATTCATTACATGAGTATAGATATGTTCTTTATCAATATAATGATATGGTTATTTATGTAACATGTCCATCAAATATCCAGGGAGATCATTAGTTTAGGACCTTTGTGAAGCTTATGTAAATATTTAATTTAAACAAAAGGGAATTAATGCGTTTATGTAGTATACTTTTGTGTAAACCTTGATATATTTAGAAAAGTTTAGATTAGCATGTAGTATTTTAGTTATCTTGTAATTAACCCTTTTAAAATATTTAAGAATACTTATTATGTTGTAAATGTTTTCTTTGCATGTTAGCATTCCTTTTCTTTTAAATTTTCATGATATGATGTTTGGATTATGTTCATGTTGAACTTGTAAAATATATATTGTGTGGATTGTATGAGGTGCGAAATTATGAGGTATGATATAAGGTCCAGAATTATGGGACCTTCTGATGATAGGTTGATTTAGTAAATTGATTGTAGTCAATAACTTGGGATGTATTAGCAAACGAAACTCTGCCGAATTTTTGGTAATGAAAAAAATAATAAAAAAATTAACCTAAAATAAAAAGTAGATGTTGGGAACTTTTAACATTGAACGAGTTGTATAATCAGACTATTATATACAACATTCAAAAATCGAATCCATCCTTTTCTCCTATTCCAAATAAGCACCCGGATCGTTTTTACCTTGAAAGTTGAATTTTAAGTTTAATGAAGTTTAAGTCCCAATCCATATTTTCATAATTGCCCATTCCACAGAAATTCATATTCCTCCTAGTCTTATTCGGTCTAGATTTGATTCCTTAGCTAAAAGATGTAAAATCATGGTCATCTTCATCAGCATCTGTGTTTTCATTAACAAACTCCTCAAATTTAGATATGACATTTTGAATGGCCTTATGGATTGTATTTCCTAGGCGATTAGGCTTACTATTCTATTGGTTTATTGAATTCACAATACCTTTCAGATCCTTGTACGTCCTAGACAAGAGCTAGAGTTACTGATTTGTTAGTGTTTTGTGTTGTTGATTTGTTGTTTTCAAACATTCTTTCAATATGTAAAAGTTGGTTAGTATCACAAAATAAATCCTCGCACTTCTCGTGTTTCATATAAAAATCATGACTTTTCACTCCAATAAGCTTACTACGCCTTTTACCTTACAACTTACTTTCTTTTGGTTCTTTAGGAATTGAAATCAACAAATCAAAGTTTGTAGCCTTTGCAGCACAATCCAATTATAATTCTCAGATTCAAGAATCATTAAATATACTGAAAACAAGACAAAATAAAACTACGATTATAATTTCACAAGTAACAATGCAAATTTGTATGAATTGTAGATGATATGAAGACATGAAATAAAATAGAAGGAAAAATTTGAAAAAAAATAACTAACTCCTAAATAGCCCAATTATAATAAAAACAAAAAGAATTGGATGAAAAAAATAGTAAGGATCACATTTTGGAACTTGACACAAATTTGACCTGGTATGTAATTTTTACATTACAAAATTGAAACTCAGACCAAACAATATCAAAATAACATTAAATTCAATATTTAGTATTCTTATACCAAACAAACAACAAATCCTAGTTTATAGGTTGTTCTCCTATGTATAGGTGCCTAAACACCTTGTATAATTAGTTTATGGTAGAATTAAACTTCGAATTAAAACCTTTAGCAAACAATATCTAAATAAGAACAAGAAGTTTCAATTTATTACTAGGTGTTTTACTTATGGTTTACCAAGAGTTATGTTTCAATGGTAAGATTAAACCTCAAATGAAAACCTAATGAAAAAATTATCAAAATAATCTCAAATTTAATATATGGTGTGATCTCACCTCCATTAGACAGAATATGAAGTTTTAATGGATTCTAAGATGGTTTGTTTTTGGTTCACAAAGAGTTGTGTTTCTGCAGTAGAATTGAACCTCGAATTAAAACCTTAAGCAAACAATATCTAAATAAGAACAAGAAGTTTCAATTTATTACTAGGTGTTTTACTTATGGTTTACCAAGAGTTATGTTTCAATGGTAAGATTAAACCTCAAATGAAAACCTAATGAAAAAATTATCAAAATAATCTCAAATTTAATATATGGTGTGATCTCACCTCCATTAGACAAAATATGAAGTTTTAATGGATTCTAAGGTGGTTCGTTTTTGGTTCATAAAGAGTTGTGTTTCTGCGATAGAATTGAACCTCGAATTAAAACCTTAAGCAGACAATATCAAAATAAGCCCAAATTTAATATATAGTGAGACCTCACGCCTAATAGATATAATATGAAATTTTAATTGATTCTGAGGTGGTTTGTATATGGTTATGTAAGAGTTGTGTTTCTGTGGCAAAATTTAATCATCCTTCAAATTTCATTTATATATATATATATATATATATATATATATATATATATATATGCTACTAATATGATTAGAGACAATAATAAGATGAAATATAACATTTCTTTTTGCTTAGATGCTAGAGATACAAAGAATAAGAAGATGAATGACGCAAACATTGAAAAACTTAAAGGAACAATAAGAAAATGAAAATTATAAAATGATATGACCTTGTTTCGAAGCTTAGCTTTGATAACAATTGACCCTAATAGATTTATCTTAGTGGACTAATTTGGTCCACTTACAAAAATGATCCAAAAACCCTAAACTGAAAAGTCCATAACCTAATTCAAACAAGTCTTGGATCCTAACTAAAAACAAAGTATTAATTAAGCTAAAAAAATTCTTGGGTTTGGCTAACAAAAATAAAGATAAAGCCCATAAATCCTAAGTCTTTATCTGTTTAATGGTCCTAGAAACCAAGATGTCATTAAATACCACCAACAAAAATAAAGATAAAACCCATAAATCATAAGTCTTTATCTGTTTAATGATCCTAGAAACCAAGATGTCATTAAATACCACCAACTTTTATTTTTTTATGTAGCTAGGATGAATAAGGAATCATTATAAGAAAAAGGATTCTAAAATATTAATGAATTCTTGCCACACTTGGAAATTATGTTGCAGCCCATTAAAAATCTTTATAGAATAAGAGATTCCTAAAACATGTTGCCACATCGTTATGAGAAAGGATCATTGCCAAATCGAAAGTTCACAAGTCAAAAGGAAGGAAATAACAAAATTTGTTAGCTTGTCCTGGCCTATATCTCATGTTCTTTTGAAATTGTGATTCACCTAAAAGTTTATCCTAACATAGACAAATACCTCTGGAATCTTTTGGTAAAGTTTCAGCATAATCCAATAGTTAGATTTGGAGTTATGTTTAATAGTGTAAAACTGGATAGTGGAAAGTTTTATGTCAAAATCTGAATTTAACATTACTTGAATCGCATTAATAAATGATATCAACTTCCTATAAGTCTTTTTTGAGATGCTGAACAACTTTGAGGCAATGCAATAAACCCTTCATGGATAACAAACAACATGCAAATGAGTGGGGCTGCAAAGAAGGCCATTGTGAATAATGATATAACAGAATCTATCGAAGTTATGATTTGCATATGCAAACAAAAATGGTTCATAATGATAATTAAAAGAATGAGCACAACTACATTAAATAAAGGAAACTTTGCTCAAAGACAATGAACTCTAGTAGTAGTTGAAAGTAACGCTGCATTTGAGGTCGAGAGGCAATTTAAAAATTTATTGATAATAGATAATTGTATAAACTCTTTAAAAAATGTGAGAATAATGGAGCACTTCTTCTCTATCAAAATAAAATAAGGGGTTAAAGGTTTAAGAATACTTCTATTAGGGGACACCATTCAATCAGGGAACAATTTCATGGCCATGAAAGTTCATTACTTTTTTAAAAATGGTTATTTAAGAAAAGCTTCAGTTATTGCCTAAATATCCAGGATGTTCGAAAAAGAGGCAATCAAACACATTAGTCATATGGGTAAAACCTATATGAGCTAAAAAGTCAAAAGACCAAGAGAACTCATATATAAAATTACAAATCTTATCTATCAAGCAATAGAGAGATGAAAAGAAAAGGGGGGTTTATATTTCAAACCAGATAAATATATATGCATAATATTTAAAGCATTACACAAAGTTTCATATAGGAATTGCACAAGAACGACTCCTCAATGAAGTCCAGCAAGAATCTAGTAAATTAGAACTCTGTAAGGTTCTAAGCCTAGTAAGACTCATATGATTAAAAACCAGCAAGGTTTTGATAAACAAAAAGTCCAATAAGACTCCAAAAAATTAAAACTTGGCAAAGTTCTAAGCCTATAAAGACTCAAGCTATTAAAAACTTGGCAAGGTTTAACAAAGAAATAGTTTAGAAAAACTTTAACAAATTAGGGCCAAAAAAGTTTTAAGCCTAGTAAGGCTCCAACAATTAAAAAACTAGTAAGGTTTAAAGCACAATAAGGTTTTAACTGATTAAAAACCTAACAAGGTTTTAAAAAAAGAGTCTAGTAAAACTCCTGCAAATTAGGACCTAAAATGATTTTGAACCCAACAAGGTTCCTGTTGATTAAAAATCTAACAAAGATTCGAGCTTAGCAAGGCTTTAGTTGATTAAAAACCTAGTAAGGTTCCACTAATGAAAGGTCCATAAGTAAGAACATACAATATTGTGAGACTAACAAGATTCCAATAGATGATAAGAAGTCCAGTATGGACAATCTAAAGAGAATTCAAAAGATGATCCAATTTAGAAAAGGAAAGTAAGACATCTCAAAGACATCATCATTAATTATTTGTGAAAAGTCCTAAATATTTTTAATACCACGAGCAGGTTACCTAATCATGAACCACAGGTAAGTCACCCAAACAAAGACCATAAATAGGTTACTGGATCATGAATCATAGGCAGGTCACTTAAATATAGACCATTCATGAAAAATCCTGGATATATTTCACATCATGAGTAGGTTACCAAATAAAAAACCACAGGTTGGTTGCTTGAACGAAGACTATCCTTGAAAAATCCTAAATATTTCTTACACCATGGTAGGTTATGTAATCACGAATCATAGATTGATCACCCGAACAAAGATTATTCATGAAAAATCCTAGATATTATTCACACTATGAGGAGGTTACTCAATTTTGAACCACAGATTAGTTGCCCGAACAAAGAGCATTAAGGAAAAATCCTAAATATTTTTCACAAATGAGTGGGTTATTCAATCATAAACTATGGGTTGGTCACCCAAACAAAGAACATCCATGAAAAATCCTAGATATTTTTCACATAACAGACAAGTTACCCGATCACAAATCACGGACAGGTCACTTGAACTTATACCGTTTATGAAAAGTCCTAAATATTTTCATGTATAGAGCTAATGCTTAAATACCCATAAACATTTTTTTTCTCTACAAATTTACTTTTTAAAGTTCCTTACAAGATTTTATACTGTATATATTATAAGGAGGAGAGTATCTGTTATAACACGATTTTTTTACCTCATTTTTCATACTTTTGTTTTTTTTTAAAAAACCCAAAAAATAGCTAAAAACAACAAAACAAATCCAGTATATATATTTTTAATGAATTTGCATCATTTGTTTTTGGCTTTTTAGTTTTTTTTAAAGAATTAAAAATTCAGAAATATACTTTTGACTTATTCAGTTTTTAATGCGCTTATTTCAAAATCATTGATTTATTTCTCTCATTGAGTTGACTTTGGCGTTGTCTTTCTTTTTAAAAAAAAATTTAGATAAGGAGACCAAAAGTGAAAAAAAAGAAGGATTGGAGTGATTATTGGTTACTTGGTCATCAAGTTTGCCTATAAATAGTGAGAGAATCTCACATAAAGAGGATGGGGGGAGCATTAGTAAAAGAAAAGAAAAGAAAAAAGCAAGGAATCAAAACACTCTTTCTCTTTCTTTACCCTCCCCATACAAAAAGCCTAACCTATTTTTAAATCCCAATCATCAGCCATATATAAAAAAAAAACAAGGCCACCCATCTTTATCCTCTCTCTCCATTAAAATTAAAAGGAAAAGGATACCAAAAATAAAGGCAGAAAAGCCATAACCCATCTTCAATGTTAGCCATAAAAAAAAGAAAATCCAAATTAAACCAACCCCCTTTAACCTTTTTTATTCATTCTGACTGGATTATCCATCATCTCCATCTTCAACCTCTGCCCACCACTCCAACCTTTGCTCACTTCTTTACCTTTACTATCACCACCACTTCCAACCCTAACTGATCCACGTCAATAACATCACAACAACCATATAACATCTGCCTTTTTCTATCAGGTCACAAGAATCACAATATCAATTTCAGGTAAGAACAACAATAATTGGACTACTTCGACCAAGAGTTTCCTTTCTAATAATAGTCTTGATCGACACCATTTTCTCATTCATTGACATGGTTAAAAGAGTAATGTTTGATTCTAAGTATAGGAGTATCGAAGTAATAAATAATCCGACAAGATTGAGGTCGAATAACAGGGAAGTAAACTACATAAATTACAAATAATATATATATATATATATATATATATATATATATATATATTTAATAAAACAAAGAGTTTATGAGAATTTTATGGGATATTGATGTAAGAATTAAATAAGGATAAAATAATTGTCGAAGTTAGAGGATCCACTAATGGTATTTCAAATAAATATAGTACAAACTCTTTTTATTACTCAACTAGAAACCACACACAAAAGAGATTCCAATCGAATTATAAATTCTTAACATGATTACATTAGTTATCTTATTTGAATAATGCTAATAATATAAATATTTTCAGGTATTCATGATTTTAATTTATGTTAACAACAAATTAAATTCTTTTCATAGCACAAGTGTTGGTTAAATCATATAGTAAGGTATGAAAGGGCCAAACATTTATTACACCAAGTGTTATATAACATAAATCTAGATTAACCATTTAACAAGTAAAATATTAAGAGAGAAGAAGATAACAAATACAAAATATATTAGTAACAAATATTAAAGTCCATGTTGAGTTTGCATTATACTTATTCTTACATAGTTAGTGTAAACTTTTTATCTTGACATAATAAATTTAACTAAACATAATAAAAAAGAGAAACATAAATAAACAAGATAAGAAAATAAATAAGATATAAGTTAACTAAATAAATGAAATGAAATGAAAAGCATTAACAAGAGATTAATATAACATAAAATAAAACTTGAACATTACAAAATACAAAGAAAGAAAATAAGAATATAATCTTAATCTGAAAATCAAGATACCTAAATGCGTGTCAAATGCATTTTTTTATAGGCTAAAATTTAGAACTATTGATTTAATGACTAATTTTTGAGTGGGTGGCTACCTCTTGACTTTATGACAATCCTTATCTTTTTATTTGAATAAAACATCATTTATAACGTTAGAATTTGAACAGATAATCTTTATGAAAGTTCAGAAAAATTATCTAAGCTCTCCAACAAAAAGAATCGGTGCATTTGGATTTTTAGAACTCGAGATATGGGTTGAGCACTAAACAATGTGTGGGCTGCAGGATAGATTCTGACGTCTCCATTGTTTCTATAATTTGAACTTGAAAATGATCTTTTTAAATCTTGAACTCTTATAAACATTTTATGCCTATGTCTTAGCTTTCTATCCATATAAACTATATCTAAGCCTATGTCTTAACTTTCTATCCATATAAACTATATCTAAATTCAAGTTCTATAGATCCAGTTATGATCCAATAACTGAATAGTATTTCAGTTTGAGTTAAAGCAATATCTCTTCTCTAAGTTTAACCCTCTCTTTTTCTTCTCAATTTCAATAGTTAAACAAATCAATCAATCATTTGAATTATGAAACATGCATGCGTTTGAAATGAGCATTTACCATAAATTAAAGATATCTTATATTATCAGACTTATTATTATAAAATATGCTTAAGTTAGGGAATTTAATGATACTTTAAGTGTAATATGATGATATAAAACCTTGATAAAAATACACTTTTAAATACTAATCATCCATTTCACCCATAAAAGCAACAACATGTATCATTGATGACTATAATGCATCACAAGCTTTTCTAAGTAATGCCACAAGTAACCTTATAACGCTCATTTCTCCTTAAAACTAAATTAGATTAATGACCACATAACTTAATGCCTCCAACCATTTCCTCCTCCATTTATGGTAGTAGCAATGGTAACCACCTATGAAGAAGAAGAGAACATCGGTACAAGGAGATAAAAGTATATTTGTAAATAAAAAGAGAGAGAGAGAGAACTGCAAGTTTGTTACGTGTTTTTCCTATGTTTGCATATATTGTTTAAGCTCATCGCTGACACAAGTAGGAAAAGTCTAGATCCACCTGTTTTTTAATCTTCACTAGCGACGAAGTGAACCTAGGTGTTGCTAATGGTGGTGGTAGGTGGATACACACGCTGCCATTGTTCCTCTATTTCCCAAAGTCTTCAACACTGTTTTCTTGGTTATAACAACCTCTACAATTAACTCCTAGTTTTTAGAAGGTCAATTTATAACCTCATATAATTTTTATTAATAAATTGCTATATTATATATATATATATATATATATATATATATATATATATATTAGAACATAATGCTAACTATTGTGTATATTTTTGGACTATTTAAACACTATTACTTTGGTTTGGTTTGTGTTTTTTATTTTAAAATGATTTGATTATTTGTGTTGATTTGTGAGTTTATTTTTAAAATTCTGATTTTTTTTAACATTAAATGTTGATTCATGGATTGTTTCTTGATTTATGTTGATTTATTTGAGTTAGCATAAAATTTGAATAAAGTTCATGAAATTCATAACATTCATATGGATTTTTGGTGTTGACTAATTTCGAGTTGATGAATGATAATTCATTTTAAATTAATATCATGGTTAAAATAGTTTTGATTAAAAATATATTTGTGTTTTGCCAAATATGCTCTTAGTCTAATTTTAATAAAGTTTTACATTTTTAAAAGATTATTTTATAACTAATTTTGAATTCACCACTTTTTTAGCCCTTCTAAATTAATATGTGAAATCATGATCTACACATGAGATGCTTTTCAATATTAAATAAATGAATTTCCTTCCACAAAAATAAAAAAAATCTTTCTTTGAAAAATATAATTTTTAAATTTGCAAATAACCAAGCCTCTCATAAAAAATAAATTATATTTGAATAAGTAATAATAAGAAAAATTACATGGCATGATTTATCATTTTTAAAAAACCAAAAATTAAAACAAATAATTTTGTCGATATTTTAACATGTATTTTTAGATTTAATAACCAGTTCATAAAATCTATAAGAATTTGGTTTGCATTTCAAATATATATATATATGTGAAATTATAAACTTATATATATAAGTTGTATTTTTATATTAAATAAAATAATAATTTCTTTTATTTTATATTTTAACTCTAGAATGATAATACTTGACCGCTAAAATTATGATGCATTCTATTATCTTATAATATTATAATTCTTTTATTGGGATACTGATATATTATGTTGCTTATTATCAAAAATTAAAAACATTTAATATCATAATTAGAAAGTGTTTGAATACACCTTTAACATCAATATATACTTCTATCTCTTATAATTTAGCATTGTCGTGTAATGCCTTTTCTCTTAAGTTGTATTTTCACCTTTGTAGCAACTTGCATCGTGTCTGCACGTCACAACAACAAAGACTACTCAAATCTTGGAGGGATGACATTGATAAAGAGACGACGAGACACTACCGGGCCGGCCGGCGCGGGCACGCTGCGTGTTTCCAATCTCTAAACTTGTGCCTACGTTCCCTTTCACGTTACTAAAGTCGATTCTCTTCAATATTGGGTCCATGATTTCGTGGTGGCATGACGCTTTTGGAAGCTAAAACAACCATCCAATTAACTGATGCCATGCTGATAAAGTGAGATCAAATAATTTTCATGGCCATGGCAATGTAATGTTAAAGCTTTTTGTGTGTTGGATGGCAGCAACGACAACGTTTTGCGTGTTGGATGGTAGCAATGAAGGGAATGCAAAGGGGAATTCTATTGTTTTGATGTAATTGTATTGTATGGTTATACTTTTGTGGCACATCAGAAAAGGAATTCGTTCTGCCCCATCATGTTCTTTGAATTATTTAACGAAAGAACCCAAAATTGCAACAACACATGGAAGAAAAGATTCAAGTTTTATTGACAAATAAATAAAATATTATTGCCATAAAGTAGTAAAGTGCAATTGGATTCCAAATATATATATATATATATATATATATATATATATATATATATATATATATATATATAAAAGAAAATTAGTTCATGGACCTAGGATAGTTATAAAAAAACAAATCATATTACTCGATTTGTATTTATTAAAAAAATTTAAAAAATAAAAAATTATTTTATATTTTTATTAAATCTGGTATTGTAAGTTAACCTTAAAATCTCTTGATATGACCTCTTATGTAATCTAATTTTAAAATTAAATTTTGTAAGATTTATTTTTATATGATCCAGTTGATTTGACCGGTCAAAAAATAAAATTTTAAAGTTACATCTTTTAAATAAAATCTTAACTCTAGACAAGCCAGGAGAGCTTGACAACATTAGAATTGAGATAGGTAACCAAGTTAAAGTGTTTGTGGGTTGAAAATAAAGAAAAACAAGTGAAAATTAAATGAACTAAATTTCATTTTATTTGAAAAAAAATAAAAAAATTAGTATATATAGTGAAATTTTCAATAAGCTATTCGATACAATTTTATAATTAAAATTGATAAATATATTAAACTTAAATAATAAAAAAGAAAAAAATTAAAGATAAAAACATGGCCGTCAAAGCTTCTTCTGACATCTAAAATATGACAACTTTTTCCATAGCTATCAAAGAAGGATAATTATATTGCATTTCATATATATATATATATATACTATTTTCTTAGAATGATCTGGGTCAACCAATGTGACCTGAGACCCGATCCTTTAACTTGATCAATTTCTAAATTGGGTTTAGCACCTATACTTTTTTTTTATATATAGTTATAAAATAAATAGAAAGATTAAAAAGTAATACAAACAGTTAAAAATAAAAGAGACATTTATATATATTATAATATGTTTCAAGTGAAATGAAATTATTAAAAAAAAACATAAATGATGTGGTAAATAATTTTGACATATTAATTGGGGTAAAATAATTATATTATTGGTTAAAAATTAATGAGATTAATTTGATTAGTTATATCCATTTGGACAGTGTGTGAAACATTTGGATCATGTGATCTAAATAGCAGGGCTATATCAATAAATTAGGAGAACGTGTAATCTATATTAACTGAAAGTTTAAAAGGATATCGTGACCAATTTTTGATGTGATCAGTTAATTTCCTATATATTATGTGTATGCAATTTTTGTACTTATTATATCACTTTCTCTATATATGCTATTCATATTTGTTTTTCTTATTAGAATAAATGAAATAAAACTTATTTATAATTTTAAAATAACATTAATATATTACATTGTTATTAGACATTTATATCTCATTATCTTTTAACTTTTTTTTATAATATTATGATATTATATGATAAATTGAAAAAGATAATCATGGACAATGCACTCTTAAAGATAATTACATGAAAGCTTTACAATGTTGTTATCATTATATGTGTTTTTTCTATGTTTACGGGTATTGTTTAAGTTCATCGTTGGCATAAGAAAAAAGAAGAATAAAGGCTGTTTTAGATCTAATTATTTTTTTTTCACTAGTGACAATGTGTAAACTCATGTGTCACTATTGTTTCTTTATTTCCCAAAGTCTTCTAGCATTGTTTCCTTGTTTACTGCAGTCTCTCCAATTAATTCCCTTATCCTTGATAATCTAAAATCATTTTTGTTTATAAATTACTAAAAAATATGAAATTTTTGGACAAAATACTTATTATTGTATATAATTTTGGATTGTTTGGATACTATTACTTTGGTTTGGTGTGTGTTTTTGCAATTTAAAATGATTTGATTATTTGTGTTGAATTACAAGTTTTTTTTTTTTTGAATTGTGATTGCTTTTTGGGCATTAAATGCTAATTCATGGATTATATTTGGTTTACATTGATTTATTTGAATTAACGTGAAACTTGAAATAGCTTTGATTAAAAAAATACTAGATATTTTTTACAGAGAAATTAATAAGATTCATCTTGAATTAATAACATGGTTAAATTAGCTTTGATTAAAAGTATGTTTTTGTGTTTTGTCAAACATATCCTTAACCTAATTTTAATAAATTTTTAAATTTTTGAAAAATCAATTTGTAGTTAATTTTGAGTTCCCCACTTTTTTAGCCATCCCCAATTTAATATGTGAAATTGTGATCTACATGTGATGTTCTTTTTCAATATTAAATAAATCAACTTCATTTCACAAAAACAACAAAAATCTTTCTTTCAAAAATACATTTTTTTATTTTAATTTGCATATTGTTATATCTCTCAAAAGTAAAAAAAATCATATTTTCATAAATAATAATAATAAAAAAACTACATGACTTGATTTAACATTTTTAAAAGCCTAAAATTCAAGAAAAATAGTTTTGTTGATATCTTTGCTTATATTTTTTGATTTAATAACTAGTTTATGAAATATATGAGAATTTGATCTATATTTCAAAAATACAAAAAATGCTTTTTTTTTGTTTCTTTTAATATAAGATATTATGAACTTATACATAAGATATATACCTGATGTCGAATAAAAAAAACAATTTATTTTATTTTTATGTTTTGACTCTAAAATGACTACATTTAACCCTTGAAGTTATGATTCACCCTATTACTGTAGATTAATTTTAGCCATTAGATAGACCAACAGTTAGAAAACATCACTGTGATGTTGCATACATGCGATAGAATGGTGACTCCACTTGGAACCCATGGACTAAACTTTGTTATTTGTCTGATTGATGTATTTCATATTTATTGATCTATGCTTTTTATTATTAATGTGCATCATTTTATGCTTTAAATTATTTATTACTTATTGGTATGTATATTTTTATTATTAACATGCATTATTTTTATACTTTAAATTTTTATATTACATATACATTTGTATATTAAATATAGATTAATCCTTCGTACATCACTTCACTTAATCTTTTTTAAAGATCATATAAGTTTCTAGGTTAGGTGGGGGATTAGTTTTCTACTGTATGACTATTAGTTAAGGTTAAAATATATGAAATACCTAATTAATATCTGAGTGTCTGGTTAGTAATGGTATGCATACATGCCTTAAGCATTTCTCACAATGCCAGTATATTGTTGTTACACAAGTCATTACTGGAAAGATTTGGGATTTTTTTGAAATCAAATAGAAAACCTATCCATGTTCACTTAAAAATTAGAACTTATCCTTATGTTGTATGTGATTATGTGCCATCTATAAATTTCATAAAGGAAAGCATGTAGTATCTTGGATTTCAAGACTTTTCTGTGAAAAATAGTCATCACATAGATTCTACAAGAGTTTAGATTATTACAAATTGACTGAGTAATAAAACACTAAGTGACGACCATTGCCACCCTTGAAAGGGTGAACCCGTATTCATTTTACCTTTTCTTTTTTCACATGCATATCATATTTATTTTCTTTAAAAATGTCTTTCATTTATAGAATAAATATAGGCCTACCCCTGAGCGCCAACTCCTATTAAGATTTACAATAAGCAAATAAGAGAGTTCAACTTGAACAAAAGCAAGATAATCTATTGAGAAAGAAGATGGCTTGGTTAACTGATATGATAAGACAAACTATTCGCTCTTAAAGGAAGCCCCCTATACTTGAAAGACAATACTAAGTAGCTCATTATGAATATGCCTCCTTGTCCTTCTTTACATCCCCATCAAAAGATTATTTCTAATACTTATTTAGTTAATTAAAATTTGTAAATTATTTCCCTCAATGCCCCAGGTTCTTTAAAGATTGATGTTGTTTTACCTCATAATTAATTATAATTTGCTGCAAACTAGATATATCAAACATCTTTACCTTTATCCGCAGCCATTTAACTAGAAATCACAAGAATTCCTGGATAATAAGTTTATAAGTTAATGAGAAAGAGACAAGTTAGTTTTGTGAAAGATAATGTCATCTATTATATTTTCATCAATCATATTCAACATAATAGGTGGTTGGTAAACATTGACAAGATGCATAGATTATTGGGAAAGTTGATCTAAGAAGGGTGTTGTATTTTCAATTATTTTGTTATGGAACTTTACTATTTTGCATTTTTCTTTTAAGATTGTATCTTATTTTTTTTTAGTAAAATATGCCTTATTTTTTAAATCTTGTTGTTGTTTTGAAATCAAAATATATATTTTTTTAAGTACTAACTTGGCATCATATTGTTTTCCATGATTGGAAAATTATAATGACAGAACTTATTAAACCTAAGTTTTGCCATACGAAATGCTAAGAGGCAACCTCTTTCAAACTCATAAAATTGACCCTCATGATTGATTTCATGGCTTTGTTCAAAATATTTTGACAACATTAGTTTTGTAAAAAAATCCTTTGTAAAATTAATCCTAAAAAATCATTAACTAGATTGAATTTTCTTTTTTATTTAAAAAATAATTTAATATTTTCTTAAAACAATGTTTAAATGTCCCTTTGTAAGGTGGAAAATGAATCATTCAAGTAATTTTTATTTTAAGATGACCAAACCATTTTGAACTAACACATGAAATATGAAAAAGTCATGTCCTATGTCTCTTGGGCCATAGTTTTAGTTGTATACGTGATTGCTAGTAATTGATGTATAAAAACTTAAAGTCTTTATGCAAAAGTTTCAAAATCATTACATCAGATAAGGATAAACTTTATCAATTTTAATTACTTGTGCTTGAAATGATGAAACACCATCTTTATTATCCCTTCATGTTTTAAAAATATATCTCATGTGGTTTCTATTTTAGCCTAAAGAAGTTTTTCTTCATTAAAGCTCTAACTAGAATCACACCTCATATTAGTAGGCAAATTGAAATTTTAAAAGTCAAAGATCAATCTTGATTGAGATAGCATCCTATATTAGGAGGTAAGTATAAATTGAAAGATTAAAGGCCAAACAAAGGTCATGAAAAAGCTAAAGAGCCTGAGAAATTTGAATGATAGGGGGCACACTTAAATGAAAAAAAAAGAGGATTGAGTCAAGGTTAAAACAAATTAAGGATGTTTCACTAGAGCAATAAAAAGGGCAAATTAAATAAGCATGATGACATTGATCCAAAGTCTTTAGAACCTTAAAACACTCTTTGAGCCTACAAGTCCTTTTCTTTTATAGTTAGTACCATAACCTGTATTGCAAGCAGTTTAAAAACAATTTCTAATCAATCAAGCAAGCAAATTAAACCAATAAATGATGTTCTTAAAATGCAAAAGAATGTTTTTTACAAAACTCATTATATTACGAACAAAGCAACTCGAAATTATTCATGTTGACAAAGAAAATGCTTAAAAAAAACATTTTTTTCTCAAACAAAACGTTGAGTTCTTACCTAAGTCTCTTGCTTTAAAGTTTATAAAAACAAAAGGTCACCTCATCATATACATTCACCAATTCCAATCTTGCCAGGATAAAAAGATTAAATTATCTATTTAAAGTCATATTTGAAAAGTTAAGTAGTCGGGAGGCAATATAGTGGACCTTGAAAGAGATAACAAATAATAACCAGATCACGTAAGACGTAAAGAAGCCCATTATGAATAATCAAATGATGATATAACAAAATGTATCAAAGTTATGAATGGCATATGAAAACGACAAGTATTTGCACAACTAGATTAGAGAAGGCAACTTTGTTAAAAGCAAATATACTATTTGGTGAACTCTAGTAGCAATTGAGAGTAATGCTGCACTTGAGGGGCATCTTCACGGTAAAAAAATCAGCTCGTCTTTTGAAGGATGACTATGATACATGAAAACTTTTATCACAAGAATGAGTGGTTGATGGGCAATTTGTAACAATAATTGATAATAAATGATTAGATAAACTCTTTTAAAGAAGTGAGAATAATGGAGCACTTCTTCTTTATCAAAATAAAATAAAAGGGGGTAAAGATGCAAGAATACCATAATTAGGGGACACCATTCAACCAGGGGGCAATTTCATGGCCATGAAAGTTCATCACTCTTTAAAGAATGATTAATTGAGTAAAGCTTCATTTATTATCTAAAGGTTTAGGTTGCGCATGAAAGAGGCAATCAAACACATTAGTCATATGAGTAAAACCTATGTGAGTTGAAAAGTTAAAAGACCAAGAGAACTCATCTAAAAAATTACAAACCTAATCCATCAAACAATAAAGAGATGAAAAGAAATGGTGGTTTATATTTCAAATGAGGTAAATATGTATGTATAGGAATTTCACAATAAAAAATCTTTAATGAAGTCTAGCAATAATCCATAAAATTAGAACTCATTAAGATTTTAAGCCTAGTAAGACTCAAATAATTAAAAACCAACAAGGTTTTGATAAAGAGAGTCTAACAAGACTAAAAAAAATTAGAACTCGGCAAAGTTCTAAGCCCATGAAGACTCTAATAATTAAAAACTTAGCAAGATTTAACAAAAAAAAAATAGTCTAACAACACTATAAAAAAATAGGACCCAATAAAGTTTTGAGCCAAGTTAGGTTCCATCAATTAAAAAACTAGCAAGGTTTAGAATGTAAGAAGGCTTCAACTAATTAAAAACTCAATAAGGTTTTAAAGAAAGAGTCCAGCAAGACTCCAACAAATTGGGATCTAGAAAGGCTCTGAGCCTAATAAGGTTAACTTTTACAAATTAAAACCTAGGAAGATTTTGAGTTCAATCAGGTTCCTATTGATTACAAAGAGCCATCCTTAATAAGACTTTCATTGATTAAAAACCTAATAAGGTTTTAATAATGAAAGGTCTATAAGTAAAAATATAGCAAGGTTTCAAGACCAATAACACTCTAACAGATGACAAGAAGTTCAATACAGACAATCTAAAGAAAAAAATAAAAAGATGGTCCACTTTAAAAAAAAAAGCAAGATTTCTTAAAGACATCATCATCAATTATCCATGAAAAATCTAAGATATTTTTCACATTATAAACAGGTTACTTGATTACAAACCATGAGCTGGTCACTCAAATAGAGACCATGAGCAAGTTACTAGATTATGAATGATGGGCAAGTTGCTTAAACAAAGACCATCAATGAAAAATCCTATATATTTTTCACACCGTAGACAATTTATCAAATCACGAATCACAAGCTTATTGGTTGAACTTAGACCGTCCATGCAAAAAAAAACTAAATATTTCTTACACCACAGGTAAGTTATCTAATCATAAACTATAGATTGGTTGCTCAAACAGAAACCCTTTATAAAAAATCCTAAATATTTTTCACACCTCATTTAGGTTACTCGATCTCAAACCATGGATTGGTCGTCTAAACAAAGACATTTAATTTAAATTTTTAGATATTTTTCACATTCTAATGAGTTATTCGATCAAAGAACCACGAACTGGTCATTTGAAGAGAGACCATATATGAAAATCCTTTATATTTTTCACACAATAAGTAGGTTATCCAAACATAAACCATAGGTAGGTTACATGATCATAAACCATAGGCAGCTCACTCAAACATATATCATTTGTGAAAAATCTTAGATATTTTCACACATAAAGCTAATGCTTAAATACATAACATTTTTTTTTTCTACAACTTACTTTTTAAAGTTCCTTATAAGACTTTATATAATTTGTATTATAAAGAGGGGTTTTATATTATATGTATTGTAAAAAAAAGGGGTAATTGTCATAACATAATTTTTACCTTATTTTTCTTAGTTTAAAAAGAAAATATCCAAAAAATGGTAATAAACAATAAAAAAAATCCAAAATATATATTTTGATGTATTTGAATTGTTTTTGGCATGTTTAGTGTGTTTTCAAAAGAATTATAAATTCAAAATTTTTCCTGACTTGTTTAGCTTTTAATGCACTTATTTCAAAATCATTGATTTATTTCTCTCATCGAGTTGATCAAAAACAAATATTTGAATAAGGATACCAAAAGTGCAAAAAAGAAAAAAAAGGTACCAAAATGATTATTGGGTTGCTTTGTCATTAAGTTTGCCTATAAATACTGAGAGAATCTCACATATAAAAGATAGAGGAACATTACCCAAAATAAAAAAGAAGGAACCATAACACTCTTTTTTTCTTTTTGTCCCCCTCCCTTAAAAAACCCTAATCTATTTTTAAATCCCAATAATAAGCTATATAACAAAATAAAAGCCACCTATTTTTATCTTCTCTCCCTATTGAAATATGAAAGAAATGAAAACAAAAAACAAAGGCAAAAAAGCCTTAAACCTATCTTCAACCTAAGCTTTCCACAAAAATCCAAAATCAAACCAACCTTTTTCAACCCATTTCTTTCATTCTGACCAGATTATCCATCATTTCTGTCTTCAACCTACACCCACCTTTCCAACCTTTGCTTACCTCTTTACCTCTATTGTCACCACTGCTTACAACCCTGACTAATCCATGTTGACAACCTTACAACAACCAAGTAGCATCTATGTTTTCTCTCTCCAGTCATGAGAACCATAACATTAGTTTTAGGAAAGAACAACGGTAGTAGGACCACTTCGATAAGAGTTTTCTATACAATAGTAGTCCTCTTCAGTAGCTCCTTCTCACCCATCTCACCAATTAAAGTGACAACCTTTATCATTGATTACAATTGTAATACATTATAAGTTTTTTTAAACAATACTGCAAGCAACCCAAAACCCTTTTTTCTCCTCAAAACCAAATTAGATTGATGACCACGTAACCACATAAATGGATGCCTCCAACCATTTTTTCTTTTAATTATGTTAGTAGCTACAATAACCACCTATGAAGAAAAAGAAAAGATCAATGGAGGGAGATAAAAGCAGATCTATTAATAACAAGAGAGAGAACTACAACTTTTTTGTGTATTTTTCCTATATTTGCAGGTATTATTTAGACTCATCACCGACACAAGTAGGAAAAAGAGTAAAAGTCAATCTAGATCCACATGTTTTCTTGTCTTTACTAGCAACGATGCGTGAGCCTACATGGTGCTAGTGGTGGCAGCATATGGATACATGCACCACCACTATTCCTTTATTTCTTAAAATTTTCAGCATTGTTTCTTTTCTTATAACAACCTCTTTAATTAACACATCATCATTAAAAGATTGATCTATAACCTCAAATCATTTTTGTTGACAAATTACTAATAAATGCATATATTTTAGGATAAAAAGCTTATTATTATGTATAATTTTGGACTATTTGAACATTATTAATTTGATTTAGTGTGCATTTTTTATTTTGAAATGATTTGATTATTTGTGTTGATTTGCGAGTTTATTTTTTATTTTTTAAGCTGTGATTTTTTTTTTGTACATTAAATGTTGATTCATGGATTTGTATATATTTATGTTGATATTTGAATTAGCATGAAATTTGAACGAAGTTCATGAAATTCATAAGATTTATGTGGATATTTGGTGTTGTTTAGTTTCAAATTGATTAATGATAATTCACCTTGAATTGATGTCATGGTTAATATAGCTTTAATTAAAACATATTTTTGTTTTTTTTACCAAACATAGCTTTAGTCTAATTTTAATAAATTTTCAAATCTTGCAATTAATTTTGAATTCGCCACTGTTTTTGCCCTACCAAATTTAATATGTGAAATTATGATCCATACATGACACCTTTTTTTGGTGTTAAATAAATCAGTTTCCTTTGAAAAAAATAAAAAAAAATATTTCTTTCAATTTTTTTTTTATATTTTAATTTGTATATAGTTAAGTCTCTCACAAAGAAAAAATTATATTGGCATAAGTAATAATAAGAAAAGTACATGGTATGATTCATCATCTTTAAAAAATCAAAAATTCAATAAAAGTAGTTTTATTGATATCTTTACATGTATTTTTGGATTTAATAACTAATATATAAAATCTATGATAATTTGATCTACATTTCAAAAATAAAATAAAAATTATTTTGTTTATTTTAATATAAAAATTATAAACTTATACGTAAGATGTATTCTTGATATTGAATAAAAAAATAGTTTCTTTTATTTTTATGTTTTGACTCTAGAATGACTATGCTTGACCCTTGAAACTATGGTACACTTAATGATCTTGTAATATCATAACATTCTTGTTTGTATATTAACCCAGTGTGTAACCTATTACTATATATTAAAAACATTTAATATCATGATTACAAGGTATTTGAGTATTAGATTTACCTTTTGAGTATTAGATTTACCTCTAATATTAGTAGGTATGTTTTTCTTGCTCTTACATGGTTTGATTTTGTCTCCCATAATTAGCTTGGTTTGGTCAACGCCATCTTTCTTATAATCTGATCTCTATTTCAAAAAAGAACTAGAATTTTGTTCTTCTCGTGTAATACTTTTCCTCTTAAATTGTGTTTTCACCTTAGTAGCAATACGAGCCATGTCTTCTAACTCTATATAATGTTATAATTCTACATTTACTATTTCACAATCCAAATCATTGAAAAACTTAGCCATAATAGTTTCCATATCCTCTACTACAATCACCCACACTTCCATCTCTTTATGTTAGTTGATTAGTATTTAAAAATATATTTTTATCAATATTTTATATCATTATTTTGTATTTGAAGTATCAATAACTCCTTAACTAAAGCATGTTTTCTAATAATATAAGATACCTTTAATTTATGCTAAATGTTCATTTTAAATGCAGGCCTATCATATAAATTAAGGGATTGATTGATTGATGAGTTTAACTATTTAAATTGAGAAGACAAAGATAGGGTTAAGCTTAGAAAAGAGATGTTGGTTCAATTTAAACTAAGATATTTTTCAGTCATTGGATCCTATCTAGAGTTATAAATCTTGGATTTTAGTTTGGTTTATATGGCTAAAAAGCTAAGACATAGGGCTATAACATTCATTAGAGTTTAAGACTCATCTGTAATTTGAAAGTCCAAATCTTAGTATAACAAAAAAAAGTCAAAATCTATCATGTAACTCAAATATTGTTTAGTGTTTAACCCATATCTTAAGTTCTAGAAGTCAAATGCACCGATTCATTTTTTGTTGGAAAGTTAAGACAATTTTCTATAACTTTCATGAGACTATTTGTTCAAATTCTAATGTTAGCAATGTTGTTTTATTTAGAAAAGAAGATAAGAATTGTCATCAAGTCAAAATGTGGCCACCGACTCAATAATTAGTCATTAAATCAATAGTTTCGAATTTTTGCCTATAAAAGAAGGCATTTAACATGCATTCAGACATCTTTGTTTTCGGATCAAAATCATGTTCTTGCTCTCTTTTTATATTTTTATAAGGCTTAAGTTCTATTTTTATTAATCTCTTGTTTATACCTTTCATTTTATTTCCTTTACTATACTTATATAATTATGTTCTTTTCTTGTTTATTCATATTTTTCTCTTTCATTATATTTAGTTATGTTTATTTTGTCAAGGTAAAAAAGTTAACATGGTGTAAGAATAAGTATAGTACAAACTTAATATGGAACTTAATATTTGATACTAACATGTTTTCTATTTGTTATCTTGTTCACTTTTAATACTTTGCTTGTTAAATGATAAATCTATATTTATATTATGTAACCCTTGGTACAACAAATATTTGGTACTTTTATAGCCCAACCATATGGTATAACCAATACTTGTGCTATGAAAGGAACTTGATTTGTTGTTAACATAACTTATAATTATGAATACCTGACAACATTTACAAGTATTAACATTATTTGAATAAGATAACTAATATAATTATGTTAAAAATTTATAATCCGATTGGAACCTTCTTTGTGTGTGGTTTCCACTTGAGTAATAAAAATATTTTATACTATACTTGTTTGAAATGACAATTATTTTATCCTTGTTTAATCCTTACAATAATCTTATATCTTAAAATCTTCTTTAACTCATCATCATCATCATCATCGTTGTTGTTGTCATTATTATTATTATTATATTATTTATAATTTATATAGTTAACCTCCCTATTGTTCGATTCCGGTCTTATTGAGTTATTTATTACTTTGAACTTCTACATTAGGAGAAGAAATAAATCTTTGGGTCGTATCATTAGTCCGTTATAATTTTAGAATCTTGAGTTAGGCTTTATAATTTTTGATATAAATCATGGTAATAGTAATTTGAGGATAATTTTCTTGTTCATGGTTGCCTTCATCTCATCTATGTATCGATCATTCTCTCATGATTTTCCCTCGTACTTAGAATAACTTAATCTTTTAAATGTGGATGAAGAACAAAATATAGATGCAACTAGGTTTTTTTATCTTTTAAAAGATTCTAAAGAACCACTATGGGATGAGTGTATCAATCATAATATATTATCAACTATTACATAGTTGTTTACCATAAAATTAGATTATAGTATGAGTGAAGTCGGTTATCATAACATAACTAAATGAGAAAAAATATTTCACCTGAAAGTAATAAGTTGAGAGAGAACTTATATGTTGCAAAATCTATGATGAAACCCCTTAACCAAAGATACCAAAAAATTGATATATGCCCAAATCTTTGCACGAAGCATTACAGTGAAGATGCAGATTTAATGAGTACAAAACTTGTGAATATACTTTGTATAAACCCAATATAGGTAGGGGAGGGATACTTGTGGTTATAAATTGAGATACTTTCTAGTTTCTTAGGTTGCAAAGGTTATTTATGATGGTCAATCACATGACATAACATAATTTTTATAATGCAAAAGATTTAGTAATAATAACACATCCTTATGATAATGAGTCTTGTTAGTAGTTTAACAAGGTGGATCTTTATTTTTCAATGAAAGCATATAATATGCCTCTTGGTTTGTGTATAAATGCGTTCAATCCATTTGGGTTCTTTGTTGCACCTCATTCTTGTTGGTCACTCATATTAACAATTTACAACTAGCCTTGAGGGGATGTATATAAGGCTATAATTCATGTTTTTATCTATAATAGTACCTGGTCTTTATAATTTACGTAGGAATACAGATATCTATCTTTAACTGTTAATTGATGAGTTAAAACAATTATCATCGAGACTTTGATGTATGATGTCTTAAGGGAAAAAAAATTAATTGAAGAAAAATTTAAGGAGGACTATAAATGATTTTCCTGTATATGAGATGGTTTCTAAATAAAGCACAAATAAAAATTTAGTCTGTCCATATTGTCTGGAAAACAATAAGGCCTTCACCTTAATGAATGGTGGTAAATCTTTTTTTTTAATTGCCATTTAAGGTTCTTGCCAAGTCATAATTTTTTTAAAAGGTAAAGTTGAAAAGGAAGTTGCACCATCAATATTGTTAGGTGAAGAATTCTATAATGTAGTATCGTAATATGAGAACATTGTATCTGATTTTCTATTTTATAAGTAAAAGTTTTTGGGTTTTAGTATGACATGTAATTGGGTAAATAAAGTATTTTTAGGAGATTCCTTAATGGAAGACTAATGTCCTTTATGATTATTTGGATGTTTTGTATATCAAGAAGAATGTGTTTGAAAATATTTTTAACATGATCATGGATATCAAAGGGAAAACAAATGATAATATAAAAGGTAAAACGAATATTTTTTTTCAAAGATAAACACTACCTTATTCTTCCAATAAACTTCAAGATCAATACTTTTTTCGAATCATAACTTAAATCAAACAAAGAAGGATAAAAAACTATTAAGAATAGCACTAACACCATACTCACCTAAAAGATCCACTTTGTATGCATTATTATTGATTTGTTCACGAACTTGGAATGCACCATCTCCTCTAGGCTACAACTTACATCTTCTATAATTTAGAAATGTTTTCTTTCTTAAATACAGCCAAACCTAATCACCACAAGAAACATCATTTATGGGCAATACATCCTTATAATACATCAATGAAGAAACAACAACACTATTTTGCATATGATTGTTATTATAAAAAAGATTATTAATAACACCCTTCTTTCTCTTCCTTTCTTTCTTATCTTTTTTTTTCTCCATTCTCGACTAGCTCTTTATTTTTCTTTTTTAGCTGAATTTGACTTTTTTCTCCTATCATGGCTTACTATTATGGCTCACTATTAAATATAGATTTTCACTCATTTGAGCTATATATATATATATATATATATATAATTTCAATTGGTATTCATAAACCTATTTCAGTTATAATAGTACAGCTGTGATGAATTTTTTATCTTATACAAAACACCTATTTTTAAAGTCATGATGTACTATTTTTCTATCAAATTGTCATGAACTTCCCATTAATAAATAACCCTCATATATAGAAACCACATCACTATATTTTTCAATAAAAAATCAAACCAAAACTTGTTTATTAACCTTAACTTCACCACATTCATTAAACAAATTAAGTTTATAAGGTCTTTAATGCTTTGTAGTGTTAAGATTCAACTTTCTAACAAGTATAGTACTAGCAATATTAATATAACTTTTAACCTTTAACCTTTACAACTATACTACATATCTTATTTTTAATATGACATATTGTATGAAAGATATTTTTTCTTTGGTGTTCCAAATTATCCTTTTTTATTTAAATATTTAATGCAAACCAAATAACAAGAGATTCTGTTTCAACTGAATACTTTACATCTTCATAACTAAGATCCTCAAATTGGAAATGTCTCATTATCATTGTTGTCACTTTCAATTTTAAACTCTCAATAATCTTGTAAAATCATAGTATTTTTGTTAAGACATTAAGAAGTCATGTGAGTTATTCCCAAACATAAAAAAAAAATTATCACAATTATACTTAATATCTTATATGTTCAACTTGAATTAGGCATGGGATATCCATAAATTCTAATAAGGTGACACACTTAAATAAAAGGCTAGCTTTAATCCTTTGTAAGCCTAAACCCAGACAAATAGACACACCCATAAGCCATGTAGACAACTTTTGAAGAGGTCTTTTTAAAATCTAGGTCTATGTCTCCAAGTAATCTAAAATTATAAATGGCAAGCACATGACACCTATATAGATTCAAGGTTATACATATAATTTTAAACCCTAAAGTAAGTCATCTCTAAGTTGTCACACCTGATAAAAAAATAAAATCTTTCAAATTAAAAGAAAAATATAGACGTGATAAAAAAATAAAACCTTTTAAATTAAAAATATAAAAAATAGAGTTAATGCCTAGTTTTTAAGAAAAATGACAATCCTAAAAAATACATTAGTTCTAGAGATTTGGATAAGATATTTGTTATACTTAAGAAAATATAAATATCACTCATACTTTATCTTTTCAAATGAAATGTTATTTTAGCTATATCTTTTTTTGTTTTTCTTTAATTTATTTTATATATATATCATTAACTATCTAAATCATTTTATAAGCTTAAGAGAATATGTTATAATCCTTTTAATATAAAATTCTTATATATGCTACCTAAAAAGATATTAAAAAATATTTATTCTTTTATTCATCTTACAATTATTTATTGCCCTTCAACAAAGCATGATTTGGATTCTTGTGCATATAAAAATACAATAAGGTAATATTTGATATTTTAATAGTAGTTATTTTTTAAAATAGTTTTCACATCAAGATATATTAAAATAATATTTTATAAAATTTAATTTTATAATTATTTATTACATCACAATGATAAAAAATATCAAAAGATTTTATTTTAAATAAAAAAATACTTTTTTTTTTTAAAAAAGCGTAGCCATGCAAGACTACTTAAATCTTGGAGGGATGACATCGATAAAGGGACGACAAGATACTACCGAAGGAGGCCAGCTCGGGCATATGGCATGTTTCCAATCTCTAAACTTGAGCTTACTTTCCCTTTGTTGTGTCCATGATTTCGCCGTGGCATGACGCTTTTGGAAGCTAAAACAACCATCCACTTAACTGTTGCCATGCTGATAAAGTGAGATCAAATAATTTTCATGGGCATGGCAATGTAATGTGAAAGCTTTTTGTGTGTTGGATGGCAGCAACGACAACGTTTTGCGTGTTGGATGGTAGCGATGAAGGGAATGCAAAGGCGAATTCTATTGTTCTGATGTAATTGTATTGTATGGTTATACTTTTGTGGCACATCAGAAAAGGAATTCATTCTGCCCCATCATGTTCTTTGAATGAGTGGACTAATTATTTAACGAAAGAACCCAAAATTGCAACAGCACATGGAGGAAAAGATTCAAGTTTTAATGACAAATAAATAAAATATTACTGCCATAAAGTAGCAAGGTTAACCTTAAAAGGAAATTAGTTAATGGACCTAGGGTGGTTATAAAACAAATCATGTTACTCTATTTGTATTTATTAAAAAACATTAGGCAATAAAAAATTATTTGGTATTTTTATTATATCTAGTATAGTAGATTAACCTTAAAACCTCTTGACACGATCCCTTATCTAATTCAATTTAAAAATTTAATTATGTGAGATTTATTTATATATGATTTATTTGACTTGATCGGTTAAAAAAAACTAAACTAACCAATAAAAAAAATTTGACAATGAATTTTTTTTTAAATACAAAAAATAAAAGGTTGAATTAAAAAAATTAAATTAAATGTTCATATTTACCTTTTTTTTTTAAGAAATTTCAAAGTTACATATTTTTAGTAAAATCTTAACTCTAGGCAAGCAAAGTGAGCTCAATAACATTAGAAATGAGATAGATAACCAAGTTAAAGTGTTTG
Source organism: Populus pruinosa (assembly GCA_026413675.1). Taxonomy (NCBI): domain Eukaryota; kingdom Viridiplantae; phylum Streptophyta; class Magnoliopsida; order Malpighiales; family Salicaceae; genus Populus; species Populus pruinosa. The sequence goes on from CM048594.1 coordinate 4,972,431, forward strand.
TGGGTCAACAATGGAGGAAAACAAGTGAAAATTAAACAAACCAAATTTTGTTCTATTTGAAAAAAGATAGAAAATTAGTATATATAGTGAAATTTTCAATGAGCTTTTGATACAATTTTATAATTAAAATTGGTAAATATATTAAACTTAAGTAATAAAAAACGAAAAGGTCAAACATAAAAATCTGGTCAACAAGGTCCTTCTAACATCTAAAAGATGACAATTTTTTCAATAGCTATGGAAGAAGGATAATTATATTGCATTTCATACCTCATTTTTTTTTTTATATAGTCTACATCAAGATGGATTGTTTCAAAAATTTTCATGTAGAATATTAAGACTTTATATATATATATATATATATATATATATATATATATATATATTCTATTTTCTTGGGTTGACACAAGTCAACCAGTATGACCTGAGACCCGACTCTTTAACTTAGTTAATTTCTGAGCCAAGTTTAACAACTATATATTTTCCTTTCTTATATAGTTATAAAATAAATAGAAAGATTAAAAAGTAACACACTCAGTTACTTAAAAAGAGAGGAGACATTTATACATATTGCAATATGTTTCGAGTGAAATGAAATTATAAAAAAATATAAATGGCGTGGTAAATAATTTTGACATATTAATTGGGGTGAAATAATTATATTATTGGTTAAAAATTGATGACATTAATTTGATTAGTTATATTCATTTGGACCATGTGTGGAAAATTGATGAGAACTTTGAGATGGAAGATCAATGTGAGGATCAAACAATGATAAAAATAAATGTCAAGGTTAGAGAATTCACTAATGGTATTTCAAGCAAGTATAATATAAATCTTTCTATTACTAAATTGAAAACCACACACAAAAGTGGTTCCAATTAAATTGTAAATATTGTCAGGCATTCATGATTATAGCTTATGTTAACAACAAATCAAGTTCCTTTCATAGCACAAGTATTAGTTATACTATACGGTTGCGCTATGAAAGTGTCAAGTATTTGTTGTATCAAGTGTTATACAACATAAATCTAGATTAACTATTTAACAAGCAAAGTATTAAGAGTGAACGAGATAATAAATACAAAACATGTTAGTGTCAAACATTAAAGTCTATGTTAAGTTTACACTATACTTATTCTTACACCATTAGTGTAACTTTTTCACCTTGATATAATAAGCTTAGCTAAACATAATGAAAGAGAAAAACATAAATAAACAAGATAAGAATATAAATAAGATAAAAGTTAACTAAGTAAAGGAAAGAAATTGAAAGCCATAAATAAGAAATTAATGAAAGCAAAACTTAAGTATTACAAAAAATACAAAAAGAGAAAGCAATAGCTTGATTTTGATCTACAAATCAAGATGTCCAAATGCATGGAAAATGATTCCTTTTATTAGCCAAAATTAGAAACTATTGATTTGATGACTAATTGACGAGTGGGTGGTTGATTAGTACTTAAAAATGCATTTTTATCATGGTTTTATATCATCATTTTGCACTTGAAGTATCAATAACTCTTTAACTAAAATATGTTTTATAATAATGTATCTAATAATATAAGATACCTATAATTTGTGGTAAATGTCTATTTTTAATGTAGGCCTATCACATAAATGAAAGGATTGATTGATGACTTGAAGAACTTAAATTGCAAGGATAAAGAGATGGTCAAACTTAGAGAAGAGATGTCGGTGCAATCCAAACCGGAACACTGTTCGGTAATTGGGTCATATCTGGAGCTACAGATCTTAGATTTAGGTCCAATTTATATGGATGGAAAGGTAAGACATAGGCCTACAACTTTTATATGGAGCCCAAGATCTAAAAAGGCCATTATCAAGTCCAAATTGTAGCAACAACAAAGAAGCCCGAATCTGTCTTCCAGCCCGAGCACTGTTCGGTATTTTGGCCATATCTGGAGTTCTAGAAGTCCAAATGAGCTGAATTGTTTACACAAGAAAGCTGAGACAATTGCCTACAACCTTCATGTTTACACCTGGCTCCAATTGTGACGTTATCAATGATGTTTTGGGCAGACAAGAGAAGATAAGGATTGTCACCAAGTCAAAAGTTGGCCACCCACTTATCAATTAGTCATCAAATCAATAGTTCCCAATTTTGGCCTATAAAAGGAGGCATTTGCCATGCATTTAGGCATCTTGGTTTCCAGATCAAGATCATGCTCTTCCTTTCTCTCTTTGTATTCTTTGTAATATTTATGCTTTGCTTTCATTAATATTAAGTTTATGCCTTTCATTTCCTTTCTTTTACTTAGTTAACTTTTATGTTCTTATTTTGTTTATCTATTTTGCTTTCTTTCATTATGTCTAGCTAAGTTAATTATGTCAAGGTGAAAAAGTTACACTAATGGTGGAAGAATAAGTATAGTGTAAACTTAATATGGACCTTAATGTTTGATACTAACATGTTTTATATTTGTTATCTTGTTCACTCTTTAATACTTTGCTTGTTAAATGACTAATCTTGATTTATGTTGTATAACACTTGGTACAACAAATGCTTGGCACTTTCATAGCCCATAATGTATGGTATAACTGACACCTGAGCTATGAAAGGAACTTGATTTGTTGTTAACATAAGTTATAATCATGAATGCTTGACGAGATTTACAAGTATTAGCATTAATTGAATAAGATGACTAATGTAATCATGTTAACAATATATAATCTGATTGGAACCTCCTTTGTGTGTGGTTTCCAATTTAATAATAAGAGTTTATACTATACTTGTTTGATATACCATTAGTGGAACCTCTAACCTTGACATTTGTTATTATTATTGTTTAATCCTTACATTAATATTTCATCTCTAAGTTCTCATCATCATCATCTTCTTCTTCTTCTCTTTCTTTATTATTATTATTATTATTATTACTACTACTACTACTACTACTACTACTAGTATTATTATTATTATTATTGTTATTGTTATTGTTATTGTTATTATTATTATTGTTATCGTTATTACTATTATTGTTGTTTATAATTTGTACAATTAACCTCCCTGTGGTTCGACCCCGGTCTTGCCAGGTTATTTATTACTTCAACACTTCTGCACTTGGGAGAAGACATCAACCTTTTAGTCGTGTCAAGTTTTTGGCGCCGTTGCCGGGGAGGTAAGTTTTGTATAAATTATAATATTGATTTTATTTTCTCTTTTCACTTTTCTTGTATATAACTTTGTTTCTTTTTTTTTGTTTCTTTTTATTTTGTTTTCTTCCTCCTTCTTTTGTTTTCTTCTTCTTTTTATTCTATTCCTACACGTGCATGAGAGTGTGGTCACATACATCAAGTGGTAGACTTTGTAGGGTATCCTCATCATTTTCAGAAAATATGGTCGAAGAAGATAATCAATCACTTCATAATGAAAATAATGAGAATAACCGTGTTAGAACACTTAGAGACCACATGAATCCCATAAGAACAAGTGCACCATCATGCATAGTTTTTCCTCCCGATGCATCTCATTTTAATTTTAAACCAGGTATTATTCAACTTTTACCTTCTTTTTATGGTTTAGAATTGGAAAATCCATACTTGCATTTAAGGGAATTTGAGGAGGTGTGCAACACATATAATAACTTAAATTGTAGCATGAACATCATCAGATTAAAGCTTTTTCCTTTTTCATTAAAAGATAAAGCTAAAACATGGCTACAAAATTTGAGACCAGGATCCATTCGTGCTTGGGATGAAATGCAACAACAGTTTTTAAAGAAGTTTTTCCCATCTCATAGAACAAACTCTTTCAAGAGACAAATCACCACTTTCACTAAAAAACCAGGAGAAACATTTTACAAATGTTGGGATAGGTATCGAGATTTGCTTAGTACTTGCCCCCATCATGGTTTTGAAACATGGAGATTGGTTTCACATTTCTATGAAGGGTTAACACCTAAAGATAGGCAAATGGTTGAATTGATGTGCAATGGAACTTTTGAAGATAAAGACCCTGATGAAGCAATGGAGTACTTAGACTTGTTAGCTGAAAATGCTCAAAATTGGGACACCACGGGTACATATGAGGCACCAAGTAAAACTCAACCTCATACATCTAGTGGAGGTATGTACAACCTTAGGGAAGATCATGACCTTCAAGCCAAGTTTGCATCTTTAGCTAGAAAAGTCGAGGCACTAGAATTGAAAAAGAGTGGTCAATTAAAATTTGTTGAAAATATTGTGTGTCAAATCTGTGAAACAAATGAACATTCAACCAATGAGTGTCCAACCTTGCCTTCTTTTAAAGAATGTCTCCATGAACAAGCCCATGCTTTAAACAGTTTTCAAAGAGCCAACCACAACCCATACTCCCAAACATACAACCCTGGTTGGAGAAATCATCCAAATTTCAGTTGGAAGAGTGAGAACAACAATGCACAAACTTCACAACCACCGTTTCAAGCACACCATAATTTCCAAAATTATCATGGATATGCACCTCCTTATGCTCCATCTCCTACAAGAAAGTTTGAGGAAACTTTGTATGCATTCATTGAAAAGCAAGAGCAATCAACACTCAACTTGCTGAAAACATGACAGATTTTAAAGATACTTTTGCAAAATTAACATCTACTCTCAGTTTCCAAGAGAAAGGTAAGTTTCCATCTCAACCACAACAAAATCCTAAAGGGCAATACAATGCAAATGCAAGTAGTTCCAAAAGCCAACACATGGATCAAGTCAAATCAGTCACTACTCTACGCAGTGGTAAGGTTATTGAAAAACCCTCTCTTGAACCTTATGAGAAAGATGATGAGTCAATTTCTAAGGGAAAGGAAGGGGTTGAATCTGAAAATTGCAAAGAAACGACTGATTCTCTGCCAGCACTTCCATTTTCTCATGCCATGACCAATCAGGAAGAAATCGAGGATGAAAAAGGCATCGAAAAGGTTGATGCAAATCTTTTATCAAAAGTGACAACAGATTCGACACCCGACATCACACCAATCGATGATTACTTTCCTGATGAATGTCTACTTTCTCTTAATTCAATGCCTTAGTTTGCTAAAAATATCAATTTTCTTGCTTCAGGATTTTTGCCAACTCATTGGAGTATTGAAGACAAAAGAAAATTTTTGAGCAACGAGCAAAATTTTTATTGGGATGACCCTTACTTATTCAATTATTGTCCTGATCAAATATTTCAAAAATGCATTCTCGACAATGAGGTAAGTAATTTCATTAAATTTTGTTACTCTAAGGCATGTGGGGATCATTTCTCATAAAAAAAAAGGATTGTAGAAATCTTACAAAGTGAATTTTACTGGCCCATCATATTCAAGGAGTCAGATGCATTCCGTAAAAACTGTGAAAATTGTCAGAAGGTGGGATTTATTTCAAAACACAGAGAGTCTTTAGATAATCTTCTATTGACTTTTAAGTCTCATCATAGTCGAGATAAGCATCGTGTAATTCATGACTTATGAACCCATTTTCATAAAGAACATACTTATTATTATTATTGTTATTGTTATTGTTATTGTTATTATTATTATTGTTATCGTTATTACTATTATTGTTGTTTATAATTGTTGTTTATAATTTGTACAATTAACCTCCCTGTGGTTCGACCCCGGTCTTCCCGGGTTATTTATTACTTCGACACTCCTGCACTTGGGAGAAGACATCAACCTTTTAGTCATGTTAGTGGTCAACTCTTAACTTGGTGACAATCCTTATCTTCTCTTGTCTAAATAAAACATTATTGATAACGTCAAAATTTGAACCAAACCAACATAAAAGTTATAGGAAATTGTCTTAATTTTCTAAGAAAAAAAATTGAGGTCATTTGGACTTTTAAAACTTAATATATGGGTTGAACACTAAATAGTATCTGAGTTGCATGACAGATTCATACTTTTTTTGTTGTTGCTACAATTTGGACTTAAAAACAATATTTTTAAAACTAGACCTCCACATAAAAATTATAGGCCTATATCTTACCTATCTATCTATATAAAGTATATCTAAATTCAAGATCTACAGCTTTAGCTATGACTTAATTTCAAATAGTATTCTGGTTTGGACTACACTGATATCTCTTTTCTAATTTTGGCTATCTCTTTGTCCTTTGCATTTCATATCTTAAACCGATCAATTAATCCTTTCATTTATATGATAGGCTTGCATTTAATATAAACATTTATCATAAATTAAAGGTATCTTATATTATTAGATATGTTATCATAAAATATGTTTTAGTTAAGGAGTTATTGATACTTCAAGTGCAAAATAATGATATAAAACCTTGATAAAAATGCACTTTTAAGTACTAATCATACCCTCCAACCAACTTATTACTAGTCCCTAGTAATAAAACGTTAAAATAAAAAAATAATTTATAAATTCCACAAAGCAAGGTATTCATCATTCAACTTTTTTAATCTATTTAGATAAACAAACTCATTAAATTTATATATATGTTCACTACCTCTTAAACAAGATATTATTAAACCTTTTTTTTTGTGTTTAATATATCAACACATAGTTATGGAGCTTTACTTGAAAGAAATTGTTTTTTTAGTTCTAATGTTTAAGGTTAACTTCCTTGAGTTGGGATTATTATTTTTTTCTTTTTTTTCTTTATATATATATATATATATTTAACTTAAAACACAATGCATCTTTAACCCATCTAACGAACTTTCGGCTAATGACTCCCAAATCAATTGTTCTAAAGGCATTAGGTGTTGAGACACCTCTTCGAGCTTAATAACTCGGGTTGCAAATACTGATATGTAGATAGTCTAATGTTTGATTCTCTTAAGTTTTTCTTCTCAACCCATGTAATAAGCATTGGGCCAATAACTCCCAAGTCAGTTGACTTTACAGTAATAGGTATTAAAACACCCCTTCAAGCTTAATCACTTAGGTTAGGGAGGATATGAAACCAAACTTATCTATATTTTTATTATCATTATTTTTTTTGTTTTTTAATTTATATATTATTCCTTTCTCTTAGTTGTTACCTTTGACAAAAGAGCATAAATAATATAATAATCCAATGTACAACCCACAATCATATGTTAAATTATGTGTGAAAATAAATATTGAAGAATACTTGTTAAATGAGTATATAAGTAGAATTAATTGATAACAATGTGAAAGTTTGTAAATTTGAATATTTCAAGAAGTATTTTGATAGACCTTATTATGAAGATTGCAAATAACCATTGAAAAATGTTAACCAAGATACGTCTCAAGAGTCAATAAAATTCTTCCTTTGTTATCTTAGTAACAATAGTTTGCAAATGGTTTATGAAATAGAAAAAATAGTTAGTTTTTTTTTAATATCAATTACTACCCGCTCCCTCCAACCAAAACGAGACATTGTCCTTAATGTCCTCAGGTAGAAAGATAGAGTATAGAAGACATCACCTGAAACAATGATTATTGATAAACCTGAAACACATTTAAATAAATATAAGAAACAATAAAACAAAAACTAATATACTATTAAGAAAACCAAAAGACACAAGGATTCACAAACGAAGGCTCAAATCCAATCTAAGCTTTTTACGGTTTTGCTTAGTTGATTAATTTATGTGACTCATGGAGGGATCAATTATAAGAGTGAAAGATTGTAGTTGGTTAATTAATTGTTTAGTAGTAATAGGAGAGATTATGATTTGTCGTGCTGAAGATGTTAGAAATTCCTAGTCCACAACATGATAAAAAAAGACAATAAGTTATTATAAAAATCATTAACATTTAACAAACCTATGAGTTTATAGTGAATATGCAGTTGGGCCCAAGAGAAAATATGAAAGATCTCTTCCAATATGCTGAAACCACCTAGTAAGGCAATGGAGGCATCATCATATTTAAACATTGCATTCATTTGATTACACATTATGAAGACCTGTAGTTCCTCTTCAATTGTTTTTCCAATAATGTTCCCTTTTGCTAAATCTTTAGGGACAACCTCCATAACTTAATTACCTCATAAAAATATAGTTATTGACACTCCTCCCATTAGTCCAAGACTACCTTTCTCATACACTAAATGAATCTTTCTCTCAGCTAGCACTTCACCAAGATGATTTACTAATTCTAAAAACTCAATTTCCTTCTTAGGACTAGATCTACTAAAAATACAAATGTTTTTTATATGATGACTTGAGGAACCTGCCATTTCTACACACTTTTATATATGTTGAATGTATAGGTTAAATAGAAATGAAAAGAAGGAAGAGAGATTTTATAGATGAGAACTTGAAAATGCAATCATACCATCTATATGTAGGCTAGTTGGAGTCTCAAACTCTCTTTTTCCCTTTATTTATTTATTTTATTTTATTTTTATTTTGTTTTATTTTATTTTAAAAAACATGTGTATGTACAGGTAGTTGTGATTGTAGCTCATATCTTCCATTGGTTTTATGTCCAAGAATGACTTAAATGCCCTTTATGGGTCGAGGATAGGCTTCCTATTTAGTCTTATTAAAAGCTAGCAAACAATGTCTTTTTTAATTAGATTACCAAGACTATATTAAGCATGTTTTTTTTTATTTATGGAAATGGGGTCATAAGTCATGAAATGCACAATGCACATCTCCACCACGATATGTCTTAAAAGTCAATAGAAGATTATCTAATGATTCCTTATATTTTGAAACAAATTTTGACTTTTGATAATTTTCACAAACTTTGTGGAACATATGTGTCTTTCAACATAGTGAGCCAATAAAATCCACTTTGTAAGATTTTGCAGTCATTTGTTTTTACGAAAAATGACTCTCACATACCTCAGAATGATAAAATTTAATGACACTACTTACCTTATTATTTGGAATGTATCTTTAAAATATTTAATCAGGATAATATTTGAATAAGTATGGGTCATCCCAATAAAAATTTTGCACGTCGCTTAAAAACTTTATTTAGTCTTTAACACTCTAGTGAGCTGGCAAAAATACTGAAAAAAATTTGATATTTTTAGCAAACCAAGTCATTGAACTAAGAGAAAGTAATGGTTTGTCAGGAAAGTAATCATCGATTGGTGTGATATCAGGTGTCGAATCTATTGTCACTTTTGATAAAGGATTTGCATCAATATTTTTGGTGCCTTTTTCATCTGTGATTTCTTCCTGAGAATAAATCATTTACAAATCTTTAGATTTATCCAACTTAATTTTACTTAAAGTAGATTCAAGTTGATCATAAACTAATTCTTCAAAATGATCTATTTCTTGTAAATCATTATTATGTTCAGGTTACTTACAAATGTTGAAAACATTTATCTCTAATGCTATGTTTTCAAATGGTAGCTTCATCAGTCCATTCCTATAATTAATCAATACGTTAGAATTTGCAAGAAATGGATGTCCTAAAATAATAAAAAATAAATTACATTCTTCAACAAGTTGTGTGTCCAAGATAATTAAATCCACAGGACAAATAAATTTATTGATTTGTACTAACACATCTTCAACTATTCCTCTAGGTACTTTTACAGATCCATCAACAAGTAAGAGAGTTATAAAAGTTGGTTTTAACTCACCTAGATTAAGACTATGAAAAGCTGAATATGAAAGTAAATTCATACTAGCTCCAAAATCAAGTAAGACTTTTTTAATTTTATGTCCCCTAATAAAGCAAAAAAAATATAGGACAACTAGGGCCTTAATATTTCAAAGTATTATTATTCTAAAAAATGACACTTACTTGTTTAATAGCATCCAGTAAATGTATATTCAATTTTCTTTTTCACCTAGATAAAAGGGCTTTCTTTTTCATATTTAGTTTTCTCTTTGCAGTGCATAGTTCTTTAAAAAATTTAGCATAAGAAGGAACTTGTTTAATAGCATCCAGTAAATATATATTGATCCTTACCTTTTAAAAAGTTTCAAAGATTTCAGAGTTGTGATTGACTTTCTTTTCTTTGGTTATGGTATGAGAAAATGGAAGTGCTGGTACGGAATTAGTCTTTTCTTTACAATTTTTAGATTCAACCCCTTCCTTGCCTTCAGAAATTGACTCATTATTTTTCCCACAAGGTTCAAAAATGGGTTTTTCGATAACCTTACCACTGCGAATAGTGGTGACTGATTTAACTTTATCCATATCTTGGTTTCCAGAACTACTTGTATTTTCATTAAATTACCCCTTGAGATTTTATTATGGTTGAGATGGAAACTTACCTTTTTCTTGGAAACTGAGAGCAAATGTCAATTTTGCAAGAGTATCTTTAAAATCTATCATACTTTGAGGAAGTTAAGTATAATTGTCTCTTGCTTTTCAATAAATGCATGAAATATTTTTCCAAGATTTCTTCTAGGAGGTGGAACATAAGGAGGTGAGTATTCATGAGAATTTTAACTATTAGGCGTATAGTAAGGAAACAAATGTGAGAAAAATAAGGAATCAATATAATGAGATGCATAATTGTAAGAGAGTCATGCACAACTAGAACATTTGAATTTGTAGCAAAAAAAATGGAGTGAGAATTTGACACAATAGTTGCTCCTACATTTTCTCTAACACCCCCCTCAAATTAATGGAGTTTAGATAGACCATTAATTTGGCTTTGAGATATTGAAAATATTGTATAGTTTGGCCTTTGGTGAAGATATTCGTTATTTGATCGAAGGTTGAAACATGCTAGATTTTAATGTCATTATAACATACTTTCTCCTGAATGAAGTGATAGTTGACTTTTATGTGCTTTGTTCTTACATGGAACATTGGATTTGAGACGAGTACAATTGCCCCAATGTTATCACACCATATAGTTGGTATGTGGAACAAACCAATAGATAATTATTTTTATAGCATTTTGAGTCAGTATAATTCAGCTATAACGAGTTCCATTGAATGATACTTGGCTTCAGTACTTGAATGAGAAACCACAATTTGTTTATTGGAGCTCTAGGAAACCATGTTTTTTTGCCTAGAAAAACTCCAAAACCACTAATAGATCTTCAATTGTTTGGATTGTCTACCTAATCCGAGTCGCAATAGATATGTAATTGTAAAAGAGATGGTGTATAAAGCAATTTATGATTTATAATGCCTTTTAAGTAGTAAGGAACTCGTTTCATAACCTGCTGATGCAAGATTCTTGGTCAGTGCATATACTCATATAGCTGGTTGACAACATAAGAGATATTGAGACATGTTATTGTGCATTATTGGAGTACCCTAATGATTTATCAATATGAAGAAGGATTAGAAATTAGTGCTCCTTTTGTATTGGAGAATTTGGTACTAACCACTGTAGGTGTTGCAAGTGGCTTAGCACTAGCCTTATGAGTTCAGTTTAAGAGATCACAAATATATCTAGTTTGATGTAAATGCAATCCATGTGGTTGTCTATCAACCTCCACGCCTAATAAATAAGACAGAGAATCAAAATCCTTGACCTAAAAAGTACTATGCGTATATTGAATATGTTTGGTAATTTTTAATTCTGTAGATCCTGTTGCCAAATATCATCGATATATATAAGACTAATATTCTAATAGTGTCACCATGGAGAGTAAATAGTGAGTCATCATTGATATTTTTTAAAAAACCATATGCAATAAGTTGTCGTGACAATCTGCAAAACCAAGCCCTTGGAGCTTGTTTATGATCATAAAGAGATTTGTGCCATTTACAAACATAGTTTGGTTTGGTTTCATCAAAAAAACCTTTTGCTTCTTCCATAAACAGCTCTTTATCTAGAAATCCATGTAAGAATGCGTTCAACACATCTAGTTGTCACATGGGCCAATGAAAATGAACAGTAACAACCAATATTAATGGAATATTTATTAGCTTAATCACAGATGAAAAGGTTTTATATTCCATGCCATTTTTTTTATCATACCATTTGGCTATAAATCTAGCCTTAAAATGGTCAATACTGCCTTCTGGCTTTCTCTTAATTTTATATATCCATATAATCCGAACAACATGTTTATTAGATGGGTGAGGACAAAGAGACCAAGTCCTATTTTCATCAAGGCATCAAATTTGTTTCTCATCATAGCACGCCATTGTGGATTAGAAACTACTTGAGTGTACGATGTTAGATTGCAAAAAAGGCTTGCAAAAGATGTGGAGTATTGTAGAATAATTTGTAATCAGGGAATGATTTTACTCGAAAGTGACCTATTTTGAAGTTGGTTTTAATGGGAGTGAAGGTGGGTTGTACAACTAGATTAGGGGATATATTATCATAATTTGTTAGTGTTTGTGGAGAAAGAGATATTGATGAGATAAGAATACCTATATCAATAGGGTTCTCAATAGGTAAAACAGGAGGAGAAGAAGGATAATTATTTAATGCAGGAGATGGAGAGTGTTGGACAATGTTAGATGACGCAAGAACTAGTTACGAATTGGAGAAGAATCAGTTTGAGATGGCACAACTATAGAAATGTTAGATAATAAGTTACTAGATAAAACTAAACTAGGAATTATCGTGTACAAACATCAATATTTGTGCTTCATGATGTTGCGGGCACAACTATTTCCTTCACTAGGAAAGAGTTCTCATTGAATATAATATATCGTGAGATGTATACTTGTTGAGTCACTAAGTCTAGACACCTATATTCTTTTTTAGAGTTGGAATATCTTAGGAAAAGACACTTTTTACTTGGGAATGTCATTTTATTATGATTATACGGGCGAATGAATGGATAATAAGCATATCTAAAAACATGTAAAGCCATATAAGTTGGCTCGGTTTTATGAAATAAAAAATAAGGAGTCTTATTACCTAAGACCTTGATAGTCAATTTATTCATTAAAAATACTAAAGTAAGAAACACATCAACCCAATATTAGGAGGTCAAATTTGATTGAGCTAAAAGTGTGAGTTTTATTTCTTGGATGTGTCGATGTTTCTTTTAGGCAATGTCATTTTGTCATTTTGTTGAGAAGTGTATAGGCAAATCAGCCTATAGAATATCCCTTATGCAATTAATTTTTTTAAAAAAAATTAGTTAGAAGTAAACTCTTTATTGTTATCTGTTTGAATTTATTTTATTGATGTTAAAAAAAACTTTATAACAATGGTTTAAATTTAATAGAATTTTCAAACGCATTAGATTTTCTATGCAATAAATAGAGCCGAGAATATCTCGAATAATCATCAATAAACAAAACATAATAGGAACAAGCACCAATTGATTGTGCAGGAAAAATCCATATGTCAGAATGAGTTAAAGCAAGAGGAACAAAAGACTAGTTAGAGCATCTCTAATGCAAAAAGCTAAATTGAGAAGCTAAATTGATAAAATGGCTTTTTGAATAGTATAAATATAGCTTTTTTTATTATGTGCATTCCAATAGTAAAAAGTTATTTAGAAAAGCCATTTATATTTTAATATATTTTATATTAAATTTATTTTTATATAATTATATAACTAATTTACATATTTTACATATTATATAATTATATAACTAATTTACATATTTTACATATTATATAATTATGATTTTGTTTTCAATATGTTTGTTATCTTTTAAGTTAATTAATCCTACTTATTATTGTTAAGTATTAGAAGAACTTTAAAAAACTATTATGAATTGTTACCACTTTTATAACAATATATTTAAAATAATCTATAAATTTTTAAATATTTAATTCAAAATACATTACATTAAACAATAAATAAATCTAGTTAATTAAAAATTAAAACCCCTCTTTTGCATAATTTCTAACTTTCTATTTTGAAAATATGCTGTAGAAATTGGATTCAAATTAAAAATATTCATTTTCATAATTTGTTCTTCTTTCTCAATCATGTCCAATTCTTGTTTCTCTTGACTTTGTTGAATCATCGTAGCTTGTTGCTCAAAAATAATTTTTCTATCTTGTTTCTTCTTATTCTCAATTTCAACTAAAGTATCCCTGAATTGTTGTAAGAGATTTGTTACAGTTGTCTCCCCAACTTTATCTTTTTCTTGTTTACGTTTAAGTCGTTCCTTTGCAGCTTTCTGACTAGTTGGTCTATCTTGATAAATTAACGGTTCATTGTCTTCTCTTAAACTAACAGAATCAGGGGTAGATGGAGTTGAACTTGCATTGACATGACTTTTTTTGTTTCTTGTTTGACCTTTGATGTTGACTTGCACATTCAAATTGTCATTTTGGTTTTTTTCTTAAGATAACCCAATAATGTTCTAGTTGAAGCATACATTTGTCGAGCATCATTAATCTGGTAAGTAAAAAATTAGAGAAATTAAATAATATTAAAATATATGTTAAACAATTTAACATGAAAACAATATTAAAATTACCCTTGATTTTTCGGTCATTCCACTTTGCTAACGATTTTCAATTTGAGTAACAAATCCAACAAATTTACCGACTTCTCTATTTATTTCTTGTCATCTATTTGAGATGCTTATTTGGGAACGATTATTCAAGTTTCCTCCATTCTCAACAAAGTAAGCATGTACTTAAGCCTAGAACTGTTTTGTTTGTTGTTCAGCTCCTGTAATTGGATCTTTACTTATATTTAGCCACGTAGAGACAAGTAAACAATCTTTCTCTGGTGAGAAGTTTTTACTTCTTTGTGATTTTTTTCTTGTATGGACATTCAAATTCGAGTCTGTTAAGTCATCAAAATTGTTTTCCTTAACCCATATCAAAAACATAAAATAACAAAGAAATAAAAATCATCACAAATATCAAATTAACAACAAAAAATCTACAAAATCAAGAGATATTAAAGAATAAATATAAAAAGCTTTTAAATAAACATACCTTTTAATTTCAGTTAATTAACACAACTGATGTTATTAATTAACTGTTACTTTCCTTGCTTGTAAAAAAAAAAAGAGTAAGGTACAATACAAGATTTAAAAAAAAAATGAGTTTTTTTCCTTGCTTTTAAAGAAAAAATAAATACTATTGGCCAATGGCTATAAAAATAGCTATTGGTAACGTTAACTTAATTTTGTCTATTCTACCGGAAGCTGTAAAAATATTTTTTTTTTAAATTAAAAAGTCATTTTAGTTTTTCTTTTGGCTGCTTTATTGGAATGATTTAATGAAAAAACTAAAAGTAAAAATACATGTTTTTACATTTGGTTCTTTATTTATATATCGGGTTGGAGATGCTCTTATTAGACTCTGGAAAAGATAATTGCTTAGCTTTGCCCTGTTGACAAGCTAAGCAAAAATCTAGTTTTTTTTGAAAGTATGTTTGATAAATAGCTTATTTAAATGAAAAAAATTATCTCAGGTGACTTTTGAGGAATGCCCTGATCTAGAGTGCTATATGTTTATATTAACACGAACCTTTATTATTGCTGAAAGACATGTGAGATTTTCATGAGAAGTCTTGCACTCAACTACGGGATATAATATAAGTCGTTTTCAACCACTCCATGAAGTAGAATTTTGTATTAATTATGATAAAGTAATAATTATTATTTAAACAAAACTAATTGATAAAGATAAAATTGGTAGCTGCTTGTGCATAATAAAAAAATTTATTTAAATGAAAAGTGGACCAGTAAAAATTAAAAATGAGATCTGAGCCATTTCTAACAGTGACAAATTCTGATACATAAAAAGATTGCTAATGAGTGAGATTAGATGAGTACGATGTAATATAGGTATCAGCACCACTATCTATATACCAAATACGATGATCAAATGGAAGATTAGTCTTAGTTACCATGGCTGCAAGATCTTGAGGAGGAGAACAACCGTGGTATGAACAATCAAAATAGTGAAAACAAGATCGTGAGGAGGAGAACAACCGTGATATGAACAATCAAAATAGTGAAAACAATCAATAGTAGCATCTCCAATTTTTCCACAAATTTAACAAACCGAATGGTTGTTGGGTAACCGTTAAGGAGTGGATCTGGTTTGTGTGGATCTACTTTGTTATGGCCACTAATTAGAGGAAGATGTATTCTGCATTTTGGTGGGAGGAAGTGAAGGTCCGTTTTTTTAAAGTAAGTATCTTAGATTTGTTTGCAACAAATGCAAAATGAGAGCTACGCTATGAATACAGTGATTAACATCTAGAAGATTTTCATAACCCAACAATTCAGTTTGAAAATCTTCAAATATGAAATCAATTTCACGATGCAAATGCAAAATAAAAGAGGTGACAAATAGTGTATAAGCCTCTGAGAAAAAAAGCACTTCATCTGCAAAAAACAGGTGAGAGATAGATGGTCCCTGCCTGCGCATCCTTAAAGATCGCCATGCTCCCCTCTCAACCTCCTTGTTTATTATATGTGACAGCCTTTCTAAGCACAAAACAAAGATATAAGGGGAGTGAAGATCACCTTGTCTAATTCCCCCTGTAGGATAGAATTTATCTGCTGCCCTTCCATTCCAAAGCACCTGAGTGAGGCTTATTCAATACACCTCATAATAATACCCACCACCGAATGAGGAATGCCAGCAAGTTCCAAGGTTTCTCTAATAAAGTTCCAGCATAACCTTCCATTTGCCTTCTCCAAGTCCACCTTGATAATCATAACTCTTTTTTTTTTTCTAACTTTCATGCTGTGCATGGAATGGATAACCTCTTGTGTCATGATTATGTTATCCACTATCTGTCGTCCCGGGACAAAACTGCTCTTATCAGGAGACACCAACTTTGGCATAAGAGGTTTATGGAGATTAACCAGAATTTTAGTCAGCACTTTAAAGCTGACGTTGCATAATCCAAAGGGTCTAAAATGGTGTATGAATTCTGACTTCGTCGCCTTAAGAAGTAAGGCGAGAAAAGAATGACTAACCTCTGCTACATCCTTCTTTTTATCAAACACAGCCCAGACCAAATTACAAACTTCCCTTCCCACTACCTGCCGAATATAACAACATATCATGAACCGAAAAATCTTCCTCAGTGAATAGTATTTGATAAAATTCAGTAGCCATCCTCTGCAGTTTGCCATCTTCCCATACCCACTGGTTATTATCATCTTTCAATCCTATAATCTTATTCTTTTGTCTTCTAATTATTGCCTTGGTGTGGACATATGTTGTGTTCATGTCCCCAAATGAGAGCCACTAGCACCTAGATTTATGGTACCATTACATTTCCTCCTGATGTAGAACCTGGTTATATTCCAACACCAGTTCCTACTCCAATCTGACCATCTATGGGTTTTTTCCTCCATTCAAAGTCCTCTGAATACCTCCAATTCTGGCTAAAAAATTCTTTCTTACAGTGAAAGATGTTTTCCAAATACATCTTTGTTCCAAAACTTGAGCGTGTTTCTCATGTTATTTAGAGAAGAAACCTTAATTAGCAAACATCCCATGAGATGTCCAAGCCGCTTCGAATCTAATTTGTCTCTGCTCATGAATGCTTTTGCTAACAAACTGAATTAGTATGGGGTGGTGGTCCGATTCATGATCTGCAAAAGAACCTTAACATACATGTCAGGAAATTTCAGCCTCAAAATTTGATTCCCAAGTCAAGTAATCCAATACTTGTACAGAATCTAAGGCATCTTCTCATGTCAACTGGAGGCCCCTCTGCTCTTTCCGACGCTGTTACAACTTCTTACACTTCTTTTTATTTAAAAAGGTTATAACATTAACTAAACACTAAACAGAGAACTAAAAAGATGGATACAAATTTTAAGATATCCGATATCGTGCCTTGGAGTAATTTAATTTTTTTATTTAATTATCTATGAATTAATTTTCTTAAGAGGAAAAATAATTTAAGTTCTATTAAAACACTACTATAATACCTCCCTTTCTTATTAATAATTTTTTTGGGCAAAAAAGTATTTTTTTAATATATACTATATTCTTTATTTCATAAAAGGAAGTAATTAGAATAAAAAATAAACGGCTTCAAATAAAGATAAAACATATCTTTATAATTAAAACTCTTTTGTCTTATTAATTAGCTTCTATGTTTTATGTCTTCTTTTTACCACAGTATTGTTTTTAAACAACAGCTTATAAGAATTTTTTAAAAAAAATCTAAAAACACACATTATGAAGATCTTGACTTGAATTTATATATAAAAAATACAATAATAATAATACAATAATCACAAAGTTTCTACGGGGAACTTTGCTAAAGCTCTTTTTATTTAACAAAAAAAAAATATTAAAAAAGAGCATTACTAACATTAAAAAAATTGATATTTTTATTAAAAAAATAAAAAAATTAAATAGTATTTAATAAAATAATATCTAAGATATCTTTTTAATTAATTTATTTTAACAAAATTTTACTAGATTTGAAGAGGATAATTCAAGTATCAACAAAATAAATCAAGAAGTTGTGGTTTATGTGGGCTAGCATTTATGCCCACACATTTAACCATTTTTTTTTAATTGTCAAATTTTTATTTTTTTATTTTTAACAAAATAATAGATAATAAATCATTTATCTTTTTAAAAAAAAACACATCATCACTCATTTTTTTATAAAAAATAAATAACTCATCATCCAGGGCAGAGTTAGGTTAATTTTACAGGGGAGGCCATAATTAATATAATAATATATATATTATTAAAAAAATTATTTATTTAAATTAAAAGTATTAAACAATAAAAAAATTTAAAATTTTTTGCAGGTAACCGGGCCCTGCTTGCCACCCCTATTTCCGCCCCTGTCATCATCTATTAGTGAATTTGGTAACCTCATGTGCACAAATAGTCAGGCTCAACCCTTCTTGACTTGTAAAATCATTTTATCACCTATAAGCACTCAAGAAATATATCGTAAACCTCAAAATAATCTTTAATAAAAAGAAAAAAACCATCCCTCATTAAAAAAATAAATCTCAAATCATGTTCTATTTTAAAAAAAAAGTACAATCATACTTCTCTTATCAAGTAAAATTTATTGACACCAATATATAATTTTTTATTGTTAAAATGTGAGCAAATAATAACTTTTTCACTCCTCACTTATTTTTTAATGATTCTTTTTTACAAATTAAATAATTGAGATATAAACAAAATAAATTTATAATCTAAAACTAAAATTTATAAAATAAAAAAGATGAAAAAAGAGCTAACAAAAAATTACTTAATAAAAATACATTTTTTCAAGGGAAGTTTAGTAAAGCAATACCTTTTGTTTCTAATTTTAATTTGTTCATTTTTCTTTTTTCTTTGTATCACTATATATCATTAAAGTAACCTATTAACTTTTAAAATATGATAAAAAGAATAACCTTTAAATATCAAGAAAATGCATGGAGAAGAGACCATCAACTCACAAATACATCAAAAATAGCATATGAGAGGAAACAATTGAGGATAAAAAAAGATTTAATGACAAAAAAAATAGTAATTTATAAAAAAAACTTTGTATAGCATGTTATTATAAAAAATCTTCAACTATTTTTATTTTTTTTAATGTAATTGTAATATTATTTTTCCTCATTCAATTAATTTCATCGAGCAAATGAAATCAATTTTAGTGATGCTTATAATTGATATATTTTAAAATACAACCGAATAAAAACTATGTTATTTAATATGGGAACCCAATAAATATGACTTAATTATGTTTTACACAATTTCAATAGTTTTTTATTTATTTTTTTTAGAAAACTCTATATTCCAAGTTACCTTTCCACTGAAGAAAACTCAAAGCATCAATGTTTTTCCTTCTTTTTTTTAGTTAGACAAAGAAAATAAAAATTAAATATGTACAAAAACAATTAATAAAAATCACACCCTATCAAAATGATTTTTTTATATAAATGCACATTATGTTCACTAGAAGGTTAGTTTTTTGAAGAAAAAAAATAATTATTAAAAAAACCAATGAATTAGTAATAAATAAAAATTCAGCCCACTTCATTAATTAAAGGATTTTAAAATCATCTACATTCTCCATTTATTTTTTATTCTATAGGATCTTTTATTTCCTATTTTGTAACCAATATAATATGAACCAATCAAATAATACTAAATTTGTTAGTTTTCTGTTCTGCAATGGACTAATCCAAAAGATTTTAATTATGAGCATAATGAGAATACAACTTAATCCAAGTCTTACCTTTGTCCTTATAAAAGTTTTAACACTTGAAAATTTATTTTTCTATTTATATATATACTAGTTCTTACAATACATGCTTTGCAAGTGTTTATGTTGTGATTTCTCAAGTAATTGTCATGCTAATCTATTAAATTAACATCTAAAAACAATTGGGATTCTTATATTCGATGTTTATATCAACAATAAAGCAGCACCCTAGCATTTATTTTATTTTATTCTTAAATTATATTTCACTATTAAAATATTATAAAATAACAAAAGAATTACTAATAAAATATTTTATATTGGTAATATCTGATTCCATTAATGATGGAAAATATCCATAAACAATTACATATAGAATTAGTAATGAAATATGTTTTGTCAATAATTATTGATGGAATTGGTGACAAAAATAATAATTAAAAAATCAATAAATATTATATTGGTTATTTCATCAATAACATGACATATCATTATTTATCGATAAAATTACTAAGGAAAGTATTTCTTAACCAATTTTTATTAAAAATTTCATTAGCTAATTTAGAAGTGTTATAAACAATGATACGACTAAAAAATCGATGTCTTCTTCCAAGTACAGGAGTGTCGAAGTAATAAATAACTCGACAAGATCAAGATTGAATTATAAGGAGGTTAACTGTATAAATTATAAACAATAGTAATACAACAAAAACAACAACAACAATACAACAACAACAACAAGAATAATAGTAGTAGTAGTAGTAATAGTAGTAGTAATAACAATAATAATAGAAGAAGGAGAAGGAGAAGGAGAAAAAAAAAAAAGAAGTTGATGAGAACTTTGAGATGGAAGATCAATGTAAGGATTAAACAATGATAACAATAAATGTCAAGGTTAGATGATCCACTAATGATATTTCAAACAAGTATAGTATAAACTCTTATCACTCAAATAAAAACCATATACAAAGAAAGTTCCAATCAGATTATAAATTGTTAACATGATTACATTAGTTATTTTATTCAAATAATGCTAATACTTATAAATGTTGTCAGGTATTCATGATTATAAGTTATATTAACAACAAATCAAGTTCTTTTTATGACATAGGTGTCAGTGTTATGAAAGTGCCAAACATTTGTTGTACCAAGTGTTATACAACATAAATCTAGATTAATCATTTAATAAGCAAAGCATTAAAAGTGAACAAGATAACAAATATAAAACATATTAGTATCAAACATTAAGGTCCATATTGAACTTACACTATACTTATTATTACACAATTAGTGTAATCTTTTCACCTTAATATAATAAAATTAGCTAAACATAATGAAAAAATAAATAAATAAACAAGATAAGAACATAAAAGTTAACTAAGTAAAGGAAAAGAATTAAAAAGTATAAATAAGATATTAATAAAAATAAAACTTAAATATTACAAAAATACAAAGAGAGAAAGCAAGAGTATAATCTTAATTTGAAAACCAAGATGTCTAAATGCATAACAAATACCTCCTTTTATAGGCCAAAATTGAGAACTATTGATTTGATGATTAATTAATAAATGGGTGATCAACTCTTAACTTGGTAACAATCCTTATCTTCTCTTTTCTGAATAAAACATCATTGATAACATTAGAATTTAAACCAACCTTACTTATGAAAGTTCTAGGAAATTATCTCAACTTTCAAGGAAAAAAACATTGAGGTATTTTGACCTCTAGAATTCAAGATATGGGCTGAATACTAAATAGTATATAGGTTGCAAGATAGATTTGGATTTCTTCATTGTTGCTACAATTTGGACTTGAAAATGACCTTTTTAAAACAGACCTCCACATGAAAGTTATAAGCCTTTATCTTACCTTTCCATCCATATAAAGTACACCTACATCTGAGATCTAAAACTTCAGATATGACCCAATTACCAAATAATATTTTAGTTTGGACTGCACTAGCATCTTTTTTCTAAGTTTCGCTATCTTTTTTGTCCTTTCAATTTCAGTAGTTCAACTCATCAATCAATTCTTTTATTTATGTGATAAGTTTGCATTTAGGATGAAAATTTTTCATAAATTAAAGGTATCTTATGGTATCTGACACGACTAAAAGGTTGATGTCTTCTCCCAAGTGCAGGAGTGTCGAAGTAATAAATAACCCGGCAAGACCGGGGTCGAACCATAGGGAGGTTAATTGTACAAATTATAAACAACAATTATAAACAACAACAACAACAACAACAACAATAATAATAATAATAGTAATAGTAATAGTAGTAGTAGTAATAATAATAATACTAATAATAACTGTAATAATAATAATATTAATAATAATAATAATAATAATAATAATAACAACAACAACAATAACAATAATAATAAAGAGAAGAAGAAGAAGAAGATGATGATGAGAACTTATAGATGAAATATTAATGTAAGGATTAAATAATGATAATAACAAATGTCAAGGTTAGAGGTTCCACTAATGGTATATCAAACAAGTATAGTATAAACTCTTATTATTGAATTGGAAACCACACACAAAGGAGGTTCCAATCAGATTATATATTGTTAACATGATTACATTAGTCATCTTATTCAATTAATGCTAATACTTGTAAATCTCGTCAAGCATTCATATTTATAACTTATGTTAACAACAAATCAAGTTCCTTTCATAGCTCAGGTGTCGGTTATACCATACAATATGGGCTATGAAAGTGCCAAGCATTTGTTGTACCAAGTGTTATACAACATAAATCAAGATTAGTCATTTAACAAGCAAAGTATTAAAGAGTGAACAAGATAACAAATATAAAACATGTTAGTATCAAACATTAAAGTCCATATTAAGTTTACATTATACTTATTCTTACACCATTAGTGTAACCTTTTCACCTTGACATAATAAACTTAGCTAGACATAATGAAAGAAAGAAAAATAAATAAACAAAGTAAGAACATACAAGCTAACTAAGTAAAGGAAAGGAAATGAAAAGCATAAACTTAATATTAATGAAAGCAAAGCATAAACATTACAAAAAATACAAAGAGAGAAAGGAAGAGCATGATCTTGATCTGGAAACCAAGATGCCTAAATGCATGGCAAATGCCTCCTTTTATAGGCCAAAATTGGGAACTATTGATTTGATGACTAATTGATAAGTGGGTGACCAACTTTTGACTTGGTGACAATCCTTATCTTCTCTTGTCTGCCCAAAACGTCATTGATAACGTCAAAACTGGAGCCAGGTGCAAACATGAAAGTTGTAGGCAATTGTCTCAGCTTTCTTGTGTAAAAAATTCAGCTCATTTGGACTTCTAGAACTCCAGATATGGCCAAAATACCGAACAGTGCTCGGGCTGGAAGACAGATTCGGGCTTCTTTGTTGTTGCTACAATTTGGACTTGATAATGGCCTTTTTAGATCTTGGGATCCATATGAAAGTTGTAGGCCTATGTCTTACCTTTCCATCCATATAAATTGGACCTAAATCTGAGATCTGTAGCTCCAGATATGGCCTAATTACCGAACAGTGTTCCGGTTTGGATTGCACCGACATCTCTTCTCTAAGTTTGACCATCTCTTTATCCATGCAATTTAAGTTCTTCAAGTCATCAATGAATCCTTTCATTTATGTGATAGACCTGCATTAAAAATAGACATTTACCACAAATTATAGGTATCTTATATTATTAGATACATTATTATAAAATATATTTTAGTTAAGGAGTTATTGATACTTCAAGTGCAAAATGATGATATAAAACCATGATAAAAATGCACTTTTAAGTACTAATCACACCCCCCAACCAGCTTATTACTAGTCCCTAGTAATCAAAGTGTTAAAATAGAAAACAAATTTGCAAATTTCACAAAGCAAGGTATTCATCATTTAACTTCCATTAATCTATCCAGATAAACAAACTCTCATTAAATTTATATATCTGCTCAATACCACTTAACAAGATATTAATAAACCTTTCTTTTGTGCTCAATGTATCAACACATAATTATGGGGCTTTTCTTGGAAGAAAACAAAATTTTTGTTCTAATGTTTAAGGTTAACTTCCTTGGGTTAGGATTACTATTTTTGTCTTTTTTTTTTTTAACTCTATATACATATACTTTAAAAACATCATGCATCTTTAACCCATGTAACGAGCTTTCAGCTAATGACTCCCAGACCAGTTGGTCTTAGGGCATTAGGTGTTAAGACACCCCTACGAGCTTAGTAACTCGGGTCGCAGATACTGATATGTAGATAGTGCAATGTTTGATTGCCTTAAGCTTTTCTCCTTAACCCATGTAACAAGCGTTGGGCCAATAGCTCCCAAGTCAGTTGACTTTAGGGTATTAGGTGTTAAAACACCCCTTCGGGCTTAATTGCTTAGGTTAGGGAGGCTACGAAATCAAACTTATCTACATTTTTATTATCATCATTTTTTATTTTTTTTTCTTTTTTTTATTTTTTCATGTTTTTTTTTTTAATTATATACAATCCCTTTCCCTTAGTTGTTACCTTTAACAAAAGAACATAAATAATGTAATAGTCCAATATGCAACCCACAATCATATGTTAAAGTGTGTGTGTGTAAATTAAGGTTTAAAAATACATGTTAAATAAGTATATGAGCAGAATTAAGTGGTAACAATACGAGAGTTTGTAAACCTGAATATTTCAGGAAGTATTATAATAGACCTTGTTAAGAATGGTTACTAAGATGCGTCTCAAGAGTCACTTTAACAAAAGAACTCCTTTATTCTGCCATCCTAGTAACAACAATTATTGACATGCTTTATGAAATGAAAAACAATTTTTTTTTTTTAATCAACTACTACCCTCTCCCCCCAACCAAAACGAGACATTGTCCTCAATGTTCTAAGGTAGAAAGATAGAGTATAGAAGATATCACCTGAAATAACGAACACTGACAAAACCTGAAACATACTCAAACAAAAATAAGAAATAACAAAACACAATAATAAAACCAAAATACATAAAAATTCACAAATGAAGGCTCAAATCCAATCTAAGCTTTTTACGGCTTTCCTTAGATGACCAATTTATGCGACTCATGGAAGGATCAATCACAGGAGTGAAAGATTGTAGTTGGTCAATCAATTGTTCAGCAGTAGTAGCAGAGATTATGATTTGTCGTGCAGAAGATGTTAAAAATTCCTGTTCCACAGCATGATCAAGAAAAGACAACAACTTATCATAATAACCATTAACATTTAACAAACCTATGGGTTTATGGTGAATGTGCAATTGAGCCCAAGAGGAAATATGAAAGATCTCTTCCAATGTGCCTAGACCACCTGGTAAAGCAATGAAAGCATCAGCATGGTTAAACATTGCATTCATTCGAGCCGACATTGTAGAGACCTGAAGTTCCTCTCCAATTGTTTTTCCAATGATGTCCCCTTGTGCCAAAGCTTCAGGGACGATTCCTAAAACTTGACTACCTCCTAAAAATGCAGCTATTGACACACCTCCCATTAACCCAAGACTGCCTCCCCCATACACTAAATGAATCTTTCTCTCAGCTAGCACCTGACCAAGATGATTTGCTGATTCTAAAAACTCTTTTTCTTTCCCAGGACTAGATCCACCGAAAACACAAATATTTCTAATATGATGACTTGAGGAACTTGCCATTTCTACACACTTCTATAGTTTTTGAATGTATGGGTTGAGTAGAAATGAAAGGAAGGAAGAGAGAGTTTTATAGATGAGAAATTAGAAAGGCAATCATAACACCTATATATAGGCCAGCTAGAGTCTCACACACACTCTCTCTCTTTTTATTTATTTATTTATTTACTTTTGAAAAAAACATGTGTATGTACAGGTAGTTGTGATTGTGGCTCACATCTTCCCTTGGTTTTACGTCCAAGAACGGCTTAAACGCCCTTTATGGGTCGGGGATAGGCTTCCCATCCAGTTTTCTTAAAAACTGGCAAACAGGGTCTTTTTTAGTCAGATTCCCAAGACTAAGTCGATCATGTTCTTTATGAAATAGTGGCCATAAATCATGAATTACACGATGCACATCTCCACTAGGATGCGTCTCAAGAGTCAATAGAAGATTATCTAAAGACTCCTTACTCAGGCCATCCTTAATGAATTGTATTTTATCTTCACGGTTTATAGATACCATTCCTAAAGAATGACATTGTGTATTACAAGTCCATCTAGCACATCGATGACAGACATCCAGTCGTTTTGCACGACGCTTCTTTGCAAAAGTGCTTTTACCTGTTCCAGGCATGTGTGAAATGAAGAAGTTAGAGGACTCACCTGATAATCGGACCTTTGCTTCAATCAACCAGCAAATATCTTCAGGAATTCCATGATTCATTAATAATCTCAATCTTGCACATCTAGCACGGTAAATTTTTGTAATCGCATTCTGAGGCAGAGCGGGAAAATACTTTTTCAATTTTTCAAGATTAGTGTCCATTTTCAAATGAGAATTGGAAGAGAGATTCAAAGAATTGCATAGATATATACACAGATATCAGTAATTGTGGGAAACTGAAAGAACCGACTTAAGTCACGGAGTACCGTTATCCGCCATTTGACCGGGGTGAAAGAAACTTGCAAAAATCACTCAAAAAGAAACAAAAATAAAATAAAATAAAATCAATCTTTATATAAAATAAAATAAAATAAAATAAAATCAATCTTTATATACAGGATCACCCAATTCAATAGAGTTATGTTCAACTGAAAAATTGTCAAAGTAAACTTTCAGACGATGTCCATTTACCTTGAAAATATTGTCATTCTTTGGATTCTCGATGTCATAGACCCCATATGGATACACATGTTTCACAATAAAAGGACCGCTCCATCTTGATCTTAATTTTCCAGGAAATAAATGTAGTCGAGAATTATAAAGCAAGACTTTTTGACCAACATTGAAGGTTTTTCTCTGTATTTTCTTGTCATGAAACTCTTTAATTCTTGCTTTATGAATTCTTGAATTTTCATATGCATCATTTCTTATTTCCTCAAGCTCATTTATTTGTAATTTTCGCAGTTGACTAGCATCATCCAGATTTGAATTGAAAGCTTTAATAGCCCAATAAGCTTTATGTTCAAGTTCCACAGGCAAGTGACAAGGTTTTCCATAGACTAGTCTATACGGTGACATACCTAATGATGTTTTATAAGCAGTTCGATAAGCCCAAAGTGCATCATTAAGTCTTAAAGACCAGTCTTTCCTATTAGGGTTCACTGTTTTCTCCAAAATATGTTTGATCTCCCTATTAGCAAGCTCTACTTGTCCACTTGTTTGAGGGTGATAAGGGGTGGCAACTTTGTGTGTGATTCCATATTTCTTCATTAAAGACTCAAATGGCTTGTTGCAGAAATGTGTTCCACCATCACTTATTATGGCTCGAGGGACTCCAAATCGACTCAAAATATTTTCTTTCAAAAACTTTATCACTGTTTTGTGATCATTGTTTCGACTTGGAATTGCCTCTATCCATTTTGAAACATAATCTACTGCGACTAATATGTATAAGAAACCAAATGATGGAGGGAATGGGCCCATGAAATCTATACCCCAACAGTCAAAGATCTCAATGACAATAATAGGGTTTAAAGGCATCATGTGACGTTTTGAAATAGATCCCAACTTTTGACAATTTTCACAAGACTTGCAGAATGCATGTGAGTCTTTGAACATGGTGGGCCAGTAAAATCCACTTTGTAAGATTTTTGCAGTTGTCTTTCTTGATGAGAAATGGCCCCCACATGCTTCAGAATGACAAAATTTAATGACACTACTTACCTCATTGTCAGGAATGCATCTTCGAAATATTTGATCAGGACAATATTTGAATAAATAAGGATCATCCCAATAAAAGTTCTTCACTTCGTTCAAAAACTTTCTTTTATCTTGGGTATTCCAATGAGCTGGCAATTGTCCTGAAACAAGAAAATTGACAATATTAGCAAACCAAGGCATTGTAGAGACAGAAAGTAAAGATTCATCAGGAAAATAGTCATCGATTGGTGTGATGTCAGTTTTCGAATCTGTTGTCAATCTTGACAAGTGATCTGCGACAACATTTTCCCTGCCTTTCTTATCTTTGATTGTGATATCAAATTCTTGAAGTAATAAAATCCACCGCACCAATCTAGCCTTGGAATCTTTCTTAGAAAGAAGATATTTCAATGCTGCATGATCACTAAAAACAACAACAGGTGAGCCAACAAGATAAGATCTGAATTTTTCACATGCAAATACTACTGCAAGTAATTCTTTTTCAGTGGTGGTATAATTCATTTGAGCACTATTTAAAGTTTTACTTGCATAGTAAATTACATAAGGTTTCTTATCTTTTCTTTGTCCCAAAACAGCACCTACGGCATAATCACTAGCATCACACATTATTTCAAAAGGTAAGGACCAATCGGGAGGTTGAATGATAGGAGCACAAGTAAGCAAGTTTTTAAGTTTAACAAAGGCTTCTTCACAATGTTCAGTCCATTCAAAAATAGTATCCTTTGTTAGAAGGTTACTTAAAGGCTTAGATATTACACTAAAATCTTTGATGAACCTTCTATAAAAACCAGCATGTCCCAGGAATGATCTAACATCTTTAAGAGATTTTGGTGTTGGCAAGTTTGCAATTAACTCAATTTTAGATTTGTCAACCTCAATTCCTTTTGATGAAACAATGTGACCAAGTACAATGCCGTTTGTTACCATAAAATGACATTTTTCCCAATTCAGCACAAGATTCTTCTCTTCACACCTGGTCAAAACCTTTTCTAAGTTAGTCAAACAATCATCAAATGAATTGCCAAAAACAGAAAAATCATCCATGAAAATCTCAAGAAAATGTTCAACCATATCGCTAAATATACTAAGCATGCATCTTTGAAATGTGGCTGGTGCATTACATAATCCAAAAGGCATCCTTCGATATGCAAAAGTACCAAATGGACATGTGAAAGTAGTCTTTTCTTGATCTTCCAATGCAATTTCAATTTGGTTGTAACCCGAATAGCCATCTAGGAAACAATAAAATTCATGACCTGCAACTCTTTCTAGGATTTGATCCATGAAAGGTAAAGGAAAATGATCTTTTCTAGTCATTGAATTAAGTTTCCTATAGTCAATGCACATGCGCCAACCAGTAACAGTTCTAGTGGGAATTAACTCATTATTCTCATTTGTTATCACAGTGACTCCAGACTTCTTAGGTACAACTTGGGTAGGACTTACCCATTTGCTGTCAGAAATAGGATAAATGATTTCATTATCTAGAAGCTTAATGACTTCATTTTTCACTACTTCTTTCATATTAGGATTTAGCCTTCGTTGCATTTCTCTAGAGGGTTTAGCAGTTTCCTCTAAATAAATTCTGTGTGTACAAATCAAAGGACTAATTCCTTTTATATCAGCTATGGTCCATCCTAATGCTTTTTTGTGCATTTTCAGAGTTTGTAATAACTTACCTTCTTGATGTGCATTAAGTTTGGAAGAGATTATTACCAGAAAAGTTTCATTTTCTCCCAAAAATAAGTATTTGAGATTGGATGGCAACGGTTTCAAATCAGGTTTTGGTGGTTGAACACTTGAAGGTATGGACTTAATTGGTCGTGGTGGCAATTCCTCAATTTGTGGCC
Source organism: Populus pruinosa (assembly GCA_026413675.1). Classification (NCBI taxonomy): domain Eukaryota; kingdom Viridiplantae; phylum Streptophyta; class Magnoliopsida; order Malpighiales; family Salicaceae; genus Populus; species Populus pruinosa. The sequence goes on from CM048594.1 coordinate 5,002,033, forward strand.
TCCAATTACTTATCTTTGATTCTTCCTGAAAATAAATCATTTCCAAATCATCAGATTCATCAATCTCAATTTCATTGGAAGTGGTTGGAAATTGATCATGAATTAATTTTTCAGTAAAGTCCACTTCCTGTAAATCATTATCATCTCTAGGTTGCTTGCAAATGTTGAAAATATTCATCTCCAATGTCATGTTTCCAAATGATAGCTTCATCAGTCCATTCCTACAATTAATCAATGCATTAGAAGTTGCAAGAAATGGACGTCCTAAAATAACAGGAAATGAATTACATACTTCAACAGGTTGTGTGTCCAAGACAATAAAATCCACAGGATAAATGAATTTATCGACTTGTACTAACACATCTTCAATTATTCCTCTAGGCACTTTTATAGATCTATCGGCAAGTAAAAGAGTTATAGAAGTTGGTTTTAACTCACCTAGATTGAGACTTTGAAAAACTGAATATGGAAGTAAATTCACACTAGCACCAAGATCAAGTAAGGCTCTTTCAATTTTATGCTCTCCAATAAAGCAAGAAATTGTAGGACAACCAAGGTCTTTATATTTCAAAGCATTATTGTTTTGAAGAATAGCACTTACTTGTTCGGCTAGAAAGGCTTTCTTTTTCACATTCAGTTTCCTCTTCACATTGCATAGATCTTTCAAAAATTTAGCATAGGAAGGAACCTGTTTAATAGCATCCAGCAAAGGTATATTGATCCTTACCTGTTTGAAAATTTTATAAATTTCAGAATTGTGATTGACTTTCCTTTGTTTGGTCATGGCTTGAGGAAATGGAAGTGCTGGCGGTGAGTCAGTCGTTTCTTTGCAATTTTCAGATTCATCCCCTTCCTTACCCTCAGAGATTGATTCATCATCTTTCTCATAAGGTTCAAGAGAGGGTTTTTCAATAACCTTACCACTGCGCAGAGTAGTGACTGATTTGACTTGATCCATGTGTTGGCTTCCGGAACTACTTGCATTTGCATTGTATTGCCCTTTAGGATTTTGTTGTGTTTGAGATGGAAACTTACCTTTCTCTTGGAAACTAAGAGCAGATGTTAATTTAGCAAGAGTATCTTTAAAATCTGTCATGTTTTGAACAAGTTGAGTATTAATTGTCTCTTGCTTTTCAATGAATGCATGCAATGTTTCCTCAAGATTTCTTCTAGGAGGTGGAGCATAAGGAGGTGCATATCCATGAGAATTTTGGAAATTATGGTGTGCTTGAAACGGTGGTTGTGAAGTTTGTGCATTGTTGTTCTCACTCTTCCAATTGAAATTTGGGTGATTTCTCCAACCAGGGTTGTATGTTTGGGAGTATGGGTTGTGGTTGGCCCTTTGGAAACTGTTTAAAGCATGGCCTTGTTCATGGAGACATTCCTTAAAAGAAGGAAAGGTTGGACAATCATTTGTTAAGTGTTCATTTGTTTCACAGATTTGACACACAATGTTTTCAACAGATTTCAATTGACCACTCTTTTTCAATTCTAGTGCCTCGACTTTTCTAGCTAAAGATGCAAATTTGGCTTGGAGGTCATGATCTTCCCTAAGGTTGTACATACCTCCACTAGATGTATGAAGTTGAGTTTTACTCGGTGCCTCATATGTACCCGCAGTGTCCCAATTTTGAGCATTTTCAGCTAACAAGTCTAAGTACTCCATTGCTTCATCAGGGTCTTTATCTTCAAAAGTTCCATTGCACATCAATTCAACCATTTGCCTATCTTTAGGTGTTAACCCTTCATAGAAATGTGAAACCAATCTCCATGTTTCAAAACCATGATGAGGGCAAGTACTAAGCAAGTCTCGATACCTATCCCAACATTTGTAAAATGTTTCTCCTGGTTTTTGAGTGAAAGTGGTGATTTGTCTCTTGAAAGAGTTTGTTCTATGAGATGGAAAAAACTTTTTTAAAAACTGTTGTTGCATTTCATCCCAAGCACGAATGGATCCTGGTCTCAAATTTTATAGCCATGTTTTAGCTTTATCTTTTAATGAAAAAGGAAAAAGCTTTAATCTGATGGTGTTCATGCTACAATTTAAGTTATTATATGTGTTGCACACCTCCTCAAATTCCCTTAAATGCAAGTATGGATTTTCCAATTCTAAACCATGAAAAGAAGGTAAAAGTTGAATAATACCTGGTTTAAAATTAAAATGAGATGCATCAGGAGGAAAAACTATACAAGATGGTGCACTTGTTCTTGTGGGATTCATGTGGTCTCTAAGTGTTCTAGCACGGTTATTCTCATTATTCTCATTTTGAAGTGATTGATTATCTTCTTCGGCCATATTTTCTGAAAATGATGAGGATACCCTACAAAGTCTACCACATGATGTACATGACCACACTCTCATGCACATGTAGGAATAAAATAAAAGGAAGAAGAAAATAAAAGAAGAAGAAAGAAACAAAGTTATATACAAGAAAAGTGAAAAGAGAAAATAAAATAAATATTATAATTTATACAAAGACTTACCTCCCCGGCAACGGCGCCAAAAACTTGACACGACTAAAAGGTTGATGTCTTCTCCCAAGTGCAGGAGTGTCGAAGTAATAAATAACCCGGCAAGACCGGGGTCGAACCACAGGGAGGTTAATTGTACAAATTATAAACAACAATTATAAACAACAACAACAATAACAACAACAACAATAATAATAATAATAGTAATAGTAATAGTAGTAGTAGTAATAATAATAATACTAATAATAACTGTAATAATAATAATAATAATATTAATAATAATAATAATAATAATAACAACAACAACAATAACAATAATAATAAAGAGAAGAAGAAGAAGAAGATGATGATGAGAACTTACAGATGAAATATTAATGTAAGGATTAAATAATGATAATAACAAATGTCAAGGTTAGAGGTTCCACTAATGGTATATCAAACAAGTATAGTATAAACTCTTATTATTGAATTGGAAACCACACACAAAGGAGGTTCCAATCAGATTATATATTGTTAACATGATTACATTAGTCATCTTATTCAATTAATGCTAATACTTGTAAATCTCGTCAAGCATTCATATTTATAACTTATGTTAACAACAAATCAAGTTCCTTTCATAGCTCAGGTGTCGGTTATACCATACAATATGGGCTATGAAAGTGCCAAGCATTTGTTGTACCAAGTGTTATACAACATAAATCAAGATTAGTCATTTAACAAGCAAAGTATTAAAGAGTGAACAAGATAACAAATATAAAACATGTTAGTATCAAACATTAAAGTCCATATTAAGTTTACATTATACTTATTCTTACACCATTAGTGTAACCTTTTCACCTTGACATAATAAACTTAGCTAGACATAATGAAAGAAAGAAAAATAAATAAACAAAGTAAGAACATACAAGCTAACTAAGTAAAGGAAAGGAAATGAAAAGCATAAACTTAATATTAATGAAAGCAAAGCATAAACATTACAAAAAATACAAAGAGAGAAAGGAAGAGCATGATCTTGATCTGGAAACCAAGATGCCTAAATGCATGGCAAATGCCTCCTTTTATAGGCCAAAATTGGGAACTATTGATTTGATGACTAATTGATAAGTGGGTGGCCAACTTTTGACTTGGTGACAATCCTTATCTTCTCTTGTCTGCCCAAAACGTCATTGATAACGTCAAAATTGGAGCTAGGTGCAAACATGAAAGTTGTAGTCAATTGTCTCAGCTTTCTTGTGTAAAAAATTCAGCTCATTTGGACTTCTAGAACTCCAGATATGGCCAAAATACTGAACAGTGCTCGGGCTGGAAGACAGATTCGGGCTTCTTTGTTGTTGCTACAATTTGGACTTGATAATGGCCTTTTTAGATCTTGGGCTCCATATGAAAGTTGTAGGCCTATGTCTTACCTTTCCATCCATATAAATTGGACCTAAATCTGAGATCTGTAGCTCCAGATATGGCCCAATTACCGAACAGTGTTCCGGTTTGGATTGCACCGACATCTCTTCTCTAAGTTTGACCATCTCTTTATCCATGCAATTTAAGTTCTTCAAGTCATCAATCAATCCTTTCATTTATGTGATAGACCTGCATTAAAAATAGACATTTACCACAAATTATAGGTATCTTATATTATTAGATACATTATTATAAAATATATTTTAGTTAAGGAGTTATTGATACTTCAAGTGCAAAATGATGATATAAAACCATGATAAAAATGCACTTTTAAGTACTAATCAGTATCAAACTTGTTATTATAAAACATGATTTAGTTAAGGAGTTATTGAAACTTTAAGTGCAAAATAATAATATAAAACCTTGATAAAAATATATTTTTAAATACTAATCACACTCTCTAACCAGCATATTACTAGTTCCTAGTAATTAAAGCATTAAAATAGAAAAACAATTTATAAATTCCAAAAAGTAAGGTATTTATCATTCAACTTTCATTAATCTATCGAGATAAATAAACTCTCATTAGATTTATATATTTTCTCAATACCTCTTAAACAAGATATTAATCAACACATAGTTATAGGGTTTTTCTTGGAAGAAAATAAAATTTTTGTTCTAATATTTAAGGTTAATTTTTTTGGGTTGGGATTATTTTTTTTATTAATATACATATAACTTAAAAACACAACATATAAAAACCATGTAACGAGCTTTCAGCTAATGACTCCTAGACGAGTTGGTCTTAGAGTATTAAGTGTTAAGACATCCTTTCAAGTTTAATAACTCGCGTTGCAGATACTGATATGTAGATAATGCAATGTTTGATTCCCTTAAGTTTTTATACTCAACCCATGTAACAAGTATTAGACCAATACTAAACTTTTTGACAATAAGTTTAGTAAAGCCACACCTTTTGTTTCTAGTTTTAATTTAATCATTTTATTTTTGTCTTTGTATATTATTAAAGTAGCCTCGTATTATGTTTTAAAATATGATTAAAACACCATTTAAATATCAAGAATAGGTATAGAGAAGAGACCATTAACTCATAAAACATCAAAAATAGCATATGAGAGAAAACAATTGAGAAAAAACAAAGGTTTAATGACCAACAAAAAAAACACTACTCTAATTTATAGTGATTTATGAGAAGAACATTGTGTAGCGTGTTATTACAAGAAAATCTTCAACTCCTTTTGTTATTTTTCCTAATGTAATTGTAATATTATTTTTCCTAATTCAATTAATTTCATGAAGCAAATGAAAACAATTTCAATGATGCTTATAATTGAAGTATTTTACATACGATCGAACAAAAAACTATGTTATTTAATATGGGAACCCAATAAATATGACTTAATTATTTTTTATACAATTTCAATATTTTTTTATTTATTTTTTGGAAAACTCTACATTCCAAGTTACCTTTCCACCGAAGAAAACTCAAAGCTTGAATGTTTTTCCTTCTTTTTTATAGTTAGACAAAGAAAATAAAAATTAAATATTTACAAAAACAATTAATAAAAATCACACCCTATCAAAATTATTTATTATATAAATACACATTTGTTCACTAGGAAGGTTAGTTTTTTTTAAATAATATTTAAATTATAAAAAAAGAAAAACCAATGAATTAGTAATAAATACAAATTCAGCCAACTTCATTAATTAAAGGATTTTAAAATTATCTAAGTTCCCCATTTATTTCTTAGTTTGTAGGATCTTTTATTTCCTATTTTGTAGCCAATATAATATCAACCAATCAAATAATACTAAATTTATTGGTTTTTTTGTCCTGCAAGTGGACTAATCCAAAAGATTTTAATTATGAGCATATTGAGAATACAACTTAATCCAAGCCTTATATTTTTCCTTATAAAAATCTTAACACTTGAAAATTTATTTTCCTATTTATATATATACTAGTTCTTATAATAATACATGCTTTGCAAGTGTTTATGTTGTGATTTCTGAGGTAATTGACATGTTAATCTATTAACTTAACATCTTGGGATTCTTATAGTCAACATCATTGTTTATATCAACAATAAAGCCGTATCCTAGCATTTTTATTTATTTTTTAAAAATTTTATTTTTAGTCTTTATTTCAATACTAGAAAATTACAAAATAGTAACAGAATTATCGATGAAATATTTTATAATAGTAATGTCCAATTTCATTAACAATGGAAAAATATCTGTAAATAATTACATACATAATTAGTAATAGAATATGTTCTATCAATAATAATTGAATGAATTGGTGACATGACAATAGTAATTAAAAAATCAATAAATATTTTATTGGTGATTTTATCTATAACTTTACACAACATTATTTGTCGATGAAATTACTAAGGGAAGTGTTTCTTCACCAATTTCCATTAAGAAATTCATTAGCTAATTTAAAAGTGCTATAACCAATAGTAACCCCATCCCTTTTCTTCTTTTCTTTCACTGAAAAAAAAATAACAGCCTTTTCTTCTTATTTTGTCACAAATCTAGGCCCTTATGAGCCCTTTTCTCATAAGTTTAACCATTCAAATGATCAATAGTGTTAGTATCATTGTTTTTATTGAATCTTTTAAAATACCAAACAAGTAAGCTTATCTATTTTCATATTTTTGTGTATTATTTATAGTTTGCTTGTCTATTTATGTGTTTCATAACCTTTTCATAAATAATTTGTTATATTCAATTATGATTTGTATTTTTTTTATATTCAATTATGATTTGTATGTTAAGATTTGTTTGAGATTTGAGGAAAATTAACTTTGTTTGTAGTTTTATGAAATTTTTGTAATTTAGGTGTGTTGTATTGGAAGAAATGATGAATTATTTAATGGGTACCAATCACATTTTGTTGATTTTATTGTTAGGAAATTTTAAGAATTTTTTTAATGGAATTAATAACAATTAAATGATATTAATTAAGATTGAATAAGATTCAATTAAACAAATAATAGAGAATTAGGTAGGTATCGATTACTTGTTATTAATTTGATTTATGTAATTATATTTTGATGCTATATTGAATTTTTATACAAATAATAATTAGTTATTAGATTATTAATTCATTTTTAATTACCAAAGTTGATTTTTGAATTGATGATTACATTATTAATAAATATCATCATCAATATTCTATATGGATTTTCTAAGTAATGGATAATTGTTCTTCGATGTATCAAGATTTACTCTAAAAGTTATATAAGGAGGATTATTGTAAAGAGATTCAGAGTTTTATTAATTTAAATTTTTAAATCCAAAGATTATTAGTGGAGGTGAAATTAAATATTTATATGAAGTGTAAAGATAAAAAATTTCAGCAATCAGATGTTGTGATGATATATCTTTTAAAAAATATTTTTAGAGAAATCACATTAATCAGATATAATGATGATTGATCTTTTAAAAATAGATTTGTAGAGAAATACTTATATTGATTTATACACAATCAATCTGATGTTCCTTATAAAACCATATTAAAAAGGATTGTTGGCTCAATATCTAGTTCTAGTAACATATATGAAGTTATAGATGATAATAGTAATTGTTATATAAGTATGGTAATTGATACAATGTAAATGAATCATGGTTATTCATTTAAAGATTCATGTGTAGATGAATAATCAAATATAGATATAACTAGATTTTTTAAACTTTTAAGAGATTTTGATAGGATGGGTATATAAACTACAATTAATTATCAACCATTCTCCCTTTGATCCTTGTCATTGTATCCATTTCTGCAAGAAAAAACTTGCACCTCGTAAGTCATGTTGTGCATACATGTTATGGTTAAAGTTTTATATGTAAGAAATTTTCTTTAAAAATATGGTTGACGGGTGTATTTGAGGTTTATTTATTTTCAGGGCTAATATTTTGTTAAAAATCATTCTTCAACAAAAATACTTTAATATATAACATTAACTGAATTAAAACAAATTGTTATTGAATAAAAAATTAATTTTAAATTAAAAATTCTTTGTTGACATGTTTTGTAAATCCAATAACCTTAAATTCTATATCAAAAATTGTAAAAGTTTCATGTAGCTTATATAAAATCCGTTTGGCTACGCGTTTTCATGTTTTTTTAAAAACATACTAATTAGGCATTTGGTTACATAGTGTTAAAAAATAAAATACATGGATTCCACCATGTGATTTTCTAGAAGCAGTAAAATGTTGTTTTTTTTCAAGTTTCGACTAGTGGTTGAACTTTATAGGGATGAGTAATGTGGAATTACCAAAAAAGAAAATAGTGTTCTCTTTTGGTTCTCATTCTCATTCTTGTTCTTTCATTTGCATTGATTTCCCTTCCCATTAGCTCTAATTGCACACAACAACTCCATAGTAACCATTACTGTTGCAAAACATAAAACATTAACTGATGGCTCCTTCTATTTATGCACATTCAATTGTCATTCATTTCTCTTTAACAAAAGAAAATGAAGAATAACAACAACCTTTGCAACAACCCTGAAACATGTATATAAATCGAGCATGATTCAAACACTAAAGCTCAAGTTTCCAAAGGCTTAGTTCATTGGTATGTTCTTATAGAAATTTTCAATTACTTGTTTATTCCAATGAAGATCTGTTTATCCCTTTTTGTTTAATCACTTGTTTATATGTTAATTTTTCCTTTGTTTCTCCTTATTAAAAGAAAAAGAAGACGATGCGTAACTTATGTTCCTGCAAGCAACAACCCCATCATAGGTATCAACATCGTGCTTCATTCAAACACCTAAATTATAATTTCCAACGAGTACTATGCTTACTTCACTAGTCTCCTTAAAAATTTTAATTTTATTTTTGTTCATTGCAATGAAATTAACCTATTTATACCCTATTTAATTCACTTGTATTTTACTCTCATCAACCATTACTGCTAATTTTTCATTATCTTTTTTCCCTCCATGTATCTATAGTTATTTTTATGTTGGTTATTTGTTGTTGTTGTGTATTGCTTACTGTTACCAAATACATGTAAATTAAGAACACAAGTAATTTCAATTGCTAAAGTAGAATATCCCCTGTTTTTATGTTAAAATCGTATTAGTTGTGGTTTTTTGCAGATTGCTAAAAAGATAAATATGCATTAAATTAATACACACACACACATACATAACATCCCCTGCTTACTATGTTAAACTAGTATTATGTGCTGCTGATTTATAAATAATAGTAAATTAAACAAATAATTTCAGTTGCTAATTAAAACATCCTCTACTAATTAATGAAAAACAATTTTAGGTTTATTTCACCATGGGTAGGTTTTTATGTTTTTTCCCCTGTCAAGTTTCTTAGTTCACACTTCACATCATTCAATGTTTTTTTGAATTAGTTCTTTAGTCTTTTTTTTTCATCCCTTATCAGCATTAAAAGTTGTTGTCAGCTATAATGAATTATGCTTTGAATTCTTTTTTGCATTGTCAACCAAGCTACTATAGATAATTTTTTTTATTTATATTTTCATTCCTTGTCAACAATCAACCTTTTGTTATTCTTTGGTTTACCTTTTGATGCATATGTAATTTACTATTTTGTTACTATTGTATTATGGCCTTATCAGCATTCAATCTCTTGTTCATTGGTTAATTATGTTATTTAATTTTTCATTGCATTGTCAACCATAAACGATGGATGGGTCTAATACACATTATAAAGGTTCTTGGAGCAAGGCAATGTTGCACATGTTTTGCAATATTTGCATTACAACTATTGAGAAAGGCATGAGACCAAACACATATTTTGACAAAGCTAGCTGGAAATTTATCGTATAGTCTTTTAAAGATTAGACAGGCCTATCATTATCAAAATCTCAGCTTAAAAATAAATGGAATGGGATTAAAAAGGACTAGAGTGTATGGAAAAAATTAATAACTGAAACTGGAGTTGGTTGGCCTTCTGAACTTAGGACCATCTCAACAACTGCTGAATGGTGGCAATCAAAAATTCAGGTTAAACTGCTAATTTGCAATAGCCTCATAAATTTTTTTTTGTCATGTTGTATTATTTATTCATCTATTATCATTCCTAATTACATTTAGCATGTCGATATAGAGCTCTTGTTGTATGCCAAGTACAATATCATGTTTACTAACATAGTGGCCACGGGAGAATATGCTTGGACTCCCTTATAAGGACTTTTATCAGATGAAGATAATGTGACGGCTGGAATGAGAAATACAACCAATGAAGATACTAACATGGAAGAAGGAAATGGTGACTCTAAAGAGGATGTAATTCCTGATTTCAATTGGGATGTTAGCAACATGGTTGGTGGAAGCAATGTCGCAAACAATAGCAGCAACCCTAATAGTTCAAAGAGAAAGAGTGCAAATCAGACTACTCCTCAATTGCAAAAAAAAAAAGGGAACTAAAATAGCAACAGTACTAGTTGCATTTCTGGATAAAATTGTTGAGACTATCTCCATGCCTAGAGGGATCACAACTCCTTGAAGTAATAAAAAAGGTTGTAGCATTGAAAAGGTAATGGAAGAACTGCACTTTATTGATGGAGTTGCCTTTAGTAGTGCACTACATACCTTTGCAACTAAATTTGTCTATGCGAGGAGCAAGAGGGATATGTGGGCTGCAATAGGTTATATTGACAGAAAAATATCATGGCTGAAAATAATGTTTGACCAACATATACAAACTTAGATGGACAAGGTCAGTTTTTAGTTTTACCCTATTCATGTCTTTGTATTTATATTAAATTCTATAGACAAGTAACATACTTAGTTGTCTAAAATATTTTTCACTGGTTTTGTAGACTTCTTGTGCTGTAAATATTGCTAGAATTAGAAAGAGTTGCCCATGTTTTGGTGTATTTTCGTGGCTAAGTTTTTAGAACCTACTACCATGTATATTTTGTTATATATGTATGACTAAATAGTGATGTTGAGTTAGAATTTCAAGAATGTTAATTTCTGAATTATAAACCTTAATTATGTGGATGCTTATCTTTTAATGTTACCTTAAATATATGGATGCTTAAATTTGAAATGTTATGTTTAGCTTATTAAAGTACTATGTAGTTTGGTTACTTTGAAATTGAATGGTTGGTGATAATAAGTTATGCAACCGAGATTATTGCTTGTTTGTATTATACTTTAAATGTTTGGTTAGTTACTCTTGAATGGTAGGTCTAGGTTGCTAATTTTGAAATTTTCTGTTGGTGTATGCCTCATTTGAATGTTTGGTATCTTGCTCTTGAATGGTAGCTTTTGAAAGTTAGGTAATAGTTTTTGGAATATTACTTTCATTCCAATGCATTTGTATATAAATACCAGTAAGTATGAGAAGTTATGCACTTGCATACTATCAATGTTTTTGGGTAGAAACCGAATGTGTTAGTACCTGCAATAAAGAGTGGTTGTTTCTAATTATTGGTATTGTTGATTGTCGTTGTTTATACATCTATAATAGGTAAGTTCCATTTAATTCATTAGGTTGCAATTGATTGGTTAATATTATGACATTCATTAAAAGTTAGTTTAGTTTCTTAAGTTTTTAAATGTTTGTTTATGGTATGCATTAGGATAATAAAGGCTAAAAAATAGTTAGCTTTGTTAGAGACCTCTATCATTATATATTTTTCTATATAATATCATTATTCTTTTGTTCAATATACTAAAGTAGCATTCTATAAGTAGAACAAGTTTGAATCCTGGGGGAATGTGACAAACATGGTTATTATTTATTGAATCAGGCAATAGAAAAGTGAAAATATTATAATTAATCATATGGCTTAGTTTTGGAAATGCAATTTTCAATGATGTATGATACAGTTGACATATTATAGTTAGCACAAGAAATGAAATAGTGGAAGCAAGAAATGAAAAGGAAAAACAATTTGTGCGTGACTTGTTCATTGTTTCTGGAATTTCAATTTTGATCTGTTTAAATTCTATTTTGTATGTTATGTATAGAAAATGGAATTATAAATTTTGATTAGAGATAATAGGTATTTTGGAAAAAGAAATTTGATTTCACTTTCAAAAGAGGTAAAGGACTGAATTGCAAATAAATATAGCCTTATAAATTTACAAGCCGAGCAAAATTTCATTCAACGTGAAGAAAATGAATAATAACACTAATTTACAAGAATGCATTATCCTTTTTTTTTGTAACAACTCATATAATATTCAATTATTCATAAAAAAAAATTGTATGGCATGATAGATATGGATTCACACTATTTCTCAACACTTTTTGATGGGGATTATGATGACGTACTGAATAACGTTGCCGATTATGTTAATTATGATAATTTTTCTGTAAATAATGGAGATTGCAGTGGTAATTATAGTTCTGATATTGATGACAATGATGATTCAGATGAAGAAGGTGAGTTATTTTAGGAAAGGGAGTTCGATAATTAGAAATTGATTTTATGCACGGTAAGTACCATAACTTTATATTATAATACTTATATATATAAGGAGCCTTGTGTGGATTCGTACAACATTGGAAAGCAATGGTTAATAGAAATATTACATGGGCATTGGATGCATTGTGTAAACATGTTTAGGATGAATGCGACAACATTTCAGAGTTTGTGCTTTATACTTGAAAACCAATATGTGTTAAAGGCATCTAGAAGAATGTGTGTTTTTGAAAAAGTTGGAATATTTTTTTATACAATGGCTTTGGGTGCTTCCAATAGGAAAGTTCAGGAGCGATTCCAACATTCAGGAGAAACAATTAATAGGTACCTTAATGAGGTTCTTAGATCAGTTTGTTCGCTCGCTACAGATTTAATTCAACCTGCAGATCTTGGGTTCGTAAACTGACACGACTAAAAGGTTGATGTCTTCTCCCAAGTGCAGGAGTGTCGAAGTAATAAATAACCCGGCAAGACCGGGATCGAACCACATGGAGGTTAATTTACAAATTATAAACAACAATTATAAAACAACAACAACAACAACAACAACAACAACAACAACAACAATAATAATAATAATAATAGTGGTAGTAGTACTAATAATAATAATAATAATAATAATAATAATAATAATAATAATAATAAAGAAAGAGAAGAAGAAGAAGAAGAAGATGATGCTGAGAACTTAGAGATGGAAAATTAATGTAAGGATTAAACAATAATAATAACAAATGTCAAGGTTAGAGGTTCCACTAATGGTATATCAAACAAGTATAGTATAAACTCTTATTATTGAATTGGAAACCACACACAAAGGAGGTTCCAATTAGATTATATATTGTTAACATGATTACATTAGTCATCTTATTCAATTAATGCTAATACTTGTAAATCTCGTCAAGCATTCATGATTATAACTTATGTTAATAACAAATCAAGTTCCTTTCATAGTTCAGGTGTCGGTTATATCATACATTATGGGCTATGAAAGTGCCAAGCATTTGTTGTACCAAGTGTTATACAACATAAATCAAGATTAGTCATTTAACAAGCAAAGTATTAAAGAGTGAACAAGATAACAAATATAAAACATGTTAGTATCAAACATTAAAGTCCATATTAAGTTTACATTATACTTATTCTCACACCATTAGTGTAACCTTTTCACCTTGACATAATTAACTTAGCTAGACATAATGAAAGAAAGCAAAATAGATAAACAAAATAAGAACATAAAAGTTAACTAAGTAAAAGAAAGGAAATGAAAGGCATAAACTTAATATTAATGAAAGCAAAGTATAAATATTACAAAAAATACAAAGAGAGAAAGGAAGAGCATGATCTTGATCTGGAAACCAAGATGCCTAAATGCATGGCAAATGCCTCCTTTTATAGGCCAAAATTGGGAACTATTGATTTGATGACTAATTGATAAGTGGGTGGCCAACTTTTGACTTGGTGACAATCCTTATCTTCTCTTGTCTGCCCAAAATGTCATTGATAACGCCAAAATTGGAGCCAGTTGTAAACATGAAAGTTGTAGGCAATTGTCTCAGCTTTGTTGTGTAAACAATTCAGCTCATTTGGTCTTCTAGAACTCCAGATATGGCCAAAATACCGAACAGTGCTCGGGCTGGAAGATAGATTCGGGCTTCTTTGTTGTTGCTACAATTTGGACTTGATAATGGCCTTTTTAGATCTTGGGCTCCATATGAAAGTTGTAGGCCTATGTCTTACCTTTCCATCCATATAAATTGGACCTAAATCTAAGATTTGTAGCTCCAGATATGACCTAATTATCGAATAGTGTTCCGGTTTGGATTGCACCGACATCTCTTTTCTAAGTTTGACCATCTCTTTGCCCTTGCAATTTAAGTTCTTAAAGTCATCAATCAATCCTTTTATTTATGTGATAGGCCTGCATTTAAAATGAACATTTACCACAAATTAAAGGTATCTTATATTATTAGATATATTATTATAAAACATGCTTTAGTTAAGGAGTTATTGATACTTCAAGTGCAAAATGATGATATAAAACTATGATAAAAATACACTTTTAAGTACTAATCACACCCTCCAACCAGCTTATTACTAGTCCCTAGTAATCAAAGCGTTAAAACAATTTGCAAATTTCACAAAGCAAGGTATTCATCATTTAACTTCCATTAATCTATCCAGATAAACAAACTCTCATTAAATTTATATATCTGCTCAATACCTCTTAACAAGATATTAATAAACCTTTCTTTTGTGCTCAATGTATCAACACATAATTATGGGGCTTTTCTTGGAAGAAAACAAAATTTTTGTTCTAATGTTTAAGGTTAACTTCCTTGGGTTGGGATTATTATTTTTGTCTCTTTTTTTTTGGCTTTTTTTTTGTCTTTTTTTTAAAAAAAAATATATACATATAATTTAAAAACATCATGCATCTTTAACCCATGTAACGAGCTTTCAGCTAATGACTCCCAGACCAGTTGGTCTTAGGGCATTAGGTGTTAAGACACCCCAACGAGCTTAGTAACTCGGGTCGCAGATACTGATATGTAGATAGTGATTAGTACTTAAAAGTGCATTTTTATCATGGTTTTATATCATCATTTTGCACTTGAAGTATCAATAACTCCTTAACTAAAATATGTTTTATAATAATGTATCTAATAATATAAGATACCTATAATTTGTGGTAAATGTCTATTTTTAATGCAGGCCTATCACATAAATGAAAGGATTGATTGATGATTTGAAGAACTTAAATTGCAAGGATAAAGAGATGGCCAAACTTAGAAAAGAGATGTCGGTGCAATCCAAACCGGAACACTGTTCGGTAATTGGGTCATATCTAGAGCAATATATCTCATATTTAGGTCCAATTTATATGGATGGAAAGGTAAGACATAGGCCTACAACTTTCATATGGAGCCCAAGATCTAAAAAGGCCATTATCAAGTCCAAATTGTAGCAACAACAAAGAAGCCCGAATCTGTCTTCCAGCCCGAGCACTGTTCGGTATTTTGGCCATATCTGGAGTTCTAGAAGTCCAAATGAGCTGAATGTTTTATACAACAAAGCTGAGACAATTGCCTACAACTTTCATGTTTGCAACTGGCTCTAATTTTGACGTTATCAATGACGGTTTGGGCAGACAAGTGAAGATAAGGATTGTCACCAAGTCAAAAGTTGGCCACCCACTTATCAATTAGTCATCAAATCAATAGTTCCCAATTTTGGCCTATAAAAGGAGGCATTTGCCATGCATTTAGGCATCTTGGTTTCCAGATCAAGATCATGCTCTTCCTTTCTCTCTTTGTATTTTTTGTAATGTTTATGCTTTGCTTTCATTAATATTAAGTTTATGCTTTTCATTTCCTTTTCTTTACTTAGTTAGCTTTTATGTTCTTATTTTGTTTATCTATTTTGCTTTCTTTCATTATGTCTAGCTAAGTTAATTATGTCAAGGTGAAAAGGCTACACTAATGGTGTGAGAATAAATATAATGTAAACTTAATATGGACTTTAATGTTTGATACTAACATGTTTTATATTTGTTATCTTGTTCACTCTTTAATACTTTGCTTGTTAAATGACTAATCTTGATTTATGTTGTATAACACTTGGTACAATAAATGCTTGACACTTTCATAGCCCATAATGTATGGTATAACCGACACCTGAGCTATGAAAGGAACTTGATTTGTTGTTAACATAAGTTATAATCATGAATGCTTGACGAGATTTACAAGTATTAGCATTAATTGAATAAGATGACTAATGTAATCATGTTAACAATATATAATCTGATTGGAACCTCCTTTGTGTGTGGTTTCCAATTCAATAATAAGAGTTTATACTATACTTGTTTGATATACCATTAGTAGAACCTCTAACCTTGACATTTGTTATTATTATTGTTTAATCCTTACATTAATATTTCATCTCTAAGTTCTCATCATCATCATCTTCTTCTTCTTCTCTTTCTTTATTATTATTATTATTATTATTATTAGTACTACTACTACTATTATTATTATTATTATTACTACTACTACTACTACTACTACTACTATTATTATTATTATTATTATTATTATTATTATTATTATTATTATTATTATTATTATTATTATAGTTGTTGTTGTTGTTGTTATTGTTGTTGTTATTATTGCTATTCTTGTTGCTTATAATTGTTGTCTATAATTTGTACAATTAACCTCCCTGTGGTTCGACCCCGGTCTTGCCGGGTTATTTATTACTTCGACACTCCTACACTTGGGAGAAGACATCAATCTTTTCGTCGTGTTAGATAGTGCAATGTTTGATTCCCTTAAACTTTTCTCCTCAACCCATGTAACAAGCGTTGGGCCAATAGCTCCCAAGTCAGTTGACTTTAGGGTATTAGGTGTTAAAACACCCCTTCGGGCTTAATTGCTTAGGTTAGGGAGGCTACGAAACCAAACTTATCGACATTTTTATTATCATCATTTTTTTTTCTTTTTTTTTTCTTTCTTTTTTTTTCTTGTTTTTGTTTTTTAATTATATACAATCCCTTTCCCTTAGTTGTTACTGACACGACTAAAAGGTTGATGTCTTCTCCCAAGTGCAGGAGTGTCGAAGTAATAAATAACCCGGTAAGACCGGGGTCGAACCACAGGGAGGTTAATTGTACAAATTATAAATAACAATAATACAACAACAATAACAATAATAATAATAACAATAATAATAGTAATACTAATACTAATAATAATAATAATAATAATAATAATAATAATAATAATAGTAATAGTAGTAGTAATAATAATAATAATAATAAAGAAAGAGAAGAAGAAGAAGATGATGATAACTTGGAGATGGAAAATTAATGTAAGGATTAAACAATAATAATAACAAATGTCAAGGTTAGAGGTTCCACTAATGGTATATCAAACAAGTATAATATAAACTCTTATTATTGAATTGGAAACCACACACAAAGGAGGTTCCAATCAGATTATATATTGTTAACATGATTACATTAGTCATCTTATTCAATTAATGCTAATACTTGTAAATCTCGTCAAGCATTCATGATTATAACTTATGTTAACAACAAATCAAGTTCCTTTCATAGCTCAGGTGTCGGTTATACCATACATTATGGGCTATGAAAGTGCCAAGCATTTGTTGTACCAAGTGTTATACAACATAAATCAAGATTAGTCATTTAACAAGCAAAGTATTAAAGAGTGAACAAGATAACAAATATAAAACATGTTAGTATCAAACATTAAAGTCCATATTAAGTTTACATTATACTTATTCTCACACCATTAGTGTAACCTTTTCACCTTGACATAATTAACTTAGCTAGACATAATGAAAGAAAGCAAAATAGATAAACAAAATAAGAACATAAAAGTTAACTAAGTAAAGAAAAGGAAATGAAAGGCATAAACTTAATATTAATGAAAGCAAAGCATAAACATTACAAAAAATACAAAGAGAGAAAGGAAGAGCATGATCTTGATCTGAAAACCAAGATGCCTCAATGCATGGCAAATGCCTCCTTTTATAGGCCAAAATTGGGAACTATTGATTTGATGACTAATTGATAAGTGGGTGGCCAACTTTTGACTTGGTGACAATCCTTATCTTCTCTTGTCTGCCCAAAACGTCATTGATAACGTCAAAACTGGAGCCAGGTGCAAACATGAAAGTTGTAGGCAATTGTCTCAGCTTTCTTGTGTAAAAAATTCAGCTCATTTGGACTTCTAGAACTCCAGATATGGCCAAAATACCGAACAGTGCTCGGGCTGGAAGACAGATTCGGGCTTCTTTGTTGTTGCTACAATTTGGACTTGATAATGGCCTTTTTAGATCTTGGGCTCCATATGAAAGTTGTAGGCCTATGTCTTACCTTTCCATCCATATAAATTGGACCTAAATCTGAGATCTGTAGCTCCAGATATGGCCCAATTACCGAATAGTGTTCCGGTTTGGATTGCACCGACATCTCTTCTCTAAGTTTGACCATCTCTTTATCCTTGCAATTTAAGTTCTTCAAGTCATCAATCAATCCTTTCATTTATTTGATAGGCCTGCATTAAAAATAGACATTTACCACAAATTATAGATATCTTATATTATTAGATACATTATTATAAAACATATTTTAGTTAAGGAGTTATTGATACTTCAAGTGCAAAATGATGATATAAAACCATGATAAAAATGCACTTTTAAGTACTAATCACACCCCTCAACCAGCTTATTACTAGTCCCTAGTAATTAAAGCGTTAAAACAATTTGCAAATTTCACAAAGCAAGGTATTCATCATTTAACTTCCATTAATCTATCCAGATAAACAAACTCTCATTAAATTTATATATCTGCTCAATACTACTTAACAAGATATTAATAAACCTTTCTTTTGTGCTCAATGTATCAACACATAATTATGGGGCTTTTCTTGGAAGAAAACAAAATTTTTGTTCTAATGTTTAAGGTTAACTTCCTTGGGTTGGGATTACTATTTTTGTCTTTTTTTTTTTTTTTTTTTTTAACTCTATATACATATACTTTAAAAACATCATGCATCTTTAACCCATGTAACGAGCTTTCAGCTAATGACTCCCAGACCAGTTGGTCTTAGGGCATTAGGTGTTAAGACACCCCTACGAGCTTAGTAACTCGGGTCGCAGATACTGATATGTAGATAGTGCAATGTTTGATTTCTTTAAGCTTTTCTCCTCAACCCATGTAACAAGCGTTGGGCCAATAGCTCCCAAGTCAGTTGACTTTAGGGTATTAGGTGTTAAAACACCCCTTCGGGCTTAATTGCTTAGGTTAGGGAGGCTACGAAATCAAACTTATCTACATTTTTATTATCATCATTTTTTTATTTTTTCTTTTTTCTTTTTTTTTTCATGTTTTTTTTTTTTTAATTATATACAATCCCTTTCCCTTAGTTGTTACCTTTAACAAAAGAACATAAATAATGTAATAATCCAATATGCAACCCACAATCATATGTTAAAGTGTGTGTGTGTAAATTAAGGTTTAAAAATACATGTTAAATAAGTATATGAGCAGAATTAAGTGGTAACAATACGAGAGTTTGTAAACCTGAATATTTCAGGAAGTATTATAATAGACCTTGTTAAGAATGGTTACTAAGATGCGTCTCAAGAGTCACTTTAACAAAAGAACTCCTTTACTCTGCCATCCTAGTAACAACAATTATGCACATGCTTTATGAAATGAAAAACATTTTTTTTTTTTTATCAACTACTACCCTCTCCCCCCAACCAAAACGAGACATTGTCCTCAATGTTCTAAGGTAGAAAGATAGAGTATAAAAGATATCACCTGAAATAACGAACACTCACAAAACCTGAAACACACTGAAACAAAAATAAGAAATAACAAAACATAATAAAATCAAAAGACACAAAAATTCACAAATGAAGGCTCAAATCCAATCTAAGCTTTTTACGGCTTTCCTTAAATGACCAATTTATGCGACTCATGGAAGGATCAATCACAGGAATGAAAGATTGTAGTTGGTCAATCAATTGTTCAGCAGTAGAAGCAGAGATTATGATTTGTCGTGCAGAAGATGTTAGAAATTCCTGTTCCACAGCATGATCAAGAAAAGACAACAACTTATCATAATAACCATTAACATTTAACAAACCTATGGGTTTATGGTGAATGTGCAATTGAGCCCAAGAGGAAATATGAAAGATCTCTTCCAATGTGCCTAGACCACCTGGTAAAGCAATGAAAGCATCAGCATGGTTAAACATTGCATTCATTCGAGCCGACATTGTGGAGACCTGAAGTTCCTCGCCAATTGTTTTTCCAATGATGTCCCCTTGTGCCAAAGCTTCAGGGACGACTCCTAAAACTTGACTACCTCCTAAAAATGCAGCTATTGACACACCTCCCATTAACCCAAGACTGCCTCCCCCATACACTAAATGAATCTTTCTCTCAGCTAGCACCTGACCAAGATGATTTGCTGATTCTAAAAACTCCTTTTCTTTCCCAGGACTAGATCCACCGAAAACACAAATATTTCTTATTTGATGACTTGAGGAACTTGCCATTTCTACAAACTTCTGTATTTGTTGAATGTATGGGTTGAGTAGAAATGAAAGGAAGGAAGAGAGGGTTTTATAGATGAGAAATTAGAAAGGCAATCATAACACCTATATATAGGCCAGCTGGAGTCTCACACTCTCTCTCTCTCTTTTTATTTATTTATTTATTTACTTTTAAAAAAGCATGTGTATGTACAGGTAGTTGTGATTGTGGCTCACATCTTCCCTTGGTTTTACGTCCAAGAACGGCTTAAACGCCCTCTATGGGTCGGGGATAGGCTTCCCATCCAGTTTTCTTAAAAACTGGCAAACAGGGTCTTTTTTAGTCAGATTCCCAAGACTAAGTCGATCATGTTCTTTATGAAATAGTGGCCATAAATCATGAATTGCACGATGCACATCTCCACTAGGATGCGTCTCAAGAGTCAATAGAAGATTATCTAAAGACTCCTTACTCAGGCCATCCTTAATGAATTGTATTTTATCTTCACGGTTTATAGATACCATTCCTAAAGAACGACATTGTGTATTACAAGTCCATCTAGCACATCGATGACAGACATCCAGTCGTTTTGCACGACGCTTCTTTACAAAAGTGCTTTTACCTGTTCCAGGCATGTGTGAAATGAAGAAGTTAGAGGACTCACCTGATAATCGGACCTTTGCTTCAATCAACCAGCGAATATCTTCAGGAATTCCATGATTCATTAACAATCTCAATCTTGCACATCTAGCACGGTAAATTTTTGTAATCGCATTCTGAGGCAGAGCGGGAAAATACTTTTTTAATTTTTCAAGATTAGTGTCCATTTTCAAATGAGAATTGGAAGAGAGATTCAAAGAATTGCATAGATATATACACAGATATCAGTAATTATGGGAAACTGAAAGAACCGACTTAAGTCACGGAGTACCGTCATCCGCCATTTGACCGGGGTGAAAGAAACTTGCAAAAATCACTCAAAAAGAAACATAAAAAAGAAAATGTGAGAAAAACAAAATAATCAACCTTTATCTACAAGATCATTCAAACCAGCTGATTCATTTTCACTAGGAAAATTATCAAAGTAAGCTTTCAAACGATGTCCATTTTCCTTAAAATCATTGTCATTCATTGAATTCTCAATATCACAGGCCCCATAGGGATTGCTCCATCTTGTTCTTAGCTCTCTAGGGAGTGCATAGAGTTGAGAATTATAAAACAAAACTTTTTGACCAGTATCAATCTTTTGACAATTTTCACAAGTTTTGCAGAATGCATGCGTGTCCTTGAACATGGTGGGCCAATAAAATCCATTTTGAAAGATTTTTGCAGCTGTCTTTTTTAAAGAAAAATAACTCCCACATGCTTCAGAATGACAAAGTTTAATGACACTACTTACCTCATTGTCGGGAATGAATCTTTGAAATATTTGATCAGGACAATATTTGAATAAGTTAGGGTCATCACAATAAAAGTTCTTCACTTCGTTCAAAAACTTTTCTTTGTCTTGAATACTCCAATCAGTTGGCAAATCTCCTAAAGCAAGAAAATTGATATTTTTATCATACCAAGGCATTGGACTAAGAGAAAGTAAGGATTCGTTAGGAAAGTAATCATCGATTGGTGTGATGTTAGATGTCGAATCTGTTGTCAATGTTGACAAAAGATTTACATCAACATTTTCGGTGCTTATTTCATCCATGATTTCTTCCTCAGAATAAATCATTTGCAAATCTTCAGTTTCATCCAATTCATTTTTACTTAAAGTAGATTCAAGTTGATCATAAACTAATTCGTCAATATGATCTACTTCTTGTAAATCATTATCATCTCCAGGTTGCTTGCAAATGTTGAAAATATTCATCTCCAATGTCATGTTTCCAAATGATAGCTTCATCAGTCCATTCCTACAATTAATCAATGCGTTAGAGGTTGCAAGAAACGGACGTCCTAAAATAACAGGAAATGAATTACATGCTTCAACAGGTTCTGTGTCCAAGACAATAAAATCCACAGGATAAATGAATTTATCGACTTGTACTAACACATCTTCAATTATTCCTCTAGGCACTTTTACAGATCTATCAGCAAGTAAAAGAGATATAGAAGTTGGTTTTAACTCACCTAGATTGAGACTCTGAAAGACTGAATATGGAAGTAAATTCACACTAGCACCAAGATCAAGTAAAGCTCTTTCAATTTTATGCTCTCCAATAAAGCAAGAAATTGTAGGACAACCAGGGTCTTTATATTTCAAAGCATTATTGTTTTGAAGAATAGCACTTACTTGTTCGGCTAGAAAGGCTTTCTTTTTCACATTCAGTTTCCTCTTCACAGTGCATAGATCTTTCAAAAATTTAGCATAGGAAGGAACCTGTTTAATAGCATCCAACAAAGGTATATTGATCCTTACCTGTTTGAAAATTTCAAAAATTTCTGAGTTGTGATTGACTTTCCTTTGTTTAGTAATGGCATGAGGAAATGGAAGTGCTGGCGGTGAATCAGTCGTTTCGTTGCAATTTTCAGATTCAACCCCTTCCTTACCCTCAGAGATTGACTCATCATCTTTCTCATAAGGTTCAAAAGAGGGTTTTTCAATAACCTTACCGCTGCGCAGAGTAGTGACTGATTTGACTTGATCCATGTGTTGGCTTTCTGAACTACTTGCATTTGCATTGTATTGCCCTTTGGGATTTTGTTGTGTTTGAGATGGAAACTTACCTTTCTCTTGGAAACTAAGAGCAGATGTTAATTTAGCAAGAGTATCTTTAAAATCTGTCATATTTTGAGCAAGTTGAGTATTGATTGTCTCTTGCTTTTCAATGAATGCATGCAATGTTTCCTCAAGATTTCTTCTAGGAGGTGGAGCATAAGGAAATGCATATCCATGAGAATTTTGGAAATTGTGGTGTGCTTGAAACGGTGGTTGTGAAGTTTGTGCATTGTTGTTCTCACTTTTCCAACTGAAATTTGGGTGATTTCTCCAACTAGGATTGTATGTTTGGGAGTATGGGTTGTGGTTGGGACTTTGGAAAGTGTTTAAAGCATAGGCTTGTTCATGGAGACATTCCTTAAAAGAAGGCAAGGTTGGATAATCGTTGGTTGAGTGTTCATTTGTTTCACAGATTTGACACACAATGTTTTCAACAGATTTTAATTGACCACTCTTTTTCAATTCTAGTGCCTCGACTTTTCTAGCTAAAGATGCAAACTTGGCTTGAAGGTCATGATCTTCCCTAAGGTTGTACATACCTCCACTAGATGTATGAGGTTGAGTTTTACTCGGTGCCTCATATGTACCCGCGGTGTCCCAATTTTGAGCATTTTCAGCTAACAAGTCTAAGTACTCCATTGCTTCATCAGGGTCTTTATCTTCAAAAGTTCCATTGCACATCAATTCAACCATTTGCCTATCTTTAGGTGTTAACCCTTCATAGAAATATGAAACCAATCTCCATGTTTCAAAACCATGATGAGGGCAAGTACTAAGCAAGTCTCGATACCTATCCCAACATTTGTAAAATGTTTCTCCTGGTTTTTGAGTGAAAGTGGTGATTTGTCTCTTGAAAGAGTTTGTTCTATGAGATGGGAAAAACTTCTTTAAAAATTGTTGTTGCATTTTATCCCAAGCACGAATGGATCCTGGTCTTAAATTTTGTAGCCATGTTTTAGCTTTATCTTTTAATGAAAAAGGGAAAAGCTTTAATCTGATGGTGTTCATGCTACAATTTAAATTATTATATGTGTTGCAGACCTCTTCAAATTCCCTTAAATGCAAGTATGGATTTTCCAATTCTAAACCATGAAAAGAAGGTAAAAGTTGAATAATACCTGGTTTAAAATTAAAATGAGATGCATCAGGAGGAAAAACTATGCATGATGGTGCACTTGTTCTTGTGGGATTCATGTGGTCTCTAAGTGTTCTAGCACGGTTATTCTCATTATTCTCATTTTGAAGTGATTGATTATCTTCTTCGGCCATATTTTCTGAAAATGATGAGGATATCCTACAAAGTCTACCACTTGATGTACGTGACCACACTCTCATGCACGTATTGGAATAAAATAAAAAAGAAGAAGAAAGCAAAAGGAGGAAGAAAACAAAATAAAAAGAAACAAAAGAAAAGAAACAAAATTACATACAAGAAAAGTGAAAAGAGAAAATAAAATAAATACTATAATTTATACAAGAACTTACCTCCCCGGCAACGGCGCCAAAAACTTGACACGACTAAAAGGTTGATGTCTTCTCCCAAGTGCAGGAGTGTCGAAGTAATAAATAACCCGGTAAGACCGGGGTCGAACCACAGGGAGGTTAATTGTACAAATTATAAATAACAATAATACAACAACAATAACAATAATAATAATAACAATAATAATAGTAATACTAATACTAATAATAATAATAATAATAATAATAATAATAATAATAATAGTAATAGTAGTAGTAATAATAATAATAATAATAAAGAAAGAGAAGAAGAAGAAGATGATGATAACTTGGAGATGGAAAATTAATGTAAGGATTAAACAATAATAATAACAAATGTCAAGGTTAGAGGTTCCACTAATGGTATATCAAACAAGTATAATATAAACTCTTATTATTGAATTGGAAACCACACACAAAGGAGGTTCCAATCAGATTATATATTGTTAACATGATTACATTAGTCATCTTATTCAATTAATGCTAATACTTGTAAATCTCGTCAAGCATTCATGATTATAACTTATGTTAACAACAAATCAAGTTCCTTTCATAGCTCAGGTGTCGGTTATACCATACATTATGGGCTATGAAAGTGCCAAGCATTTGTTGTACCAAGTGTTATACAACATAAATCAAGATTAGTCATTTAACAAGCAAAGTATTAAAGAGTGAACAAGATAACAAATATAAAACATGTTAGTATCAAACATTAAAGTCCATATTAAGTTTACATTATACTTATTCTCACACCATTAGTGTAACCTTTTCACCTTGACATAATTAACTTAGCTAGACATAATGAAAGAAAGCAAAATAGATAAACAAAATAAGAACATAAAAGTTAACTAAGTAAAGAAAAGGAAATGAAAGGCATAAACTTAATATTAATGAAAGCAAAGCATAAACATTACAAAAAATACAAAGAGAGAAAGGAAGAGCATGATCTTGATCTGAAAACCAAGATGCCTCAATGCATGGCAAATGCCTCCTTTTATAGGCCAAAATTGGGAACTATTGATTTGATGACTAATTGATAAGTGGGTGGCCAACTTTTGACTTGGTGACAATCCTTATCTTCTCTTGTCTGCCCAAAACGTCATTGATAACGTCAAAACTGGAGCCAGGTGCAAACATGAAAGTTGTAGGCAATTGTCTCAGCTTTCTTGTGTAAAAAATTCAGCTCATTTGGACTTCTAGAACTCCAGATATGGCCAAAATACCGAACAGTGCTCGGGCTGGAAGACAGATTCGGGCTTCTTTGTTGTTGCTACAATTTGGACTTGATAATGGCCTTTTTAGATCTTGGGCTCCATATGAAAGTTGTAGGCCTATGTCTTACCTTTCCATCCATATAAATTGGACCTAAATCTGAGATCTGTAGCTCCAGATATGGCCCAATTACCGAATAGTGTTCCGGTTTGGATTGCACCGACATCTCTTCTCTAAGTTTGACCATCTCTTTATCCTTGCAATTTAAGTTCTTCAAGTCATCAATCAATCCTTTCATTTATTTGATAGGCCTGCATTAAAAATAGACATTTACCACAAATTATAGATATCTTATATTATTAGATACATTATTATAAAACATATTTTAGTTAAGGAGTTATTGATACTTCAAGTGCAAAATGATGATATAAAACCATGATAAAAATGCACTTTTAAGTACTAATCAGTTACCTTTAACAAAAGAACATAAATAATGTAATAATCCAATATGCAACCCACAATCATATGTTAAAGTGTGTGTGTGTAAATTAAGGTTTAAGAATATATGTTAAATAAGTATATGAGCAGAATTAAGTGGTAACAATACGAGAGTTTGTAAACCTGAATATTTCAGAAAGTATTATAATAGACGTTGTTAAGAATGATTACTAAGATGCGTCTGATTAGTACTTAAAAGTGCATTTTTATCATGGTTTTATATCATCATTTTGCACTTGAAGTATCAATAACTCCTTAACTAAAGCATGTTTTATAATAATATATCTAATAATATAAGATACCTTTAATTTATGGTAAATATTCATTTTAAATGCAGGCCTATCACATAAATGAAAATATTGATTGATGACTTTAAGAACTTAAATTGCAAAGGCAAAGAGATGGCCAAACTTAGAAAAGAGATGTTGGTGCGATCCAAACCGGAACACTATTCGGTAATTGGGTCATATCTGGAGCTACAGATCTCAGATTTAGGTCCAATTTATATGGATGGAAAGGTAAGACATAGGTCTACAACTTTTATATGGAGCTCAAGATCTAACAAGGCCATTATCAAGTCCAAATTATAGCAACAACAAAGAAGCCCGAATCTGTCTTCCAGCCCGAGTACTGTTCTATATTTTGTCCATATCTGGAGTTCTAGAAGTCCAAATGAGCTGAATTGTTTACACAAGAAAGCTGAGACAATTGCCTACAACTTTCATGTTTACAACTGGCTCCAATTTGGATGTTATCAAGGACGTTTTGGGCAGACAAGAGAAGATAAGGATTGTCACCAAGTCAAAAGTTGGCCACCCACTTATCAATTAGTCATCAAATCAATAGTTCCCAATTTTAGCCTATAAAAGGAGGCATTTGCCATGCATTTAGGCATCTTGGTTTCCAGATCAAGATCATGCTCTTCCTTTCTCTCTTTGTATTCTTTGTAATATTTATGCTTTCCTTTCATTAATATCAAGTTTATGCTTTTCATTTCCTTTCCTTTACTTAGTTAGCTTTTATGTTCTTATTTTGTTTATCTATTTTGCTTTCTTTCATTATGTCTAGCTAAGTTAATTATGTCAAGGTGAAAAGGTTACACTAATGGTGTGAGAATAAGTATAATGTAAACTTAATATGGACTTTAATGTTTGATACTAACATGTTTTATATTTGTTATCTTGTTCACTCTTTAATACTTTGCTTGTTAAATGACTAATCTTGATTTATGTTGTATAACACTTGGTACAACAAATGCTTGGCACTTTTATAGCCCATAATGTATGGTATAACCGACACCTAAGCTATGAAAGGAACTTGATTTGTTGTTAACATAAGTTATAATCATGAATGCTTGACGAGATTTACAAGTATTAGCATTAATTGAATAAGATGACTAATGTAATCATGTTAACAATATATAATCTGATTGGAACCTCCTTTGTGTGTGGTTTCCAATTCAATAATAAGAGTTTATACTATACTTCTTTGATATATCATTAGTGGAACCTCTAACCTTGACATTTGTTATTATTATTGTTTAATCCTTACATTAATATTTCATCTCTAAGTTCTCATCATCATCATCTTCTTCTTCTTCTCTTTCTTTGTTATTATTATTATTGTTATTGTTATTGTTATTATTATTATTAGTACTACTACTACTACTATTACTACTATTATTATTATTACTATTGTTATTGTTGTTATTGTTGTTTTATAATTGTTGTTTATAATTTGTACAATTAACCTCCCTGTGGTTCGACCCCGGTCTTGCCGGGTTATTTATTACTTCGACACTCCTGCACTTGGGAGAAGACATCAACCTTTTAGTCGTGTCAAGTTTTTGGCGCCGTTGCCGGGGAGGTAAGTTCTTGTATAAATTATAGTAGTTATTTTTTTTCTCTTTTCACCTTTCTTGTATATAACTTTGTTTCTTTTTATTTTGTTTTCTTCCTCCTTCTTTTGCTTTCTTCTTCTTTTTTATTTTATTCCTACACGTGCATGAGAGTGTGGTCACGTACATCAAGTGGTAGACTTTGTAGGATATCCTCATCATTTTCAGAAAATATGGCCGAAAAAGATAATCAATCACTTGAAAATGAGAATAATGAGAATAACCGTGCTAGAACACTTAGAGACCACATGAATCCCACAAGAACAAGTGCACCATCATGCATAGTTTTTCCTCCTGATGCATCTCATTTTAATTTTAAACCAGGTATTATTCAACTTTTACCTTCTTTTCATGGTTTGGAATTGGAAAATCCATACTTGCATTTAAGGGAATTTGAGGAGGTCTGCAACACATATAATAATTTAAATTGTAACATGAACACCATCAGATTAAAGCTTTTTCCTTTTTCATTAAAAGATAAAGCTAAAACATGGCTACAAAATTTGAGACCAGGATCCATTCGTGCTTGGGATGAAATGCAACAACATTTTTTAAAGAAGTTTTTCCCATCTCATAGAACAAACTCTTTCAAAAGACAAATCACCACTTTCACTAAAAAACCAGGAGAAATATTTTACAAATGTTGGGATAGGTATCGAGATTTGCTTAGTACTTGCCCCCATCATGGTTTTGAAACATGGAGATTGGTTTCACATTTCTATGAAGGGTTAACACCTAAAGATAGGCAAATGGTTGAATTGATGTGCAATGGAACTTTTGAAGATAAAGACCCTGATGAAGCAATGAAGTACTTAGACTTGTTAGCTGAAAATGCTCAAAATTGGGACACCGCGGATACATATGAGGCACCGAGTAAAACTCAACCTCATACATCTAGTGGAGGTATGTACAACCTTAGGGAAGATCATGACCTTCAAGCCAAGTTTGCATCTTTAGCTAGAAAAGTCGAGGCACTAGAATTGAAAAAGAGTGGTCAATTAAAATCTGTTGAAAACATTGTGTGTCAAATCTGTGAAACAAATGAACACTCAACCAACGATTGTCCAACCTTGCCTTCTTTTAAGGAATGTCTCCATGAACAAGCCCATGCTTTAAACAGTTTCCAAAGGCCCAACCACAACCCATACTCCCAAACATACAACCCTGGTTGGAGAAATCACCCAAATTTCAGTTGGAAGAGTGAGAACAACAATGCACAAACTTCACAACCACCATTTCAAGCACACCACAATTTCCAAAATTCTCATGGATATGCACCTCCTGATGCTCCACCGCTTAGAAGAAATCTTGAGGAAACATTGCATGCATTCATTGAAAAGCAAGAGACAATCAATACTCAACTTGCTCAAAACATGACAGATTTTAAACATACTCTTGCTAAATTAACATCTGCTCTTAGTTTCCAAGAGAAAGGTAAGTTTCCATCTCAACCACAACAAAATCCCAAGGGGCAATACAATGCAAATGCAAGTAGTTCTGGAAGCCAACACATGGATCAAGTCAAATCAGTCACTACTCTGCGCAGTGGTAAGGTTATTGAAAAACCCTCTCTTGAACCTTATGAGAAGGATGATGAGTCAATCTCTAAGGGTAAGGAAGGGGTTGAATCTGAAAATTGCAAAGAAATGACTGATTCTCTGCCAGCACTTCCATTTTCTCATGCCATGACCAATCAGGAAGAAATTGAGGATGAAAAAGGCATCGAAAAGGTTGATGCGAATCTTTTATCAAAAGTGACAACAGATTCGACACCCGACATCACACCAATCGATGATTACTTTCCTGATGAATCTCTACTTTCTCTTAATTCAATGCCTTGGTTTGCTAAAAATATCAATTTTCTTGCTTCAGGATTTTTGCCAACTCATTGGAGTATTGAAGACAAAAGAAAATTTTTGAGCAACGAGCAAAATTTTTATTGGGATGACCCTTACTTATTCAATTATTGTCCTGATCAAATATTTCAAAAATACATTCTCGACAATGAGGTAAGTAATTTCATTAAATTTGGTTACTCTAAGGCATGTGGGGATCATTTCTCATAAAAAAAGAGGATTGTAGAAATCTTACAAAGTAAAATTTACTGGCCCATCATATTCAAGGAGTCAGATGCATTCCGCAAAAAATGTGAAAATTGTCAGAAGGTGAGATTTATTTCAAAACACAAAGAGTCTTTAGACAATCTTCTATTGACTCTTAAGTCTCATCATAGTCAAGATAAGCATCGTGTAATTCATGACTTATGAACCCATTTTCATAAAGAACATACTTGACTTAGTCTTGGGAATCTGACTAAAAAAGACCCTGTTTGCCAGTTTTTAAGAAAACTGGATGGGAAGCCTATCCCCGACCCATTGAGGGCGTTTAAGCTGTTCTTGGACGTAAAACCAAGGGAAGATGTGAGCCACATTCACAACTGCGATTTGAATTTTTTTTTTGTTTGTAAAAACTTGTGTCTTTTGGTTTTATTATTGTGTTTTGTTATTTCTTATTTTTGTTTTAGTGTGTTTCAAGTTTTGTTAGTGTTCGTTATTTTAGGTGATATCTTCTGTACTCTATCTTTCTACCTTAGAACATTGAGGATAATGTCTCGTTTTGCTTGGGGGGAGAGGGTAGTAGTTGATAAAAAAAAAAAATTGTTTTTCATTTCATAAAGCATGTGCATAATTGTTGTTACTAGGATGGCAGAGTAAAGGAGTTCTTTTGTTAAAGTGACTCTTGAGACGCATCTTAGTAACCATTCTTAACAAGGTCTATTATAATACTTCCTGAAATATTCAGGTTTACAAACTCTCGTATTGTTACCGCTTAATTCTGCTCATATACTTATTTAACATGTATTCTTAAACCTTAATTTACACACACACACTTTAACATATGATTGTGGGTTGCATATTGGATTATTACATTATTTATGTTCTTTTGTTAAAGGTAACAACTAAGGGAAAGGGATTGTATATAATTAAAAAAGAAAGAAAAACATTAAAAAAAAAAGAAAAAAAAAAGAAAAAAAATGATGATAATAAAAATGTAGATAAGTTTGGTTTCGTAGCCTCCCTAACCTAAGCAATTAAGCCCGAAGGGGTGTTTTAACACCTAATACCCTAAAGTCAACTGACTTGGGAGCTATTGGCCCAACGCTTGTTACATGAGTTGAGGAGAAAAGCTTAAGGGAATCAAACATTGCACTATCTACATATCAGTATCTGCGACCCGAGTTACTAAGCTCGTAGGGGTGTCTTAACACCTAATGCCCTAAGAGCAACTGGTCTGGGAGTCATTAGCTGAAAGCTCGTTACATGGGTTAAAGATGCATGATGTTTTTAAATTATATGTATATAGATTTTTTTTAAAAAAAGAAAGACAAAAAAGACAAATAATAATCCCAACCCAAGGAAGTTAGCCTTAAACATTAGAACAAAAATTTTGTTTTCTTCTAAGAAAAGCCCCATAATTATGTTGATACATTGAGCACAAAAGAAAGGTTTATTAATATCTTGTTAAGTGGTATTGAGCAGATATATAAATTTAATGAGAGTTTGTTTATCTTGTTAAGTGGTATATGTGTTGATGAATACCTTGCTTTGTGAAATTTGCAAATTGCAAAGAAATGACTGATTCTCTGCCAGCACTTCCATTTTCTCATGCCATGACCAATCAGGAAGAAATTGAGGATGAAAAAGGCATCGAAAAGGTTGATGCGAATCTTTTATCAAAAGTGACAACAGATTCGACACCCGACATCACACCAATCGATGATTACTTTCCTGATGAATCTCTACTTTCTCTTAATTCAATGCCTTGGTTTGCTAAAAATATCAATTTTCTTGCTTCAGGATTTTTGCCAACTCATTGGAGTATTGAAGACAAAAGTAAATTTTTGAGCAACGAGCAAAATTTTTATTGGGATGACCCTTACTTATTCAATTATTGTCCTGATCAAATATTTCAAAAATACATTCTCGACAATGAGGTAAGTAATTTCATTAAATTTGGTTACTCTAAGGCATGTGGGGATCATTTCTCATAAAAAAAGAGGATTGTAGAAATCTTACAAAGTAAAATTTACTGGCCCATCATATTCAAGGAGTCAGATGCATTCCGCAAAAAATGTGAAAATTGTCAGAAGGTGAGATTTATTTCAAAACACAAAGAGTCTTTAGACAATCTTCTATTGACTCTTAAGTCTCATCATAGTCAAGATAAGCATCGTGTAATTCATGACTTATGAACCCATTTTCATAAAGAACATACTTGGCATAGTCTTGGGAATCTGACTAAAAAAAGATCATGTTTGCCAGTTTTTAAAAAAACTAGATGGGAAGCCTATCCCCGACCCATTGAGGGCGTTTAAGCTGTTCTTGGACGTAAAACCAAGGGAAGATGTGAGCCACAATCACAACTGCGATTTGAATTTTTTTTGTTTGTAAAAACTTGTGTCTGTTGGTTTTATTATTGTGTTTTGTTATTTCTTATTTTTGTTTCAGTGTGTTTCAGGTTTTGTCAGTGTTTGTTATTTCAGGTGATATCTTTTATACTCTATCTTTCTACCTTAGAACATTGAGGACAATGTCTCGTTTTGGTTGGGGGGAGAGGGTAGTAGTTGATAAAAAAAATTATTTTTCATTTCATAAAGCATGTGCATAATTGTTGTTACTAGGATGACAGAGTAAAGGAGTTCTTTTGTTAAAGTGACTCTTGAGACGCATCTTAGTAACCATTCTTAACAAGGTCTATTATAATACTTCCTGAAATATTCAGGTTTACAAACTCTCGTATTGTTACCACTTAATTTTGCTCATATACTTATTTAACATGTATTCTTAAACCTTAATTTACACACATACACTTTAACATATGATTGTGGGTTGCATATTGGATTATTACATTATTTATGTTCTTTTGTTAAAGGTAACAACTAAGGGAAAGGGATTGTATATAATTAAAAAATAAAGAAAAAAAAAGAAAAAAAAAGAAAAAAAATAATGATAATAAAAATGTAGATAAGTTTGGTTTCGTAGCCTCCATAACCTAAGCAATTAAGCCCGAAGGGGTGTTTTAACACCTAATACCCTAAAGTCAACTGACTTGGGAGCTATTGGCCCAACGCTTGTTACATGGGTTGAGGAGAAAAGCTTAAGGGAATCAAACATTGCACTATCTACATATCAGTATCTGCGACCCGAGTTACTAAGCTCATAGGGGTGTCTTAACACCTAATGCCCTAAGAGCAACTGGTCTGGGAGTCATTAGCTGAAAGCTCGTTACATGGGTTAAAGATGCATGATGTTTTTAAATTATATGTATATAGATTTTTTTTAAAAAAAAAAAGACAAAAAAGACAAATAATAATCCCAACCCAAGGAAGTTAGCCTTAAACATTAGAACAAAAATTTTGTTTTCTTCTAAGAAAAGCCCCATAATTATGTTGATACATTGAGCACAAAAGAAAGGTTTATTAATATCTTGTTAAGTGGTATTG
The DNA here is from genome assembly GCA_026413675.1 of Populus pruinosa. Lineage (NCBI taxonomy): Eukaryota > Viridiplantae > Streptophyta > Magnoliopsida > Malpighiales > Salicaceae > Populus > Populus pruinosa. The sequence goes on from CM048594.1 coordinate 5,035,764, forward strand.
AGCAGATATATAAATTTAATGAGAGTTTGTTTATCTTGTTAAGTGGTATATGTGTTGATGAATACCTTGCTTTGTGAAATTTGCAAATTGTTTTAACGCTTTGATTACTAGGGACTAGTAATAAACTGGTTGAGGGGTGTGATTAGTACTTAAAAGTGCATTTTTATCATGGTTTTATATCATCATTTTGCACTTGAAGTATCAATAACTCCTTAACTAAAACATGTTTTATAATAATATATCTAATAATATAAGATACCTTTAATTTATGGTAAATGTTCATTTTAAATGCAGGCCTATCACATAAATGAAAATATTGATTGATGACTTTAAGAACTTAAATTGCAAAGGCAAAGAGAAGGCCAAACTTAGAAAAGAGATGTCGGTGCTATCCAAACCAGAACACTATTCGGTAATTGGGTCATATCTGGAGCTACAGATCTCAGATTTAGGTCCAATTTATATGGATGGAAAGGTAAGACATAGGCCTACAACTTTCATATGGAGCTCAAGATCTAACAAGGCCATTATCAAGTCCAAATTGTAGCAACAACAAAGAAGCCCGAATCTGTCTTCCAGCCCGAGTACTGTTCTGTATTTTGTCCATATCTGGAGTTCTAGAAGTCCAAATGAGCTGAATTGTTTACACAAGAAAGCTGAGACAATTGCCTACAACTTTCATGTTTACAACTGGCTCCAATTTGGACGTTATCAAGGACGTTTTAGGCAGACAAGAAAAGATAAGGATTGTCACCAAGTCAAAAGTTGGCCACCCACTTATCAATTAGTCATCAAATCAATAGTTCCCAATTTTAGCCTATAAAAGGAGGCATTTGCCATGCAATTAGGCATCTTGGTTTCCAGATCAAGATCATGCTCTTCCTTTCTCTCTTTGTATTCTTTGTAATATTTATGCTTTCCTTTCATTAATATCAAGTTTATGCTTTTCATTTCCTTTCCTTTACTTAGTTAGCTTTTATGTTCTTATTTTGTTTATCTATTTTGCTTTCTTTCATTATGTCTAGCTAAGTTAATTATGTCAAGGTGAAAAGGTTACACTAATGGTGTGAGAATAAGTATAATGTAAACTTAATATGGACTTTAATGTTTGATACTAACATGTTTTATATTTGTTATCTTGTTCACTCTTTAATACTTTGCTGGTTAAATGACTAATCTTGATTTATATTGTATAACACTTGGTACAACAAATGCTTGGCACTTTTATAGCCCATAATGTATGGTATAACCGACACCTGAGCTATGAAAGGAACTTGATTTGTTATTAACATAAGTTATAATCATGAATGCTTGACGAGATTTACAAGTATTAGCATTAATTGAATAAGATGACTAATGTAATCATGTTAACAATATATAATCTGATTGGAACCTCCTTTGTGTGTGGTTTCCAATTCAATAATAAGAGTTTATACTATACTTGTTTGATATACCATTAGTGGAACCTCTAACCTTGACATTTGTTATTATTATTGTTTAATCCTTACATTAATATTTCATCTCTAAGTTCTCATCATCATCATCTTCTTCTTCTTCTCTTTCTTTGTTATTATTATTATTGTTATTGTTATTGTTATTATTATTATTAGTACTACTACTACTACTACTATTATTATTATTACTACTATTGTTATTGTTGTTATTGTTGTTTTATAATTGTTGTTTATAATTTGTACAATTAACCTCCCTGTGGTTCGACCCCGGTCTTGCTGGGTTATTTATTACTTCGACACCCCTGCACTTGGGAGAAGACATCAACCTTTTAGTCGTGTCAGCGTCTCAAGAGTCACTTTAACAAAAGAACTCCTTTACTCTGCCATCCTAGTAACAACAATTATGCACATGCTTTATGAAATGAAAAACAATTTTTTTTTATCAACTACTATCCTCTCCCCCCAACCAAAACGAGACATTGTCCTCAATGTTCTAAGGTAGAAAGATAGAGTATAGAAGATATCACCTGAAATAACGAACACTGACAAACCTGAAACACACTAAAACAAAAATAAGAAATAACAAAACACAATAATAAAACCAAAAGACACAAATTTTTACAAAAAAAAAAAATTCAAATTGCAATTGTGATTGTGGCTCACATCTTCCCTTGGTTTTACGTCCAAGAACGGCTTAAACGCCCTCTATGGGTCGGGGATAGGCTTCCCATCCAGTTTTCTTAAAAACTGGCAAACAGGGTCTTTTTTAGTCAGATTCCCAAGACTAAGTCGATCATGTTCTTTATGAAATAGTGGCCATAAATCATGAATTGCACGATGCACATCTCCACTAGGATGCGTCTCAAGAGTCAATAGAAGATTATCTAAAGACTCCTTACTCAGGCCATCCTTAATGAATTGTATTTTATCTTCATGGTTTATAGATACCATTCCTAAAGAACGACATTGTGTATTACAAGTCCATCTAGCACATCGATGACAAACATCCAGTCGTTTTGCACGACGCTTCTTTACAAAAGTGCTTTTACCTATTCCAGGCATGTGTGAAATGAAGTTAGAGGACTCACCTGATAATCAAACCTTTACTTCAATCAACCAGCGAATATCTTCAGGAATTCCATGATTCATTAACAATCTCAATCTTGCACATCTAGCACGGTAAATTTTTGTAATCGCATTCTGAGGCAGAGCGGGAAAATACTTTTTCAATTTTTCAAGATTAGTGTCCATTTTGAAATGAGAATTGGAAAAAAGATTCAAAGAATTGCACAGATATATACACAGATATTAGTTATTGTGGGAAACTGAAAGAACCGACTTAAATCACGGAGTACCGTTATCCGCCATTTGACCGGGGTGAGAGAAACTAGCAAAAACCACTAAAAAAGAAACACAAAAAAAATATAAGAAAAACAACATAATCAACCTTTATCTACAAGATCATTCCAACCAATTGATTCATTTTCACTAGGAATCTTATCATAGTAAGCTTTCAAACGATGTTCATTTTCCTTAAAATCATTGTCATTCATTGAATTCTCAATATCACAGGCCCCATAAGGATTGCTCCATCTTAATCTTATCTTTTTAGGGAATGCATATAATTGAGAATTATAAAACAAAACTTTTTGACCAGTATCAACTTTTTCACAATTTGCACAAGTTTTGCAGAATGCATGCATGTCTTTGAACATGGTAGGCCAATAAAATCCATTTTGAAATATTTTTGCAATTGTCTTTTTTGACGAGAAACAACTTCCACATGCTTCAGAATGACAAAGTTTAATGACACTACTTACCTCATTGTCGGGAATGAATCTTTGAAATATTTGATCAGGACAATATTTGAATAAGTTAGGGTCATCACAATAAAAATTCTTCGCTTCGTTCAAAAACTTTTCTTTTTCTTGGGTACTCCAATCAGCTGGCAAATCTCTTAAAGCAAAAAAATTGATATTTTTATTATACCAAGGCATTGGACTAAGAGAAAGTAAGGATTCGTTAGGAAAGTAATCATCCATTGGTGTGATGTCAGATGTCGAATCTGTTGTCACTGTTGACAAAAAATTCGCATCAACATTTTCGGTGCTTGTTTCATCCGTGATTTCTTCCTCAGAATAAACCATTTGCAAATCTTCAGTTTCATCCAATTCATTTTTACTTAAAGTAGATTCAAGTTGATCATAAACTAATTCCTCAATATGATCTACTTCTTGTAAATCATTATCATCTCCAGGTTGCTTGCAAATGTTGAAAATATTCATCTCCAATATCATGTTTCCAAATGATAGCTTCATCAGTCCATTCCTACAATTAATCAATGCATTAGAAGTTGCAAGAAATGGACGTCCTAAAATAACAGGAAATGAATTACATGCTTCAACAGGTTCTGTGTCCAAGACAATAAAATCCACAGGATAAATGAATTAATCGACTTGTACTAACACATCTTCAATTATTCCTCTAGGCACTTTTACAGATCTATCGGCAAGTAAAAGAGATATAGAAGTTGGTTTTAACTCACCTAGATTGAGACTCTGAAAAACTGAATATGGAAGTAAATTCACACTAGCACCAAGATCAAGTAAGGCTCTTTCAATTTTATGCTCTCCAATAAAGAAGGAAATTGTAGGACAACCAGGGTCTTTATATTTCAAAGCATTATTGTTTTGAAGAATAGCACTTACTTGTTCAGCTAGAAAGGCTTTCTTTTTCACATTCAATTTCCTCTTTACAGTGCATAGATCTTTCAAAAATTTAGCATAGGAAGGAACCTGTTTAATAGCATCCAGCAAAGGTATATTGATCCTTACCTGTTTGAAAATTTCAAAAATTTCAGAGTTGTGATTAACTTTTCTTTGTTTGGTCATGGCTTGAGGAAATGGAAGTGCTAGCGGTGAATCAGTCATTTCTTTGCAATTTTCAGATTCAACCCCTTCCTTACCCTTAGAGATTGACTCATCATCTTTCTCATAAGGTTCAAGAGAGGGTTTTTCAATAACCTTACCACTGCGCAGAGTAGTGACTGATTTGACTTGATCCATGTGTTGGCTTCCAGAACTACTTGCATTTGCATTGTATTGCCCCTTGGGATTTTGTTGTGGTTGAGATGGAAACTTACCTTTCTCTTGGAAACTAAGAGCAGATGTTAATTTAGCAAGAGTATGTTTAAAATCTGTCATGTTTTGAGCAAGTTGAGTATTGATTGTCTCTTGCTTTTCAATGAATGCATGCAATGTTTCCTCAAGATTTCTTCTAAGCGGTGGAGCATCAGGAGGTGCATATCCATGAGAATTTTGGAAATTGTGGTGTGCTTGAAATGGTGGTTGTGAAGTTTGTGCATTGTTGTTCTCACTCTTCTAACTGAAATTTGGGTGATTTCTCCAACCAGGGTTGTATGTTTGGGAGTATGGGTTGTGGTTGGGCCTTTGGAAACTGTTTAAAGCATGGGCTTGTTCATGGAGACATTCCTTAAAAGAAGGCAAGGTTGGACAATCGTTGGTTGAGTGTTCATTTGTTTCACAGATTTGACACACAATGTTTTCAACAGATTTTAATTGACCACTCTTTTTCAATTCTAGTGCCTCGACTTTTCTAGCTAAAGATGCAAACTTGGCTTGAAGGTCATGATCTTCCCTAAGGTTGTACATACCTCCACTAGATGTATGAGGTTGAGTTTTACTCGGTGCCTCATATGTATCCGCGGTGTCCCAATTTTGAGCATTTTCAGCTAACAAGTCTAAGTACTTCATTGCTTCATCAGGGTCTTTATCTTCAAAAGTTCCATTGCACATCAATTCAACCATTTGCCTATCTTTAGGTGTTAACCCTTCATAGAAATGTGAAACCAATCTCCATGTTTCAAAACCATGATGGGGGCAAGTACTAAGCAAATCTCGATACCTATCCCAACATTTGTAAAATATTTCTCCTGGTTTTTTAGTGAAAGTGGTGATTTGTCTTTTGAAAGAGTTTGTTCTATGAGATGGGAAAAACTTCTTTAAAAAATGTTGTTGCATTTCATCCCAAGCACGAATGGATCCTGGTCTCAAATTTTGTAGCCATGTTTTAGCTTTATCTTTTAATAAAAAAGGAAAAAGCTTTAATCTGATGGTGTTCATGTTACAATTTAAATTATTATATGTGTTGCAGACCTCCTCAAATTCCCTTAAATGCAAGTATGGATTTTCCAATTCCAAACCATGAAAAGAAGGTAAAAGTTGAATAATACCTGGTTTAAAATTAAAATGAGATGCATCAGGAGGAAAAACTATGCATGATGGTGCACTTGTTCTTGTGGGATTCATGTGGTCTCTAAGTGTTCTAGCACGGTTATTCTCATTATTCTCATTTTCAAGTGATTGATTATCTTTTTCGGCCATATTTTCTGAAAATGATGAGGATATCCTACAAAGTCTACCACTTGATGTACGTGACCACACTCTCATGCACGTGTAGGAATAAAATAAAAAAGAAGAAGAAAGCAAAAGAAGGAGGAAGAAAACAAAATAAAAAGAAACAAAGTTATATACAAGAAAGGTGAAAAGAGAAAAAAAATAACTACTATAATTTATACAAGAACTTACCTCCCCGGCAACGGCGCCAAAAACTTGACACGACTAAAAGGTTGATGTCTTCTCCCAAGTGCAGGAGTGTCGAAGTAATAAATAACCCGGCAAGACCGGGGTCGAACCACAGGGAGGTTAATTGTACAAATTATAAACAACAATTATAAAACAACAACAACAACAACAACAACAACAACAACAACAACAACAACAACAACAATAATAATAATAATAATAATAATAATAATAATAATAATAATAATAATAGTGGTAGTAGTACTAATAATAATAATAATAATAATAATAATAATAAAGAAAGAGAAGAAGAAGAAGAAGATGATGATGAGAACTTAGAGATGGAAAATTAATGTAAGGATTAAACAATAATAATAACAAATGTCAAGGTTAGAGGTTCCACTAATGGTATATCAAACAAGTATAGTATAAACTCTTATTATTGAATTGGAAACCACACACAAAGGAGGTTCCAATCAGATTATATATTGTTAACATGATTACATTAGTCATCTTATTCAATTAATGCTAATACTTGTAAATCTCGTCAAGCATTCATGATTATAACTTATGTTAATAACAAATCAAGTTCCTTTCATAGCTCAGGTGTCGGTTATACCATACATTATGGGCTATGAAAGTGCCAAGCATTTGTTGTACCAAGTGTTATACAACATAAATCAAGATTAGTCATTTAACGAGCAAAGTATTAAAGAGTGAACAAGATAACAAATATAAAACATGTTAGTATCAAACATTAAAGTCCATATTAAGTTTACATTATACTTATTCTTACACCATTAGTGTAACCTTTTCACCTTGACATAACTAACTTAGCTAGACATAATGAAAGAAAGCAAAATAGATAAACAAAATAAGAACATAAAAGTTAACTAAGTAAAAGAAAGGAAATGAAAGGCATAAACTTAATATTAATGAAAGCAAAGCATAAATATTACAAAAAATACAAAGAGAGAAAGGAAGAGCATGATCTTGATCTGGAAACCAAGATGCCTCAATGCATGGCAAATGCCTCCGTTTATAGGCCAAAATTGGGAACTATTGATTTGATGACTAATTGATAAGTGGGTGGCCAACTTTTGACTTGGTGACAATCCTTATCTTCTCTTGTCTGCCCAAAACGTCATTGATAACGTCAAAATTGGAGCTAGTTGTAAACATGAAAGTTGTCGGCAATTGTCTCAGCTTTCTTGTGTAAACAATTCAGCTCATTTGGACTTCTAGAACTCCAGATATGGCTAAAATACCGAACAGTGCTCGGGCTGGAAGACAGATTCGGGCTTCTTTGTTGTTGCTACAATTTGGACTTGATAATGGCCTTTTTAGATCTTGGGCTCCATATAAAAGTTGTAGGCCTATGTCTTACCTTTCCATCCATATAAATTGGACCTAAATCTAAGATCTGTAGCTCCAGATATGACCCAATTACCGAACAGAGTTCCAGTTTGGATTGCACCGACATCTCTTTTCTAAGTTTGACCATCTCTTTGCCCTTGTAATTTAAGTTCTTAAAGTCATCAATCAATCCTTTCATTTATGTGATAGGCCTGCATTTAAAATGAACATTTACCACAAATTAAAGGTATCTTATATTATTAGATATATTATTATAAAACATGCTTTAGTTAAGGAGTTATTGATACTTCAAGTGCAAAATGATGATATAAAACCATGAAAAAAATACACTTTTAAGTACTAATCATAAACACATCAAGGGAAATTTTGAACAATTTGAGGTATATGTCATATTTCAAGGTAATGTCGTTAATCGTATTTGTTAATGGTGGTTTGTATTTCATGAATTTGTGAAATTTAATTTTTTTCAGCTTAAATTGATGTTATTTTGCAGGTTTATTATTAGAATTATGTTAGAGCTATTGACGGTACACATGTTCGTGCATGTGTTTTTTTTTTTAAAGCAAATCCCATTTATCACCCGAAAAAGTGTGCCAACCCAGAATGTTATGGCTACATGTAACTTTGACATGCCATTCACATTTGTTTGGGTAGGTTGGGAAGCAAGTGCATATGATACATAAATTTTTCTCGCGGCAATTGACAATCCATGTATAAAATTTTCTAAGCCACAGGAAGGTAGTAATATATGTGTGTGTGTGTGTGTGTGTGATAATTAATGTTATTTGTTTTTGTAATTTTCAGTTTAAAACAATTATATGTTTTTCCAGGGAAATAATACTTGGTTGATTCGGGATATCCTAATGAATATGGATTCTTAGGTCCATATAGAGGTCAGAGATATCATTTGTAAGAATTTAGAAGGCGAGGACAACCACAAACTTGTGAAGAAATTTTCAACCGTATGCACTCTTCATTACGTTGTATGATAGAACGAACATTTGGAGTTTGGAAAAAAAGATGGTGAATCTTACATAATATGCCATCCTATAATTACAAAGCACAAGTTCAAATTGTTGTCGTATCCATGGCAATTCATAATTACATTAGAAGAACTTCAATGCAAGATGTGGTATTTATGGAGTTCGATCGTCATCCTGATTTTGTACCCGATGATTTTCTAATTGTTGTGGCTCCATATTCACAAAGCCAAGGATACTAAAGGCCTTCGCAAATGGATTACGTATGTGATGGGGTTACTGCAAGTTTAATGACACAATTATAAATTATTGCTCTAATGTGTTTAGGTCTATTTGCAAATATTTATTTGTTGTAATGTAACTTCATTAATATTATGCATTAAGCTTTTTAGGTAATTATACAATAAAATGAAATTGAACCACAATTTATAACCAAACACATTAAATAACGTTTTTTTCAACTTCAATTTCAACTATAGTTTTAACTAAACATATATTTTTTCAGAAACTACTTTTTTCAAACCACAACTATAACAACTACCACAATACAAATATACTCATAATGAAAAATTAGAGTTAAAAATGCATCTCTAGGATACCAAAGCTTTTAACAAGGATAAGTTGTAAATTAAGTGGACTTTGGGCTTAAGTCATGCTCACGTAACTTAACCTTAGACAACTAAAGTACATAAATAATAAAAATTAATTTAGAACTAATTTTACATCAATTTTTGTTTTAAAATTCACTATAAATATAGATTGAAGGAAGAGTGTTTTATATATATTTTTGAACTCTTATTAATCCTAGTTTTTTCATAATACTGTTTTTTTTCCATGATTCTAGTGCTGAGGTTTCATTATACTATAGAGAGATTTTGAGTCATTTTTATATAATTTATGAGCCTTATTTAGTAGTGTAGCTATTGGTGTTGTTGAAATATTAAAAGCTAGATTATAATAATTTTGTTTGCACAAAACAAAATTTAAAAAATAAATAATTGATTATTAACAAAAATATATTTTATTTTAAATTAGTTTTTAAGTGCTTCAATAAATATTTGTTTTTAATAATCTAGTTTTAAAATTTTCTTTATGCAATTATATTCAAGAATACTTAATTGTTTTTAAGATTTTAGTTTGATTTTATGATTTTAGTATTTACATGCACTATTCTTATAGTCAAGCTAAAAAAAATAATAATTTGGATTGGCTAGTTTTTCGATAATAATTAAGCTTGCATATTCTTCAATTTCTTGCACAATCGTTAATTATTATTTTTTTCTCAATATTGAATGATATGTTATGCAAGAGATTATGATACCAACAATATTTCTAAGAAGAATATCATGAAAACTTTATAATATCATTATATCATATCATATCATATCAATCATATCATATTATATACACTCAATGATAAAAAATTAAAAAAAGAAGAAGCTATTTTATATACATATCAACAACAAATTGGTTATATCATTGAAGAACAGTACTTCTTTTTCATGGATATTTATAAATGTAAATAATGTTACAGTACTATAAATACAGTTGGAAGCGCTAATGTTTTTGAAAACCTTCTTATATTTTCACTATAGCAATAAATATTATGGTTACAAGCATGATGTTGAAAGTTAGAAAGCTATGATAAATCGATAATCTCATTAGTTAACATGAAGGAAGTAAAAGAGACTCGCAATAAAGAAATTATTAATTTTTAAGAGTCCCGTTTTATTTCTCTAATAACAAAATAAAAAATATATATAAAAAATTTTGTGAGTTATTTTTAACACAAGGACCAATCAAAACAATTTTAATGATGGATGTGCGTGCATGCATGTATGATATGATATTGTTCTTAGACGAAAAGTATGATTTGAGGTTAAGAGACTTAAACGTGAAGTAAAATCTCTTGTCTATAGAGTTGAGGGTTAATTTGACTTTACGACTAGCAAAATGCACGGAAAATCTTACAAGTTTTACCAATCTATTAAAATATATTCAATTCATTGCATTCCAAGTTTTCATTTGCTTCTTGAATTGTCCGAATTCACTCATCTAAGTTATATATATATCTTGGTACGACTTAGAACTATCACATATGCCAAAGCAGAACTGAATTTACATTTTCATTCCTAGTTCTCCTTTTGTTTCTCGAGAGATTATTGTCTGAAGGCAGGACTAGCTAGCAATGGAAGGAAAACAAAAATTCCTCCATGGAACACTAGAAGCTACCATCTTTGACGCAACACCTTATACACCACCATTTCCCTTCAATGTAAGTAGTCCGCCATTCGAGTAGCTACATGTAATATTATTCTTTATGGCGAGTAAGATTGACCCAAATATGCAATGGGATAAACCCTTCTTTAATTCTTTCATGTCTCAAGATTTGTGAACTCATCGAGTCTTGGATATGTATGTATATATATATAGTGTGCGTGTGGTCTTAACAGCATGCTGGAGATCTCACTTATTGTCCAAAAATTCTGTTCTGTAGTGTATATTTATGAATGGAAGCCCCACTTACGTGACTATCAAGATAGGCAACAAGAAGTTAGCAAAGACAAGCCATGAATGTGATCGAGTTTGGAATCAAACTTTTCATATTCTCTGTGCTCACCCTCTGGATTCAACCATCACCATCACCATGAAAACAAAGTGTTCCATCTTGGGAAAATTCCACATCCAAGCACATAAGATTGCCACCGAGGCAAGCCTAATTAATGGATTCTTTCCACTGGTCATGGAAAACGGAAAGCCGAATCCTCAACTCAAACTCAGGTTCATGTTGTGGTTTAAACCAGCAGAACTTGAGACAACTTGGGCAAAAATACTCAACAATGGTGAATTCCAGGGACTAAGAAACGCTACATTTCCTCAAAGATCCAACTGCCATGTTACGCTCTATCAAGATGCTCACCATTGCTCGAGTTTTAAGCCTCCATTTGATCTTTGTGAATCCCCTAGAAAATTATGGGAGGATGTTTACAAAGCCATTGAAGGAGCAAAGCATTTGATATATATTGCAGGCTGGTCTTTCAATCCTAAGATGGTGTTAGTAAGTGAAGCTCTATCACAATATATACCCCCATTAGTTTGCATAGTCTTACCTTTATTTTTCTTCTTGTCTTGAGAAACTAACTGATCAATATACTGCAACTCGGACAGGTTAGGGATCCTGAAACTGACATGCCTCATGCTAGAGGAGTAATGCTTGGTGAGTTGTTGAAGAGAAAAGGAGAGGAAGGTGTGGCAGTGAGAGTTATGCTTTGGGATGATGAAACATCCCTGCCATTCATTAAGAACAAAGGTGTAATGGGAGTTCATGATGAGGATGCCTTTGCTTACTTCAAACATACCAAAGTAATATGCAAACTATGCCCAAGATTGCACCATAAGTTCCCTACTCTCTTTGCTCACCATCAGAAGACTATAACTGTGGATGCCAGAGCACGTGATTCGATAAGTGAGAGAGAAATAATGAGTTTTGTAGGTGGATTAGACCTTTGTGATGGCCGCTATGACACAGAGAGACATTCCTTGTTTCACACACTCAACAAAGAATCACATTGTTTTGATTTCTACCAGACAAATATTGCTGGTGCTAGTCTTCACAAAGGAGGGCCTAGAGAGCCATGGCATGATGCTCATGCTTGTATTGTAGGTCAGGCTGCTTTGGATGTACTAACCAACTTTGAGCAAAGGTGGAATAAGCAATGTGACGGTTCTGTATTAGTCCCTATCAGCTCCATACCAAATCTTATACACCAGCCTTTTCCTTCAAGCGTTTCCAATGACAGAAATTGGAAAGTGCAAGTTTTTCGGTCAATCGACCATGTTTCAGCAATCCATTTGGCTAGAAACTTGAGGGTGGAGCGAAGTATACATGAAGCTTATGTAGAGGCGATTAGGCGTGCAGAGAGGTTTATATACATTGAAAACCAATATTTCATAGGAGGGTGTCAATTGTGGGATGAGGATAAGCACTGTGGATGCACAAATCTAATACCTATTGAGATTGCACTCAAGGTGGTGAATAAGATCAAAGCAAAAGAGAGATTTGCAGTGTATATATTGATACCAATGTGGCCTGAAGGGGTGCCTGACAGTGAACCAGTTCAGGACATATTGCATTGGACTAGACAAACAATGGCAATGATGTACAAGCTAGTAGGAGAAGCATTACAAGAAAGTGGTGAGCCAGGACACCCAAGAGATTACCTGAATTTCTTTTGCCTTGCAAATAGGGAAGAGGAGAATAAGGGAGAGCTTATTCCTCCATATTCACCCCATCCCTCAACACAATATTGGAATGCACAAAAGCATAGGAGGTTCATGGTATATGTCCATTCCAAGCTAATGATAGGTATGAGTAGAGCTACTAGCTATACATCTTGACTCTCTATATACATAAAATTAGTGAATTTAACTACTTAAGGGGGGACACTTTGTGATCATGCACTAATCAATTATGTTTTGTTTCTTTGTTGGTGTTTGATTTTTCAGTGGACGACGCTTACATGTTAATAGGATCTGCAAATGTGAATCAAAGATCAATGGACGGCAGACGTGACACTGAAATTGCAATAGGATGCTACCAACCCAAAAACGGTGAAAACACGAGTAATCCTCGTGACATCCTAGCATACCGCATGTCGCTGTGGTATGAACACACAGGACTCGAAGAAGAAATTTTCCTACAGCCTGAAAGCTTGGCATGTGCACAAAGGATGCGTCTAATAGGGGAGCAAATGTGGAACGTTTACGCTGGTGAAGAAGTTGTGGACATGGAAGGTGTGCACCTTGTAAACTATCCTTTGATAGTAACTAAGGATGGTGCTGTTGAAGATCTTGCTGATGGAGGTGGTAACTTTCCTGATACTAAGAGTCCTGTCAAGGGGAGAAGATCAAACATGCTACCTCCTATTTTCACTACTTGACGAGTCCTGAAGAGATCATAGTTTGGAAAACATATATACTATTGTGCAAGAAATATTTCATGTAAATATATGTTGAATAATTTGTAGCTTTTACATTCAATAATTAGAAATGAAAAAAAAAAAAGAAGAAGAAGGAAATTTGAAAACAACTAGCTCATCATCATCTATTCGATGAGTGGCTATCAGTGGCTATGAGCCGGTGTCAATAATTGAGTTACAGCAATGCCTTGTCATCTTTTCAATAATTCACTTCGCTGGCAATTGCCCACAGACAGTGACAAGGGATGTCCTTTGCTTTGCCCAGGTCATCCTCTTTAATCTTTTCCACACATGTCTCGATCACCAGGTAATAATAATAATAAAAATAAAAAAAAAACTTACATATGTAAACATGTAACATTTGAAGTTATGATATAAACTGATTTTATATTATTTTCTAATATATAATGTATTGGAATATCAAATTATCAATAAACCATTAACATTAATTTATGCGTTGTTGATTTGCTCTGATTAAATGTAACAACAACAACAATATATATATATATATATATATATATATATATATATATATATATTTGTTGGAATTAGAAAAGGTAAAAATCACTAAGACAGCATTGATGTCATCGTTCTGACATTGTCACGATACAATTAGCTATTACATAATCTTAATTGCGTGGTTCATAGTTGGAGAACACTGTTGGAGTTTATGATTGCCAAATATGATTAGCATCTGTGCCTGTGTCCCATTATCTATTGCACTGTTTTCTTTCCCAGGAAAAAAAAAAAGAAGAAGAAGAATTCTACACTCCCTTTCACTCTGTGTGGTGACTCTTGATACCAAAGGAGGAAAAGAAAAGACAGGAAGAATTCTACACTCCCTTTCACTCTGTTTGGTGACTCTGATACCAAAGGAAGAAAAGAAAAGACAAGGAAGCCAGGAGATAAACGTTCATATAATCACATTAATGATATAGACTTATCCAATTTCTTATCAAGTGGAGTGCTCTTTGTGTGTGTGTGTGTGTGTGTGTGTGTCTGTGTGTGTCTGTGTATCTGTGAATGGACAGGAGCTCAAGCTCTTTGGAAATAAGTGAAAGAATCTGTGCTGTGTTTATACCTTTAATCGGTATTATACAGGCTGTGGTATTGAGTTTTACTGCTTGCTTTGACCACCACCTTCCTACCAAGAAGCTCCAATACACCATTGATGACCTCCGTAGGATAGCTAGCAACTCTCTCTGTATGTTTTTCTCTTTTCCACTTTGTCAAGAACTTATGGTTATGGTTTTTAGTTTTTGACGTTGTGTGTTTGTTGGTGCTGGTGATATTGCAGTTACAGTCAATGAAGTTGAGGCATTGCTTGAGTTGTTCAAGAAGTTGAGCAGTTCTATTATTGATGATGGCCTTATACACAAAGTAAATGAAATCTCTTCCTCTTTTCTTTCCTGTATATGCAGGCGTTTTTGTTCTGATTTTTCTTAATTCTTATGGGATTTCTATGTTGAATTTAATGTCTTAGTACTGTACTTAATTGAGATAGATTTGAAGAGGTTTGAGCTAATTTGAAATGCTAGTTTAGAGAAGTACAATTTCCTTCGCAAATAATAATAGAGATAGGATTAAAAAAAAAAAGAACAGGTTTTGGGCAATTATAATCACTGTAGAAGTCAATTAATATACTGAACTTATCCTTGTTTCCTTTGTGATTTGAAGGACGACCTCAAATTGGCCCTGCTGAAAACTCCAGCTAGTGACAACCTCATCTTGGACAGGGTAGATTCAGTGTGCCAGCCTATAACTCTTTTTTAAAATTTTATGCAATGTTCGTCCATTTCATATGATTGTTGGCAAATAAGATCACCAATCTAATCATGTTGCTAGCCACAAGAATGCATTTCAGTAACTTATGTGGCTTTTTGGATCATGGGGTTGATATATATGTGCATCAAAGAACTCATTGATAGAGCTCTATTCCCATATGATACTGAACATGGTATCAAGCAGCGTCAGTTTTTTTCTTTTACAATCTTTAAACTAGTTTGCATCAGGAATACCCTAGCTCTTAGGCTGCAGATATTGCTTCTTCTTTCTTTCTTTTTTATCCACCCAGCGCATGACTTTCGATCATCTTTCCTTTGGATTTGTAACTCATTAGCTCATACCTCACCATTTCTTCTAGTTATTTGCTCTTTTCGATGAGAAGAAAAATGGGGCAATTGAATTTGAAGAATTTGCCCGTGCACTCAGTGTTTTTCATCCTCGCGCTCCCATGGAGGCTAAAATTGATTGTGAGTGTTTTTGCGGATAATGCAGCCTTCTTTAGCTGTTTACTTTATGTGATTAGAGGTTAGATTTTCTTGTTAAAAACCATTGGTTTCTTTCTTCCTTTGGTTTCATGCAGTCGCATTTAGGTTGTATGATTTGAGACAGACTGGTTTTATCGAGCGGGAAGAAGTGAGTATCCCTATGTTTCTATTATGACTAGCCAAATTGCTACATCAAAATCACAAACATGTGCATATAATACTTCTCTTTCATGTGTTGATCAGCCACTAACAGGTAGTTTTCAGGTCCGGCAGATGTTAAATGCTATTTTGTTGGAGTCTGGGTTGCAGATCTCAGAGGAAAGTCTTGAAGTTATCATTGACAACGTAAAGAAAGCTGGTTTTCTAAGCTAAAATTTGTTCCTTCTGTGCTTCTTTCAGTTCCACTTCTTTCCTCTTTCCTTTCAAAGCTTTTGACATTCACAGTGTTGGCTTCCATACATATCCCAGACATTTGCAGATGCTGATGCTGACAAGGATGGTAAAATTAACAAAGTAGAATGGAAGGCATTTGCAACTCAGCACCCAAACCTCTTGAAAAATATGACACTTCCTTATTTAAGGTAACCTGCCTCCTCATCCCCTTCTCTTTTTTGTTAAGACAATGATTTCTCTCTGCTACCAAGTTCAGTTTTAGCTAGATAACTCTTTTGCTTAGCATCCGTCGGCATTGATTTTCATCTGTTTGGTAATGATTGTTGTGCTTAAACCCCAACATTGATTCTAGTCAGGAAAGAGCACCTGTGGAATGAAGTAACATTTCCATGTTTGAAAGGATCTTTCCTGATTTCTCTTTTCAAATTGACGTCCTTGATTTTGCAAAGGGATCTCACATATGGAACATATGGGTCTGAATGAGCTTCTGCACTTCTTAATCTGTACTTTGAAAGGCCATCACTCATACGTTGTTTGTGTGAACTCATTTTGCAGGGACATCACCACAATGTTTCCCAGTTTTATTTTCAAAACAGAAGTTGAGGACTGAGTGTCGTTGCTGCCAATTTTTGACGAGGTCAGAAGCTGAAACTCGTCTGGCAAGGCTTTAAATGCAGATCACTATTCAAAAATGCTTTCAGCTGGCAACAGATTTTGGATTTTGCGTGGTACCTGTTTATTGTAATGTTGCCTTAACAAGAGTGACTTGAGTTTTAATTGGATGGTAATGGCATGACTGGAATCGCAAGAATGTCAAACGCATGGCATGCCTTCATGTACCTCATCGTCATTTTGTACTATATTGGTTTCCTGAAAGAAATACAAGCATTAAAAATAATAAATTTTAAATTTTAAAAAACATTCAAGAATTTTATTAAACAAAACTAGAATTATTTAAAATTTATATAAAAATTAACTGAAAACTAAATATTTTTTTATACTTTAAGCTAGCTATCTCCTATCGAAGCATCTATTTATTTGATAAATAGAATTTTGTTTAAGATTTATATGAAGAATTCTGTTAAATAAAATTAAAGTTTTTTAAGATTTATGTAAAAATTATCTGAAAATTAGAATATTTTTTTGTTTTAATCCATATATTTTATAAGAATATTTATTTTTTTATAAAAAAAATATAATATATATTAATATCAACAACTTTAATTAATATTAAATCTTAAAAGATCATTAACTAAATACAATATTTTGATGATATTATAATTAGAATAACTTTTATAATTTTTTATTATTCCACGAACTTTATATTTATTTTTGATATATTAATAAAATATAATTTAAATATTAAAATTAAAAAATTATTAATAATAAATATATTTTATATAAATAAAATTAATAATATATATAATTACTAACATTAACTAAGAACAATATTTTTACGATATTATAATTAAAATAACTTTTATAATTTTTTATTTAAAATATTATTGTTTCATGAACTTTATATTTATTTTTGATATATTAATAAAATATAATGTGAATATTAAAATTAAAAAAATTATTAATAATAAATATATTTTATATGAATAAAATTAATAATATATATAATTACTACACGTTGTATTCAGTAATAATTATTGAGGTCATTGATCTTAAGTGTTATAGTAATTATTTATCCAGATGTTTTGGTAGTGGTGCTCCTGTTCCTGAATTTCAGCATAACAATAACCCAAGTGTTGCAGGTGAGAAAGGAAAAGAAAAATTAGCCACATGCAGCAGTTATTAACCAATAGAAACCTAATTTGGCACTATTAGTCTTGGGAGCAATGCAAATATAAATGGTAGAGTTTGATTAGTATCTTGGGGTGAAAAAGACAAGCAATTGAAATATGAGACAAAAAAGAAGAAGTGTTTGACAATAACATATAATTATCTTAATATTTTATTTAAAAAATAATTGATAAGATAAAATAAAATCTTAAAAAAATTATTATCCTTAACATTTAACATGTATTATTATCAAATTTTATAAACTTGAAAGAATAATTGGACATTATTTTATATTTACTTTGATATGTAAAAAACATTTGCAAAACTGACAAATGCTATTTTCTGTTACTCCACCACAAGGATGATTATTTTTTTATTTTTATCAAAAATAATAACAATAATAATAATAATTAAAATTAGTTTTACTAAAAAAAATCAAAATTAAATTAAAATCAGTTCAAACCAATCATAATCATTTTTAATTTGATTTTTTTTTAAAAATGATTCAAATTAGTTTAATTTAATTTTTTTTTAATTTCAATCAAATTATTTTTATTTAACTTAACTTTTTTTATTTAACTCAATTTTTTTCAATTTAGATTTAGTTAATTTGAATTTAGTTAATTTTAGCTTTTTAACTTCAAGCTTATAAAATCAATTTTTTTCAATTTGAATTTAGTTAATTTTAGCCTTCAAACCAATTAATTTTTTTAAAATTATAATCTATTTAATCAATTTTTTCCAGTTTACTTTTTTAAGTTTTTTTTTTTAATTTTCTCAGTTTAATTAATTTTTCATTTTTTTTTTGCTAACCTCTACCACTCCACCATGACTTCAAACTTTGCTTTTCAAAATAATTTTCATTTAATAATACATTAAAAAAAAATTAGTTTTATTTTTTTATTTGTAACATCAATGCATTAAAATCATAAAAAAAAGATACATTAAAAGTTAATTTTTAGCATCAATAATTATTCTCGACCAAATTATGTGCCAGGTTCTGGAGAGGTTGCTTTTGATTCCTGCTGGTTGCCTCTGTCCAACCTGGAGCTGTTAAAGAGCTAATTTCTTTCTTTTCCCCAACACTTGAGAAGAAGAACGACAATGAAGTACTTGACTAGATTCAATGATAGTATACCTTGTTGGAGCAGGACACTCCCCCCGAGTCCCCTTCTCCCTTCTCCTCTCCTTCACCTGAGAATGGACACCAGGCAACATGAGATTCACTTGATATACTGGATAACAAGACAACATAATGTAGAAAAGGAGGAAAAGGATTATATTTCAAAGAAGGCCAGGCCATGTATTTCCAGTGATGATCTCACCATTCCACTAGAGTTACTGCCCACCAGTTCCTCATCGGTTAAAATAAACGAAATTCTCATTGCAATACATAAATAAGTTGAACGTTGAAAAAGCTATACAGCCAGAACCTAATTGATCAGAATTAGGTGCAAGATGAAGCACGGCAAAATCCATAAAAACAAAAATATGAGAATGTATCTGCGAATGCCATGACTTCAAACCAGCCCCATGCTTGTGAGTAGTTACTGCTACGATGTATAAAACAATGGGAAAGAAAGCTATAACCAAATTGATCTAAAGTTGAGTACAAACTAGAAACTGTAATTTAGATCATTCTAATTTCTAAATGTCAATGAGCAAGTTACATCATTCCAATGCTCAAAAATTGTCTGCACAAATCATATTGGGAGGGATTAGTGCATGCTTTAGCAGATTGTAGCTTAAACCTTCCTTCTCTTTTCATGCAGGTTTTTTTAGATGAAATTAACAGTTGATGGTTTCAAAAACCATTAAACATCTACAAGACTGGGAACCCCTGCCCATTCAAAAACAAAATAAATCCTATAAGTCACCATTTTTGGCTCATTGAATATAAAACTGCATGGAAGGGCATCTGTTTAGAGTAGCATGCTTGTTTTACATTGAAGTTATTTGTTGGTTTCATCGATACAATATAGGTGACTTACAAAATATTATTGGAATAAACACATTAAAATACAACATTATTTTGATTTTACAAGTCTGTTTTGTTGCATAAAAAAACAGATGACTGTTCTTTCTATTTTTAAATCATTCTAGAAGCATGGCATTATTTTAGCCCGTATAAAACTCAAAAGAGAACAACCACAGAAGACATATACCTGACTTCTTCTCCACCATGATGCTTTAGTCTCCATGGTACCTCCCTGATTGGCATTGCATTTTCAAACTTCCTGACGGGCTGGGAGGGAAGTGACTAGTACCAAAGAGATTCAAAAACATTCTCAACCTTTGTCACACTAAGAATCAGTCTTTCATCTGCAGAACATTAAGATAGTATAAATTAAGAGTTATCCCAAATTTGGTAATGTCAAGAGATACAAGAGCAACATACAAAAAAATTGTGCACAAGAAAATTAATCTTAGAAAAGCTTCGATGATAAATTATCATCTAGACAACAGATGAAAAGATACATCGTGCAGCCTAGCAACTACATTTCACACCCATCTCTGAGTCCACAATCATACTAGCCAGCTTTAATTTATGTCAAAGGCTGTTTCACTGAACCTACTCTCATTTAGTTGACTACTTTGGTGCTTTCACCAGACAAAGAAAAACGTGAGGTATCCTTTGAATCAACAACTCTTTGCCTTCACCCACCATGCCTCATAATGTTCAATAGTTACATTTACCTAAAATGACCGTAGATACAGGGAAAAAAGAAACTAGCAACTGTCATAGCTATGAATCTGATTTTTCTTTGAATTGTTGACATAATTCTCAACAACTAGGTGCAGAAATGCCTATCCTGACAAAAATGCAATCACCATTTCACAAGACTGATAAATTTAATGTTATGCCAGAACCCTACTTCAGGTAAACTTCTCACAGAACCTATATCACATAACAAGCTCTAAGATAACAAAAGGCTAATAATAGTCCAATTTCTCCAAGAAGCTGACTATGCTTAGCATCTTCTTTGAACAGAAAAGCTAATTCCCTGAACCTACTCTCGTTCAGATGACTCCTTTGGAGCTTACACCTGACAGAAAAACCTGAGATGTCCTTTGAACCAAAGACATCTTTGCCTTAACTCACCGTTCCGGACATAAAAAGCCCTAAAGTAAGACCACCAAGATAGTTAAGAGGCTAATAAACTAACATTGCAGGTGCTAACAGTCCAATTTATACAAGAAGCTGACTATGATTAGCATCTTCGTTGAATCAAAAAGCAAAAACTGTAACAAGGTAATAGGTTATAAGTTAAGAAGATATTCATCTAAGTTGATAGGAGTCAGCATGGGTGATAAAACACGCAGTTTGTTACACTCATATTAAAGTAAGGCCACCAAAATATGCCATGCCATACCAAAAGAATGGTTGTGATTATTATCTATACAGCCATTTCATCTACACAAACCAACAGAAGCTGGTTCCTATATACTTGTTCAATTGCTAGAATTATCTCATGGCTCTATAGAAATAGACATGATTTAAAGGACATCAACATCAACCCAAGATCTCTTTAGCCCACCTCTACTACCTTCAGCATACTACCTAGTATAGCCCAAAAACCTATCCTGATATTACAAACACATATACTCATACCCAGTCCTCATTAATGTCTCAATAAGTAACATCAAGAGGCAACTATCACAACCTCCAATATATTCAGCAATACAATAATTTAGCCAGCCAAATATCATCTCATGCCATCCTCAAGTAAAATTTTAGAGGCTATCTTGCTCTTCTGCAATTTCTCTGACATCAGTGGGACAGTCACTTCTGCAATTTCTCTGACATGAGGGGGACAGTCATCCACCTTGTAGCATTTTGAATACCAACTTAACATATCTATACTGGTTCAACTGCAAAATTCATATCTATGCGCCAAAAAATTACTCGGCAAGGATGTAACTGAGGCGAAAAGGGTTCAACTTGTACAGATGAACTGCAACAAGATGAGAACTTGGACACCTACAGCCCATTTGAACGACACACTCTTACATAGATCAAAACTAATCATTACATATTAACAAATAAATAATGACAGCAAGTAGGAAGAATAGAAGTCACCAAAATTAGCTTTAAAGAAAGACTTTAGAATTTAGATCCATGAAACTCATAACAGAAGCAGAATACCTGCCTAGGACGCGTATAGCTGCCAGCCCCTTGTAAGTTGTAACACTACATGCCCATTTCCTTCAGGAATTCCATGCTTTATCTTGATGCATGAACAAGTGACTTGGTATCCATGGAGGCAACCATATTATATTTGACTAAATGGTGTTGCAGAACAAATTCAACTGTGCTGAAATAAGGGTTGTAACAATGTTGCATAGCCATGGATAGGATGAAAGCTAGGAAAATTTTGATCAGGGAGGAAATTGGCAATCACTTCCATCCAAGAATCAAGTCTTGGGATGTCACCATCCAATTTCCACACATTTTTGAAGTGCTGAAAAATGGGATGCATAAATTCCAATAAGTCCATCCAAGAATCCAAAAAATATACTATACCTTTCCACAAGCTGCACCAATTCTATCTCCACACAGCCACCTCCAGTCACTAATCAAATCCAATCAAAATGGGAAGCATTAGAATGGCTAACCACATCATACCTGTCAAGTGTCAACTTGACAATCTAAACCCTCTAATATGAGATCAGAACTTTTCCTTTTTCCGAAATGGCTCCAATCATGAACCACCAAAATGAAAACCAAGACCCTATGGTGTATCCTCAACACCAAAAAGTAGAAAATAAAAATTAAAAATGGCAGGGCCTAGTAAATAGAGTATAAAAACAGAACGAGCATTTGCACATCAAAAAAATCCCTACACACATGCTCTAAGCTACAACCCTACAACATTAGCAAAAGTCAATCTTCAAAAGCCACTCTATAGCAGTAATCCATACTGCTAAACACTTCATATGGAGTTGTGGGGGACCAAAAAGTAAGCTTCAATTGTAAACTAAACATGAATAGAAGCATATAAAACCATGTAAGAGATAACTCGAGAAAAATTTCTATCAATCATGAGAACCTGAACAATTCCATCTCAAATTCATGAAATCCCAAGCTTCTTGCCTGAAGGAATGTCTAGAGCAGAACAACTCAGTTGTAACCATGGTGCTATTAAACAAGCATTCATTCTCAAATAGTATTGTATTCTGCAACTCCTATACCAAATGATTAAGCTCCGTATCTCATATGAGAAACTACGACAATGGAATGATTGCACTATTGACGCAGATACATTACAAGGACTTTCTATCTCCTTATGTGCCAGAAAGGAACAGCATGATCTCCAATCATATACCAACAGAAAATTACTTAATTATGTGCAGAATATCCAATGATATACAAAATCTCTTGTCCTAGTCATACTGCACAGAATGACATGCATTCAGAACATATCCTTCTACAGCAAACCACACCATAAATACCTTGGACCTAAGGAATAAATTGTCTTGTCATGTATAATAAACAGCAAACCCGCTAACCTATAGCACCTTGAGCACATTGCAAATGCAAAACTCTAAGCTTCAAAATCTACATTTTGATCGACCAAAAGAATTGGCTGCACTTATGTAATCCCACTACTTATATGCCTCCAGGCATTACTTCATTGATTCCCTAGCAACTAATATCAAACAAAATTGTTTCTAGCCTTCACCCAGCTCAGTCAGAAGAGATGATTTACATTGATACTTAAAGCTAAAAAGGGCAGTCACAACATTGAAAATTAACATTATATTCTGTAATGGAAAACCAAGGTTTCTACTAATTAAATAAAGCAGTAACAAATTCCTACGAAAAAGCATTTTAGAATAGCTAGAAAAGTTGATCAATAAAAGACTACTGGTTCATCATACACATATAGATGAAAGACACTCCTCGACTATTGAGATATTGGCAGGAACAGGCAGCCAGAGTAACAACTTTGCACTTCTTGGATTTGAACAGAACCATCTCAACGACGAGGCATGCGGGGCTTCTCCCATGAAGCAGGACGAGGACCATAGAAAGGACCCTTGTCAGCAGCACCCTGAGCAACAAAGTAAGTTTTTTTTTTTCAAAAAAAAAGAAGAGCATTCAACTTGGTAATCACTAAAAACACAAACCTAATTCCTAATTATACGAGCGCACCTACCAGATGAACTGCATACCCATCCCCATATGGAGGAGGAAAAGCCCCTTCTGGAATACCAAACTTCATCCCATATGATCCACCTTCCACCAAAACAGATCAAGTTGAGGAGATTAGAAGCAAAGCTATGGTGCTGGCACCAGCCAAACAAGGAAAATGTACTAAAGATTTCAGCTAAGTTGATGAACAATGAGCAAAAATCTGTGAGAAAGACAGGATAAGGATGTGCAGAACAGCAAGAAGGCTTGACATAGTCAATCTCAACTCCCATGTGGACAGGAAGTCAATTATATGATAGATGCACTGGCAGGAGAGGGTAGATGACTCTCTCCATCACAATCAGAAATAGGAACTAATCTCGACTTTTGTTAAGCTGGCATATTAAGCTCCAATATTGACAAAATGAGGAGGAAAGTTGAAAGAAACACAGAACAAGTATAAGAATTCAACACATCAGTTAACAGCTAAACTATACCATAACAAACATACAAGACAGTTATACCAGCAGAAGCACTCCAGGGTGGTCGATTATCAGAACTAGAAAGCTCTACACGTAGCTTTTCAACTTCACGTGCCATGGAAACCAAATTCTTCTCCATTGATTGTCTCTGCTCCACCAACTCAATGTTGGCCTTCTTTTCATATTCAATTGCAGCTCTACAAAAAAAAAAATCACAATTAAAGAAAGAAATAGGCAATCCAACCACAAACAACCAAGGCAATCCAACCAACCTAGTATGCATTAGCTCCTGGTGCAAGCCCTCAATCTCACCCCGTAAAAGAGGAATCTGGTGATTATCAGCTTGCAGTCTCGCCACATCTTGTTTCAAGGTTTGGACTTGCCCAACCAGTTCCTGCTTCGAACTACTCAGCTTCTGAATTTCCGCACGGAGTTGAACAGTTTCATTCTTCAAAGGCTCAGTCACACGAAGATCAGCCTCAAGCTTCAATCCCTTCTTGATAAGCACATCTTGTTCTGCACGAATTTCAGCAATCACAATATTCATTCGATGAAGCTCTTCCTTTGCAGCGCCAAGCTCCTGCTGCAGAGCCATACGATCTTCGATCAGCCTACGGTTATCACCCAAGAGGCGTCGGATTTCAGCATGTTGCATCTCCAGCTCCTCCTCCAAGAAAGCAGGCTGTGGCATCGGATGGCCACGAATGAATGGTCGTTCAACGATGAATCCCCGCCTGTCGTTATAAAGTTCACGAGGGATGCGATTTCTCCCTGCCATTTTAGGGTTTTCTGGAAAATTCCGGTTTCTTTCTTTTCTTCCGTGCAAGCCGAGAGAGAGAGAGCGCGAGCGATAATCAATCAACGATTTAATGTGATCCGTTATTAATTAATTGTCTTTCAGTTTGTGATCCTTTATCAATTAATTTTCTTAATGCATCCTTTCTGCTTACCTTCATTACTTCCGAATTTGTATACTAGTTATTTGATATCGAATAATTTTATTTTTAAAAAAAATATATAAATGTATAAGTTTTTTTTAACGTGTTTTTATCTATAAAAAATTCTTAATTAAAAAAAAATTATGTATCTAATTAAATAATTTAAAAATTATTGATACTAATAATAATAAAAATAAAAATAAAAATAAAAGTTAATAATAAAGATTAAACTGAAAAAAATAAAAAATAAATATAAATTAAGATACTTAATCTCTTAACCCAAGTTATGTATAAAATTATATTTAATAATTGTTTTTTCTAGAATAAATTATTTATTTAATCACATGATGTAAAAAAAAAAAAACTAAACTGAAAAATAAAAAGATAAATAAAAATTAAAAAATTTAATATCGCAACATGGATAATATACATAAATGTTTTTAATAACTTTATTACTTGAAATAATTTTTTATTTAATCAAAAAATAATAAAAACAAACACACATAATCAAAGAAAAAAATATTATGCAATGCTATATATATTTAGAAAAAAAATATTATAATTTTATATGAAAACCCAGTAAAAAATAAATGATATATAATTAAAGATTAAATTGAAAACTTATGAGATAGATGTGGATATAGACATTTAATCTCAAAACATGAGCTATAAACTTAATTGTATTTAATAACGTTATTTCTTGAAAAGAGTGTTTTATTGAATAAAATAATAAAAAAAATCATGGATAGGAAAGTGATTGAATAAAATTAAAGTGAAAAAAATTTAAGTATTGCTATAAAGAAAGAATGTTTTCTAACATTAAAAAAAATATTGAAGTTATACTTTTTAACTAAGTAAAAATTAAATCATATTATATAAAAAAATCATAACAATTTGTTAAAAATTTACTAAAATGCAAAAGAAAAGAAGAAAACAACTAATAAAAAGATGACATTGCAAGGGAAAAAATGATAAAAAATCAAAGGAAAAATTATTATATAAATATAATTAAATATCACTTAATCTTAGATTATAAGAAAAACACTACTAATTGATCCCACTTGTCAAACCACATCAATATTTAGCATTTAAATTTAAATATAAGTTATTCTTTAAGAATAAAGAAATATGAATAAGGAGGCAAGGAACATGTTAAGGTAATTCATTCCCAACCACTTCTCAATTTCAAAGTATCATTTATAGAAAAGAAGAATTAGTTGTATTGTTGATTATAAAAGAAAATAAAACTATTTTGAATTATTATAATTAGCTTATTTAATCATTGTTTAAAAAGTTTGAAAATATTATTTTTTAAAGATTCTTTTAAGTTTATTATCTATATGATAAATTCAACATTATATAAACTTTATGCTTAGAGCTTTATTACCAAACAAGATTGTTTGCAGATTGAATCCAACTCACCTAGCTAAATTACAAAAGCAAGTGACCAAACAAGATTGTTTGCGGATTGAATCCAACTCACCTAGCTAAATTATAAAAGCAAGTGAAACAGTTGATGGTTAGGGAATTAATTAGAAAAAGCATGAGCCCTTGGGCTATACTAGCCTTACTTGTGTTAAAAAAAGATGCAACATAGTATAGGTGAATGGACAATAAAACAATCAACAAAATCACAATCAAATATTGATTTTTTATTTCAAGACTTTATTATCTATTTGATTAGTTGTATAAAGCTAAAGTCTTCTCCAATATGGATCTAAAAAATGTGTATTCTCATATATGAATGAGAGTAAGAAATAAATAAAAGATTGTTTTTAAAACTAATAAAGATTTATATGAATGACTACTCATTCCATTTGATTTATAAAATGATATTTATGAGATTAATAATACATGTATTTTAGACTTTTTAGGGAAGTTTGTAGTGGTTAATTTCAATGACATTTTTATGTATAATAGGTTTAATAAAAAACATAATAAACATTTAAATAAGGTTTTGATACTTTAAAGAGCATCACTTCTATGTGAACCATAAGAAGTGTCATTTTATTTTCTGATAATATTGTTTTCCTTGGCTATATTATTTTTAACATGTGAATCGAAGTTGACTTATGTAAGGTGTATGTAATTTTGAGCGAGCCAACATTGAAAACAATTTTTGATATCTGAAGCTTTCATGGCATGGTTTCATTCTTTAAATAGTTTATCAAAAACTTTAGCATATTAATTGCTCTTATAATCAAGTGTTTAAAGGAAGAGTTTCTAGGTGGAATAATGTTGTTTAAGCTAGTTTTGATCTTATTAAAACTATAGTTTTTAAACCCAAATCATAGTTTTAAAACTCGGAACCTGATTAGTACTTAAAAGTGCATTTTTATCATGGTTTTATATCATCATTTTGCACTTGAAGTATCAATAACTCCTTAACTAAAGCATATTTTATAATAATATATCTAATAATATAAGATACCTTTAATTTGTGGTAAATGTTCATTTTAAATATAGGCCTATCACATAAATGAAAGGATTGATTGATGACTTTAAGAACTTAAATTGCAAGGGCAAAGAGATGACCAAAATTAGAAAAGAGATGTCGGTGCAATCCAAACCGCAACACTGTTTGGTAATTGGGTCATATCTAGAGCTATAGATCTCAGATTTAGGTCTACTTTATATAAATGGAAAGGTAAGAGATAGGCCTATAACTTTCATATGGAACCAAAGATTTAAAACGGTCATTTTCAAGTCCAAATTATAGCAACAACAAAGAAGCCCAAATCTGTCCTCCAGCCTGAGCACTGTTCAGTATTTTGGCCATATCTGGAGTTCTAGAAGTCCAATTGAGCTGAATGTTTTACACAAGAAAGCTGAGATAATTTCTTACAACTTTCATGTTTCAAGTGGCTCCAATTTTGACGTTATCAATGACGTTTTGGGTAGACAAGAGAAGATAAGGATTGTCATCAAGTCAAGAGTTAGTCACCCACTCATCAATTAGTCATCAAATCAATAGTTTCCAATTTTGGCCTATAAAAGGAGGCATTTGCCATGCATTTAGGCATCTTGGTTTCCAGATCAAGATCATGCTCTTGCTTTCTCTCTTTGTATTTTTTGTAATGTTTATGTTTTGTTTTTATTAATATCAAGTGTATGCCTTTCATTTCCTTTCCTTTACTTTATTAACTCTTATCTTATTTATCTTCTTATTTTGTTTATTTTTCTTTCATTATGTTTAGCTAAATTTATTATGTCAAGGTGAAAAGGTTACATTAATGGTGTAAGAATAAGTATAGTGTAAACTTAATATGTACTTTAGTTTTTGATACTAACATGTTTTATATTTGTTATTTTGTACACTCTTTAATACTTTGCTTGTTAAACCTCTAATCTTGATTTATGTTGTATAACACTTGGTACAATAAATGCTTGGTACTTTCATAGCTCATACTGTATGGTATAACCAATACTTGAGCTATGAAAGGAACTTGATTTGTTGTTAACATAAGTTATAATCATGAATGCTTGATGAAATTTACAAGTATTAGCATTAATTAAATAAGATGACTAATGTAATCATGTTAATGATTAGTACTTAAAAGTGTATTTTTATCATGGTTTTATATCATCATTTTGCACTTGAAGTATCAATAACTCCTTAATTAAAGCATGTTTTATAATAATATATCTAATAATATAAGATACCTTTAATTTATGGTAAATGTTCATTTTAAATACAGACCTATCACATAAATGAAAGGATTGATTGATGACTTTAAAAACTTAAATTGCAAGGGCAAAGAGATGACCAAAATTAGAAAAGAGATGTCGGTGCAATCCAAACCGCAACACTGTTCAGTAATTGGGTCATATATGGAGCTATAGATTTCAGATTTAGGTCTAATTTATATGGATGGAAAGGTAAGAGATAGGCCTACAACTTTCATATGGAGCTGAAGATCTAAAAATGCCATTTTCAAGTCCAAATTGTAGCAACAACAAAGAATCCCGAATTTGTCCTATAGCCTGAGCACTGTTCAGTATTTTGGCCATATTGGGAGTTCTAGAAGTCCAAATGAGATGAAGTTTTTACACAAGATAACTGAGACAATTACCTACAATTTTTATGCTTTCTAGTGGCTCCAATTTTGACATTATCAATGACGTTTTGGGCAGACAACAGAAGATAAGGATTATCACCAAGTCAAGAGTTGGCCACCCACTTATCAATTAGTCATCAAATCAATAGTTCCCAATTTTGGCCTATAAAAGGAGGCATTTGTCATGCATTTAGGCATCTTGGTCTCCAGATTAAGATCATGCTCTTCCTTTCTCCCTTTGTATTTTTTGTAATGTTTATGCTTTATTTTCATTAATATCAAGTTTATGCCTTTCATTTCCTTTTACTTATTTAGTTAACTTTAATCTTATTCATGTTCTTATTTTGTTTATTTATTTTTCTTTCTTTCATTATGTCTAGCTAAGTTTATTATGTCAAGGTGAAAAGATTACACTAATGGTGTAAGAATAAGTATAGTGTAAACTTAATATGGACTTTAATATTTGATACTAACGTGTTTTATATTTGTTATCTTGTTCATTCTTTAATACTTTGCTTGTTAAATGACTAATCTTGATTTATGTTGTATAACACTTGGTACAACAAATGCTTGGTACTTTCATAACCCATATTGTATGGTATAACCAACACCTAAGCTATGAAAGGAACTTGATTTGTTGTTAACATAAGTTATAATCATGAATGCTCGACGAGATTTACAAGTATTAGTATTAATCGAATAAGATGGCTAATATAATCATGTTAACAATCTATAATCAGATTGGAACCTCATTTGTGTGTGGTTTCCAATTAAATAATAAGAGTTTATACTATACTTGTTTGACATACCATTATTGTGCGACCTCTAACCTTAACATTTATTATTATCATTGTTTAATCGTTACATTAATATTCCTTCTCAAAGTTCTCATCATCTTCTTCTTCTTCTTCTCCTTCTTTTTCTTTATTATTATTATTATTATTATTATTATTATTATTATTATTACTACTACTACTACTACTATTATTATTGTTATTGTTGTTATTGTTATTGTTATTGTTATTGTTGTTGTATTATTGTTATTTATAATTTGTACAATTAACCTCTACGTTGTGGTAAGGTTATTGAAAAACCCTCTCTTGAACCTTATGAGAAAGATGATGAGTCAATCACTGAGGGCAAGGAAGGGGTTGAATTTGAAAATTGCAAAGAAAATACTGATTCTCCGCCAGCACTTCCATTTCATCAAGCCATGACTAGACAAAGAAAAGTCAATCACAACCCTGAAATCTTTGAAATTTTTAAATAGATAAGGATCAATATACCTTTGTTGGATGCTATTAAAGAAGTTCCTTCCTATGCTAAATTTTTGAAAGATCTATGCACTGTGAAGAGGAAACTGAATGTGAAAAAGAAAGTTTTTCTAGCCGAACAAGTAAGTGTTATTCTTCAGAACAATAATGCTTTGAAATATAAAGACCCTGGTTATCTTACAATTTCTTGCTTTATTAGAGAACATAAAATTAAAAGAGCCTTACTTGATCTTGGTGCTAATGCGAATTTACTTCCATATTCAGTTTTTCAGAGTCTCAATCTAGGTGAGTTAAAACCAACTTCTATATCTCTTTTACTTGTCGATAGATCTATAAAAGTGTCTAAAGAAATAATTGAAGATGTGTTAGTACAAGTCGATAAATTCATTTATCTTGTGGATTTTATTATTTTGGACACACAACCTGTTGAAGTATGTAATTCATTTCCTGTTATTTTAGGACGTCCATTTCTTGCAACTTTTAATGCATTGATTAATTGTAGGAATGGACTGATGAAGCTATCATTTGAAAACATGACATTCGAGATGAATATTTTCAAAATTTGCAAGCAACTTGGAGATGATAATGATTTACAAGAAGTAGATCATATTGACGAATTAGTTTATGATCAACTTGAATCTACTTTAAGTAAAAATGAATTGGATGAATCTGAAGATTTGCAAATGATTTATTTTGAGGAAGAAATCACGGATGAAAAACATACCAAAAATATTGATGCGGATCTTTTATCAAAAGTGACAACAAATTCGACATCTAACATCACACCAATCGATGATTACTTTCCTAACGAATCCTTACTTTCTCTTAGTCCAATGCCTTGATATGATAAAAATATCAATTTTCTTGCTTTAGGAGATTTGCCAACTGATTGTGCATCAAAAGTGTCATTAAGTCTCTTATTTTATATATGTATTTATTGTTTTTATTTGGTTGTTTTTATAATAATTGATGTGTTTTTTAGAAATGAAGTTTGTTTTAATGTTTCGATAGGTTTTTGGAGCTTAAATGAATTAATTTAGGAAATTCAACGTCGGAATTCAGAACAAAGAATTGAAGAGACATTTAGTTGAAGATTGAAGCAAATCTTGGTTCAAATAAGTGCTCCAAATTTGTCCCAAAAATCAATTCTATTCCAATTCTAGAAAAGAATATCATATGATCTATTTCAAGCCCAAACTTGCCTTATGTTGTGTGCAAACTTCAACCATTAAATACTCAAGGTTTTAATGTCAATCTTAGCCCAAAATCAGCCCCAAAATCAGCCCTAAATCAATCCCAAATCAGCCTAAACACAATCCATGATCTTACATGTCCACACAACAAATAACAATTGATTATTTTGGGTAATCCATTATTCCGAGAAGGCAAGCACATGGATGGAAAGCTGAAGGGGATATTTTTACATTTTTTTGGGTCAAAAAGAATAAGGAGACAACTCATAAATGAGGAAGAAAAACGTGCACCAAAGTGGTTGCAAAGTTGTCCTAATTTAATTTTTCAGAACACCTTTCGGAGTTTTACCCATAACTTTTAACTCAGGTGTCCAAATGAGATTTTCTTTAATGATCTGGAAAGGTGACATAATTTCGTATAAATATGTCTCTAATAAACATCTCGAAAACAAGCTTCTAAGAGGGTCAAATTGTTGTCCAAAGTTAGAGTCAGATTTATGTCCGAATTTTTTCTGAAATTGTATTGTGTTCTTCTTTATAGATTTTGGTTCTTTAGTTTGTAAAACTTATTAGTTCTGTTTGATTCAAGTTATTTCATGTTTATTGAAGTGTTCTTATATATAATCATGGTTGGCTAAACTCTTTCTTGGATTCAAATCAAGGATAATGGTGATTAAGGTGAGTTCTTTAGGATATGAATGAATCTTAATGTTTATCTTCTCATTTTCTTCATGAATGATTTATTATTGCAAAGAAATTTTAGAAACCATTTAGGTAATGTTATAATCTTGAATTTTTATGCTCAAACTTTAGTTTTGGTATAGAGATTGTTTGATTCAATGTCTTACTTAATATGAAAGTACTTGTTCATTCTTAAGCAATAATCAATCTTCATTTTTCTAAACTTCATTGTAATATCTTCCGATCTAATATCACCATCGTTGATATTAGGTTGAGTTATCTTATATATGTTGAAAAAATCACCAATGCATCACCATTAAAATTGATTTGGACCAAGACTTACTTTTTCTTGTCATTTAAAATCTATTTACACTTTTTCATCTTTGAAAACAAATCCATCAATTATTTTCAACCAAGTTATTGTTAATTTAATTTCTCTTGAGTTTTTTTTTGTTACCTAACTTAATTTCCAGATCTAGCTCTCTGTGGATATGACCTCGATCTTACCGAGTTAATTGCTACATCGCACACTCGTGTATTTGCGAGTTAAAACAAGCTGATAATAAAAAGCGGTTAAGCACCAGCTGATTGGAGTACTCAAAACAAATAAAAGTTTTTGAACGAAGTGAAGAATTTTTATTATGATGACCCTAACTTATTCAATTATTGTCCTAATCAAATATTTCAAAGATTCATTCCCGACAATAAGGTAAGTAGTGTCATTAAACTTTGTCGTTCTAAAGCATATGGAAGTTATTTCTCATAAAAAAAGACAGCTGCAAAAATCTTTCAAAATGGATTTTATTGGCCTACCATGTTCAATGACACGCATGCATTTTGCAAAACTTGTGAAAATTGTCAAAAAGTTGATACTAGTAAAAAAGTTTTGTTTTATAATTCTCAACTTTATGCATTCCCTAGAGAGCTAAGACCAAGATGGAGCAATCCTTATGGGGCCTGTGATATTGAGAATTCAATGAATGACAATGTTTTTAAGGAAAATGGACATCGTTTGAAAGCTTACTTTGATAATTTTCCTAGTGAAAATGAATCAACTGGCTGATTATTGTTTTTGTGTTTCTTTTTGAGTGATTTTTGCTAGTTTCTTTCACCCCGGTAATGGCGGACAACGGTACTCTGTGACTTAAGTCGGTTCTTTCAGTATCCCACAATAACTTATATTTGTGTATATATTTGTGCAATTGTTTGAATCTCTCTTTCAATTCTCATTTGAAAATGGACACTAATCTTGAAAAATTAAAAAAGAATTTTCCTGCCCTGCCTTAAAATGAGATTACAAAAATTTACTATACTAGATGTGCAAGATTGAGATTGTTAATGAATCATGGAATTTCTGAAGATATTCGCTGGTTGATTGAAGCAAAGGTCTGATTATCAGGTGAGTCCTCTAACTCCTTCATTTCATACATGCCTGGAACAGGTAAAAGCACTTTTGTAAAGAAACGTCGTGCAAAATGACTGAAAGTCTGTCATCGATGTGCTAGATGGACTTGTGATACACAATGTCGTTCTTTAGGAATGATATGTATAAACCGTGAAGATAAAATACAATTCATTAAAGATGGCCTGAGTAAGGAGTCTTTAGATAATCTTCTATTGACTCTTGAGACGCATCCTAGTAGAGATGTGCATCATGCAATTCATGATTTATGGCCACTATTTCATAAAGAACATGCTTGATATAGTCTTGAGAATCTGACTAAAAAAGATCCTGTTTGCCAGTTTTTAAGAAAGCTGGATAGGAAGCCTATCCCCGACCGATAGAGGGCGTTTAAGCCGTTCTTGGACGTCAAACTAAGGGAAGATGTGAGCCACAATCACAACTACTTGTACATACACATTTGTTTTCAAAAATAAATAAATAAATAGAGAGAGAGTATGTGTGAGACTCCAGCTGGCCTACACTCAAGCCATACATTCATCAAATATAAAAGTGTGTAGAAATGGCAAGTTCCTCAAGTCATCAAATAAAAAGTATTTGTGTTTTCGGTGGATCTAGTCTTGGGAAAGAAAAGAAGTTTTTAGAATCAGCAAATCATCTTGGTTAGGTGCTTGTTGAGAGAAAGATTCATTTAGTATATGGGGGAGGCAATCTTGGGTTAATGAGAGGTGTGTCAATAACTGCTTTTTTAGGAGGTAGTCAAGTTTTGGGGGTTGTCCCCGAAGCTTTAGCACAAGGGGACATCATTGGAAAAATAATTGGAGAGGAATTTCAGGTCTCCACAATATCGGCTCGAATGAATGTAATGTTTAACCATGTTGATGTCTTCATTGCTTTACCAGGTGGTCTAGGCACATCAGAAGAGATCTTTTATATTTCCTCTTGGGCTCAACTGCATATTCACCATAAACCCATACATTTGTTAAATGTTAATGGTTATTATGATAATTTGTTGTCTTTTCTTAATCATGCTGTGGAACAGGAATTTCTAACATCTTCTGCACGACAAATCATAATCTCTTCTGTTACTGCTGAGCAATTAATTGACCAATTACAATCCTTCATTCCTGTAATTGATCCCTCCATGAGTCGCATAAATTGTCAACTAAGAAAAGTCGTAAAAAGCTTAGATTGGATTTGAGCCTTCATTTGTGAATTTTTGTGTCTTTTGGTTTTATTATTGTGTTTTGTTATTTCTTATTTTTGTTTCAGTGTGTTTCAGGTTTGTTAATGTTCGTTATTTCAGGTGATATCTTCTATACTCTATCTTTTTACCTTAGAACATTGAGGACAATGTCTCGTTTTGGTTAGGGGGAGAGGGTAGTAGTTGATAAAAAAAAATTGTTTTTCATTTCATAAAGTATGTATATAATTGTTGTTACTAGGATGGCAGAGTAAAGGAGCTCTTTTGTTAAAGTGACTCTTGAGATGCATCTTAGTAACCATTCTTAACAAAGTCTATTATAATACTTCTTGAAATATTCAGGTTTACAAACTCTCGCATTGTTATCACTTAATTCTGCTCATATACTTATTTAAAATGTATTCTTAAACCTTAATTTACACACACACACACACACACACACACACACACACACTTTAACATATAATTGTGGGTTGCATATTGGATTATTACATTATTTATGTTCTTTTGTTAAAGGTAACAACTAAGGGAAAGGGATAGTATATAATTAAAAAAAAAGAAAAAAAAGAAAAAAATGATAATAATAAAAATATAGATAAGTTTGGTTTTGTAGCCTCCCTACCTAAGCAATTAAGCCTGAAGGGGTGTTTTAACACCTAATACCCTAAAGTCAACTAACTTGGGAATTATTGGTCCAACGCTTGTTATATGGGTTCAGGAGAAAAGCTTAAGGGAATCAAACATTGCACTATCTACATATTAGTATCTGCAACCCGAGTTACTAAGCTCGTAGAGGTGTCTTAAAACCTAATGCCCTAAGACCAACTGGTCTGGGAGTCCTTAGCTGAAAGCTCGTTACATGGGTTAAAGATGCATGATGTTTTTAAATTATATATATATATATATATATATATATATATATATATAAAGAAGACAAAAATAATAATCTCAACCCAAGGAAGTTAACCTTAAACATTAGAACAAAAATTTTATTTTCTTTCAAGAAAAGCCTCATAATTATGTGTTGATATATTGAGCACAAAAGAAAGGTTTATTAATATCTTGTTAAGAGGTATTGAGCAGGTATATAAATTTAATGAGAGTTTGTTTATCTGAATAGATTAATAGAAGTTAAATGATGAATACTTTACTTTGTAGAATTTGCAAATTATTTTTCTATTTTAACACTTTGATTACTAGGGACTAGTAATAAACTGGTTGGGGGGTGTGATTAGTACTTAAAAGTGCATTTTTATCATGGTTTTATATCATCATTTTTCACTTGAAGTATCAATAACTCCTTAACTAAAGCATGTTTTATAATAATATATCTAATAATATAAGATACCTTTAATTTATGTTAAATGTTCATTTTAAATGGAGGTCTATCACATAAATGGAAGGATTGATTGATGACTTTAACAACTTAAATTGCAAGGGCAAAGAGATGACCAAAATTAGAAAAGAGATGTTGGTGTAATCCAAACGGGAACACTGTTCGGTAATTGGGTCATATCTAGAGCTATAGATCTTAGATTTAGATCTACTTTATATGGATGGAAAGGTAAGACATAGGCCTATAACTTTCATATGGAGCCCAAGATCTAAAAAGGCCATTTTCAAGTCCAAATTGTAGCAACAACAAAGAAGCCTGAATCTATCCTCCAGCCCGAGCATTGTTCAGTATTTTGGCTATATCTGAAGTTCTAGAAGTCTAATTGAGATGAATGTTTTACATAAGAAAGCTAAGACAATTACCTACAACTTTCATGTTTTCGAGTGGCTCCAATTTGGACGTTATCAATGATGTTTTGGGTAGACAAGAGAAGATAAGGATTGTCACCAAGTCAAGAGTTGGCCACCCACTCATCAATTAGTCATCAAATCAATAATTCCTAATTTTTGCCTAAAAGGAGACATTTACCATGCATTTAGGCATCTTGGTGTCCAGATCAAGATCATACTCTTGCTTTCTCTCTTTGTATTTTTTGTAATGTTTATGCTTTGCTTTCATTAATATCAAGTTTATACCTTTCATTTCCTTTCCTTTACTTTGTTAACTCTTATCTTATTTATCCTCTTATTTTGTTTATTTATGTTTCTTTCTTTCATTATATCTAGCTAAGTTTATTATGTCAAGGTGAAAAGGTTACACTAATGGTGTAAGAATAAGTATAGTGTAAACTTAATATGGACTTTAATGTTTGACACTAATATGTTTTATATTTGTCATCTTGTTCACTTTTTATTACTTTGCTTGTTAAAAACCTCTAATCTTGATTTATGATGTATAACACTTGGTACAACAAATGCTTGACACTTTCATAGCCCATACTGTATGGTATAACTGACACCTAAGCTATGAAAGGAATTTGATTTATTGTTAACATAAGTTATAATCATGAATGCTTGATGAAATTTACAAGTATTAGCATTAATTGAATAAGATGACTAATGTAAGCATGTTAACAATCTATAATTTGATTGGAACCTCCTTTGTATGTGGTTTTGAATTGAATAAGAGTTTATACTATACTTGTTTGACATACCATTAGTTGATCCTCTAACCTTGACATTGTTTGTTGATTGTGCATCAAAAGTGTCATTAAGTCTCTTATTTTACATATGTATTTATTGTTTTTATTTGGTTGTTTTTATAATAATTGATGTGTTTTTTAGTAATGAAGTTTGTTTTAATGT
Organism: Populus pruinosa; assembly: GCA_026413675.1. Classification (NCBI taxonomy): domain Eukaryota; kingdom Viridiplantae; phylum Streptophyta; class Magnoliopsida; order Malpighiales; family Salicaceae; genus Populus; species Populus pruinosa. Next base: position 5,073,677 of record CM048594.1, read on the forward strand.
TTCGATAGGTTTTTGGAGCTTAAATGAATTAATTTAGGAAATTCAACGTCGGAATTCAGAACAAAGAATTGAAGAGACATTTAGTTGAAGATTGAAGCAAATCTTGGTTCAAATAAGTGCTCCAAATTTGTCCCAAAAATCAATTCTATTCCAATTCTAGAAAAGAATATTATATGATCTATTTTAAGCCCAAACATGCCTTATGTTGTGTGCAAACTTCAACCATTAAACACTCAAGGTTTCAATGTCAATCTTAGCCCAAATAATAGGTATAGTTGTATACTTATTTGATGCTTAAATTCAGCCCCAAATCAGCCCCAAATCAACCTTCAAATCAGCCCAAAAACAATCCATGATCTTACATGTCCACACAACAACAATTGATTTATTTTGGGTAATCCATTGATCCAAGAAGGCAAGCACATGGATGGAAAGCTGGAGGGGATATTTTTACATTATTTTGGGTCAAAAAGAAGAAAGAGATAGCTCAGAAATGAGGAAGAAAAACATGTACCAAAGTGGTTGTAAAGCTGTCCTGATTTGATTTTTCAGAATACCTTTCGGTGTTTTGCCCATAACTTTTGACTCAGGTGTCCAAATGAGCTGTTCTTTAATGATCTGGAAAGGTGACAGAATTTCCTATAAATATGTCTCTAGACGTCTTGAAAAAAAGCTTCTAAGAGGGTCAAATTGCTGTCCAAAGTTAGAGTCAGATTTGTGTCCAAATTTTTTCTGAAATTGTATTGTGTTCTTCTTTATAGATTTCGGTTCTTTAGTTTGTAAAACTTATTATTTCAGTTGGATTCAAGTTCTTTCATGTTTATTGAATTGTTCTTATATATAATCATGGTTGGCTAAACTCTTTCTTGGATCCAAATCAAGGATAATGGTGATTGAGGTGAGTTCTTTAGGATATGAATGAATCTTAATGTTTATGTTCTCATTTTCTTCATGAATGATTTATTATTGTAAAGAAATTTTAGAAATCATTTAGGTAATGTTATAATCTTGAATTTTTATGCATGATTAGTACTTAAAAGTGCATTTTTATCATGGTTTTATATCATCATTTTGCACTTGAAGTATCAATAACTCCTTAACTAAAATATGTTTTATAATAATGTATCTAATAATATAAGATACCTATAATTTATGGTAAATGTCTATTTTTAATGCAGGTCTATCACATAAATGAAAGGATTGATTGATGACTTGAAGAACTTAAATTGCATGGATAAAGAGATGGTCAAACTTAGAGAAGAGATGTCGGTGCAATCCAAACCGGAACACTGTTCGGTAATTGGGCCATATCTGGAGCTACAGATCTTAGATTTAGGTCCAATTTATATGGATGGAAAGGTAAGACATAGGCCTACAACTTTCATATGGAGCCCAAGATCTAAAAAGGCCATTATCAAGTCCAAATTGTAGCAACAATAAAGAAGCCCGAATCTGTCTTCCAGCCCGAGCACTGTTCGGTATTTTGGCCATATCTGGAGTTCTAGAAGTCCAAATGAGCTGAATTTTTTACACAAGAAAGCTGAGACAATTGTCTACAACTTTCATGTTTGCACCTGGCTCCAGTTTTGACGTTATCAATGACGTTTTGGGCAGACAAGAGAAGATAAGGATTGTCACCAAGTTAAAAGTTGGCCACCCACTTATCAATTAGTCATCAAATCAATAGTTCCCAATTTTGGCCTATAAAAGGAGGCATTTGCCATGCATTTAGGCATCTTGGTTTCCAGATCAAGATCATGCTCTTCCTTTCTCTCTTTGTATTTTTTGTAATGTTTATGCTTTGCTTTCATTAATAGTAAGTTTATGCCTTTCATTTCCTTTCCTTTACTTAGTTAGCTTTTATGTTCTTATTTTGTTTATCTATTTTGCTTTCTTTCATTATGTCTAGCTAACTTAATTATGTCAAGGTGAAAAGGTTACACTAATGGTGTGAGAATAAGTATAATGTAAACTTAATATGGACTTTAATGTTTGATACTAACATGTTTTATATTTGTTATCTTGTTCACTCTTTAATACTTTGCTTGTTAAATGACTAATCTTGATTTATGTTGTATAACACTTGGTACAACAAATGCTTGGCACTTTCATAGCCCATAATGTATGGTATAACCGACACCTGAGCTATGAAAGGAACTTGATTTGTTGTTAACATAAGTTATAATCATGAATGCTTGACGAGATTTACAAGTATTAGCATTAATTGAATAAGATGACTAATGTAATCATGTTAACAATATATAATCTGATTGGAACCTCCTTTATGTGTGGTTTCCAATTGAATAATAAGACTTTATATTATATTTGTTTGATATACCATTAGTGGAACCTCTAACCTTGACATTTGTTATTATTATTGTTTAATCCTTACATTAATATTTCATCTCTAAGTTCTCATCATCATCATCATCTTCTTCTTCTCTTTCTTTATTATTATTATTATTACTACTACTACTACTACTACTACTACTACTACTACTATTAATAATATTATTATTACTATTACTATTGTTGTTATTGTTATTGTTATTGTTGTTGTATTATTGTTATTATAATTTGTACAATTAACCTCCCTATGGTTCGACCCCGGTCTTGCCGGGTTATTTATTACTTCGACACTCCTGCACTTGGGAGAAGACATCAATCTTTTGATCGTGTCAAGTTTTTGGCGCCGTTGCCGGGGAGGTAAGTTCTTGTATAAATTATAGTATTTATTTTATTTTCTCTTTTCACTTTTCTTGTATATAACTTTATTTCTTTTCTTTTGTTTCTTTTTATTTTGTTTTCTTCCTCTTTCTTTTGTTTTCTTCTTCTTCTTTTTTTTTTATTTTATTCCTACACGTGCATGAGAGTGTGGTCACGTACATCAAGTGGTAGACTTTGTAGGATATCCTCATTATTTTCAGAAAATATGGCCGAAGAAGATAATCAATCACTTCATAATGAGAATAATGAGAATAACCGTGCTAGAACACTTAGAGACCACATGAATCCCACAAGAAAAAGTGCACCATCATGCATAGTTTTTCCTCCTGATGCATCTCATTTTAATTTTAAACCAGGTATTATTCAACTTTTACCTTCTTTTCATGGTTTAGAATTGGAAAATCCATACTTGCATTTAAGGGAATTTGAGGAGGTGTGCAACACATATAATAACTTAAATTGTAGCATGAACACCATCAGATTAAAGCTTTTTCCTTTTTCATTAAAAGATAAAGCTAAAACATGGCTACAAAATTTAAGACCAGGATCCATTCGTGCTTGGGATGAAATGCAACAACAATTTTTAAAGAAGTTTTTCCCATCTCATAGAACAAACTCTTTCAAGAGACAAATCACCACTTTCACTCAAAAACCAGGAGAAACATTTTACAAATGTTGGGATAGGTATCGAGATTTGCTTAGTACTTGCCCTCATCATGGTTTTGAAACGTGGAGATTGGTTTCACATTTCTATGAAGGGTTAACACCTAAAGATAGGCAAATGGTTGAATTGATGTGCAATGGAACTTTTGAAGATAAAGACCCTAATGAAGCAATGGAGTACTTAGACTTGTTAGCTGAAAATGCTCAAAATTGGGACACTGCGGGTACATATGAGGCACCGAGTAAAACTCAACCTCATACATCTAGTGGAGGTATGTACAACCTTAGGGAAGATCATGACCTTCAAGCCAAATTTGCATCTTTAGCTAGAAAAGTTGAGGCACTAGAATTGAAAAAGAGTGGTCAACTAAAATCTGTTGAAAACATTGTGTGTCAAATCTGTGAAACAAATGAACACTTAACCAATGATTGTCCAACCTTGCCTTCTTTAAAGGAATGTCTCTATGAACAAGCCCATGCTTTAAACAATTTCCAAAGGCCCAACCACAACCCATACTCCCAAACATACAATCCTGGTTGGAGAAATCACCAAAACTTCAGTTGGAAGAGTGACAATGCACAAACTTCACAATCACAGTTTCAAGCACACCATAATTTTCAAAATTATCATGGATATGCACCTTCTTATGCTCCACCTCTTAGAAGAAATCTTGAGGAAACATTGCATGCATTCATTGAAAAGCAAGAGACAATCAATACTCAACTTGCTCAAAACATGACAGATTTTAAAGATACTCTTACTAAATTAACATCTGCTCTCAGTTTCCAAGAGAAAGGTAAGTTTCCATCTCAACCACAACAAAATCCCAAGGGGCAATACAATGCAAATGCAAGTGGTTCCGGAAGCCAACACATGGATCAAGTCAAATCAGTCACTACTCTGCGCAGTGGTAAGGTTATTGAAAAACCCTCTCTTGAACCTTATGAGAAAGATGATGAATCAATCTCTGAGGGTAAGGAAGGGGATGAATCTGAAAATTGCAAAGAAACGACTGATTCACCGCCAGCACTTCCATTTCCTCAAGCCATGACCAAACAAAGGAAAGTCAATCACAATTCTGAAATTTATGAAATTTTCAAACAGGTAAGGATCAATATACCTTTGTTGGATGCTATTAAACAGGTTCCTTCCTATGCTAAATTTTTGAAAGATCTCTGCACTGTGAAGAGGAAACTGAATGTGAAAAAGAAAGCATTTCTAGCCGAACAAGTAAGTGCTATTCTTCAAAACAATAATGCTTTGAAATATAAAGACCCTGGTTGTCCTACAATTTCTTGCTTTATTGGAGAGCATAAAATTGAAAGAGCCTTACTTGATCTTGGTGCTAGTGTGAATTTACTTCCATATTCAGTTTTTCAAAGTCTCAATCTAGGTGAGTTAAAACCAACTTCTATATCTCTTTTACTTGCTGATAGATCTGTAAAAGTGCCTAGAGGAATAATTGAAGATGTGTTAGTACAAGTCGATAAATTCATTTATCCTGTGGATTTTATTGTCTTGGACACACAACCTGTTGAAGTATGTAATTCATTTCCTGTTATTTTAGGACGTCCATTTCTTGCAACTTCTAATGCATTGATTAATTGTAGGAATGGACTGATGAAGCTATCATTTGGAAACATGACATTGGAGATGAATATTTTCAACATTTGCAAGCAACCTAGAGATGATAATGATTTACAGGAAGTGGACTTTACTGAAAAATTAATTCATGATCAATTTCCAACCACTTCCAATGAAATTGAGATTGATGAATCTGATGATTTGGAAATGATTTATTTTCAGGAAGAATCAAAGACAAGTAAATGGAGGCCACAAATTGCCATCCAATCTCAAATACTCATTTTTGGGAGAAAATGAAACTTTTCCGGTAATAATCTCTTCCAAACTTAATGCACATCAAGAAGGTAAGTTATTACAAACTCTGAAAATGCACAAAAAAGCATTAGGATGGACCATAGCTGATATAAAAGGAATTAGTCCTTTGATTTGTACACACAGAATTTATTTAGAGGAAAATGCTAAACCCTCTAGAGAAATGCAACGAAGGCTAAATCCTAATATGAAAGAAGTAGTGAAAAATGAAGTCATTAAGCTTCTAGATAATGAAATCATTTATCCTATTTCTGACAGCAAATGGGTAAGTCCTACCCAAGTTGTACCTAAGAAGTCTGGAGTCACTGTGATAACAAATGAGAACAATGAGTTAATTCCCACTAGAACTGTTACTGGTTGGCGCATGTGCATTGACTATAGGAAACTTAATTCAATAACTAGAAAAGATCATTTTCCTTTACCTTTCATGGATCAAATCCTAGAAAGAGTTGCAGGTCATGAATTTTATTGTTTCCTAGATGGCTATTCGGGTTACAACCAAATTGAAATTGCATTGGAAGATCAAGAAAAAACTACTTTCACATGTCCATTTGGTACTTTTGCATATCGAAGGATGCCTTTTGGATTATGTAATGCACCAGCCACATTTCAAAGATGCATGCTTAGTATATTTAGCGATATGGTTGAACATTTTCTTGAGATTTTCATGGATGATTTTTCTGTTTTTGGCAATTCATTTGATGATTGTTTGACTAATTTAGAAAAGGTTTTAACCAGGTGTGAAGAGAAGAATCTTGTGCTGAATTGGGAAAAATGTCATTTTATGGTAACAAACGGCATTGTACTTGGTCACATTGTTTCATCAAAAGGAATTGAGGTTGACAAATCTAAAATCGAGTTAATTGCAAACTTGCCAACACCAAAATCTCTTAAAGATGTTAGATCATTCTTGGGACATGCTGGTTTTTATAGAAGGTTCATCAAAGATTTTAGTGTAATATCTAAGCCTTTAAGTAACCTTCTAACAAAGGATACTATTTTTGAATGGACTGAACATTGTGAAGAAGCCTTTGTTAAACTTAAAAATTTGCTTACTTGTGCTCCTATCATTCAACCTCCCGATTGGTCATTACCTTTTGAAATAATGTGTGATGCTAGTGATTATGCCGTAGGTGCTGTTTTGGGACAAAGAAAAGATAAGAAACCTTATGTAATTTACTATGCAAGTAAAACTTTAAATAGTGCTCAAATGAATTATACCACCACTGAAAAAGAATTACTTGCAGTAGTATTTGCATGTGAAAAATTCAGATCTTATCTTGTTGGCTCACCTGTTGTTGTTTTTAGTGATCATGCAGCATTGAAATATCTTCTTTCTAAGAAAGATTCCAAGGCTAGATTGGTGCGGTGGATTTTATTACTTCAAGAATTTGATATCACAATCAAAGATAAGAAAGGCAGCGAAAATGTTGTCGCAGATCACTTGTCAAGATTGACAACAAATTCGAAAACTGACATCACACCAATCGATGACTACTTTCCTGATGAATCTTTACTTTCTGTCTCTACAATGCCTTGGTTTGCTAATATTGTCAATTTTCTTGTTTCAGGACAATTGCCAGCTCATTGGAATACCCAAGATAAAAGAAAGTTTTTGAACGAAGTGAAGAACTTTTATTGGGATGATCCTTATTTATTCAAATATTGTCCTGATCAAATATTTCGAAGATGCATTCCTGACAATGAGGTAAGTAGTGTCATTAAATTTTGTCATTCTGAGGCATGTGGGGGCCATTTCTCATCAAGAAAGACAACTGCAAAAATCTTACAAAGTGGATTTTACTGGCCCACCATGTTCAAAGACTCACATGTATTCTGCAAGTCTTGTGAAAATTGTCAAAAGTTGGGATCTATTTCAAAACGTCACATGATGCCTTTAAACCCTATTATTGTCATTGAGATCTTTGACTGTTGGGGTATAGATTTCATGGGCCCATTCCCTCCATCATTTGGTTTCTTATACATATTAGTCGCAGTAGATTATGTTTCAAAATGGATAGAGGCAATTCCAAGTCGAAACAATGATCACAAAACAGTGATAAAGTTTTTGAAAGAAAATATTTTGAGTCGATTTGGAGTCCCTCGAGCCATAATAAGTGATGGTGGAACACATTTCTGCAACAAGCCATTTGAGTCTTTAATGAAGAAATATGGAATCACACACAAAGTTGCCACCCCTTATCACCCTCAAACAAGTGGACAAGTAGAGCTTGCTAATAGGGAGATCAAACATATTTTGGAGAAAACAGTGAACCCTAATAGGAAAGACTGGTCTTTAAGACTTAATGATGCACTTTGGGCTTATCGAACTACTTATAAAACATCATTAGGTATGTCACCTTATAGACTAGTCTATGGAAAACCTTGTCACTTGCCTGTGGAACTTGAACATAAAGCTTATTGGGCTATTAAAGCTTTCAATTCAAATTTGGATGATGCTAGTCAACTACGAAAATTACAAATAAATGAGCTTGAGGAAATAAGAAATGATGTATATGAAAATTCAAGAATTCATAAAGCAAGAATTAAAGAGTTTCATGACAAGAAAATACTGAGAAAAACCTTCAATGTTGGTCAAAAAGTCTTGCTTTATAATTCTCGACTGCATTTATTTCCTGGAAAATTAAGATCAAGATGGAGCGGTCCTTTTATTGTGAAACATGTGTATCCATATGGGGCCTATGACATCGAGAATCCAAAGAATGGCAATGTTTTCAAGGTAAATGGACATCGTTTGAAAGTTTACTTTGACAATTTTTCAGTTGAACATAACTCTATTGAATTGGGTGATCCTGTATATAAAGATTGATTTTATTTTATTTTATTTTATTTTATTTTATATAAAGATTGATTTTATTTTATTTTATTTTTGTTTCTTTTTGAGTGAGTTTTGCAAGTTTCTTTCACCCCGGTCAAATGGCGGATAACGGTACTCCGTGACTTAAGTCGGTTCTTTCAGTTTCCCACAATTACTGATATTTGTGTATATATTTGTGCAATTCTTTGAATCTCTCTTCTAATTCTCATTTGAAAATGGACACTAATCTTGAAAAATTGAAAAAGTATTTTCCCGCTCTACCTTAGAATGCGATTACAAAAATTTACCGTGCTAGATGTGCAAGATTGAGATTGTTAATGAATCATGGAATTCCTGAAGATATTCGCTGGTTGATTGAAGCAAAGGTCCGATTATCAGGTGAGTCCTCTAACTTCTTCATTTCACACATGCCTGGAACAGGTAAAAGCACTTTTGCAAAGAAGCGTCGTGCAAAACGACTGGATGTCTGTCATCGATGTGCTAGATGGACTTGTAATACACAATGTCGTTCTTTAGGAATGGTATCTATAAACCGTGAAGATAAAATACAATTCATTAAGGATGGCCTGAGTAAGGAGTCTTTAGATAATCTTCTATTGACTCTTGAGACGCATCCTAGTGGAGATGTGCATCGTGCAATTTATGATTTATGGCCACTATTTCATAAAGAACATGATCGACTTAGTCTTGGGAATCTGACTAAAAAAGACCCTGTTTGCCAGTTTTTAAGAAAACTGGATGGGAAGCCTATCCCCGACCCATAGAGGGCGTTTAAGCCGTTCTTGGACGTAAAACCAAGGGAAGATGTGAGCCACAATCACAACTACCTGTACATACACATGTTTTTTTTTTCAAAAGTAAATAAATAAAAAGAGAGAGAGAGAGTGTGAGACTCCAGCTGGCCTACATGTAGATGTTATGATTGCCTTTCTAATTTCTCATCTATAAAACCCTCTTTTCCTTTCTTTCATTTCTACTCAACCCATACATTCAACAAATACAGAAGTGTGTAGAAATGGCAAGTTTCTCAAGTCATCAAATAAGAAATATTTGTGTTTTTGGTGGATCTAGTCCTGGGAAAGAAAAGGAGTTTTTAGAATCAGCAAACCATCTTGGTCAGGTGCTAGCTGAGAGAAAGATTCATTTAGTGTATGGGGGAGGCAGTCTTGGGTTAATGGGAGGTGTGTCAATAGCTGCAGTTTTAGGAATCGTCCCTGAAGCTTTGGCACAAGGGGACATCATTGGAAAAACAATTGGAGAGGAACTTCAGGTCTCCACAATGTCGGCTCGAATGAATGCAATGTTTAATCATGCTGATGCTTTCATTGCTTTACCAGGTGGTCTAGGCACATTGGAAGAGATCTTTCATATTTCCTCTTGGGCTCAATTGCACATTCACTATAAACCCATTGGTTTGTTAAATGTTAATGGTTATTATGATAAGTTGTTGTCTTTTCTTGATCATGTTGTGGAACAAGAATTTCTAACATCTTCTGCACGACAAATCATAATCTCTGCTACTACTGTTGAACAATTGATTGACCAACTACAATATTTCATTCCTGTGATTGATCCTTCCATGAGTCGCATAAATTGGTCATCTACGGGAAGCCATAAAAAGCTTAGATTGGATTTGAGCCTTCATTTGTGAACTTTTGTGTATTTTGGTTTTATTATTGTGTTTTGTTATTTCTTATTTTTGTTTCAGTGTGTTTCAGCTTTTGTCAATGTTCGTTATTTCAGGTGATATCTTCTATACTCTATCTTTCTACCTTAAAACATTGAGGACAATGTTTCATTTTGGTTGGGGGGAGAGGGTAGTAGTTGATAAAAAAAAAAATTGTTTTTCATTTCATAAAGCATGTGCATAATTGTTGTTACTAGGATGACAGAGTAAAGGAGTTCTTTTGTTAAAGTGACTCTTGAGACGCATCTTAGTAACCATTCTTAACAAGGTCTATTATAATACTTCCTGAAATATTCAGGTTTACAAACTCTCGTATTGTTACCACTTAATTCTGCTCATATACTTATTCAACATGTATTCTTAAACCTTAATTTACACACACACACTTTAACATATGATTGTGGGTTGCATATTGGATTATTACATTATTTATGTTCTTTTGTTAAAGGTAACAACTAAGGGAAAGGGATTGTATATAATTAAGAAAAAAAACATGAAAATAAAAAACAAAAAGAAAAAAAAAATGATGATAATAAAAATGTAGATAAGTTTGGTTTCGTAGCCTCCCTAACCTAAGCAATTAAGCCCGAAGGGGTGTTTTAACACCTAATACCCTAAAGTCAACTGACTTGGGAGCTATTGGCCCAACGCTTGTTACATAGGTTGAGGAGAAAAGCTTAAGGGAATCAAACATTGCACTATCTACATATCAGTATCTGCGACCCGAGTTACTAAGCTCGTAGGGGTGTCTTAACACCTAATGCCCTAAGACCAACTGGTCTGGGAGTCATTAGCTGAAAGCTCGTTACATGGGTTAAAGATGCATGATGTTTTTAAATTATATGTATATAGAGTTGAAAAAAAAAAAGCAAAAAAAAAAAGAAAAAAAAAGAAGAAAAAAAAAGACAAAAATAATAATCCCAACCCAAGGAAGTTAACCTTAAACATTAGAACAAAAATTTTGTTTTCTTCCAAGAAAAGCCCCATAATTATGTGTTGATACATTGAGCACAAAAGAAAGGTTTATTAATATCTTGTTAAGTAGTATTGAGCAGATATATAAATTTAATGAGAGTTTGTTTATCTGGATGGATTAAAGGAAGTTAAATGATGAATACCTTGCTTTGTGAAATTTGCAAATTGTTTTAACGCTTTTATTACTAGGGACTAGTAATAAGCTGGTTGAGGGGTGTGATTAGTACTTAAAAGTGCATTTTTATCATGGTTTTATATCATCATTTTGCACTTGAAGTATCAATAACTCCTTAACTAAAATATGTTTTATAATAATGTATCTAATAATATAAGATACCTATAATTTATGGTAAATGTCTATTTTTAATGCAGGTCTATCACATAAATGAAAGGATTGATTGATGACTTGAAGAACTTAAATTGCATGGATAAAGAGATGGTCAAACTTAGAGAAGAGATGTCGGTGCAATCCAAACCGGAACACTGTTCGGTAATTGGGCCATATCTGGAGCTACAGATCTTAGATTTAGGTCCAATTTATATGGATGGAAAGGTAAGACATAGGCCTACAACTTTCATATGGAGCCCAAGATCTAAAAAGGCCATTATCAAGTCCAAATTGTAGCAACAATAAAGAAGCCCGAATCTGTCTTCCAGCCCGAGCACTGTTCGGTATTTTGGCCATATCTGGAGTTCTAGAAGTCCAAATGAGCTGAATTGTTTACACAAGAAAGCTGAGACAATTGTCTACAACTTTCATGTTTGCACCTGGCTCCAGTTTTGACGTTATCAATGACGTTTTGGGCAGACAAGAGAAGATAAGGATTGTCACCAAGTTAAAAGTTGGCCACCCACTTATCAATTAGTCATCAAATCAATAGTTCCCAATTTTGGCCTATAAAAGGAGGCATTTGCCATGCATTTAGGCATCTTGGTTTCCAGATCAAGATCATGCTCTTCCTTTCTCTCTTTGTATTTTTTGTAATGTTTATGCTTTGCTTTCATTAATAGTAAGTTTATGCCTTTCATTTCCTTTCCTTTACTTAGTTAGCTTTTATGTTCTTATTTTGTTTATCTATTTTGCTTTCTTTCATTATGTCTAGCTAACTTAATTATGTCAAGGTGAAAAGGTTACACTAATGGTGTGAGAATAAGTATAATGTAAACTTAATATGGACTTTAATGTTTGATACTAACATGTTTTATATTTGTTATCTTGTTCACTCTTTAATACTTTGCTTGTTAAATGACTAATCTTGATTTATGTTGTATAACACTTGGTACAACAAATGCTTGGCACTTTCATAGCCCATAATGTATGGTATAACCGACACCTGAGCTATGAAAGGAACTTGATTTGTTGTTAACATAAGTTATAATCATGAATGCTTGACGAGATTTACAAGTATTAGCATTAATTGAATAAGATGACTAATGTAATCATGTTAACAATATATAATCTGATTGGAACCTCCTTTATGTGTGGTTTCCAATTGAATAATAAGACTTTATATTATACTTGTTTGATATACCATTAGTGGAACCTCTAACCTTGACATTTGTTATTATTATTGTTTAATCCTTACATTAATATTTCATCTCTAAGTTCTCATCATCATCATCATCTTCTTCTTCTCTTTCTTTATTATTATTATTATTACTACTACTACTACTACTACTACTACTACTACTACTACTACTACTACTACTATTAATAATATTATTATTACTATTACTATTGTTGTTATTGTTATTGTTATTGTTGTTGTATTATTGTTATTATAATTTGTACAATTAACCTCCCTATGGTTCGACCCCGGTCTTGCCGGGTTATTTATTACTTCGACACTCCTGCACTTGGGAGAAGACATCAATCTTTTGATCGTGTCAATGCACAAACTTTAGTTTTGGTATAGAGATTGCCTGATTCAATGTCTTACTTAATATGAAAGTACTTGTTCTTTCTTAAGCAATAATCAATATTCATCTTTCTAAACTTCATTGTAATATCTTCCGATCTAATATCACCATTGTTGATATTAGGTTGAGTTATCTTATATATGTTGAAGAAATCACCAATGCATCACCATTAAATTTATTTGGACCAAGACTTACTTTTTCTTGTCATTTGAAATCTATTTACACTTTTTTTTTTTATCTTTGAAAACAAATCCATCAATTATTTTCAACCAAGTTATTGTTAATTTAATTTCTCTTGAGTTTTTTTTTGTTACCTAGCTTAATTTCCAGATCTAGCTCTCTGTGGATATGACCTCGATCTTACCGAGTTAATTGCTACATCGCACACTCGTGCACTTGCGAGTTAAAACAAGCCGATCATAAAAAGCGGTCAAGCAATTTTGGCGCCGTTGCCGGGGAGCTACCAAGCAAAGGTAACAAATTTAGATTTGATTATAGGAGAACTAAAAAAAAATCATATAAAAAAAAATTAAATTGGCTGGTTTTACCGCCTCAAAAAAAAATTTGACCTTAACATTTCGGATATTGGACTGTGGACTGGACTATTAATTGTTGGATTTTGGTTGGTTCAACCATTTTTCTTTTATTGTCTATTCTTATTAGTTTCTAATATTTTTCTTGTTTATTTCATTTCATTTTGTTGTTTTGTTTTTATTTATTGTCTAAAGTGTTTGGCTGGTATTACCGCCTTTGTTTTTTTTATTCATCCTTGTTATAATTATCTTTTAATGTTTATTGTTGTTATTTTTCTTATAGTTATTGTCTAAAGTGTTTGGCCGGTATTACCGCCTCTTGTTTTTTTTCCTTTTTATTTTGTTGTTTTGTTATGATTATTTTTCTTATATTTATTGTTTGAAGTGCTTGGCCGGTATTACCGTCTTTTGTTTATTCATGCTTGTTATAATTATCTTTTAATGTTTATTGTTGTTATTTTTCTTATATTTATTGTCTAAAGTGCTTAGCTGGTATCACCGCCTTTTTATTCAAGCTTCTTATAATTATCTTTTAATGTTTATTGTTGTTAATAGTGCTTATTAGTTGGAGAGTGAATTTCTTAATTTATTGTATTTTTATTTTTGAGCTATTACTTTTATTTGCATTTTTTTTCTTTCCTTTCCTTTCATATTCATATAATTGTTATATTATTATTATTATTATTATATCATGGCTAATGTTGAAGATGTAGAGGGTGAAGGGAGTGTTCAAGGTAATGGACCTCCATAATTCAATGATCAACCTAATTTTCAAACTCTTAGAGAGTATCTTCACCCGACTAGACAAAGTACACCTTCGTGTATTATCTTACCTCTTAACCAACAAGCTTTCAATTTGAAACCGGGCATGATTCAACTTCTTCCCACATTTCATGGTATGGATTCCGAAAATCCATACATACACATTAAAGACTTTGAAGAGGTATGCAATACTTTTATTGATAGAACATGCACAGAGGAAACCATTCGGCTTAAATTGTTCCCATTCTCTCTACAGGATAAAGCCAAGATTTGGCTAAACTCCTTGCGTCCTAGGTCTATAGGTACATGGAGAGAAATGCAAGCTGAATTTTTGAAAAAATACTTCCCCACTCATAGGACAACAACTTTACAACGTCAAATGATGAATTTTTCTTGTTGTCCAAATGAGTCATTTCACCAAGCTTGGAAAGGTTCAAAGACTTGTTAAATGCATGCCCTCATCATGGTTTTGAGATATGGAGGTTAGTGAGTGTCTTTTATGACTCTCTTACCTCAGATTTTAAAAAGCTAGTATCAACCATGTGTAATGGTGAGTTTTATGACAAAGAACCAAGTGAGGCCTTTGATTTTTTCGATCAATTGGCTGAAAACACAAAGCAATGGGAGACTTCTCTCCCAGTTCATGTTGAGTCTAGAAACACCATTTCTCATTCAAGTGGGAAGTTTCAATTGAAAGAGATCGATGACCTCAATGCTAGATTAGCCTCATTAGCTAGGAAAGTAGAGTCTCTTGAGATTAAAAAAGTGCATGTCATAAGTGAACAACAAGAGGAAAGTTGTGTTGTTTGTGAGAGCAAAGGGCATAGGACAACTGAGTGTCCTACCATTCCAGCCTTCAAGGAAGTGCTATATGGCCAAACTTCTGATTCAAGTAATGTTAGAAAGCCATTTCCAAACCAAGTAGGCAATCCCTACTCTGAGACCTATAATCCTGGATGGAGGAACCACCTAAATTTTGGATGGAGAAATGAGGGCTCTTCAGTACCTCAAACATTTCAACCTCCACCCCAACCATTTCATGCTCCCACACATAACACATACCAACCACCTCATAAGAGATCCTTAGAGGATACTCTTCAACAATTCATGCAAACACAAGGAGGAATCAACAACCAAGTTTACAAATTCCAAGACCAGACCAATAGGACCTTAGATGACATTCGAAGTCAACTAACTAAGTTGACTCAATCACTAAGCATTCAAGAGAAGGGAAAAATCCCAGCTCAACCAATGCCCAATCCTAGAGGTCAGGTACACATGAGTGAATCCTCACCTAGTGAACCTTCAAACCATGAACAAGCCCAAGCCATCACTACCCTTAGAAGTGGAAAGATTGTTGACAAAGGTGTAGGTTTTAGGATTCCTAAAGGTATTGTAGAGGAGAAATCTAGGGAAAGTGAAGAGGAAATCAAAACACAAGTGACAAATGAGAGTTTGAGTGACAAAAAAGGTGAGATAAATGAGAAAGAGATGAGTGAGAAAGGAGATGATTCAAGAAAAATTGGAGTTAAAATGAGTGATTTAGAATTTGTTCCTAGAGCACCATTTTCATAAAGGTTAGGGAAACATAAACAAGATCTTATGAACTCAGAAATCTATGAATTGTTCAAACAAGTGAAAGTCAATATTCCACTCCTTGATGCAATTAAACAAGTTCCATCTTATGCAAAGTTTCTTAAGGATTTATGCACAGTCAAAAGGAGATTGACTGTGAAAGAAAGAGCTTTTCTAACTGAACATGCTAGTGCCATCATCCAGTTTAAGACCCCTCCCAAATACAAAGATCCTGGTTGTCCTACCATTTCATGCATTATTGGAAGTCATAAGATAGATCAAGCTTTGTTGGATTTAGGAGCAAGTTTGAATTTAATACCCTACACTTTTTACGAACAATTAGGTTTAGGAGAAATCAAGCCTACTCGAATCACCCTTCAATTAGCTGATAGGTCAATCAAGATTCCCAAGGGTATCGTTGAGGATGTGTTGGTCCAAGTAGATAAATTCTACTTTCCTGTTGATTTTGTAGTGTTAGACACCGCACCAATTCAAGGTTCTAATGCCCCCATCCCAGTCATCTTAGGGAGACCTTTCCTAGCTACATCCAATGCCTTAATTAACTATAGGAATGGGGTGATGAAATTGTCTTTTGGGAATATGACTATGGAGATGAACATATTCAATGTCTCCAAACAAATTGGGGAACATGAGGACATTAGAGAGGTAGATGTCATCCAAACAGTTTGTCAAGAACACTTTGAGAGAGTGTGGATCAAGGATCCATTGGAGAGAACTTTAATTCATGATGAAAGATTTTGTTCTTTGGAATGTGTTGATGAGGAAGTAAGAGAACTCGAGACTTATCTAGATCCAATGCCTATTATGTCAATAGGTCAATGGACCCCATCATTTGAGCCTTTGATTTCACCCCAAGTGAAAGTTGAGGAATCTCTTGTCCAGCCTGATAAACTAGAAAGGAAGCCTTTACCGAGTGATCTTAAGTATGCATTTCTAGTGGAAGATGAATCATATCCTATTGTGATCTCATCAAAACTTAGCATAGAGCAACAACAAAAACTTTTGAGAGTGGTGAGAAAACACAAGAAAGCAATTGGGTGGAAAATTACTGACTTGAAAGGAATTAGCCCTCTTTTATGTACACATAGAATCTATCTTGAAGAAGAGGCTAAATCTGTGAGGCAAATGCAAAGACGATTGAACCCAAACATGAAGGAAGTAGTGAGAGGTGAAGTGCTTAAGCTACTTGATGCAGGTATCATTTACCCTATTGCAAACTCAAAATGGGTTAGTCCAACCCAAGTTGTCCCAAAAAAATCTGGAGTCACGGTAGTGAAGAATGAAAATAATGAGCTGGTACCAACTAGAATCCAAACTGGATGGCGTATGTGCATTGATTATCGTAAATTGAACATGGTGACTAGGAAGGACCATTTTCTGCTTCCATTTTTAGACCAAGTGCTTGAAAGAGTAGCTGGAAGAGCTTTCTATTTTTTTCTGGATGGATACTCAGGTTACAACCAAATTGAGATTTATTTAGAAGACCAAGAAAAAACCACTTTCACTTGTCCTTTTGGTACTTATGCTTATAGAAAAATGCCATTTGGTTTGTGTAATGCACCAGTCACTTTTCAAAGGTGTATGATGAGTATCTTTAGTGACATGGTGGATAATTTTTTGGAAGTTTTTATGGATGATTTTTCAGTTTATGGGGATTCTTATGAGTTGTGTCTAATGAATCTAGAAAAAGTTCTTGAAAGGTGTGAAGAGAGCAATCTTGTACTCAATTGGGAGAAGTGTCATTTTATAGTGACACGTGGCATTGTTTTAGGTCACATTGTCTCTTCAAAAGGGATAGAGGTAGATAAGTCAAAAGTGGAAGTCATTCAAAAATTAACTACCCCTAAGACTGTGAAAGATGTGAGATCCTTTTTAGAACATGCTAGTTTTTATCGAAAATTCATTCATTTTTTTAGTACCATTGCCAAACCATTATGTAACTTGTTGTCACAAGATGTCCAATTTGATTGGACATCAAAATGTCAAGAAGTTTTTGAAAAGCTTAAAGGGTTGTTGACAACTGCACCAATCATGCAAGCTCCTGATTGGTCTTTACCATTTGAATTGATGTGTGATGCTAGTGATTTTGCGGTTGGGGCTGTTTTAGGGCAAAGAAAAGACAAGAAACCTCATGTCATATATTATGCTAGCAAGACTTTGAATGATGCTCAATTGAATTACACTACAACTGAAAAAGAACTCTTAGCTGTGGTCTTTACATTAGACAAGTTTAGGTCTTATTTAGTTGGATCTCTTGTTATTGTTTTCACTGATCATGCAGCATTGAAATATTTGCTCACAAAACAAGATGCCAAACCACGTTTGATTCGATGGTCCTCCTACTCCAAGAGTTTAACATTGAAATTCGAGATAAAAAGGGAGTAGAGAATGTAGTGGCTGATCATTTGTCTCGTCTTTCAAGCTATAAGACCATAATTGATGAATCTCCAATAAATGAACTCTTTGCTGATGAAAATTTATTTTGTGCAGGTACTGTCTCTTGCATTGGTTCTCCATGGTATGCTGACATAGCAAATTACCTAGCCACAAGTCAGATTCCTTCTCATTGGTCTAAACTTGACAAACAAAAATTCTTGCGCAATGTGCGCACCTTTTTTTGGGATGACCCCTATCTATTTAAATATTGTCCTGACCAAATTATTAGGCGGTGCATCCCTGATCATGAAATTCCAAGGGTCATTAATTTTTGTCATGCATTAGCCTGTGGTGGGCATTTCTCTTCCAAGAAAACCATTGCCAAAATCTTGCAGTGTGGTTTTTATTGGCCTACCATGTTTAAAGATGTTCATGCCTTTTGTGTTGCATGTGACCGATGCCAACGACTAGGTAGCGTCACTAGGCGTAACATGATGCCCCTTAACCCCATCCTTATTTTGGAAATATTTGATTGTTGGGGGATTGATTTCATGGGATCTTTTCCAAGTTCATCTGGTTACCAATTCATCCTTGTAGCTGTTGATTATGTGTCTAAATGGGTGGAGGCCATTGCATCTCGAACTAATGACCATCGAGTTGTGGTCAAATTCTTGAAAGAAAATATTTTCTCTCCTTTTGGCATGCCTCGGGCTATGATTAGTGATGGGGGAAAATATTTTTGTAACAAACCCGTTAGGATTTTGATGAGAAAATATGGTGTAATTCACAAGGTCAGTACCCCCTATCACCCACAAACTAGTGGCCAAGCTGAGTTGGCAAATAAGGAGATCAAGAACATTTTAGAGAAAACAGTCAATCCAAACCGTAAAGATTGGTCCCTACGACTAGTTGATGCTTTGTGGGCATATCGCACTGCTTATAAGACCTCTTTAGGAATGTGTCCTTATAGGCTAGTTTATGGAAAGCCTTGTCATCTCCCTGTTGAGATTGAGCACCGTGCATATTGGGCCATTCGGCAATTCAATGACAATGAAAACGAGGTTGGCAAAAATAGAAAGCTTCAATTGAATGAATTAGAGGAGCTGAGAAATGATGCATTTGAAAACGAAAAAATTTCAAAACATAAGATGAAAACTTTGCATGATAAACATATTCTTAGAAAATCCTTTCATGTTGGTCAAAAGGTTCTCTTGTATAATTCACGATTACATCTCTTTCCTGGAAAGTTGAGGACAAAATGGATTGGTCCATTTGTGATTAAATCCATCTATGAGCATGGTGCATTTGAGGTAGAAAATCCCAAGAATGGAAATATTTTCAAAGTAAATGGTCATCGATTGAAACTTTATCTTGAAAATGTTGTGGCTGAAGTTGAGACATTGGATCTTGAAGATCCAATACCATTGTAGCATCAAAAGTAATGAGTTTTTATTTTTATTTTAATTTTATTTTTATTTTTATTTTTATTTTAATTTTTTTCTTCTTTCTTCCATCTCTTATATTTTCTTGTTCATGCATTCGGGACAATGCATTATTTTAAGTTGGGGGGTGTGAGGTTCTTTATTTAAAAAAAAAAAACATCAATGTTTTCTTTTATGTTTTCTTTTAGTTGTGATATGCAGGTTCAAAAAAAAATCAAGCAAGAAGTCAGCTCATGCCCAATTCAATCAGACATTCATCCTTGAAAACAGAAGGGGAGTAACAATTTTCTAATCTTTATACTTCTCTTTCTCTTTTACATTGAGGATAATGTAAAACTTAATTTTAGATATTTCATTATGTTGAATGCTTGAGATAACCATGCTTGTTAAAAAAAAATAAAAAAAATACTTGCATTGGTATGTGAATGAGACTTGTTTAGGATCATCATTACCTTTTTGGGTTCATTATTGTGTTGAACATTGCATGCTTTAATTTGGGATAGATAATATCTTATAAAGCAAGATATAGCATACTTTTTTTTAAGATTACTGAAGTACATCTTTCCTTGTAAAAGTTGTGTGAGTTGTGTGAATATGCATGAAAGATGAGTATGATGCTTTACTTGTGATTATCCCTTTTGATCTAGTCCTAAACAAGGTTTAAGTAAATAGAGTAATAATCATTACATAAATAAATAAATAAATAAATGTGTACAAAGTTCTATCTACTCCAATGTTTTGAGTTGCTCAGTAACTAGGGGTATTCATCACAAATGTTTATCTTTACATCAAACGACAGCTTGAAATATGAGTATGCAAAGCACTTTAAGTTTGTGACTTTGTGAGTAACCGGGTGCATTCATCACAAATGTTTGTATTCGCGTCAAAAGGGAAGTGACAACTTAAAGACAAAGAATAAATCATATCTTCAAAATATATATATATAGATATTTCTCTAGTTTGCTACCTTGTTTGTGTTGGTGAGAAGGGAAGATTGCAAGTTGAGTTTTCATATGAATCAATTATGTTGGTTGCACGATAAATATGACTGAATTTGGAAATTTTGTATGGATGTTTGATTTAGAGAATGTGAGTATGCTTAATTTTCTTTATTTTCTATTGTGTACACTAAGTTAAAGATATCAATGTTTGCATGATAAGTCCTCCAAGTATGATGAATCGAGCCTAATTATGGTTGTTATTATTATTATTTTTATTTTAAAGGTTTTATGTTTTGTTTTGCTTGAGGACTAGCAAAATCTAAATTGGGGGGGTGTGATTGTGCATCAAAAGTGTCATTAAGTCTCTTATTTTATATATGTATTTATTGTTTTTATTTGGTTGTTTTTATAATAATTGATGTGTTTTTTAGCAATGAAGTTTGTTTTAATGTTTCGATAGGTTTTTGGAGCTTAAATGAATTAATTCAGGAAATTCAACGTCGGAATTCAGAGCAAAGAATTGAAGAGACATTTAGTTGAAGATTGAATCAAATCTTGGTTCAAATAAGTGCTCCAAATTTGTCCCAAAAATCAATTTTATTCCAATTCTAGAAAAGAATATCATATGATCTATTTTAAGCCCAAACTTGCCTTATGTTGTGTGCAAACTTTAACCATTAAACACTCAAGGTTTCAATGTCAATCTTAGCCCAAATAATAGGTATATTTGTATACTTATTTGATGCTTAAATTCAGCCCCAAATTAGCCCCAAATCAACCTTCAAATCAGCCCAAAAACAATCCATGATCTTACATGTCCACACAACAACAATTGATTTATTTTAGGTAATCCATTGATCCAAGAAGGCAAGCACATGGATGGAAAGCTGCAGGGGACATTTTTACATTATTTTGGGTCAAAAAGAAGAAAGAGATAGCTCATAAATGAGGAAGAAAAACATGCACCAAAGTGGTTGTAAAACTGTCCTGATTTGATTTTTCAGAATATCTTTCGGTGTTTTGCCCATAACTTTTGACTCAGGTGTCCAAATGAGTTGTTCTTTAATGATCTGGAAAGGTGACAGAATTTTCTATAAATATGTATCTAATAGACTTCTCGAAAAAAAGCTTCTAAGAGGGTCACATTTCTGTCCAAAGTTAGAGTCAGATGTGTGTCCAAATTTTTTCTGAAATTGTATTGTGTTCTTCTTTATAGATCTCGGTTCTTTAGTTTGTAAAACTTATTATTTCAGTTGGATTCAAGTTCTTTCATGTTTATTGAATTGTTCTTATATATAATCATGGTTGGCTAAACTCTTTCTTGGATCCAAATCAAGGATAATGGTGATTGAGGTGAGTTCTTTAGGATATGAATGAATCTTAATGTTTATGTTCTCATTTTCTTCATGAATGATTTATTATTGTAAAGAAGTTTTAGAAATCATTTAGGTAATGTTATAATCTTGAATTTTTATGCACAAACTTTAGTTTTGGTATAGAGATTGCCTGATTCAATGTCTTACTTAATATGAAAGTACTTGTTCATTCTTAAGCAATAATCGATATTCATCTTTCTAAACTTCATTGTAATATCTTCCGATCTAATATCACCATTGTTAATATTAGGTTGAGTTATCTTATATATGTTGAATAAATCACCAATACATCACCATTAAAATTGATTTGGACCAAGACTTTTTCTTGTCATTTGAAATCTATTTACACTTTTTTTTTTATCTTTGAAAACAAATCCATCAATTATTTTCAACCAAGTTATTGTTAATTTAATTTCTCTTGAGTTTTTTTTTGTTACCTAGCTTAATTTCCAGATCTAGCTCTCTGTAGATATGACCTCGATTTTACCGAGTTAATTGCTACATCGCACACTCGTGCACTTGCGAGTTAAAACAAGCCGATCATAAAAAGCGGTCAAGTATTTGTTTTCATTATTTAATCCTTACATTAATTTTCCATCTCAAAGTTCTCATCAACTTTTCTTCTTCTTCTTCTTCTTCTTCTTTTTCTTTATTATTATTATTATTATTATTATTATTATTATTATTAGTGTTGTTGTTGTTGTTGTTGTTATTGTTGTTGTTGTTGTATTATTGTTATTTATAATTTGTACAATTAACCTCCCTGTGGTGCGACTCCGGTCTTGCCGGGTTATTTATTATTTCGACACTCCTACACTTGGGAGAAGACATCATTTTTTTGGTAGTGTCAAGACCCGATTGCCCTAGAGTTGGAATTGAGCAGGTTATATAAAAAAAATAGAGAAAGTCAAAACCTGATGCGATTTGGTTGACCCAATAAAAAATCTGGTTGTAATCCGTTGGTTTTTTTTTTACTGAAATGACATCGTTTTGATTTTTGAAAAAAAATCATAATTGACCTAGGCAACTTAGTTAAAACTCAGAATCCGGGCCTTGTGTTGAGTCGATCACCAGGTCTGGTTTAAAAACTCTGATGAAAACTAAGATGATCAAAACTCTCATCCTAGTTCTTTTAAATTTTAAAACAATCTTTGAAGTTAATTATGATGCTTCTAGAGTGGGAATTGAGGTTGTTCTAAGAAAAGAAATGAGGTTGATAACTTATTTTAGTAAAAAGCTAAATGCTATAAAGAAGAAATAGTCTACCTACGACAAAAAGTTTTATGCCATCATCCGAGTACTTTATTATTGGACCCATTACTTGTTACCCAACTAATTTATGGTTTATTTAGATCATAAAGCACTTAGTTGTTTAAGTATCCAACAAATGCTCAACACTTGACATGCAAGATGGGTAAAGTTTCTCCAACCCTTTCAATTATATTGAAATATAAATTTAAAAAATTAAACCAAGTTATAAATGCTCTAAGTCAAAGATATGTTCTTATAAATGCAATGCAGGCTTTGAAATGATCAAAGAATTTTATGAAGATGATCTAAATTATGGCTTTCTTTGGAAAGCTTGTTCAAGTGGAGTAAAGAATTAGTATTTCTTGTAAAATAACTTTTTATAAAAAAAGGAAAACTTTTTGCATACCATAAAGTTCTGTACAAGAAACTATAATTTTTAAAGCACATAATGGTGACATTACTGAACATTTTAAAATGGAGAAAACACAATAATTTATGTAAGAGCACTTTTATTTGCCCAGAATAATTTGTGTTGTTAATCAAATTGTGAAAATGTGAAGAAGTGGCCACAAAGCAAAAGGGTATGATAGCAATACTGGATTGTATGCTCTTTTGGAAATTTTAATTATACTATAGAAAGATGTTAGCATGTATTTTATTTTTGGACTACCTCAAACTTAGAAAATAATGGATTTTATTTTTGTAATGGTAGATAGATTTTTTAAAATGCACATTTCATCCCTTCCAATAAAACATTCAATGCTACTTATATTGCTAACTTGTTCTTTTAGGAAATTATTTGACTCTATGAAATTCCAAAACTAGTATTTTTGATAATAATATCAAGTTTTTAAATTATTTTTGAAAGAATTTTTTAGCAAAGTTAAGAACCAGGCTAAAATCTACTACTTCCCATCATCTATCATCTTTAAATATATAGGCAAACTAAAGTAGTGAACTGCAATTTAGGTTCTTTGTTAAGAAGTCATTATTTCTTTATGTTGAGTTTGCATATAGTCAATTTGTTTGTCAAACAATAAGTCATAATCTATTTGAAGTTGTTTATAGGAATCCAATCAATCATATAGACTTCTCTCTCTATTTAATTAATAACAATTTGACTATAGATGTTTTAAAATATGTCAAACAACTTAACTAATTTTATGAATGAGTCCATAAATTAGATTAAGAAGAAAAAGAAATATAAGAACAAGTTGATAAGCATAAATAGTATGTCATGTTCAAACTAAGATATAAAGTTTAGATCCATTTAAGAAAATAAAGGTTTCTAGCCAAAAAGTTTCCTGAACTTTAAACACTTGCTAATGGCTTTTTAAAAGTCTTATAAAAAAATGGTTATAATGCTTACAAGATTGAGTTTTCAAGCGACTATGGAGTTTCAATAACTTTTAATGTGTTTGATTTATTTCTTTATACTAATGATGAGCTACTAGACTTAAGGGTGAGTCTTTTTCAATTAAGAGAGAATAATAATAATGGATCGAGTTTAAATTTAACCTAAAAAGCTTTGGGTATCAACCTATAATGGAAGAGTTTTCAATCTAGAAGGTGGAAATGGACCTGATTGCATCTTGTGGTTATATTGGCTAAATTTGATTAGTTTAAAGTTATATTTAAATCTACTTGAGTTCTTTAAATGTCTTTATTCATTTTTTTTAATTCTATTTTGGTTTTTTATATTTAAAGGTTTGTTCTAAATATTTAGGTTGGTCAAGATTCAATTGATTTGTTTTTATTATGGTTTTTCATATTCTTGAAGGGATATTTCAAGCTTATTTATGTCTATTTTCATATTGTACTTTAAGAAGTTGTTATGTTCATGAATTATAGTACTTTTTGAAGTTTTTTTTTTAAGCTTTTTCATCTCTTAGGTGGGTTATTAAAGTGATGAAGTTAACCTATTATTCTACATCTTAGAGTCGCATTAAGAGTATTTCAATCCTATTTTAATAAACTATCTTTAATTCTTTTCAACTTAAATTGTACCATGTTGATGAGTAGAAAAAAGCTGATAATATATGAATTAATAAAATTTCAACACCTCGTAATTAAATCTCTTATACTTTATATGTGTTTCTATTTAGTTTTTACTTAGAAATTAACATATGATGAAGTGATAAGTATCTCTATCTAATGAGAAGTAGAATGTGAACCCTTAAAACATGATATTTATTTTAAGAAGCGCCACATTGTAGAAAACAATATGAGTTTAAGAAGAAATATTACAAACATTTAAATATGTTTAAAGAATAAAAGAAAAACTATTGATGAGCTTTATTTTATATGATTTTTACATACACTTACTTTTAATTTTATGCTAATTTATCTTAAATATTTCTATTTTTTATATTTATTTATTTATTTTAATTTATATATAGGAAGAAATAAACTCATATATTTTAGAGTAAAATTTCAGCACTCAATTATTCAATTATAGATAAACATTAGTATTCAATAGATTAAGCCTCAGTGTATTAAGAAAGACTATTTAGAACCTAACAAGTCATCTTTTTATGCTGCCTTATGAGTTAGATGATAATATTTTAAAGCGTAAAAAATTTCTAAGATAAATCATGTATTAGCTATCATAATCTTGGTTTTTAGATGATATTATAACAAGTAAATAATTTATCCAATGCATAAGACCATACATAAAATATTATTCACTTTTATTATTTATTATGAATGAAAAAAACCTAAAAGAAAGTTAATATTTAAAATATTATTAAAGATAACAATTTATTATCACTCACTTTAATAAATTTAATATTCTTAAACTTGTGTGAGGTTAATATCCAAAATAGTGTTGAAAATAATAAAATTTATTTACTTATAATATAATCATAAAAAAAATTACAAGAAATTTTGTCTGAGAAAATTATTTAGAATGATGCAATTGTCAAAAATTCCACATTTGTCATGAAAAAAACCTTAATTATAATTGATGACATTTCACCATTCCAAACTAAGTTATTGACCTATAAATTAAGGTTTATTCATCTTAGCAAACCAGGCTAATAAAAATAGAAATATCATCAGAGCATAGTGATTAGTACTTAAAAGTGCATTTTTGTCATGGTTTTATATCATCATTTTGCACTTGAAGTATCAATAACTCATTAACTAAAGCATGTTTTATAATAATGTATCTAATAATATAAGGTACCTATAATTTGTGGTAAATGTCTATTTTTAATGCAGGCCTATCACATAAATGAAAGGATTGATTGATGACTTGAAGAACTTAAA
This sequence comes from Populus pruinosa, assembly GCA_026413675.1. Lineage (NCBI taxonomy): Eukaryota > Viridiplantae > Streptophyta > Magnoliopsida > Malpighiales > Salicaceae > Populus > Populus pruinosa. Next base: position 5,099,932 of record CM048594.1, read on the forward strand.
TTGCAAAGGCAAAGAGATGGCCAAACTTAGAAAAGAGATGTCGGTGCGATCCAAACCGGAGTACTGTTCGGTATTTTGGCCATATCTGGAGTTCTAGAAGTCCAAATGAGCTGAATTTTTTACACAAGAAAGCTGAGACAATTGTCTACAACTTTCATGTTTACAACTGGCTCCAATGTTGACGTTATCAATGACGTTTTGGGCAGACAAGAGAAGATAAGGATTGTCACCAAGTCAAAAGTTGGCCACCCACTTATCAATTAGTCATCAAATCAATAGTTCTCAATTTTGGCCTATAAAAGGAGGCATTTACCATTCATTTAGGCATCTTGGTGTTCAGATCAAGATCATGCTCTTTCTTTCTCTCTTTGTATTTTTTGTAATGTTTATGCTTTACTTTCATTAATATCAAGTTTATGCCTTTCATTTCCTTTCCTTTCCTTAGTTAACTTTTATGTTCTTATTTTGTTTATTTGTTTTCCTTTCTTTCATTATGTCTAGCTAAGTTAATTATGTCAAGGTGAAAAGGTTACACTAATGGTGGAAGAATAAGTATAGTGTAAACTTAATATGGACCTTAATGTTTGATACTAACATGTTTTATATTTGTTATCTTGTTCACTCTTTAATACTTTGCTTGTTAAATGACTAATCTTGATTTATGTTGTATAACACTTGGTACAACAAATGCTTGGCACTTTCATAGCCCATAATGTATGGTATAACCGACACCTGAGCTATGAAAGGAACTTGATTTGTTGTTAACATAAGTTATAATCATGAATGCTTGACGAGATTTACAAGTATTAGCATTAATTGAATAAGATGACTAATGTAATCATGTTAACAATATATAATCTGATTGGAACCTCCTTTGTGTGTGGTTTCCAATTCAATAATAAGAGTTTATACTATACTTGTTTCATATACCATTAGTGGAACCTCTAACCCTGACATTTGTTATTATTATTGTTTAATCCTTACATTAATTTTTCATCTCCAAGTTCTCATCATCTTCTTCTTCTTCTCTTTCTTTATTATTATTATTATTATTATTATTATTATTATTATTATTATTATTGTTGTTGTTGTTGTTGTTGTTGTTGTTATTATTGTTGTTGTTGTTGTTGTTATTGTTATTGTTATTGTTATTGTTGTTGTATTATTATTATTATTTATAATTTGTACAATTAACCTCCCTGTGGTTCGACCCCGGTCTTGCCGGGTTATTTATTACTTCGACACTCCTGCACTTGGGAGAAGACATCAACCTTTTAGTCGTGTCAAGTTTTTGGCGCCGTTGCCGGGGAGGTAAGTTCTTGTATAAATTATAGTATTTATTTTATTTTCTCTTTTCACTTTTCTTGTATATAACTTTGTTTCTTTTCTTTTGTTTCTTTTTATTTTGTTTTCTTCCTCCTTCTTTTGCTTTCTTCTTCTTCTTTTTTTTTTTATTTTATTTCTACACGTGCATGAGAGTGTGGTCACGTACATCAAGTGGTAGACTTTGTAGGATATCCTCATCATTTTCAGAAAATATGGCCGAAGAAGATAATCAATCACTTCAAAATGAGAATAATGAGAATAACCGTGCTAGAACACTTAGAGACCACATGAATCCCACAAGAACAAGTGCACCATCATGCATAGTTTTTCCTCCTGATGCATCTCATTTTAATTTTAAGCCAGGCATTATTCAACTTTTACCTTCATTTCATGGCTTGGAATTGGAAAATCCATACTTGCATTTAAGAGAATTTGAGGAGGTCTGCAACACATATAATAATTTAAATTGTAGCATGAACACCATCAGATTAAAGCTTTTTCCTTTTTCATTAAAAGATAAAGCTAAAACATGGCTACAAAATTTAAGACCAGGATCAATTCGTGCTTGGGATGAAATGCAACAACAATTTTTAAAGAAGTTTTTCCCATCTCATAGAACAAACTCTTTCAAGAGACAAATCACCACTTTCACTCAAAAACCCGGAGAAACATTTTACAAATGTTGGGATAGGTATCGAGACTTGCTTAGTACTTGCCCTCATCATGGTTTTTGATTGTGCATCAAAAGTGTCATTAAGTCTCTTGTTTTACATATGTATTTATTGTTTTTATTTGGTTGTTTTTATAATAATTGATGTGTTTTTTAGTAATGAAGTTTGTTTTAATGTTTTGATAGGTTTTTAGAGCTTAAATGAATTAATTCAGAAAATTCAATGTCGGAATTCAGAACAAAGAATTGAAGAGACATTTAGTTGAAGATTGAAGCAAATCTTGGTTCAAATAAGTGCTCCAAATTTGTCCCAAAAATCAATTCTATTCCAATTCTAGAAAAGAATATCATATGATTTATTTCAAGCCCAAACTTGCCTTATGTTGTGTGCAAACTTCAACCATTAAACACTCAAGGTTTCAATGTCAATCTTAGCCCAAATAATAAGTACATTTGTATACTTATTTGATGCTCAAATTCAGCCCAAAAATCAGCCCCAAATCAGCCCTAAATCAACCCCAAATCAACCTTCAAATCAACCCAAACACAATCCATGATCTTACATGTCCACACAACAAATAACAATTGATTTATTTTGGGTAATCCATTGATCCAAGAAGGCAAGCACATGGATGGAAAGCTGGAGGGAATATTTTAACATTATTTTGGGTCAAAAAGAAGAAGGAGACACCTCATAAATGAGGAAGAAAAACGTGCACCAAAGTAGTTGTAAAGCTGTCTTGATTTGATTTTTCAGAACACCTTTCGGTGTTTTGCCCATAACGTTTGACTCAGGTGTCCAAATGAGCTGTTCTTTAATGATCTGGAAAGGTGACAGAATTGCCTATAAATATGTCTCTAATAGACTTCTCCAAAAAAAGCTTCTAAGAGGGTCGAATTGCTGTCCAAAGTTAGAGTCAGATTTGTGTCCGAATTTTTTCTGAAATTGTATTGTGTTCTTCTTTATAGATTTCGGTTCTTTAGTTTGTAAAACTTATTTTTTCAGTTGGATTCAAGTTCTTTCATGTTTATTGAAGTGTTCTTATATATAATCATGGTTGGCTAAACTCTTTCTTGGATCCAAATCAAGGATAATGGTGATTGAGGTAAGTTCTTTAGGATATGAATGAATCTTAATGTTTATCTTCTTATTTTCTTCATGAATGATTTATTATTGTAAAGAAATTTTAGAAATCATTTAGGTAATGTTATAATCTTGAATTTTTATGCACAAACTTTAGTTTTGGTATAGAGATTGCTTGATTCAATGTCTTACTTAATATGAAAGTACTTGTTCATTCTTAAGCAATAATCAATCTTCATCTTTCTAATCTTCATTGTAATATCTTCCGATCTAATATCACCATCGTTGAGATTAGGTTGAGTTATCTTATATATGTTGAAGAAATCACCAATACATCACTATTAAAATTGATTTGGACCAAGACTTACTTTTCTTGTCATTTAAAATCTATTTACATTTTTTTTATCTTTGAAAACAAATCCATCAATTATTTTCAACCAAGTTATTGTTAATTTAATTTCTCTTGAGTTTTTTTTTGTTACTTAGCTTAATTTCTAGATCTAGCTCTCTGTGGATATGACCTCGATCTTACCGAGTTAATTGCTACATCGCACACTCGTGCACTTGCGAGTTAAAACAAGCCGATCATAAAAAGCGGTTAAGCAATTTTGGCGCCGTTGCTGGGGAGCTAGCAAGCAAAGGTAACAAATTTAGATTTGATTATTGGAAAACTAAAAAAAATCATATAAAAAAAATTCAATTGGCTGGTTTTACCGCCTAAAAAAAAATTTTACCTTAACGTTCCGGATATTGGACTGTGGACTAGACTATTAATTGTTGGATTTTGGTTGGTTCAACCATTTTTATTTTATTGTCTATTCTTATTAGTTGCTAATATTTTTCTTGTTTATTTCATTTTATTTAGTTGATATTGTTTTTATTTATTGTCTAAAGTGCTTGGCCGGTATTACCGCCTTTTGTTTCATGCTTGTTATAATTATCTTTTAATATTTGTTGTTGTTATTTTTCTTATAATTATTGTTTGAAGTGCTTGGCCGGTATTACCGCCTCTTGTTTATTTCATTTTATTTTGTTGTTTTGTTATGATTATTTTTCTTATATTTATTGTTTGAAGTGCTTGGCTGGTATTACCGCCTTTTTATTCAAGCTTGTTATAATTATCTTTTAATGTTTATTGTTGTTAATAGTGTTTATTAGTTGGAGAGTGAATTTCTTAATTTGTTGTATTTTTATTTTTGAGCTATTACTTTTATTTGCAATTTCTTTTTCTTTTTCTTTCCTTTCTTTTCATATTCATATCATTGTTATATTATTATTATTATTATTATTATTATTTTATCATGGCTAATGTTGAAGATGTAGAGGGTGAAGGGAGTGTTCAAGGTAATGGACCTCCACAATTCAATGATCAACCTAATTTTCGAACTCTTAGAGAGTATCTTCACCCGGCTAGACAAAGTACACCTTCGTGTACTATCTTACCTCTTAACCAACAAGCTTTCAATTTGAAACCGGGCATGATTCAACTTCTTCCCACATTTCATGGTATGGATTCTGAAAATCCATACATACACATTAAAGACTTTGAAGAGGTATGTAATACTTTTATTGATAGAACATGCACAGAGGAAACCATTCGGCTTAAATTGTTCCCATTCTCTCTAAACGATAAAGCCAAGCTTTGGCTAAACTCTTTGCGTCCTAGGTCAATAGGTACATGGAGAGAAATGCAAGCTGAATTTTTGAAAAAATACTTCCCCACTCATAGGACAGCAGCTTTACAACGTCAAATGATGAATTTTTCTTGTAGTCCAAATGAGTCATTTCACCAAGCTTGGGAAAGGTTCAAAGACTTGTTAAATGCATGCCCTCACCATGGTTTTGAGATGTGGAGGTTAGTGAGTTTCTTTTATGACTCTCTTACCGTAGATTTTAAAAAGCTAGTGTCAACCATGTGTAATGGTGAGTTTTATGACAAAGAACCAAGTGAGGCCTTTGATTTTTTTGATCAATTGGCTGAAAACACAAAGCAATGAGAGACTTCTCTCCTAGTTCATGTTGAGTCTAGAAACACCATTTCTCATTCAAGTGGGAAGTTTCAATTGAAAGAGACTGATGACCTCAATGCTAGATTAGCCTCATTGGCTAGGAAAGTAGAGTCTCTTGAGATTAAAAAAGTGCATGTCATAAGTGAACAACAAGAAGAAAGTTGTGTTGTTTGTGAAAGCAAAGGGCATAGGACAACTGAATGTCCTACCATTCCAGCCTTCAAGGAAGTGCTATATGGCCAAACTTCTGATTCAAGTAATGTTAGAAAGCCATTTCCAAACCAAGTAGGCAATCCCTACTCTGAGACCTATAATCCTGGATGGAGGAACCACCCAAATTTTGGATGGAGAAATGAGGGCTCTTCAGTACTTCAAACATTTCAACCTCCACCCCAACCATTTTATGCTCCCACACATAACACATACCAACCACCTCATAAGAGATCCTTAGAGGATACTCTTCAACAATTCATGCAAACGCAAGGAGGAATCAACAACCAAGTTTACAAATTCCAAGACCAGACCAATAGGACCTTAGATGACATTCGAAGTCAACTAACTAAGTTGACTCAATCACTAAGCATTCAAGAGAAGGGAAAAATCCCAGCTCAACCAATGCCCAATCCTAGAGGTCAGGTACACATGAGTGAATCCTCACCTAGTGAACCTTCAAACCATGAACAAGTCCAAGCCATCACTACCCTTAGAAGTGGAAAGATTGTTGATAAAGGTATAGGTTTTAGGATTCCTAAAGGTATTGTGGAGGAGAAATCTAGGGAAAGTGAAGAGGGAATCAAAACACAAGTGACAAATGAGAGTTTGAGAGATAAAGAAGGTGAGCTAAATGAGAAAGAGATGAGTGAGAAAGGAGATGATTCAAGAAAAATTGAAGTCAAAGTGAGTGACTTAGAATTTTTTCCTAGAGCACCATTTCCACAAAGGTTAGGGAAACCTAAGCAAGATCTTATGAACTTAGAAATCTATGAGTTGTTCAAACAAGTGAAAGTCAATATTCCACTCCTTGATGCAATTAAACAAGTTCCATCTTATGCAAAGTTTCTTAAGGATTTATGCACAGTCAAAAGGAGATTGAATGTGAAAGAAAGAGCCTTTCTAACTGAACATGCTAGTGCCATCGTCCAGTTTAAAACCCCTCCCAAATACAAAGATCCTGGTTGTCCTACCATTTCATGCATTATTGGAAGTCATAAGATAGATCAAGCTTTGTTGGATTTAGGAGCAAGTGTGAATTTAATACCCTACACTGTTTACGAACAATTAGGTTTAGGAGAAATCAAGCCTACTCGAATCACCCTTCAATTAGCTGATAGGTCAATCAAGATTCCCAGGGGTATCGTTGAGGATGTGTTGGTCCAAGTAGATAAATTCTACTTTCCTGTTGATTTTGTAGTATTAGACACCGCACCAATTCAAGGTTCTAATGCCCCCATCCCAGTCATCTTAGGGAGACCTTTCCTAGCTACATCCAATGCCTTAATTAACTGTAGGAATGGGGTGATGAAATTGTCTTTTGGGAATATGACTGTGGAGATGAACATATTCAATGTCTCTAAACAAATCGGGGAACATGAGGACATTAGAGAGGTAGATTTCATCCAAACAGTTTGTCAAGAACACTTTGAGAGAGTGTGGATCAAGGATCCATTGGAGAGAACTTTAATTCATGATGAAAGATTTTGTTCTTTGGAATGTGTTGATGAGGAAGTAAGAGAACTCGAGACTTATCTAGATCCAATGCCTATTATGTCAATAGGTCAATGGACCCCATCATTTGAGCCTTTGATTTCACCCCAAGTGAAAGTTGAGGAATCTCTTGTCCAGCCTGATAAACTAGAAAGGAAGCCTTTACCGAGTGATCTTAAGTATGCATTTCTAGTGGAAGATGAATCATATCCTATTGTGATCTCATCAAAACTTAGCATAGAGCAACAACAAAAACTTTTGAGAGTGGTGAGAAAACACAAGAAAGCAATTGGGTGGAAAATTACTGACTTGAAAGGAATTAGCCCTCTTTTATGTACACATAGAATCTATCTTGAAGAAGAGGCTAAATCTGTGAGGCAAATGCAAAGACGATTGAACCCAAACATGAAGGAAGTAGTGAGAGGTGAAGTGCTTAAGCTACTTGATGCAGGTATCATTTACCCTATTGCAAACTCAAAATGGGTTAGTCCAACCCAAGTTGTCCCAAAAAAATCTGGAGTCACGGTAGTGAAGAATGAAAATAATGAGCTGGTACCAACTAGAATCCAAACTGGATGGCGTATGTGCATTGATTATCGTAAATTGAACATGGTGACTAGGAAGGACCATTTTCCGCTTCCATTTTTAGACCAAGTGCTTGAAAGAGTAGCTGGAAGAGCTTTCTATTGTTTTCTGGATGGATACTCAGGTTACAACCAAATTGAGATTTCTTTAGAAGACCAAGAAAAAACCACTTTCACTTGTCCTTTTGGTACTTATGCTTATAGAAGAATGCCATTTGGTTTGTGTAATGCACCAGCCACTTTTCAAAGGTGTATGATGAGTATCTTTAGTGACATGGTGGAAAATTTTTTGGAAGTTTTCATGGATGATTTTTCAGTTTATGGGGATTCTTATGAGTTGTGTCTAATGAATCTAGAAAAAGTTCTTGAAAGGTGTGAAGAGAGCAATCTTGTACTCAATTGGGAGAAGTTTCATTTTATGGTGACACATGGCATTATTTTAGGTCACATTGTCTCTTCAAAAGGGATAGAGGTAGATAAGTCAAAAGTGGAAGTCATTCAAAAATTAACTACCCCTAAGACTGTGAAAGATGTGAGATCCTTTTTAGGACATGCTGGTTTTTATTGAAGATTCATTCATTCTTTTAGTACCATTGCCAAACCATTGTGTAACTTGTTGTCACAAGATGTCCCATTTGATTGGACATCAAAATGTCAAGAAGCTTTTGAAAAGCTTAAAGGGTTGTTGACAACTGCACCAATCATACAAGCTCCTGATTGGTCTTTACCATTTGAACTGATGTGTGATGCTAGTGATTTTGCGGTTGGGGCTGTTTTAGGGCAAAGAAAAGACAAGAAACCTCATGTCATATATTATGCTAGCAAGACTTTGAATGATGCTCAATTGAATTACACTACAACTGAAAAAGAACTCTTAGCTGTGGTCTTTGCATTAGACAAGTTTAGGTCTTATTTGGTTGGATCTCTTGTTATTGTTTTCACTGATCATGCAGCATTGAAATATTTGCTCACAAAACAAGATGCCAAACCACGTTTGATTCGATGGATCCTCCTACTCCAAGAGTTTAACATTGAAATTCGAGATAAAAAGGGAGTAGAGAATGTAGTCGCTGATCATTTGTCTCGTCTTTCAAGCTATAAGACCATAATTGATGAATCTCCAATAAATGAACTCTTTGCTGATGAAAATTTATTTTGTGCAGGTACTGTCTCTTACATTGGTTCTCCATGGTATGCTGACATAGCAAATTACCTAGCCACAAGTCAAATTCCTTCTCATTGGTCTAAACTTGACAAACAAAAATTCTTGCGCAATATGCGCACCTTTTTTTGGGATGACCCCTACCTATTTAAATATTGTCCTGACCAAATTATTAGGCGGTGCATCGCTGATGATGAAATTCCAAGGGTCATTAATTTTTGTCATGCATTAGCCTGTGGTGGGCATTTCTCTTCCAAGAAAACCATTGCCAAAATCTTACAGTGTGGTTTTTATTGGCCTACCATGTTTAAAGATGTTCATGCCTTCTGTGTTGCATGTGACCGATGCCAACGACTAGGTAGCCTCACTAGGCATAACATGATGCCCCTTAACCCCATCCTTGTTTTGGAAATATTTGATTGTTGGGGGATTGATTTCATGGGACCTTTTCCAAGTTCATTTGGTTACCAATTCATCCTTGTTGCTGTTGATTATGTGTCTAAATGGGTGGAGGCCATTGCATCTCGAACCAATGACCATCGAGTTGTGGTCAAATTCTTGAAAGAAAATATTTTCTCTCGTTTTGGCATGCCCCGGGCTATGATTAGTGATGGGGGAAAACATTTTTGTAACAAGCCTGTTGGGATTTTGATGAGAAAATATGGTGTAATTCACAAGGTCAGTACCCCCTATCACCCACTGATGTAACCATATTATTCGATAGTTTCACCCACTTTTACCTAATGTTTTGTCCATGTTTTATATGTAAAATGCCTTGATATTCTTTGTTTTATGTTTTGAAGGCACTTTTGGATGAAAAATGCAAAAAGGAGTAAATTGGAGATAATTGGCAGATTTGACGTTCAGTCGATGTTTTGTGCAGAGTGTGAGTTCTAGAGATCGAAATGAAGTGATTCCAGTGGCTCTAAAAAGCTAACATCCATACCTTTCTGGAAATGTAATGCAAGAAAAATACAAAAAGGAAGATCATGGAAATCACATCCTTCAAAGTCAAATCTCGTATTCTGCCACTGTTGACCTTTGTCCATTCAAAATTCCATATCTGGAGCTATAGAAGTCCAATTGATGCAAACTCAATTTTTGTGGATTCCTGACTCAAAGGTCTAGAAACGCTCCAATTTTCAGCCAAAAACGATGTCAGATGAGGGCGATATGATTTTTCAAAGATGACAACTGAATTCTGCCAGCAATCAGGTTTCGTGAAGAAATGAGTCCAAATTATGTTTCGAAGCTTCTAAACTATCATCCAAGTTATAATTTCAGCAATTTAGCCCCTCTAGTAAATCAATCTAGAAGGTCAAGAAAAGTAACCACCAACCTCAATCCACCAACCTCAAATCACCAACCACAAACCAGCTGCAAGTTGGAATGCTGCCATTGTCAAAGAAGGAGGCTACAATGGTGGGTTGTTTGTGGTGACTACTAATGTCAAAGTTTGGCAAGTTTGGCAGCCACCATTGTTGATAAAGAAGCAAGAGGAGCTGCCATTGAAGCCTATATATAGACACCAAGAGAGCCAAGAAAGAAGAAGAGGGAGTGCAATAGAATCAAAGAAAGGTGGTAGCAACTAGAAGTGAAGAAACACAAACTCTCCTCTCTACATACTAGAAATAATGCTTTCTTTTATCTTTAGGAGTAGTTGTTCAATAGATATGCAAGGCTAAGCTCTTTTCTTGGTTGCAAGGACGCAGAAACTTTCAGATTTCAAGAACTGTGAGATTTATTCTTCCATTTATTTTTAGTTTGTATTATGAATGAGTATGATTGTTTTCCTATGCATATTTTCTATGATTGTTGTTGATAATTGCTAGAGCGGACTCTAAGTTATTATTGTGAACAATCTATTGCTAAGTTTGATATCAGAACCGGAGTTAGGGTATATAAACTTGTGAAGCAACTAAGCTTGATAATTGTGGCGGAACTACGTTATTAAACTTAGGGAAAACATTCGATCAAAGCAACACAAGCAGACAACTTGGTTGTTAAGATTAATGAATTTATCTAGATCTTAAGGCTGCCATTAGATTAAATCATTAGTGCGGACACTGTGATTATTTGTTGGTTAGGGCTAGTTATACGGCGGATCCGTTAATTAACCAAAGTTAAGAAAAGATAAAAATTCAGAATATAAACTGGAGTTTCGTTTCAAGGATCGGTTCTGATTTCTGTAGGTGGATGTGTGCTTGTGACCAAGGTTTGTTTCTTGATAAATTTCAGTTTTAATTGATCGTGTTCACTAGTTTAATTTCTTCCATATTTTAGATTATCACAAATCAAAACCCCCCAATTGCATAACGTATAGCATAAAAATCTGAACTAAATCTTCCTCGTGGGATCGATCCCTTACTTGCTCTATACTATCTTGTGTGATTTAAGTGTAAGGGTAATTAATTTGTGCGACCGCGACATCGCAACACCCACAGACTAGTGGCCAAACTGAGTTGGCAAATAGGGAGATCAAGAATATTTTAGAGAAAACAGTCAATCCAAACCGTAAAGATTGGTCCCTACGACTAGTTGATGCTTTATGGGCATATCGCACTGCTTATAAGACCTCTTTAGGAATGTCTCCTTATAGGCTAGTTTATGGAAAGCCTTGTCATCTCCCTGTTGAGATTGAGCACCGTGCATATTGGGTTATTCGGCAATTCAATGACAATGAAAACGAGGTTGGCAAAAATAGAAAGCTTCAATTGGATGAATTAGAGGAGTTGAGAAATGATGCATTTGAAAATTTCAAAACATAAGATGAAAACTTTGCATGATAAACATATTCTTAGAAAATCCTTTCATGTTGGTCAAAAGGTTCTCTTGTATAATTCACGATTACATCTCTTTCCTGGGAAGTTGAGGACAAAATGGACTGGTCCATTTGTGATTAAATCCATCTCTGAGCATGGTGCATTTGAGGTAGAAAATCCCAAGAATGGAAATATTTTCAAAGTAAATGGTCATCGATTGAAACCTTATCTTGAAAATGTTGTGGCTGAAGTTGAGACATTGGATCTTCAAGATCCAATACCATTGTAGTATTAGAAGTAATGAGTTTTTATTTTTATTTTATTTTTATTTTTATTTTTCATTTTTATTATTTTTTCTTCTTTCTTCCATCTCTTATATTTTCGTGTTCATGCATTCGGGACAATGCATTATTTTAAGTTGGGGGGTGTGAGGTTCTTTATTTTTTTTTTTTAAAAAAAAAAAACATCAATGTTTTCTTTTAGTTGTGATATGCAGGTTAAAAAAAAATCAAGCAAGAAGTCAGCTCATGCCCAATTCAATCAGACATTCATCCTTGAAAACAGAAAGGGAGTAACAATTTTCTAATCTTTATACTTTTCTTCTCTTTCTCTTTTACATTGAGGATAATGTAAAACTTAATTTTAGATATTTCATTATGTTGAATGCTTGAGATAACCATGCTTGTTAAAAAAAAAAAAAAACTTGCATTCGTATTTGAATGAGACTTGTTTAGGATCATCATTACATTTTTGGATTCATTATTATGTTGAACATTGCATACTTTAATTTGGGATAGATAATATCTTATAAAGCAAGATATAGCATACTTTTTTTTAAGATTACTGAAATACATCTTTCCTTGTAAAAGTTGTGTGAGTTGTGTGATTATGCATGAAAGATGAGTATGATGCTTTACTTGTGATTATCCCTTTTGATCCAGTCCTAAACAAGGTTTAAGTAAATAGAGTAATAATTATTACACGAATAAATAAATAAATGTGTACAAAGTTCTATCTACTCCAATGTTTTGAGTTGCTCAGTAACTAGGGGTATTCATCACAAATGTTTATCTTTACGTCAAACGGCAGCTTGAAATATGAGTATGCAAAGCACTTTAAGTTTGTGACTTTGTGAGTAACCGGGTGCATTCATCACAAATGTTTGTATTCGCGTCAAAAGGGAAGTGACAACTTAAAGACAAAGAATAAATCATATCTTCAAAAAAAAAAGAAAAAAAGAAAAAAAATATATAGATATTTCTCTAGTTTGTTACCTTGTTTGTGTTGGTGAGAAGGGAAGATTACAAGTTGAGTTTTCATATGAATCAATTATGTTGGTTGCACGATAAATATGACTGAATTTGGAAATTTTGTATGGATGTTTGATTTAGAGAACGTGAGTATGCTTATTTTTCTTTATTTGCTATTGTGTACACTAAGTTAAAGATACCAATGTTTGCATGATAGGTCCTTCAAGTGTGATGAATCGAGCCTAATTATGGTTGTTATTATTATTATTTTTATTTTAAAGGTTTTATGTTTTGTTTTGCTTGAGGACTAGCAAAATCTAAGTTGGGGGGTGTGATTGTGCATCAAAAGTGTCATTAAGTCTCTTGTTTTACATATGTATTTATTGTTTTTATTTGGTTGTTTTTATAATAATTGATGTGTTTTTTAGTAATGAAGTTTGTTTTAATGTTTCGATAGGTTTTTGGAGCTTAAATGAATTAATTCAGAAAATTCAATGTCGGAATTCAGAACAAAGAATTGAAGAGACATTTAGTTGAAGATTGAAGCAAATATTGGTTCAAATAAGTGCTCCAAATTTGTCCCAAAAATCAATTCTATTCCAATTCTAGAAAAGAATATCATATGATTTATTTCAAGCCCAAACTTGCCTTATGTTGTGTGCAAACTTCAACCATTAAACACTCAAGGTTTCAATGTCAATCTTAGCCCAAATAATAAGTACATTTGTATACTTATTTGATGCTCAAATTCAGCTCAAAAATCAGCCCCAAATCAGCCCTAAATCAACCCCAAATCAACCTTCAAATCAACCCAAACACAATCCATGATCTTACATGTCCACACAACAAATAACAATTGATTTATTTTGGGTAATCCATTGATCCAAGAAGGCAAGCACATGGATGGAAAGCTGGAGGGGATATTTTAACATTATTTTGGGTCAAAAAGAAGAAGGAGACACCTCATAAATGAGGAAGAAAAACGTGCACCAAAGTAGTTGTAAAGCTGTCTTGATTTGATTTTTCAGAACATCTTTCGGTGTTTTGCCCATAACTTTTGACTCAGGTGTCCAAATGAGCTGTTCTTTAATGATCTAGACAGGTGACAGAATTGCCTATAAATATGTCTCTAATAGACTTCTCCAAAACAAGCTTCTAAGAGGGTTGAATTGCTGTCCAAAGTTAGAGTCAGATTTGTGTCCGAATTTTTTCTGAAATTGTATTGTGTTCTTCTTTATAGATTTCGGTTCTTTAGTTTGTAAAACTTATTTTTTCAGTTGGATTCAAGTTCTTTCATGTTTATTGAAGTGTTCTTATATATAATCATGGTTGGCTAAACTCTTTCTTGGATCCAAATCAAGGATAATGGTGATTGAGGTAAGTTCTTTAGGATATGAATGAATCTTAATGTTTATCTTCTTATTTTCTTCATGAATGATTTATTATTGTAAAGAAATTTTAGAAATCATTTAGGTAATGTTATAATCTTGAATTTTTATGCACAAACTTTAGTTTTGGTATAGAGATTGCTTGATTCAATGTCTTACTTAATATGAAAGTACTTGTTCATTCTTAAGCAATAATCAATCTTCATCTTTCTAATCTTCATTGTAATATCTTCCGATCTAATATCACCATCGTTGAGATTAGGTTGAGTTATTTTATATATGTTGAAGAAATCACCAATACATCACTATTAAAATTGATTTGGACCAAGACTTACTTTTCTTGTCATTTAAAATCTATTTACATTTTTTTTTATCTTTGAAAACAAATCCATCAATTATTTTCAACCAAGTTATTGTTAATTTAATTTCTCTTGAGTTTTTTTTTGTTACTTAGCTTAATTTCTAGATCTAGCTCTCTGTGGATATGACCTCGATCTTACCGAGTTAATTGCTACATCACACACTCGTGCACTTGCGAGTTAAAACAAGCCGATCATAAAAAGCGGTCAAGCAGTTTTGAAACATGGAGATTGGTTTCATATTTCTATGAAGGGTTAACACCTAAAGATAGGCAAATGGTTGAATTGATGTGCAATGGAACTTTTGAAGATAAAGACCCTGATAAAGCAATGGAGTACTTAGACTTGTTAGCTGAAAATGCTCAAAATTGGGACACTGCGGGTACATATGAGGCACCGAGTAAAACTCAACCTCATACATCTAGTGGAGGTATGTACAACCTTAGGGAAGATCATGACCTTCAAGCCAAATTTGCATCTTTAGCTAGAAAAGTTGAGGCACTAGAATTGAAAAAGAGTGGTCAATTAAAATCTGTTGAAAACATTGTGTGTCAAATCTGTGAAACAAATGAACACTCAACCAACGATTGTCCAACCTTGCCTTCTTTTAAAGAATGTCTCCATGAACAAGCTCATGCTTTAAACAGTTTTCAAAGGGCCAACCACAACCCATACTCCCAAACATACAACCTTGGTTGGAGGAATCACCCAAATTTCAGTTGGAAGAGTGAGAACAACAATGCACAAACTTCACAACCACCATTTCAAGCACACCACAATTTCCAAAATTCTCATGGATATGCACCTCCTTATGCTCCACCTTCTAGAAGAAATCTTGAGGAAACATTGCATGCATTCATTGAAAAGCAAGAGACAATCAATACTCAACTTGCTCAAAACATGACAGATTTTAAAGATACTCTTGCTAAATTAACATCTGCTCTCAGTTTCCAAGAGAAAGGTAAGTTTCCATCTCAATCGCAACAAAATCCCAAGGGGCAATACAATGCAAATGCAAGTAGTTCTGGAAGCCAACACATGAATCAAGTCAAATCAGTCACTACTCTGCGCAGTGGTAAGGTTATTGAAAAACCCTCTCTTGAACCTTATGAGAAAGATGATGAATCAATCTCTGAGGGTAAGGAAGGGGATGAATCTGAAAATTGCAAAGAAACGACTGATTCACCGCCAGCACTTCCATTTCCTCAAGCCATGACCAAACAAAGGAAAGTCAATCACAATTCTAAAATTTATGAAATTTTCAAACAGGTAAGGATCAATATACCTTTGCTGGATGCAATTAAACAGGTTCCTTCCTATGCTAAATTTTTGAAAGATCTCTGCACTGTGAAGAGGAAACTGAATGTGAAAAAGAAAGCCTTTCTAGCCGAACAAGTAAGTGCTATTCTTCAAAACAATAATGCTTTGAAATATAAAGACCCTGGTTGTCCTACAATTTCTTGCTTTATTGGAGAGCATAAAATTGAAAGAGCCTTACTTGATCTTGGTGCTAGTGTGAATTTACTTCCATATTCAGTTTTTCAGAGTCTCAATCTAGGTGAGTTAAAACCAACTTCTATAACTCTTTTACTTGCCGATAGATCTATAAAAGTGCCTAGAGGAATAATTGAAGATGTGTTAGTACAAGTCGATAAATTCATTTATCCTGTGGATTTTATTGTCTTGGACACACAACCTGTTGAAGTATGTAATTCATTTCCTGTTATTTTAGGACGTCCATTTCTTGCAACTTCTAATGCATTGATTAATTGTAGGAATGGACTGATGAAGCTATCATTTGGAAACATGACATTGGAGATGAATATTTTCAACATTTGCAAGCAACCTAGAGATGATAATGATTTACAGGAAGTGGACTTTACTGAAAAATTAATTCATGATCAATTTCCAACCATTTCCAATGAAATTGAGATTGATGAATCTGATGATTTGGAAATGATTTATTTTCAGGAAGAATCAAAGACAAGTAATTGGAGGCCACAAATTGAGCAATTGCCACCACGACCAATTAAGTCCATACCTTCAAGTGTTCAACCACCAAAACCTGATTTGAAGCCGTTGCCATCCAATCTCAAATACTCATTTTTGGGAGAAAATGAAACTTTTCTAGTAATAATCTCTTCCAAACTTAATGCACATCAAGAAGGTAAGTTATTACAAACTCTGAAAATGCACAAAAAAGCATTAGGATGGACCATAGCTGATATAAAACGAATTAGTCCTTTGATTTGTACACACAGAATTTATTTAGAGGAAAATGCTAAACCCTCTAGAGAAATGCAACGAAGGCTAAATCCTAATATGAAAGAAGTAGTGAAAAATGAAGTCATTAAGCTTCTAGATAATGAAATCATTTATCCTATTTCTGACAGCAAATGGGTAAGTCCTACCCAAGTTGTACCTAAGAAGTCTGGAGTCACTGTGATAACAAATGAGAATAATGAGTTAATTCCCACTAGAACTGTTACTGGTTGGCGCATGTGCATTGACTATAGGAAACTTAATTCAATGACTAGAAAAGATCATTTTCCTTTACCTTTCATGGATCAAATCCTAGAAAGAGTTGCAGGTCATGAATTTTATTGTTTCCTAGATGGCTATTCGGGTTACAACCAAATTGAAATTGCATTGGAAGATCAAGAAAAGACTACTTTCACATGTCCATTTGGTACTTTTGCATATCGAAGGATGCCTTTTGGATTATGTAATGCACCAGCCACATTTCAAAGATGCATGCTTAGTATATTTAGTGATATGGTTGAACATTTTCTTGAGATTTTCATGGATGATTTTTCTGTTTTTGGCGATTCATTTGATGATTGTTTGACTAATTTAGGAAAGGTTTTAACCAGGTGTGAAGAGAAGAATCTTGTGCTGAATTGGGAAAAATGTCATTTTATGGTAACAAACGGCATTGTACTTGGTCACATTGTTTCATCAAAAGGAATTGAGGTTGACAAATCTAAAATTGAGTTAATTGCAAACTTGCCAACACCAAAATCTCTTAAAGATGTTAGATCATTCCTGGGACATGCTGGTTTTTATAGAAGGTTCATCAAAGATTTTAGTGTAATATCTAAGCCTTTAAGTAACCTTCTAACAAAGGATACTATTTTTGAATGGACTGAACATTGTGAAGAAGCCTTTGTTAAACTTAAAAACTTGCTTACTTGTGCTCCTATCATTCAACCTCCCGATTGGTCATTACCTTTTGAAATAATGTGTGATGCTAGTGATTATGCCGTAGGTGCTGTTTTGGGACAAAGAAAAGATAAGAAACCTTATGTAATTTACTATGCAAGTAAAACTTTAAATAGTGCTTAAATGAATTATACCACCACTGAAAAAGAATTACTTGCAGTAGTATTTGCATGTGAAAAATTCAGATCTTATCTTGTTGGCTCACCTGTTGTTGTTTTTAGTGATCATGCAGCATTGAAATATCTTCTTTCTAAGAAAGATTCCAAGGCTAGATTGGTGCGGTGGATTTTATTACTTCAAGAATTTGATATCACAATCAAAGATAAGAAAGGCAGCGAAAATGTTGTCGCAGATCACTTGTCAAGATTGACAACAGATTCGAAAACTGACATCACACCAATCGATGACTACTTTCCTGATGAATCTTTACTTTCTGTCTCTACAATGCCTTGGTTTGCTAATATTGTTAATTTTCTTGTTTCAGGACAATTGCCAGCTCATTGGAATACCCAAGATAAAAGAAAGTTTTTGAACGAAGTGAAGAACTTTTATTGGGATGATCCTTATTTATTCAAATATTGTCCTGATCAAATATTTCGAAGATGCATTCCTGACAATGAGGTAAGTAGTGTCATTAAATTTTGTCATTCTGAGGCATGTGGGGGCCATTTCATGACAATTGTCAAAAGTTGGGATCTATTTCAAAACGTCACATGATGCCTTTAAACCCTATTATTGTCATTGAGATCTTTGACTGTTGGGGTATAGATTTCATGGGCCCATTCCCTCCATCATTTGGTTTCTTATACATATTAGTCGCAGTAGATTATGTTTCAAAATGGATAGAGGCAATTCCAAGTCGAAACAATGATCACAAAACAGTGATAAAGTTTTTGAAAGAAAATATTTTGAGTCGATTTGGAGTCCCTCGAGCCATAATAAGTGATGGTGGAACACATTTCTGCAACAAGTCATTTGAGTCTTTAATGAAGAAATATGGAATCACACACAAAGTTGCCACCCCTTATCACCCTCAAACAAGTGGACAAGTAGAGCTTGCTAATAGGGAGATCAAACATATTTTGGAGAAAACAGTGAACCCTAATAGGAAAGACTGGTCTTTAAGACTTAATGATGCACTTTGGGCTTATCGAACTGCTTATAAAACATCATTAGGTATGTCACCTTATAGACTAGTCTATGGAAAACCTTGTCACTTGCCTGTGGAACTTGAACATAAAGTTTATTGGGCTATTAAAGCTTTCAATTCAAATCTGGATGATGCTAGTCAACTGCGAAAATTACAAATAAATGAGCTTGAGGGAATAAGAAATGATGCATATGAAAATTCAAGAATTCATAAAGCAAGAATAAAAGAATTTCATGACAAGAAAATACAGAGAAAAACCTTCAATGTTGGTCAAAAAGTCTTGCTTTATAATTCTCGACTGCATTTATTTCCTGGAAAATTAAGATCAAGATGGAGCGGTCCTTTTATTGTGAAACATGTGTATCCATATGGGGCCTATGACATCGAGAATCCAAAGAATGACAATGTTTTCAAGGTAAATGGACATCGTCTGAAAGTTTACTTTGACAATTTTTCAGTTGAACATAACTCTATTGAATTGGGTGATCCTGTATATAAAGATTGATTTTATTTTATTTTATTTTATTTTATTTTTGTTTCTTATATAAATATTGATTTTATTTTATTTTATTTTTGTTTCTTTTTGAGTGATTTTTGCAAGTTTCTTTCACCCCGGTCAAATGGCGGATAACGGTACTCCGTGACTTAAGTCGGTTCTTTCAGTTTCCCACAATTACTGATATCTGTGTATATATCTGTGCAATTCTTTGAATCTCTCTTCCAATTCTCATTTGAAAATGGACACTAATCTTGAAAAATTGAAAAAGTATTTTCCCGCTCTGCCTCAGAATGCGATTACAAAAATTTATCGTGCTAGATGTGCAAGATTGAGATTGTTAATGAATCATGGAATTCCTGAAGATATTCGCTGGTTGATTGAAGCAAAGGTCCGATTATCAGGTGAGTCCTCTAACTACATTTCACACATGCCTGGAACAGGTAAAAGCACTTTTGCAAAGAAGCATCGTGCAAAACGACTGGATGTCTGTCATCGATGTGCTAGATGGACTTGTAATACACAATGTCGTTCTTTAGGAATGGTATCTATAAACCGTGAAGATAAAATACAATTCATTAAGGATGGCCTGAGTAAGGAGTCTTTAGATAATCTTTTATTGACTCTTGAGACGCATCCTAGTGGAGATGTGCATCGGGCAATTCATGATTTATGGCCACTATTTCATAAAGAACATGATCGACTTAGTCTTGGGAATCTGACTAAAAAAGACCCTGTTTGCCAGTTTTTAAGAAAACTGGATGGGAAGCCTATCCCCGACCCATAGAGGGCGTTTAAGCCGTTCTTGGACGTAAAACCAAGGGAAGATGTGAGCCACAATCACAACTACCTGTACATACACATGCTTTTTTTTTCAAAAGTAAATAAATAAATAAATAAAAAGAGAGAGAGAGTGTGTGAGACTCCAGCTGGCCTATATATAGATGTTATGATTGTCTTTCTAATTTATCATCTATAAAACCCTCTTTTCCTTCCTTTCATTTCTACTCAACCCATACATTCAACAAATACAGAAGTGTGTAGAAATGGCAAGTTCCTCAAGTCATCAAATAAGAAATATTTGTGTTTTCGGTGGATCTAGTCCTGGGAAAGAAAAGGAGTTTTTAGAATCAGCAAATCATCTTGGTCAGGTGCTAGCTGAGAGAAAGATTCATTTAGTGTATGGGGGAGGCAGTCTTGGGTTAATGGGAGGTGTGTCAATAGCTGCATTTTTAGGAGGTAGTCAAGTTTTAGGAGTCGTCCCTGAAGCTTTGGCACAAGGGGACATCATTGGAAAAACAATTGGAGAGGAACTTTAGGTCTCCACAATGTCGGCTCGAATGAATGCAATGTTTAACCATGCTGATGCTTTCATTGCTTAACCAGGTGGTCTAGGCACATTGGAAGAGATCTTTCATATTTCCTCTTGGGCTCAATTGCACATTCACCATAAACCCATAGGTTTGTTAAATGTTAATGGTTATTATGATAAGTTGTTGTATTTTCTTGATCATGCTGTGAAACAAGAATTTCTAACATCTTCTGCACGACAAATCATAATCTCTGCTACTACTGCTGAACAATTGATTGACCAACTACAATCTTTCATTCCTGTGATTGATCCTTCCATGAGTCGCATAAATTGGTCATCTACGGGAAGCCGTAAAAAGCTTAGATTGGATTTGAGCCTTCATTTGTGAATTTTTGTGTCTTTTGGTTTTATTATTGTGTTTTGTTATTTCTTATTTTTGTTTTAGTGTGTTTCAGGTTTTGTCAGTGTTCGTTATTTCAGGTGATATCTTCTATACTCTATCTTTCTACCTTAGAACATTGAGGACAATGTCTCGTTTTGGTTGGGGGGAGAGGGTAGTAGTTGAAAAAAAAAAATTGTTTTTCATTTCATAAAGCATGTGCATAATTGTTGTTACTAGGATGGTAGAGTAAAGGAGTTCTTTTGTTAAAGTGACTCTTGAGACGCATCTTAGTAACCATTCTTAACAAGGTCTATTATAATACTTCCTGAAATATTCAGGTTTACAAACTCTCGTATTGTTACCATTTAATTCTGCTCATATACTTATTTAACATGTATTCTTAAACCTTAATTTACACACACATACTTTAACATATGATTGTGGGTTGCATATTGGATTATTACATTATTTATATTCTTTTGTTAAAGGTAACAACTAAGGGAAAGGGATTGTATATAATAAAAAAAAAACAAAAAAAAAACAAAAACAAAAACAAAAAAAAAATGATGATAATAAAAATGTAGATAAGTTTGGTTTCGTAGCCTCCCTAACCTAAGCAATTAAGCCCGAAGGGGTGTTTTAACACCTAATACCCTAAAGTCAACTGACTTGGGAGCTATTGACCCAACGCTTGTTACATGGGTTGAGGAGAAAAGCTTAAGGGAATCAAACATTGCACTATCTACATATCAGTATCTGCGACCCGAGTTACTAAGCTCGTAGGGGTGTCTTAACACTTAATGCCCTAAGACCAACTGGTCTGGGAGTCATTAGCTGAAAGCTCGTTATATGGGTTAAAGATGCATGATGTTTTTAAATTATATGTATATAGAGTTAAAAAAAAAAAGACAAATAGTAATCCCAACCCAAGGAAGTTAACCTTAAACATTAGAACAAAAATTTTGTTTTCTTCCAAGAAAAGCCCCATAATTATGTGTTGATACATTGAGCACAAAAGAAAGGTTTATTAATATCTTGTTAAGTGGTATTGAGCAGATATATAAATTTAATGAGAGTTTGTTTATCTGGATAGATTAATGGAAGTTAAATGATGAATACCTTGCTTTGTGAAATTTGCAAATTGTTTTAACGCTTTGATTACTAGGGACTAGTAATAAGCTGGTTGAGGGGTGTGATTAGTACTTAAAAGTGCATTTTTGTCATGGTTTTATATCATCATTTTGCACTTGAAGTATCAATAACTCATTAACTAAAGCATGTTTTATAATAATGTATCTAATAATATAAGGTACCTATAATTTGTGGTAAATGTCTATTTTTAATGTAGGCCTATCACATAAATGAAAGGATTGATTGATGACTTGAAGAACTTAAATTGCAAAGGCAAAGAGATGGCCAAACTTAGAAAAGAGATGTCGGTGCGATCCAAACCGGAGCACTGTTCGGTAGTTTGGCCATATCTAGAGTTCTAGAAGTCCAAATGAGCTGAATTTTTTACACAAAAAAGCTGAGACAATTGTCTACAACTTTCATGTTTACAACTGGCTCCAATTTTGACGTTATCAATGACGTTTTGGGCAGACAAGAGAAGATAAGGATTGTCACCAAGTCAAAAGTTGGCCACCCACTTATCAATTAGTCATCAAATCAATAGTTCTCAATTTTGGCCTATAAAAGGAGGCATTTGCCATTCATTTAGGCATCTTGGTGTTCAGATCAAGATCATGCTCTTTCTTTCTCTCTTTGTATTTTTTGTAATGTTTATGCTTTACTTTCATTAATATCAAGTTTATGCCTTTCATTTCCTTTCCTTTCCTTAGTTAACTTTTATGTTCTTATTTTGTTTATTTGTTTTCCTTTCTTTCATTATGTCTAGCTAAGTTAATTATGTCAAGGTGAAAAGGTTACACTAATGGTGGAAGAATAAGTATAGTGTAAACTTAATATGGACCTTAATGTTTGATACTAACATGTTTTATATTTGTTATCTTGTTCACTCTTTAATACTTTGCTTGTTAAATGACTAATCTTGATTTATGTTGTATAACACTTGGTACAACAAATGCTTGGCACTTTCATAGCCCATAATGTATGGTATAACCGACACCTGAGCTATGAAAGGAACTTGATTTGTTGTTAACATAAGTTATAATCATGAATGCTTGACGAGATTTACAAGTATTAGCATTAATTGAATAAGATGACTAATGTAATCATGTTAACAATATATAATCTGATTGGAACCTCCTTTGTGTGTGGTTTCCAATTCAATAATAAGAGTTTATACTATACTTGTTTCATATACCATTAGTGGAACCTCTAACCTTGACATTTGTTATTATTATTGTTTAATCCTTACATTAATTTTTCATCTCCAAGTTCTCATCATCTTCTTCTTCTTCTCTTTCTTTATTATTATTATTATTATTATTATTATTATTATTATTATTATTATTATTATTATTGTTGTTGTTGTTGTTATTATTGTTGTTGTTGTTGTTGTTATTATTGTTGTTGTTGTTGTTATTGTTATTGTTATTGTTATTGTTGTTGTATTATTATTATTTATAATTTGTACAATTAACCTCCCTGTGGTTCGACCCCGGTCTTGCCGGGTTATTTATTACTTCGACACTCCTGCACTTGGGAGAAGACATCAACCTTTTAGTCGTGTCACATAGCAAACAAAGAAAACATAATACAACTTATCTTAAGTAAAGTGTAATAGAGATGTTAATACCTTCTATTTATATAATCAATTCCTTGCCTAGTATTTTTAAAAGATTAGTTAGGGTTCCTAATAATTATAGTACTAGATGACGACTCTTAAACCAACTAAAGACTATCTAGAGCACTGCCCAATAAAGATCACCATGATATTGGGCTCCCACAAGTGGGGTAAGACACTATCTAAAATAAATGAAGCAAAATTATATCATACACATATTATCAAGACCTCATATAATTAATAGTATAACATCAATCTGTTTACTTAAGAGCTTTAACTTCTATGATGCATAACAAATAGAATGTTAGTATAATTTTTTTCATTAGCTTTATATATTATGTTCTGCTTCCAAATGTTTTGTCTAAAAAATGATCAATAAAAAAAATTTCCCTTGTTCATCAACGACTTAAAAATTTTCTATTAAAAAATACATAAAAAATAGATATTTCTCTAATTTTTTTATGAGAACTAAATTATTAAAAGAAAATTTGTTTTAGTAGCCTAAATAGGTAAAGTTACCAAGACATGTTCCATGTCTCTTGCATATGGTTCCATCATGTTCACTACTTTCTTCTCTTCATTTAAAACACATTTAGCCTTAAACCACTATTTGTTTCCTTCAAAACTCTCAAAGCTACAAACAATTTCCAAGATATATTTTTATTGCGTGCTGATTAGTACTTAAAAGTGCATTTTTATCATGGTTTTATATTATTATTTTGCACTTGAAGTATCAATAACTCCTTAACTAAAGCATGTTTTATAATAATATATCTAATAATATAAGATACGTTTAATTTATGGTAAATGTTCATTTTAAATGCAGGTCTATCACATAAATGAAATGATTGATTAATGACTTTAAGAACTTAAATTGCAAGGGCAAAGAGATGACCAAAATTAGAAAAGAGATGTCGGTGCAATCCAAATGGGAACACTGCTCGGTAATTAGGTAACATCTAGAGCTATAGATCTCAGATTTAGGTCCACTTAATATGGATGGAAACGTAAGACATAGGCATACAACTTTCATATGGAGTCTAAGATCTAAAAAGGTCATTTTCAAGTCCAAATTATAGCAACAACAAAAAAGCCCAAATTTGTCCTCTAGCCCGAGCACTGTTCAGTATTTTGGTCATATCTGAAGTTCTAAAAGTTGAAATGTGCTGAAGTTTTTACACAAGAAAACTCAGACAATTGCCTATAACTTTCATGTTTATGAGTGGCTCCAATGTTGACGTTAACAATGATGTTTTGGGCAGACAAGAGAAGATAAGGATTGTCACCAAGTCAAGAGTGGGCCATCCACTCATTAATTAGTCATCAAATCAATAGTTCCCAATTTTGGCCTATAAAAGGAGGCATTTGCCATGCGTTTAGGCATAATAATTGGTACAACAAATGCTTGACACTTTCATAGCCCACACTGTATGGTATAACCGAAACTTGAGCTATGAAAAGAACTTGATTTGTTGTTAACATAAGTTATAATCATGAATGCTTGATGAAATTTACAAGTACTAGCATTAATTGAATAAGATGACTAATGTAATCATGTTAACAATCTATAATCTGATTGAAATCTCCTTTGTGTGTGGTTTCCAATTGAATAATAAGAGTTTATATTATACTTGTTTGACATACCATTAGTGGATCCTCTAACCTTGACATTTGTTATTATTATTGTTTAATCCTTACGTTAATATTTCATCTCAAAGTTCTCATCATCATCATCATCTTCTTCTCCTTCTTTTTCTTTATTATTATTATTATTAGTATTGTTTATGGTAATGTCTTTGTTGATTTAGTACTCTCACATAAAAAGCTTTTACCATCTATAGTATAGGCCCTGAGTTAGAATTAAAACCTTTGCCCAATAATTTGAAGTATGTATTCTGATTAGTACTTAAAAGTGCTTTTTTTATCAAGGTTTATATCATCATTTTGCACTTGAAGTATCAATAACTCCTTAACTAAAGCATGTATTATAATAAAATATTTAATAATATAAGATACCTTTAATTTGTGGTAAATGTTTATTTTAAATGCAGACCTATCACATAAATAAAAGGATTGATTGATGAATTTAAGAAATGAAATTGAAAGGACAAAGAGATAGCCAAACTTAGAAAAGAGATGTCAATGTCCAAACTGGAACACCATTCAGTAATGGGGTCATATATGAAGCTGTAGATCTCAGATTTAAATCTACTTTATATAGATGGAAAGGTAAGACATATGTCTACAACTTTCATATGAGCCCAAGACTTAAAAAGACCATTTTCAAGTCCAAATTGTAGCAACAACAAAGAAGTTTGAATCTATCCTCCAACCTAAGCATTGTTTAGTGTTTGGACCATATCTAGAGTTCTAAAAGTCTAAATAATATTAATTTTGTTTCCAAGAAAGTTGAGACAATTTCCTACAACTTTCATGTTTCAAGTAGTTCCAATTTTGACGTTATCAATGAATTTTTAGGCAAACAAAAGAAGACAAGGATTGTCACCAAGCCAAAAGTTGGTCACCCACTCATCAATTAGTCATCAAATCAATAGTTTCTAATTTTGGCTTATAAAAGGAGGCATTTGCATGTATTTAGGAATCTTGGTTTGTATATCAAGATCATACTCTTGCTTTCTCTTTTTGTATTTTTTGTATTGCTTATGTTTTGCTTTGATTAATATCAAGTTTATGCCTTTCATTTCCTTTTATTTACTTAGTTAACTTTTATCTTATTTATGTTCTTTTTTTTTTCTTTCATTATGTTTAGTTAAGTTTATTATGTCAAGGTGAAAAGGTTACACTAATAGTGTAGGAATAAGTAGAGTGTAAACTTAATATAGACTTTAGTGTTTAATACTAACATATTTTGTATTTATTATCTTGTTTACTCTTTAAAACTTTACTTTTTAAATGACTAATCTAGATTTATATAGTATAAAACTTGGTACAACAAATACTTGGCACTCTCATAGCTCATACTATATGGTATAACCGACACCTGAGCTATGAAAAGAACTTGATTTGTTATTAACATAAGTTATAATCATGAATACCTAATGAGATTTACAAGTATTGGCATTAATCGAATTAAATAACTAATGTGATTTTGTTAATAATTTAAAATTTGATTGGAACCTCCTTTGTGTGTGGTTTTCAATTAAATAATAAGAGTTTATACTAAACTTGTTTGACATACCATTAGTGGAACCTTTAACCTTGACATTTGTTATTATCATTTTTTAATCCTTACATTAATATTCCATCTCAAAGTTCTCATCTTCCTCTTCTTCTTTTCCTTCTTTTGCTTTACTACTACTACTACTACTATTGTTATTGTTGTTGTTGTTGTTATTGTTGTTGTTATTGTTATTATTGTTGTATTATTGTTATCCATAATTTATACAATTAACCTCCTTATGGTTCGACCCCAGTCTTGCTGGGTTATTTATTACTTTGACACTCCTACACTTGGGAGAGGATATCAATCTTTTAGTCATGTCAAGTTTTTGGCACCGTTGTCGGGAAGGTAAGTTCTTGTTCAAATTATAGTATTTATTTTATTTTCTCTTTTCACTTTTTTTGTATGTAACTTTGTTTCTTTTGTTTTGTTTTTTCTTCTTCCTTTTATTCTATTCCTACACGTATATGAGAGTGTGGTCACATACATTAAGTAGTAGACTTTGTACGGTATCTTCATTATTTTCAAAAAATATGACCGAAGAAGATAATCAATCACTTCATAATAAGAATAAGCAATGTTAGAACACTTAGAGACCATATGAATCCCACAAGAACAAGTGCACCATTATGCATAGTTTTCCCTCCTGATGCATCTCACTTTAATTTTAAGTCAGACATTATTCAACTTTTACCTTCCTTTCATGGCTTAGATTTAGAAACTCCATACTTGCATTTAAGGGAATTTGAGGAGGTCTCCAACACGTATAATGACTCAAATTGTAGCATGAACACCATCAGATTAAAGCTTTTTTCTTTTTCATTAAAAGATAAAGCTAAAACATGGCTACAAAATTTGAGACCAGGATCTATTCGTGCTTGAGATGAAATGCAACAACAGTTTTTAAGGAAGTTTTTCCCATCTCACAGAACAAATTCTTTCAAAAGACAAATCACCACTTTCACTCAAAAACCAAGAGAAACATTTTACCAATGTTGGGATAGGTATCGAGACTTCCTTACTAGCCGCCTTCATTATGGTTTTGAAACATGGAGATTGATTTCATATTTTTATAAAAGGTTAACATCTAGAGATAGAAAAATGGTTGAATTGATGTGCAATAAAACTTTTGAAGATAAAGACCCTGATGAAGCAATGGAGTACTTAGACTTGTTAGCCGAAAATGCTCAAAATTAGGACACTGCAGGTACTTATGAAGCATCGAGTAAAACACAACCTTATACATCTAGTGGAGGTATATACAACCTTAGGGAAGATCATGACGAGTGTGCAATGTAGCAATTAACTCGGTAAGATCGAGGTCATATCCACAGAGAGCTAGATCTAGAAATTAAGCTAAGTAACAAAAAAAAACTCAAGAGAAATTAAATTAACAATAACTTGGTTGAAAATAATTGATGGATTTGTTTTCAAAGATAAAAAAAAATGTAAATAGATTTTAAATAACAAGAAAAGTAAGTCTTGGTCCAAATCAATTTTAATGATGATGTATTGGTGATTTCTTCAACATATATAAGATAACTCAACCTAATCTCAACGATGGTGATATTAGATTGGAAGATATTACAATGAAGATTAGAAAGATGAAGATTGATTATTGCTTAAGAATGAACAAGTACTTTCATATTAAGTAAGACATTGAATCAAGCAATCTCTATACCAAAACTAAAGTTTGTGCATAAAAATTCAAGATTATAACATTACCTAAATGATTTCTAAAATTTCTTTACAATAATAAATCATTCATGAAGAAAATAAGAAGATAAACATTAAGATTCATTCATATCCTAAAGAACTCACCTCAATCACCATTATCCTTGATTTGGATCCAAGAAAGAGTTTAGCCAACCATGATTATATATAAGAACACTTCAATAAACATGAAAGAACTTGAATCCAACTGAAAAAATAAGTTTTACAAACTAAAGAACCGAAATCTATAAAGAAGAACACAATACAATTTCAGAAAAAATTCGGACACAAATCTGACTCTAACTTTGGACAGCAATTCGACCCTCTTAGAAGCTTTTTTTTTTAGAAGTCTATTAGAGACATATTTATAGGCAATTCTGTCACCTTTCCAGATCATTAAAGAACAGCTCATTTGGACACCTGAGTCAAAAGTTATGGGCAAAACACAAAAAGGTGTTCTGAAAAATTAAATCAAGACAGCTTTACAACTACTTTGGTGCACGTTTTTCTTCCTCATTTATGAGGTGTCTCCTTCTTCTTTTTGACAAAAAATAATGTTAAAATATCCCCTCCAGCTTTCCATCCATGTGCTTACCTTCTTGGATCAATGGATTACCCAAAATAAATCAATTGTTATTTGTTGTGTGGACATGTAAGATCATGGATTGTGTTTGGGTTGATTTGAAGGTTGATTTGGGGTTGATTTAGGGCTGATTTGGGGCTGATTTTTGGGCTGAATTTGAGCATCAAATAAGTATACAAATGTACTTATTATTTGGGCTAAGATTGACATTGAAACCTTGAGTGTTTAATGGTTGAAGTTTGCACACAACATAAGGCAAGTTTGGGCTTGAAATAAATCATATGATATTCTTTTCTAAAATTGGAATAAAATTGATTTTTGGGACAAATTTGGAGCACTTATTTGAACCAAGATTTGCTTCAATCTTCAATTAAATGTCTCTTCAATTCTTTGTTCTGAATTCCGACGTTGAATTTTCTGAATTAATTCATTTAAGCTCCAAAAACCTATCGAAACATTAAAACAAACTTCATTACTAAAAAACACATCAATTATTATAAAAACAACCAAATAAAAACAATAAATACATATGTAAAACAAGAGACTTAATGACACTTTTGATGCACAATCACACCCCCCAACTTAGATTTTGTTAGTCCTCAAGCAAAACAAAACATAAAACCTTTAAAATAAAAATAATAATAATAACAACCATAATTAGGCTCGATTCATCATACTTGAAGGACCTATCATGCAAACATTGGTATCTTTAACTTAGTGTACACAATAGCAAATAAAGAAAAATAAGCATACTCACATTCTCTAAATCAAACATCCATACAAAATTTCCAAATTCAGTCATATTTATCGTGCAACCAACATAATTGATTCATATGAAAACTCAACTTGTAATCTTCTCTTCTCACCAACACAAACAAGGTAGCAAACTAGAGAAATATCTATATATATTTTTTTTTCTTTTTTTTGAAGATATGATTTATTCTTTGTCTTTAAGTTGTCACTTCCCTTTTGACGCGAATACAAACATTTGTGCTGAATGCACCCGGTTACTCACAAAGTCAAAAACTTAAAGTGCTTTGCATACTCATATTTCAAGCTGCCGTTTGACGTAAAGATAAACATTTGTGATGAATACCCCTAGTTACTAAGCAACTCAAAACATTGGAGTAGATAGAACTTTGTACACATTTATTTATTTATTTATTTATGTAATGATTATTACTCTATTTACTTAAACCTTGTTTAGGACTAGATCAAAAGGGATAATCACAAGTAAAGCATTATACTCATCTTTCATGCATATTCACACAACTCACACAACTTTTACAAGGAATGATGTACTTTAGTAATCTTAAAAAAAAAGTATGTTATATCTTGCTTTATAAGATATTATCTATCCCAAATTAAAGCATGCAATGTTTAACACAATAATGAACCCAAAAAAGTAATGATGATCCTAAACAAGTCTCATTCACATACCAATGCAAGTATTTTTTTTTTTTTTTAACAAGCATGGTTATCTCAAGCATTCAACATAATGAAATATCTAAAATTAAGTTTTACATTATCCTCAATGTAAAAGAGAAAGAGAAGAAAAGTATAAAGATTAGAAAATTGTTACTCCCCTTCTGTTTTCAAGGATGAATGTCTGATTGAATTGGGCATGAGCTGACTTCTTGCTTGATTTTTTTTTAACCTGCATATCACAACTAAAAGAAAACATTGATGTTTTTTTTTTTTGAAAATAAAGAACCTCACACCCCCCAACTTAAAATAATGCATTGTCCCGAATGCATGAACACGAAAATATAAGAGATGGAAGAAAGAAGAAAAAATAATAAAAATGAAAAATAAAAATAAAATAAAAACTCATTACTTCTAATACTACAATGGTATTGGATCTTGAAGATCCAATGTCTCAACTTCAGCCACAACATTTTCAAGATAAGGTTTCAATCGATAACCATTTACTTTGAAAATATTTCCATTCTTGGGATTTTCTACCTCAAATGCACCATGCTCAGAGATGGATTTAATCACAAATGGACCAGTCCATTTTGTCCTCAACTTCTCAGGAAAGAGATGTAATCGTGAATTATACAAGAGAACCTTTTGACCAACATGAAAGGATTTCTAAGAATATGTTTATCATGCAAAGTTTTCATCTTATGTTTTGAAATTTTTTCATTTTCAAATGCATCATTTCTCAACTCCTCTAATTCATCCAATTGAAGCTTTCTATTTTTGCCAACCTCGTTTTCATTGTCATTGAATTGCCGAATGACCCAATAAGCACGGTGCTCAATCTCAACAGGGAGATGACAAGGCTTTCCATAAACTAGCCTATAAGGAGACATTCCTAAAGAGGTCTTATAAGCAGTGCGATATGCCCACAAAGCATCAACTAGTCGTAGGGACCAATCTTTACGGTTTGAATTGACTGTTTTCTCTAAAATGTTCTTGATCTCCCTATTTGCCAACTCAGCTTGGCCACTAGTCTGTGGGTGATATGGGGTACTGACCTTGTGAATTACACCATATTTTCTCATCAAAATCCCAATGGGCTTGTTACAAAAATGTTTTCCCCCATCAATAATCATAGCCCGGGGCATGCCAAAACGAGAGAAAATATTTTCTTTCAAGAATTTGACCACAACTCGATGGTCATTGGTTCGAGATGCAATGGCCTCCACCCATTTAGACACATAATCAACAGCAACAAGGATGAATTGGTAACCAAATGAACTTGGAAAAGGTCCCATGAAATCAATCCCCCAACAATCAAATATTTCCAAAACAAGGATGGGGTTAAGGGGCATCATGTTACGCCAAGTGAGGCTACCTAGTCGTTGGCATCGGTCACATGCAACACAGAAGGCATGAACATCTTCAAACATGGTAGGCCAATAAAAACCATACTGCAAGATTTTGGCAATGGTTTTTGATTAGTACTTAAAAGTGCATTTTTATCATGGTTTTATATCATCATTTTGCACTTGAAGTATCAATAACTCCTTAACTAAAATATGTTTTATAATAATGTATCTAATAATATAAGATACCTATAATTTGTGGTAAATGTCTATTTTTAATGCAGGCCTATCACATAAATGAAAGGATTGATTGATGACTTGAAGAACTTAAATTGCAAGGATAAAGAGATGGTCAAACTTAGAGAAGAGATGTCGGTGCAATCCAAACCGGAACACTGTTCGGTAATTGGGTCATATCTGGAGCTACAGATCTCAGATTTAGGTCTAATTTATATGGATGGAAAGGTAAGACATAGGCCTACAACTTTTATATGGAGCCCAAGATCTAAAAAGGCCATTATCAAGTCCAAATTGTAGCAACAACAAAGAATCCCGAATCTGTCTTCCAGCCCGAGCACAGTTTGGTATTTTGGCCATATCTGGAGTTCTAGAAGTCCAAATGAGCTGAATTGTTTACACAAGAAAGCTGAGACAATTGCCTACAACTTTCATGTTTACAACTGGCTCCAGTTTTGACGTTATCAATGACGTTTTGGGCAGACAAGAGAAGATAAGGATTGTCACCAAGTCAAAAGTTGGCCACCCACTTATCAATTAGTCATCAAATCAATAGTTCCCAATGTTGGCCTATAAAAGGAGGCATTTGCCATGCATTTAGGCATCTTGGTGTCCAGATCAAGATCATGCTCTTCCTTTCTCTCTTTGTATTTTTTGTAATTCTTATGCTTTGCTTTCATTATTATTAAGTTTATGCCTTTCATTTCCTTTCCTTTACTTAGTTAACTTTTATGTTCTTATTTTGTTTATCTATTTTGCTTTCTTTCATTATGTCTAGCTAAGTTAGTTATGTCAAGGTGAAAAGGTTACACTAATGGTGTAAGAATAAGTATAATGTAAACTTAATATGGACTTTAATGTTTGATACTAATATGTTTTATATTTGTTATGTTGTTCACTATTTAATACTTTGCTTGTTAAATGACTAATCTTGATTTATGTTGTATAACACTTGGTACAACAAATGCTTGGCACTTTCATAGCCCATAATGTATGGTATAACCAACACCTGAGCTATGAAAGGAACTTGATTTGTTGTTAACATAAGTTATAATCATAAATGCTTGACGAGATTTACAAGTATTAGCATTAATTAAATAAGATAACTAATGTAATCATGTTAACAATATATAATCTGATTGGAACCTCCTTTGTGTGTGGTTTCCAATTCAATAATAAAAGTTTATACTATACTTGTTTGATATACCATTAGTGGAACCTCTAACCTTGACATTTGTTATTATTATTGTTTAATCCTTACATTAATTTTCCATCTCCAAGTTCTCATCATCTTCTTATTCTTCTCTTTCTTTATTACTAGTACTACTACTACTACTACTACTACTACTACTACTACTATTATTATTATTATTATTATTATTATTATTATTGTTGTTGTTGTTGTTGTTATTGTTGTTGTATTATTGTTATTTATAATTTGTACAATTAACCTCCCTGTGGTTCGACCCCGGTCTTGCCGGGTTATTTATTACTTCGACACTCCTGCACTTGGGAGAAGACATCAATCTTTTCGTCGTGTCAAGTTTTTGGCGCCGTTGCCGGGGAGGTAAGTTCTTGTATAAATTATAATATTTATTTTATTTTCTCTTTTCACTTTTCTTGTATATAACTTTATTTCTTTTCTCTTGTTTCTTCTTCTTTTGTTTTCTTCTTCTTTTTATTCTGTTCCTACACGTGCATGAGAGTGTGGTCACGTACATCAAGTGGTAGACTTTGTAGGATATCCTCATCATTTTCAGAAAATATGGCCGAAGAAGATAATCAATCACTTCATAATGAAAATAATGAGAATAACCGTGCTAGAACACTTAGAGACCACATGAATCCCACAAGAACAAGTGCACCATCATGCATAGTTTTTCCTCCTGATGCATCTCATTTTAATTTTAAACCAGGTATTATTCAACTTTTACCTTCTTTTCATGGTTTAGAATTGGAAAATCCATACTTGCATTTAAGGGAATTTGAGGAGGTGTGCAACACATATAATAATTTAAATTGTAGTATGAACACCATCAGATTAAAGCTTTTTCCTTTTTCATTAAAAGATAAAGCTAAAACATGGCTACAAAATTTGAGACCAGGATCCATTCGTGCTTGGGATGAAATGCAACAACAATTTTTAAAGAAGTTTTTCCCATCTCATAGAACAAACTCTTTCAAGAGACAAATCACCACTTTCACTCAAAAACCAGGAGAAACATTTTACCAATGTTGGGATAGATATCAAGACTTGCTTAATACTTGCCCTCATCATGGTTTTGAAACATGGAGATTGGTTTCACATTTCTATGAAGGGTTAACACCTAAAGATAGGCAAATGGTTGAATTGATGTGCAATGGAACTTTTGAAGATAAAGACCCTGATGAAGCAATGGAGTACTTAGACTTGTTAGCTGAAAATGCTCAAAATTGGGACACCACGGGTACATATGAGGCACCGAGTAAAACTCAACCTCATACATCTAGTGGAGGTATGTACAACCTTAGGGAAGATCATGACATTCAAGCCAAGTTTGCATCTTTAGCTAGAAAAGTCGAGGCACTAGAATTGAAAAAGAGTGGTCAATTAAAATTTGTTGAAAACATTGTGTGTCAAATCTGTGAAACAAATGAACACTCAACCAATGATTGTCCAACCTTGCCTTCTTTTAAGGAATGTCTCCATGAACAAGCCCATGCTTTAAACAATTTCCAAAGGCCCAACCATAACCCATACTCCCAAACATACAACCCTGGTTGGAGAAATCACCTAAATTTCAGTTGGAAGAGTGAGAACAACAATGCACAAACTTCACAACCACCGTTTCAAGCACACCATAATTTCCAAAATTATCATGGATATGCACCTCCTTATGCTCCACCTCCTACAAGAAATTTTGAGGAAACTTTGTATGCATTCATTGAAAAGCAAGAGATAATCAACAATCAACTTGCTCAAAGCATAACAGATTTTAAAGATACTCTTGCAAAATTCACATCTCCTCTTAATTTTCAAGAGCAAGGTAAGTTTCCATCTGAACCACAGCAAAATCTCAAGGAGCAATACAATGCAAATACAAGTAGTTATGGAAGTCAACACATGGATCAAGTCAAATCAGTCATCACTCTACGCAGTGGTAAGGTTATTGAAAAACCCTCTCTTGAACCTTATAAGAAAGATGATGAGTCAATTTCTAAGGGAAAGGAAGGGGTTGAATCTGAAAATTGCAAAGAAACGACTGATTCTCCGCCAGCACTTCCATTTTCTCATGCCATGACCAATCAGGAAGAAATCGAGGATGAAAAAGGCATCGAAAAGGTTGATGCAAATCTTTTATCAAAAGTGACAACAGATTCGACACCCGACATCACACCAATTGATGATTACTTTCCTGATGAATCTCTACTTTCTCTTAATTCAATGCCTTGGTTTGCTAAAAATATCAATTTTCTTGCTTCAGGATTTTTGCCAACTCATTGGAGTATTGAAGACAAAAGAAAATTTTTGAGCAACGAGCAAAATTTTTATTGGGATGACCCTTACTTATTCAATTATTGTCCTGATCAAATATTTCAAAAATGCATTCTCGACAATGAGGTAAGTAATTTCATTAAATTTTGTTACTCTAAGGCATGTGGGGATCATTTCTCATCAAAAAAAAGGATTGTAGAAATCTTACAAAGTGAATTTTACTGGCCCACCATATTCAAGGAGTCAGATGCATTCCGCAAAAACTGTGAAAATTGTCAGAAGGTGGGATTTATTTCAAAACACAGAGAGTCTTTAGATAATCTTCTATTGACTCTTAAGTCTCATCATAGTCGAGATAAGTATCGTGTAATTCATGACTTATGAACCCATTTTCATAAACAACATACTTGGCATAGTCTTAGGAATCTGACTAAAAAAGATCATGTTTGCCAGTTTTTAAGAAAACTGGATGGGAAGCCTATCCCCGACCCATAGAGGGCGTTTAAGCTGTTCTTGGATGTAAAACCAAGGGAAGATGTGAGCCACATTCACAACTGCGATTTGAATTTTTTTTGTTTATAAAAACTTGTGTCTTTTGGTTTTATTATTGTGTTTTGTTATTTCTTATTTTTGTTTTAGTGTATTTCAGGTTTTGTCAGTGTTCGTTATTTCAGGTGATATCTTCTATACTCTATCTTTTTACCTTAGAACATTGAGGACAATGTCTCGTTTTGGTTGGGGGGAGAGGGTAGTAGTTGATAAAAAAAAAATTGTTTTTGATTTCATAAAGCATGTGCATAATTGTTGTTACTAGGATGGCAGAGTAAAGGAGTTCTTTTGTTAAAGTGATTCTTGAGACGCATCTTAGTAACCATTCTTAACAAGGTCTATTATAATACTTCCTGAAATATTCAGGTTTACAAACTCTCGTATTGTTACCGCTTAATTCTGCTCATATACTTATTTAACATGTATTCTTAAACCTTAATTTACACACACACACTTTAACATATGATTGTGGGTTGCATATTGGATTATTACATTATTTATGTTCTTTTGTTAAAGGTAACAACTAAGGGAAAGGGATTGTATATAATTAAAAAAAGAAGAAGAAAAACATGAAAAAAAAAAGAAAAACAAATAATGATAATAAAAATGTAGATAAGTTTGGTTTCGTAGCCTCCCTAACCTAAGCAATTAAGCCCGAAGGGGTGCTTTAACACCTAATACCCTAAAGTCAACTGACTTGGGAGCTATTGGCCTAACGCTTGTTACATGGGTTGAGGAGAAAAGCTTAAGGGAATCAAACATTGCACTATCTACATATCAGTATCTGCGACCCGAGTTACTAAGCACGTAGGGGTGTCTTAACACCTAATGCCCTAAGACCAACTGGGACTAGTAATAAGCTGGTTGAGGGGTGTGATTAGTACTTAAAAGTGCATTTTTATCATGGTTTTATATCATCATTTTGCACTTGAAGTATCAATAACTCCTTAACTAAAATATGTTTTATAATAATGTATCTAATAATATAAGATACCTATAATTTGTGGTAAATGTCTATTTTTAATGCAGGCCTATCACATAAATGAAAGGATTGATTGATGACTTGAAGAACTTAAATTGCAAGGATAAAGAGATGGTCAAACTTAGAGAAGAGATGTCGGTGCAATCCAAACCGGAACACTGTTCGGTAATTGGGTCATATCTAGAGCTACAGATCTCAGATTTAGGTCCAATTTATATGGATGGAAAGGTAAGACATAAGCCTACAACTTTCATATGGAGCCCAAGATCTAAAAAGGCCATTATCAAGTCCAAATTGTAGCAACAACAAAGAAGCCCGAATCTGTCTTCCAGCCCGAGCATTGTTCGGTATTTTGGCCATATCTGGAGTTCTAGAAGTCCAAATGAGCTGAATTGTTTACACAAGAAAGCTGAGACAATTGCCTACAACTTTCATGTTTACAACTGGCTCCAGTTTTGACGTTATCAATGACGTTTTGGGCAGACAAGAGAAGATAAGGATTGTCACCAAGTCAAAAGTTGGCCACCCACTTATCAATTAGTCATCAAATCAATAGTTCCCAATTTTGGCCTATAAAAGGAGGCATTTGCCATGCATTTAGGCATCTTGGTGTCCAGATCAAGATCATGCTCTTCCTTTCTCTCTTTGTATTTTTTGTAATGCTTATGCTTTGCTTTCATTATTATTAAGTTTATGCCTTTCATTTCCTTTCCTTTACTTAGTTAACTTTTATGTTCTTATTTTGTTTATCTATTTTGCTTTCTTTCATTATGTCTAGCTAAGTTAGTTATGTCAAGGTGAAAAGGTTACACTAATGGTGTAAGAATAAGTATAATGTAAACTTAATATGGACTTTAATGTTTGATACTAATATGTTTTATATTTGTTAATCTTGTTCACTATTTAATACTTTGCTTGTTAAATGACTAATCTTGATTTATGTTGTATAACACTTGGTACAACAAATGCTTGGCACTTTCATAGCCCATAATGTATGGTATAACCGACACCTGAGCTATGAAAGGAACTTGATTTGTTGTTAACATAAGTTATAATCATGAATGCTTGACGAGATTTACAAGTATTAGCATTAATTAAATAAGATAACTAATGTAATCATGTTAACAATATATAATCTGATTGGAACCTCCTTTGTGTGTGGTTTCCAATTCAATAATAAGAGTTTATACTATACTTGTTTCATATACCATTAGTGGAACCTCTAACCTTGACATTTGTTATTATTATTGTTTAATCCTTACATTAACTTTCCATCTCCAAGTTCTCATCATCTTCTTATTCTTCTCTTTCTTTATTACTAGTACTACTACTACTACTACTACTACTACTACTACTACTACTACTATTATTATTATTATTATTATTATTATTATTATTATTATTATTATTGTTGTTGTTGTTGTTGTTGTTGTTGTTGTTGTTATTGTTGTTGTTGTTATTGTTATTTATAATTTGTACAATTAACCTCCCTGTGGTTCGACCCCGGTCTTGCCGGGTTATTTATTACTTCGACACTCCTGCACTTGGGAGAAGACATCAATCTTTTCATCGTGTCAGTTTTCTTGGAAGAGAAATGCCCACCACAGGCTAATGCATGACAAAAATTAATGACCCTTGGAATTTCATGATCAGGGATGCACCGCCTAATAATTTGGTCAGGACAATATTTAAATAGGTAGGGGTCATCCCAAAAAAAGGTGCGCACATTGCGCAAGAATTTTTGTTTGTCAAGTTTAGACCAATGAGAAGGAATTTGACTTGTGGCTAGGTAATTTGCTATGTCAGCATACCATGGAGAACCAATGTAAGAGACAGTACCTGCACAAAATAAATTTTCATCAGCAAAGAGTTCATTTATTGGAGATTCATCAATTATGGTCTTATAGCTTGAAAGACGAGACAAATGATCAGCTACTACATTCTCTACTCCCTTTTTATCTCGAATTTCAATGTTAAACTCTTGGAGTAGGAGGATCCATCGAATCAAACGTGGTTTGGCATCTTGTTTTGTGAGCAAATATTTCAATGCTGCATGATCAGTGAAAACAATAACAAGAGATCCAACCAAATAAGACCTAAACTTGTCTAATGCAAAGACCACAGCTAAGAGTTCTTTTTCAGTTGTAGTGTAATTCAATTGAGCATCATTCAAAGTCTTGCTAGCATAATATATGACATGAGGTTTCTTGTCTTTTCTTTGCCCTAAAACAGCCCCAACCGCAAAATCACTAGCATCACACATCAGTTCAAATGGTAAAGACCAATCAGGAGCTTGTATGATTGGTGCAGTTGTCAACAACCCTTTAAGCTTTTCAAAAGCTTCTTGACATTTTGATGTCCAATCAAATGGGACATCTTGTGACAACAAGTTACACAATGGTTTGGCAATGGTACTAAAAGAATGAATGAATCTTCGATAAAAACCAGCATGTCCTAAAAAGGATCTCACATCTTTCACAGTCTTAGAGGTAGTTAATTTTTGAATGACTTCCACTTTTGACTTATCTATCTCTATCCCTTTTGAAGAGACAATGTGACCTAAAACAATGCCATGTGTCACCATAAAATGACACTTCTCCCAATTGAGTACAAGATTGCTCTCTTCACACCTTTCAAGAACTTTTTCTAGATTCATTAGACACAACTCATAAGAATCCCCATAAACTGAAAAATCATCCATGAAAACTTCCAAAAAATTTTCCACCATGTCACTAAAGATACTCATCATACACCTTTGAAAAGTGGCTGGTGCATTACACAAACCAAATGGCATTATTCTATAAGCATAAGTACCAAAAGGACAAGTGAAAGTGGTTTTTTCTTGGTCTTCTAAAGAAATCTCAATTTGGTTGTAACCTGAGTATCCATCCAGAAAACAATAGAAAGCTCTTCCAGCTACTCTTTCAAGCACTTGGTCTAAAAATGGAAGTGAAAAATGGTCCTTCCTAGTCACCATGTTCAATTTACGATAATCAATGCACATACGCCATCCAGTTTGGATTCTAGTTGGTACCAGCTCATTATTTTCATTCTTCACTACCGTGACTCCAGATTTTTTTGGGACAACTTGGGTTGGACTAACCCATTTTGAGTTTGCAATAGGGTAAATGATACCTGCATCAAGTAGCTTAAGCACTTCACCTCTCACTACTTCCTTCATGTTTGGGTTCAATCGTTTTTGCATTTGCCTCACAGATTTAGCCTCTTCTTCAAGATAGATTCTATGTGTACATAAAAGAGGGCTAATTCCTTTCAAGTCAGTAATTTTCCACCCAATTGCTTTCTTATGTTTTCTCACCACTCTCAAAAGTTTTTGTTCTTGCTCTATGCTAAGTTTTGATGAGATCACAATAGGATATGATTCATCTTCCCCTAGAAATGCATACTTAAGATCACTCGGTAAAGGCTTCCTTTCTAGTTTATCAGGCTGGACAAGAGATTCCTCAACTTTCACTTGGGGTGAAATCAAAGGCTCAAATGATGGGGTCCATTGACCTATTGACATAATAGGCATTGGATCTAGATAAGTCTCGAGTTCTCTTACTTCCTCATCAACACATTCCAAAGAACAAAATCTTTCATCATGAATTAAAGTTATCTCCAATGGATCCTTGATCCACACTCTCTCAAAGTGTTCTTGACAAACTGTTTGGATGAAATCTACCTCTCTAATATCCTCATGTTCCCCGATTTGTTTGGAGACATTAAATATGTTCATCTCCACAGTCATATTCCCAAAAGACAATTTCATCACCCCATTCCTACAGTTAATTAAGGCATTGGATGTAGCTAGGAAAGGTCTCCCTAAGATGACTGGGATGGGGGCATTAGAACCTTGAATTGGTGCGGTGTCTAACACTACAAAATCAACAGGAAAGTAGAATTTATCTACTTGGACCAACACATCCTCAACGATACCCCTAGGAATCTTGATTGACCTATCAGCTAATTGAAGGGTGATTCGAGTAGGCTTGATTTCTCCTAAACCTAATTGTTCGTAAACAGTGTAGGGTATTAAATTCACACTTGCTCCTAAATCCAATAAAGCTTGATCTATCTTATGACTTCTAATAATGCATGAAATGGTAGGACAACCAGGATCTTTGTATTTGGGAGGGGTCTTAAACTGGATGATGACACTAGCATGTTCAGTTAGAAAGGCTCTTTCTTTCACATTCAATCTCCTTTTGACTGTGTATAAATCCTTAAGAAACTTTACATAAGATGGAACTTGTTTAATTGCATCAAGGAGTGGAATATTGACTTTCACTTGTTTGAACAACTCATAGATTTCTAAGTTCATAAGATCTTGCTTAGGTTTCCCTAACCTTTGTGGAAATGGTGCTTTAGGAACAAATTCTAAGTCACTCACTTTGACTTCAATTTTTCTTGAATCATCTCCTTTCTCACTCATCTCTTTCTCATTTAGCTCACCTTCTTTATCTCTCAAACTCTCATTTGTCACTTGTGTTTTGATTCCCTCTTCACTTTCCCTAGATTTCTCCTCCATAATACCTTTAGGAATCCTAAAACCTACACCTTTGTCAATAATTTTTCCACTTCTAAGGGTAGTGATGGCTTGGACTTGTTCATGGTTTGAAGGTTCACTAGGTGAGGATTCACTCATGTGTACCTCACCTCTAGGATTGGGCATTGGTTGAGCTGGGATTTTTCCCTTCTCTTGAATGCTTAGTGATTGAGTCAACTTAGTTAGTTGACTTCGTATGTCATCTAAGGTCCTATTGGTCTGGTCTTGGAATTTGTAAACTTGGTTGTTGATTCCTCCTTGCGTTTGCATGAATTGTTGAAGAGTATCCTCTAAGGATCTCTTATGAGGTGGTTGGTATGTGTTATGTGTGGGAGCATGAAATGGTTGGGGTGGAGGTTGAAATGTTTGAGGTACTGAAGAGCCCTCATTTCTCCATCCAAAATTTGGGTGGTTCCTCCATCCAGGATTATAGGTCTCAGAGTAGGGATTGCCTACTTGGTTTGGAAATGGCTTTCTAACATTACTTGCATCAGAAGTTTGGCCATATAGCACTTCCTTGAAGGCTGGAATGGTAGGACAATCAGTTGTCCTATGCCCTTTGCTTTCACAAACAACACAACTTTCCTCTTGTTGTTCACTTATGACATGCACTTTTTTAATCTCAAGAGACTCTACTTTCCTAGCCAATGAGGCTAATCTAGCATTGAGGTCATCAGTCTCTTTCAATTGAAACTTCCCACTTGAATGAGAAATGGTGTTTCTAGACTCAACATGAACTGGGAGAGAAGTCTCCCATTGCTTTGTGTTTTCAGCCAATTGATCAAAAAAATCAAAGGCCTCACTTGGTTCTTTGTCATAAAACTCACCATTACACATGGTTGACACTAGCTTTTTAAAATCTGCGGTAAGAGAGTCATAAAAGAAACTCACTAACCTCCACATCTCAAAACCATGGTGAGGGCATGCATTTAACAAGTCTTTAAACCTTTCCCAAGCTTGGTGAAATGACTCATTTGGACTACAAGAAAAATTCATCATTTGACGTTGTAAGGCTGCTGTCCTATGAGTGGGGAAGTATTTTTTCAAAAATTCAGCTTGCATTTCTCTCCATGTACCTATAGACCTAGGACGCAAAGAGTTTAGCCAAAGCTTGGCTTTATCCTTTAGAGAGAATGGAAACAATTTAAGCCGAATGGTTTCCTCGGTGCATGTTCTATCAATAAAAGTATTACATACCTCTTCAAAGTCTTTAATGTGTATGTATGGATTTTTAGAATCCATACCATGAAATGTGGGAAGAAGTTGAATCATGCCCGGTTTCAAATTGAAAGCTTGTTAGTTAAGAGGTAAGATAATACACGAAGGTGTACTTTGTCTAGCCGGGTGAAGATACTGTCTAAGAGTTCGAAAATTAGGTTGATCATTGAATTGTGGAGGTCCATTACCTTGAACACTCCCTTCACCCTCTACATCTTCAATATTAGCCATGATAAAATAATAATAATAATAATAATATAACAATTATATGAATATGAAAAGAAAGGAAAGAAAAAGAAAAAAAAATTGCAAATAAAAGTAATAGCTCAAAAATAAAAATACAACAAATTAAGAAATTCACTCTCCAACTAATAAACACTATTAACAACAATAAACATTAAAAGATAATTATAACAAGCTTGAATAAAAAGGCGGTAATACCAGCCAAGCACTTCAAAGAATAAATATAAGAAAAATAATCATAACAAAACAACAAAATAAAATGAAATAAACAAGAGGCGGTAATACCGACCAAGCACTTTAGACAATAAATATAAGAAAAATAACAATAATAAACATTAAAAGATAATTATAACAGGCATGAATAAAAAGGCGGTAATATCGGCCAAGCACTTCAAACAATAAATATATATTAAAAAAAAAGCATAACAAAACAACAAAATAAACTGAAATAAACAAGAGGCGGTAATACCGGCCAAACACTTTAGACAATAAATAAAAACAATATCAACAAAATAAAATGAAATAAACAAGAAAAATATTAGAAACTAATAAGAGTAGACAATAAAAGAAAAATGGTTGAACCAACCAAAATCCAACAATTAATAGTCCAGTCCACAGTCCAATATCCGAAACGTTAAGGTCAAATTTTTTTTAGGCGGTAAAACCAGCCAATTGAAATTTTTTTTATATGATTTTTTTTTAGTTTTCCAATAATCAAATCTAAATTTGTTACCTTTGCTTGCTAGCTCCCCGACAACGGC
This sequence comes from Populus pruinosa, assembly GCA_026413675.1. Classification (NCBI taxonomy): domain Eukaryota; kingdom Viridiplantae; phylum Streptophyta; class Magnoliopsida; order Malpighiales; family Salicaceae; genus Populus; species Populus pruinosa. Next base: position 5,143,806 of record CM048594.1, read on the forward strand.
GCCAAAATTGCTTGACCGCTTTTTATGATCGGCTTGTTTTAACTCGCAGTTGCACGAGTGTGCGATGTAGCAATTAACTCGGTAAGATCGAGGTCATATCCATAGAGAGCTAGATCTGGAAATTAAGCTAAGTAACAAAAAAAAAACTCAAGAGAAATTAAATTAACAATAACTTGGTTGAAAACAATTGATGGATTTGTTTTCAAAGATAAAAAAAATGTAAATAGATTTTAAATGACAAGAAAAGTAAGTCTTGGTCCAAATCAATTTCAATGGTGATGTATTGGTGATTTCTTCAACATATATAAAATAACTCAACCTAATCTCAATGATGGTGATATTAGATCGAAAGATATTACAATGAAGATTAGAAAGATGAAGATTGATTATTGCTTAAGAATGAATAAGTACTTTCATATTAAGTAAGACATTGAATCAAGCAATCTCTATACCAAAACTAAAGTTTGTGCATAAAAATTCAAGATTATAACATTACCTAAATGATTTCTAAAATTTCTTTACAATAATAAATCATTCATGAAGAAAATAAGAAGATAAACATTAAGATTCATTCATATCCTAAAGAACTCACCTCAATCACCATTATCCTTGATTTGGATCCAAGAAAGAGTTTAGCCAACCATGATTATATATAAGAACACTTCAATAAACATGAAAGAACTTGAATCCAACTGAAAAAATAAGTTTTACAAACTAAAGAACCGAAATCTATAAAGAAGAACACAATACAATTTCAGAAAAAATTCGGACACAAATCTGACTCTAACTTTGGACAGCAATTCGACCCTCTTATAAGCTTTTTTTCGAGAAGTCTATTAGAGACATATTTATAGGCAATTCTGTCACCTTTCCAGATCATTAAAGAACAGCTCATTTGGACACCTGAGTCAAACGTTATGGGCAAAACACCGAAAGGTGTTCTGAAAAATTAAATCAAGACAGCTTTACAACTACTTTGGTGCACGTTTTTCTTCCTTATTTATGAGGTGTCTCCTTCTTCTTTTTGACCCAAAATAATGTTAAAATATCCCCTCCAGCTTTCCATCCATGTGCTTGCCTTCTTGGATCAATGGATTACCCAAAATAAATCAATTGTTATTTGTTGTGTGGACATGTAAGATCATGGATTGTGTTTGGGTTGATTTGAAGGTTGATTTGGGGTTGATTTAGGGCTGATTTGGGGCTGATTTTTGGGCTGAATTTGAGCATCAAATAAGTATACAAATGTACTTATTATTTGGGCTAAGATTGACATTGAAACCTTGAGTGTTTAATGGTTGAAGTTTGCACACAATATAAGGCAAGTTTGGGCTTGAAATAAATCATATGATATTCTTTTCTAGAATTGGAATAGAATTGATTTTTGGGACAAATTTGGAGCACTTATTTGAACCAAGATTTGCTTCAATCTTCAACTAAATGTCTCTTCAATTCTTTGTTCTGAATTCCGACGTTGAATTTTCTGAATTAATTCATTTAAGCTCCAAAAACCTATCGAAACATTAAAACAAACTTCATTACTAAAAAACACATCAATTATTATAAAAACAACCAAATAAAAATAATAAATACATATGTAAAACAAGAGACTTAATGACACTTTTGATGCACAATCAGTTTTGAAACATGGAGATTGATTTCATATTTTTATAAAAGGTTAACATCTAGAGATAGAAAAATGGTTGAATTGATGTGCAATGAAACTTTTGAAGATAAAGACCCTGATGAAGCAATGGAGTACTTAGACTTGATAGCCGAAAATGCTCAAAATTAGGACACTGCAGGTACTTATGAGGCATCGAGAGGCATCGAGTAAAACACAACCTTATACATCTAGTGGAGGTATATACAACCTTAGGGAAGATCATGACCTCCAAGCCAATTTTGCATCTTTAGCTAGAAAAGTCGAGACACTAGAATTGAAAAAGAGTGGTCAATTAAAATCTGTTAAAAACATTGTGTGTCAAATATATAAAACAAATGAATACTCAATCAATAACTATCCAACCTTGCCATCATAACCCATACTTGTAAATATACAACTCTAGTTGGAGAAATCACCTAAATTTTAGTTGGAAGAGTGATAATAACAATGTATACACTTCACAACCATCAATTTGAGCACACCATAATTTCTAAAATTCTCATGGATATGCACCTCCTTATGCTCCACCTCGTAGAAGAAATTCTCGGGGAAACATTGCATGTATTCATTGAAAAGCAAGAGACAATGAATACTCAACTTGTTCAAAACATGACAGATTTTAAAGATACTCTTGCAAAATTAACATATGCTCTTAGTTTCAAAGTGAAAGGTAAGTTTCCATCTCTACCACAACAAAATCTCAAGGGGCAATACAATGCAAATGCAAGTAGTTCTGGAAGCCAACACATAGATCAAGTCAAATCAGTCATTACTCTTCGCAGTTGTAAGGTTATTGAAAAAACCATTCTTGAATCTTGTGAGAAAGATGATGAGTCAATCTTTGAGGGTAAGGAAGGGGTTGAATCTAAAATTTACAATAAACGAATGATTCCCTACCAGCACTTCCATTTCCTCATGTCATGACCAAACAAAGAAAAGTCAATCACAACTCTAAAATCTTTAAAACTTTCAAACAGGTAAGAATTAATATAGTTTTGCTGGATGCTATTAAACAGGTTCCTTTCTATACTAAATTTTTGAAAGATCTATGCATGGTGAAGAGGAAACCACAGTTTTAAACCTGGCCTAGTGGCCGGCCCGGTCTAAGGCCCGGGTTCTAGGTTTTGACCGGGTCTGCCGGGTCGCCGGGTCAACCCGTCGGGTCGTGGCTTATCCTATTTTTTCATCAACCCGACCCGGTTCCAGCCTCAAGTCCCGGGTCAACTAGCCGGGTTAGGCTGGGTTTCAAAACACTAGAGGAAACTAAGTGTGAAAAAGAAAGTTTTTTTAGCCGAATAAGTAGGTGTCATTCTTCATAACAATAATGCTTTGAAATATAAAAACCCTAGTTATCCTACAATTTCTTACTTTATTGGAGAACATAAAATTAAAAGAACCTTGATCTTGGAGCCATTGTGAATTTTCTTCCATATTCAATTTTTAAAAGTCTCAATCTAAGTGAGTTAAAACCAATTTCTGTAACTCTTTTACTTGCCGATAGATTTGTAAAAGTTTCTTGAGGAATAATTGAAGATGTATTAGTACAAGTTGAAAAACTCATTTATCTTGTGGATTTTATTATCTTGGACACATAACCTATTGAAATATGTAATTCATTTCCAAACCGGAACACTGTTCAGTAATTAAATCATATCTAGAGCTGTAGATCTCAGATTTTAGGTCTACTTTATATGGATGGAAAGATAAGACATAGGCCTATAACTTTTATATGGAGCTCAAGACTTAAAAAGACCATTTTTAAGTCCAACTTGTAGCAACAACAAAGAAGCCTGAATTTTTCTTCTAGCCCGAGCACTATTCAGTGTTTGACCTATATCTAAAGTTCTAGAAGTCCAAATGACTTGAAGTTTTTACACAAGAAAGCTGAGACAAATTACTACAACTTTCATGTTTTAAGTTGCTCTAATTTTAATGTTATCAATAACGTTTTGGGCAGAAAAATGAAGATAAGGATTGTCACTAAGTCAAGAGTTGGTCACTGACTCATCAATTAGTAATCAAATCAACAATTCCCAATTTTGGCCTATAAAAGGAGGCATTTACCATATATTTAGGCATCTTGGTTTCCATATGCTCTTACTTTCTCTCTTTATATTTCTTGTAACGTTTATGCTTTGCTTTCATTAATATCAAGTTTACGTCTTTCATTTCCTTTCCTTCACAAGTTTTATGACATACCATTAGTGGAACCTCTAACCTTGACATTTGTTATTATTTTTTTTTAATCATTACATTAATATTTCATCTCGAAGTTCTCATCTTCTTCTTCCTTTTCTCCTTCTTTTTCTTTACTACTACTATTATTACTGTTGTTGTTGTTGTTATTGTTGTTGTTGTTGTTCTTGTTACTATTGTTGTTTTTTATAATTGTTGTATATAATTTGTACAATTAACCTCCATGCGGTTCGACCTAGGTCTTGCCGGGTTATTTATTACTTCGATACTCCTATACTTGGAAGAAGACATCAATCTTTTGGTCATGTCATGTAACCTTTTCACATTGACATGATAAACTTAGCTAAACATAATAAAAGAAAGAAGAATAAATAAATATAATAAAAGCATAAATAAGATAAAAGTTAACTTAGTAAAGGAAAGAAATTGAAATGGATAAACAAGATATTAATGAAAGCAAAACATAAATATTACAAAAAATACAAAGAGAGAAAGCAAGAACATGATTTTGATCTGGAGACCAAGATGCCTAAATACATGGCAAATATCTCCTTTTATAGGCCAAAATTAGCAACTATTGATTTAATGACTAATTGATGAGGGGGTGGCCAACTCTTGACTTGGTGACAATCCTTATCTTCTTTTGTCTACCTAAAACATCATTGATAATGTCAAAATTGGAACCACTTGAAATATAAAAGTTGTAGGAAACTATCTTAGATTTCTAGGGTAAAAAATTGAGGTCATTTGGACTTCTAGAACTCCAAATATGGGTCAAACACTAAACAGTGCTCGAGCTGGAGGATAGATTTGGACTTTTTTGTTGTTGCTATAATTTTGACTTAAAAATAGCCTTTTTAAATCTTGGGCTCCTATGAAAGTTGTAGGCATATGTCTTACCTTTCCATCCATATAAAGTAGACCTAAATTTGAGATCTATGCTCTAGATATGACCCAATTACCAAACAGTGTTCCGATTTGGACTCCACCAACATCTCTTGTCTAAGTTTGGCCATCTCTTTGTCCTTTCAATTTCAGTTTTTAAATTCATCAATCAATCCTTTTATTTATGTGATAGGACTGCATTTAAAATGAACATTTACCACAAATTAAAGGTATCTTATATTATTAGATATGTTATTATAAAACATGTTTTAGTTAAGTAGTTATTGATACTTCAAGTGCAAAATGATGATATAAAATCTTGATGAAAAATGCACTCTTAAGTACTCTTGATAAAAGATCCGCATCAACATTTTCGATGCCTTTTTCATCCGTGCTTTCTTCTTGAGAATAAATCATTTGCAAATCTTCAAATTCATCCAACTTATTTTTACTTAAAGTATATTTAAGTTGATCATAAACTAATTCCTCAATATGATCTACTTTTTGTAATTCATTATCATTCCCAAGTTGCTTGCAAATATTGAAAATATCCATTTTCAGTGTCTTGTTTCCAAATGATAGTTTTATTAGTCCATTCCTACAATTAATCAATGCATTAGAAGTTGCAAGAAATGAACATCCTAAAATAACAGAAAATGAATTATATGCTTCAACAAATTATGTGTCCAAGACAATAAAATCCATTGGATAAATGAATTTATCGACTTGTACTAACACATCTTCAATTATTCCTCTAGGCACTTTTACAAATCTATCAGCAAGTAAGAGAGTTACAGAAGTTGGTTTTAACTCACCTAGATTGAGATTTTGAAAAACTAAATATGGAAGTAAATTCACACTAGCTCCAAGATCAAGGTTCTTTCAATTTTATGTTCTCTAATAACACAAAAAATTGTAGGACAACCAGGGTCTTTATATTTTAAAGCATTATTATTTTGAAGAATGACACTTACTTGTTCGACTAAAAAGGCTTTCTTTTTCACATTCAATTTTCTCTTCACGGTGCATAGATCTTTCAAAAATTTAGCATAAGGAGAAACTTGTTTAATAGCATCCAGCAAAGGTATATTGATTCTTACCTGTTTGAAAGTTTCAATGATTTTAGAGTTGTGATTAACTTTCTTTGTTTGGTGATGGCCTGAGAAGATGGAAGTGTTGGTAGAGACTCGATCATTTCTTTACAATCAAATTCAACCCCTTCCTTACCCTTAGCGATTGACTCATCATCTTTCTCAAAATGTTCAAGAGTGGATTTTTCAATAGTCTTACCACTGCGAAGAGTAGTGACTGATTTAACTTGATCCATGTGATGACTTCCAGAACTACTTGCATTTGCATTGTATTGCCCCTTTGAGATTTTGTTGTGGTTGAGATGGAAACTCACCTTTCTCTTTGAAACTGAGAGCAGATATCAATTTTGCAAGAGTATCTTTCAAATCTGTCATGTTTTGAGCAAGATGAGTATTGAATGTCTCTTGTTTTTTAATGAATGCGTGCAATGTTTCCTCAAAATTTCTTCTAAAAGGTGGAACGTAAGGAGGTGCATATCTATGAGAATTTTAGAAATAATGGTGTGTTTGAAATTATGGTTGTGAAGTTTGTATATTGTTATTATCACCCTTCCAATTAAAATTTGGGTGATTTCTCTAACTAGGGTAGTATGTTTGTGATTATAGGTTGTAGTTGGCCCTTTGAAAACTGTTTAAAGCATGAGCTTGTTCATGGAGACTTTCCTTAAACGAAGACAAGGTTAGACAGTCATTGGTTAAGTGTTCATTTGTTTCACATATTTGAAACATAATGTTTTTAATAGATTTTAATTGACCACTCTTTTTCAATTTTAGTGCCTCGACTTTTCTAGCTAAAGATGCAAACTTGGCTTGAAGGTCATGATCTTCTATAAGGTTGTACATACCTCCACTAGATGTATGAGGTTGAGTTTTACTCGGTGCCTCATAAGTATCCGCAGTGTCCTAATTTTGAGCATTTTTAGCTAACAAATCTAAGTACTCCATTGCTTCATCAGGGTTTTTATCTTCAAAAGTTCCATTGCTCATCAATTCAACCATTTGCCTATCTCTAGGTGTTAACCCTTCATAAAAATATGAAACCAATCTCCATGTTTCAAAACCATGATGATGGTAAGTACTAAGTAAGTCTCGATACCTATCCCAACATTGGTAAAATGTTTCTCTTGGTTTTTGAGTGAAAGTGGTGATTTTTCTTTTGAAAGCTTTTTTCTGTGAGATGGGAAAAACTTCTTTAAAAACTATTGTTGCATTTTATTCTAAGCACGAATGGATTCTAGTCTCAAATTTTATAGCCATGTTGTAGCTTTATCCTTTAATGATAAAGGAAAAAGCTTTAATCTGATGGTATTTATGCTATAATTTGAGTCATTATACATGTTGCAGACCTCCTTAAATTCCTTTAAATACAAGTATGGATTTTCTAAATCTAAGCCATGAAAAGAAGGTAAAAGTTGAATAATGTCTAAGTTAAAATTAAAATGAAATGCATCAGGAGGGAAAACTATGCATGATGGTGCACTTGTTCTTATGGGATTCATGTGGTCTCTAAGTATTCTAACATGGTTATTCTCATTATTCTCATTATGAAGTGATTAATTATCTTTTTCGACCATATTTTTTGAAAATGATGAGGATACCCTACAAAGTCTATCACTTAACGTACGTAACCACACTCTCATGCACGTGTATAAATAGAATAAAAAGAGAAGAAGAAAACAAGAGAAAAGAAACAAAGTTATATACAAGAAAAATAAAAAGAAAAAATAAAATAAATACTATAATTTGTACAAAAATTACCTCCCCGGCAATAGCATAAAAAACTTGACACGACCAAAAGATTGATGTCTTCTCCCAAGTGCAGGAGTGTCGAAGTAATAAATAACCCGGCAAGACTAGGATCGAACTATAGGGAGGTTAATTATTTAAATTATAGATGACAATACTACTACTACAACAACAACAAGAATAATAATAATAATAATAATAGTTGTAATAGTAGTAGTAATAAAGAAAAAGAAGGAGAAGAAGAAGATGATGATGATGATGAGAATTTTGAGATAGACTATTAATATAAGGATTAAATAATGATAACAACAAATATCAAGGTTAGAGGCTCCACTAATAGTATATCAAAGACGTATAGTATAAACTCTTATTATTTAATTGAAAACCACACACAAAGGGGGTTCCAATCAGATTATAAATTGTTAACATGATTACATTAGTTATTTTATTCGATTAATGCTAATACTTGTAAATATTATTGGGCATCCATGCTTATAACTTATGTTAACAACAAATCAAGTTCCTTTCATAACTCACGTGTCGATTATACCATACAATATGGGCTATAAGAGTGCCAAGTATTTATTATATCAAATGTTATACAATATAAATCTAGATTAGTTATTTAACAAGCAAAGTACTAAAGAGTGAACAAGATAACAAATACAAAACATGTTATTATCAAACATTAAAGTTCATATTAAGTTTACACTATACTTATTCTTACACCATTAGTGTAAGCTTTTCACATTGACATAATAAACTTAGCTAAACATAATGAAAAAAAGAAAAATAAATAAACAAAATAAGAACATAAATAAGATAAAAGTTAACTAAGTAAAGGAAAGGAAATGAAAGGCATAAACTTGATATTAATGAAAGCAAAACAGAAATATTACAAAAAATATAAAGAGAGAAAGCAAGAGCATGATCATGATTTGAAAACCAAGATGCCTAAATACATGACAAATGCCTCCTTTTATAGGCCAAAATTAAGAACTATTAATTTGATGACTAATTGATGAGTGGGTGACCAACTCTTGACTTGGCGACAATTCTTATCTTCTCTTGTTTGACCAAAATATCATTGATAATGTCAGAATTGAAACCACTTGAAACATGAAATTTGTAGGAAATTATCTCAAATTTTTAGAAAAAAAAAAATGAAGGTCATTTGGACTTTTAGAACTCCAGATATTGGCCAAACACTGAACAGTGCGTAGCCTGGAGGACAGATTCAAACTTTTTTATTTTTGCTATAATTTGAACTTGAAAATGATTTTTTTAAATCTCGGGTTCTTATAAAAGTTATAGGTCTATGTCTTACCTTTCCATCCATATAAAGCAGACCTAAATTCGATATCTATAGTTCTAGATATGACCCAATTACTGAATAGTGTTTCGTTTTGGACTGCACTAGTATCTTTTTTTTAAGTTTGGCTATCTTGTTAGCCTTTCAATTTTAGTTCTTAAACATCAATCAATGCTTTCATTTATGTGATAGGCCAGTATTTAAAATGAACATTTACCACAAATTAAAGGCATCTTCTATTATTAAATATGTTATTATAAAACATGCATAAGTTAAGGAGTTATTGATACTTCAAGTGCAAAATAATAATATAAATTCTAGATAAAAATATATTTTTAAATACTAATTAGTCATCATATATTTTCAAAACGTTATACTAATTATATGAACCGATTTACTTAGATTATGCATTATTATTGGATGTATTTATTTTAATTACTTACAGAGTTGAGAAAATTCATTCTTTTCACAAATCATTTGTATTTCGAGCATATAGATTACTAAATATAGGAGGAGGTCAGAAGATTATTAGTCAAGCATAATGAATAATGAGACCATCACGTGGAGATTTATTATTAAAAATTGTTCATATCAGACTTTTAATTATGATTTTTTGTTTTTGAATTTTGATATTTAAATATATACAAATTTAATGTGAAGTTTATTATAGACATAATTATGATTTATATTTATATTTGGATTAAGGTATTTTATTGATGAATGTTTATATAATATTTCTTTATAAAGTTTTTATTAGTTTTGAGTGTGAAGGTTTATTGCAGTCTAGGAGGTTTTGGGTGGTGATTTTGTGGATTGTATAGTGATTTTTTTTTTTTTGTTTTGATGGGTTATTTTTGACGGTTTGGTATATATTTTTATTTATCAGGTAATTAAATTTACTTGTTTAAAGGTGATGGGTATAGCCCATTTAATATTTATGCAATTCCAACTATGATTCGTATTCAAAATGTACATTGCTCTTATTCAAGGGAGGGAGAAAATTGATAGTTGTAAGAAAATTAATGTAGATTGTTGATATTTAAATAGAGTTACCCTAAAGTAGTCGCGGAGCTAAAATGACAACTATTGTTCTTACAAAGAACCCGCGGACACAATCATTGTCTAGACCCGCTAACCTAGAGACCTCTTATTGTACATGATGTTGACGCAGACAAAAAAGAGATAAGGGAGAATAAAAGGAAGAGCTAACGACCTTAATATAAAAAATATTACATATTTTGGGACCCAACCAGAATTTTAAAAAAATGTCATGCTTTAGTTTTCTAAATGTCCATAATTGCAATACCTACAAAAAGAAAGATAAATTAAGTGAGATTGTTGATGTCCCTCACGGCATGAATTCTTCCTTTCTCCAGTCTTTTCGAGCTGGGTTTTGTACCTTTGCCAAGTTTCTTTGAAACTTTTTCTTGCCCATGATGTCTGCTTAATTTTCTCCTCTCCTTTTGACCCAAATCGGCATTCTTCTCTTCATTCTCACAGTAGGGAAATTTACAATGGTATCGTCCTCAGCCACCCACCTTCAGGTCCAACAAAAGAGAAATTTAATCAATAGTTGCAAACCTTATAAAAACATGTTTGGATGATTGATGTTATTTTTTAAATAGTTTTTTGTGATAAAATATATGTAAGTAATGTATTTTTATTTTTTAAAATTATTTTTAACATCAATACATCAAAATAATTTAAAAATATTAAAAGTATATTAATTTTAAATTAATAAAAAAAATTAAATATTTTTAAAATATAAAAATAAACCGCTCTAAATCTTTCACCTTAATCAAAGCTTATCAGTGCTAAAGGCAGTCAACATTAAGGTTAGGTTAGACCGACAAGAATTCTGTTTTTTCCAAGGTAGAGAAAATATTACTCTAGGGAATGTCTAGTCTAGCATAAGACCTCTAGAAGACGACAAATTAGCTGCTAGGGTTTTTGGTCTAAATTACATCAATATAATTAATTGTCGGCATAACTAGGCACTGATTTGACCATAGCATCTTGGCTTAGGATAAATAACGTGATGCCTGTATGTAATGGGCCATGTATTGTATATAATTCCACAAAATCAACATTTGACCAATGACCACTTCTTTGATAAACTATCACTACCACCACGAGGACATATCTAACAAATCTATCAAAGATTGTGTTTCCAATGCGTCTAGCGATTCTTTTTTTTTAAACCGCTTTTCTATAATTTTAAATATGAATTAGTATAAAAAAATACGATAAAGAGAAATGATATAGTGTTTAATTATTGATATCTTATTAATTACTATTAGTTACTATTTAAAATTCATTTTGAAAAAAAAAATCTTACTTAGAGACATTCTCATTATTTTTTATGAGTCAAGCATTTTATTTTTTCACTCTTTTTTGTATCTGGTTTTCTTTAAAATGGATCCTAAAATTAGCTAGGATATCCTTAATTACCCACTAAATACCATAAAAATTTTCATATGATAAATGATAATTTCCTTTGTGATAATTTTTCCTTATGTATAAGGCCAAAATATAAGATAATGTGATGAATTAATCAAGTTTAGATGTGGTTAATGTTGAAGGTGATTGTAATCGGAAGCATCACATGGGAACGAATAAAAAGCAAATTAAAAGTTGGCAGAAAGGTGGATGTTTCTTGTCATGATTTGCCTTTGTTCATTTTAATAAAAGTAAAAGAAAATATGCAGTGTATGATGAGCAAGGCAACTTTCGAAAATAATTTATACTCTGTAAAAGATTGTAGAAATTCACAGCAGGCGCCTGAATTATTTTTTCATTTTTATCCTTGATTTTTTCCTCTCTTAATTTTAGCTTTTTATACCAAACTAATGATCAATTTATTAAAAAAACCAAAATTTCCATTTTCATTGTTTTAGTTGTATAAAGTTTTCGTAAAAAGAAAAGAAAATTATTTTTTTATTATCAACCACAATTATCTAATGAATAAAATGAAATGAAAACTTTTTTTTTAAAAAAAAAGATAGTTAATGTAAAACATTTGCAAATGCAAACTTTTATTTCTATTACGGGGATTATCTTTCTGTTAAAATATGTAATTAATGTTAACAATTATATTTTATTTACTAGTTCATATATTTCTTAATGTATTTAATAAATTATAAATAATATCTTTTCATTTTTCTATTAGAAAAAAATAGTGTTTTAAGAATGGAATATCATAATTTGTTTTAGTTTGTTTTTTTATATAGTTATTACAGTTTCAAATAAACATCTTAATATTGAGTTAGTGCTTGATGTTTTGATATTTTATTTTTTTTATCATATAATTAATATAAAAAATAGTTTCACAAAAAAAAAACAAAGTAATTAAATCCAATGAAGTTAGGTTGTGTGTTTTATAATTTAACATAGGTTAACTCTGATCGATATAATACATCATCATCTAAATTTTAAAAAAATAATGTCATTTTAAATTTTTTTTCTTAAAAGTTAAACAATATTTTTACCAATCATCCAAATTACTTTTAAATTCATCAAATTGATGAGGTCATATTAATATAACTCCTAAAATATTTGATTTGAAGCTGGATTAGATGAAAAATCAAATAAAGAGGTTTCAATTGATCCACTATATTGCACTTAATGACACTATAAAATAATTTCTCATAGTCTAGATTTTTTTTTACTATAATTTGTTTTTATCTCGAGTGAACTAGCTATTTAGTTTAATCTATAAAGCATGTGATGCTTTTGATGTGTCAACTACTAATTCACTTGGAAAACATTTCTAAAATTTAAAATTAAATATAGAAAGAATTACCTTTTATTTTAATCTATAAATCATGTATCACTCCATATTTTAAGATGTGTTGGTCGATGGTAAGATAATTTTATATGTTTTTCTTAATTTACTTATCTCCCCATTTATCATATTAATTGACATCTAAAAAACAGCAAGAAAATTGACATGCTTATATAAGGACTTGGTAAGACTATATACATATAAAAGAAAAGAGAAAAAAGAAAAAAAGAAGAAGCAAGGAACCAATTACCTAAACTGGGTGACAAAGTGGTGCAAGAAAATTGAAGCTTCCAGTCTGGCCAAGTCAAGTCCAGGACATAATCTTTGCCCTCCTCCGAATGGAGTGAAGCTACTATTGCTCATATCCTTGTCCTGTGATGTGACAGTCTCCTATCCATAAGTTAAATGCCAAAGAACCCTAACAATCAACAAATTAGCACGAAAAGGTCGACAGAAGCAATTTCTTACTTGCCACCTCCATGGATTGAATTGGTAAGGCCACTCATAGTTGTTTTCATCAAGATGAACTGATCTGAAGTATGCAAAAGCACACCATCCTTTGGGTATCAAATACCCTTTAATCTCTATGTCCTTCATTGCCTTTCTCATCACCCCAATTATAATGTTCCCCATTCTTAGGGTTTCTGTAATCACCTGTTCAAAAAAAAACTAAGATGATTTCCTTCTTCAAATTACGATCATGGAATCACATACTTATACGACCTCTATATATATATATATATAAGTTGATTTCCTCCTTCTTCAAAAAAACTAAGTTGTGAACTAAGTTGATTTACTCACTGTTTGTGTAAAGGGTAGAGATAAATAATCACTCCAGCACAGTGGCTCCCCATACTGAGCTTTGAGACTTTTCAATTTCATGTTCTCCTCCTGGGCACCAATTATATATCATCATCATCATATATATATTCTTATTATTTGTCTTTGTATTAAGCTCTATATATTTTCACATACAAGATAGATAAATAAATAAACTTGCCAGAGATCCATGCAAATCTCATCAAAAAATCTTCAAGAATATTTTTTGTTTTGTCGATTATATACCAGGAACGTGCTGTTGGTTCCAGTTGTTGGTTAGTGCACTCAGCATAGCCTAACCCTAGCTAGTACGCTCTGCTAGTAATAAGCATAGACGAGTGAGAAGTTAATAGTAAATGGGAAATTTTACCATGTTAATTAAGGATAAGAAAATGAAAACGACATTGCAAAGTAGCCAAAATTAAACTTATTAGAACTCAGAAAATTGCCACCAAAAAAAAAAACGTAGCTAAAATGGACTGGTCAAAATTTAAGAAGATGTGGCATGGAGCTGAATCATGAAGATAATTATTAACTTCTTCCATTAGGTTTTAGAATGATATAAAATAGAAAACAAGCTCATTTGTGGTTTAAGTTAAACTTCAAGAAAACATGAAGATTGTCATTAATTACTAATTTTATACTGATAATATAATAAAACAAACTCATTTATTTGAATAAAACCAAAAAAAAAAAGATGATAGAAATATTTTAACTATGAATTGATCTTGCTTGCTGCTAATTAATCACAAGAAATTAAGTTAAGAATTATATATATATGGAAGAAAGGTAAGAAATTGAAGATACCGTCAATTGGTGCAGCGCAGGAGGGCAGTCTGAAAGGTATTTAACAGCAAGAGTCATAAGGACTGGGACTGAATCTTCACCAGGTATCATCATGTCGATCATATTATCAGCTATCAAATCATCTGTTAAATGTTCGCTTGCATCGTTAAGCAACACTTGCACTAAATCTTTTGGTACCATTGAAATCATCCCATGATCTCTCTTAGATTGGATAATTTTTTGCACTAACTTCACCATTTTCTTCTTTGCCTGATGAAAACCAAAGTCAATTTCCTTGTTATTCACCACCTGTTATTTTTTATCTCTATAATTCAAACAAATTAAGAGAAAGGTGAATTATTCAGGAAAGTGTGTGTGACTGATTTACTAACTTGCCTGTAATGATCGATAAAGCTGGCTTCCAGGAATGTTTTTTAAAGGTAAAGACATGAGCCCTGCAATGAATTCTTGGAACTGTTTTTTTAGCAACTCCATTTCTTCACCAGGATCCAAACTAATCAATGCCTTGACCAACACTTGAAAGGCTATCTGGAGACATTTATAAATCCTTGGTAACTTTTAGAGATATTAAATTAATTACTGTGTACATGTCGTAATTATGATCATGAGTCTCTTCTACTACAGACAATATGATTCATGCAAACCCCATGCTCCACTAAGCTTGGTCTTTACTTTCCAGCAAAATCATTTCAAAACTTAAGTAGAAGCCACGGATAAAATTCGAACATCAATCATTAATATATTTCACTAGAGAGAGAGAGAGTTACTGCATGGAGGTCGTAGTGATGTGATTTGGATCTCTTTCAATTTTCATAAAAGAATGTAAAAAGAAAAAGAAAACTTGGAAGAAGATGAAAGATGCCAGAAATAGGGTTAAGAGACATGACATCTTTTGTTTTATCTTGTGTCTCTCGGAACTCTTCTCAAAAAAGAAAGGGGAGAAAAACATCTTAGTTGGGACTCAGAGAAGAAAACTGGAGATAGATCTCAAACTTCAAGGATACATAATTCTACTTTCGAAACCGCACCGCACTCTTACACAAAGAGAGACAGAAACAGAAGATTGAAAGAGGGGGGGAGGGGGTGATGAGGGAGGAGAAGACTAACATTCTTGGTTTCATCTTGTATGAAAATGGGGTGGTCTTCTCTCCATTTCTCCATTGATTCTTGAACATAACTTTGCATGTCTCGAGTGATTTGAGCTTTGAGATGAGGTGACTTGAAGAAGGCACCTATGAGTCCATGAATTCTCCTTTGTAAGCTCCCATTGATGAGCAAAATTGAAGATTTTCCCATCAACTCAGTGAGAGATTTCGGGTAAGAAGGAACAAACAACCTTGCATCACTTTGTAGTATAAATTTGCTCACTTCTGCATCTGTTGATACTATTGTAGGACTTCCAAATATATGGGACTTGAACACCTTCCCATACCTGCAATACATTCACATGTACATGTTAATTAATTTTGTAATTATCATAGTAATTATAACCCTCTTCTTAAGCATTAATTCTGATATATGATAAAATCAATTACTCACTAATCACAAATAAAATCATCTGACAAGATATAGTTACTAAAACTAAGTTCAACATACATGTTCCTAAAAAATCTAGGAAGAAAATGAATTTGGGATTACATATATATCTAGCCAGGGCTAATTATGCAAGTGTTAGCAAAAGAAGAACGCTCTCTCTCTCTCTCTCTCTATCTCTATGTATATGTATGTATGTATGTATTTGTGTGTATGTATGCATGCATGCATGCATGCAGGGTTAAGAACTATCAGTGTATATATACTTACATGCGACGACGTTTATCCATGAAGCTTTCAGGGCGGTCTGAGTAAGCACAGGAAACGAAGTCGATGGTTTCGCCGATAAAGGGCCATCCAAGAGCGCCTAAAGGAAGTAAGGTTTTCTCGTACATTGATGATGATTTGATCATCATCATCATCACCATCGTCATAATACTATTACTAAACCAGCTGCTGTTCCTGTACAGAAATATTATGGTACTACTGCAGGACAAGAAGATTGCTAATAAAATCCACAATAAACTGTCCATGTTTAATAATAAGTATCCTATTCCTACAGAGAGAGCTCTCTTTCTCTCTGCGTTGCTAAAATACGGCTTCCTAATTATGGTGATGGGTATAATTTATATGAGGGGATGATTGATGACTGAGTACTCATTTGTAAAGAAAATATATGATATGAATGTGGACGATGCTGGTGTGTTGGCAGAGATAGAGAAAACAAGGCTGGAAATTAACTCAAAATGAGTGGAAGGTGTCAGACAAACTGTCTGCGGATGATAATAAATAAATAGTTAATTTAGAGGCGTGAAAAGTCTCTCAACGTTACATTCAGAGATAAAATCTTTAGAGTATAATCAAACTCTTTAAAAAAATTTAAAAATAAATAAAAGATAAATAAAAAAAATTTTGTATATATTTTTTAAAAAAATATATATTACTTTAAAACATTACAAGAGAAATATTTTAATTTTTAATGTTATCAGTTAATGAAATTATATAACTATTAATAAAATAGTTATATTTTTAATTAAACTAAATAATTGTTATTTAATTTTATCCCAATAATTATAAATATCAAATTTAATTAAAAAATTAAAGAAATATAGCATCACCAATACATTAAGTTTAAGTGATCAAGTGTTAAAGTGAAATCTTTTTTATATTATAAATATTCATATATAGCATAGAGAACTCACTAAAAAAATAAAATCTTATATTTATAATTATCTAAAAATATTTTTAATATAATAATTTTTTTATTTATTTACAAATTACATTAAATTTAAAAATATTTGTTTTTTTTATTTATATTGGCCTATTGGATAATGCATCATCATGTGATAGATTATTAGCTGCTAGTAGCTGCCTAGTATTATTGGCTTCTTTCGTTAGTGTGGACCAAAAAGATGCCCCCTGCACTGTGAAATCGTCAACTTTACAATACCAATGAATGATGATTCAGATTTTCAGATTTTATATTTGTAAAACGACTCTTCCTCTGTCCTCTTAACAGCCATATAAATATATATACAAACTTAATTAATATTTTTAAAAATATATATATATACACACACACTGACACACATGAGTACAATTTAGTCGAATGCTTAATTATTATTTTTTAAATCATTAATTTTGAGAAACACTCGAGGAGAATTAATTTTATATTATAATTGCATTTTCTCTCTTGCTTTTATTTACATAAGACTTTTTTTTAGTAATATAATGTATTATTTTTCTTTGAAAACCAATCATTTAATTAGTATTCAAAGCATCTATACTTAACCATTTAACAATTAACACATCAGCTTGTACGTTATTTTAGGAAGAACGTTTTGCATTAAATTGGAGATATATAAAATAAAGAAGCAAAGATTGGAAATGAAGTAAATAATTCAAGATTTCGCATAAATTGAAGAAGAAAATAAATAGGAAACATTTTCTTTATAATTCTTTTTCTTATCTTTTACATGTATTTTAACTGGTTAAGGATAGCAATTATACGGTAGCATGCATTGATCAAATTATTATGATCTTGAGGATTGAATACATAAAATACTAACTACTGTATATATAGAATAGAAAAAAAAATAATTGTGAAATAGATATTAATTAATAAAATAAATCAAAAAATATTTTTATCAATAAATATTAAATAAAATTTATTAAGGCTGACCACATATTTAATTGGTAAGTTAAGACAAAGAGACAAAGATGAATATTAAGATATTTGACCAAAATTAAATTTTTTTTCTAATAATAATAATAGAAATGGTAATAATAATAATTTCAACTCAATTTGAAAAAAAATTAATTTTCTACCATAATTCCTCATTTTCTCATTAATATAATTTTTTGAACAAAAATATATATCTTCAATTAAAACTCCATTAAGTTATTAATCTTGAATTTTTTGTCATTTTTACCAAAATATTTATTTTTTAGACAATAGTTTATATGAATTATAAAATCAAACTTTAATAAATAAAAAAACTATGTATTCATAATCTTGACTCAAATGTCTTAAAACTTGTATAAGAATAACATAATGTTTGTGTTAGCTAGGAGAATGTTTTGAAATACATTTTTATTTATTCATACCATAATTAAAATAGATATGCATAATAAAGACAATGAATAAAATTCAAAGAAAACATTTTAAAAAAACAACGAAGATTGATTGCTGATATTAAAAAACAATGCTATAATCTTATAAGAAAATAAAAATTAAACTGTATTTAATAAAATACTATCCTAAGAATATTTTTAATAATTTAATTTTAATGGATTTAAATTAAAAATGAAGGAAACAATAAAAGTTTTCATAAATAGAGTATAAGGTCTAGTCTTGGTTGGGTAAACTATGTTAACATGTATAAAAGAAGGTCAGGGAATCATAGGTTTGGAAGCCAAGCCCGCACACTCAATTCTTTTTTTTTTTTGTTAAAATAAGCAAACAACACATTATTCTCCAATTGAAAAAGAAAATAAAGCAAAAAACAAGCCACTTGCTTATCTAGATTTCAATCGCTAAAAAGGTGGTCTGAAATTTGGCTAGGGTTTTTTAAACCCAAAAATGATACAAATCAAGTTAGGTTCAAATTTAATTTTAAAATATCTATTGACTAGTTTTGTGATATCAGATATATATCTCAAATCGTATATTAGAACAAGCTAAAATTTTAAAGGGAGATACTAGAAAAAAGAAATTATATTTTGGTAAATGTTTAGGTAAAATATAGTTTGGGAACATATTATTTTAAAGGGTTGAAATTACTAGAAAAATCTTATCAAATTTGTCACACTAAATCCTTATATATTGTTTGTGACATATATAGAGCTATAGGTGGAATAGTTTCTGAGATTTAAGTTGGCCCGGAAGAAATCTCAATCTTTTCAATTATATATAGTAGGCCTAGTAATTCATCCAAATGAAAAAGAACAACGTGTGTGAAGTCAAGATTTAAAATCTGCCAAGAATGTGAAAAAATTGAAGATTCACGCTACATGGAGGAATTTTGGCTTCAAGTATTTGTTTTTATTATCCTATTTTATTTATTTATTTGATGTTGAATAATTATTTTTAATGTGGGATTGTTCTGACCCATTAAACATTGTTTAGATGTTTATTTTATTATTAAATTTATGTTAGTTGATTACTAATTTAAGACCATTAGCTTGCAACCTTAAAACAATTCATTAAGGTTAGTTAGAGGATATTACATTATGTATTTTTTAGCTACAAATTTCTGAACCAAGTTGGAGAATAAATGTGAGTTTTCTTTCTGTTATTTATCACAAAATATCCTTTCTTTGTAGGGCCAAAAATCGTACATTGACTTATCAAATATTAATTGGCTTTGTGGTGTCATTCTCATACTTGGGGTTCTTAAATATAAGATTATCTATGGGTCCAAGTCTTTTTGCAATACTTTTGGTTCTTAAGTACAAGGTTACTTCTAGGTTAATATTCTATCAAACCTGAT
Organism: Populus pruinosa; assembly: GCA_026413675.1. Classification (NCBI taxonomy): domain Eukaryota; kingdom Viridiplantae; phylum Streptophyta; class Magnoliopsida; order Malpighiales; family Salicaceae; genus Populus; species Populus pruinosa. The sequence continues at coordinate 5,163,637 of CM048594.1, forward strand.
TTGTAGATTTATTGGTTATTTTCTAATTCGTTAAGGGTTGCTTGACCACATAATCGAGAGGTTTGCATTTGTTAGTATCAAAGTTAGGCCCCAAAAATTCACTTATATTCTTTATTTTCTTCTTGTTAGTTTTGGTTTTCTAAGCTTTAGTTCTCTTTGATTCATTTTATTATTATTTTGTGTCTAGAGTTTTATAATTTGCATCTAAGGTTCTTTAAAAGAAAAAAAAAATATTTGTTTTGTTTGATATTGTCTCACAATATATCAATGGTATAAAGAATTAAAAAAAAAAAGATGAAAAAAACATCCAAAAGAAAGAATTTAGACCAAACCAATTTAGAAACCTCTTAAATTTTTATATACTAGTTCTTAGAGCCCTAATTGAGCCCATGTAAAATTGGTTTGGTCTAAATTTGAAGACCATTTTCCATGGTAACCAAGATCATGATTAAAACTTGTTGTAATAGGTCAAATTCGTATTAGAAGGGAATTTCTGAACAAATAAATTCAGAAAATTATAAAATTTTATATACTAGGTTTTGAGTTTCTAATCGCACTCCATAAAAAATACGAGGTCATTTGGAGCTCTTTTCTTATAGGAACTAAAATTGGGATTAAAACTTGTTATACAAGGTCTAATTCATATCAGTAGTTTAAACTTGTTTTACTACTATTATTTTTCAATCATGACAGTATAATAACATCATAAGTGATATATTTATGTATTATTTAAATTTTTTTATATAACCTTTGCATCTTTTTTCTTTCGTGTCTTAAAAAACATCAATTTTTTCATACAAATTCGCTTGTTACTCATAAAAATTGTAATCATGGTTTTGTCCTTACTTATTTTCATATTTTTCTTCCTTCTTAAGTCATATACATAAATTTGGATATATTGTTAACATTGTTATATTTGGTGTTGATTTTGTTTTCGTAAGAGTTGAAGAAAGGTAAAACGAGAGAAAAGAAGGTATAGCAAGCATTTTTTAGTAAAAGACCTATTTTTAAGTGAAACACAAAGGAGTTTAAACAATAAGGGAGTGGGTGAGGAATATAAATTTCTTATCAACTAACTAATTATCATATTTAAAGATGTTAGAGGCAAATAACACCATGACACCATAAAAAGGAGATAATGAAATTGTAATTTAGTTAAGCATTATGAATCAATGGATCAATAAGATGACCAATGATTTTGGAGATAGGTTTGATATGTTATAAAGGTAGCATGCTAATGATCATAATAGGGTTTAAACTAAGCCTGAGCGAAGAGAATTTAATATTATGAGGACTATTAAATGAATTAACACTAATATGGATGAGTTTGTGGCTGATAATATGGGCATAAATAATGTTAATTTTGAAGATGTGTTTATGGGGCATAGGGAATGTTTTGGACAATAGTGGAATTGTTAGTTTGTAGGGGAAAAATATGATGATAATTTTGGTTAAAGGGGTAATTATAGGTATCGGGACTATAATACTGAGTTAGGTAGAGATTTGGGTATAATTAAATTGAAAATACTAGCTTTTTAGAGGAAGAATGATTCTAAAATTTATTTAAAATGGAAAAAAAAGGTGGAGTGAATTTTTTAGTGTTAAAATTATTTGGAGCCCAAAAAAGTTATGCTTGATGTGATTGCTTTTACTAACTATGTCATTATATTATGGGATTTGTTAGTGACAAACTATTGAAAAAATTATGAGAGCTAAGTTGAAACTTGAGATGAGATGAAATATCTTATGAGAAAGAGATTCATGTCTAGCCATTATTATAGAAAATTGTATCAAAGGTTACAAAGTTTGAGCCAAGATACAAAGAGTGTTGATGAGTATTTCAAGAAAATGAAACTTGTTATAATTCGAGCTCATGTTAGGGAGGATAAAGAGGCTATTGTGGCTAGATTCATAAATGACCATAATCATAAAATAGCTTATATTATGGGGTTGCATCACTATATAGAGCTGAAAAAGATGGTGTATATGGTTATGAAGATGGAGAAATAATTTAAATGAAAGGACAACATTTTATAAAGCTAACCATTAGGCCCTTTAAAACCTTTGAAACTCAATTGGAGGGCTAGCATTAAAAGTAGTCTATAATAGAATGAGGAGGGCAAGGCCAAATAACCTATAAAGAAGACACCGCGATCATTGTTAAAGGTAATAATATTACTTTTATTTCTTGTAACTATGACATTAAATATTTTTGTTATCTAGGTTTTGATCATGTTCTTTCATAGTGTTAAAAAAAAAACAGAGTCACGGTTATGAAAGCTAATATGAGATTGAGACCAATATGAAAGATGAAGAGGAAAAGATGTCATAATTTATGGATACTCATAATGTTTGTGTTGAGATCTAGTTAAAAAAGAGGTACTTATGGTGAGAGGAGCATTGAATATACATGTCAAGGTGGATGATTTAAAAGGTCAAATGGAGAATATATTCCACACAAGATGGCATGTTCATAATAAGGTATGTAGCTTAATTATAGATAGTGGTAGTTCAACTAATATAACTAATATTGAATTAGTGAGAAAGTTATACTTGCACAATATCAAGCATCTCATGTCTTATAAATTATAGTGATTGAATGATGGTGGTGAAGTGAAAATACATAAGCATGTTTTCGTTGTTTTTTTTATTGGTAAATATTGTGATGACGTGTTATGTGATATTGTGCAAATACAAGCTAGTTACTGGTTGTTTGGTAGACTATGATAATATAATTGGAGAGTTATGCATGATGTAGTGACAAATAGGTATTCCTTTAAAATAAATGGAAGACTTATAACTCTTGTATATGTGACTCCTAAGTAAATATATAAGGAGAAACTAAATTGAAGAGGGAGAAGATAGTTGAAAAGAAAAGCAAGTATATCAAGGGATCTTTTTTTGTTAATAATGTTCTTTTTGGTTTTAATGATGATACTATTCTTCATCTTGATACTGATTTGGTGACTTTAGAAAATGTTTTCTATAATATAAATTTGAGATCGAATCTTTTTAAATAAAGAAAGGATGATACGAACCAAGTCATGTCCAAATTTCATTTTAAAATATTTGCTAACTAATTTTGCGAGATCAAGCATATCTCTTAATCTGTACATCAAAATAAGATGAAATTTTATAGGGAGATATTAGACATATGAAAATATATTTTGTTAAAGTTTTAGTTTGAATTCAAGAACATGTTATTTTAAATGGTCAAAGTTACTATAAAAATCTTGTCAAATCTACCAGACTAGATATTTATGTATTTTTTGGTACATATATAAAGTTAAAAATGAAATTAAGTTGTTTTGTTAACTAGACATCTCAAGTTTTTTAACAATATATGATAGATCCAATAATTCATTCAAATGAGAGAACGACATGTTTGAAGTCAAGACTAAAAATCTACTAAGAATGTGCGAAAATTAAAGATTCAAGTTATATGGAGAAATTTTAGCTTAAAGACTTTATTTTTATTATTGTATTTTATTTATTTATTTGATGTTGAATAATTATTTTTTATTTGAGTTTGTTCTAGCCCATTAGATATTGTTTATGAATTTATTTTATTATTGAACTTATATTAGTTGATTAATAGCTTATGCTCATTAGCTTGCAACACAAAAGGGGTCCATTAAAGTTAGTTAAAGGAGACTATATTATATTTTTTTAGCTTAACATTTCAATAACAGGTTGAAAAATAAACTTCATTTTTGTTTTTCAGTTTGTGACAAAGCAACCTTTCTTTGCAGAAAAAAGTATTATACATTGACTTATCGAAGATTAGTTAGCTTCATGACATTATTCGTATACTTTGGGTTCTTAGATATAAGATTATTTACGGTCCAAGTCTTTTTTCAATATTTTTAGTTTTAAGTATAGGATTACCAATATCTTAACTCAAAACACCCCTAAATCATCCTAAAAACACCAAACTAGGTAACCAATTCCTTTATAACCATAATCTATTTTTTTAGGATCTCTTTCATCAAATCAAACTTATTGATAGGAAGATTATTTTTTTTGTTGCTAGAATATGGTCAACCAATAATTTTCTCTCTCATTCACTATTTATTAATGACCCATCCTCCTCTTTTAAACTTAAGGACCAAAATATATATAAAAAAAGTTTTGGACCAAAACAAAATTATCAAACTAAAGAATCTAAAAAAATTAAAAATTCTAAAGGCAATTGTCTTCATAAAGGTGTTGAATGAACAATACAAAAAAGGCCCTTTTATTTTGCCCTCATTGTTAATTTTGGTTCCTTCATTTTAAAGTATTATAAACAAGAAAATCAAATTTTGTTTTGTAAAATCAAGCACTAATTCAATGTTAGGACATTTTTTGACACTATGGTAACCTTTAAAAAGAAAATCAAAATAAATTATCAAATTCAATTCTCAATCAATGCAATGTGTAATGATAAAATTTTAATATTAGAAAAAAAAAGATTAATATACCAAACAAAAACACAAAAATACATATAGAAATTTACAATGTTATGTGAGGTAGTTAATAATGAAATCACCACCTCTTTTAGATTTTTTGTAATGTAATTGTAATTACGTATATTAAAAAGAAATCTAAGAGGTGTGTTGATTTTACTATGCAATCCAAGACTATCTATATAATGGATTGCAAGAATGCATTTTTGTTATCCTTTTACTATTTTTTAAATTTCATCACTAAATATTTTTTTTTTCAAATTCATCATTTAACATTACATTGTATTATAATTTGACTTAAAAATTTATTTTAATTTATATTCTATGAGGTTATTATGATGCCAAAACAAAAATTCTAACATCAAGATAATTCTTAATTTTACAAAGAAATATCATTTTATTGTTTACAAAAAAAAAAGATTTTAGGGACCAATTTGACCAAAATGAAAGAATATTGGGTCAATAAACTCATTTTTTTATTGTTTTAATATTTTTCTAATTTTGTCACTGGATTTGTTTTTCAAATTCTTTCTTTGCCATTGAATTGACTAAAATTTTGATTTATTTTAATTTTTCTGAAAAGTTATTATAGTGTCAAAAGGAAATTTTAACATTAAAATAATTATTGATTTTGCAAAAAAAAATTATTTCTTGCAAACAAAAAAGGAGTAAGGAACATATTTGTTGAAATGAACAAATTCAAGGTTTTTTTATTTTATTTTTACAATTTAAGCATACCTTTTTCACATTATTAGCCTAAAAACTTTGGTAAAAATAATTATTTATCCTTTTAATTTAACAATTCAACATTTTGATATAAAACTTTATTTTTTTCATTTTTTAATATTTGGTTTGAAGGATGAGAGAAAATATTATATAAAAACAACAATTAAAAGAGCAAGTTATCGATTAGCTATATTTTAAAAGACTAAAATAGCCTAAAGGGAGGGCCAATTAGAACTTTATCAAAAAGTATGACACTTCAAAAAGTCAATCCTCATTTACTTCAAAATTGTTAAAAACCACAATTTTGTTTTAAATTGTCTCTTTAATTTTGGTAATAACAACAATGCACAATTAATTTATGCTCAAGTAAATAGAAATAAAGATAAATAGAGACAAAATAATTTTTATAATAGTTTAAATAATTGTCTACTCTTTGATCCTTTATTTATATATTTAGTATCACATGTGGTTTTCACGATTGAAAACCTTTTCCCCGTCCTTTTCTATGTTCAAGATTTAACTCAATCCTTTTATAAACCCATGATCAAGCTTTACACAATCGTTTTTTAGATTTATGATTCAAATCTAATTATTTTACAAATTTAAGATCAAACTTGATCCTTTCACATACTCAAAATAAAACTTATCACAATCTTTTTACAAGATCAAGATTGAACTTGATCCTTTTAGAGGCTAAGGATTGAACCTATTATTAAATGGCTTTTAATCAAACATTATCCAAGTAATTTCAAGTGTCATTTATATTTTCATATTAATTATAACTCTCAGAAGAGTTATCTCACTTCATAAGAGAAAATTATAAATATTATACTTGAGTTTTTATGAAAATGTATCCTAACTCACAAAGGTGAAAAAGTGATTTTAATACAATAAGATTCAAAGTTTTTCAAAACAAAATTCAAGAGAATAATTAAAGCTTTTTAGAATGAGAGATATCAAAACATTAATAGTAAGATTGTAAAATTGAAGAGTTACGGAGTTAAGAGTTGTCTTATATGAAAATCAACTAGATATTTATAGGTAAAACTCAATACTAGTCATTACTAACATGAAATAAAAAGGAATAAAATATTTTACTCTTCCAAGTGTTCTCCACCATGGTTAGAAATGGATAACGGTATTTTGAGAGAGAAAGAGTTATTGCAAGAATAAAAAAAATATTAAGCACACTTCTCTAAAAATTACATGTTTGTCACTTTAACTAATAATAAATAAAATTTAGAAATGGCTAGGTGTAAAAATTCATGTGATAAGATTTTTAGTTATAAATGGACAACAAAATATTTTATAGTGCAAATCATTTTGTAATACCAAATTATATTTGATAAAAACTTGATCATGTAAGGTAAAACATAAGCATCTTCAAGTTTATATAGCATTTAAAGAGTTCAAAGTTTTAATTTAATATAAAACAATTCCTAAAACAACAATACTTTAAAATTCTCATTAAATGTGTTTAATATGTTGTTATCATAAAAAAATCTTGTATGCATAATAACTTTTGGGCTATATATTCTAGCCATGAAAAAAATTATTCTTAGTGTCAATAAACTTCATTAAACAATAAAGACTCCATTGAGGTAAGTTTTGCCTTTTATTTTGCTAGAAAAATTAGATTGAGATTGGGGGAGGATTTTCTTTTTTTAATTTGTATTGCCAGACAAATTTAGAGGTGTTTTTAGTTGGTTTATTAATGTATTGGCATCATAAAAATGCTTCTTAAGTGTTATTACATGAAAATAGGTTAAAAAATATATTTTTAGGCCAAAAAACCCTTGACGAGGTTTTTTTAACCTCCTATCTAATTGTCATAAAATAATAAGTAAACGATATGTTGTCTACCTTTAATTTTTTTTTTTTAAAAATAAAGATGAATGACATATCATCTATTATTTTTGTCAAAACAATAAAAGGATAGGCAAACCTAGCCTTACAGGCCCACACATAGTATTTTTTTGAATGGCTAAATGCATTGCTTAGCTTTTATCTTATTTTTCTGATTTTGATTATTTTTTTAATTAATACTCTATTATATATTTTTTTACTTTGTATGAATTTTTTGTTTGCATTAAACTAATACCCTTTCTCTTTGATTTTTAAAATTATTTAGTTTGCTTTTATAAATAGCAATTTTATTTTCATTTGGTACATATATATTCAAAGAGATTATTCTCATTTATCTTTTTTTTTTCTTTTTTATTTGATGTAAATAAATGTTAGATGATGTGTTTACATAAATAAAAATCATTTGTTTTTTGGTAAGGAACATAACCTCTGAGATCAAGAAATAAAAACATATCAATTAAAATAAAATATTGGGTTTAAATACTTGTATATTTATTTATCTTTTTTTTAAGAGAAAGATTAGGTTTTAAATTTAGCATATAATTATCATTAGCATCTCTTTTTAAATTTATTAGTTTATACATTTTTAAATTTTTTCATCTAATATAAATAATTTTTTCATATTATTCAATTAAAAAATTATAATGCAATAAAACGTACACTTGTAATATTGTTAAATTCCTCTCCCATGTTGAAAGTTAATTTGATATCTTACTTGTGGGGTAGTGTTAAGAATTTTTTTTTGTATTTATTCTTAATGTATTGTATTAAATATATGCAATTTTTTTTTGTACTTTTATGGTAAAAAAACCTAGATATATTTATTTTTTCTGTTTTTTAAAAAAGAATTGATTTGATGCAAAATAAAAGTATATGTCACGTAACTGATGAGAATAGAATATTGAAGTGTGCTAGTGAGAGAGAGAGAGATTTAGTCCCCACAAGTCCATAATTGTTTCGTGGCAAAGTGGCTTCAGGCGTCCCTTCTTTGCAGGCGCAGCTGGTATCGTCCCTCGTGCATTCATGTGAGGCTCAATAAATCCATCTACTTTCTCCATCGTCAAATATAATCTTAATTTGCCTCAACTTTTGTCCCTCTCTCTCTCTCATGCTTATCACTCAGTCCACAAACATATACGTTATACACACATACCTAGGCCAACCGAGCTCCTCCCCTCATGTGTTACTTTGAATCCCATCCTCTCTCAATGCCATTTTACAGGGGAGATGAAGAGTAAACGTGACTTCATTTAATAATTTAAAATTTAAAATTAAATTAATTATTTAATACAGTATTAAAATTTTAATAAGTTATCATGAATTTAAATTTTATTATTTTTATTTATTTGATAAAAATTAAAAATAAATTTATATAAATTTTAAACTAAATCATATCTTAAAATTTTATTTAATAACTTAATTTTTTAAAATAAGTTGATTTTTTAATATTCTTGAACAAAAATAGTCTAGTGTATGCCTTGAACCTGCTTAGTTAGTGTTAATTAGTGTGACAAATAAAGCAATGGGTGTATCATTATTGCACACAAATTTATTTGGGACTATATAAATTAATTATGTCTATTTGTAATGCTAAAGCAAGAAAGGCGTGCCTTTTGGGGCAAGGGTGTGTTAATTTATCGCTCCCTTTTTCACTTTCAACGTATCTCTCTTTGACCGTTGATCAAACGAGCATTGATTATGGAATTCCAAGGTGGCCCATTTCTTGATTGCTAATGTAATTTATTGTTAAGCTCCATTCCTTAGCTTTCTCTTTAGCTAGCTAGCTCCTCTAAGCTACCCAACTCATGATTAAGTATCCTTTTACATAGCAAGATTAATAATTAAATTGTTGATATAATTGCATTAAATATCACCCTCTCCCTCTCCCTCTCGTTAATTTGATCTGTTGATTGTTAGTTCATTTTTTGAAGTATTCAAAATCAATCTTGAATATTATTAGAGAATATATTGGATGGATTTCTAAACTCTTTTGAAAGAATTGGAGATTTGGAATTGTTTTTTTATAGTATTTCATGAGATGGTATGGAGGGGAAAGAAAATGAAATAATTTGGTACAGTTGGTTTGATTTTTAGAACCTTGCAAATGCTTGGGGAACTCCGTCTTATTGTATAGGATGTGTCCACATCCTCTTTGGAACTTGTGCATGCTTTCCTTTGACTCATGTCACCATGTGAATCTCTGATAAATTGGAGAGCATGCTCCATTTTTTATTTTTATTTTTATTTTTTTGGATTCATCATAATGAAATGAAATCCATGGCTACCTTTCACTGAAAATGATATTAGCTAGCAGATACTATCGTGACAGAAGTACCAGCAAGGTGTGACCTCCCTCATTCCAGGGTTAGCTTCCCTCTTCCACAGAGAAGGAACGTGAAAGAATTTTAAGACCCAAAGCCCAAAACCCACCTAGATGTTGATAAAAGAAAAGGGAAAAACAAAGAAATTCTCTCAAATTATGGAGAAGTGGGCTGCTGGAACAGGAGCTAAAGCGGAAATTATTATATTCAAGTGTTCTCCAAAATAATGATTCATCCCTTCGCAAGTAAGTGCATACCTGATCTTATAAAGCTACATGGGGTATATAAATTGATCATATGATTGCATGCACAGAAAGAAGCAAGCGCAAAAAAAGCTAGTCTGCGGTCGATGAGAAGCTTGCATCAGATCAGATGACATGATCCCCACGAACAACACCATCATGTCGAAACGAAACAACAATAATCACAAAGGACTGCAATATATGATGATGATAAAATCTGTAGACAACTCGTCTACAGGGTGAAGAATTAGAACTGTTAATGCATATTCAGCACGCTGAAATTTGAAATTCATTACCGATAAAAAGGCCCTAAACCTTTTATGGTCCAACTAAAATGGAGTCAAAGGAGAATGAATTTAGGACAGTCCTATCCTTCAGCATCTTTACATGAACAACAAGTAAGTTAATGATTAAATTATTAATACTTAAAAATATATTTTTATCAAAATTTTATATTATTATTTTATATTTAAAATATCAATAACTTCTTAACTAAAATATATTTTATAATAACAAATCTAATACCATAAGATACCTCTAATTTATGGTAAATATTTATTTTAAATACAAGTCTTTTACATAAATAAAAGGATTGATTAATAAGTGTAAATACTGAAATTAAAATGACAAAAAAAGGGTCAAACTTAGAAAAAAAAATATTGGTTCAGCCCAAACTGGAACACTGTTCGGTCATTGGATCATATCTAAAGCTGTATATTTTGAATTTAGGTCTGCTCTATATGGATGAAAAACTAAGACATAGATCTAAAACATTCATGAAAAGTCAAGACTTAATTTTGCTGTTTGGAAGTCTAAATTTTAGCAATAACGGAGAAATCCAAATCTATCCTACAGCCTAGATATTGTTTAATGTTTAGCCCATATCTCAAGTTTTAGAAGTTAAAATTACCTCAATTTCCTAAAACTTTTATGATTTAAATCTGTCTAAATTCTGATGTTATCAATGATATTTTGTTCAGACAAGAAGATAAGGATTGTGATTAGTACTTAAAAATATATTTTTTATCAAGGTTTTATGTCATTATTTTGCACTTGAAGTATCAATAACTCCTTAACTAAAGTATGTTTTATAATAATATATCTAATAATATAAGATACCTTTAATTTGTGGTAAATATTTATTTTAAATGCAAGCCTATCACATAAATAAAAGGATTGATTGATGAATTTAAGAATTGAAATTGAAAGGATAAAGAGATGACCAAAGTTAGAAAAGTGATGCCGGTGCAATCCAAACCGGAACATTGTTCAGTAATTGAATCATATTTGGAGTTGTAGATCTCACATTTAGGTCTACTTATATAGATGGAAAGGTAAGACATAGGCCTACAACTTTTATATGGAGCCCAAGATCTAAAAATGCTATTTTCAAGTCCAAATAGGAGCAATAACAAAGAGGTCCGAATCTTTCTTCCAACTCGAGCACTGTTCAGGTTTTAACCCATATCTGGAGTTCTAAAAGTCCAAATGATCTGAATGTTTTACACAAGAATGCTGAGACAACTCCCTACAACTTTCATGTTTTCAACTTGGTCCAATTTTGACATTATCAATGATGTTCTGGGCAGACAAGAGAAGATAAGGATTATCACCAGGTCAAGAGTTGACCACCCACTCATCAATTAGTCATCAAATCAATAGTTCCTAATTTTGGCCTATGAAAGGGGGTATTTATCATGCATTTAGGCATCTTGGTTTCTAGATCAAGATCATGCTCTTGCTTTCTCTTTTTGTATTTTTTATAATCTTTATGCTTTGCTTTCATTAATATCAGTTTATGACTTTCATTTCCTTTCCTTTACTTGGTTAACTCTTATCTTATTTATGTTCTTATTTTCTTTATTTATTTTTCTTTCTTTCATTATGTTTAGTTAAGTTTATTATGTCAAGGGGAAAAGGTTACATTAATGGTGTAAGAATAAGTATAATGTAAACTCAATATGGACTTTAATGTTTGATACTAATATGTCTTGTAGTTGTTATTTTGTTCACTCTTTAATACTTTGCTTGTTAAATGACTAATCTTGATTTATGTTGTATAACACTTGGTACAACAAATGCTTGGCACTTTCATAGCCCATACTGTATGGTATAACAAACACCTAATCTATGAAAGGAACTTGATTTATTATTAACATAAGTTATAATCATGAATGCTTGACAAGATTTACAAGTATTAGCATTAATGGAATAAGATGACTAATATAATATGTTAACAATCTATAATCTGATTGGAACCTCCTTTGTGTGTGGTGATTAGTACTTAAAAGTGCATTCTCATTAAGGATTTATGTCATCATATTGCACCTAAAGTATCATTAAATTCCCTAACAAAAGCATGTTTTATATTAGCAAGTCTAAAAATATAATATACCTTTAATTCATGGTAAATGTTCATCCTAAATGCAGGTATATCACATAAATAAAAGGATTGATTGATGAGTTTAAGGATTGAAATTGAAAGGATAAAAAGAAGGCCAAACTTAGCAAAGTGTTGCTGGTGCATTCCAAACTCGAACACCGTTCAGTAATTTGATCATATCTGGAGCTGTAGATATTAGATTTAGGTCCATTTTATATCGATGGAAAGGTAAGACATAGACCTACAACTTTCATATGAAGTCAAAGACTCAGTTCTGCCGTTTTCAAGCCCAAATCTTAGCAACAACGAAGACGTCGGAAGCTGTCCTGCAGCTCAAGCACTATTCGGTTTTTGGCTCATATCTTGAGTTCTAGAAGTCCAAATGAGCTCTGGTTTTTTTTGATGGAAAGCTGAGACAATTGCCCACAGCTTCCACAATTCAGTTGGCTATAATTCTGATGTGAGCAATGACGTTTTGGCCAGCCAACAATATCAAAAATCAGCCAATAATATCAAAAAACCAGCAGCCATTAATGTCAAAAACCAGCCACCAAATCAATGGATGCCCACCAATTCTTCAATCAATCAATAGTTCTGAAACTTAGCCTATAAAAGGAGGCATTGTCCATGTATTTAGTCATATTAATTTTCAGATCAAAGTTATCTTCTTGCTTTCTCTCTACATCTTTGTAATGTTCAAGTTTTCTTTTATGCTATAGTAATCTCTTGTTTATGCTCTTTCATTTCCTTTCCTATACTTAGCTTATATTATGTTTATGTTCTTATATTGTTTATTTGTGTTTTTCTCCTTCTTAATGTTTAGCTAAGTTAATTATGTCAAGGTGAAAAGGTTTTTCTAATGGTGTTAGAATAGGTATAATATAAACTCAACATGAGCTTTAAATGTTTATATCTAAGAAAGATTGTTATTAACATGTTTTATCTTTTTATCTTACTAATTCTTAATACCTTGCTTATTAAATGTTTAATTTAGATTTGTGTTGTATAATATTTGGTACATCAAATGCTTGATCTTTCATAGTTTTCGGCCGAAATCGTTATTATGATAGAAACTTGATTTGTTGTTAACATAAACTAGCAACATGAATGCTTGATGATATTTATAAGTATGGTATTACTTATATAAGATAATTAATATGATCATGTTAGTAATTTATAATGAGCTAATAACGAGAAATCATCCGATTAGAACCTCCTTTGTGTGTGGTTTCTAGTTGAGTAATAAAAAGAGTTTATATTATATTTATTTGAAATACTATTAGTAAATCCTATAACCTTGACATATGTTTTGTTATTATTTAATCCTTACATCAATATCACATCCCAAAATTCTCTTCAACTCTTTTTCTGTTATTATTCTCTTCAACTCTTTTTCTTTATTTGTAATTTATATAATTCACCTCTCTGTGGTTCGACCCCGGTCTTGCCGGGTTATTTTACTTTGACACTCCTGCACTTGGGATAAGACATCAACTCTTTGATCGTGTCAAGTTTTTGGCGCCGTTGCCGGGGAGGTAAGTTATTGTATAAATTAAATATTTTATTTTATTTTATTTTCACTTTTATTTGTTTTTCTAATTGTTGTTTCTTTTTCTTTTTCTTTTTTTTCTTTTCTTTTCTTCTGTATTTGCATGAGAGTTTGGACACGTACATTAAGTGGTAGACTTTCTAGAAAATCATCATTTTCTTTAGAAAACATGGCCGAAGAAGATAATCAATCAATTCATAATGAGAATAATGAGAATAATGAGAATAATCGTGTTAGAACACTTAGAGATCATATGAATCCAACAAGAACAAGTGCACCATCATGTATTGTTTTTCCTCCTGATGCATCTCATTTTAATTTTAAGCCAGGTATTATTCAACTTTTACCCACTTTTCATGGCTTAGAATTAGAAAATCCATACTTGCACTTAAGAGAATTTGAAGAAGTTTGTAACACTTATAATGACTTAAATTGTAGCATGAACACCATCAGATTAAAACTTTTTCCTTTTTCGTTAAAAGATAAAGCTAAAACATGGCTACAAAATATTAGGTCAGGATCCATTCATGCTTGGGATGAAATGCAACAACAGTTTTTAAAGAAATTTTTCCCTTCTCATAGAACAAACTCTTTCAAAAGACAAATCACCACTTTTACTCAAAAACCAGGAGAAACATTTTATAAATGTTGGGATAGATATAAAGACTTGCTTAATACCTGTCCTCATCATGGTTTTGAAACATGGAGATTGGTTTCACAATTTTATGAAGGGTTAACACCTAAAGATAGACAAATGGTAGAATTGATGTGCAATGGAACTTTTGAAAATAAAGACCCTAATGAAGCAATGGAGTACCTAGAGTTGCTAGCTGAAAATGCTCAAAATTGGGACACCACAGGTACTTGTGAGGCACCAGGTAAAACTCAACCTCATACATCTAATGGAGGCATGTATAGCCTTAGGGAAGATCATGACCTCCAGGCCAAATTTGCATCTTTAGCTAGAAAAGTTGAGGCACTAGAATTAAAAAAGAGTGGTCAATTAAAATCTGTTCAAGAAATTGTGTGTCAAATTTGTGAAACCAATGAACACTCAACCAATGATTGTCCCACGTTGCCTTCTTTTAAGGAATGTCTCCATGAACAAGCCAATGCTTTAAATAATTTTCAAAGACCAAGTCATAACCCGTACTCACAAACGTACAACCCTGGTTGGAGAAATCACCCAAATTTCAGTTGGAAGAGTGGTAATAATAATGCACAAACTTCACAGCCACCATTTCAAACACAACATAATTTTCAAAATTCTCATGGATATGCACCTCCTTATATTCCCCCTCCTAAAAGAAATCTTGAGGAAACATTACATGCATTCATTGAAAAGCAAGAGACAATCAACACTCAAAATGCTCAAACCATGGCTGATTTGAAAGATACTCTTGCAAAGTTCACATCTGCTCTCAGTTTTCAGGAGAAAGGTAAGTTTCCATCTCAACCCCAGCAAAATCCCAAAGGGCAATACAATTCAAGTACAAGCAGTTCTGGAAGCCAACATCTGGATCAAGTCAAATCAGTCACTACTCTCCGCAGTGGTAAGGTTATTAAAAAACCTATTCTTGAACCTTGTGAGAAAGAAGATGAGTTAGTCTCCAAGGGTAAGGAAATGGTTGAACCTGATCATTGCAAGAAAGAGACTGATTCCCCACCAGCACTTCCATTTCCTCATGCCATGACCAAACAAAGGAAAGTCAATCACAATTCTGAAATCTTTGAAACTTTCAAACAGGTAAGGATTAACATACCTTTGCTAGATGCTATTAAACAGGTACCATCTTATGCTAAATTTTTGAAAGATCTATGCACTGTAAAGAGAAAATTGAATGTGAAAAAGAAAGCCTTCTTAGCCGAACAAGTAAGTGCCATTCTTCAGAACAATAATGCTTTGAAATATAAAGACCCTGGTTGTCCTACAATTTCTTGCTTTATTGGAGAACATAAAATTGACAGAGCTTTACTTGATCTTGGAGCTAGTGTGAATTTACTTCCATATTCAGTTTTTCAAAGTCTAAATCTCGGTGAGTTAAAACCTACTTCTGTTACTCTTTTACTTGCTGATAGATCTATAAAAATGCCTAGAGGAATAGTTGAAGATGTGTTAGTACAAGTTGATAAATTCATCTTTCCTGTGGATTTTATTGTCTTGGATACACAACCTGTTGAAGCATGCAATTCAATTCCTGTTATTTTAGGACGTCCATTTCTTGCAACTTCTAATGCATTGATTAATTGTAGGAATGGAGTGATGAAGTTATCTTTTGGAAACATGACATTAAAAATGAATGTTTTTAACATTTGCAAGCAACCTGGAGATGATAATGATTTACAGGAAGTCGATTTTATTGAAAAAATAATTTATGATCAATTTGAAAATTTTTCCAATGAAATTGAGTTTAATGAATCTGAAGATTTGCAAATGGTTTGTTTTCAGGAAGAATCAAAGACAAATATTTGGAGACCAAAAATTGAGGAATTGCCACCACGATCAATTGGGTCCATACCTTCAAGTGTTCAACCACCAAAACCCGATTTGAAGCCATTACCATGTAATCTCAAATACTCATTTTTGGGAGAAAATGAAACTTTTCCGGTAATAATTTCTTCCAAACTTAATGTTCATCAAGAAGGTAAGTTATTACAAACTCTTAAAATGCACAAAAATGCATTAGGATGGACCATAGCTGACATAAAAGGAATTAGTCCTTTGATTTGCACACACAAGATTTATTTGGAGGAAAATGCTAAACCCTCTAGAGAAATGCAACGAAGGCTTAATCCTAATATGAAAGAAGTAGTGAGGAATGAAGTCATTAAACTTCTAGATAATGGAATCATTTATCCTATTTCTGACAGCAAATGGGTAAGTCCTACCCAAGTTGTACCTAAAAAGTCTGGAGTTACTGTGATAACAAATGAGAAAAATGAGTTAATTCCAACGAGGACTATTACTGGTTGGCGTATGTGCATTGACTATAGGAAACTTAATTCAATGACTAGAAAAGATCACTTTCCTTTACCTTTCATGGATCAAATTCTAGAAAGAGTTGCAGGTCATGAATTTTATTGTTTCCTAGATGGTTATTCAGGTTACAACCAAATTGAAATTGCATTTGAAGATCAAGAGAAAACTACTTTCACATGTCCATTTGGTACATTTGCATATCGAAGGATGCCTTTTGGATTATGTAATGCACCAGCCACGTTTCAAAGATGCATGCTTAGCATATTTAGTGATATGGTTGAACGCTTTCTTGAGATATTTATGGATGATTTTTCTGTTTTTGGTGATTCATTTGATAATTGTTTAACTAATTTGGAAAAGGTTTTGAACAGGTGTGAAGAGAAGAATCTTGTGTTGAATTGGGAAAAATGTCATTTTATGGTAACAAACGGCATTGTACTTGGTCACATTGTTTCATCAATAGGAATTGAGGTTGATAAATCTAAAATTGAGTTAATTGCCAACTTGCCAACACCAAAATCTGTTAAAAATGTTAGATCATTTTTAGGACATGCTGGTTTTTATAGAAGGTTTATCAAAGATTTTAGTATAATATCTAAGCCATTGTGTAACCTTCTAACAAAGGATAATGTTTTTGAATGGACTGAATATTGTGAAGAAGCCTTTGTTAAACTTAAAAACCTGCTTACATCTGCTCCTGTTATTCAACCTCCTGATTGGTCATTACCTTTTGAAATAATGTGTGATGCTAGTGATTATGCCGTGGGTGCTGTTTTAGGACAAAGAAAAGATAAGAAACCCTATGTGATTTACTATGCAAGTAAAACTTTAAATAGTGCTCAAATAAATTACACAACCACTGAAAAGGAATTACTTGCTGTAGTATTTGCATGTGAAAAATTCAGATCTTATCTTGTTGGCTCACCTGTTATTGTTTTTAGCGATCATACAGCGTTGAAATATCTTCTTTCCAAGAAGGATTCTAAAGCTAGATTGGTGCGGTGGATTTTGTTACTTCAAGAATTTGATATCACAATCAAGGATAAGAAAGGCACCGAAAATGTTGTCGCAGATCATTTGTCAAGATTGGCAACTGATTCGAAATCTGACATCACGCCAATCGATGACTACTTTCCTGATGAATCTTTACTTTCTGTCACTACAATGCCTTGGTTTGCTAATATTGTTAATTTTCTTGTTTCAGGACATTTGCCAGCGCATTGGGGCACTCAAGACAAAAGAAAGTTCTTGAACGAAGTGAAGAACTTTTATTGGGATGACCCTTATTTATTCAAATATTGTCCTGATCAAATATTTCGAAGATGCGTTCCCGACAATGAGGTAAGTAATGTCATTAAATTTTGTCATTCTGAGGCATGTGGGGGTCATTTTTCGTCAAAAAAGACAGCCGCAAAAATCTTACAATGTGGATTTTATTGGCCCACCATGTTCAAGGACACGCATGCATTCTGCAAATCTTGTGAAAATTGTCAAAAGTTAGGATCTCTTTCAAAACGTCACATGATGCCTTTAAGCACTATTCTTGTCATTGAAATCTTTGACTGTTGGGGTATAGATTTTATGGGTCCATTTCCTCCATCATTTGGTTTTGTGTACATATTAGTCGCAGTAGACTATGTTTCAAAATGGATAGAAGCAATTTCAAGTCGTAACAACGATCATAAAACAGTCATTAAGTTTTTGAAAGAAAACATTTTGAGTCGATTTGGAATCCCTCGGGCCATGATAAGTGATGGTGGAACACATTTCTGTAACAAGCCATTTGAGTCTTTAATGAAAAAATATGGAATCACACACAAAGTTGCCACCCCTTATCACCCCCAGACAAATGGACAAGTAGAACTTGCTAATAGGGAGATCAAACAAATCTTGGAAAAAACAGTAAACCCTAATCGAAAGGACTGGTCTTTAAGACTTAATGATGCACTTTGGGCCTATCGAACTGCTTTTAAAACATCATTAGGTATGTCACCTTATAGGTTGGTTTATGGAAAACCTTGTCATTTGCCTGTGGAACTTGAATACAAAGCTTATTGGGCTATTAAAGCTTTCAATTCAAACCTGGATGATGCGAGTCAGTTGCGTAAGTTACAAATAAATGAGCTTGAAGAAATAAGAAATGATGCATATGAGAATTCAAAAATTCATAAAGCAAGAATCAAAGACTTTCATGATAAAAGAATCTTGAGAAAAACATTTGATGTTGGTCAAAAAGTTTTGCTTTATAATTCTCGACTCCATTTATTTCCTGGAAAGTTAAGATCAAGATGGAGCGGTCCATTTGTTGTGAAACATGTATATCCTTATGGGGCCTTTGATATTGAGAATCCAAAGAATGGTAATGTTTTCAAGGTCAATGGACATCGTTTGAAAGCTTACTTTGATAATTTTCCTAGTGAAAATGAATCCATTGGTTTGAATGATCCTGTATATGAAGGTTGATTATTTTATTTTTCTCATATTTTTTTTTTGTGTTTCTTTTTGGTGTGACTTTTGTTTTGCTAGTCTTTCTCCAACCCCGGTCAAATGGCGGATAACGGTACTCCGTGACTCTTAAGTCGGTTCTTTCAGTTTCCCATGATAATTGATATCTCTGTATATATTTGTTCAATTCCTTGTTCCTTCTCTTTTCTTTACATCTCTTCTCCACTTCTCTTTAAAAATAAAACAAAAATGGACACCACTCTTGAAAAATTGAAAAAGTATTTTCCTGCTCTGCCTCAGAATGCGATTACAAAAATTTACCGTACTAGGTGTGAAAGATTGAGGTTGTTAATGAAACATGGAATTCCTGAAGATATTCGCTGGATAATTGAAGCAAAGATCCGATTATCAGGTGAGTCTTCCAACTCTTTTATTTCATACATGCCTGGGACAGGTAAAAGCACTTTCGCAAAGAAACGTCGTGCAAAACGACTAAAAGTCTGTCACCGATGTGCCAGATGGACTTGTAATACAAAATGTCGTTCTTTAGGAATGGTATCTATAAACCGTGAAGATAAAATACAATTCATTAAGGATGGCCTGAGTAAGGAGTCTTTAGATAATCTTCTATTGACTCTTGAGACGCATCCTAGTGGAGATGTGCATCGTGCAATTCATGATTTATGGCCTCATTTTCATAAAGAACATGATCGACTTAGTCTTGGGAATCTGACTGAAAAAGACCCTGTTTGCCAGTTTTTAAGAAAACTGGATGGGAAGCCTATCCCCGACCCATAGAGGGCGTTTAAGCCGTTCTTGGACGTAAAACCAAGGGAAAGCTGTGAGCCACAATCACAACTGCTTGTACATACATTTTTTTTTAATATATATATATATAATAATAAAATAATACCAATAAATAAATAAATAAATAAGAAAGAGAGAGAGAGTAAGACTTCAGCTAGCCTACATATAGGTGGTATGCTTTGCATTTTCAATTGTTCATCTATAAAATCTTCTCTTCCTTCCCATCATTTCTACTCAACCCATTCATTCAGCATATATATAAGTGTGTAGAAATGGCGAGTTCTTCTGTTTCTAAAATAAAAACTATTTGTGTTTTTGGTGGATCTAGTCCTGGGAAAGAAAAAGAGTTTTTAGAATCAGCAAATCATCTTGGTCGGATACTAGCTGAGAGAAAGATTCATTTAGTGTATGGGGGAGGCAGTCTTGGGTTAATGGGGGGTGTTTCAATAGCTGCATTTGTAGGAGGCAGTCAAGTTTTGGGGGTTGTCCCCAAAGCTTTAGCCGAAGGAGACATCATTGGAAAAACAATTGGAGAGGAATTACAGGTCTCTACAATGTCTGATAGAATGAATACAATGTTTAACCATGCCGATGCCTTCATTGCCTTACCAGGTGGTCTGGGTACATTGGAAGAGATCTTTCATATTTCCTCTTGGGCCCAACTGCACATTCACCATAAACCTATAGGTTTGTTAAATGTTAATGGTTTTTATAATAATTTGTTGTCTTTTCTTGATCAAGCTGTGGAACAGGAATTTCTAACATCTTCGGCACGACAAATCATAATCTCTGCTGCTACTGCTGAACAATTGATTGACCAACTACAATCTTTCATCCCTGTAATTGATCCCTCCATGAGTCAACTCAATTGGTCAACCATGAAACGCCATAAAAAGCTTAAATTGGATTTGAGCCTTAGTTTGTGAAAAATTGTGTCTTTTGGTTTTATTAATAGCATAATATTTGTGTTTTGTTGTTTCTTATATTTGTTTTAGTATGTTTCAGGTTTGTCAATAGTCGCTGTTTCAGGTGATATCTTCTACACTCTATCTTTTTGCTTAGAACATTGAGGACAATGTCTTGTTTTGGTTGGGGGGAGAGGGTAGTAGTTGATATTAAAAAAAAAAAAAAATTTCTATTATTTAAACCATTTGCAAAACTATTGTTACTAGGATGGCAGAGTAATGGAGGAACTTTAGTGACTCTTGAGACGCATCTTAGTAAACATTCTTAACAAGGTCTATTATAATACTTCTTGAAATATTCAGGTTTACAAACTCTTGGATTGCTATCTATAGATTCTGTTTATATGCCCATCTAACAAGTATTTTTAAACCTTCATTTTCACACACACACCCGAACATATGATTGTGGGTTGCATATTGGATTATAACATTATTTGTGTTCTTTTGTTAAAGGTAACAACTAAGGGAAAGGGATAATATATAATATGCAAAAAAAAAAAAACCAAAAAAAAAAAAACAATAAAAAAAAGAAAATAAAAACAAAGTAGATAAGTTTGGTTTCGTAGCCTCCTTGACTTAAGCAAATAAGCCCGAAGGGGTGTTTGAACACCTAGTACCCTAAAGTCAACTGACTTGGGAGTTATTGGCCCAGTGCTTGTTATATGGGTTGAGGAGAAAGCTTAAGGGAATCAAACACTGCACTATCTACATATCAGTATTTGCAACCCGAGTTACTAAGCTCGTAGGGGTGTCTCAACACCTGATGCCCTAAGACCAACTGGTCTGGGAGTCATTAGCCGAAAGCTCGTTACATGGGTTCAAGATACATTGTGCTATAAATTCTTTTTTTTTTTTTAAAAAAAAAAAAAGAGAAAAAAAAAAGATAACAATCCCAACCCAAGGAAGTTAACTTTAAACATTAGAACAAAAATTTTGTTTTCTTCCATGAAAAGCTCCATAGCTATGTTTTGATTTATTGAGCACCGAAAGAAGGTTTACTAATATCTTGTTTAAGAGGTATTAAGCAGATATATAAATTTAATGAGAGTTTGTTTATCTGGATAGATTAATAGAAGTTAAATGATGAATGCCTTGCTTTGTGGTATTTGCAAATTATTTTTCTATTTTAATGCTTTGATTACTAGGGACTAGTAATAAGCTGGTTGGGGGGTGTGATTAGTACTTAAAAGTGCATTCTCATTAAGGATTTATGTCATCATATTGCACCTAAAGTATCATTAAATTCCCTAACAAAAGCATGTTTTATATTAGCAAGTCTAAAAATATAATATACCTTTAATTCATGGTAAATGTTCATCCTAAATGCAGGTATATCACATAAATAAAAGGATTGATTGATGAGTTTAAGGATTGAAATTGAAAGGATAAAAAGAAGGCCAAACTTAGCAAAGTGTTGCTGGTGCATTCCAAACTCGAACACCGTTCAGTAATTTGATCATATCTGGAGCTGTAGATATTAGATTTAGGTCCATTTTATATCGATGGAAAGGTAAGACATAGACCTACAACTTTCATATGAAGTCAAAGACTCAGTTCTGCCGTTTTCAAGCCCAAATCTTAGCAACAACGAAGACGTCGGAAGCTGTCCTGCAGCTCAAGCACTATTCGGTTTTTGGCTCATATCTTGAGTTCTAGAAGTCCAAATGAGCTCTGGTTTTTTTTGATGGAAAGCTGAGACAATTGCCCACAGCTTCCACAATTCAGTTGGCTATAATTCTGATGTGAGCAATGACGTTTTGGCCAGCCAACAATATCAAAAATCAGCCAACAATATCAAAAAACCAGCAGCCATTAATGTCAAAAACCAGCCACCAAATCAATGGATGCCCACCAATTCTTCAATCAATCAATAGTTCTGAAACTTAGCCTATAAAAGGAGGCATTGTCCATGTATTTAGTCATATTAATTTTCAGATCAAAGTTATCTTCTTGCTTTCTCTCTACATCTTTGTAATGTTCAAGTTTTCTTTTATGCTATAGTAATCTCTTGTTTATGCTCTTTCATTTCCTTTCCTATACTTAGCTTATATTATGTTTATGTTCTTATATTGTTTATTTGTGTTTTTCTCCTTCTTAATGTTTAGCTAAGTTAATTATGTCAAGGTGAAAAGGTTTTTCTAATGGTGTTAGAATAGGTATAATATAAACTCAACATGAGCTTTAAATGTTTATATCTAAGAAAGATTGTTATTAACATGTTTTATCTTTTTATCTTACTAATTCTTAATACCTTGCTTATTAAATGTTTAATTTAGATTTGTGTTGTATAATATTTGGTACATCAAATGCTTGATCTTTCATAGTTTTCGGCCGAAATCGTTATTATGATAGAAACTTGATTTGTTGTTAACATAAACTAGCAACATGAATGCTTGATGATATTTATAAGTATGGTATTACTTATATAAGATAATTAATATGATCATGTTAGTAATTTATAATGAGCTAATAACGAGAAATCATCCGATTAGAACCTCCTTTGTGTGTGGTTTCTAGTTGAGTAATAAAAAGAGTTTATATTATATTTATTTGAAATACTATTAGTAAATCCTATAACCTTGACATATGTTTTGTTATTATTTAATCCTTACATCAATATCACATCCCAAAATTCTCTTCAACTCTTTTTCTGTTATTATTCTCTTCAACTCTTTTTCTTTATTTGTAATTTATATAATTCACCTCTCTGTGGTTCGACCCCGGTCTTGCCGGGTTATTTTACTTTGACACTCCTGCACTTGGGATAAGACATCAACTCTTTGATCGTGTCATCATATTGCACCAGATAGACAAATGGTAGAATTGTGATTAGTACTTAAAAGTGCATTCTCATTAAGGATTTATGTCATCATATTGCACCTAAAGTATCATTAAATTCCCTAACAAAAGCATGTTTTATATTAGCAAGTCTAAAAATATAATATACCTTTAATTCATGGTAAATGTTCATCCTAAATGCAGGTATATCACATAAATAAAAGGATTGATTGATGAGTTTAAGGATTGAAATTGAAAGGATAAAAAGAAGGCCAAACTTAGCAAAGTGTTGCTGGTGCATTCCAAACTCGAACACCGTTCAGTAATTTGATCATATCTGGAGCTGTAGATATCAGATTTAGGTCCATTTTATATCGATGGAAAGGTAAGACATAGACCTACAACTTTCATATGAAGTCAAAGACTCAGTTCTGCCGTTTTCAAGCCCAAATCTTAGCAACAACGAAGACGTCGGAAGCTGTCCTGCAGCTCAAGCACTATTCGGTTTTTGGCTCATATCTTGAGTTCTAGAAGTCCAAATGAGCTCTGGTTTTTTTTGATGGAAAGCTGAGACAATTGCCCACAGCTTCCATAATTCAGTTGGCTATAATTCTGATGTGAGCAATGACGTTTTGGCCAGCCAACAATATCAAAAATCAGCCCACAATATCAAAAAACCAGCAGCCATTAATGTCAAAAACCAGCCACCAAATCAATGGATGCCTACCAATTCTTCAATCAATCAATAGTTCTGAAACTTAGCCTATAAAAGGAGGCATTGTCCATGTATTTAGTCATATTAATTTTCAGATCAAAGTTATCTTCTTGCTTTCTCTCTACATCTTTGTAATGTTCAAGTTTTCTTTTATGCTATAGTAATCTCTTATTTATGCTCTTTCATTTCCTTTCCTATACTTAGTTAGCTTATATTATGTTTATATTCTTATATTGTTTATTTGTGTTTTTCTCCTTCTTAATGTTTAGCTAAGTTAATTATGTCAAGGTGAAAAGGTTTTTCTAATGGTGTTAGAATAGGTATAATATAAACTCAACATGAGCTTTAAATGTTTATATCTAAGAAAGATTGTTATTAACATGTTTTATCCTTTTATCTTACTAATTCTTAATACCTTGCTTATTAAATGTTTAATTTAGATTTGTGTTGTATAATATTTGGTACATCAAATGCTTGATCTTTCATAGTTTTCGGCCGAAATCGTTATTATGATAGAAACTTGATTTGTTGTTAACATAAACTAGCAACATGAATGCTTGATGATATTTATAAGTATGGTATTACTTATATAAGATAATTAATATGATCATGTTAGTAATTTATAATGAGCTAATAACGAGAAATCATCCGATTAGAACCTCCTTTGTGTGTGGTTTCTAGTTGAGTAATAAAAAGAGCTTATATTATATTTATTTGAAATACTATTAGTAAATCCTATAACCTTGACATATGTTTTGTTATTGTTTAATCCTTACATCAATATCACATCCCAAAACTTTCTTCAACTCCTTTTCTGTTATTATTCTCTTTAAATTTTTTTTCTTTATTTGTAATTTATATAATTCACCTCCCTGTGGTTCGACCCCGGTCTTGCCGGGTTATTTTACTTTGACACTCCTGCACTTGGGATAAGACATCAACTCTTTGATCGTGTCAAGTTTTTGGCGCCGTTGCCGGGGAGGTAAGTTATTGTATAAATTAAATATTTTATTTTATTTTATTTTCACTTTTATTTGTTTTTCTAATTGTTGTTTCTTTTTCTTTTTCTTTTTTTCTTTTCTTTTCTTTTGTATTTGCATGAGAGTTTGGACACGTACATTAAGTGGTAGACTTTCTAGAAAATCATCATTTTCTTTAGAAAACATGGCCGAAGAAGATAATCAATCAATTCATAATGAGAATAATGAGAATAATGAGAATAATCGTGTTAGAACACTTAGAGATCATATGAATCCAACAAGAACAAGTGCACCATCATGTATTGTTTTTCCTCCTGATGCATCTCATTTTAATTTTAAGCCAGGTATTATTCAACTTTTACCCACTTTTCATGGCTTAGAATTAGAAAATCCATACTTGCACTTAAGAGAATTTGAAGAAGTTTGTAACACTTATAATGACTTAAATTGTAGCATGAACACCATCAGATTAAAGCTTTTTCCTTTTTCGTTAAAAGATAAAGCTAAAACATGGCTACAAAATATTAGGTCAGGATCCATTCATGCTTGGGATGAAATGCAACAACAGTTTTTAAAGAAATTTTTCCCTTCTCATAGAACAAACTCTTTCAAAAGACAAATCACCACTTTTACTCAAAAACCAGGAGAAACATTTTATAAATGTTGGGATAGATATAAAGACTTGCTTAATACCTGTCCTCATCATGGTTTTGAAACATGGAGATTGGTTTCACAATTTTATGAAGGGTTAACACCTAAAGATAGACAAATGGTAGAATTGATGTGCAATGGAACTTTTGAAAATAAAGACCCTGATGAAGCAATGGAGTACCTAGAGTTGCTAGCTGAAAATGCTCAAAATTGGGACACCACAGGTACTTGTGAGGCACCAGGTAAAACTCAACCTCATACATCTAATGGAGGCATGTATAGCCTTAGGGAAGATCATGACCTCCAAGCCAAATTTGCATCTTTAGCTAGAAAAGTTGAGGCACTAGAATTAAAAAAGAGTGGTCAATTAAAATCTGTTCAAGAAATTGTGTGTCAAATTTGTGAAACCAATGAACACTCAACCAATGATTGTCCCACGTTGCCTTCTTTTAAGGAATGTCTCCATGAACAAGCCAATGCTTTAAATAATTTTCAAAGACCAAGTCATAACCCGTACTCACAAACGTACAACCCTGGTTGGAGAAATCACCCAAATTTCAGTTGGAAGAGTGGTAATAATAATGCACAAACTTCACAGCCACCATTTCAAACACAACATAATTTTCAAAATTCTCATGGATATGCACCTCCTTATATTCCCCCTCCTAAAAGAAATCTTGAGGAAACATTACATGCATTCATTGAAAAGCAAGAGACAATCAACACTCAAAATGCTCAAACCATGGCTGATTTGAAAGATACTCTTGCAAAGTTCACATCTGCTCTCAGTTTTCAGGAGAAAGGTAAGTTTCCATCTCAACCCCAGCAAAATCCCAAAGGGCAATACAATTCAAGTACAAGCAGTTCTGGAAGCCAACATCTGGATCAAGTCAAATCAGTCACTACTCTCCGCAGTGGTAAGGTTATTAAAAAACCTATTCTTGAACCTTGTGAGAAAGAAGATGAGTTAGTCTCCAAGGGTAAGGAAATGGTTGAACCTGATCATTGCAAGAAAGAGACTGATTCCCCACCAGCACTTCCATTTCCTCATGCCATGACCAAACAAAGGAAAGTCAATCACAATTCTGAAATCTTTGAAACTTTCAAACAGGTAAGGATTAACATACCTTTGCTAGATGCTATTAAACAGGTACCATCTTATGCTAAATTTTTGAAAGATCTATGCACTGTAAAGAGAAAATTGAATGTGAAAAAGAAAGCCTTCTTAGCCGAACAAGTAAGTGCCATTCTTCAGAACAATAATGCTTTGAAATATAAAGACCCTGGTTGTCCTACAATTTCTTGCTTTATTGGAGAACATAAAATTGACAGAGCTTTACTTGATCTTGGAGCTAGTGTGAATTTACTTCCATATTCAGTTTTTCAAAGTCTAAATCTCGGTGAGTTAAAACCTACTTCTGTTACTCTTTTACTTGCTGATAGATCTATAAAAATGCCTAGAGGAATAGTTGAAGATGTGTTAGTACAAGTTGATAAATTCATCTTTCCTGTGGATTTTATTGTCTTGGATACACAACCTGTTGAAGCATGCAATTCAATTCCTGTTATTTTAGGACGTCCATTTCTTGCAACTTCTAATGCATTGATTAATTGTAGGAATGGAGTGATGAAGTTATCTTTTGGAAACATGACATTAAAAATGAATGTTTTTAACATTTGCAAGCAACCTGGAGATGATAATGATTTACAGGAAGTCGATTTTATTGAAAAAATAATTTATGATCAATTTGAAAATTTTTCCAATGAAATTGAGTTTAATGAATCTGAAGATTTGCAAATGGTTTGTTTTCAGGAAGAATCAAAGACAAATATTTGGAGACCAAAAATTGAGGAATTGCCACCACGATCAATTGGGTCCATACCTTCAAGTGTTCAACCACCAAAACCCGATTTGAAGCCATTACCATGTAATCTCAAATACTCATTTTTGGGAGAAAATGAAACTTTTCCGGTAATAATTTCTTCCAAACTTAATGTTCATCAAGAAGGTAAGTTATTACAAACTCTTAAAATGCACAAAAATGCATTAGGATGGACCATAGCTGACATAAAAGGAATTAGTCCTTTGATTTGCACACACAAGATTTATTTGGAGGAAAATGCTAAACCCTCTAGAGAAATGCAACGAAGGCTTAATCCTAATATGAAAGAAGTAGTGAGGAATGAAGTCATTAAACTTCTAGATAATGGAATCATTTATCCTATTTCTGACAGCAAATGGGTAAGTCCTACCCAAGTTGTACCTAAAAAGTCTGGAGTTACTGTGATAACAAATGAGAAAAATGAGTTAATTCCAACGAGGACTATTACTGGTTGGCGTATGTGCATTGACTATAGGAAACTTAATTCAATGACTAGAAAAGATCACTTTCCTTTACCTTTCATGGATCAAATTCTAGAAAGAGTTGCAGGTCATGAATTTTATTGTTTCCTAGATGGTTATTCAGGTTACAACCAAATTGAAATTGCATTTGAAGATCAAGAGAAAACTACTTTCACATGTCCATTTGGTACATTTGCATATCGAAGGATGCCTTTTGGATTATGTAATGCACCAGCCACGTTTCAAAGATGCATGCTTAGCATATTTAGTGATATGGTTGAACGCTTTCTTGAGATATTTATGGATGATTTTTCTGTTTTTGGTGATTCATTTGATAATTGTTTAACTAATTTGGAAAAGGTTTTGAACAGGTGTGAAGAGAAGAATCTTGTGTTGAATTGGGAAAAATGTCATTTTATGGTAACAAACGGCATTGTACTTGGTCACATTGTTTCATCAATAGGAATTGAGGTTGATAAATCTAAAATTGAGTTAATTGCCAACTTGCCAACACCAAAATCTGTTAAAAATGTTAGATCATTTTTAGGACATGCTGGTTTTTATAGAAGGTTTATCAAAGATTTTAGTATAATATCTAAGCCATTGTGTAACCTTCTAACAAAGGATAATGTTTTTGAATGGACTGAATATTGTGAAGAAGCCTTTGTTAAACTTAAAAACCTGCTTACATCTGCTCCTGTTATTCAACCTCCTGATTGGTCATTACCTTTTGAAATAATGTGTGATGCTAGTGATTATGCCGTGGGTGCTGTTTTAGGACAAAGAAAAGATAAGAAACCCTATGTGATTTACTATGCAAGTAAAACTTTAAATAGTGCTCAAATAAATTACACAACCACTGAAAAGGAATTACTTGCTGTAGTATTTGCATGTGAAAAATTCAGATCTTATCTTGTTGGCTCACCTGTTATTGTTTTTAGCGATCATACAGCGTTGAAATATCTTCTTTCCAAGAAGGATTCTAAAGCTAGATTGGTGCGGTGGATTTTGTTACTTCAAGAATTTGATATCACAATCAAGGATAAGAAAGGCACCGAAAATGTTGTCGCAGATCATTTGTCAAGATTGGCAACTGATTCGAAATCTGACATCACGCCAATCGATGACTACTTTCCTGATGAATCTTTACTTTCTGTCACTACAATGCCTTGGTTTGCTAATATTGTTAATTTTCTTGTTTCAGGACATTTGCCAGCGCATTGGGGCACTCAAGACAAAAGAAAGTTCTTGAACGAAGTGAAGAACTTTTATTGGGATGACCCTTATTTATTCAAATATTGTCCTGATCAAATATTTCGAAGATGCGTTCCCGACAATGAGGTAAGTAATGTCATTAAATTTTGTCATTCTGAGGCATGTGGGGGTCATTTTTCGTCAAAAAAGACAGCCGCAAAAATCTTACAATGTGGATTTTATTGGCCCACCATGTTCAAGGACACGCATGCATTCTGCAAATCTTGTGAAAATTGTCAAAAGTTAGGATCTCTTTCAAAACGTCACATGATGCCTTTAAGCACTATTCTTGTCATTGAAATCTTTGACTGTTGGGGTATAGATTTTATGGGTCCATTTCCTCCATCATTTGGTTTTGTGTACATATTAGTCGCAGTAGACTATGTTTCAAAATGGATAGAAGCAATTTCAAGTCGTAACAACGATCATAAAACAGTCATTAAGTTTTTGAAAGAAAACATTTTGAGTCGATTTGGAATCCCTCGGGCCATGATAAGTGATGGTGGAACACATTTCTGTAACAAGCCATTTGAGTCTTTAATGAAAAAATATGGAATCACACACAAAGTTGCCACCCCTTATCACCCCCAGACAAATGGACAAGTAGAACTTGCTAATAGGGAGATCAAACAAATCTTGAAAAAAACAGTAAACCCTAATCGAAAGGACTGGTCTTTAAGACTTAATGATGCACTTTGGGCCTATCGAACTGCTTTTAAAACATCATTAGGTATGTCACCTTATAGGTTGGTTTATGGAAAACCTTGTCATTTGCCTGTGGAACTTGAATACAAAGCTTATTGGGCTATTAAAGCTTTCAATTCAAACCTGGATGATGCGAGTCAGTTGCGTAAGTTACAAATAAATGAGCTTGAAGAAATAAGAAATGATGCATATGAGAATTCAAAAATTCATAAAGCAAGAATCAAAGACTTTCATGATAAAAGAATCTTGAGAAAAACATTTGATGTTGGTCAAAAAGTTTTGCTTTATAATTCTCGACTCCATTTATTTCCTGGAAAGTTAAGATCAAGATGGAGCGGTCCATTTGTTGTGAAACATGTATATCCTTATGGGGCCTTTGATATTGAGAATCCAAAGAATGGTAATGTTTTCAAGGTCAATGGACATCGTTTGAAAGCTTACTTTGATAATTTTCCTAGTGAAAATGAATCCATTGGTTTGAATGATCCTGTATATGAAGGTTGATTATTTTGTTTTTCTCATATTTTTTTTTTGTGTTTCTTTTTGGTGTGACTTTTGTTTTGCTAGTCTTTCTCCAACCCCGGTCAAATGGCGGATAACGGTACTCCGTGACTCTTAAGTCGGTTCTTTCAGTTTCCCATGATAATTGATATCTCTGTATATATTTGTTCAATTCCTTGTTCCTTCTCTTTTCTTTACATCTCTTCTCCACTTCTCTTTAAAAATAAAACAAAAATGGACACCACTCTTGAAAAAATGAAAAAGTATTTTCCTGCTCTGCCTCAGAATGCGATTACAAAAATTTACCGTGCTAGGTGTGAAAGATTGAGGTTGTTAATGAACCATGGAATTCCTGAAGATATTCGCTGGATAATTGAAGCAAAGATCCGATTATCAGGTGAGTCTTCCAACTCTTTTATTTCATACATGCCTGGGACAGGTAAAAGCACTTTTGCAAAGAAACGTCGTGCAAAACGACTAAAAGTCTGTCACCGATGTGCCAGATGGACTTGTAATACAAAATGTCGTTCTTTAGGAATGGTATCTATAAACCGTGAAGATAAAATACAATTCATTAAGGATGGCCTGAGTAAGGAGTCTTTAGATAATCTTCTATTGACTCTTGAGACGCATCCTAGTGGAGATGTGCATCGTGCAATTCATGATTTATGGCCTCATTTTCATAAAGAACATGATCGACTTAGTCTTGGGAATCTGACTGAAAAAGACCCTGTTTGCCAGTTTTTAAGAAAACTGGATGGGAAGCCTATCCCCGACCCATAGAGGGCGTTTAAGCCGTTCTTGGACGTAAAACCAAGGGAAAGCTGTGAGCCACAATCACAACTGCTTGTACATACATTTTTTTTTAATATATATATATATAATAATAAAATAATACCAATAAATAAATAAATAAATAAGAAAGAGAGAGAGAGAGTAAGACTTCAGCTAGCCTACATATAGGTGGTATGCTTTGCATTTTCAATTGTTCATCTATAAAATCTTCTCTTCCTTCCCATCATTTCTACTCAACCCATTCATTCAGCATATATATAAGTGTGTAGAAATGGCGAGTTCTTCTGTTTCTAAAATAAAAACTATTTGTGTTTTTGGTGGATCTAGTCCTGGGAAAGAAAAAGAGTTTTTAGAATCAGCAAATCATCTTGGTCGGATACTAGCTGAGAGAAAGATTCATTTAGTGTATGGGGGAGGCAGTCTTGGGTTAATGGGGGGTGTTTCAATAGCTGCATTTGTAGGAGGCAGTCAAGTTTTGGGGGTTGTCCCCAAAGCTTTAGCCGAAGGGGACATCATTGGAAAAACAATTGGAGAGGAATTACAGGTCTCTACAATGTCTGATAGAATGAATACAATGTTTAACCATGCCGATGCCTTCATTGCCTTACCAGGTGGTCTGGGTACATTGGAAGAGATCTTTCATATTTCCTCTTGGGCCCAACTGCACATTCACCATAAACCTATAGGTTTGTTAAATGTTAATGGTTTTTATAATAATTTGTTGTCTTTTCTTGATCAAGCTGTGGAACAGGAATTTCTAACATCTTCGGCACGACAAATCATAATCTCTGCTGCTACTGCTGAACAATTGATTGACCAACTACAATCTTTCATCCCTGTAATTGATCCCTCCATGAGTCAACTCAATTGGTCAACCATGAAACGCCATAAAAAGCTTAAATTGGATTTGAGCCTTAGTTTGTGAAAAATTGTGTCTTTTGGTTTTATTAATAGCATAATATTTGTGTTTTGTTGTTTCTTATATTTGTTTTAGTATGTTTCAGGTTTGTCAATAGTTGCTGTTTCAGGTGATATCTTCTACACTCTATCTTTTTGCTTAGAACATTGAGGACAATGTCTTGTTTTGGTTGGGGGGAGAGGGTAGTAGTTGATATTAAAAAAAAAAAAAAAATTCTATTATTTAAACCATTTGCAAAACTATTGTTACTAGGATGGCAGAGTAATGGAGGAACTTTAGTGACTCTTGAGACGCATCTTAGTAAACATTCTTAACAAGGTCTATTATAATACTTCTTGAAATATTCAGGTTTACAAACTCTTGGATTGTTATCTATAGATTCTGTTTATATGCTCATCTAACAAGTATTGCTAAACCTTCATTTTCACACACACACTCGAACATATGATTGTGGGTTGCACATTGGATTATTACATTATTTGTGTTCTTTTGTTAAAGGTAACAACTAAGGGAAAGGGATAGTATATAATATGCAAAAAAAAAAAAATGTTCAAAAAAAAAAAAATTAATAAAAAAAAAAAAACGAAGTAGATAAGTTTGATTTCGTAGCCTCCTTGACTTAAGCAAATAAGCCCGAAGGGGTGTTTGAACACCTAGTACCCTAAAGTCAACTGACTTGGGAGTTATTGGCCCAGTGCTTGTTACATGGGTTGAGGAGAAAGCTTAAGGGAATCAAACACTGCACTATCTACATATCAGTATTTGCAACCCGAGTTACTAAGCTCGTAGGGGTGTCTCAACACCTGATGCCCTAAGACCAACTGGTCTGGGAGTCATTAGCCGAAAGCTCGTTACATGGGTTCAAGATACATTGTGCTATAAATTCTTGTTTTTTTTTTAAAAAAAAAAAAAAGAGAAAAAAAAAAAGATAACAATCCCAACCCAAGGAAGTTAACTTTAAACATTAGAACAAAAATTTTGTTTTCTTCCATGAAAAGCTCCATAGCTATGTTTTGATTTATTGAGCACCGAAAGAAGGTTTACTAATATCTTGTTTAAGAGGTATTAAGCAGATATATAAATTTAATGAGAGTTTGTTTATCTGGATAGATTAATAGAAGTTAAATGATGAATGCCTTGCTTTGTGGTATTTGCAAATTATTTTTCTATTTTAATGCTTTGATTACTAGGGACTAGTAATAAGCTGGTTAGGGGGTGTGATTAGTACTTAAAAGTGCATTCTCATTAAGGATTTATGTCATCATATTGCACCTAAAGTATCATTAAATTCCCTAACAAAAGCATGTTTTATATTAGTGGTGATTTGTCTTTTGAAAGAGTTTGTTCTATGAGAAGGGAAAAATTTCTTTAAAAACTGTTGTTGCATTTCATCCCAAGCATGAATGGATCCTGACCTAATATTTTGTAGCCATGTTTTAGCTTTATCTTTTAACGAAAAAGGAAAAAGCTTTAATCTGATGGTATTCATGCTACAATTTAAGTCATTATAAGTGTTACAAACTTCTTCAAATTCTCTTAAGTGCAAGTATGGATTTTCTAATTCTAAGCCATGAAAAGTGGGTAGAAGTTGAATAATACCTGATTTGAGAATGAAATGCAAGTAGTTCTAGAAACCAACACATGGATCAAGTCAAATCAGTCACTACTCTCCGCAGTGGTAAGGTTATTAAAAAACCTATTCTTGAACCTTGTGAGAAAGAAGATGAGTTAGTCTCCAAGGGTAAGGAAATGGTTGAACCTGATCATTGCAAGAAAGAGACTGATTCCCCACCAGCACTTCCATTTCCTCATGCCATGACCAAACAAAGGAAAGTCAATCACAATTCTGAAATCTTTGAAACTTTCAAACAGGTAAGGATTAACATACCTTTGCTAGATGCTATTAAACAGGTACCATCTTATGCTAAATTTTTGAAAGATCTATGCACTGTAAAGAGAAAATTGAATGTGAAAAAGAAAGCCTTCTTAGCCGAACAAGTAAGTGCCATTCTTCAGAACAATAATGCTTTGAAATATAAAGACCCTGGTTGTCCTACAATTTCTTGCTTTATTGGAGAACATAAAATTGACAGAGCTTTACTTGATCTTGGAGCTAGTGTGAATTTACTTCCATATTCAGTTTTTCAAAGTCTAAATCTCGGTGAGTTAAAACCTACTTCTGTTACTCTTTTACTTGCTGATAGATCTATAAAAATGCCTAGAGGAATAGTTGAAGATGTGTTAGTACAAGTTGATAAATTCATCTTTCCTGTGGATTTTATTGTCTTGGATACACAACCTGTTGAAGCATGCAATTCAATTCCTGTTATTTTAGGACGTCCATTTCTTGCAACTTCTAATGCATTGATTAATTGTAGGAATGGAGTGATGAAGTTATCTTTTGGAAACATGACATTAAAAATGAATGTTTTTAACATTTGCAAGCAACCTGGAGATGATAATGATTTACAGGAAGTCGATTTTATTGAAAAAATAATTTATGATCAATTTGAAAATTTTTCCAATGAAATTGAGTTTAATGAATCTGAAGATTTGCAAATGGTTTGTTTTCAGGAAGAATCAAAGACAAATATTTGGAGACCAAAAATTGAGGAATTGCCACCACGATCAATTGGGTCCATACCTTCAAGTGTTCAACCACCAAAACCCGATTTGAAGCCATTACCATGTAATCTCAAATACTCATTTTTGGGAGAAAATGAAACTTTTCCGGTAATAATTTCTTCCAAACTTAATGTTCATCAAGAAGGTAAGTTATTACAAACTCTTAAAATGCACAAAAATGCATTAGGATGGACCATAGCTGACATAAAAGGAATTAGTCCTTTGATTTGCACACACAAGATTTATTTGGAGGAAAATGCTAAACCCTCTAGAGAAATGCAACGAAGGCTTAATCCTAATATGAAAGAAGTAGTGAGGAATGAAGTCATTAAACTTCTAGATAATGGAATCATTTATCCTATTTCTGACAGCAAATGGGTAAGTCCTACCCAAGTTGTACCTAAAAAGTCTGGAGTTACTGTGATAACAAATGAGAAAAATGAGTTAATTCCAACGAGGACTATTACTGGTTGGCGTATGTGCATTGACTATAGGAAACTTAATTCAATGACTAGAAAAGATCACTTTCCTTTACCTTTCATGGATCAAATTCTAGAAAGAGTTGCAGGTCATGAATTTTATTGTTTCCTAGATGGTTATTCAGGTTACAACCAAATTGAAATTGCATTTGAAGATCAAGAGAAAACTACTTTCACATGTCCATTTGGTACATTTGCATATCGAAGGATGCCTTTTGGATTATGTAATGCACCAGCCACGTTTCAAAGATGCATGCTTAGCATATTTAGTGATATGGTTGAACGCTTTCTTGAGATATTTATGGATGATTTTTCTGTTTTTGGTGATTCATTTGATAATTGTTTAACTAATTTGGAAAAGGTTTTGAACAGGTGTGAAGAGAAGAATCTTGTGTTGAATTGGGAAAAATGTCATTTTATGGTAACAAACGGCATTGTACTTGGTCACATTGTTTCATCAATAGGAATTGAGGTTGATAAATCTAAAATTGAGTTAATTGCCAACTTGCCAACACCAAAATCTGTTAAAAATGTTAGATCATTTTTAGGACATGCTGGTTTTTATAGAAGGTTTATCAAAGATTTTAGTATAATATCTAAGCCATTGTGTAACCTTCTAACAAAGGATAATGTTTTTGAATGGACTGAATATTGTGAAGAAGCCTTTGTTAAACTTAAAAACCTGCTTACATCTGCTCCTGTTATTCAACCTCCTGATTGGTCATTACCTTTTGAAATAATGTGTGATGCTAGTGATTATGCCGTGGGTGCTGTTTTAGGACAAAGAAAAGATAAGAAACCCTATGTGATTTACTATGCAAGTAAAACTTTAAATAGTGCTCAAATAAATTACACAACCACTGAAAAGGAATTACTTGCTGTAGTATTTGCATGTGAAAAATTCAGATCTTATCTTGTTGGCTCACCTGTTATTGTTTTTAGCGATCATACAGCGTTGAAATATCTTCTTTCCAAGAAGGATTCTAAAGCTAGATTGGTGCGGTGGATTTTGTTACTTCAAGAATTTGATATCACAATCAAGGATAAGAAAGGCACCGAAAATGTTGTCGCAGATCATTTGTCAAGATTGGCAACTGATTCGAAATCTGACATCACGCCAATCGATGACTACTTTCCTGATGAATCTTTACTTTCTGTCACTACAATGCCTTGGTTTGCTAATATTGTTAATTTTCTTGTTTCAGGACATTTGCCAGCGCATTGGGGCACTCAAGACAAAAGAAAGTTCTTGAACGAAGTGAAGAACTTTTATTGGGATGACCCTTATTTATTCAAATATTGTCCTGATCAAATATTTCGAAGATGCGTTCCCGACAATGAGGTAAGTAATGTCATTAAATTTTGTCATTCTGAGGCATGTGGGGGTCATTTTTCGTCAAAAAAGACAGCCGCAAAAATCTTACAATGTGGATTTTATTGGCCCACCATGTTCAAGGACACGCATGCATTCTGCAAATCTTGTGAAAATTGTCAAAAGTTAGGATCTCTTTCAAAACGTCACATGATGCCTTTAAGCACTATTCTTGTCATTGAAATCTTTGACTGTTGGGGTATAGATTTTATGGGTCCATTTCCTCCATCATTTGGTTTTGTGTACATATTAGTCGCAGTAGACTATGTTTCAAAATGGATAGAAGCAATTTCAAGTCGTAACAACGATCATAAAACAGTCATTAAGTTTTTGAAAGAAAACATTTTGAGTCGATTTGGAATCCCTCGGGCCATGATAAGTGATGGTGGAACACATTTCTGTAACAAGCCATTTGAGTCTTTAATGAAAAAATATGGAATCACACACAAAGTTGCCACCCCTTATCACCCCCAGACAAATGGACAAGTAGAACTTGCTAATAGGGAGATCAAACAAATCTTGGAAAAAACAGTAAACCCTAATCGAAAGGACTGGTCTTTAAGACTTAATGATGCACTTTGGGCCTATCGAACTGCTTTTAAAACATCATTAGGTATGTCACCTTATAGGTTGGTTTATGGAAAACCTTGTCATTTGCCTGTGGAACTTGAATACAAAGCTTATTGGGCTATTAAAGCTTTCAATTCAAACCTGGATGATGCGAGTCAGTTGCGTAAGTTACAAATAAATGAGCTTGAAGAAATAAGAAATGATGCATATGAGAATTCAAAAATTCATAAAGCAAGAATCAAAGACTTTCATGATAAAAGAATCTTGAGAAAAACATTTGATGTTGGTCAAAAAGTTTTGCTTTATAATTCTCGACTCCATTTATTTCCTGGAAAGTTAAGATCAAGATGGAGCGGTCCATTTGTTGTGAAACATGTATATCCTTATGGGGCCTTTGATATTGAGAATCCAAAGAATGGTAATGTTTTCAAGGTCAATGGACATCGTTTGAAAGCTTACTTTGATAATTTTCCTAGTGAAAATGAATCCATTGGTTTGAATGATCCTGTATATGAAGGTTGATTATTTTGTTTTTCTCATATTTTTTTTTTTTGTGTTTCTTTTTGGTGTGACTTTTGTTTTGCTAGTCTTTCTCCAACCCCGGTCAAATGGCGGATAACGGTACTCCGTGACTCTTAAGTCGGTTCTTTCAGTTTCCCATGATAATTGATATCTCTGTATATATTTGTTCAATTCCTTGTTCCTTCTCTTTTCTTTACATCTCTTCTCCACTTCTCTTTAAAAATAAAACAAAAATGGACACCACTCTTGAAAAAATGAAAAAGTATTTTCCTACTCTGCCTCAGAATGCGATTACAAAAATTTACCGTGCTAGGTGTGAAAGATTGAGGTTGTTAATGAACCATGGAATTCCTGAAGATATTCGCTGGATAATTGAAGCAAAGATCCGATTATCAGGTGAGTCTTCCAACTCTTTTATTTCATACATGCCTGGGACAGGTAAAAGCACTTTTGCAAAGAAACGTCGTGCAAAACGACTAAAAGTCTGTCACCGATGTGCCAGATGGACTTGTAATACAAAATGTCGTTCTTTAGGAATGGTATCTATAAACCGTGAAGATAAAATACAATTCATTAAGGATGGCCTGAGTAAGGAGTCTTTAGATAATCTTCTATTGACTCTTGAGACGCATCCTAGTGGAGATGTGCATCGTGCAATTCATGATTTATGGCCTCATTTTCATAAAGAACATGATCGACTTAGTCTTGGGAATCTGACTGAAAAAGACCCTGTTTGCCAGTTTTTAAGAAAACTGGATGGGAAGCCTATCCCCGACCCATAGAGGGCGTTTAAGCCGTTCTTGGACGTAAAACCAAGGGAAAGCTGTGAGCCACAATCACAACTGCTTGTACATACATTTTTTTTTAATATATATATATATAATAATAAAATAATACCAATAAATAAATAAATAAATAAGAAAGAGAGAGAGAGTAAGACTTCAGCTAGCCTACATATAGGTGGTATGCTTTGCATTTTCAATTGTTCATCTATAAAATCTTCTCTTCCTTCCCATCATTTCTACTCAACCCATTCATTCAGCATATATATAAATAAGTGTGTAGAAATGGCGAGTTCTTCTGTTTCTAAAATAAAAACTATTTGTGTTTTTGGTGGATCTAGTCCTGGGAAAGAAAAAGAGTTTTTAGAATCAGCAAATCATCTTGGTCGGATACTAGCTGAGAGAAAGATTCATTTAGTGTATGGGGGAGGCAGTCTTGGGTTAATGGGGGGTGTTTCAATAGCTGCATTTGTAGGAGGCAGTCTTGGGTTAATGGGGGGTGTTTCAATAGCTGCATTTGTAGGAGGCAGTCAAGTTTTGGGGGTTGTCCCCAAAGCTTTAGCCGAAGGGGACATCATTGGAAAAACAATTGGAGAGGAATTACAGGTCTCTACAATGTCTGATAGAATGAATACAATGTTTAACCATGCCGATGCCTTCATTGCCTTACCAGGTGGTCTGGGTACATTGGAAGAGATTTTTCATATTTCCTCTTGGGCCCAACTGAACATTCACCATAAACCTATAGGTTTGTTAAATGTTAATGGTTTTTATAATAATTTGTTGTCTTTTCTTGATCAAGCTGTGGAACAGGAATTTCTAACATCTTCGGCACGACAAATCATAATCTCTGCTGCTACTGCTGAACAATTGATTGACCAACTACAATCTTTCATCCCTGTAATTGATCCCTCCATGAGTCAACTCAATTGGTCAACCATGAAACGCCATAAAAAGCTTAAATTGGATTTGAGCCTTAGTTTGTGAAAAATTGTGTCTTTTGGTTTTATTAATAGCATAATATTTGTGTTTTGTTGTTTCTTATATTTGTTTTAGTGTGTTTCAGGTTTGTCAATAGTCGTTGTTCAGGTGATATCTTCTACACTCTATCTTTTTGCTTAGAACATTGAGGACAATGTCTCGTTTTGGTTGGGGGGAGAGGGTAGTAGTTGATATTAAAAAAAAAAAACATTATTATTACGTAATTTTATTTTATTTGCAAAACTATTGTTACTAGGATGGCAGAGTAACGGAGGAACTTTAGTGACTCTTGAGACGCATCTTAGTAAACATTCTTAACAAGGTCTATTATAATACTTCTTGAAATATTCAGATTTACAAACTCTTGGATTGTTATCTATAGATTCTGTTTATATGCTCATCTAACAAGTATTGCTAAACCTTCATTTTCACACACACACTCGAACATATGATTGTGGGTTGCACATTGGATTATTACATTATTTGTGTTCTTTTGTTAAAGGTAACAACTAAGGGAAAGGGATAGTATATAATATGCAAAAAAAAAAAATTAATAATAAAAAAAAAAACGAAGTAGATAAGTTTGATTTCGTAGCCTCCTTGACTTAAGCAAATAAGCCCGAAGGGGTGTTTGAACACCTAGTACCCTAAAGTCAACTGACTTGGGAGTTATTGGCCCAGTGCTTGTTACATGGGTTGAGGAGAAAGCTTAAGGGAATCAAACACTACACTATCTACATATCAGTATTTGCAACCCGAGTTACTAAGCTCGTAGGGGTGTCTCAACACCTGATGCCCTAAGACCAACTGGTCTGGGAGTCATTAGCCGAAAGCTCGTTACATGGGTTCAGGATACATTGTGCTATAAATTCTTGTTTAAAAAAAAAAAAAAAAAGATAACAATCCCAACCCAAGGAAGTTAACTTTAAACATTAGAACAAAAATTTTGTTTTCTTCCATGAAAAGCTCCATAGCTATGTTTTGATTTATTGAGCACCGAAAGAAGGTTTACTAATATCTTGTTTAAGAGGTATTAAGCAGATATATAAATTTAATGAGAGTTTGCTTATCTGGATAGATTAATAGAAGTTAAATGATGAATGCCTTGCTTTGTGGTATTTGCAAATTATTTTTCTATTTTAATGCTTTGATTACTAGGGACTAGTAATAAGCTGGTTGGGGGGTGTGATTAGTACTTAAAAGTGCATTCTCATTAAGGATTTATGTCATCATATTGCACCTAAAGTATCATTAAATTCCCTAACAAAAGCATGTTTTATATTAGCAAGTCTAAAAATATAATATACCTTTAATTCATGGTAAATGTTCATCCTAAATGCAGGTCTATCACATAAATAAAAGGATTGATTGATGAGTTTAAGGATTGAAATTGAAAGGATAAAAAGAAGGCCAAACTT
Source organism: Populus pruinosa (assembly GCA_026413675.1). Lineage (NCBI taxonomy): Eukaryota > Viridiplantae > Streptophyta > Magnoliopsida > Malpighiales > Salicaceae > Populus > Populus pruinosa. The sequence goes on from CM048594.1 coordinate 5,204,760, forward strand.
AGCAAAGTGTTGCTGTTGCATTCCAAACTCGAACACCGTTCAGTAATTTGATCATATCTGGAGCTGTAGATATCAGATTTAGGTCCATTTTATATCGATGGAAAGGTAAGACATAGACCTACAACTTTCATATGAAGTCAAAGACTCAGTTCTGCCGTTTTCAAGCCCAAATCTTAGCAACAACGAAGACGTCGGAAGCTGTCCTGCAGCTCAAGCACTATTCGGTTTTTGGCTCATATCTTGAGTTCTAGAAGTCCAAATGAGCTCTGGTTTTTTTTGATGGAAAGCTGAGACAATTGCCCACAGCTTCCACAATTCAGTTGGCTATAATTCTGATGTGAGCAATGACGTTTTGGCCAGCCAACAATATCAAAAATCAGCCCACAATATCAAAAAACCAGCAGCCATTAATGTCAAAAACCAGCCACCAAATCAATGGATGCCCACCAATTCTTCAATCAATCAATAGTTCTGAAACTTAGCCTATAAAAGGAGGCATTGTCCATGTATTTAGTCATATTAATTTTCAGATAAAAGTTATCTTCTTGCTTTCTCTCTACATCTTTGTAATGTTCAAGTTTTCTTTTATGCTATAGTAATCTCTTGTTTATGCTCTTTCATTTCCTTTCCTATACTTAGCTTATATTATGTTTATGTTCTTATATTGTTTATTTGTGTTTTTCTCCTTCTTAATGTTTAGCTAAGTTAATTATGTCAAGGTGAAAAGGTTTTTCTAATGGTGTTAGAATAGGTATAATATAAACTCAACATGAGCTTTAAATGTTTATATCTAAGAAAGATTGTTATTAACATGTTTTATCTTTTTATCTTACTAATTCTTAATACCTTGCTTATTAAATGTTTAATTTAGATTTGTGTTGTATAATATTTGGTACATCAAATGCTTGATCTTTCATAGTTTTCGGCCGAAATCGTTATTATGATAGAAACTTGATTTGTTGTTAACATAAACTAGCAACATGAATGCTTGATGATATTTATAAGTATGGTATTACTTATATAAGATAATTAATATGATCATGTTAGTAATTTATAATGAGCTAATAACGAGAAATCATCCGATTAGAACCTCCTTTGTGTGTGGTTTCTAGTTGAGTAATAAAAAGAGTTTATATTATATTTATTTGAAATACTATTAGTAAATCCTATAACCTTGACATATGTTTTGTTATTATTTAATCCTTACATCAATATCACATCCCAAAATTCTCTTCAACTCTTTTTCTGTTATTATTCTCTTCAACTCTTTTTCTTTATTTGTAATTTATATAATTCACCTCTCTGTGGTTCGACCCCGGTCTTGCCGGGTTATTTTACTTTGACACTCCTGCACTTGGGATAAGACATCAACTCTTTGATCGTGTCATGTGGTTTCCAATTAAATAATAAGAGTTTATACTATACTTATTTGACATACCATTAGTGGATCCTCTAACCTTGACATTTGTTATTATCATTGTTTAATTCTTACATTAATATTCCATCTCGAAGTTCTCATCTTCTTATTCTTCTTCTCCTTCTTTAGTACTACTACTACTACTACTACTACTACTACTACTAGTAGTAGTATGATTATTATTATTGCTACTAATATTATTGTTACTAATATTATTGTTATTATTGTTGTTGTTGTTGTTGTTCTTATTGTTATTATTATTGTTGTTATTGTATTATTCTAATCTATAATTTGTATAATTACCCTCCTTGTGGTTTGACCCAGGTCTTACCGGGTTATTTATTACTTCGACACTCCTGCACTTGGGAGAAGACATTAATTTTTTAGTCGTGTCAAGTTTTTTGGCGCCATTGCCGGGAAGATAAGTTCTTGTACAAATTATAGTATTTATTTTCTTTTTTTTTCACTGTATATAACTTTGTTTCTTTGTTCTTGTTTCTTCTTCTTTTATTTTCTTCTTCCTCTTATTCTATTCTTACACATGCATGAGAGTGTGGTCATGTATATCAAGTGGTAGACTTTATAGGGTATCCTTATCATTTTCAGAAAATATGGCCGAAGAAGATAATCAATTACTTCATAATGAGAATAACCGTGTTAGAACACTTAGAGACCACATGAATCCCACTAGAACAAGTGCATCATCATGCATAGTTTTTCCTCCTGATGCATCTCATTTTAATTTTAAACCATGCATTATTCAACTTTTACCTTCTTTTCAAGTCTTAGATTTGAAAAATCCATACTTGCATTTAAGGGAATTTGAGGAGGTCTGCAACACATATAATGATTCAAATTGTAGCATGAACACCATCAGACTAAAGGTTTTTTCTTTTTCATTAAAAACTAAAGCTAAAACATGGTTATAAAATTTAAGACCAAGATCCATTCGTGCTTGGGATGAAATGCAATAACAGTTCTTAAAGAAGTTTTTCCCATCTTATAGAACAAACTCTTTCAAAAGATAAATCACCACTTTCACTCAAAAATCAGGAGAAACATTTTAACAATGTTAGGATAGGTATCAAGACTTACTTAATACTTGCTCTCATCATGGTTTTGAAACATGGAGATTGGTTTCACATTTTTATGAAGGGTTAACACCTAGAGATAGGCAAATGGTTGAATTGATATGCAATGGAACTTTTGAAGATAAAGACCCTGATGAAGCAATGGAGCACTTAGACTTGTTAGCTAAAAATGCTCAAAATTGGGACACCGCGGGTACTTATGAGGCATCGAGTAAAACTCAACCTCATATATCTAGTGAAGGTATGTACAACCTTAGAGAAGATCATGACCTCCAAGCCAAGTTTGCATCTTTAGTTAGAAAAGTCGAGTCACTAGAATTAAAAAAGAGTGGTCAATTAAAATCTGTTGAAAATATTGTGTGTCAAATATGTGAAACAAATGAACACTCAATCAGTAACTGTCCAAGCTTATCTTCTTTTAAGGAATGTCTCCATGAACAAGCCCATGCTTTAACCAGTTTCCAAAGGGCTAACCATAACCCATACTCCCAAACATACAACCCTGGTTGGAGAAATCACCTAAATTTCAGTTGAAATAGTGATAATAACAATGTACAAACTTCATAACCACCGTTTCAAGCACACCATAATTTATAAAATTCTTATGGATATGCACCTCCTTATGTCAGTTTTCAAATCTGTTGTCAATCTTGATAAATGCTTGGAGACAACATTTTCGGTGCCTTTCTTGTCTTTGATTGTGATATCAAATTCTTGAAGTAATAAAATTTATCGCATCAATCTTGCCTTAGAATCTTTCTTAGAAAGAAGATATTTCAATGCTTCATGATCACTAAAAACAACAATAGGTGAGCCAATAAGATAAGACCTAAACTTTTCACATGCAAATACTATTATAAGTAATTCTTTTTCAGTGGTGGTGTAATTCATTTGAGCACTATTTAAAGTTTTACTTGCATATTAAATCATATAAGGTTTCTTATCTTTTATTTATCCCAAAACAGTACTAACGACATAATCACTAGCATCACATATTATTTCAAAATATAATGACCAATTAGGAGGTTAAATGGCAGGAGCAGAATTAAGCAAGTTTTTTAAGTTCAATAAAGGCTTCTTCATAATGTTCGGTACATTCAAAAATATTATCCTTTGTTAGAATGTTACTTAAGGGTTTACATATTACACTAAAATCTTTGATGAACCTTTTATAAAAACTAGCATATCCTAAGAATGATTTAACATCTTTAATAGAATTTGGTGTTGGCAAGTTAGCAATTAACTCGATTTTAGATTTTTCAATCTCAATTCCTTTTGATAAAATAATGTGACTTATCAGTACTTAAAAGTGTATTTTTATCAAGGTTTTATATCATCATCTTGCACTTGAAGTATCAATAACTCCTTAAGTAAAGTATGCTTGATAATAACATATTTAATAATATATTATTAAAAAAGAATTAAGCATCATTTTGTTGTTGATGAAAAGAAAAGAAATAAGGCATAAACAAGATATTAATGAAAAGAAAACTTAAGCATTACAAAAATAAGGCATAAACAAGATATTAATGGAAAAAAAACTTAAGCATTACAAAAATACAAAGAAAGAAAGCAAAAGCATGATCTTGATTTAGAGACCAAGATGCCTAAATGCATAACAAATGCCTCCTTTTATATGCCAAAATTAGAAACTATTGATTTGATGACTAATTGATGAGTGGATGACCAACTCATATATTAATAAACCTTTCTTTTGTAATCAATATATCAACACATAGTTATGAGGATTTTCTTGAAAGAAAACAAAATTTTTGTTCTAATGTTTAAGGTTAACTTTCTTGGGTTGGTGACACGACTAAAAGATTAATGTCTTCTCCTAAGTACAGGAGTGTCAAAGTAATAAATAACCTAGCAAGACTGGAGTCGAACCATAATGAGGTTAATTGTACAAATTATAAATAACAATAATACAACAACAATAACAATAATAATAACAATAATAATAGTAGTAGTAGTAGTAATACTAATAATTATAGTAATAATAATAATAATAAAGAAAAATAAGGAGAAGAAGAAGAAAAAGATGAGAACTTTGAGATGAAATATTAATGTAAGGATTAAACAATGATAATAACAAATGTCAAGGTTAGAGGTTCCACTAATGGTATGTCAAACAAGTATAGTATAAACTTTTATTATTCAATTGAAAACCACACACAAAGGAGGTTCCAATCAGATTATAGATTGTTAACATGATTACATTAGTCATCTTATTCGATTAATACTAATACTTGTAAATCTCGTCAAGCATTCATGATTATAACTTATGTTAACAACAAATCAAGTTCCTTTCATAGCTCAGATGTCAGTTATATCATACAGTATGGGCTATGAAAGTGCCAAGCATTTGTTGTACCAAGTGTTATATAACATAAATGAAGATTATTCATTTAACAAGCAAAGTATTGAAGAGTGAACAAGATAACAAATACAAAACATGTTAGTATCAAACATTAAAGTCCATATTAAGTTTACACTATACTTATTCTTACACCATTAGTATAACCTTTCCACCTTGACTTAATAAACTTAGCTAAATATAATGAAAAAAAGAAATATAAATAAATAAAATAAGAACATATATAAGATAAAAGTTAATTGAGTAAATGAAATGAAATAAAAGGCATAAACTTGATATTAATGAAAGCAAAGCATACACATTAGAAAAAATAAAAAGAGAGAAAGCAAGAACATGATCTTGATCTGGAAACCAAGATGCCTAAATACATGACAAATGCCTCCTTTTATATTGCAAAATTAGGAACTATTGATTTGATGACAAATTGAAGAGTGGGTAGCCAACTCTTGACTTGGTAACAATCCTTATCTTCTCTTATCTACCCAAAACGTTATTGATAACGTCAAAATTAGAGCCACTCGAAAACATGAAAGTTGTAGTAAATTATCTCAGCTTTCTTGTGCAAAAACTTCAACTCATTTGGACTTGAACTCCAGATATGGCCAAAATACTGAACAGTGTTGGGGCTGGAAGACAAATTCGGACTTCTTTGTTGTTGCTCCAATTTGAACTTGAAAATAGACTTTTTAGATCTTGGGCTCCATATGAAAGTTGTAGGCCTATATCTTACCTTTCCATCCATATAAAGTAGACCTAAATATGAGATTTATAGTTTGAGATATGATCAAATTACTGAATAGTGTTCCGATTTGGACTGCACCGACATCTCTTTTCTAAGTTTGGGCATCTCTTTATCTTTTCAATTTCAATTCTTAAATTCATCAATCAATCCTTTCATTTATGTGATAGGCCTGTATTTAAAATGAACATTTACCACAAATTAAAGGTATCATATATTATTAGATATATTATTATAAAACATGTTTTAGTTAAGGAGTTATTAATACTTCAAGTGCAAAATGATGATATAAAACCTTGATAAAAATACACTTTTAAGTACCAATCACACCCCCCAACCAGCTTATTACTAGTCCCTAGTAATCAAAGCGGTAAAATAGAAAAATACTTTGTAAATTTCATAAAGCAAGGTAATCATCATTCAACTTCCATTAATCTATAGATAAACAAACTCTCATTAAATTGATATATTCGCTCAATACCTCTTAACAAGATATTAATAAACCTTTATTTTGTTCTAATGTTTAAGGTTAACTTCCATGGGTTGGGATTATTATTATTTTTTCTTTTTTCTTTTTTTTTTCTATTTTTTTAATATATATATATATAACTTAAAACAGCATGTATCTTTAACCCATGTAATGAGCTCTCGACTAATGAGCTTAGTAACTTGGGTCGCAGATACTAATACGTAGATAATGCAATGTTTGATTCTCTTAAGCTTTTCTCCTTAACCCATGTAACAAGCGTTGAGTCAATAACTCCCAAGTTAGTTGACTTTGGGGTATTAGGTGTTAAAACACCCCTTCGGGCTTAATTGCTTATGTTAAGGAGGCTACGAAACCAAACTTATCTACATTTTTATTATCATCATTCATTTTTTACTCTTTTTTTTTCAAATTATATACTATCTCTTTCCCTTAGTTGTTACCTTTAACAAAAGAACATAAATAATGTAATAATCCAATGTGCAACTCACAATCATATGTTAAAGTGTGTGTGTGTGTGTGTGTGTGTGTGTGTGTGTGTGTGTGTGTGTGTGTGTGTGTGTGTGTGTGTGTGTGTGTATGTAAATTAAGGTTTAAGAATACATGTTAAATGAGCATATGAGCAGAATTAAGTGATAGCAATGCAAGAGTTTGTAAACCTGAATATTTCATGAAGTATTGTGATAGACCTTATTAAGAATGATTACTAAGATACGTCTCAAGAGTCATAAAAAGATCTCTTTTACTCTACTATCATAGTAACAGTAGTTTTACATATGCTTTATGAAATAGAAAACACAATTAGTGTTTTTTTTTTGCTACTACCTTCTCCTCCCAACCAAAACGAGACATTGCCCTCAATGTTCTAAGGTAAAAAGATAGAGTATAAAAGATATCACCTGAAATAACAAATACTAACAAACCTGAAACACACTAAAACAAATATAAAAACAACAAAACACAATAATAAAATAAAAGGACACAAAGATTCACAAATGAAGGCTCAAATCTAATCTAAGCTTTTTACGGCTTTTCTTAGATGACCAATTTATGCGACTTATGGAGGGATCAATTACAGGAATGAAAGATTGTAGTTGGTCAATCAATTGTTCAGCAGTAGCAGCAGAGATTATGATTTATCATGCAGAAGATGTTAGAAATTTCTATTCCACAGCATGATCAAGAAAAGACAACAACTTATCATAATAACCATTATCATTTAACAAACCTATAGGTTTATGCTGAATGTGCAGTTGGACCTAAGAGGAAATGTGGAAGATCTCTTTCAATGTGCCTAGACCACCTGGTAAAGCAATGAAGACATCAACGTGGTTAAACATTGCATTCATTCGAGGTGACATTGTGGAGACCTGAAGTTCCTCTCCAATTGTTTTTCTAAAATTCTCATGGATATGCTCCTTCTTATGCTCCACCTTCTAGAACAAATCTTGAGGAAACATTGCATACATTCATTGAAAAGCAAGAGATAATCAATACTCAATTTGCTCAAAACATGACAGATTTTAAAGATACTCTTGCAAAATTAACATCTGCTCTTAGTTTCCAAGAGAAAGGTAAGTTTCCATCTCAACCACAATAAAATCCCAAGAGGTAATTCAATGCAAATACAAGTACTTCCGGAAGCCAATACATGGATTAAGTCAAATCAGTCACTACTCTTCGCAGTGGTAAGGTTATTGAAAAACCCTCTCTTGAACCTTATGAGAAAGATGGTGAGTCAATCTCTGAGGGTAAGAAAGGGGTTGAATCTGAAAATTGCAAAGAAAAGACTGATTCTCCACCAACACTTCCATTTCCTCAAGCCATGACCAAACAAAGAAAAGTCAATCACAACTCTGAAATTTTTGAAACTTTCAAACAGGTAAGAATCAATATATATTTTTTGGATGCTATTAAACAAGTTCCTTCCTATGCTAAAGTTTTCAAAGATCTATGCACTGTGAAGAGGAAATTGAATTTGAAAAAGAAAACCTTTTTAGCCGAACAAGTAAGTATTATTCTTCAGAATAATAATGCTTTGAAATATAAAGAACCTAGTTGCCCTATAATTTCTTGTTTTATTGGAGAACATAAAATTGAAATAGCTTTACTTGATCTCGGTGCTAGTGTGAATTTACTTTCATATTTAGTTTTTCAGACTCTCAATCTAGGTGAGTTAAAACCAACTTCTATATCTCTTTTACTTGCCGATAGATCTATAAAAGTTCCTAGAGGAATAGTTGAAGATGTGTTAGTACAAGTTGATAAATTCATTCATCTTGTGGATTTTATTGTCTTGGACACACAACCTGTTGAAGTATGTAATTCATTTCCTGTTATTTTAGGACGTCCGTTTCTTGCAACTTCTAACGCATTGATTAATTGTAGGAATGGACTGATGAAGCCATCATTTGGAAACATGACATTGGAGATGAATATTTTCAACATTTACAAGCAACTTGGAGATGATAATGATTTACAAGAAGTAGATCATATTGATGAATTAGTTTATGATCAACTTGAATCTACTTTAAGTAAAAATGAGTTGGATGAATTTAAAGATTTGCAAATAATTTATTCTAAGGAAGAAATCACAGAGGAAAAACGCACTAAAAATATTGATGCAAATATTTTATCAAAAGTGACAACAAATTCAACATCTAACATCACACCAATCGATGATTACTTTCCTAATGAATCCTTACTTTCTCTTAGTCCAATGCCTTGATATGATAAAAATATCAATTTTCTTGGTTTAAGAGATTTGCCAGCTGATTGAAGTACCCAAGACAAAGAAAAGTTTTTGAACGAAGTGAAGAACTTTTATTGTGATGACCCTAACTTATTCAAATATTGTCCTGATTAAATATTTTAAAGATTCATTCCCGACAATGAGATAAGTAGTGTCATTAAACTTTGTCATTTGGAAGCATCTGAAAGTTATTTTTCATAAAAAAAGACAGCTGCAAAAATCTTTCAAAATGGATTTTATTGGCCTACCATGTTCAAGGACACATGCATTCTGCAAAACTTGTGAAAATTGTCAAAAAGTTGATACTAGTTAAAAAGTTTTGTTTTATAATTCTCAACTCTATGCATTCCCTAGAGAGCTAAGATCAAGATGGAGCAATCCTTATGGAGCCTGTGATATTGAGAATTCAATGAATGACAATGTTTTTAAGGAAAATGGACATCGTTTGAAAGCTTACTTTGATAATTTTTCTAGTGAAAATGAATCAACTGGTTGGAATGATCTTGTAGATAAAGGTTGATTATTTTGTTTTTCTTACATTGTTTTTGTGTTTCTTTTTTAATGAGTTTTGCTAGTTTCTCTCACCCTAGTCAAATGGCGAACAATGGTACTCCGTGACTTAAGTCGATTCTTTCAGTTTCCCATAACAACTGATATTTGTGTATATCTTTATGCAATTTTTTGAATCTCTCTTCCAATTCTCATTTGAAAATGGACACTCTACCTTAGAATGCGATTACAAAAATTTACTATGCTAGATATGCAAGATTGAGATTGTTAATGAATCATGGAATTCCTGAAGATATTCGCTGGTTGAGTGAAGTAAAGGTCTGATTATCAGGTGAGTCCTCTAACTCCTTCATTTCATACGTACCTGGAAAAGGTAAAAGCACTTTTATAAAGAAACATCGTTCAAAATGATTGAAAGTCTATCATCGATGTGCTAGATGGACTTGTAATACACAATGTCGTTTTTTAGGAATGGTATCTACAAACCGTGAAGATAAAATACAATTCATTAAGGATGGACTAAGTAAGGAGTCTTTAGATAATCTTCTATTGACTCTTGAGACGCATCCTAGTGGAGATGTACATCATGTAATTCATGATTTATGGCCACTATTTTATAAAGAATATGATCAACTTAGTCTTGGGAATCTGACAAAAAAGGACTCTGTTTGCCAGTTTTTAAGAAAACTGGATGGGAAGCCTATCCCCGACCCATAGAGGGCGTTTAAGCCGTTCTTGGATGTAAAACCAAAGGAAGATGTGAGCCACAATCACAACTACCTGTACATACACATGCTTTTTCAAAAATAAATAAATAAAGAGAGAGAGTGTGTGTGTGTGAGAGAGACTCTAGCTGGCCTACATATAAGTGATATGATTGCCTTTTTAATTTCTCATCTATAAAATTCTCTCTTCCTTTCTTTCATTTTTACTCAACTCATACATTCAATAAATATAAAAGTGTGTAAAAATAGCAAATTCCTCAGGTCATCATATAAGAAATATTTGTGTTTTCGGTGGATATAGTCTTGGAAAATAAAAGGAGTTTTTAGAATCAGCAAATCATCTTGGTCAAGTGCTAGTTGAGAGAAAAATTCATTTAGTGTATGAGGGAGGCAGTCTTGGGTTAATGAAAAGTGTGTCAATAACTGTATTTTTAGGAGGTAGTCAAGTTTTGGGGGTCGTCCCTGAAGCTTTAGCACAAGGGGACATCATTGAAAAAAAAATTAGAGAGGAACTTCAGGTCTCTACAATGTCAACTCAAATGAATGCAATGTTTAACCATACTGATGTTTTCATTACTTTACTAGGTGGTCTAGGCACATTGGAAGAGATCTTTCATATTTTCTCTTAGGCCCAACTGCACATTCACCATAAACCCATAGGTTTGTTAAATGTTAATAGTTATTATGATAAGTTGTTGTCTTTTCTTGATCATGCTGTGGAATAGGAATTTCTAACATCTTCTGTACGACAAATCATAATCTCTGCTGCTATTACTGAACAATTGATTGACCAACTACAATCTTTCATTCTTGTAATTGATCCTTCCATGAGTCGTATAAATTAGTCAACTAAGGAAAGCCATAAAAAGCTTAGATTGGATTTGAGCCTTCATTTGTGAATCTTTGTGTCTTTTGGTTTTATTATTATGTTTTGTTGTTACTTATATTTGTTTCAGTGTGTTTCAGGTTTGTTAGTGTTCATTATTTCAGGTGATATCTTCTATACACTATCTTTCTACCTTTAAATATTGAAGACAATGCCTTATTTTAGTTGGGGGGGAGAGGGTAGTAGCTTAAAAAAGAAACTATATTTTCTATTTCATAAAACAAGGTCTATCATAATTCTTCTTGAAATATTCAGATTGACAAACTCTGACATTGTTATCACTTAATTCTGCTCATATACTTATTTAAGATGTATTCTTAAACCTTAATTTACACACACATACTTTAACATATGATTGTGGGTTGCATATTGGATTATTACATTATTTGTTCTTTTGTTAAAGGTAACAACTAAGGGAAAGGGATAATATATAATTAAAAAAAAGAAAAAAATGATAATAATAAAAATATGGATAAGTTTGGTTTCGTAGCCTCCCTAACCTAAGCAATTAAGCCCGAAGGGGTGTTTTAACACCTAATACCCTAAAGTCAACTGACTTGGAAGCTATTGGTCCAACGCTTGTTACATGGGTTGAGGAGAAAAGCTTAAGGGAATCAAACATTGCACTATCTATATATTAGTATCTGCGACCCGAGTTGCTAAGCTCGTAGGGGAGTCTTAACACATAATGCCCTAAGACCAACTAGTTTGGGAGTCATTAGCTGAAAACTCGTTACATGGATTAAAGATGCATGGTGTTTTAAATTATATGTATATATATTAAAAAAAATAAGACAAAAATAATAATCCCAACCCAAGGAAGTTAACCTTAAACACTAGAACAAAAATTTTGTTTTCTTCCAAGAAAAGTCCTATAATTATGTATTGATACATTGAGCATAAAAGAAAGGTTTATGAATATCTTTTTAAGAGGTATTGAGCAGGTGTATAAATTTAACGAGAGCTTGTTTATCTAGATAGATTAATGGAAGTTAAATGATGAATAACTTGCTTTGTGGAATTTGCAAATTGTTTTTCTATTTTAACGCTTTGATTATTAGGGACTAGTAATAAGCTGGTTGGGGGGGTGTGATTAGTACTTAAAAGTGTATTTTTATCAAGGTTTTATATCATCATTCTGCACTTGAAGTATCAATAACTCCTTAACTAAAGCATGCTTTATCATAACGTATCTAATAATATAAGATACCTTTAATATATGGTAAATGTTCATTTTAAATACAGGTCTATCACATAAATAACAGGATTGATTGATGAATTTAAGAACTGAAATTGAAAGGATAAAGAGATGGTCAAACTTAGAAAAGAGACGTCGGTGCAATCCAAACTGGAACACTGTTTGGTAATTGGGTCATATCTAGAGCTATAGATATCATATTTAGGTCTCCTTTATATGGATGGAAAGGTAAGACATAGGTCTATAACTTTTATATGGAGCCCAAGATCTAAAAAGGCTATTTTCAAGTCTAAATTGTTGCAACAACAAAGAGGTTCGAATCTGTCCTCCATCCCGAGCATTGTTCCATATTTTGGCCATATCTGGAGTTCTAGAAGTCGAAATGAGCTGAATTATTTACAAAAGAAAGTTGAGACAATTATCTACAACTTTTATGCTTTCAAGTGACTCCAATTTGGATGTTATCAATAAAGTTTTGGGTAGACAAGAGAAGATAAGGATTGTCACCAAGTCAAGAGTTGGTCACCCACTCATTAATTAGTCATCAAATCAATAGTTTATAATTTTGGCCTATAAAAGGAGGCATTTGCTATGTATTTAGGCATCTTGGTGTCCAGATCAAGATCATGCTCTTACTTTCTCTCTTAATATTTTTTGTAATGTTTATATTTTACTTTCATTAATATCAAGCTTATGCCTTTCATTTCCTCTCATTTACTTGGTTAACTCTTATCTTATTTATGTTCTTATTTTATTTATTTATCCTTTCATTTACTTAGTTAACTCTTATCTTATTTATGTTCTTATTTTGTTTATTTATTTTTCAATCTTTCATTATGTCTAGCTAAGTTTATTATGTCAAGATGAAAAGGTTACACTAATGGTGTAAGAATAAGTATAGTGTAAACTTAATATGGACTTTAATGTTTGATACTAACATATTTTATATTTTTTATCTTGTTCACTCTTTAATACTTTGCTTGTTAAATGACTAATCTTGATTTATGTTGTATAACACTTGGTACAACAAATGCTTGGCACTTTCATAACCCATATTGTATGGTATAACTGACATCTAAGCTATGAAAGGAACTTGATTTGTTGTTAACATAAGTTATAATCATGCATGCTTGATGAAATTTACAAGTATTAGCATTAATGGAATAAGATGACTAATGTAATATGTTAACAATCTATAATCTGATTGGAACCTCCTTTGTGTATGGTTTCCAATTGAATAATAAGAGTTTATACTATACTTGTTTGAGATACCATTAGTGGATCCTCTAACATTGACATTGTTTGTTATCGTTGTTAAATCTTTACATTAATATTCCATCTCAAAGTTCTCATCTTCCTCTTCTTCTTCTTCTTCTTTATTATTATTATTATTATTATTATTATTATTATTATTATTATTATTATTATTATTATTATTATTATTATTACTACTACTACTACTACTATTATTATTTTTGTTGTCGTTGTTGTTGTTGTCATTGTTGTTGTTGTTGTTGTTGTTGTCGTCGTCGTCGTCGTTGTTATTATTATTGTTATTGTTGTTGTATTATTGTTATTTATAATTTGTATAATTAACCTCCTTGTGGTTCGACCCTGGTCTTGCCGGGTTATTTATTACTTCGACACTCCTACACTTGAAAAAAGACACCAATCTTTTAGTCATGTCACCCAGCAGTCAAAGATCTTCATGACAAGAATAGGATTTAAAGGCATCATGTAACGTTTTGCAATAGATCCTAACTTTTGACAATTCTCACAAGTCTTGCAGAATATATGTTAGTGCTTGAACATGATGGGCCAATAAAATCCACTTTGTAAAATTTTTGCAGTTGTCTTTCTTGATGAGAAATGGCCCCCACATGCCTTAGAATGACAAAATTTAATGACACTACTTACCTCATTGTCAGGAATGCATCTTTAAAATATTTGATTAGGACAATATTTGAATAAATAAGGGTCATCCTAATTTTTCAATAAAGTCTACTTCCTGTAAATCTTTATCATCTATAGGTTGCTTGCAAATATTGAAAATGTTCATCTCTAATGTCATGTTTCTAATTGATAGCTTCATCAGTCCATTCCTACAATTAATCAATGCATTAGAAGTTGCAAGAAACGGACGTCCTAAAATAACAAGAAATGAATTACATACTTCAACAGGTTGTGTGTCCAAGATAATAAAATACACAGGATAAATGAATTTATCGACTTGTACTAACATATCTTCAACTATTCCTCTAGGCACTTTTATAGATCTATCGGCAAGTATGAGAGTTATAGAAGTTGGTTTTAACTCACCTAGATTGAGACTTTAAAAAACTGAATATGAAAGTAAATTCACACTGGCTCCAAGATCAAGTAAGGCTCTTTCAATTTTATGTTCTCCAATAAAGCAAGAAATTATAGGACAACCAGGGTCTTTATATTTCAAAGCATTATTGTTCTAAAGAATGGCAGTTACTTGTTCGGCTAAAAAGGCTTTCTTTTTCACATTCAGTTTCCTCTTCATAGTGTATAGATCATTCAAAAATTTAACATAGGAAGGAACCTGTTTAATAGCATCCAACAAAGGTATATTGATCCTTACCTGCTTGAAAGTTTCAAAGATTTTAGAGTTATGATTAACTTTCTTTTGTTTGGTCATGGCTTGAGGAAATGGAAGTGCTGGCGGGGAATCAGTCTTTTCTTTGCAATTTTCAGATTCAACCCCTTCCTTACCCTTAGAGATTAACTCATCATCTTTCTCACAAGGTTCAAGAGTGGGTTTTTCAATAACCTTACCACTATGAAGAGTAGTGACTGATTTGATTTGATCCATGTGTTGACTTCCGGAACTACTTGTATTTGTATTATATTGCCCCTTGGAATTTTATTGTAGTTGAGATGGAAACTTACCTTTCTCTTGGAAACTAAGAGCAGATGTCAATTTTGCAAGAGTATCTTTAAAATTTGTCATGTTTTAAGCAAGTTGAGTATTGATTGTCTCTTGTTTTTCAATGAATGCATGCAATGTTTCCTCAAGATTTCTTCTAGTAGGTGGAGCATAATGAGGTGCATATCCATGAGAATTTTAGAAATTGTGGTGTGCTTGAAATGGTGGTTGTGAAGTTTGTACATTGTTATTATCACTCTTCCAACTTAAATTTGGGTGATTTCTCTAGGTTGTATGTCTAGGAGTATGGGTTGTGGTTGGCCCTTTGAAAACAACTTAAAGTATGGACTTGTTCATGGAGACATTCCTTAAAAGAAGGCAAGGTTGGATGGTTAGTGGTTGAGTGTTCATTTGTTTCACATATTTGACACTCAATGTTTTCAACAGATTTTAATTGACCACTCTTTTTCAATTCTAGTGCCTCGACTTTTCTAGCTAAAGATGCAAACTTGACTTGAAGGTCATCATCTTCCCTAAGGTTGTACATACATCCACTAGATATATGAGGTTGAGTTTTACTCGGTACCTTATAAGTACCCGCGGTGTCCCAATTTTGAGCATTTTCAGCTAACAAGTCTAAGTACTTCATTGCTTCAACAGGGTCTTTATCTTCAAAAGTTCCATTGCACATCAATTCAACCATTTGCCTATCTCTAGGTGTTAACCCTTTATAAAAATGTGAAACCAATCTCCATGTTTCAAAACCATTATGAGGGCAAGTATTAAGCAAGTCTCGATACCTATCCCAACATTGGTAAAATGTTTCTCCTGATTTTTGAGTGAAAGTGGTGATTTGGCTTTTAAAAGAGTTTGTTTAGTGAGATGGAAAAAACTTCTTTAAAAAAGGTTGTTGGATTTCATCCCAAGAACGAATAGATCCTAGTCTTAAATTTTATAGCCATGTTTTAGCTTTATCTTCTATTGAAAAAGGAAAAAGCTTTAATCTGATAATGTTCATGCTATAATTTAAATTATTATATGTATTGCAAACCTCCTTAAATTCCCTTAAATGCAAGTATGGATTTTCCAATTCCAAGCCATGAAAAAAAGGTAAAAGTTGAATAATGTTTTGCTTAAAATTAAAATGAGATGCATTAGGAGGAAAAACTATGCATAATGGTGCACTTGTTCATATGGGATTTATGTGGTCTCTAAGTGTTCAAGCACGGTTCTTCTCATTATTCTCATTATAAAGTGATTGATTATCTTCTTCAGCCATATTTTCTGAAAATGATGAGGATACCCTACAAATACAAAACATGAATCTAGATTTGTATGGGCTATGCAAGTGCCAAGCATTTTTTGTACCAAGTGTTATACAACATAAATTTAGATTAGTCATTTAACAAGCAAAGTATTAAAGAGTGAACAACATAACAAATACAAAACATGTTAGTATCAAACATTAAAGTTCATATTAAGTTTACACTATACTTATTCTTACACCATTAGTGTAACCTTTTCACCTTGACATAATAAACTTAGCTAAACATAATAAAAAAAAGAAATATAAATAAACAAAATAAGAACATAAATAAGATAAAAGTTAACTAAGTAAATGAAAGGAAATAAAAGGCATAAACTTGATATTAATGAAAGCAAAGCATAAACATTACAAAAAATACAAAGAGAGAAAGCAAGAGCATGATCTTGTCTGGAAAACAAGATGCCTAAATTCATGGAGAATTCCTCCTTTTATAGGCCAAAATTAAGAATTATTGATTTGATGACTAATTGATGAGTGGGTGATCAACTCTTGACTTAGTAACAATCTTTGTCTTCTCTTGTCTGCCCAAAACAACATTGATAACATCAAAATTGGAGTCACTCAAAACATGAAAGTTGTAGAAAATTATCTCATCTTTCTTGTGTAAAACATTCAGCTCATTTGGACTTATAGAACTCCAGATATGGGTCAAACACTAAATAGTGATCGGGTTGGAAGACAGATTCGGACTTCTTTGTTGTTGCTATAATTTGGACTTGAAAATGACATTTTTAAATCGTGGGCTCCATATGAAAGTGGTAGGCCTATGTCTTACCTTTCCATCCATATAAAGTAGACCTAAATCTGAGATCTATAGCTCCATATATGACCCAATTACCGAACAGTATTTCGATTTGGATTCCACCGACATCTCTTTTCTAAGTTCGGCCATCTCTTTATCCTTTCAATTTCAATTCTTAAATTCATCAATCAATCCTTTCATTTATGTGATAGGCCTGCATTTAAAATGAACATTTACCACAAATTAAAGGTATCTTATATTATTAGATATATTACTATAAAACATGCTTTAGTTAAGGAGTTATTGATACTTCAAGTGAAAAATGATGATATAAAACTTTGAGACAAATACACTTTTAAGTACTAATCAGTTGGAATTATTAATTTTGCACATGCTTTATGAAATAGAAAACACAATTAGTTAAAAAAAATAAATTTGTCAACTGCTATCCTTTTCCCCCAACCAAAACAAAACATTGTCCTCAATGTCCTAACGTAGAAAGATAGAGTATAGAAGACATCACCTGAAATAACAAACGCTGACAAACCTAAAACACACTTAAACAAATATAAGCAACAATGAAACACAATAATAAAATAAAAAAACATAAAGATTCACAAATGAATACTGAAATCCAATCTAAGTTTTTTACAGTTTTTTGTAGAAGACCAATTTATACGACTCACGGATGGATTAATTACAGGAATGAAAGATTGTAGTTGGTCAATCAATTATTCAGTAGTAGCAACAAAGTTATGATTTGTCATGTCGAAGATGTTAGAAATTCCTGTTCTACAGCAACTTATCATAAAAACCATTAATATTTAACAAACCTATGGGTTTATGGTGAATATGTAGTTGGGCCAAAGAGAAAATATGAAAGATCTCTTCTAATATGCCTAGACCACCTAGTAAGGCAATGAAGGCATTAGCATGGTTGAATATTACATTCATTTGAACAGACATTGTAGAGATCTGTAGTTCCTCTCCAATTTTTTTTCCAATAATATCCTCTTGTGCTAAAGCTTTAAAAACGACCTCCAAAACTTCACTACCTCCTAAAAATGCAGCTATTAACACTCCTCTCATTAACCCAGGACTGTCTCCCCCGTACACTAAATAATTTGTTGATTCTAAAAACTCTTTTTTTTTCCCAAGACTAGATCCACCAAAACCATAAACATTTTATATGATGACTAGAGGAACTTGCCATTTGTACACACTTCTATATTTGTTAAATGTATAGGTTGAGTAGAAATGAAAGGCAGAAAGAGAGGATTTTATAGATGAAAAATTAAAAAGGCAATCATATCACCTATATGTAAGCTAGTTGAAGTCTCATACACTCTCTCTCTTTATTTATTTATTTATTTATTTTTGAAAAAGCATGTCTATGTACAGGTAGTTGTGATTGTGGCTTACATATTTCCTTGGTTTTACATCCACGAATGACTTAAACGCCCTCTATGGGTCGGGGATAGGCTTCCCATCTAGTTTTCTTAAAAACTGGCAAACAAGGTCTTTTTTAGTCTAATTCCCAAGACTATATCAAGCATCTTTTTGAGGGAAATGGAGTCATAAATCATGAAATGCACAATGCATATCTCTACTATAATGAGACATAAGAGTCAATAGAAGATTATCTAAAGACTCTCTATGTTTTGAAATAAATCCCACCTTTTAACAATTTTCACAGGTTTTGCAAAATGCATGTGAATCCTTGAACACGATGGGCCAATAAAATCCATTTTGTAATATTTTTGCGGTTGTTTTTTTATGAGAAATGACTCCCACATGCCTTAGTGTGATAAAATTTAATGACACTACTTACCTCATTGTCAGGAATGCAACTTTGAAATTTTTTATCAGGACAATATTTGAAAAAGTAAGGGTTAACCCAATAAACGTTTTGCATGTCACTCAAAAACTTTCTCTTATCTTGGTTATCCTGAAGTAAGAAAATTGATATTTTTAGCAAACCAAGGCATTGAACTAAGAAAAAATAAAGATTCAACAAGAAAGTAATCATCGATTGGTGTGATGTCAAATGTTGAATCTATTCCCAATTTTGACAAATGATCTATAACAACATTGCTAGTGCCTTTTTCATCCTTGATTTCCTCCTTTTTGAAAGTTTCAAAGATTTCACAATCATGATTAACTTCCTTTTGTTTGGTCATGGCATGAGAAAATAGAAGTACTAGTGAGGAATCAGTCTTTTCCTTACAATATTTAGATTCAACCCCTTCCTTACACTTAGAAATTGACTCATCATCTTTCTCATAAGGTTCAAAAGTGGGTTTTTCAATAACCTTACCACTATGAAGAGTGATGATTGATTTGACTTAATCCATGTGTTGAGTTCCAGAACTACTTGCATTTTTATTGTATCGCCCCTTGGATTATGTTATGGTTAAGATGGAAACTTACCTTTCTCTTGAAAATCGAGAGCAGATGTGAATTTTGCAAGAATATCTTTAAAATCTGTTACACTTTGAGCAAGTTGAGCGTTGATTGTCTCTTGCTTTTGAATAAATACATACAAAGTTTCCTTAAAATTTCTTATAAGAGGTGGAGCATAACGAGGTGCATATCCATGAGAATTTTGAAAATTATGGTGTTCTTGAAATTGTGGTTGTGAAGTTTGTGCATTATCACTCTTCCAATTAAAATTTGGATGATTTCTCCAACTAGGGTTGTATGTTTGCGAGTATGGCTTATGATTGGGCTTTTGAAAATTATTTAAAGCATGGGCTTGTTCATAGAGACATTCATTAAAAGAAGGCAAGGTTGGACAGTTACTAGTTAAGTGTTCATTTGTTTCACATATTTGACACACAATGTTTTCAACAGATTTTAATTTACCATTCTTTTATAATTCTAGTGCCTTGACTTTTCTAGCTAACGATGTAAACTTGGCTTGGAGGTCATGATCTTCCCTAAGGTTATACATACCTCCACAAGATGTATAAGGTTGAGTTTTTCTCGGTGCCTTATAAGTACTTACGTTGTCCCAATTTTGAGTATTTTCAGCTAATAAGTCTAAGTACTCTATTGCTTCATCGAGGTATTTATCTTTAAAAGTTTCATTGCATATCATTTCAACCATTTGCATATCTCTAGGTGTTAACCCTTCATAAAAATATGAAACCAATCTCCATGTTTCAAAACCTTAATGAGGGCAAGTATTAAGCAAGTATCGATACCTATCCCAACATTGGTAAAATATTTATCCTTGTTTTTGAGTGAAAGTGGTGATTTGTCTTTTAAAAGAGTTTGTTCTGTGAGATGGGAAAAACATTTTAAAAAACTGTTGTTGCATTTTATCCCAAATAGGAATGGATCCTCGTCTTAAATTTTATAGCCATGTTTTAACTTTCTCTTTGAATGAAAAATAAAAAAACTTTAATCATATGGTGTTCATGCTACAATTTAAGTCATTATATATGTTACATACCTCCTCAAATTTCCTTAAATGCAAGTATGAATTTTCTAAATCTAAGCCATGAAAAGAAAGTAAAAGTTAAATAATGCCTAGCTTAAAATTAAAATGAGATGCATCAGGGGGGAAACTATGCATGATGGTGCACTTGTTCTTGTGAGATTCATATGGTTTCTAAGTGTTTTAATACAGTTATTCTCATTATGAAGTAATTGATTATCTTCTTCAGCCATATTTTCTGAAAATGATGAGGATACCATACAAATTCTATCACTTAATATACGTGACCACACTCTCATGCACGTGTAGGAATAAAATAAAAAGAAGAAGAAACAAGAGAAAAGAAACAAATATATACAAGGAAAGTGAAAAGAAAAAATAAATTAAATAGTACAATTTATACAAGAACTTACCTCCCTGGCAAAGACGTTAAAAACTTAACACGACCAAAAGATTGATGTCTTCTCCCAAGTACAGGAGTGTCAAAGTAAAAAATAACCTGGCAAAACCAGGGTCGAATCACAAGGAGATTAATTATATAAATTATAGATAATAAGAATACAACAACAACAATAACAACAACAACAACAACAACAATAACAACAACAATAATAATAATAATAATAGTAATAGTAGTAGAAGAAGAAGAAAAAGAAGTTGATGATAACTTTGAGATGGAAGATTAACGTAAGGATTAAACAATGAAAACAATAAATGTCAAGGTTAGAGCATCCATTAATGGTATGTCAAACATGTATAGTATAAACTTTTATTATTCAGTTGGAAACCACACACAACGGAGGTTCCAATCAGATTATAAATTGTTAACATGATTACATTAGTTATCTTATTCGAATAATGCTAATACTTGTAAATATTATCAGACATTCATGCTTATAACTTATGTTAACAACAAATCAAGTTCCTTTCATAGCTCAGGTGTAGGTTATACCATACAGTATGGGCTATGAAAGTACTAAGCATTTGTTGTACCAAGTATTATACAACATAAATCTATATTAGTCATTTAACAAGCAAAGTATTAAAAAGTGAACAAGATAACAAATATAAAACATATTAGTATCAAATATTAAAGTTCATGTTAAGTTTACATTATACTTATTCTTACACCATTAGTATAACCTTTTCACCTTGGCATAATAAACTTAACTAAACATAATGAAAGAAAGAAAACAAAATAAACAAAATAAGAACATAAATAAGATAAAAGTTAAATAAGTAAAACAAAGAAAATGGAAGACATAAACAAGATATTAATGAAAATAAAACTTAAGCATTATAAAAATACAAAGAGAGAAAGCAAAAAGCATGATCTTAATCTGGAAACCAAGATGCATAAATTCATGATAAATACCTCTCTTTATAGGCAAAAATTGAAAACTATTGATTTGATGACTAATTGATGAGTGGATGGTCAACTCTTGGCTTGGTGACATTTTTTATCTTCTTTTGTCTACCCAAAACGTCATTGATAACATCAAAATTAGAACCATTTGAAAACATAAATGTTGTAGGAAATTATCTCCGCTTTCTTGTGTAAAATATTCAGCTCATTTGGACTTCTAGAACTCTAGATATGGGCCAAACACTGAACAGTGCTCGGGCTGGAAGACAAATTCAAACCTCTTTGTTGTTGCTCCAGTTTGGACTTGAAAATGGTCTTTTTAGATCTGGGGCTCCATATGAAAGTTGTAAGCCTATGTCATACCTTTCTATCCATATAAAGTAGACCTAAATTTGAGATCTACAGCTCCAGATATGACCTAATTACCAAATAGTGTTCCAATTTGGATTGCACCGACATCTCTTTTTTAAATTTGGCCATCTCTTTATCCTTTCAATTTCAGTTCTTAAATTCATCAATCAATCCTTTCATTTATATGATAGACTTGCATTTAAAATGAATATTTACCATAAATTAAAGGTATCTTATATGATTAGATACGTTATTATTAAACATGTTTTAGTTAAAGAGTTATTGATACTTCAAGTGCAAAATAATGATGCAAAACCTTGATAAAAATACACTTTTAAGTACTAATCACACCTCCCAACCAGCTTATTACTAGTCCCTAGTAATCAAAGCGGTAAAATAGAAAAATACTTTGTAAATTTCATAAAGCAAGGTATTCATCATTCAACTTCCATTAATCTATCCAGATAAACAAACTCTCATTAAATTTAATAAGATATTAATAAACCTTTCTTTTATGTTCAATATATCAACACCTAATTATGGAGCTTTTCTTGGAAGAAAACAAAATTTTTGTTCTAATGTTTAAGGTTAACTTCCTTGGGTTGAGAGTATTTTTTAAAATATATATACATATAACTTAAAACACTATGCATCTTTAACCCATGTAACGAGTTTTTGGCTAATGACTCCCAAACCAGTTGGTCTTAAGGCATTAGGTGTTGAGACACCCCTACGAGCTTAGTAACTCAGGTTGCAAATACTGATATGTAAATAGTGCAATGTTTGATTTCCTAAAACTTTTTTCCTCAACCCATGTAACAAGCGTTGGACCAATAGCTCCCAAGTCAGTTGACTTTAGGATATTAGGTGTTAAAACACCCCTTCGGGCTTAATTGCTTAAGGTTAAGGAGGCTACGAAACCAAACTTATCTACATTTTTATTATCATCATTTCTTTCCTTTTTTTCTTTTTCTTTTTGTGTTTTTTTTTAATTATATACTATCCCTTTCCCTTAGTTGTTACCTTTAACAAAAGAACATAAATAATGTAATAATCCAACGTGCAACCCATAATTATATGTTAAAGTGTATGTATGTGTGTAAATTAAGGTTTAAGAATACATGTTAAATGAGTAGATGAGTAGAATTAAGTGATAACAATGCGAGAGTTTGTAAACTTGAATATTTCAAGAAGTATTATGATAGACCTTATTAAAAATGGTTACTAAGATGTGTCTCAAGAGTCATAAAAAGATCTCTTTTACTCTGCCATCATAGTAACAACAATTTTGCACATGCTTTATAAAATAGAAAACATAGTTAGTTATTTTTTTCTTTTTAGCTACTACCCTCTACCCCCAACCAAAAGGAGACATTGTCCTCAATGTTATAAGGTAGAAAGATAGAGTATAGAAGATATCACCTGAAATAACAAACATTGACAAACCTGAAACATATTGAAACAAAAATAAGAAATAACAAAACACAATAATAAAACAAAAAGACACAAAAAATTTACAAATGAAAAATCAAATCTAATCTAAGCTTTTTATGGCTTTTTTAGATGACCAATTTATGCGACTCATGGAGGGATCAATTACAGGAATGAAAGGTTGTACTTGGTCAATCAATTGTTCAGCAGTAGCAGGAGAGATTATGATTTGTCATGCAGAAGATGTTAGAAATTCTTGTTCCATAGAATGATCAAGAAAAGACAACAATTTATCATAATAACCATTAACATTTAACAAACCTATGGGTTTATGGTGAATGTGCAGTTGAGCCCAAGAGGAAATATGAAAGATCTCTTCCAATGTGCCTAGACCACCTGGTAAAGCAATGAAGGCATCAGCATGGTTAAACATTGCATTCATTCGAGCTGACATTGTGGAGACTTGAAGTTCCTCTCCAATTGTTTTTCCAATGATGTCACCCTGTGCCAAAACTTCAGGGACGACCCCCAAAACTTGACTACCTCCTAAAACTGCAGCTATTGACACACCTCCCATTAACCCAAGACTGCCTCCCCCATACATTAAATGAATCTTTCTCTCAGCTAGCACCTGACCAAGATGATTTGCTGATTCTAAAAACTCCTTTTCTTTTCCCTAGACTAGATCCACTGAAAACACAAATATTTCTTATGTGATGACCTGAGGAACTTGTCATTTTTATACCCTTCTATATTTGTTGAATGTATGGGTTGAGTAGAAATGAAAGGAAGGAAGAGAGGATTTTATAGATGAGAAATTAAAAAGGCAATCATGCCACCTATATGTAGGCTAGCTAGAGTCTCACACACTCTTTCTTTTTTTTTCTTTTTTTTTTGAAAAAACATGTTTTCTCTCTTTATTTATTTATTTTTGAAAAAGCATGTGTATGTACAGGTAGTTGTGATTGTGGCTCACATCTTCCCTTGGTTTTACGTCCAAGAATGGCTTAAACGCCCTCTATGGGTCGAGGATAGGCTTCCCATCTAGTTTTCTTAAAAACTGGTAAATAGGATCTTTTTTAGTCAAATTCCTAAGACTAAGTCGAGCATGTTCTTTATGAAATAGTGGACATGAATGATGAATTACACGATGCACTTCTCCACTAAGATGCGTATCAAGAGTTAATAGAAGATTATCTAAAGACTCTTACTCAATTCATCCTTAATGAATTGTATTTTATCTTCACAGTTTATAGAGATCATTCCTAAAGAACGACATTGTGCATTACAAGTCCATCTGGCACATCGATGACAGACTTTCAGTCGTTTTGCATGACGTTTCTTTGCAAAAGTATTTTTACCTGTTCTAGGCATATGTGAAATAAAGGAATTCGAGGACTCACCTGATAATCGAACTTTTGCTTTAATCAACCAGTGAATATCTTCAGGAATTCCATGATTTATTAACAACCTCAATCTTGCACATCTAGCACGGTAAATTTTTGTAATCGTCTTCTAAGGTAGAATGGGAAAATACTTTTTTAATTTTTCAAGATTAATGTTTATTTTCAAATGAGAATTAGAAGAGAGATTTATAGAATTGCACAAATATATAAAGAGATATCAGTTATTATAGGAAACTGAAAGAACCAACTTAAGTCACGGAGTACCATTGTCTGCCATTTGACTGGGGTGAGAGAAGTTAGCAAAAATCACTCAAAAAAAAATACAAAAATAATATGAAAAAAAAATCAATCTTTATATACAGGATCACCTAATTTAATAGAGTCATTTTCAACTGAAAAATTATCAAAGTAAACTTTCAAATGATGTCCATTTACCTTGAAAACATTGTCATTCTTTGGATTTTCGATATCACAAGCCCCATATGGATACACATGTTTCACAATAAACGGACCGCTCCATCTTGATCTTAGTTTTCCAGGAAATAAATGTAGTCGAGAATTATAAAGTAAGACTTTTTTACCAACATTAAATGTTTTTCTCAGAATATTCTTGTCATGAAACTCTTTAATTCTTACTTTATGAATTCTTAAATTTTCATATGCATCATTTCTTATTTCCTCAAGCTCATTTATTTGTAATTTTCGCAATTGACTAGTATCATCTAGATTTGAATTGAAAGCTTTAATAGCCCAATAAGTTTTATGTTCAAGTTCCACAGGCAAGTAACAAAGTTTTTCATTGACTAATCTATAAGGTGACATACCTAATGATGTTTTATAAGCAATTCAATAAGCCCAAAGTGCATCATTAAGTCTTAAAGACCAGTCATTCCTATTAGTATTCACTGTTTTTTTCAAAATTTGTTTGATCTCCCTATTAGCAAGCTCTACTTGTCCACTTGGGTGAGGGTGATAAGGAATCACAACTTTGTGTGTGATTCCAAATTTCTTCATTTAAGACTCGAATGACTTGTTTCAGAAATGTGTTCCACCATCACTTATCATGGCTCGGAGGATTCTAAATTAACTTAAGATATTTTCTTTCAAAAACTTTATCATTGCCTCTATCCAGTTTGAAACGTAATCTACTACGACTAATATATACAAGAAACCAAATGATGGAGGAAATTAACCCATGAAATCTATACTCCAATAGTCAAAGATCTCAATAACAAGAATAGAATTTAAAGGCATCATTTGACATTTTGAAATTGATCCTAAATTTTGACAATTTTCACAAGACTTGCAAAATGCATGTGAGTCTTTGAACATGGTGGGCCAATAAAATCCACTTTGTAAGATTTTTATAGTTGTCTTTCTGGATGAGAAATGGCCCCTTCATGCCTTAGAATGACAAAATTTAATGACACTACTTACCTTATTGTCAGGAATGCATCTTTAAAATATTTTATCAGGACAATATTTGAATAAATAAGGTGATTAGTACTTAAAAGTGCATTTTTATCATGGTTTTATATCATCATTTTGCACTTGAAGTATCAATAACTCCTTAACTAAAATATGTTTTATAATAATGTATCTAATAATATAAGATACCTATAATTTGTGGTAAATGTCTATTTTTAATGCAGGCCTATCACATAAATAAAAGGATTGATTGATGATTTGAAGAACTTAAATTGCAAGGATAAAGAGATGGCCAAACTTAGAAAAGAGATGTCGGTGCAATCCAAACCGAAACACTGTTCGGTAATTGGGTCATATCTAGAGCTATATATCTCAGATTTAGGTCCAAATTATATGGATGGAAAGGTAAGACATAGGCCTACAACTTTCATAGATTAATTCCCGACAATGAAGTAAGTAGTGTCATTAAACTTTGTCATTCTGAAGCATGTGGAAGTTATTTCTCATCAAAAAAGACAGCTACAAAAATCTTTCAAAATGGATTTTATTGGCCCACCATGTTCAAGGACACGCATGCATTCTGCAAAACTTGTGAAAATTGTCAAAAGATTGATACAGGTCAAAAAGTTTTGTGTTATAATTCTCAACTCTATGCATTCCCTAGAGAGCTAAGACCAAGATGGAACAATCCTTATGGGGCCTGTGATATTGAGAATTCAATGAATGACAATGATTTTAATGAAAATGGACATCGTTTGAAAGCTTACTTTGATAATTTTCCTAGTGAAAATGAATCAACTGGTTGCACTGATCTTGTAGATAAAGGTTAATTTTTTTTTCTCACATTGTTTTTGTGTTTCTTTTTGAGTGATTTTTTCTAGTTTTTCTCACCCCGGTCAAATGGCGGATAACGGTACTCCGTGACTTAAGTCGGTTCTTTCAGTTTCCCATAATTACTGATATCTGTGTATATATCTGTGCAATTCTTTGAATCTCTCTTCCAATTCTCATTTGAAAATGGACACTAATCTTGAAAAATTGAAAAAGTATTTTCCCGCTCTGCCTCAGAATGCGATTACAAAAATTTACCGTGCTAGATGTGCAAGATTGAGATTGTTAATGAATCATGGAATTCCTGAAGATATTCGCTGGTTGATTGAAGCAAAGGTCCGATTATTAGGTGAGTCCTCTAACTTCATCATCTCACACATGCCTGGAACAGGTAAAAGCACTTTTGCAAAGAAGCGTCGTGCAAAACGACTGGATGTCTGTCATCGATGTGCTAGATGGACTTGTAATACACAATGTCGTTCTTTAGGAATGGTATCTATAAACCGTGAAGATAAAATACAATTCATTAAGGATGACCTGAGTAAGGAGTCTTTAGATAATCTTCTATTGACTCTTGAGACGCATCCTAGTGGAGATGTGCATCGTGCAATTCATGATTTATGGCCACTATTTCATAAAGAACATGATCGACTTAGTCTTGGGAATCTGACTAAAAAAGACCCTGTTTGCCAGTTTTTAAGAAAACTGGATGGGAAGCCTATCCCCGACCCATAGAGGGCGTTTAAGCCGTTCTTGGACGTAAAACCAAGGGAAGATGTGAGCCACAATCACAACTACCTGTACATACATATGCTTTTTTCAAAAGTAAATAAATAAATAAATAAAAAGAGAGAGAGAGAGTGTGAGACTCCAGCTGGCCTACATATAGATGTTATGATTGGCTTTCAAATTTCTCATCTATAAAACCCTCTTTTCCTTCCTTTCATTTCTACTCAACCCATACATTCAACAAATACAGAAGTGTGTAGAAATGGCAAGTTCCTCAAGTCATCAAATAAGAAATATTTGTGTTTTTGGTGGATCTAGTCCTGGGAAAGAAAAGGAGTTTTTAGAATCAGCAAATCATGTTGGTCAGGTCCTAGCTGAGAGAAAGATTCATTTAGTGTATGGGGGAGGCAGTCTTGGGTTAATGGGAGGTGTGTCAATAGCTGCATTTTTAGGAGGTAGTCAAGTTTTAGGAGTCGTCCCTGAAGCTTTGGCACAAGGGGACATCATTGGAAAAACAATTGGAGAGGAACTTCAGGTCTCCACAATGTCGGCTCGAATGAATGCAATGTTTAACCATGCTGATGCTTTCATTGCTTTACCAGGTGGTCTAGGCACATTGGAAGAGATCTTTCATATTTCCTCTTGAGCTCAATTGCACATTCACCATAAACCCATTGGTTTGTTAAATGTTAATGGTTATTATGATAAGTTGTTGTCTTTTCTTGATCATGCTGTGGAACAGGAATTTCTAACATCTTCTGCACGACAAATCATAATTTTTGCTACTACTGCTGAACAATTGATTGACCAACTACAATCTTTCACTCCTGTGATTGATCCTTCCATGAGTCGCATAAATTGGTCATCTAAGGAAAGCCGTAAAAAGCTTAGATTGGATTTGAGCCTTCATTTGTGAATTTTTATGTATTTTGGTTTTATTATTGTGTTTTGTTATTTCTTATTTTTGTTTCAGTGTGTTTCAGGTTTTGTTAGTGTTCGTTATTTCAGGTGATATCTTCTATACTCTATCTTTCAACCTTAGAACATTGTGGACAATGTCTCGTTTTGGTTGGGGGGAGAGGGTAGTAGTTGATAAAAAAAAAAAAATTGTTTTTCATTTCATAAAGCATGTGCATAATTATTGTTACTAGGATGGCAGAGTAAAGGAGTTCTTTTGTTAAAGTGACTCTTGAGACGCATCTTAGTAACCATTCTTAACAAGGTCTATTATAATACTTCCTGAAATATTCAGGTTTACAAACTCTCGTATTGTTATCACTTAATTCTGCTCATATACTTATTTAACATGTATTCTTAAACCTTAATTTACACACACACACTTTAACATATGATTGTGGGTTGCATATTGGATTATTACATTATTTATGTTCTTTTGTTAAAGGTAACAACTAAGGGAAAGGAATTGTATATAATTAAAAAAAATGAAAAAAAAAAAAGAAAAAAAAAGAAAAAAAATGATGATAATAAAAATGTAGATAAGTTTGGTTTCGTAGCCTCCCTAACCTAAGCAATTAAGCCCGAAGGGGTGTTTTAACACCTAATACCCTAAAGTCAACTGACTTGGGAGCTATTGGCCCAACGCTTGTTACATGGGTTGAGGAGAAAAGCTTAAGGGAATCAAACATTGCACTATCTACATATCAGTATCTGCGACCCGAGTTACTAAGCTCGTAGGGGTGTCTTAACACCTAATGCCCTAAGACCAACTGGTTTGGGAGTCATTAGCTGAAAGCTCGTTACATGGGTTAAAGATGCATGATGTTTTTAAATTATATGTATATAGAGTTGAAAAAAAAAAGCAAAAAAAAAAGAAAAGAAAAAAAAGACAAAAATAATAATCCCAACCCAAGGAAGTTAACCTTAAACATTAGAACAAAAATTTTGTTTTCTTCCAAGAAAAGCCCCATAATTATGTGTTGATACATTAACCACACAAAAGAAAGGTTTATTAATATCTTGTTAAGAGGTATTGAGCAGATATATAAATTTAATGAGAGTTTGTTTATCTGGATGGATTAAAGGAAGTTAAATGATGAATACCTTGCTTTGTGAAATTTGCAAATTCGTTTTCTATTTTAACGCTTTGATTACTAGGGACTAGTAATAAGCTGGTTGGGGGGTGTGATTAGTACTTAAAATTGCATTTTTATCATGGTTTTATATCATCATTTTGCACTTGAAGTATCAATAACTCCTTAACTAAAATATGTTTTATAATAATGTATCTAATAATATAAGATACCTATAATTTATGGTAAATGTCTATTTTTAATGCAGGCCTATCACATAAATAAAAGGATTGATTGATGATTTGAAGAACTTAAATTGCAAGGATAAAGAGATGGCCAAACTTAGAAAAGAGATGTCGGTGCAATCCAAACCGAAACACTGTTCGGTAATTGGGTCATATCTAGAGCTATATATCTCAGATTTAGGTCCAAATTATATGGATGGAAAGGTAAGACATAGGCCTACAACTTTCATATGGAGCCCAAGATCTAAAAAGGCCATTATCAAGTCCAAATTATAGCAACAACAAAGAAGCCCGAATCTGTCTTCCAGCCCGAGCACTGTTCAGTATTTTGGCCATATCTGGAGTTTTAGAAGTCCAAATGAGCTGAATTTTTTACACAAGAAAGCTGAGACAATTGCCTACAACTTTCATGTTTGCACCTGGCTCCAATTTTGACGTTAGCAATGACGTTTTGGGCAGACAAGAGAAGATAAGGATTGTCACCAAGTCAAAAGTTGGCCACCCACTTATCAATTAGTCATCAAATCAATAGTTCCCAATTTTGGCCTATAAAAGGAGGCATTTGCCATGCATTTAGGCATCTTGGTTTCCAGATCAAGATCATTCCCTTCCTTTCTCTCTTTGTATTTTTTGTAATGTTTATGCTTTGCTTTCATTAATATTAAGTTTATGCCTTTCATTTCCTTTCCTTTACTTAGTTAACTTTTATGTTCTTATCTTGTTTATCTATTTTGCTTTCTTTCATTATGTCTAGCTAAGTTAATTATGTCAAGGTGAAAAGGTTACACTAATGGTGTAGGAATAAGTATAATGTAAACTTAATATGGACTTTAATGTTTGATACTAACATGTTTTATATTTGTTATCTTGTTCACTCTTTAATACTTTGCTTGTTAAATGACTAATCTTGATTTATGTTGTATAACACTTGGTACAACAAATGCTTGGCACTTTCATAGCCCATAATGTATGGTATAACCGACACCTGAGCTATGAAAGGAACTTGATTTGTTGTTAACATAAGTTATAATCATGAATGCTTGACGAGATTTACAAGTATTAGCATTAATTGAATAAGATGACTAATGTAATCATGTTAACAATATATAATCTGATTGGAACCTCCTCTGTGTGTGGTTTCCAATTCAATAATAAGAGTTTATACTATACTTGTTTGATATACCATTAGTGGAATCTCTAACCTTGACATTTGTTATTATTATTGCTTAATCCTTACATTAATATTTGATCTCCAAGTTCTCATCATCATCATCTTCTTCTTCTTCTCTTTCTTTATTATTATTATTATTGTTATTATTATTATTATTATTATTAGTACTACTACTACTACTACTACTACTACTACTACTACTATTATTATTATTATTATTAGTACTACTACTACTACTACTATTATTATTATTATTATTATTATTATTATTATTATTATTATTATTATTACTATTGTTGTTGTTGTTGTTGTTGTTGTTGTTGTTATCGTTATTACTATTATTGTTGTTTATAATTGTTGTTTATAATTTGTACAATTAACCTCCTTGTGGTTCGACCCCGGTCTTGCCGGGTTATTTATTACTTCGACACTCCTGCACTTGGGAGAAGACATCAATCTTTTAGTCGTGTCAAGTTTTTGGCGCCGTTGCCGGGGAGGTAAGTTCTTGTATAAATTATAGTATTTATTTTATTTTCTCTTTTCACTTTTCTTGTATAAACTTTGTTTCTTTTCTTTTGTTTCTTTTTATTTTGTTTTCTTCCTCCTTCTTTTGCTTTCTTTTTTTTTTTTTTATTCCTACACGTGCATGAGAGTGTGGTCACGTACATTAAGTGGTAGACTTTGTAAGGTATCCTTATCATTTTCAGAAAATATGGCTGAAGAAGATAATCAATCATTCCATAATGAAAATAATGAGAATAACCGTGCTAGAACACTTAGAGACCACATGAATCCCACAAGAACAAGTGCACCATCATGCATAGTTTTTCCTCTCGATGCATCTCATTTTAATTTTAAACCAGGCATTATTCAACTTTTACCTTCTTTTCATGGCTTAGAATTGGAAAATCCATACTTGCATTTAAGGGAATTTGAGGAGGTGTGCAACACATATAATAACTTAAATTGTAGCATGAACACCATCAGATTAAAGCTTTTTCCTTTTTCATTAAAAGATAAAGCTAAAACATGGCTACAAAATTTAAGACCAGGATCCATTCGTGCTTGGGATGAAATGCAACAACAATTTTTAAAGAAGTTTTTCCCATCTCATAGAACAAACTCTTTCAAAAGACAAATCACCACTTTCACTCAAAAACCAGGAGAAACATTTTACAAATGTTGGGATAGGTATCGAGACTTGCTTAGTACTTGCCCCCATCATGGTTTTGAAACATGGAGATTGGTTTCACATTTCTATGAAGGGTTAACACCTAAAGATAGGCAAATGGTTGAATTGATGTGCAATGGAACTTTTAAAGATAAAGACCCTAATGAAGCAATGGAGTACTTAGACTTGTTAGCTGAAAATGCTCAAAATTGGGATACCGCGGGTACTTATGAGGCACCGAGTAAAACTCAACCTCATACATCTAGTGGAGGTATGTACAACCTTAGGGAAGATCATGACCTTCAAGCCAAATTT
Source organism: Populus pruinosa (assembly GCA_026413675.1). Taxonomy (NCBI): domain Eukaryota; kingdom Viridiplantae; phylum Streptophyta; class Magnoliopsida; order Malpighiales; family Salicaceae; genus Populus; species Populus pruinosa. The sequence continues at coordinate 5,237,823 of CM048594.1, forward strand.
GCATCTTTAGCTAGAAAAGTTGAGGCACTAGAATTGAAAAAGAGTGGTCAATTAAAATTTGTTGAAAACATTGTGTGTCAAATCTGTGAAACAAATGAACACTCAACCAATGATTATCCAACCTTGCCTTCTTTTAAGGAATGTCTCCATGAACAAGACCATGCTTTAAACAGTTTCCAAAGGCCCAACCACAACCCATACTCCCAAACATACAACCCTGGTTGGAGAAATCACCCAAATTTCAATTGGAAGAGTGAGAACAACAATGCACAAACTTCACAACCACCATTTCAAGCACACCACAATTTCCAAAATTCTCATGGATATGCACCTCCTTATGCTCCACCTCCTAGAAGAAATCTTGAGGAAACATTGCATGCATTCATTGAAAAGCAAGAGACAATTAATACTCAACTTGTTCAAAACATGACAGATTTTAAAGATACTCTTGCTAAATTAACATCTGCTCTTAGTTTCCAAGAGAAAAGTAAGTTTCCATCTCAAACACAACAAAATCCCAAAGGGCAATACAATGCAAATGCAAGTAGTTCCGGAAGCCAACACATGGATCAAGTCAAATCAGTCACTACTCTGCGCAGTGGTAAGGTTATTGAAAAACCCTCTCTTGAACCTTATGAGAAAGATGATGAGTCAATCTCTGAGGGTAAAGAAGGGGATGAATCTGAAAATTGCAAAGAAACGACTGATTCACCGCCAGCACTTCCATTTCCTCAAGCCATGACCAAACAAAGGAAAGTCAATCACAATTCTGAAATTTATGAAATTTTCAAACAGGTAAGGATCAATATACCTTTGCTGGATGCAATTAAACAGGTTCCTTCCTATGCTAAATTTTTGAAAGATCTATGCACTGTGAAGAGAAAACTGAATGTGAAAAAGAAAGCCTTTCTAGCCGAACAAGTAAGTGCTATTCTTCAGAACAATAATGCTTTGAAATATAAAGACCCTGGTTGTCCTACAATTTCTTGCTTTATTGGAGAACATAAAATTGAAAAAGCCTTACTTGATCTTGGTGCTAGTGTGAATCTACTTCCATATTCAGTTTTTCAAAGTCTCAATCTAGGTGAGTTAAAACCAACTTCTATATCTCTTTTACTTGCCGATAGATCTGTAAAAGTGCCTAGAGGAATAATTGAAGATGTGTTAGTACAAGTCGATAAATTCATTTATCCTGTGGATTTTATTGTCTTGGACACAGAACCTGTTGAAGCATGTAATTCATTTCCTGTTATTTTAGGACGTCCATTTCTTGCAACTTCTAATGCATTGATTAATTGTAGGAATGGACTGATGAAGCTATCATTTGGAAACATGACATTGGAGATGAATATTTTCAACATTTGCAAGCAACCTGGAGATGATAATGATTTACAAGAAGTAGATCATATTGATGAATTAGTTTATGATCAACTTGAATCTACTTTAAGTAAAAATGAATTGGATGAATCTGAAGATTTGCAAATGATTTATTCTAAGGAAGAAATCACGGATGAAACAAGCACCGAAAATGTTGATGCAAATCTTTTGTCAACATTGACAACAGATTCGACATCTAACATCACACCAATCGATGATTACTTTCCTCACAAATCCTTACTTTCTCTTAGTCCAATGCCTTGGTATAATAAAAATATCAATTTTCTTACCTTAGAAGATTTGCCAGCTGATTGGAGTACGCAAGATAAAGAAAAGTTTTTGAACGAAGTGAAGAGCTTTTACTGTGATGATCCTAACTTATTCAAATATTGTCCTGATCAAATATTTCAAAGATTAATTCCCGACAATGAAGTAAGTAGTGTCATTAAACTTTGTCATTCTGAAGCATGTGGAAGTTATTTCTCATCAAAAAAGACAGCTACAAAAATCTTTCAAAATGGATTTTATTGGCCCACCATGTTCAAGGACACGCATGCATTCTGCAAAACTTGTGAAAATTGTCAAAAGATTGATACAGGTCAAAAAGTTTTGTGTTATAATTCTCAACTCTATGCATTCCCTAGAGAGCTAAGACCAAGATGGAACAATCCTTATGGGGCCTGTGATATTGAGAATTCAATGAATGACAATGATTTTAATGAAAATGGACATCGTTTGAAAGCTTACTTTGATAATTTTCCTAGTGAAAATGAATCAACTGGTTGCACTGATCTTGTAGATAAAGGTTAATTTTTTTTTCTCACATTGTTTTTGTGTTTCTTTTTGAGTGATTTTTTCTAGTTTTTCTCACCCCGGTCAAATGGCGGATAACGGTACTCCGTGACTTAAGTCGGTTCTTTCAGTTTCCCATAATTACTGATATCTGTGTATATATCTGTGCAATTCTTTGAATCTCTCTTCCAATTCTCATTTGAAAATGGACACTAATCTTGAAAAATTGAAAAAGTATTTTCCCGCTCTGCCTCAGAATGCGATTACAAAAATTTACCGTGCTAGATGTGCAAGATTGAGATTGTTAATGAATCATGGAATTCCTGAAGATATTCGCTGGTTGATTGAAGCAAAGGTCCGATTATTAGGTGAGTCCTCTAACTTCATCATCTCACACATGCCTGGAACAGGTAAAAGCACTTTTGCAAAGAAGCGTCGTGCAAAACGACTGGATGTCTGTCATCGATGTGCTAGATGGACTTGTAATACACAATGTCGTTCTTTAGGAATGGTATCTATAAACCGTGAAGATAAAATACAATTCATTAAGGATGACCTGAGTAAGGAGTCTTTAGATAATCTTCTATTGACTCTTGAGACGCATCCTAGTGGAGATGTGCATCGTGCAATTCATGATTTATGGCCACTATTTCATAAAGAACATGATCGACTTAGTCTTGGGAATCTGACTAAAAAAGACCCTGTTTGCCAGTTTTTAAGAAAACTGGATGGGAAGCCTATCCCCGACCCATAGAGGGCGTTTAAGCCGTTCTTGGACGTAAAACCAAGGGAAGATGTGAGCCACAATCACAACTACCTGTACATACATATGCTTTTTTCAAAAGTAAATAAATAAATAAATAAAAAGAGAGAGAGAGAGTGTGAGACTCCAGCTGGCCTACATATAGATGTTATGATTGGCTTTCAAATTTCTCATCTATAAAACCCTCTTTTCCTTCCTTTCATTTCTACTCAACCCATACATTCAACAAATACAGAAGTGTGTAGAAATGGCAAGTTCCTCAAGTCATCAAATAAGAAATATTTGTGTTTTTGGTGGATCTAGTCCTGGGAAAGAAAAGGAGTTTTTAGAATCAGCAAATCATGTTGGTCAGGTCCTAGCTGAGAGAAAGATTCATTTAGTGTATGGGGGAGGCAGTCTTGGGTTAATGGGAGGTGTGTCAATAGCTGCATTTTTAGGAGGTAGTCAAGTTTTAGGAGTCGTCCCTGAAGCTTTGGCACAAGGGGACATCATTGGAAAAACAATTGGAGAGGAACTTCAGGTCTCCACAATGTCGGCTCGAATGAATGCAATGTTTAACCATGCTGATGCTTTCATTGCTTTACCAGGTGGTCTAGGCACATTGGAAGAGATCTTTCATATTTCCTCTTGAGCTCAATTGCACATTCACCATAAACCCATTGGTTTGTTAAATGTTAATGGTTATTATGATAAGTTGTTGTCTTTTCTTGATCATGCTGTGGAACAGGAATTTCTAACATCTTCTGCACGACAAATCATAATTTTTGCTACTACTGCTGAACAATTGATTGACCAACTACAATCTTTCACTCCTGTGATTGATCCTTCCATGAGTCGCATAAATTGGTCATCTAAGGAAAGCCGTAAAAAGCTTAGATTGGATTTGAGCCTTCATTTGTGAATTTTTATGTATTTTGGTTTTATTATTGTGTTTTGTTATTTCTTATTTTTGTTTCAGTGTGTTTCAGGTTTTGTTAGTGTTCGTTATTTCAGGTGATATCTTCTATACTCTATCTTTCAACCTTAGAACATTGTGGACAATGTCTCGTTTTGGTTGGGGGGAGAGGGTAGTAGTTGATAAAAAAAAAAAATTGTTTTTCATTTCATAAAGCATGTGCATAATTATTGTTACTAGGATGGCAGAGTAAAGGAGTTCTTTTGTTAAAGTGACTCTTGAGACGCATCTTAGTAACCATTCTTAACAAGGTCTATTATAATACTTCCTGAAATATTCAGGTTTACAAACTCTCGTATTGTTATCACTTAATTCTGCTCATATACTTATTTAACATGTATTCTTAAACCTTAATTTACACACACACACTTTAACATATGATTGTGGGTTGCATATTGGATTATTACATTATTTATGTTCTTTTGTTAAAGGTAACAACTAAGGGAAAGGAATTGTATATAATTAAAAAAAATGAAAAAAAAAAAAGAAAAAAAAAGAAAAAAAATGATGATAATAAAAATGTAGATAAGTTTGGTTTCGTAGCCTCCCTAACCTAAGCAATTAAGCCCGAAGGGGTGTTTTAACACCTAATACCCTAAAGTCAACTGACTTGGGAGCTATTGGCCCAACGCTTGTTACATGGGTTGAGGAGAAAAGCTTAAGGGAATCAAACATTGCACTATCTACATATCAGTATCTGCGACCCGAGTTACTAAGCTCGTAGGGGTGTCTTAACACCTAATGCCCTAAGACCAACTGGTTTGGGAGTCATTAGCTGAAAGCTCGTTACATGGGTTAAAGATGCATGATTTTTTTAAATTATATGTATATAGAGTTGAAAAAAAAAAGCAAAAAAAAAAAGAAAAGAAAAAAAAGACAAAAATAATAATCCCAACCCAAGGAAGTTAACCTTAAACATTAGAACAAAAATTTTGTTTTCTTCCAAGAAAAGCCCCATAATTATGTGTTGATACATTAACCACACAAAAGAAAGGTTTATTAATATCTTGTTAAGAGGTATTGAGCAGATATATAAATTTAATGAGAGTTTGTTTATCTGGATGGATTAAAGGAAGTTAAATGATGAATACCTTGCTTTGTGAAATTTGCAAATTCGTTTTCTATTTTAACGCTTTGATTACTAGGGACTAGTAATAAGCTGGTTGGGGGGTGTGATTAGTACTTAAAATTGCATTTTTATCATGGTTTTATATCATCATTTTGCACTTGAAGTATCAATAACTCCTTAACTAAAATATGTTTTATAATAATGTATCTAATAATATAAGATACCTATAATTTATGGTAAATGTCTATTTTTAATGCAGGCCTATCACATAAATAAAAGGATTGATTGATGATTTGAAGAACTTAAATTGCAAGGATAAAGAGATGGCCAAACTTAGAAAAGAGATGTCGGTGCAATCCAAACCGAAACACTGTTCGGTAATTGGGTCATATCTAGAGCTATATATCTCAGATTTAGGTCCAAATTATATGGATGGAAAGGTAAGACATAGGCCTACAACTTTCATATGGAGCCCAAGATCTAAAAAGGCCATTATCAAGTCCAAATTATAGCAACAACAAAGAAGCCCGAATCTGTCTTCCAGCCCGAGCACTGTTCAGTATTTTGGCCATATCTGGAGTTTTAGAAGTCCAAATGAGCTGAATTTTTTACACAAGAAAGCTGAGACAATTGCCTACAACTTTCATGTTTGCACCTGGCTCCAATTTTGACGTTAGCAATGACGTTTTGGGCAGACAAGAGAAGATAAGGATTGTCACCAAGTCAAAAGTTGGCCACCCACTTATCAATTAGTCATCAAATCAATAGTTCCCAATTTTGGCCTATAAAAGGAGGCATTTGCCATGCATTTAGGCATCTTGGTTTCCAGATCAAGATCATTCCCTTCCTTTCTCTCTTTGTATTTTTTGTAATGTTTATGCTTTGCTTTCATTAATATTAAGTTTATGCCTTTCATTTCCTTTCCTTTACTTAGTTAACTTTTATGTTCTTATCTTGTTTATCTATTTTGCTTTCTTTCATTATGTCTAGCTAAGTTAATTATGTCAAGGTGAAAAGGTTACACTAATGGTGTAGGAATAAGTATAATGTAAACTTAATATGGACTTTAATGTTTGATACTAACATGTTTTATATTTGTTATCTTGTTCACTCTTTAATACTTTGCTTGTTAAATGACTAATCTTGATTTATGTTGTATAACACTTGGTACAACAAATGCTTGGCACTTTCATAGCCCATAATGTATGGTATAACCGACACCTGAGCTATGAAAGGAACTTGATTTGTTGTTAACATAAGTTATAATCATGAATGCTTGACGAGATTTACAAGTATTAGCATTAATTGAATAAGATGACTAATGTAATCATGTTAACAATATATAATCTGATTGGAACCTCCTCTGTGTGTGGTTTCCAATTCAATAATAAGAGTTTATACTATACTTGTTTGATATACCATTAGTGGAATCTCTAACCTTGACATTTGTTATTATTATTGCTTAATCCTTACATTAATATTTGATCTCCAAGTTCTCATCATCATCATCTTCTTCTTCTTCTCTTTCTTTATTATTATTATTATTGTTATTATTATTATTATTATTATTAGTACTACTACTACTACTACTACTACTACTACTACTACTATTATTATTATTATTATTAGTACTACTACTACTACTACTATTATTATTATTATTATTATTATTATTATTATTATTATTATTATTATTATTATTATTATTACTATTGTTGTTGTTGTTGTTGTTGTTGTTGTTGTTATCGTTATTACTATTATTGTTGTTTATAATTGTTGTTTATAATTTGTACAATTAACCTCCTTGTGGTTCGACCCCGGTCTTGCCGGGTTATTTATTACTTCGACACTCCTGCACTTGGGAGAAGACATCAATCTTTTAGTCGTGTCAAGTTTTTGGCGCCGTTGCCGGGGAGGTAAGTTCTTGTATAAATTATAGTATTTATTTTATTTTCTCTTTTCACTTTTCTTGTATAAACTTTGTTTCTTTTCTTTTGTTTCTTTTTATTTTGTTTTCTTCCTCCTTCTTTTGCTTTCTTTTTTTTTTTTTTATTCCTACACGTGCATGAGAGTGTGGTCACGTACATTAAGTGGTAGACTTTGTAAGGTATCCTTATCATTTTCAGAAAATATGGCTGAAGAAGATAATCAATCATTCCATAATGAAAATAATGAGAATAACCGTGCTAGAACACTTAGAGACCACATGAATCCCACAAGAACAAGTGCACCATCATGCATAGTTTTTCCTCTCGATGCATCTCATTTTAATTTTAAACCAGGCATTATTCAACTTTTACCTTCTTTTCATGGCTTAGAATTGGAAAATCCATACTTGCATTTAAGGGAATTTGAGGAGGTGTGCAACACATATAATAACTTAAATTGTAGCATGAACACCATCAGATTAAAGCTTTTTCCTTTTTCATTAAAAGATAAAGCTAAAACATGGCTACAAAATTTAAGACCAGGATCCATTCGTGCTTGGGATGAAATGCAACAACAATTTTTAAAGAAGTTTTTCCCATCTCATAGAACAAACTCTTTCAAAAGACAAATCACCACTTTCACTCAAAAACCAGGAGAAACATTTTACAAATGTTGGGATAGGTATCGAGACTTGCTTAGTACTTGCCCCCATCATGGTTTTGAAACATGGAGATTGGTTTCACATTTCTATGAAGGGTTAACACCTAAAGATAGGCAAATGGTTGAATTGATGTGCAATGGAACTTTTAAAGATAAAGACCCTAATGAAGCAATGGAGTACTTAGACTTGTTAGCTGAAAATGCTCAAAATTGGGATACCGCGGGTACTTATGAGGCACCGAGTAAAACTCAACCTCATACATCTAGTGGAGGTATGTACAACCTTAGGGAAGATCATGACCTTCAAGCCAAATTTGCATCTTTAGCTAGAAAAGTTGAGGCACTAGAATTGAAAAAGAGTGGTCAATTAAAATTTGTTGAAAACATTGTGTGTCAAATCTGTGAAACAAATGAACACTCAACCAATGATTATCCAACCTTGCCTTCTTTTAAGGAATGTCTCCATGAACAAGACCATGCTTTAAACAGTTTCCAAAGGCCCAACCACAACCCATACTCCCAAACATACAACCCTGGTTGGAGAAATCACCCAAATTTCAATTGGAAGAGTGAGAACAACAATGCACAAACTTCACAACCACCATTTCAAGCACACCACAATTTCCAAAATTCTCATGGATATGCACCTCCTTATGCTCCACCTCCTAGAAGAAATCTTGAGGAAACATTGCATGCATTCATTGAAAAGCAAGAGACAATTAATACTCAACTTGTTCAAAACATGACAGATTTTAAAGATACTCTTGCTAAATTAACATCTGCTCTTAGTTTCCAAGAGAAAAGTAAGTTTCCATCTCAAACACAACAAAATCCCAAAGGGCAATACAATGCAAATGCAAGTAGTTCCGGAAGCCAACACATGGATCAAGTCAAATCAGTCACTACTCTGCGCAGTGGTAAGGTTATTGAAAAACCCTCTCTTGAACCTTATGAGAAAGATGATGAGTCAATCTCTGAGGGTAAAGAAGGGGATGAATCTGAAAATTGCAAAGAAACGACTGATTCACCGCCAGCACTTCCATTTCCTCAAGCCATGACCAAACAAAGGAAAGTCAATCACAATTCTGAAATTTATGAAATTTTCAAACAGGTAAGGATCAATATACCTTTGCTGGATGCAATTAAACAGGTTCCTTCCTATGCTAAATTTTTGAAAGATCTATGCACTGTGAAGAGAAAACTGAATGTGAAAAAGAAAGCCTTTCTAGCCGAACAAGTAAGTGCTATTCTTCAGAACAATAATGCTTTGAAATATAAAGACCCTGGTTGTCCTACAATTTCTTGCTTTATTGGAGAACATAAAATTGAAAAAGCCTTACTTGATCTTGGTGCTAGTGTGAATCTACTTCCATATTCAGTTTTTCAAAGTCTCAATCTAGGTGAGTTAAAACCAACTTCTATATCTCTTTTACTTGCCGATAGATCTGTAAAAGTGCCTAGAGGAATAATTGAAGATGTGTTAGTACAAGTCGATAAATTCATTTATCCTGTGGATTTTATTGTCTTGGACACAGAACCTGTTGAAGCATGTAATTCATTTCCTGTTATTTTAGGACGTCCATTTCTTGCAACTTCTAATGCATTGATTAATTGTAGGAATGGACTGATGAAGCTATCATTTGGAAACATGACATTGGAGATGAATATTTTCAACATTTGCAAGCAACCTGGAGATGATAATGATTTACAAGAAGTAGATCATATTGATGAATTAGTTTATGATCAACTTGAATCTACTTTAAGTAAAAATGAATTGGATGAATCTGAAGATTTGCAAATGATTTATTCTAAGGAAGAAATCACGGATGAAACAAGCACCGAAAATGTTGATGCAAATCTTTTGTCAACATTGACAACAGATTCGACATCTAACATCACACCAATCGATGATTACTTTCCTCACAAATCCTTACTTTCTCTTAGTCCAATGCCTTGGTATAATAAAAATATCAATTTTCTTACCTTAGAAGATTTGCCAGCTGATTGGAGTACGCAAGATAAAGAAAAGTTTTTGAACGAAGTGAAGAGCTTTTACTGTGATGATCCTAACTTATTCAAATATTGTCCTGATCAAATATTTCAAAGATTAATTCCCGACAATGAAGTAAGTAGTGTCATTAAACTTTGTCATTCTGAAGCATGTGGAAGTTATTTCTCATCAAAAAAGACAGCTACAAAAATCTTTCAAAATGGATTTTATTGGCCCACCATGTTCAAGGACACGCATGCATTCTGCAAAACTTGTGAAAATTGTCAAAAGATTGATACAGGTCAAAAAGTTTTGTGTTATAATTCTCAACTCTATGCATTCCCTAGAGAGCTAAGACCAAGATGGAACAATCCTTATGGGGCCTGTGATATTGAGAATTCAATGAATGACAATGATTTTAATGAAAATGGACATCGTTTGAAAGCTTACTTTGATAATTTTCCTAGTGAAAATGAATCAACTGGTTGCACTGATCTTGTAGATAAAGGTTAATTTTTTTTTCTCACATTGTTTTTGTGTTTCTTTTTGAGTGATTTTTTCTAGTTTTTCTCACCCCGGTCAAATGGCGGATAACGGTACTCCGTGACTTAAGTCGGTTCTTTCAGTTTCCCATAATTACTGATATCTGTGTATATATCTGTGCAATTCTTTGAATCTCTCTTCCAATTCTCATTTGAAAATGGACACTAATCTTGAAAAATTGAAAAAGTATTTTCCCGCTCTGCCTCAGAATGCGATTACAAAAATTTACCGTGCTAGATGTGCAAGATTGAGATTGTTAATGAATCATGGAATTCCTGAAGATATTCGCTGGTTGATTGAAGCAAAGGTCCGATTATTAGGTGAGTCCTCTAACTTCATCATCTCACACATGCCTGGAACAGGTAAAAGCACTTTTGCAAAGAAGCGTCGTGCAAAACGACTGGATGTCTGTCATCGATGTGCTAGATGGACTTGTAATACACAATGTCGTTCTTTAGGAATGGTATCTATAAACCGTGAAGATAAAATACAATTCATTAAGGATGACCTGAGTAAGGAGTCTTTAGATAATCTTCTATTGACTCTTGAGACGCATCCTAGTGGAGATGTGCATCGTGCAATTCATGATTTATGGCCACTATTTCATAAAGAACATGATCGACTTAGTCTTGGGAATCTGACTAAAAAAGACCCTGTTTGCCAGTTTTTAAGAAAACTGGATGGGAAGCCTATCCCCGACCCATAGAGGGCGTTTAAGCCGTTCTTGGACGTAAAACCAAGGGAAGATGTGAGCCACAATCACAACTACCTGTACATACATATGCTTTTTTCAAAAGTAAATAAATAAATAAATAAAAAGAGAGAGAGAGAGTGTGAGACTCCAGCTGGCCTACATATAGATGTTATGATTGGCTTTCAAATTTCTCATCTATAAAACCCTCTTTTCCTTCCTTTCATTTCTACTCAACCCATACATTCAACAAATACAGAAGTGTGTAGAAATGGCAAGTTCCTCAAGTCATCAAATAAGAAATATTTGTGTTTTTGGTGGATCTAGTCCTGGGAAAGAAAAGGAGTTTTTAGAATCAGCAAATCATGTTGGTCAGGTCCTAGCTGAGAGAAAGATTCATTTAGTGTATGGGGGAGGCAGTCTTGGGTTAATGGGAGGTGTGTCAATAGCTGCATTTTTAGGAGGTAGTCAAGTTTTAGGAGTCGTCCCTGAAGCTTTGGCACAAGGGGACATCATTGGAAAAACAATTGGAGAGGAACTTCAGGTCTCCACAATGTCGGCTCGAATGAATGCAATGTTTAACCATGCTGATGCTTTCATTGCTTTACCAGGTGGTCTAGGCACATTGGAAGAGATCTTTCATATTTCCTCTTGAGCTCAATTGCACATTCACCATAAACCCATTGGTTTGTTAAATGTTAATGGTTATTATGATAAGTTGTTGTCTTTTCTTGATCATGCTGTGGAACAGGAATTTCTAACATCTTCTGCACGACAAATCATAATTTTTGCTACTACTGCTGAACAATTGATTGACCAACTACAATCTTTCACTCCTGTGATTGATCCTTCCATGAGTCGCATAAATTGGTCATCTAAGGAAAGCCGTAAAAAGCTTAGATTGGATTTGAGCCTTCATTTGTGAATTTTTATGTATTTTGGTTTTATTATTGTGTTTTGTTATTTCTTATTTTTGTTTCAGTGTGTTTCAGGTTTTGTTAGTGTTCGTTATTTCAGGTGATATCTTCTATACTCTATCTTTCAACCTTAGAACATTGTGGACAATGTCTCGTTTTGGTTGGGGGGAGAGGGTAGTAGTTGATAAAAAAAAAAAAATTGTTTTTCATTTCATAAAGCATGTGCATAATTATTGTTACTAGGATGGCAGAGTAAAGGAGTTCTTTTGTTAAAGTGACTCTTGAGACGCATCTTAGTAACCATTCTTAACAAGGTCTATTATAATACTTCCTGAAATATTCAGGTTTACAAACTCTCGTATTGTTATCACTTAATTCTGCTCATATACTTATTTAACATGTATTCTTAAACCTTAATTTACACACACACACTTTAACATATGATTGTGGGTTGCATATTGGATTATTACATTATTTATGTTCTTTTGTTAAAGGTAACAACTAAGGGAAAGGAATTGTATATAATTAAAAAAAATGAAAAAAAAAAAGAAAAAAAAAGAAAAAAAATGATGATAATAAAAATGTAGATAAGTTTGGTTTCGTAGCCTCCCTAACCTAAGCAATTAAGCCCGAAGGGGTGTTTTAACACCTAATACCCTAAAGTCAACTGACTTGGGAGCTATTGGCCCAACGCTTGTTACATGGGTTGAGGAGAAAAGCTTAAGGGAATCAAACATTGCACTATCTACATATCAGTATCTGCGACCCGAGTTACTAAGCTCGTAGGGGTGTCTTAACACCTAATGCCCTAAGACCAACTGGTTTGGGAGTCATTAGCTGAAAGCTCGTTACATGGGTTAAAGATGCATGATGTTTTTAAATTATATGTATATAGAGTTGAAAAAAAAAAGCAAAAAAAAAAAGAAAAGAAAAAAAAGACAAAAATAATAATCCCAACCCAAGGAAGTTAACCTTAAACATTAGAACAAAAATTTTGTTTTCTTCCAAGAAAAGCCCCATAATTATGTGTTGATACATTAACCACACAAAAGAAAGGTTTATTAATATCTTGTTAAGAGGTATTGAGCAGATATATAAATTTAATGAGAGTTTGTTTATCTGGATGGATTAAAGGAAGTTAAATGATGAATACCTTGCTTTGTGAAATTTGCAAATTCGTTTTCTATTTTAACGCTTTGATTACTAGGGACTAGTAATAAGCTGGTTGGGGGGTGTGATTAGTACTTAAAATTGCATTTTTATCATGGTTTTATATCATCATTTTGCACTTGAAGTATCAATAACTCCTTAACTAAAATATGTTTTATAATAATGTATCTAATAATATAAGATACCTATAATTTATGGTAAATGTCTATTTTTAATGCAGGCCTATCACATAAATAAAAGGATTGATTGATGATTTGAAGAACTTAAATTGCAAGGATAAAGAGATGGCCAAACTTAGAAAAGAGATGTCGGTGCAATCCAAACCGAAACACTGTTCGGTAATTGGGTCATATCTAGAGCTATATATCTCAGATTTAGGTCCAAATTATATGGATGGAAAGGTAAGACATAGGCCTACAACTTTCATATGGAGCCCAAGATCTAAAAAGGCCATTATCAAGTCCAAATTATAGCAACAACAAAGAAGCCCGAATCTGTCTTCCAGCCCGAGCACTGTTCAGTATTTTGGCCATATCTGGAGTTTTAGAAGTCCAAATGAGCTGAATTTTTTACACAAGAAAGCTGAGACAATTGCCTACAACTTTCATGTTTGCACCTGGCTCCAATTTTGACGTTAGCAATGACGTTTTGGGCAGACAAGAGAAGATAAGGATTGTCACCAAGTCAAAAGTTGGCCACCCACTTATCAATTAGTCATCAAATCAATAGTTCCCAATTTTGGCCTATAAAAGGAGGCATTTGCCATGCATTTAGGCATCTTGGTTTCCAGATCAAGATCATTCCCTTCCTTTCTCTCTTTGTATTTTTTGTAATGTTTATGCTTTGCTTTCATTAATATTAAGTTTATGCCTTTCATTTCCTTTCCTTTACTTAGTTAACTTTTATGTTCTTATCTTGTTTATCTATTTTGCTTTCTTTCATTATGTCTAGCTAAGTTAATTATGTCAAGGTGAAAAGGTTACACTAATGGTGTAGGAATAAGTATAATGTAAACTTAATATGGACTTTAATGTTTGATACTAACATGTTTTATATTTGTTATCTTGTTCACTCTTTAATACTTTGCTTGTTAAATGACTAATCTTGATTTATGTTGTATAACACTTGGTACAACAAATGCTTGGCACTTTCATAGCCCATAATGTATGGTATAACCGACACCTGAGCTATGAAAGGAACTTGATTTGTTGTTAACATAAGTTATAATCATGAATGCTTGACGAGATTTACAAGTATTAGCATTAATTGAATAAGATGACTAATGTAATCATGTTAACAATATATAATCTGATTGGAACCTCCTCTGTGTGTGGTTTCCAATTCAATAATAAGAGTTTATACTATACTTGTTTGATATACCATTAGTGGAATCTCTAACCTTGACATTTGTTATTATTATTGCTTAATCCTTACATTAATATTTGATCTCCAAGTTCTCATCATCATCATCTTCTTCTTCTTCTCTTTCTTTATTATTATTATTATTGTTATTATTATTATTATTATTATTAGTACTACTACTACTACTACTACTACTACTACTACTACTATTATTATTATTATTATTAGTACTACTACTACTACTACTACTATTATTATTATTATTATTATTATTATTATTATTATTATTATTATTACTATTGTTGTTGTTGTTGTTGTTGTTGTTGTTGTTGTTGTTGTTATCGTTATTACTATTATTGTTGTTTATAATTGTTGTTTATAATTTGTACAATTAACCTCCTTGTGGTTCGACCCCGGTCTTGCCGGGTTATTTATTACTTCGACACTCCTGCACTTGGGAGAAGACATCAATCTTTTAGTCGTGTCATAAGGGTCATCCCAATAAAAGTTCTTCACTTCATTTAAGAACTTTGTTTTATCTTGGATACTCCAATGAGCTGGTAATTGTCGTGAAATAAGAAAATTAACAATATTAGTTAACCAAGGCATTGTAGAAACAGAAAGTAAAGATTTATCAAGAAAGTAGTCATTCATTGGTGTGATGTCAATTTTCAAATATGGTGTCAATCTTGACAAGTGATCTGCGATAACATTTTCATTACCTTTCTTATCTTTGAAAGTGATATCAAATTCTTAAAGTAACAAAAATCCAACGCACCAATCTAGCCTTAGAATCTTTCTTAGAAAGAAGATATTTCAATGTTACATGATCACTAAAAATAACAACAGGTGAGCCAGCAAGATAAGACCTTAATTTTTCACATGCAAATACTACTGCAAGTAATTCTTTTTCAGTGGTGGTATAATTCATTTGAACACTATTTAAAGTTTTACTTGCATAGTAAATCACATAAGATTTCTTGTCTTTTCTTTGTCCCATAACAGCACCTACAGCATAATCACTAGCATCACACATTATTTTAAAAGGTAATGATCAATTAGGAGGTTGAATGATAGGAGCACAAGTAAGCAAGTTTTTAAGTTTAACAAAGGCTTATTCACAATCAGGAGGTTGAATGATAGGAACAATGGTGGCGCGTTGTTCCAGCACGCCACCGCTACTGGCGGTGCGTGCTTCACGTGCTGCCGCACCAAACATTGGAAAAGTAGGGGTCAGTCACAGCGTCCTCCCTTCTTCCTTGCCGGCAGTGACTGCTACTTCTATCTGCAACAAGAAACACAAAAGAAAAGCCACAAAGAGTTGATTTTGGCTTTTTCATTCTTTGTTTTTTTAAAAACAAATTGCATTTTCTCCCTTCTCCTACTTCAGATCTGCTCCTCTCTGCATATTGTTCTTATTTCCTCTTCTTATATTTTAGATGGTTGGCGGTTGTGGGGGGAGCTGCCAGTGGTGGTTGTTGCATTGACGGTCTTCACCGCTGTTGGTGGCAGCGGTGGTCGGCTGGTTCTCGGTCTTCTCCATCCTCTGATTTGGTGGTTGTCGTCCATGGCCACTGAAATCGCGATGGAGATGAGCTTGCTAGCAATGCTAAGTGGGAGGAATGGACAAATCGGTGGGCGTCGGTGCTGATGCCCTTGTTCAGCCACCGCTGGTGAAGGAGCTACTACGGGAGGCAGAGGATGGGCAGATCTGTGGTGTCGGCTAGGTGAGGGAGGCCGATGGGTCGGCTGAGAGAGGAGAAGGACGGCGCTACTGCCACCGCTAGGGGCCGAATAGAGGAGGGAACTGGCGGTTGTGGCTTGAAGGCTGGGCCGTTGTGTTCAGTGGTGAGAGGAGAGGCCAAGAGATGGAAGGCTCGGCTGCAGTTGTGGTGAACAAAAGAATCAAAAGGGGAGGGCTCCGTGTTGTTGGCTAGCAAAGGAAAAAAAAGATGGGGCTACTGGTGTGGAGGCTGAGTGGAGCAGATGAAGATGGCCGGGGGTAAATGTGGGGAAAGAAGGATGGATGGGGGCGGTGGCTCCAAGAGAAAGAAGAAAGGGAGAAGGGCGCTGCCCCCATTGAAAAAAATGCTTTTAGGGTTTTTTCTGGTTTAGGTTTCTTTGTAATCCCCCTTTAATCATTTAAAATTCTCACCCTTTTGTTTCATTGTAGCATGATATTTATAGAAAATGTTTTGCTAGGTTTTCAAACTAGTCCCTCAACTTTTCCTTTTTTTTTTTGTAAATTCCAATTTTTCTTATTTTTTTGTATTTTTGAAAGCGAGCAATATCAACGTCAACTCAACAAGGAAAATCAGTAATCATAAAATTTACGCGTTAAAAGTTGAACGCATACCAAATACCTTTGAAAATTTGAATTCTTTTGAGATACCGTTGAAAATGCTAAAAACGATTCAAATATATCAAAAATGTATTTTTGGGGGGGTTTTCGTTGTTTTTTGCTATTTTTTGATTTTTTTTGAAATTTTATCAAAAATATAGGTCAAAAATTAGGTAGCAGCAAAAGGTAAAGGGAAATGATCTTTTCTAGTCATTGAATTAAGTTTCCTATAGTCAATGCACATGCGTCAACTACTAACAGTCCTAGTAGGAATTAACTCATTATTCTCATTTATTATCATAGTGACTCCAGACTTCTTGGGTATAACTTGGGTAAGACTTACCCATTTGCTGTCAGAAATAGGATAAATGATTTTATTATCTAGAAGCTTAATGACTTTATTTTTCACTACTTCTTTCATATTAGGATTGAGCCTTCATTGCATTTCCCTAGAGGGTTTAGCATTTTCCTCCAAATAAATTCTCTTTGTACAAATCAAAGGATTAATTCCTTTTATGTCGGCTATGATCCATCCTAATGTATTTTTTTGCATTTTCAGAGTTTGTAATAACTTATTTTCTTGATGTGCATTAAGTTTGGAAGAGATTATTACCGGATAAGTTTTATTTTCTCCCAAAAATGAATATTTGAGATTAAATAGCAACGACTTCAAATCAGGTTTGGGTGGTTGAACACTTGAACGTATGGACTTAATTGATCGTGGTGGAAATTCCTCAATTTATGGTCTCCAATTACTTGCCTGTGATTCTTCCTGAAAAAAAAACAATTTGCAAATCATCAGATTCATCAATCTCAATTTCACTGGAAGTGGTTTAAAATTAATCATAAATTAATTTTTCAATAAAGTCCACTTTCTATAAATCATTATCATCTCCAGGTTGCTTGCAAATGTTGAAAATATTTATCTCCAATGTCATGTTTCCAAATGATAGCTTCATTAGTCCATTGCTACAATTAATCAATGCATTAGAAGTTATAAGAAACGGACATCCTAAAATAACAAGAAATAAATTACATACTTCAACAGGTTGTGTGTCCAAGATAATAAAATCCACAGGATAAATGAATTTATCGACTTGTACTAACACATCTTCAATTATTCCTCTAGGCACTTTTATAGATCTATCAGCAAGTAAAAGAGTTATAGAAGTTGGTTTTAATTCACCTAGATTGAGACTCTAAAAAACTAAATATGGAAGAAAATTCATACTAGCACCAAGATCAAGGCTCTTTTAATTTTATGTTCTCCAATAAAGTAAGAAATTAGGACAACCAGGGTCTTTATATTTCAAAGCATTATTGTTCTGAAGAATGGCACTTACTTGTTCGGCTAAAAAGGCTTTCTTTTTCACATTCAGTTTTTTTTCACCGTGCATAGATCTTTCAAAAATTTAGCATAGAAAGGAACCTATTTAATAGCATCCAGCAAAGGTATATTGATTCTTACCTGTTTGAAAGTTTCAAAAATTTTAGAGATGTGATCAACTTTCCTTTGTTTGGTCATGGCTTGAGGAAATGGAAGTACTAACAGAGAATCAGTCGTTTCTTTACAATTTTCAAATTCTACCCCTTCCTTACCCTCAGAGATTGACTCATAATCTTTCTCACAAGGTTCAAAAGTGGGTTTTTCATTAACCTTACCACTGTGAAGAGTAGTGACTGATTTGATTTGATCCATGTATTGGCTTCCGGAACTACTTGCATTTGCATTGTATTGCCTTTTGGGATTTCATTGTGGTTGAGATGGAAACTTACCTTTCTCTTGGAAACTGAGAGCAGATGTCACTTTTGCAAGAGTATCTTTAAAATTTGTCATGTTTTGAGCAAGTTGAGTATTGATTATCTTTTGCTTTTCAATGAATGCATGCAATATTTCCTCAAGATTTCTTCTAGGAGGTAGAGTATAATGAGGTGTATATCCATAAGAATTTGAAAAATTATAGTGTGCTCGAAACCATGGTTGTGAAGTTTATACATTGTTATTATCACTCTTCCAACTAAAATTTGGGTGATTTCTCCAATCAGGGTTATATGTTTGCGAGTATGGGTTGTGGTTGAATCTTTGGAAACTATTTAAAGCATGGGCTTGTTCATGGAGACATTCCTTAAAAGAAGGCAAGGTTGGACAGTTACTGGTTGAGTGTTCATTTGTTTCACATATTTGACACACAATGTTTTCAACAGATTTTAATTGACCACTCTTTTTCAATTCTAGTCCCTCAACTTTTCTAGCTAAAGATGCAAACTTAGCTTGAAGGTCATGATCTTCTCTAAAGTTGTACATACCTCTACTAGATGTATGAGATTGAGTTTTACTCGGTGCCTCATAAGTACCCGCAATGTCCCAATTTTGAGCATTTTCAGCTAACAAGTCTAAGTACTTCATTACTTCATGAGGGTTTTTATCTTTAAAAGTTTCATTGCACATCAATTCAACCATTTACCTATCTCTAAGTGTTAACCCTTCATAAAAATATGAAACCAATCTCCGTGTTTCAAAACCATAATGAGGGCAAGTATTAAGCAAGTCTCGATACCTATCCCAATATTGGTAAAATATTTCTCCTAGTTTTTGAATAAAAGTGGTTATTTGTCTTTTGAAAGAATTTGTTCTATGAGATGGAAAAAAACTTCTTTAAAAACTGTTGTTGCATTTCATCCCAAGCACGAATAGATCTTGGTCTCAAATTTTATAGCCATGTTTTAGCTTTATCTTTTAATGAAAAAGGAAAAAGCTTTAATCTGATGGTGTTCATGCTACAATTTGAGTCATTATAAGTGTTATAGGCCTCCTCAAATTCTCTTAAATGCAAGTATGGATTTTCCAATTCTAAGCCATGAAAAGAAGGTAAAAGTTGAATAATGTCTGGCTTAAAATTAAAATGAGATGCATCAGGAGAAAAAACTATGCATGATGGTGCACTTGTTCTTATGAGATTCATATGGTCTCTAAGTATTCTAACACGGTTATTCTCATTATTCTCATTATGAAATGATTAATTATCTTCTTCGCCTATATTTTCTAAAAATGATGAGGATACCCTACAAAGTCTACCACTTAATGTACATGACCACACTCTCATGCCCGTATAGGAATAGAACAAAAAAAGAAGAAAACAAAAAAAGAAGAAACAAACCAAAAAACAAAGTTATATACAAGAAAAGTGAAAAGAAAAAATAAAATAAATACTATAGTTTGTACAAGAACTTACTGCCCGGCAACTGCGTCAAAAACTTGACACAAAGAAAAGATTAATATCTTCTCCCAAGTGTAGGAGTGTCGAAGTAATAAATAACCCAGCAAGACCGGGGTCGAACCATACAGAGGTTGATTATATAAATTACAGATAATAATAATATAATAACAATAACAATAATAATAGTAGTAGTAGTAGTAATAGTAGTAGTAGTAGTAGTAGTAGTAGTAGTAGTAGTAGTAATAATAATAATAATAATAATAATAATAATAATAAAGAAAAATAAGGAGAAGGAGAAGAAAAAAATGAGAACTTTGAGATGGAATATTAATGTAAAGATTAAACAATGATAATAACAAATGTCAAGGTTAGAGGTTCCACTAATGGTATGTCAAACAAGTATAGTATAAACTCTTATTATTCAATTGGAAACCACACACAAAGGAGGTTTCAATCAGATTATATATTGTAAACATGATTACATTAGTTAACTTATTCGATTAATGTTAATACTTATAAATCTCATCAAGCATTCATGATTATAACTTATGTTAACAACAAATCAAGTTCCTTTCATAGCTCAGGTGTCGGTTATACCATACAGTATGAACTATGAAAGTGTCAAGCATTTGTTGTGCCAAGCATTTGTTGTACCAAGATTTTCCAAGTGTTATACAACATAAATCAAGATTAGTCATTTAACAAGCAAAGTATTAAAGAGTGAATAAGATAACAAATACAAAACATGTTAGTATCAAACATTAAAGTTCATATTGAGTTTACATTATCCTTATTCTTACACCATTAGTGTAACCTTTTCACCTTGACATAATAAACTTAGCTAAACATAATGAAAGAAAGAAAAATAAATAAAAAAAATAAGAACATAAATAAGATAAGAGTTAACCAAGTAAAGGAAAGGAAATAAAAGGCATAAACTTGATATTAATGAAAACAAAGCATAAACATTACAAAAAATACAAAAAGGGAAAGCAAAAGCATGATCTTGATCTGGAAACCAAGATGTCTAAATGCATGGCAAATGCCTTCTTTTATAGGTCAAAATTGAAAACTATTGATTTGATAACTAATTGATGAGTGGATGACCAACTCTTGACTTGGTGACAAGCTTTATCTTCTCTTTTTTTACCCAAAACGTCATTGATAGCGTCAAAATTAAAACAACTTAAAAACATGAAAGATGTAGGAAATTGTCTCAGCTTTCTTGTGTAAAACATTCAGATTATTTGGACTTTTAGAACTCCAAATATGGGTCAAACACTTAACAGTGTTCGGGCTGAAAGACAGATTCAGACCTCTTTGTTATTACTCCAATTTAGACTTGAAAAGGGTATTTTTAGATCTTGGGCTCCATATGAAAGTTGTAGGCCTATGTCTTACCTTTCTATTCATATAAAGTAGACCTAAATTTGAGATCTACAACTCCAGATATGATCCAATTATCGAACAGTGTTCCGGTTTGGAGTGCACCAACATCTCTTTTCTAAGTTTGGCCATCTTTTTGTCCTTTCAATTTCAGTTCTTAAATTCATCAATCAATCCTTTCATTTATGTGATAGGCCTGCATTTAAAATAAACATTTACCACAAATTAAAGGTATCTTATATTATTAGATACGTTATTATAAAACATGTTTTAGTTAAGGAGTTATCGATACTTCAAGTGCAAAATAATGATACAAAACCTTGATAAAAATGCACTTTTAAGTACTAATTATATGCATATAATTAATTAATGGAATGGTGTGGATTGAAAGTAAAATGGTATATCTTGGTAACGGCTACAATTACTTGAAACATGGCCTTCTTCTTTAGTTCAATTTATGCATATAACAATAAAGTAGTTATAGGTGATGAGAGTTGTTCTTTTTTTTTTTTTTTGCAACAAACAAAATGAACAAAAAGTCAAAAAGACCTAAATGATTTGATAAAATACAAATAAAAAAATAAAAACAAGATTAAATGGTGAAGAGCTTTGAACCTCCTTTCTTCTTCATCATCATCTTAATTATAGTGTACTTAATTTCCTTATTGAGATTCCATGTTCTTTTTATTCTTTTGTCAAAAGGTCACCCATACCTTTTTTTATTTTATTTTTATGATTGCTAATGATGATTTTTGTCAAATTAATTAATACTTGAAATCTCGGTTTAGATTGTAAAAGACCAAAATTTCAACCATGGGTGGGAAAATTGACCATTCCAAAGAACTCTATCTAATGGAAACAGATAACAAGTGGAGAATTTATAGTAGTCAAAGCGTAATTAGTAATTAATAGCATTCTATTAATTATTCTTAAGAATCCCCTTGAAAAAAAAAAGACAAAAAAAAAAAAGATAAGACACATGACTACCATGAATTGAAAAAAAAAAGAAAAAAAAAGTCATAATACATCGAAAATAATAAAAATATCTTAATTTAAAACTTCTCTTTCCTAGTCATATCTACTTTATCTTTAAACTAGACATAGAAAACAATTATTTTCTAAATACTATAAAATTTTATTAATAAAAAAAATCCTCCATCCAAAATTAACTTGAAAATAACCTCGTTTAAAAACAAAACAAAAGGTTGTCAAATTATAGGCTCCTTGGTTGAGCTCGTTTGTCTTGCATTTGATTCCCTTGTTTACCTTGTAAAGGAAAAACCCAAATTGAGTCTCAGCACCAAGTTGTCGAATCATCCAGATGCTGCTATCATACAGCAGGATGGCGAAATTGAAGAAACGTTTCAGAAGTACCTTTCAAAAGAGAGCAGCGGTTCAGATGAGGTAGATATCGATCCAACATTTATTAAATCATCAAAAAGTTGAGGGAGGCCTGCCTGCCTCTGCCATCACCTTCTTCAGGGCCTGTCTCTGCAAAAGAGCAGACAACTGGTTTGACCGTCCATTTGAAGCTTATTTGCTTTAGGCTGCTAAATGTATTACACAATCGTAACCCTTGGATGTTTGGGAGTTGGATTGAACTTACAAATTTATTCCGAAAAAAAGAGGAAAAAAGAGAATAATATTGATACAGTGGTATCATAACTTGCAACTCAATTGTTAATGAGCGAGTTACTGAACTTTCAACTCTATAGCACAGATGCAAGATCCTTTGGGCATAATTTAACAGTTATCTTACATAGCCAACTGCCCTCGTATATATAGGCAGCTAGACCATTCAAGTAAAAAGAAGCAATCCAAATCCGAAAAAAGAATCCTTGCCTCTATT
This sequence comes from Populus pruinosa, assembly GCA_026413675.1. Lineage (NCBI taxonomy): Eukaryota > Viridiplantae > Streptophyta > Magnoliopsida > Malpighiales > Salicaceae > Populus > Populus pruinosa. The sequence goes on from CM048594.1 coordinate 5,260,835, forward strand.
TCTCTACCATACAACTCTTTTGATAACACTATTGGTCACCGAGCTCATTGCCCACCTTCATTCATTAGCTCCAAGACCGGCCACCACTGTAACCCCTCCCACGATCTCGGAAACCCCCATGGCCTGGTGAGATAGAGAAGCAAAGTAGAGCTTTAGTAAATAAGAATGCTACACACACACTAATAGTTGTAAAACATGCACATGCAAACCACATAATGCGATCAGTATTTTATCAGCTCATCACTCGATAGTAAGTTCATCCAAGTGAATGGACGAGCTCCATCACAAAAATCAACATCTATCATAGGAAATGAAGAAATCAAATCCTTAAACCAGTGGCAGTTTGGCACACTAAGCCTATGCCTCTTACACATCTCAACGACCTCTTGAGACTTTTGCCAGTGATAATGAGCGCAAAAACTCCAATGGAGGCCACGACTCATGTTTTCAAGTGGCCACTTTATGATAATGGATCCAGACCTTAAATTTCTATCTAAACAAATCATAGCATTCAATGTCCACAGAATCTGGTTTCCCAAAACAATCCAGAAACTCTTGGCCTCCACCCAAAAAGAAGAGGAAATATCCCCAAAAAGTATCCAGAGTCATTGCACCATTATTAAAAAAAACAGTTTGAAAAGAAAAGGTTCCAGACAACTAACCAGATAGTAGAGGAGGTGCACCACGAGCCATTGCTGTCAATTCTGGACTGACCTTCTGTCCAGCTTCCTCGAGTATGGTGACAAGTTCTTTAGCAAATCTGGCATTCCCAGCTGTGAAGAAAGTGTAAGCTGTTCCTTTTGCTCCTGCCCTTCCTGTCCGGCCAATGCGGTGAACATAATCCTCTAGGGACCCAGGGAAGTCATAATTGATCACATATTTAACATCCTTCACATCTGCCACCAAAACAAAACAATAAGGAATCCAGAAACTGAGGTGGCTAAGTCAAGAGATGATCCTCCCCTTAAGAGTTTTGCAGAGGTCAAAAAACTAAGAACCAATTCCTCCCCTTAAGAGTTTTGCAGAGGTCAAAAAACTAAGAACCAATGTACAGCTCCCTAGCAAACCCAAAGAGAGTTCAGTGCCCCACAGAACTCCGAAAGAGAAGATATAAATTCAATCAAATTATAGGGCCAGATGAACAACACCCTTCCCCACAACCTCCAACAAAAGAAAAGGAAAGATTAAGAGCTGAAAGCTTGTCAGACAAATTACAATAGCCATCACCAAAATGACAACATAAAAACCAAAAAAAAATAATGAAGCTAATGAGGAAAGGATATCCTTGAAAAACAAAATGTACAGAGCAGTGATTTAATGTGAAGATCGCCATTACATTGAACCACAACAGACCATACAGAGAGCTGAATTTTAGAGTTCACAAAGAATATATACAAAAAGATGTGCTAGGGAATACTAAGGGTACAAACTCCATCAGACTGCATGATCCAAAATCTGTAGAGAACATATCCACGAACAAGACTTGAATGCTGTAACTAAATTTCAGGCAAGAAAGATAACAAGAAAATCATACATGATGGAAAAGCAATAACAAAGCTACAAACGGTTTATTCAAAAAATGTCAGAAATTGAAAAGAATAACTTTGCCTGGATAAGAATATATAAAATTGAGATGGACCGAAAAGGTAACACAAAAAGGATCAGAAAGTGTGTTGATAGAGGATAATGATAAAGCTATCAACCATAGATAAAGGGAGGCTTGAATAATGATAGCAACTACAGAAAGATGATTATTCTTTGTACAAAAGAGAACGAGATGAGTTTATAAATGAGAGAGAATCGGCTGACTTAGTGAGCTGGCCTTATTGAGTTATGGTTCTTTATAAAGGGGATAAGTGACATTCAGAAATAAAGGCAAAAAATCTCAGACAACCATGTAACAACCAAAATTAGGGACATAGAGCACAGTCAAAAACCAAAGCTTTGTAGCATCAGCAAGATGTATATACAGTGTACCTAATCCACGAGCAGCAACATCTGTTGCAGTCATTATAGGACTCTTGCCAGCTTTGAACTCAGACAGGACCCAGTCTCTTTCTGCTTGACTTTTATCTCCATGAATTGAGAGAGCAGGCCAACCATCCATGCGAAGTTGTCGAGTGATCTGGTCACAACTTTTCTTGGTATCCATAAAAATCAGAATACGACTACCATCCATGATATCTTCCAGCAACTTCACCAATCTGGAATGTGAAGAAAGATATGTGAAAAATCCCATTTCATGTACAACAGCAGACAGATGCTAACAAAAACAAGAAGCAATAAGACAAACACAGAATACATCATACTTGTTATATTTCTGATTCTCCGAAACAATGTCCACATGTTGACGTATTGCATGATTAGCTTTTAAATCTGGAGATCCTATTATCACCTGCACAATAATATCCAAGTGGAGAACCAACTAAAAAATCATGCAACAACAATAACAGAATGAGAATCCAATGAGGCAAAGGCCTTGGGCAATACTATTGATTGAATGATCACAATGTTACTGGACAGTTCATAAGAAGACTAGAAACCATTAAAAAAAAATAGAAGTTACAAACATTGAGCAATGGAATGCTGTTTATTGCAACTTTTTGGTGGCCAGATGAACATTGCCAAGAATCTTAACTTCTCATGTTGTTTTAAATGACATAAGAACACATATCAATCTATGAGATGTAACCCAAGTAAGATAATCTAACTATATTGGAAATAACCCAAAATGAGTAAAACTAATCAAGACTAAATTAACTAGGATTTGATTAACTTTGTTATAACATGAGTAGCTCTAATTTTTAACCTGAATCAACTTCATGAACTCAAATCATTTTTATCTTTATCAATCCAACTCATTGAAGAAACAAATGAGAATTGAAGAAACAAAAGACACCACATAAGCTTCCAAAGTTGCATTTCAATTCAAGCTATACAAGGCAAGTATGCAAATTAATGATGTTTACATGTAGAAGATAGTGGCAACCATCCTTACTTGTTGGATGGTCATACAGCAGTACTTATCGAGATCAGCATATGAAATGGGTATGCTGTTCTTGCTCTTGATAAGCACCAGCTCATTTGAATAATTAGTGATCAATATGTCTGGAATTTGTACATGATCCTAGGATAATACGACATTGCTAGGTTCCTTCACCACAAGGTTGCAAATGTCTGTAGGTTCTGAGGTGGCTCTATTGGGATTGATGACTTGGAACTTATTGGATTGGTGGTAGTGGCAGCTCCTTTGGGCTGGGAATGTGGGGCAACATGGAACAGCTTGGCTATTCCATTCATTCAATCATCCCCAACACAAATACATTCCATCTGGGTGTTCTCAATTAAGGGAGTGAGAGAGTTGTAGAAGATTGAATAATTTGATCCAAGTGCCACGACGAGGGATTTCAGTACAAGATATTTTATCCTTGAAAAACTTCCGTTCTTAGGATGAATGTTTTTGGTACCAGATATGATTATGCAGCATGACATTATCAATTTCTATTAGTTTTGTGATGGAAGTGGGTCACATTATTCTATCACATTTCATAGAATGTTGGTGGAGTTTGTGTCATGTATTTAAACATTTGACTAATCTTCTCAATTTTACAAAGGCACAAGAGGGTCCATTTAATTTCACAAAATCAATTGCAGACAATATTATGCCTGCATAGAAGAACTATCTTACTTTGTATGGATTGTAAAGAGACTGCCGTGCCAGTTGTTCAACCTCTTTAGGCCAAGTTGCACTCCAGTACAAAGTTTGACGATCTGGTCGAATCTGCATACAGATCAAAAGGGCAATTGTAAAAAAAAAATCGCAAGAGTAGAACTAAATAGAAAAGGTGTGCACCTGCGAGCACAAACAAGTGTGCACACGTGCATGAAAAGAGAAGGGAGAGACTACAGAGAATTCCAATCAATCTTAGTGCTACACACTTTATTAACTTTTGAATGTTTGGTAGGCTGCACTTTATAATTAAACCTGTGCGAGCCAACATCAGCATGTATCAGATGGAGAGTAAAGTCAAACCTGGTTGAATTCCAAGCATATTCCCACCTATTCATGTCTTTTTTCACATGATTGGCAAAAAAAAAAAACGAGAAAAGATAACCTCCAAATTCAACTTCCTATAAAATCAGCATTCTAAATTATATATCTTGCATGTTTTTGAGCTAATCATAGTAGAACCACGTTTCTCCTTCAGTTGCAAAAAAACAAAACAAAAAACAGCATACCAAGGAATCAAACAGCTTCCAGCCATTTGACTGGTTATACAGCTAGGCTGCCATTAAAATTCTAAACAGGTAGGAACCAACAATCAATCCATAGTTCACTTCTTCCATGGAGGCTTTATAAGACATCTGCTAACCATATCTAACTTTGAAAGAGTTCAAACTTAATAGCAACAGCATTACTAAACATACCAGGAAAAGAAGAGGCAAAAAGCAATGGGCTTAACAACAATATCCATGCTAGTTGTGCATAACTTAAATGAAAAGTTATTTATCTTCGCACCACTTTACAAAGATTGTTTATTTTCTAACAAAGAGAAAACGATAAGGTTAAAAACAAGAACCTGAGAAACAATTTTTCGTATCTGAGGCTCAAACCCCATGTCTAACATCCGATCTGCTTCATCCAGAACCAGATAAGTAACCCTTCGCAAATTTGTATGATGTGACTCTATCATATCAATCAACCTTCCAGGTGTAGCAATGACAATTTCAACACCTGAGTCAAAAACAAAGTCACAACTTTAGAAAAACTCAAACTCAAACAATTTCAACACCTGAGTCAAAAACAAAGTCACAACTTTAGAAAAACTCAAACAACAACCTGTGTAATCCAGATACACCATTAAATGAAGTTCTAAACTTCTAATAAATAGTAAAGCTGTTTCAGTGCTTATGCTCAAAGGCCATGAATTAGTTCATGTTTCAAAAAATAGTGCAGAAGCAATGTCATCCAATGCTAACCACCACATACCTTTCTGGAGGTCACGCACTTGAGGTCCCTTTGGAACCCCACCATATATGCATGTATTTTTAATCCTTGATGATGCACCAAATTTAGCTGCTTCTTGTTGTATCTGAACAGCAAGTTCACGTGTTGGAGCTAAAACTAATACAATAGGTCCATCTCCAGGAGCTGGAAAATACAGGAGAACAAGCCCAAACTTAAGCCAACAACACAATCAAAAACATATGGAGGCATGTGAAGTGATATGAGAAGCTTCAAAAACTAGCAAATACACCTTTACCTAAAAATGGTTGGGCATTAACATGGATAATTGCAGGCAATAGGTAAGCAAGTGTCTTCCCAGATCCTGTTTCAGCAATACCAATGAGATCACGGCCCTTCAAAGCCATTGGCCATCCTTGAGCTTGTATAGGTGTAGGTTCAGTAAACCCAGCTTTTGAAATTTCTTGCAGAACATAATCTGGAGAAAACTAAATAGATTCTAATAAGTTTACTACCAAATGGATGTTGTTATCCAATTTAAAGACTCCATATATATGTTATTCATTTCAGTGAACTTAATTGATGTAAAAAAATTGTCTATCCTAGTTGATTAAGTTCTGTAGGTTGCTTACCCAGTCATGTTCTATTCTGCAATCTCTGATTATTAGTTTTCTCAAATAAACGTTGTTATCCAATTTAAAGACTTGTCCATTCTGAAATGTTATCCATTTCAGTGAACTCAATTGACACGAAAAATAGCCTATCCTAGTTGATTAAGTGTTGTAGGTTGCTTACCCAACCATTTTCTATTCTGAAATCTCCTATCACTAGTTTTATTTCCTAATTCCCTTTTTCATCCTTTTCTCTTTTTTTATAGGAGAAGGAAGGGGATGTGGGGAGAAAGTAGTCTAATAGTTGGGTTACACTCTAGTGAGTAACCCTTCCCCTCTCATGTAGTGTGAACAGAATATAATCTCACATCTCTTGAAACAACAATGAGTGATTTTACCAAACTAATGAAATAGTTTTCAGCACCAAATTAAGTAGCTAGGAAGTATTATATTACGTAGCATCTTAATCCTAATCTAAATAGCCATTGAGGCTGCAAAAAATGCTAGCCCCGTCTCTATAAGAGATAGCAGATTAAATCTTGAAGAACATGTCAAAACTTCCACCTTGATAAATACACCCCTCAGAGCCCATTTGGCATTGTGGTAGTGGTTGTTTTTCAAAATGGTTTTCGTATGGAAATGCATCAAAATAACATTTTTTTCATTTTTTTAAAATTTATTTTTGACATCAACATGTCAAAACAATCTAAAAACACCAAAAAAGTAATTTGAAGCAAAAAAATTCCTTTTTTTTTCAAAAGCGATTTTGCACTGCAAAAACAAACAGTGCCTCAATCCCTAGGGAATCAATTGATCATAGTATCCCCTATTCTATCCGTATGCATGAGAAACAATTGGATTATAAATCCTAACAATGATTTAAAAGGTAAAACTTAAAGTTCATTTCAAATCCAACAGTACCTGTTAAGAGTAACAAATTAAAGTTTTTTAAAGAATGAATCATATACAGAATCCACATTTTCCTATCCTATCCACCAACCAGTTATAAAAATTAGAACAATTGGCCTCTCCACCGACACAAATGATTCAAACTAAGTTAAACAAGTTGTCAAAAAAAGTCTGTTATCGCAATGCTCCAGATAGGCTGATTGACAAATTTAAAACTCGTAACCAACCCTCCCCGGAGAATGACTATCCTAGGTTTCAGTTAAATCAAGAGCACCTCCTGCAACACAGCAATTCCAATACCATGTGGCGAGGAACCTCTCATCAGCAACCTATCGACTACCTCGAACCTCTAAAACAATACACATAAACATAGGCAACAAGGAAACTCGAAATCGAAGGGATTTAAAAAAAAAAATCAAAAATCGATACACAGTACCTGGAAAGCCGACATCATGAAAACTCTTCACAGGCTTGGGAACATCACGGCCCTCTACAGTAATCTCCCTGCGTTGCCTATACTCCTCCACCTCCCTTTCTGACATTGCTGCCACTGATGGGGATTCCACATGGAAATTCTTCTCAAATGGAGTCAGCCCATCTAAATCCGACTTCGCAGGCGAGTCACCACGACCATACTCCCTCCTCTCGGATGATGGCCGAGTGGAGCTACCACCATAACTGGAAGCGCCGCCGAAACCTGAACCACTAAAGAAACACAAAATTCACAGAAATGAAGTAACAATGAAAGAGCAAAACAAGCTATCCTAATTCAGTTGTTCACTGCTGTATAATTATAAACACATTGAGATGATTACCTTCTCCTGTCACGGTAAGAAGTTGGGTCGCCGGAGCGGCTGTCGTATCGGCTCATGGTGCTACTCCCGGTGAGATTCTCAGGGTTGATTTTTGTTTTTGGTTTTGAATTTTAGGGTTTAAAAAAAATGGAAGCAACTGGGTGATATGGGACTTGTTTATTTCCTTCCCTGCGGTTTTTATAATCGGGTGTGCGTGCGTGCGTTTCTGGTTGTTTGGTTGATGGTGAGCCATACGTGTTTTTTACTGTGACAAATTGAGATGACAATTATACCCTGATCCTATGGATATTATTTATCCATCATGCCTGGGTCTTCATGTTCTATAATTACAATTGCAAATACAACTATATTACAATTACAAATTATAATTACTAAAAAATCAATAAACAGATGGGAAAACATTGTATCCCTCATACAAAGTACTGTGTATTAAAAAGCTTTTTATTTTTTTTACTTGAAGTATTTTTATTTAAATGTTTCTAAATTTTATTTTTTTATATTATAATAATTAAAAATTAAATTTCATAATTTATTTTAATTAATTTAGTGCGAGATTTTTATATATTAAAAAAATTATTTAGAGATTAAGTCAATGTTATATTTGTTTAAATAAACTTCATCTATATTGCTGCTTAGAATGAATTGAAATTGTGTGGATCCAATACGACAATTAAACAAAAAGTTTATTGTTTATTTATTCATCAGGCATAAATTTTAATTTTTTTATCCCTGAAGTTCTTTTATTCATTTTTATCCTTGTTTATTGAAGTTTCAAGATTCGTTCATGCACTTTTTTTGTTTTGCATATTAATCTCTGTTTTTTGCAAGGCGAGAAGGAGTTCAATTCATTTGTTTTGCATATTATTTTTGTATTCTACAAGGGAGAGGAAGTTGCTAGAAAATAGATTACAAGAGTTGTCAATTCTTCATATTTTAACAACTAAAAAAATAATATAAGTGTTAATAAGTTTTATTTAACAAAATAAGTTTTATTTAGATATTTCTAGCCTCTTTTTTTTGCTAAACATAAATAAATTAAAACTTTAAAATCTTTTATTCAAGATGATTTTTATTTTTTCATACTAGTTAAAAGTTATTTCGTGGTTAGAAATTGGTATATCATAGGGTTTATAAGATGTTTTTTTCTATATTTTCAAATGAAAAAATAATTAAAAATGAGTATTTTTGTTTAAGAAATTAGACCAGACTTCTCAATCATTTAAGATATTCATAATACAATCAGTAAATAATGCATTATTTATTTTTAAAAACTTAAATCTATATAAGTGATGTGTTGTTCATTAAAAAAAATGGTCATAAACAATAGCCTACCTAGGCATAAGAATTCGCCTCTTTTTGGCTTTTATAGTTTCTTAATATTTTTCCTTTATTTTATTTAAAATTTATTAAAATTAATTAATTAAAAATATATTTAGAACATTAATTTATTAAATATTATTTGTTTTTGAATAAAACTATAGCATTCTTTTTATAATACTATCAAGCACTCTTATTCTTATTGCATCATCCTTCATAATTGTTATTTTTCTTAAATTGTATTTAATGGCTTTTGTCATAACCCAATTCTGGGTTATTTCTCAATTTTGATCCATATTTTAATAAATTTTTAGAAAAAAAATTCAAAAAATAGAGAAAAACAATAAAAATTCAAAAATACATTTTTAAATATATTTGCATCATTTTTAGCATTTTCAACATCATCTCAAAAAAATTTAAATTTTCAAAGATATTTAGAACCCTTTCAACTTTTAACGTGTTATTTTTAAAATCATTGATTTTTCTCATTGTGTCGATGTTGATATTGCTTGTTTTCAAAAAAATATAAAAAAATCAAAATTTACAAAAATAAAATAAAATTGAGGGACCAATTTTGAAATCCAAGCAACATTTTACCTATAAATAGCAGCCTTTTCAACACACAAAAAAGGGGGGAGAATTTTACCATAAGGAGGGGTAATTTTGTAATAAAGAAAAAACCCTAAAAACCTTAAATTCTCCTTCTCCTTCTCCTTCATCCGAGCGCCGCCCCCCCTTCCTTTTTTTGGATTTTTCCTTCTTTCACCCATCTCTACCAGCCGTCGGCCACATTTCCACAGCCCCCATTCCTTCTCATCTTCAACCTTCCACCCGACAACCCACACGAATCAGCTCCCCGCTACTCTTCACGACTACTGAACCTGCCTCCACAGTAGCCCTATCTCTCCTTAACCAGCTGGTCTATTTCCTTTTCCTCCTCCGGAGCTTTAGCAGACACACCCACGGTCTTCACTATCGGTCGCAGCGACAACCGAACACCAGCAGCAAAGGAAGACCATCAACTCCAGCCTCCACCAAGCACCACAACGCAATAGCTCTTCCTCCCAACACGGCGTCGCCCACAGATCAGGCACCATTTCCAACCGAATGCATGCACTAGCCATCCTCGTTCTCTTCTTCATCTCCCCGCAGATCGGCCTCCACAGAAGCCAACTGACACGACGAAAAGATTGATGTCTTCTCCCAAGTACAGGAGTGTCGAAGTAATAAATAACCCGGCAAGACCAGGGTCGAACCACAGGGAGGTTAATTGTATAAATTATAAACAACAATCATAAACAACAATAACAACAATAATAACAATAACAACAACAACTATAATAACAATAACAATAATAATAATAATAATAATAATAACAACAATAACAATAGTAGTAGTAGTAGTAGTAGTAGTAGTAATAATAAAGAAAAGGAAGAAGAAGAAGATGATGAGAACTTGGAGATGGAATATTAATGTAAGGATTAAACAATGATAATAACAAATGTCAAGGTTAGAGGTTCCACTAATGGTATATCAAACAAGTATAGTATAAACTCTTATTATTGAATTGGAAACCACATACAAAGGAGGTTCCAATCAGATTATATATTATTAACATGATTACATTAGTTATCTTATTCAATTAATGCTAATACTTGTAAATCTTGTCAAGCATTCATGATTATAACTTATGTTAACAACAAATCAAGTTCCTTTCATAGCTCAGGTGTCGGTTATACCATACATTATGGGGTATGAAAGTGCCAAGCATTTGTTGTACCAAGTGTTATACAACATAAATCAAGATTAGTCATTTAACAAGCAAAGTATTAAAGAGTGAACAAGATAACAAATATAAAACATGTTAGTATCAAACATTAAAGTCCATATTAAGTTTACATTATACTTATTCTTACACCATTAGTGTAACCTTTTCACCTTGACATAATTAAATTAGCTAGACATAATGAAAGAAAGAAAAATAGATAAACAAAATAAAAACATAAAAGCTAACTAAGTAAAGGAAAGGAAATGAAAAGTATAAACTTAATATTAATGAAAGCAAAGCATAAACATTACAAAAAATACAAAGAGAGAAAGGAAGAGCATGATCTTGATCTGGACACCAAGATGCCTAAATGCATGGCAAATGCCTCCTTTTATAGGCCAAAATTGGAAACTATTGATTTGATGACTAATTGATAAGTGGGTGGCCAACTTTTGACTTGGTGACAATCCTTATCTTCTCTTGTCTGCCCAAAACGTCATTGATAACGTCACAATTAGAGCTAGTTGCAAACATAAAAGTTGTAGGCAATTGTCTCAGCTTTCTTGTGTAAACAATTCAGCTCATTTGGACTTCTAGAACTCCAGATATGGCCAAAATACTGAACAGTGCTCGGGCTGGAAGACAGATTCGGGCTTCTTTGTTGTTGCTACAATTTGGACTTGAAAATGGCCTTTTTAGATCTTGGGCTCCATATGAAAGTTGTAGGCCTATGTCTTACCTTTCCATCCATATAAATTGGAACTAAATCTGAGATATATAGCTCCAGATATGACCCAATTACCAAACAGTGTTCTGGTTTGGATTGCACCGACATCTCTTTTCTAAGTTTGGTCATCTCTTTATCCTTGCAATTTAAGTTCTTAAAGTCATCAATCAATCCTTTCATTTATGTGATAGGCCTGCATTTAAAATGAACATTTACCATAAATTAAAGGTATCTTATATTATTAGATATATTATTATAAAACATGTTTTAGTTAAGGAGTTATTGATACTTCAAGTGCAAAATGATGATATAAAACCATGATAAAAATGCACTTTTAAGTACTAATCACACCCCCCAACCAGCTTATTACTAGTCCCTAATAATCAAAGCGTTAAATAGAAAAACAATTTGCAAATTCCACAAAGCAAGGTATTCATCATTTAACTTCCATTAATCTATCCAGATAAACAAACTCTCATTAAATTTATATATCTGCTCAATACCTCTTAACAAGATATTAATAAACCTTTCTTTTATGCTCAATGTATCAACATATAATTATGGGGCTTTTCTTGGAAGAAAACAAAATTTTTGTTCTAATGTTTAAGGTTAACTTCCTTGGGCTGGGATTATTATTTGTCTTTTTCTTTTTTTCTTTTCTCTTTTTTTTTAAAAAAATATATATACATATAATTTAAAAGCATCATGCATCTTTAACTCATGTAACGAGTTTTCAGCTAATAACTCCCAAACCAGTTGGTCTTAGGGCATTAGGTGTTAAGACACCCCTACGAGCTTAGTAACTCGGGTCGCAGATACTGATATGTAGATAGTGCAATGTTTGATTCCCTTAAGCTTTTCTCCGCAACCCATATAACAAGCGTTGGGTCAATAGCTCCCAAGTCAGTTGACTTTAGGGTATTAGGTGTTAAAACACCCCTTCGGGCTTAATTGCTTAGGTTAGGGAGGCTACGAAACCAAACTTATCTACATTTTTATTATCGTTATTTTTTTCTTTTTTTGTTTCTTTTTTCTTTTTTTTTCATGTTTTTTTTTAATTATATACAATCCCTTTCTCTTAGTTGTTACCTTTAACAAAAGAACATAAATAAGGTAATAATCCAATATGCAACCCACAATCATATGTTAAAGTGTGTGTGTGTAAATTAAGGTTTAAGAATACATGTTAAATAAGTATATGAGCAGAATTAAGTGATAACAATGCGAGAGTTTGTAAACCTGAATATTTCAAGAAGTATTATAATAGACCTTGTTAAGAATGGTTACTAAGATGCGTCTCAAGAGTCACTTTAACAAAAGAGCTCATTTACTCTGCCATCCTAGTAACAACAATTATGCACATGCTTTATGAAATGAAAAACAATTTTTTTTTATCAACTACTACCCTCTCCCCCCAACCAAAACGAGACATTGTCCTCAATGTTTTAAGGTAGAAAGATAGAGTATAGAAGATATCACCTGAAATAACAAACACCGACAAACCTGAAACACACTAAAACAAAAATAAGAAATAACAAAACACAATAATAAAACCAAAAGACATAAAAATTCACAAATGAAGGCTCAAATCCAATCTAAGTTTTTTACGGCTTTCCTTATATGACCAATTTATACGACTCATGGAAGGATCAATCACAGCAGTAGTAGCAGAGATTATGATTTGGCGTGCAGAAGATGTTAGAAATTCCTGTTCCACAGCATGATCAAGAAAAGACAACAACTTATCATAATAACCATTAACATTTAACAAACCTATGGGTTTATGGTGAATGTGCAGTTGAGCCCAAGAGGAAATATGAAAGATCTCTTCCAATGTGCCTAGACCACCTGGTAAAGCAATGAAGGCATCAGCATGGTTAAACATTGCATTCATTCGAGCTGACATTGTGGAGACTTGAAGTTCCTCTCCAATTGTTTTTCCAATGATGTCACCCTGTGCCAAAACTTCAGGGACGACCCCCAAAACTTGACTACCTCCTAAAACTGCAGCTATTGACACACCTCCCATTAACCCAAGACTGCCTCCCCCATACATTAAATGAATCTTTCTCTCAGCTAGCACCTGACCAAGATGATTTGCTGATTCTAAAAACTCCTTTTCTTTCCCAGGATTAGATCCACCAAAAACACAAATATTTCTTATTTGATGACTTGAGGAACTTGTCATTTCTACACACTTCTGTATTTGTTGAATGTATAGGTTGAGTAGAAATGAAAGGAAGGAAGAGAGGGTTTTATAGATGAGAAATGAGAAAGGCAATCATAACACCTATATGTAGGCCAGCTAGATTCTCACTCTCTCTCTCTCTTTATTTATTTATTTATTTACTTTTTGGAAAAAAACATGTGTATGTACAGGTAGTTGTGATTGTGGCTCACATCTTTCCTTGGTTTTACGTTCAAGAACGGCTTAAACACCCTCTATGGGTCGGGGATAGGCTTCCCATCTAGTTTTCTTAAAAACTGGCAAACAAGGTCTTTTTTAGTCAGATTCCCAAGACTAAGTCGATCATGTTCTTTATGAAATAGTGGCCATAAATCATGAATTCCACGATGCACATCTCCACTAGGATGTGTCTCAAGAGTCAATAGAAGATTATCTAAAGACTCCTTACTCAGGCCATCCTTAATGAATTGTATTTTATCTTCACGGTTTATAGATACCATTCCTAAAGAACGACATTGTGTATTACAAGTCCATCTAGCACATCGATGACAGACTTCTAGTCGTTTTGCACGACGTTTCTTTATAAAAGTGCTTTTACCTATTCCAGACATGTGTGAAATGAAGGAATTAGAGGACTCACCTGATAATCGGACCTTTACTTCAATCAACCAGCGAATATCTTTAGGAATTCCATGATTCATTAACAATCTCAATCTTGCACATCTAGCAAGGTAAATTTTTGTAATCACATTCTGAGGCAGAGCGGGAAAATACTTTTTCAATTTTTCAAGATTAGTGTCCATTTTCAAATGAGAATTAGAAGAGAGATTCAAAGAATTGCACAAATATATATATACAAATATCAGTTATTATGGGAAACTAAAAGAACCGACTTAAGTCACGGAGTACCGTTATCCGCCATTTGACCGAGGTGAGAGAAACTAGCAAAAATCACTCAAAAAGAAACACAGAAAAAATATGAGAAAAATAAAATAATCAACCTTTATCTACAAGATCATTCAAACTAGTTGATTCATTTTCACTAGGAAAATTATCAAAGTGAGCTTTCAAACGATGTCCATTTTCCTTAAAATCATTGTCATTCATTGAATTCTCAATATCACAGGCCCCATAAGGATTGCTCCATCTTGGTCTTAGCTCTCTAGGGAATGCATAGAGTTGAGAATTATAAAACAAAACTTTTTGACCAGTATCAATCTTTTGACAATTTTCACAAGTTTTGCAGAATGCATGTGTGTCCTTGTACATGGTGGGCCAATAAAATCCATTTTGAAAGATTTTTGCAGCTGTCTTTTTTGACGAGAAATAACTTCCACATGCTTCAGAATGACAAAGTTTAATGACACTACTTACCTCATTATCGGGAATGAATCTTTGAAATATTTTGATCAGGACAATAATTGAATAAGTTAGGGTCATCACAATAAAAATTCTTCACTTCGTTCAAAAACTTTTCTTTATCTTGAGTACTCCAATCAGCTAGCAAATCTCCTAAAGCAAGAAAATTGATATTTTTATCATACCAAGGCATTGGATTAAAAGAAAGTAAGGATTCGTTAGGAAAGCAATCATCGATTGGTGTGATGTTAGATATCGAATTTGTTGTCACTTTTGATAAAAGATCTACATCAACATTTTCGGTGCATTTTTCATCCGTGATTTTTTCCTCAGAATAAATCATTTGCAAATCTTCAGATTCATCCAATTCATTTTTACTTAAAGTAGATTCAAGTTGATCATAAACTAATTCGTCAATATGATCTACTTCTTGTAAATCATTATCATCTCCAGGTTGCTTGCAAATGTTGAAAATATTCATCTCCAATGTCATGTTTCCAAATGATAGCTTCATCAGTCCATTCCTACAATTAATCAATGCATTAGACGTTGCAAGAAATGAACGTCCTAAAATAACAGGAAATGAATTACATGCTTCAATAGGTTATGTGTCCAAGACAATAAAATCCATAAGATAAATGAATTTATTGACTTGTACTAACACATCTTCAATTATTCCTCTAGGCACTTTTACAGATCTATCGGCAAGTAAAAGAGATATAGAAGTTGGTTTTAACTCACCTAGATTGAGACTCTAAAAAACTGAATATGGAAGTAAATTCACACTAGCACCAAGATCAAGTAAGGCTCTTTCAATTTTATGCTCTCCAATAAAGCAAGAAATTGTAAGATAACCAGGATCTTTATATTTCAAAGCATTATTGTTCTGAAGAATAGCACTTACTTGTTCGGCTAGAAAGGCTTTCTTTTTCACATTCAATTTCCTCTTCACAGTGCATAGATCTTTCAAAAATATAGCATAGGAAGGAACCTGTTTAATAGCATCCAGCAAAGGTATATTGATTCTTACCTGTTTGAAAATTTCAAAAATTTCAGAGTTGTGATTGACTTTCCTTTGTTTAGTCATGGCTTGAGGAAATGGAAGTGTTGGCGGTGAATCAGTCGTTTCTTTGTAATTTTCATATTCATCTCCTTCCTTAACCCTCAGAGATTGACTCATTATCTTTCTTATAAGGTTTAAGAGAGGGTTTTTCAATAACCTTACCACTGCACAGAGTAGTGATTGATTTGACTTGATCCATGTGTTGGCTTCCGAAACTATTTGCATTTGCATTGTATTGCCCTTTAGGATTTTGTTGTGGTTGAGATGGAAACTTACCTTTCTCTTGGAAACTAAGAGCAGATGTTAACTTAGCAAGAGTATCTTTAAAATCTGTCATACTTTGAGCAAGTTGAGTATTGATTATCTCTTGCTTTTCAATAAATGCATGCAATATTTCCTCAAGATTTCTTCTAAGAGGTGGAGCATAAGGAGGTGCATATCCATGAGAATTTTAGAAATTGTGGTGTGCTTGAAATGGTGGTTGTGAAGTTTATGCATTATCATTCTCACTCTTCCAACTGAAATTTGGCTGATTTCTCCAACCAGGGTTGTATGTTTGGGAGTATGGGTTGTGGTTGGGCCTTTGGAAACTGTTTAAAACATGGGCTTGTTCATGGAGATATTCTTTAAAACAAGGCAAGGTTGGACAGTTACTGGTTGAGTGTTCATTTGTTTCACATATTTGACACACAATGTTTTCAACAGATTTTAATTGACCACTCTTTTTCAATTCTAGTCCCTCAACTTTTCTAGCTAAAGATGCAAACTTAGCTTGAAGGTCATGATCTTCTCTAAAGTTGTACATACCTCTACTAGATGTATGAAGTTGAGTTTTACTCGGTGCCTTATAAGTACCCGCGGTGTCCCAATTTTGAGCATTTTCAGCTAACAAGTCTAAGTACTTCATTGCTTCATGAGAGTTTTTATCTTCAAAAGTTTCATTGCAAATATATCACTAATGGTATATCAAACATAGGCCTACAACTTTCATATGGAGCCCAAGATCTAAAAAGATCATTCTCAAGTCCAAATTGTAGCAACAACAAAGAAGCTCGAACTGTCTTCCAGCCCGAGCACTGTTCAGTATTTTGGCCATATCTGGAGTTCTAGAAGTCCAAATGAACTGAATTGTTTACATAAGAAAGCTGAGACAATTGCCTACAACTTTCATGTTTGCAACTAGCTCTAATTGTGACGTTATCAATGACGTTTTGGGCAGACAAGAGAAGATAAGGATTGTCACCAAGTCAAAACTTGGTCACCCACTTATCAATTAGTCATCAAATCAATAGTTCCCAATTTTGGCCTATAAAAGGAGGCATTTGCCATGCATTTAGGCATCTTGGTGTCCAAATCAAGATCATGCTCTTCCTTTCTCTCTTTGTATTTTTTGTAATGTTTATGCTTTGCTTTCATTAATATTAAGTTTATACTTTTCATTTCCTTTCCTTTACTTAGTTAGCTTTTATGTTCTTATTTTGTTTATCTATTTTTCTTTCTTTCATTATGTCTAGCTAATTTAATTATGTCAAGGTGAAAAGGTTACACTAATGGTGTAAGAATAAGTATAATGTAAACTTAATATGGACTTTAATGTTTGATACTAACATGTTTTATATTTGTTATCTTGTTCACTCTTTAATACTTTGCTTGTTAAATGACTAATCTTGATTTATGTTGTATAACACTTGGTACAACAAATGCTTGGCACTTTCATAGCCCATAATGTATGGTATAACCGACACCTGAGCTATGAAAGGAACTTGATTTGTTGTTAACATAAGTTATAATCATGAATGCTTGACGAGATTTACAAGTATTAGCATTAATTGAATAAGATAACTAATGTAATCATGTTAACAATATATAATCTGATTGGAACCTCCTTTGTGTGTGGTTTCCAATTCAATAATAAGAGTTTATACTATACTTGTTTGATATACCATTAGTGGAACCTCTAACCTTGACATTTGTTATTATCATTGTTTAATCCTTACATTAATATTTCATCTCAAAGTTCTCATCATCATCATCATCATCATCTTCTTCTTCTCTTTCTTTATTATTATTATTATTATTATTATTACTACTACTACTACTACTACTACTACTACTACTACTACTACCACCACCACTACCACTACTAATACTATTATTATTATTATTATTATTATTATTATTATTCTTGTTGTTGTTGTTGTTGTTGTTGTTTTATAATTGTTGTTTATAATTTGGACAATTAACCTTCCTATGGTTTGACCTCGGTCTTGCCGGGTTATTTATTACTTCGACACTCCTGCACTTGGGAGAAAACATCAATCTTTTCATCGTGTCACCCTACGAGTCTGCAACACCTAATTTTGAGCAAAAAACAATGGAGATGAAGAGTTCGTTGTAGCATTTATTTTCAAGAAGAGTTGTAGTTTCTAAACAAAAGCTTGACTCACCTCTAGTTTACTCGAGCAAATATTGAAAAACATTTATAGGGAAGTTCCTTCCAACTAACCTATCATCTTTGTTCGAAACCCAGTCAAGAGCCCAACATAGTACAACATTTCCATAAAAGTTTTTGTGGGAAAGCTGACCAAAGAGGAATTGCATCACCATTATAGAATGGAGCCTGTTATTGCTTTGTCCAAAAAAATACCTCTACTCGATCATGCCTGTAAAAACTTCTTGATTTTTTCACTCTATTCTAGTTTTTATTGGTAATTTGGCTCAAAATTCCACAAGACTTTCCCTGTCCACTGAGCCTTACTTGTTAATAAGATCATGTGTTTTCCTGAATTCATGACATGCCTTCATTTTTTGCTATTTCATGCAAATAACACGTTGAACATAACCTCTGAACATAAGACCATTGCGCCAAGAATCTTTAGGCGTGTTTCCCCTTTCTTCCAAAACCATGCATGTTTTCACAAGGATTTTTGGGAAATCAAAGTTTAGTACAAAAACAGAAATCAGGTTGGTGTTTGTCCAAAACAAATGAGTTCTGAAAATTCAGGTGATTCTTTAAAGAGGTAAGCTTACACCTAGAAAACTCGAAAAAAAAAAACACCAAAACAAAAACACCATGAAGTGACTCCAAAAGTTAAGTTTTATTTGCATGAATAATGAGAAATCACTTTGCATACTCGCATGAAAGTAAGGCTTACCGATCCTAAATGCCTGCATTTGAGATGAAGAAAGGTCATCTTTGACAATCCTTTCACAAGGCTGAAATATATCATTTGCAGTCCCCTTTGAGCCTAATAGATTTTTCTTGAAAAATAACCTTGACTAGGATCACACCCGACACTAGGGGGAAAATGCCAAAAAAAATCCTTAATGATTGAAAGTGCCCAAATAACTCTTGGGGGCATGAAAAAGTCATTAATGATTGAAAGTGCCCAAACAATACTGGGGGGCATAAAAGAAAATTCTCAATCGTCGAAGGTGCCCATACAAAGCTGGGGGGTATAAAAAAAAGAAAAAAAAATCCAAAGGATCCAAAAAGTTTGAGCATAAAAAAAGTCAATGTAATGAAACTCAAAACCAAATGAAAAAAAACAAAAACAAAGAGAAAGAGCCCAAACCCTACACTGGGGGGCATCGTGGACCCTTTTACAAATCAATTCCAAGGTCCAGAAATGTATGAGCAAAAAGTTTGGGATATAAGCACTAGTGACCCTTAGTTTTAAAGTCTCTTAAACACCGTTTGAGCCTACAAATATCCTTTTCTTCATAACCAATAGCCTAAACCTACATTACGTGCCTAATCAAGCCCTTTTCTAATCAAAGACAAGCAATCTGGATTGGTAGACAATGCTTTTTCATGCGGAAAAAAATCATTATTCATGCAAATAAAATGAATGTTTTGAAAGACGGTTCTCAATAACCCTCAAATTGAAATTTAAACCTTTTGTGACCAACTAAATGTCACTTCATAATTTTTACCAAAATCAAAACAAAAGGTTTTCATCACTTCTGAAAACCTCTCTATAGGAATCACTTGAATTTCTTCAGAATGAGTTTGCTTTGAATCGATGTCAAAATGATTTTTATGTCTAGAATAGCTTTAAAATTCCAAAATTTCTGCATGAAAGCAACTCCTTGTCAAAGACCAAACCTTCCACATAGCCTCATCTTTATACCCAAATTAAACACTTGGAGGCATGATCAAGCTGGGGGGCAATCAAAAACGCCTGGTAGGGCTGGCCCCCATGATTGCCTTCTCTAAGAAGAATGCCAAGCAAAATTAGCAACCATTGAGATAAATGGTGGAGGACAAAGAAGTATGATGACATTAACTCCTTTTTAGATGTCAAAATCAAGATTTGACTCGCGTAAGCAAGAGTGGAAAAGCCATCAAGCCTACTGCCAACACTCCAACTTTTGAGAAAAGGAAGACACCATGAAGAAATAGGGACCCATATTTCTCAGGTAAGTATACATGCATAGTGATCATAATGCATTGCTTTCAACATTGTTAGATCATGTTTTACCATCCCTTAGATAGCATGTTTTCTAACCCTACCTCATTTTAAGTGTGTCTTTGTGCCCTCACTTTCTTTTAAGTGCTCTTTTGAGCCACCATCTCTTAGGTAGCGTGCTTTTTAAAACCATGCCTCATTTTGAGTGTGCCTTTGTGCCCTCACTTCCTTTTAAGTGCTCTTTTGAGCCACCATCTCTTAGGTAGCGTGCTTTTTTTAAAACCCTACCTCATTTTGAGTGTGTCTTTGTGCCCTCACTTTCTTTTAAGTGCTCTTTTAAGCCACCATCTTCTCGGTAGCATGCTTTTTTAAACCCTACCTCATTTTGAGTGTGCCTTTGTGCCCTCACTTCTTTTTATGTGCTCTTTTGACCCACCATCTCTTAGGTAGCGTGCTTTTTTAAACCCTACCTCATTTTGAGTGTGCCTTTGTGCCCTCACTTCCTTTTAAGTGCTCTTTTAAGTCACTATCTCTTAGGTAGCATGCTTTTTTAAACTCTAACTCATTTTGAGTGTGCCTTTGTGCCCTCACTTCCTTTTAAGTGCTTTTTTGAGCCACCATCTCCTCGGTAGCGTGCTTTTTTAAACCCTACCTCATTTTAAGTGTACCTTTGTGCCCTCACTTCCTTTTATGTGCTCTTTTGAGCCACCATCTTTTAGGTAGCGTGTTTTCTAACCCTACCTCATTTTGAGTATGCCTTTGTGCCCTCACTTTCTTTTATGTGCTCTTTTGAGTCACCATCTCTTAAGTAGAGTGTTTTCAGACCCTACCTTCTTCCTTAGTGCGCCTTCGAGCCATAACCTCTTAGGTAGTGTGTTTTCCAACCCTGCCTCCCTTTTTAGTGCGCCTTTGAGCCCTCAACTCTTAGGTAGTATGTTTTCCAACCCTGCCTCCTTTTTCAGTACGCCTTCAAGCCCTCATCTCTTAGGTAGTGTGTTTTCCAACCCTGCCTCTCTTTTTAGTGCGCCTTCGAGCCCTCACCTCTTAGGTAGTGTGTTTTCCAACCCTGCTTCCTCTTTTAGTGTGCCTTCGAGCCCTCACCTCTTAGGTAGTGTGTTTTCCAACCCTACCTCCTTTTTTAGTGCGCCTTTGTGCGCTCACCTCTTAGGTAGTGTGTTTTCCAACCCTGCCTCCTTTTTAGTGCCCCTTCGAGCCCTCACCTTTTAGGTAGTGTGTTTTCTAACCCTACCTCCCCTTTTAGTGCGTCTTTGAGCACTCACCTTTTAGGTAGTGTGTTTTCCAGCCCTACCTCCCTTTTTAATGCATCTTTGTGCCCTCACCTCTTAGGTAGTGTATTTTCCAACCCTACCTCCTTTCTTAATGCACCTTCGAGCCTTAACCTTTTAGGTAGTGTGTTTTTCAACCCTACCTCCCTTTTTAGTGCGCTTTTGTGCCCTCACCTCTTAGGTAATTGGTTTTCCAACCCTGCCTTCTTTTTTAGTTCACCTTTAAGCCCTAACCTCTTAGGTAATCGGTTTTCCAACCCTGCCTTCTTTTTTAGTTCACCTTCAAGCCCTAACCTCTTAGGTAGTGTGTTTTCCAACCCTACCTCCCCTTTTAGTGCGCCTTTAGGCCTTTACCTCTTAGGTAGTGTGTTTTGTGACCCTGCCTCCTCTTTGGATGCGCTTTAGAGCACTCGACCACCTTAAGTAGTATATTTCCAACCCTACCTCCCTTTTTAGTGTGCCTTTGGGCCCTCACCTCTTAGGTAGTGTGTTTTGTGACCCTACCTCCTCTTTTAGTACGCCTTCGAGCCCTCACCTTAGGTAGTGTGTTTTCCAACCCTGCCTCCTTTTAGTGCGCCTTCGAGCCCTCACCTCTTAGGTAGTGTGTTTTCCAACCCTACCTCCCTTTTTAATGCGCCTTCGCCTTCGAGCCCTCACCTCTTAGGTAGTGTGTTTTCCAACCCTGCCTCCCTTTTTAGTGTGCCTTTGGGCCCTCACCTCTTAGGTAGTGTGTTTTGTGACCCTGCCTCCTCTTTTAGTACGCCTTCGAGCTCTCACCTCTTAGGTAGTGTTTTCCAACCCTGCCTCCTTTTAGTGCGCCTTCGAGCCCTCACCTCTTAGGTAGTGTGTTTTTCAACCCTACCTCCCTTTTTAGTGCGTCTTCGCCTTTGAGCCCTCACATTTTAAGTAATGTGTTTTCCAACCCTGCCTCCTCTTTTAGTGTGCCTTCGAGCCCTCACCTCTTAGGTAGTGTGTTTTCCAACCCTGCCTCCTTTTTTAGTGCGCCTTTGAAAAACCATCTTTTGAGAAATCCTTGCATTTCTCACCACCCTTTTCATCTTCTACTTGGGCTAGTTTGCCCATTATAATAAAACCACATTTTGAGAAATCTTTGCATTTCTCACAACCCTTTTCATCTTTTATTCGATGAAACCACCTTTTGAGAAATCTTTGCATTTCTCACCACCCTTTTCATCTTCTACTTGGGCCAGTTTGCCCATTACCATAAAACCACCTTTTGAGAAATCTTTGCATTTCTCACAACCCTTTTCATCTTCTATTCGGGCCGGTTGCCCATTATAATGAAACTACCTTTTGAGAAATCCTTACATTTCTCACCACTTGCAAAATCTTCCATCTGGTTGGTTACCCCTTACAACAAAATCATTTTAGGAAATCATCGTATTTTTCATCTCTTTGAAAACTTCATGTTTTTTACTTAGGCAGGTCGCTCATTACAACAAGATCACTTTGAAAAATTTGTGCATTTCTCACCATTTTGAGAAATCTTCGCATTTCTCACCTCTTTGAAACATCTTCATGTTTTTCACTTGGGCAGGTTGCCCATTACAACAAAACCACTTTTGAAAAATCTTTGCATTTTTCACCACTTTGAAAAATCTTTTTATTTTTCATCATTTTGAGGAATCTTCGCATTTCTCACCACTTTTGAAAAATCTTTGTATTTTTCACTACAAAAAATCTCTGCATTTTTCACCTCTTAACCACTTTGAGAAATCTTCGCTTTATATTTTTCACCACTTCAAAAAATCTCTGCATTTTTCACCACTTTGAGAAATCTTTGTATTTTTCACCACTTTTAAACATCTTCGCGTTTCTCACTTAAGTCGGTCACCCATTACAATAAGTCCCCCTCAAAAAAAAAAATTTCTCTAGGTAGGTCACCTATAACAATTCAACCATTTCAAAATCTCTGAATTTTCAGAAGAAAAATCTTTACTTTAAGTGTGCTTTCTAGCCCTTAAAAGGATTCATCATTTCTATGATGAGTCCATCATCTCATTTTCTTTCTTTACAATGCTTACTATCTAAAGTCTCTTACGAGACTTTCAATCATAAGCATTATAAAGAGGGGGGGCAACTGTCATAACCTAATTTTGGGTTATTTCCCAATTTTGATCCATATTTTGATAAAGTTTTAGAAAAAAATCCAAAAAATAGAGAAAAACAATGAAAATCCAAAAAATACATTTTTAAATATATTTGCATCATTTTTAGCATTTTCAACATCATCTCAAAAGAATTTAAATTTTCTAAGACATTTGGAACGCGTTCAACTTTTAACGCGTTATTTTTAAAATCATTGATTTTCCTCATTGTGTCGATGTTGATATTGCTTGTTTTCAAAAAAATACAAAAAAATCAAAATTTACAAAAATAAAATAAAATTAAAGGACCAATTTTGAAATCCAAGCAACATTTTGCCTATAAATAGCAGCCTTCAACACACAAAAAAGGGAGGCGAATTTTACCATAAGGAGGGGTAATTTTGTAATAAAGGAAAAACCCTAAAAACCTTAACTTCTCCTTCTCCTTCTCCTTCATCCGGGCGCCGCCCCCCTTCCCCTTTTCGGATTTTTCCTTCCTTCACCCATCTCCACCAGCCGCCGGCCACATTTCCACAGCCCCCATTCCTTCTCATCTTCAACCTTCCACCCGATAACCCACACGAATCAGCTCCCTGCTCCACAAATCCTCCCTCTCAGCTGCTCTCTCTACTCTTCACAGCTACTGAACCTGCCTCCACCGTAGCCCTATCTCTCCTCAACCAACTAGTCTCTTTCCTTTTCCTCCGCCAGAGCTTCAGCGGACACACCCACGATCTTCACTATCGGTCGCAGCGACAACCGAACACTAGCAGCAAAGGAAGACCATCAACTCCAACCTCCAGCAAGCACCACAATGCAGTCGCTTTTCCTCTCAACACGGCGTCGCCCATAGATCCGGCACCATTTCCAACCGGATGCATGCATCAGCCATCCTCGTTCTCTTCTTCATCTCCTAGCCGATCGGCCTCCACAGAAGCCAACCGCCACCAGATCTGCCATCAGTAGAGAAATGGAGCAAACCCAAAATGAAAGAGAGAGAAGCAGATCTAAGAAGAAGAGAATCGACTGTGCTGTTTTGTTTTCTGTTGATTTGCAGGTCACCACCGGCGAGGGAGAGAAGAAGGGAGGAAGCCATTTCAGATCCACTCATTTTCCAGCTTTCCCAGCGGCGGCGCGTGAGTCCACGCGCCGTCCTTGTTCCGGTGGTGCAGAAGGGCATTCCCTTTGTTTTGCAGGTCACCTCTGGTGATAGAAAAGAGGAAGAGGTTCTGGCCCACTGCTGATGTGCACTGTTCATGTGCACTGTTCACACCACCCAAAAGGACTTCCCAGCATTGTTAATAAGGGGTTATTTTGAAATTTTCAAACTATTTAATGTAATATTTGTTTAGTTTGAATTTTTTATTTGTATTTTGTAAATATAAAAAAACAAAAAGAAGAAAAAGAAAAGGAACATATAAGGAAAGTGCATGTGTGTGCTTGTATTTGTTTTATGAATATTTTTTTTTATTTATGATAAAATTACAGAGAAGAAAGAAGAATTTAATATTTTGATTGGATCATGATGTAGAAGTACAAACTTGTACGAAAGTTGTATTTTAAAAATTCGATGAAAAGATAAAATTTTTAAAACTTCTTTAACATATCAAGTCCATGAAGCAGTTTACCTTAGGTAGGGTGCGTTAGGGGTGTTAATACCTTCCCTAACCATAACCGGTCCTTTACTCGTGAATCCCTGACAAGACGAGTACAACCGAATTTCCTAGTAACCTTCAATTAAATACTAGGTGGCGACTCCTAACGAATTCAACAAGATCAAATAAAATAATAACGATGAAAAATCACCAGAGCTGACGCCGCCATGAATTTTTTGACGTGCGACAGCTTTCATGTCAATATTTATTTTTATTATTGTATAATTAAATTAAAAGATACATTTCAAAAAGTAAAGTTCTTAAACTCAATTGAATTCATGACTTGGGTGACAAGTATAGCATATTAAATTGGGTTAACATAAGTCATTTCAAAACCTCATCATTTGATATTTTAAAAAGAAAAATGACAATCTTAAATTTTTTAAAATCAAACTAGGTTTTAATTGAATCATGTTTAGTCTTGTTATGTCAGTCAATCC
The DNA here is from genome assembly GCA_026413675.1 of Populus pruinosa. Lineage (NCBI taxonomy): Eukaryota > Viridiplantae > Streptophyta > Magnoliopsida > Malpighiales > Salicaceae > Populus > Populus pruinosa. Next base: position 5,286,460 of record CM048594.1, read on the forward strand.
ACATCAAGTCAACATTCATTTGGTTTAATTTGAAACTTATGTCAAACAAAGGGTGAGTTGGGAATTTTCCAAGTTGACCTATTAGACATGTCGTAACCAAATTTTGGATAAAAATATTTGTTTTTATAAAAAATAAATATTTTTTATTTTAAAATCCAAATATTTTTTGAGAAACAAGAAGATAAATCTTCAAGTTGCAAAAGAACAAAATGCCAAAAGAATAATCATATTGGGGTATATTAACAACATGGGCTGAAGAAAGATTTAATTTGAAACAAAGTTTAAGATTAAAATCTGACTTAACTAAAATTAAAAGAATTAATTAAATTCAAGGACTTAGTCAAACTTTTAATGAGTTTTGAGTAGTCAGTTGAGGACTCAATTGAAGAAAACTCAAGTTTATATGTCTAATTCAAATCAATTTGCAAAGATTGAAAGATTAGAGATATAATTAAAACTTTAAAAGGCTAAATTTGTGCAATCCGAGGTTTAAAAACAAAAAAATCAAAGTTTATGGTTAATTAAAGCTAAATTGAACAAATTCAAGGCTAGTGACCATTATGTAAAACGCACACAACATTGGGGACTGTATCAAACATTTCTAAAAACTAAATTGAAGAAAATAAAAGTTTAAGGCTTAATTAGGGGCTAAATTAAATAAATTAGAAACCAATAGCTACTTTGAAAATTTCATCAGACTTATCTCCATCGATTTTTGACAAGGCCTAATTATGTTAAATTAATCAGGTTTATCTTGATTAAGGACTTTTGAGCTTAAATTATCCTTAGTGGAGTTGTTATTCTATTATGCGCGACATGACAAGATGTTAGGATTAAAGAGTCATCGCCTAGCTATTTGGTTTAATGTCACTATGAGACCCAGATGGACTGGTTTTATTTGAGATTTTAAGGTAAAGAACTGATTGTGATAAAGAAAAATATTAACACTTTTAACGTACTTGATCCAAGATAAACTATATAAGATAAACTATATTATATGATTTAGATATAGTTTAAAGGAGTTGATAGATTCTTAATTGATGATCCATCTATGACCCATAATAAAGATTTACTCTCATAAATAAATATGATATTTCAAATTTATTATGAGTTTTTATGCCCAAATAAAATATTATAGGAAAAATTCATAGAGGTGCCATAGCAAAGTTTACCTATCTTAGAAGATAAAAACATTTTCCACAACTCATATATTATGATGAAAAAAATTCTTAATTAAAATTAGTAAATATTCAAAAGAATTATAAGAACTTTCTAATCAAGTTTTGATATTTAAATATTAATCTACTTGTAGGTTCAATATTTATACTAAAATGTTAGCTATTAATTTTCAAAGAAAAAGAATTATGGCTATTGAAATATTAGTTAAATTATTAAGGAAATTTACAAATTTGTTGTAAAATTAAAAAAAATGCAAAAAAAAAAATTTCTAGAACAATGTTAATTTGTTTTTTTAAATAAAATGCAATTTTTTATAAGGATTAGGTTATATGTAATATGCATATTTTTTTAGATACACTTACAATTTAGTCAACATGACCAAAACTTGATTTCAATTTTTTTTAAAGGATATAAAAATAAAATCAATTTATATTTTTATAAAAAAAAAAATTGAACAACATTTTGGATTTAATAATGTTGTTTTTTGAAATCTATTTTTTATTTAATTAAAAAATATTAAAATAAACATTTATAGGAAAGACAATAAATATAATTATCACATAGAAATATATTTCTTCAATATAAACTTAATTTTCTTATTAATGTATTTTTTTTAATTTTTTTAACAAAAACATGTATTTTCACACATTGTTTTTAAATAAAAAGCTATCTAGATCTCAAAAGCTTGTTTTAATAAATAAATATTAAAACAGTTTTTAAACATTTTGTATGTGATTGAAGGAAAATAATAATAAATATTATAAAATGATGTAAAAATCCATAAACATATTAAAGAACATAAATTTTATTTTTATTGAATATTCATAAGCAAATTGTTTTTTCTTATCTTTGCGTATTAGGTATATAATTATTGGAAAAAAAGTCATTAACATTCCCACAAAAACCTATAATACTATTTAAGAATCATGAAAAAATTAAATATTAATTTATATTATCAAGTTAACCTTTATTTTTAATAGGGCATTCAATCACAAACTTGCAAAAAAAAAATAATCATAAAAGAGGATGTGTTTAAGTCAAAAGGCTGAGGCATATATACCTAACTCAATGAAAAAAAAAAAACTTATTTCACGAGCCCCTACAAGACTAGGCGCTTGCACTCTTAACTTTCTCTTTCTCTTTCTCTCTCTCTCTTTTTTTTTTTGCTCAAGAATAATTGATATATCATTTATTATTTTATTTTTTTTTTTAAAAAAAAAAAGATAATAGGCTATGTGATTGCTTGTATTTTGGACATAAAAGAAGTGGCTAAGAAACTAGGTCAGAGTTTTTGGACACTAAATAAACACTTTAAAAATCTCAATAAACTAATTTCTCAACTCAAAATATTTCTAAATCCTTTTAAAAACATAAAATTAAATATTGAGTTCCCTCGACCCTCTTCAACTTTTTTTTTCCTGATAATATGGAAGTTCAAAAAATCTTAATGACACTCTTCTCATCAAAAGAAACATATTGATACTAAATTTGATTTTTTTATCACAAAATCTAGCCAACTGACCATTTTTTCTCTCTTCAACTGTTTTTTTAGTGACTCTATCTTCACTTGAATTTAGATGTTGAAATGTGAAAGTTTTAGACTAAAACATTATAGTTTCAAACTAAAAACCAAAAATTAAAATTAAAAGATTTTGGTGGCAATTATTTTTTAAAAAGCGTCTAATGAACAATTTTAAAAAAAAAATCTTGTATTTTGCCTCACTATTAGTTTTGGTCCCATATTTTTATTTTTTTAGAAATAATAAAACTATTTTTTTCTTTTTATAAAATCAAGTATCAATCCAATGTCAAATGATCTCTTTTTTAAAATCACCGTAGTCCTAGAGAAAATAAATAAAAAAAGTTATTAAGCTCATTTTATTGTGAATGCAACATAAACTAATAAAATTGAAAAAAAAATTAATAATCAGAATAGAAAAAACTTGAACCAGGAAAAACAAAAAACAAAATAAAACAATGGAAAAGGCCAGTGATATATGAGTGTTTTTTTTTGCATCTAATCAGTGATGAAGCCACTAAAAGATAAAAGGTGGCAATTGCCTCCTTAATTCTTATTTTTATATTAAAATATTAATATACTAGTTTAGAAAATTGTTATTGCAAGGAAGGAAAAAGAAAGAAAAAATGAAGGTTGTTATTGTTTATAATTATTTATTTATATATTAATATAATATAATATATATGTACAACTTGTTCCATAAATTTTTCTCTTTTTCTCTTTTGTTTATATATCAATCAATGTTGAAGGCTTAAAAATATCAAATCCCCTGACTAACAAAAAGTATTTTTTTTGTTTCCATCCTTTACCGCTTTATTCTTTTCATGAGTTGTTGTGTTACTTTGTTTTTTTCATGAGTTGCTATTTTTTATCTCTCTAGTATGCAAATTTCTCATTAAGTATAGTTAAGCAATTAATTTTTTTTGCCTTTTGCTTTATATTTTATGTAAAATTTTTTTATTTTTTTATTTTTTTATTTATTTCATTGTTTAATTTTAATTTTATTATTTTTATAATTAGTTATTAAAAATATTGGGATTATGATAATTTAAGGGTTTTAACATATTTAAAATAAATATTTAAATCTACTAATGTAATCAATTAAATGTTTGTTTTCTTATTATAAAGGAATAAATTAATATTAATGCAAAACCACTATTATTGACATCTCTTGTATTGGTAGAGTAAGTAGTTTATCGAAATTTAATATTTTTATATGACTTGTTTGTAAGTAAAATATCAAGTAAAAAACATGTTTTTCAAAAATTATTACTCGTACACATGCACTAGGCATTGCTCCTCAATTAAATATCTAGAAATGATTAAGTATAATTTAATCAACATACTTATTATATGCATATATAAATATGAATTGAAATAAATTTTGATTTTTGATGAATTGATGTGTATTTTAAAATGAATTTCATGTGGGAGATTTAAAATTATTATGTAACTCAACTAGTTTTTATTTAACAGTGAATTATTGTGTAATTGTGTTAATTATTATGTAGACACTAATGATGATTAAAAAATTTAGCAAGTTCATATTAAATTAACATGTCACTAGATAAGTAATTTAAGTGTAAATTCCTTAAAGATGAAGATTCAATCAAAGTTTCAAGTTTGTAACTCAATCAAGTTCAAAGAAAAGTCATATTGAAATTAACCCCAACACTCTCCTTGCTAACCCTGGGTTAAGAAGACCAATTTATGAATACCATATAAATGATAAGAATGCAATCCAAAGAGCTTATCTATGAAAAGATCTTTGTCAACCTTCATACTGTGATTTTCCTCAAAAAAACAATTTGGGAATATATCAACACTACGACATTTTAATCCGGCTTGGTTTGGTGCATACCCAACCTAGTTAGAGTATAGCATAGCTAAAGATGTTGCCTTTTGCTTGTATTGTTATCTCTTCAAGTCAAAAAGGGCTGTTGATTCATTTGTGGGTGAAGAGTTTTCAAATTGGAAAAAAAAGGAAAGATTTGATCTTCATATTAAAAAGTCTAATAGTTATCACAATACAACTCGGATAAAATATGAGAATATAATAAATAAAAAATAAAGTATCATGACTTTGTTATCTGAGCAGACAGTAAAGAGTTAAAGTGATTATCGAATTGGATTGAACACTTCAATAGAGTGTGCTCTTTTTTTGTTGCACTAAGGACTTTCATTTCATGGCTATGATGAATGTGAATGTTTAAGTAACTAAGGAAATTATATAGAGCTCTTGCATTTTCTTTCCAGAAATAATGAAGCTATTAAAAAAGTTATTTTCAGTGAAGCTCCTAGACATAATAAATTGACTTCTCCATATATTCAAAAAAACATTACCCAAGTTGTTGTAAAAGAGATTGCAAGTATGATTATAAAAGATCTAGGTGGCTCATTATTTTTAATTTTAATTGATGAGTCACGTGACAGATCAATCAAGGAATAAATGGTTGCTGTTCTACGATATGTAGACAATAATAGACATATAATTGAATGTTTTCTTGGCATTCAACTTGTGTGAAATACAACTGCTAGTTCACTCAAGGCAACTATTGACGCTATGTTTTCTAAACATGGGCTAAACATATCAAGATTACGTGGTCAGGGATATGATAGAGCCAGTAACATATGAGGTGAATTCAATGGCTTGAAAGAACTTATTTTAAATAGTAATCCAAGAACATATTATGTATATTATTTTGCTCACAAACTTCAATTAACTCTTGTGGCTATTACAAAGAAGCATAATAAAGTTGGATATATCTTCAATTTTATTTTTAGCATTATAAATATAGTTGGAGCATCATGTAAAAGGATGAAGGTGATTAGAGAAAAAAATATGCTAGAATTATTGAAGGACTTGAACATGGAGAAATTTCTAGTGGACGAGACTTGAATCAAGAAACTTCTCTTAAAAGGTATGGTGATACTCGTTGAGACTCCCACTATGTTACAATTATTCGTCTACTTGCAATGTTTTCATCAATTTTTGATTACTTGAGATTATAAGGGAGGATGAGATGAACTCAGAACAAATAACAGAAGCAGTTGTTTTAACAGATATTATGGAATCATTTAATTTTGTATTCATGCTTCATTGTTTGAGAAGGATACTAGCAGTTACTAATAAGTTCTCACAAACATTACAAAGAAAAGATTAATGTATAGAAATGTTATGAGTTTATTGAAAACAACAAAGGAACGATGCAAAATGATGAGAGAATGATTGAGAACCTTTATCGAAAGAAATGTCATCTTTTTGCATCAAACATGATATTGATATTCTAAACATGGAAGATGAGTACAAGTTTCATGGGCGTTTAAGGTGAAAATCTTAAGGGATTACAAACCTACACCATTTTCATTATGAATTGTTTAATAATATCATTGGCATGCAACTTATTGAGTTGGATAATCATTTTACTAAGACGAGTACAATGTTACTTCTTCATGTTGTATGTTTAAACCCAAGTGACTCTTTTTTCTGCTTTCAACAAAGAAAAGCTTATTTGCTTTACTCTTTTTTATCCCACTGAATTCTCTATAGTGGACCTTATAATACTTGGTGACCAACTTAATACATATATTATTGATCTACGTGGTGATGATAAGTTCTCTAGTATTGAAGGTATTGCTAATCTTACAAAGAAAATGGTAAAAACAAAAAAGAATTTGATATTTTTATTAGTATATATGCTTATTAAATTGTCATTACTTCTACTAGTTGCAACTACTACACTAGAGAGTTTTTTATGTTATACGTATTGTCAAAAGTAGATTACGGAATAGGATGGGAGATAAGTGGATGAATGATAATTTAGTTGTATACATTGAGAAAGATATATTCAATAAGATTGGTAATGAAGCTATTATGAAGTGGTTTTAAAATATGAAAACTCAAAAAGAACAATTATAATGTAAGCTTTTTCAGTTTAAAAGTATTTTTAAATTAATTTTAATTGATATGAATTAGTATATATGTTTTAAATTGATTTTTAATATATATCTATATAGTATAGTATATGCTAATAATTTGCTCTCTTATTGAAAAAACTCTGGCTCTGTCACTACATCTAATGCAATTTGTAATTTGTAGTGTAATATACAAATGGCGCTTAGTTCTTGTCTTTGTGCCAGGTACATCCCTGCATATAAATGGTATTTGGGATATGTTGGATGAGAACCATGCTCATTCCGCACTTGAGGACACCTAATGCTTGGCTTATTGCATTAGAATCAAGAGAAATGGGTATGTCGTTAATATTCAAGATCAATGGTTTATGTGTAAAGATTCAATTTTGTTGAATCCTTCATCAAGACCCAAGGTTCCTGGATCCTAGTATTCTAAATATTATTATTTATTTTAGAAACATTATTATTTTTATTATAATTAATATTATTAATAAAATAATTAATAAATTTCAAAGAAAATATTATGATTAATATTCAAGACATATTATCATTTATATTATAATATTTTATGGTATTTTTTTAATAAAAATAAAAATTTAGCCTTTGACGTAATATTATTAAAAATATTCAACAATTCGAGGTATTAATATAAAAATATTATAATTTACATTGTAAATGTTATTATTTTTCTTATAATACAAAGCATTCATCTAAAAAACTTTTTTTATTATTATTCAAAATATTATTACTTGGGTTCTAAAGATTAATATTTTTCTTATAGTTTAATATATTCATGTTAAAGATATTATAATTTGTGTTATAATATTATTATTTTTATAAGAATTCAAATTTTTAATATAAAAAATTATTATTTACATTCTAAATATTCTTGAAATTAAAAATAGTATTATTTGTGTTATGAATATTATTATTTTTACTATAGTCAAAAGTATTAATATTAAAAATTATTATCTTTTGTGTTATAAATATTATTATTTTTATAATAATTAATATTATTAATCAAATAATATCTAAATTAAAAAAATTTATTCTTAATATTGAAAAACAACCATAGATTTGTTTTGAAAGGTAAAACTAAAAATTACTATTACTATTATTATTATTATCATTAATAAATTTTAAAAACATTGTTATTACTATATATATATATATATATATATATATATATATATATATATATAAACCTACATGGAGAATCATGACGCTTGAGCTGTTGCTTGGGGGCTGGCACACCTCCTACCCTCATGTGGCACTTGAGTCCTACCTCAGTGATGACCACACTCCTGAGCACACATGTTGCTTGAGTTTTGCCTCTGTGCAGGGCATATCCCTGCACACATATAATACTTGGGTTGTTTACTCAGGGGTTTGACATAATCTCAGCTTATACGTGGTGCTTATACACACCAAGACCCAACCATTCTTAGACCCTATATGTTGTAGAACCCAAAATAGTTTTGAATCCTCCCTATGTAGAACCTAACTAACCTTGGATCTTACGAGTGTCAAGTCCCAACTTTTTAAGAAAATAAAAGATAAGCCGATAGTGTAACATGTACCACCTAATTAATATAGATTAAAAGGAGATGAGATTTTATTGTACCCCTCTTCACATTATAACATTCATTATAATAATATTTTTATTATTTTTTTAATCTATATTTTTTTTTTAAATTTCAACAATAAACTAAAAAAGGAGGGGATTTGATTGTATCTCTCCTCACATAATACTATTCATTGTAATGGAGTTTTTTTTTAATCAATGTTTTCTTTTTAATTTTAATAAAAAACTAAAAAGAATAAGATTTTATTATGCCCCTCCTCATAAAACACTATCTACTAGAATAATATATTTTTTAAAATTATTTTTTTCCAATCTAGTTTTTTAATTTTAATTTCATCCTTATATATTAGGTTTATTGGGTATTGAGTTTCATAGTTTTTTCGATTTATTTCTTATGATGTTTTTCTAGTATCATAACTCAAATCGCGAGTTTGATAGGTTAAGTTAGTGGACTCGAGTATTTGTTTTCTTTCTTTTTTCTAATTGAATCTTTTATCAAATACATCCTTGACAAATTAGGTTAACTGAGAATTAGACATTGTGATTTATTTAGGTTTACTTTCTATGATATTATTTCCATCTTATAATTTAGATCACAGGTTTGGTAGATTAACTTGATTGAATTGAGTTGTTTTTTATTTTTTTTATTTCAATTTCATCATTCAACATAAGACTTATTGGGATTTTCACTTCATAATTTTTTTCAATTTACTTTTTACGAGGTTATTCTAGTTTAACGACCCAGAATATAAGTTTGACGAGTTAATTCAATTGACCAAAGTTTTTTTAATTGATTTTTTTAATCTTATCATTTAATATTGAGTTAATTGAAAATTAGACTTCGTTATTTATTTTGATTTTCTTTCTATACAAGGCTATCTCTATTTCATAACTTGGGTCACGAGATTGGTGGGTTAACCTAAGTACACTCAAGGTATTTTTATATCCTTTTTAATTAATTTTTTTAATTTCATCTTTTAACACTAAGCTAGTCGAGAACCGAGTTTCATAATTTTTTAAATTATTTTTTATTAGGTTATCTCGGTCTCATAACTCAAGTCATTAGTTTGGTAAATTAACATGAGTTAATTTAAGTTATTTATTTTATTTTATTATTTAACATTAATTTTATTAAAATTAAATTTTATAATATGTATTTATTTGCTTTCTATATAATTATCATGATCACATAACCTAACATGTAGATTAGTAAGTTAAACCAAGTTAATCATAATAGATCCAAGTAGTCTCAATACTTTTTTAAAAAATTTTATTTTAAATTAAATTATTTTTTATTAATTATTTAAATTATTTTTAAATTCACAGAGTTATAAAACATATATTGAATTCATCCTCGTATTATTATTATTTTTCCCACTAAAAATTTAGTTAGATGTTTTTTACGCAAAAAAATAATTCTAGTCATAATACGGGTGAGATAATAATCTAGTGCGTGCGTGCGTGCATATATTATCTTCAAGGAGATGCCGACACCCATAAGAAATGCACCTACAGCCCCGCCATTCAATGTTTGGGAAAGAAAAAAAAAAAAAGTAAAAAGAAGATAAGGTTCATTATCCCCAAGCAAAAGAAAGCCCAAGCAAAACCAGCCGAAACCCAACCCAGCAGCCATAGTATCCTATACTCATGTCGGAGTCCCACTGGTGCCTGTACCTGAACTGATGAAGAAGAGGGAGCCAACGGCAACGGCAGTATCCATGGATATGGATATGGATATGGATATGGATATGATTTCCAGGAAAGTAACTAGAGTAAGAGCTGCTTCAGTGGACACCCAACCCCCTTACAATCCAAGAATCTCCTTCAAAAAACCTCAATCCTAAACCCAACAATTCTGTCCCTAGCCCACCACTGACAGAAACTGCTTCCTCACCGACTTTCACTTTAACTGCTCGGCCAGTTTCTGACGTTTTCAAACGCAAGACTGTTATTGTTCAGGGTAAAGGTACTTATCACTTTCACACTTGTTTCTCTCTCTCTCTACCCATGTTCCTCTAGCCTCTTATCTATCATAAAAGAAATATAGGAATTTTGTTTTCTTATGGTGTTGTGGTTAATGAATAAGGAGAATTCTTTTCTGTTCAGTCAAAGAAAGAAAGAAACTTGTTATTTGTGTTAATGGGTTTTCAGGGATTGCCAAGATTCTGTTATTTTGGTCTTCTTTTTCCTACTTTGATTAGCTAGTTGCTCAGATAAATAACCATAGCAAGGAAATGATAGGTAATAGAATAAGTAATGGAAACTTGTACGTGGACCCTATATAATCTGCTTTCATGAGTATGTGCTGTGGAAAATTTACTTTTATAGTGCTTACATGCAAATTAATGATTTGTCATTCCTAACAAGGGTTGATGATCAAATGAAGGATTCGTTTATTTTTATCATTTTCAATTGGGATTGTTACCATTTTTTTTTTCTTTTTGATTGGAATTTATGTGAAATTGTAGAACAATTGGATGATTCAGTCGGCCAAAAGTAGAGAAGCCTCCATCAGTGTTTAATGCCGCGACTTTGGCTTATATTGATGATAGTATTTTTTAGGTGTGTTTTGATTTTGTTTGTTTCATTCAATCACCATTTGGACCCACACCTTCGTAGTTCTTACATTTTGTTATTGTGAGAGGATGGTCATAATCTGTGCTTTATTGGTGCTTGAATCAGAAAAGGAAAGGCAGAATATTTGCAGATGCATGGCATTCTGGTTATGGATGCATGGCTGTGTTTTTCATATTTCACTTACTCTCTAATCAGATTCATTTTGTATTTGTCACTCCCATTTTATTTTTGAATTTCAGATCCTTTGATTGTTAGGTTATGATTCTACTCTTGGCACACCTTTTGTATTACATCAATGTAAATGGGCTGCATTGCACCTTCTTTTTGCAACACAAGAGGTTTATGTTTATTGTGCTCTGGGTCCAAAGCTGAATCACACATTAATGGCATGATCTATTGATAATAATAATAATAATAATAATAATAATAATAATAATAATAATAATAATTATGTTGGAAAAAGCACGGGGCATTAAGGAATGATCAACTCGTTAACAAATGGGCAGATATACTGGTTGATGGCTTTTTTAGATGATTAGCTGAGAATGCATATTTCTTTGTTGATGCTTACAAGCTGCATGGTATATTCTATGTTTGTAACACAATTGCTGTTTTTCTGAAGTTTATTTAACTTTGCCAGATAATATACACCATTGTTTCTAAAATGATGCAGCTATATGCTTGTACGCACTTTTTGTTTCCTCCATTGAGTCTTGAGGAACATAATGACTATGTGATTGCAGTTGTATGCTGTGAAGTACAAGTACAGATTTCCTAGTCAATATTATCTCTTCTTTCTTTCTTTCTTTCAATTTTGCATCACATTTGTTATTATATATTCTTAAATGGAGACTTTTCCATGGGTGAGATATGCTATTTTTTTCCAATCAAGTAATAAATCTGTAATCTTGTATTATATACCACTTTTCTATTTTTGGAGTCTATGACTTAACTCAACCTTCCCTTCTTCTACCCATTGTTAAGATCCCTTGTCATTCTAACTTCTACGGATATGTTTGGGAGCCTTCACTTTCATCTGTGAACTTTAGTTGCTATTCATGATGTGATAAGAAGAACCATACAATATGCTAACCAATTGTATATTCAGTTACAGAGCATGCATGTTATATATAGTGGCACAAGACTTATATGTTATGGTCTGTATGGAATTGTATCTCTTTCTTGTACTTTTTTTTGGTTCTACTTAATTTTGAAGTTTTCTCTTTCCAACCCCTTATGTAGTTTTAGGTCTGGCTGTATTTTTTAGCTGTTTGAAGGGAATTAGGTTGCAATAAAGGATTTAAAATGGTTTGGTGTTTAGTTTACAATTGGTTTGGTTTCTCTTTTTCCTGCTCTGATCATCTTTTTAAGTTCATTATTATGTGATATCTTTGTTGCTCAAGTTTAAGTTCATTATTATGTGATAAACTCTTAAATGCTTGTTCTCCTTGTCAAAACTAAACAAGAGCAATTAACTTTTTTTATATTTTTTTAAATCAGACGTGTGTTCTTCCGAATTTAATTTTGAATTTGTTCTTATCTTTGTCCCATGATCTAAAAGCAGCCTTTGATTTGGGAACCCTTCTATTTTAGGAGCCTAGAGCACATCTAAAAGTCCATGTAAGGTAGCACCATACGAAGGGAAATTACTGATTCAGGTTGGAGAATGTGTTCTTGGGATTTTGGCAGAATAACAGATTTTCAAGTTTTCAACTCTTTCAAAAGATGATGATGGGACTTCTAAAATTGAATAGAAGGAAAGGCTCTTGGTTTGAGATATTACTTGGCATACAAGTCAAATTTCATGTGGTGTCATGGCAAGAAATCATAAGATTTTTCCATGTACTCATGACACCTAAAAGAGTCGTTCCAATCAATTCCTCTTATTGATGTTAATTCTTTTTGACAATTTTTTTATTGAGATTCATAAAAAACAAAATTATTTATTTTATAATAGAAATAGTTGCTTATATAGCAATAGTCAACTAGATTATTTTATTTAAGAGTGAGATTTTTGGGACACTCATAGAGAGATGATGAATTACTTTTTTCTAAAAAAAATTGAAGGGGGAAAGAAAGAAAGAAAGATTATCAAATGATTGTTAGTAGATAGATCTTATTGCTAAGGTGATGTTAGTTAACCTAATACATTCCTTTAATTGTCGGAATTCGTTGAAGCTAAATTATCTATTGAAAACCGTGATGACATGTTCCTTAATCTTCCATGGTAAAAGAATGATTTTTAGAAGATTGTAACTAATCATCACCTTTCAAAACTTCTTAATGCAGGGGTGTTCTTCGCTGGGGAAAGAATGTTGGTTTAGCTAAAACATGAGCAAAAAAACGTGTTGGGGTAGCAGTTTACAACTGAGCGTCTTCACTAGAAACATTAGTTAGTACCCTCTTACCTTCTGGTTTTAACAAGATATAAGCATAATATAATGTTCTCTTGGAGTACAATTGTGGATTGGAGCAATGTTTTTATTTTTTTTGGTCTTAAACTTTTTCTTTTTATTATTGCATCCTTTCATGTGTTGTTTTGGGTGTTTTGTGAGTTGAGAGTTTCTTTTCATTGCATATTCTTGAGATTTAAAGTTTTTAATTAGATTGAAAAACTTGATTAAAGGTCAATTTAATGAGATGTAGTTTGATTTTATAGTATAAAGAAACAATTTAAAGGAAAAGGACCACACTAAAAACCACAAAAAGGCGTGGTCAATCTCAATTTGGCAGGAAAAAGTATGTGTTAGTCCCACATATTTTCCTTTGACTTCTATTTTGATCCATTTAGTTTTGGTCCAAAACTTTATTTTGTTTCCTTAATTCTTTAGCTTACTTTATTTTGTTTCCTTTTTAGTTCTTTAGCTTGAGAGATGAGAGAAAAGTGATTGGATGGCACATTTTGACAACAAAAAAGGCTGATTTTGGTGTCAATAAGTTTTATTTGATGTATTTGACAAGTGAGTACCATTGATGTGTTTTTAATCCTTTATCTTGTCGGAAAAAGTAGATTGAGACCCAATATTTTTTTTTTATTTGGGTTAAGTTTTTCTATATAGATGAAAGGTTGATTTAAGGTTAGAAATGAATTTATTGTGGTCAGGTGAAAAGGGGTTTAAAATGAGTGTTTTTTGTCCTACAAGTCAGAACTCAACTTTTCAGCCATCTAGAGTGGCTAGAATTCAATTGATGATGTGTGATTTGTTTTTATTTTTTATAAAAAAAACATTTGGTGAATAACATGTTATCTGCCCAATTTAACAAAAAAAAAAAAAAAGAAGGCCAGGCTCATTTTCTTGACTTCTCTACTTTGGGCCAAGAATGCTCCACCCAGCTCTTGGCGTTGGGTTCTTTATATTTAGCCCTTTTTTTATTTTTTTCCTTAAATTTTAATTAAAATAAAATTATATATAGGATATTGTTCAATTAGACACCATTCAATTTTGAATTTGTTTACAAACAAGGTTATAAATTTTTTATGATATTGAAACTCTTATAAGTTGGTGTGAAGTTGGCTTAGGCTGTATTGAGAATTCATATGTGATTATCTACCTTTTTGATTGATTTCTTATCCAGTTTGCTTGGTCATGACCTGAAGGCATTATTCATGATTCAGAAATCTGCTTTTGGCTTGTTTTAATTTATACTTTGCATATTATAGGTTGGTTATCTCTACCTGACAAATGTAAATCGTTTGGAAGAGTAATGCTTACGTTGGGATTCTCAACTGGTTCTTCTACACAAATGATTATGGAGGAAGCAAACAGTAAGTCAACTAACTAGAGTGCGCCTTTCTTGTTTGTAAATCAAAATTGTATCGAGCACCTTACCTCTCCGCTTTTGTAATAAAATGCGTGCCACAGTGACATGATATGGGCATCATGTGCTCAGGTGCAAACGTCATGCACTTTTCTTTTATTTTCTTTCAAGCTTGGGATTCTAAGGTTATGATGTTGTGGGGCAAGAAAGCTAGGGGAAAGCTAAGATCACATTATGTGGCAAATGATGGCAGATTAAAATGGAACTGGCTAATTAGGACTGAAACCTGTGTAGAGAGATGATGCAAGTTAGTGACAATGGTGTCTCTTTCATGAGGGGAAAAAGAAAAGGACTTGTGCCTTACATGCTTTTTGGCTAACCCTATGAACACATGCCTTGGCCAAGCATGTAGCCTCGCCTATGGGTTGCTTTAATGACATGAATTTGGGATCTTGTGGCTCTTCTTTTCACATACCTTATCTCTTTAATTGCATGCTTGTCCCTCGCACCTTTGTTTCTTGTTTCCTCTCCTCTCGTCCCATTATGTGTAGCATCTTCTATTCCTCCCTACATGCCATGTAAACATTGCACATTCTATTTGCATGTTTCCTTGTTCTAAATGCTTACTGGCAAGTGAGCCTTTTTCTCATGTTTGTGTAGCCGTGATTATCCAGCCACTGTTGGTGTCTCTATCAACTAGGGTTTCTATCATTGCATGGCATCCTCCTCTATGGAGACACTAGATACATGCCTGTGCTCTGATCCACTGTGGCTTTTTCTTTTTTCCTGTCTTTACGCTGAACTTAGTTCATGTTTGGGCTAAACATATAAGATGACATAAATTTTAACAACTAATAATGTAAAAAGAAATTAACACAAATCATAAGCAAATAGCAAAGGTTTTAAGATGTAGATGGGTTAATACACAACCAAGGCAGCAAGATTGAAATCCAAATAAAAATTAAAGCTTGTCCATTGCAATATTTGTGAAGTCCATGTAATATAGGTTTAACATGCTTGAATCAAGTAGCTTAACTCAAGATATTAGACTGGAGTAGCTTGAATTTGACATGGTTGGTAGACCTAAGATGTTTGGGTTTAGCATGGACGCTTTAACCTGAAATGGTTGTTAGATCTAAATAGTTTGGGTTTAGCGTAGTTCCTCAACTTATTGTACTTGAGTTTGGTATTGATGTTTGGGCTTTACATGGTTGCTAGATTTAAGATGCTTAAACTTGACATAATTGTTGATTTGTATAATTTTCACGAGCCAAGCAAAATGGTTTTGTTGAGGACTAAAATACTCATGTAAATGTGTTGAATAGTCTTAGGATATCTAACTAATAATTACTTAATAATTACTTGTGAACTTTTGTTGTATTGTTAAGAAAAAAACAACAAATATTTTTGTCAAATATTGCTGAATTTTAATAAATAAATGCAGAATTTAAACTAAAATTTACTATGTTAATACAAATTGTTCTTTGCAAATGCAACATTAGTCTTGCAAGATATCAAAAAGTAAGGTAATGATTTATCTATAATGAGTTAATGAACACCAACAAAAGAGGTTTTGATAAAAATAAAGAAGTGTGGAGGCAAATGACAAACTAAAAATTTCTTTTCAAGAGCGAGGGTCAATCCATTTCAAGTTAGTTACCTTGAGTAAGTCGGGTTATTACATTGAATCTGTAGACTGAGTTATGGACTTTGTTAGGAATATAATTTTTTAATCTATTTTTTTTTTAAGTGATAATAAAAATAAATGACTGTAGAATCAAATACTAATTTAATATTAAAATGTTTTTTTAGATCACGATAATCTCATAAAAGACGAAATGAAACCAATTATGAAACTAAATTTTTAATATCTAAGAATGAATATAATATTAAATGATGAATTATCACCATTATTATTAAAACAATTATTGTTCTTATCGTTATTATTATTATTATTAATATTGTCACTATTATTACAGTTATCACCATTACTATTATTATTAATAAGTAATATCATAATTGTTATTAGTATTATTATTGTGATTACTATCATTATTATTGTTGTTGTTTTTATTATCATTACTATTATTGTTGTTGTTTATACTATTGTTATAATTATTATCACTATCATAATAATAATTATTTTTATTCTCATTATTATCATTATCATTATTATTACTTTTATAACCACAATTATTACTATTATTGCTATCACCACCATTATTAAATTTAAAAAAAAAACATTAATACTATTGAAAAAAACCATAAATTTGATTTGAAATGTAAAATTTAAAATTGTTGTTGTTGTTGTTGCTATTATAATTATTATTAGCTATTACTATATTATTATTAAATTTACAAAAATATTATTATTATTGAAAAAAATTATAAATTTAATTTGAATGATAAAATTAAAAACTATAAAAACTTTGAAAAAAGAGTCAAGGGAAAAAAATTTAAGAAATCAAAAGTAGAAGGATTGAATTGAAAAATATAGTATACAAAAAATAGAATTGAAGGGTTAAATTGTAAATAAATAAAACTTACACAAAAGATAAAAAGACCAAAATAAAAATATTATTTATTTAGGTTTGGCCTAGTTAGATTATCAACACTATGTTGCAGGTATTTGCAAAAAAAACATTAGTAAAAATTAGTTGACTCGTGTTATTTGAGTCTGACAAACATATCATATCCACATTTCCTTGACTTTGGACTTGGGCGGTGTCAAGTCCAGGCATCTTGGATCTGAAAAACACGCTAAATCCATGTTATTTGGGTTTGACAAACATGATAGATTTATGTTTACTTAGGCCTGATAAACATATCAAACTCAAGTTATATAAATTTGACTGCCACCAAGTCCAAACATCATAGATCTAACAACATGTTAGACCAACGTTATATGAACTTGGCTACCACGAAGTCCATACACTATGAAATTGGCCGACCACCAAGTCCAAACATTATAGGTTTAGCAAACATGCCAGACTCATTATATTAACAAACAACATGTTAAATTTTTGAATCAATAATAATAACGTTAAAAAATAAAATGTTAAATTTCTAAATCAACAACAAATGATATGTTGCAAAGACCAGCATAAAAAAAATTAATAGAGCATCAACTTTAAAGCTTAAAAAACTCTTATCAAGAATAAAGAAAAATTACTCTTGCAAGCTTCTCTTGTTAACAACACAAATATATACTTGTCCTCCAATAAAATGTTGATTCAACATACTCAAAATTCTTTTATTCTTCCCATTAATTTGTTGTTTAAATTTTCTGATACCTATCTTTAATTCTCTTAACATTATTTAAAAAAAAACATTTTAGATCTTCAAAAAAGATCTCACATTTGATGTTAAAACTCATAAAATCCACCACTTATCCTTAAGAATTTATAGGTTTGATGGAGAGATCAAGAATGTTCTCATTAGATACATCCATTTTGCTAATAAAAGAATAATTAATCACATCAAACTCTCAAAAATAGATAAAAGCAAACCATATAATTTTATCAAAATTAAACATACCATAAAATTTCACACTCTTTTTGATATCTATTTCTCTCCATCACGACGCTATCAATTTAGTGCACTCTTCTCTTTCATTTATGTCCAATACATAACACCATCTTTTATCTTTTTTCTCCAGTTTCCTCTCGTCCTACTCACTTGCATTCTCCTCGTGATTTAATTTGTAAAAAGTTAATAGAAAAAAAAGAAAATAGAAACAATGAATGAGAAGAGAAAGAAAACCAAAGAAACAATTTTTCGCATGCAAAAAAATGAGAAATTGAAAATGAAATTACTATTACAATCCATAGTAAAAAAAAATCTTTTAATCCATAATGATTTTCTCATACTATTTAACTTTGTTATAATTGTTACTTAGACTTGGTCTCCTAATTCAATCATAGACTAAGTCAATATTGACAGGACCATGTATTAAAATGACCTAGTCCTAAATTATTTTTGCATGATTTCCTCTGTGTGTTATTTTTTAATTGGCCCAGTCTATTGGTAAATTTGTTTATTAAATGATTGTGATTGTTTTTTAAAGTGTTTTTTATTTAAAAATACATCAAAATAATATTTTTTAATTTTTTAAAAATTATTTTTAATATTAGAGTATTAAAATGATCTAAAAATATAGAAAAAAATAAAAAATAAAAAAATAAAAAAATTAATTTTTTCAAAAATATTTTTAAAATACAAAAACAAATAATTTCATCTGCGTCCCATTTTTCTCCCTTTCGTGTTCTCTCATGTGGTCTTTCCCATTTTCCAGAGAATCTTGGGTATTTTTTCTATGTAACGGGTGAGGTGAGGACTAGGGAAGCCAATGCAAACTGCATTTCCAAGTGTCGCTTAAGGTACCTGGAAAGCATGCATGATCCAGAATAAAGAGTACCCATTTTCCATAAAAAAAAAAAAAAAAAACACATTCCAGCTTCTTAAGATACTATCTAGCGGCTTGACTTCGTCTTTCGAAGTGTAATTTCCTCTCCCCCCAACGGAGCTTATAAAGTCATGTCTGGAGAAGAAATCAAGAATTTACCTTTATCTTTCATTATCAAACTTACTGGAACTGTATAACTTCTGAAGTATTCAACGTTTTCAATTTGTGTTTTACGCTTTAAAGCTGATATTCAATATCAGCAATGCAGTATATGCATCCGAACTCTGAATAGGTTTTTTTTTTTTCTTCTTTCTACTAAACCTGAATGACTACTTTGATCATTCATCAGCCATTTCCTTTCTTTGGGCAGCTACTATGGAAGCTTAACAATGTCTGGGGCTTCTGCTTCATTGGTCTGGTCCCATTATTTCCATATAGCTGTCCTACTCTAATTAGCTTCCCTCCCAAAGCTTATTATCTAAAAAGCTCGTTCCCTTACCGCACCAAGCATTTTAGATCTGTCTCCAGTCTCTTGGTTGGCACCCTAGACATGAAAAAGAACAAGTGTTTTTGCATAACTTATATTGTTTTATTAAACATTTTATTTAGTGACCGTCAGCCTATTTGTTGATTTTAAATAGGTTTTTTTTTTCTTTTTCTTTTTGTGATTTATACGGGTATCCGGGCAGCTTGAGCGCACTACGATTGAACACCATGCAAACCCAATAGGCATGTAAGGTACCATGAGAGTGACAGGTGTATACATGAGGACTCGAACCTAAGTGCAGTGGAAGAAAACAAGCCCCTTCCACCACTAGACCAACACCCTAGGTGCTTAAATAGGTTTTCTTGTTTAACTATTTATATGTAATTTTCTACAATATAATCAGATTCTTGATGATAAAATACGAAAATTTATATGTAATTTTCTACAATATGGTTGTCGTATCTTTTTGAGATTTACAATTCTTAGAAATTATAGATGTAAGGATTCATTGATTTGTTTATTTGATTATAGTTATTTTTTAAAGTATTTTTTATATTAAAATGTATTAAAATAATTTTTTAAAATGTTTTAGTTCGTTTTGATATACTAATCTTAAAAATAATTTGCAAAAAAAAAAAATAAATTATTTTTGAGATCAGTACATCAAAATGTTAAAAATTATTTTAAAAAATTATTTTTTTACAAAAAAATAAAGTTTTTAAAAACACAACTTATACCACATTCCTAAATGGTCTGATATCACCATGATGTAAAACTCAGCTATTTGTAAAAATTTGATACAAAGTCGTCACATAGAAAGCTTTGATTTGAGATGGTCATAGGCTATATTTGATACTAGAAAAAACAAAAATATTTGCAATCCCTTTTAGGGTTGTTCATAGTCATGATTGCATAGTTTTTAGACCTAGTTTAAGACTCGGATTTTGAATTTTGATCAGGTCACCAGGTTAATTTTTTTTTAAAATCAAAATGATATCACTTTAATAAAAAAAAATATTAATAAGTTGCAATCAGGTTTTTAACTGGATCTTGCTAAATTAATCGAGTCATAAGGTCACACTGGGTTTTTTATTTCTTTATTTTTTCTTTAATCCAATGCATTTCTAGCTCTAGATCAACTCGCTAGGTTGTTCCAAGTTCAACCCAATTCAGTTTCAGCTCTAAATCGACTCGCTAGGTTGTTCCAAGATTTAAAACTATGTATGATCTTATTATTTTGATATCTTTTACTCTAAAATATTCTTAACCTTGTGAATTCTTTTTTAACTGATAAATATGTGTGTGAATACATCTTTATTCTCTAAACTTGTGGTGTTTGTTTTACTCCAAAATATTAAAAGGGTGGAAATATATGAAGTTTTAGATTCATGATAATATTTTTGTATAGCTAGTAAAAGAAATAAATATATGTAAGGGAAGGGTATTTGATATATAAAATGGAGATGTTCTCAATAATTAATAGTCACTCTTACTAAGCACGCTTGATATATGGAGTGGTGATATTTTTAATGCTTGATATATGAAGTGGTGATATTTTTAATAGCTCAATGTAAGATTCTAAGTTTAGTTTAGTTTAGTTTTTTTTTTTGTAATTATTGCTTGAGGTCAAGAATATTTTAATTTTTTTTATTATATATAAACTAATTTCCCTTAATATTTTACTGTGCATGTAAATAGTGTAATCTATAGTATTTTAAAAACTTAAAGGTAAAATAGTAATATTTTATTGCATAGTGTAATTATATATGCATGCCCTTGGAGGAAAAGAAAACAAAAACATGACAGCTAATGTCTAAGAACAATTTTGAGTTTTAATATTTTATGTATAATGTTATTATCGAATACCTCTAGGGTCATTTTTTTTTTGTAAGGTTAAGGACCTTTTTAGTTTTTGATATTGGTTTTTTTTCTCCCCTCAACTATCTTATAGGTCTAAGAATGGTCTAATTTTTCTATAAATAAAAAAAGTTATTGATGTATATAGTGTCTCAGGATAGCTTTTGATCCCTTTCTAAAATAAAGTCTAAAGCATCATATAACCCTCTACATGGTGGACCAATACATATCAGCTACAAAATACAACAAAACTCTAGTGGCAATTCTTCTTTTTTCCCTTCCTTTCTCTCTTTTTTTTCTTAAAAGTTATGTTAACCTTGTAAAATTACAAAATGATTCTTAATCTAATTGTATTGAATTTGATTTTTTTTATATATTTGATCTCATTCTTTTAATTTTTATTTATTTTATTTTTAATTTTTTTCTAATTAGATTTTATTTTTTAATTTCACCCCTAATTATTTGATTTTAATTTCTTTTTTGTTGTTGATTTTGATCTTTATTCTTATGATTATGATTTTTTTTATTTGCAGTTCTCTTTTTAATTAATTATTTTTTGGCAATTTCTTCCTTCATTGTTTAATTTTATTGAATTTGTATATTATACTTGGTGCTTTTTTTATCATGCTTTTAAAACTCATCATGAGAGTCAACTCCTATCATATGGTCACTAGTTGAGTCGAATGACTAGGCTTACTAGGGTCAATTAGATTTTTAATTATGCAGTAAGTAATAATGATATTATTTTGATATAAAAAAAAAGCAATGGTAAAAAATATCAACGGGTTTTACATGTTTTTTCCCAAGATAATTGCTTGATTTTTTTATTTAGCAAAAAATTATAAAAGTATTATTTGGAAAAGGAAAAAAATACAGAAAAAACTCAATGGACTTTTACTTGATGTTCTCCTAACTAATCGTGTTATGGATCAATTCAAAATCTTAACCCCATCAAGCTAGGTCATTTCTCCCCCTATATTTTTGGGCTCAACCTCGCTTAGGTGTCAAGTTACAAGGTTCATAAGTTAACCCGCTTGGTTAAGTAGGGTTTTGCAATAAACTTTTTTATTTTTATTTTTTATGTTTTTTTAGATTATTATTCTTTTTCAATTTCATCTCTCAATATTTTATTAAGATTCTTGCACTGCTATTTTTTTGAATTTGCCTTCTATGAGATAACTCTCTTTTGATGACTCGAGTGAGGAGTGCAGAGATTTATTTTGAGCTAGCTTCTTCATTTTAAGAAAAAAAAATTTAATTATTTTAGTTTAGTTTCATTCTTCAACATTTGATTAATTCTAAATCATCTTTTATTATTTTCATTCATTTTCTTCATGTAGGGTTATCTTAATCTCATGTCTTGAGTTATAAATTTGATGAATTTACCTAATTTGACATGGATTATTTTTTTGCCTTTTCTTTTAATATTTTCCTTTAATTTTGGCAATCACCCATTTTTTTTCAATTTGTTTATGGTTGATGCTTTTTTATTTGTTTGTTTTATGACATGTAGTCGATCCAATGACCCAAATCTTAAAAAAAAAATTCATTTTAGAAATTAATGAAGTTTTTTAACCCGATCAACTCAATGACCCAAATATCATATTTTTATAATTTTTTTGAAAGATAATTACTTTACCTGAGATTTCTTTTTTCGCGATCTAAGAAACCTCAATTGCCCTCATCATAGCATGAGCCAAAATATCTAGTAAAAAACTAAAAGAAAAGGGATTTTTATTATTGTTTTTATCATGGACTGTCACAAGGCAGCTAAGTTCATCCCCTTTTTTTTATCCTATTTAAAGTATACAATTATGATCATTGGATTTTTTTTAGTTTAATTGCATCCTCCCATATCATGATCATATGATTTTAAATTTTATAATTTATTTTAGCTTGTATATTTGAGTATATTCTTGTTGGCATGAAACATCATTACATGAAATTAAATGTCATCAATGCAAAATAAAAATTTTATTTATAGTTTTATAGAAAATGAAAACATCAACAACTGAATTAATACAGAGAGAAAACAACCCCTTTTGCTTTATTATTGTTCATAGGGTGTAGAAAAACTTCAATTTAGTCTTTGAAGTTCTTATTTTTCTATGTTTTGATCTTGAATTTTATTTTTATTATATTTCAGTCCACAGATAATAAGAGATAAGAGAAAGCCATTTGAAAAGGAGGGAGGGGAGAGAGGGGTGACCTGACAACAACAAAAAAAATATTCTATCTTGATGTTAATAAGTTTTTTTCGAGAAAATTTAATAAAAATGATTTTTTTTATTTGAATATGTTGCAGAAAATAGATCAGAACTAATCAAGTTTTTTTATTCAATTAGATTTTGAAATTTTTGAATGGTTAGATGATGTTTTAGTTGTTTTTTTATTCAATTAGATTATGAAATTTTTAATTGGTTAAATGATGTTTTGAGTAAGGTTGAAAATTGATTTATTAAGATTTCTATGATATTTTTAGATGTTTTCATATAAAATGCAAGTTGAAAATTGAATTTTAAAGTCTCAACTCTCAAATCTTGATTTTTCAATTATTAGATAGTCAAAATCTAAACTAATAAATAATGTCCAAGTAGATGACTATTTTGTAACAGAAAAAAGAAGAGAGAGGATAAGCATTATGAAAGGAAAAAAGAAAGAAAAATGGAGCTAGGCACGTAAGCCATACTTTTTATTTATTTATTTTCTTGATATTTTTTCTTTTTTAATTCAAAAATAATATTATATTTAAATTAATTTAGTAAAATAATATTAAAGGGATTGCTCAATTATGCCATTAAATTATATATTGGCCTAATATGTAGAATCTTTAAAATAACTTTGTATTTTTTATTATAATTGTTTATATATTTTTTATTTTTATATAGATGTTTGCAAATAATTGATACATAATTTTTGTTTCAACTGAAAATTGTTTTCACTATTATAATGAGTTTTTTTAATTTAAAAAACAAAGAATTTCATAAAAGAAAAGTATGTTTTAGACAAAATAAAAGAATTAAGTTTTTGATTAAAATTATAATCTTATACTTTTTAATTAGAATTATTAGAATTTTGAGAAAATTATTTTTTCATTGCCTTTACTTTTTATTTAATAAGCCATGTCACTAAAAAAACTGTTTCGTAAAAAAAAATCGTTAATTAGTTGAAAAGGAAGTAAAAAAAAAAGTGAATTATCGTGGTAAAATGAAGTAAAAAATAAATTCGGAAAGGTGTTCCACAGACAATATCATTAACTAGTTGAAAACAAAAATTGTATTAAGCCGCGTTTAAAGGCAACTAGATCGGTTAGTGCAGTGTTAAGACAGATAATCTTGACGTCCAAATTTGGTGAATGAATGAATTGATAGTATCCATCTGTCTTCACAAATTTGTGGTTATTGTTGGGTTTCACACGGCAGCCATGGAGACAACCTTACAGAGCGTGTGATCCATAGGATACTTAGTGATAAGCCAGCAAATATATATATATATATATCACATGCACGCAACGCTGTTTATCAGGTTAAATTTTTTTAAAATATAAAAAAATATTTATGTAATATTGATGAGATTGAAAAAAATTTCAATAAAAAAATTAAAATTGTTTTCTACGAGCGGATAAAATTAAACTTTGAAAATTTAGTAGTGCAATAATACTTGTAAAAAAAATATTATACATTTATTGTTATCAAAATTTTAAAAAGAATAAAAAATTTAAAAATTTAATAACTAAAAAAAGACAAATAAAACCAAAATACTATAAATTGGGCATTTGATACTTACTCTCATGTAATTCATTTAATTTAATTTAAAAATAATTTTTTTTTAAAGTTAGATTCAATAAAAGATGAAAAAAAACAATCTAAGTTAATCCTTATTACTTTTAAAACCACAAAAAAATTGAATAAAAAATAACAAAATATTATTAGATAAAATGAGAAAAAAAAAAGAACTTAAAAAACTCAAGTAATCCTTAGTAAAACTTGTAAGTCTAAGTTAATTTATTAAACTTATAACTCATTAAATTATAGACTTAGATTAAACTAAAAAGCTCAACACCCGTCAAATTAAATGTCAGGGGATAAAATTAATAAATTTAATTTCATTAAAAAAATAAAAAATAAATAAAAAAGCTAAATTTAACAAAAATTAAAAAAAAAACCGAGATAACCCTTGTTATTTTAACGAGAAAAATAAATCTCATAGAAAGATAATAAAATGAATATTTGAGGATGAAATCACAAAAAAAAATAGAAAAAACTTAAAAAAAGAGAAAAAACCAAGCCCAAGTGAACTTTGTAAACTTAGGTTAAACTATCAATTCACAATCCGTTACATTCTCAACCTAGCTCAACCTAAAAACTCAACACTTGAAGAATTAAATATTAGATGATGAAATCAATTAATTTAATTTTAAAACTAAAATCTTTTTTAAAAAACTACATTTAACAAAGACCAAAAAACATTGAAGCAACTCATGTTATTTTCAAAATGAATAACAAAATAACAAAATTCTGGAAGATTAAAAGAAATCTTAAAGAAAGGGAAAAAAAAACCAAGAAAACCCATGTCAACTTTTTGAATTAGAGTTAATCTCTTAAATCGTAACCCATTAAATTATAGATTATAACACAACTAAAAAGCTAAATACATTACCAATTAGATATTGATGGATAAAATAATAATAATAAAAAAATCAATCTAAAAAAGTCTTGCAAGGTAAAAAATAGCAATATTAATAATTAAAAAATATTAGATTTGATAAGAAAAATACTCTAAAAAAATGAAATTGAAAAGAAAAAAATAATTTTAAAAACTATCTAAAATAGAATAAATATCAATTAAAAAAATAGAAACCAAATTTAATAGATGAAAAAATTTATTGGGTATGAAATTGGAGAAAGAAAAACTTAATTTCATAGATTATTCTAAATAAAAAAAATATAATGAAGAGAATAAGAATGGAATCTTAAAGACAGGAAACCTTAAGGGTTAATTTGACTTTTTTGATGGCCAGGATGAAAATTAAGTAGGAAAAAAAAGGAAATAAAATAAAACACATGTCAAACCAACAGTAAATATGCAATAAATATGCTACATGCGCCGCCTATACATGGAGGGGACGTTGAGACTCTTTGACCACCTCCCTGAAAGTAAGGTATTTGTTAATATACGGTGTTATATTCGTCTAAACTCAACAATTATTGTTCATGCACTCCCAATTGTTTTTTCATTTTACTTATTTATAAAATTATCTTACTATTTCTAATAACTCTCAATAACCACAGAATAACTAAATGTAAAAGACAAAAAAACTCCTAAATCAAAAGCAAAGTTTTTAAAATTTCAAGGGAAAGTTGTAATTTAACTATTTCAAAATTAAATCAAAAACTAAAAAGCCTCTTGACCAAAGTTTAATGGTTATAAAGGGTAATAAAGTTAATATATTATGCAATAAAAATATAAAAAAAACACTATTTAAATTTATTTATTCTTATAATAACTAATGAGCACTATAAAAAAAATATCTTCTAATTGAATTTTATTTTTTGATTACACTCCTAATCATATGATTTTAATTATTGTTTTGTTAATTATGATCTTTATTCTTACGATTGTAATTTCTTTTATTTTTAGTTCTTTTCTTGATTAATTATTTTTTGGCAATTTCTTCCTTCACTATTTAATTTCTTTGAATTTTTGTATTATATTTGGTGTTTTTTTATCATGTTTTTAAAACCCAGCACAAGAGTCATATAATCACTAGTTGGGTTGGATGACTAGGGTTACTAAGATGAATCAAATTTTTAATTATGTAGTAATTAAAAATAATATTATTTTGATAAAAAAAATAATGGTAAAAAAATCAACGAGTTTGACATGTTTTTCCACTAGCTAATTGCTTGATTTTTTTATTTAGCTAAAAATAAAAAAAGTATTATTTTGAAAGGGAAAAAAATAAAGAAAAATCTTAATAGGCTTTAACTTGATGTTCTCCTAACTAATCATGTTATGGATTAATCCAAAATCCTAATCCTAGGTCATTTCTCCACCTATATTTTATGACTTAACCTAGCTTTGGCCTCTTTTTTATATTTTTATTGTATATGAAGGGGATACCAATACTCTTCAAATTAAAAATAAGGTTTTTGTCACCATACAATATTGTATTCTTCATTTAAACTCAACAGTTGTTCTTCATGCACTCCTAACATTTTTTTTATTTTGTTTATTTATAAAATTACCCTATTGATTTTAACGACACTCAAACCAAATAATCAAATATAAAAAACAAAAAACCTTTAAATCAAAAGCGAAGTTTTTAAAATTCAAGGGGAAATGTTGTAATTTAAATATTTCAAAATTAAATCAAAAACTAATAAGCCTCTTAATCCAAGTTTAATGGTTGTAAAGGCTAATAAAGTAATTATATTGTGTAATAAGAATATAAAAGGACTATTTAACTTTATTTATTCTTATAATAACCAATAAGCACTATAAAAAATTATCTTCTTGCCCCACAGACAAAACCGAGTGATTTTGCCAACAAAAAGCTATTTTAGCTTTTGATATAAGAAACAACAAAAACACACCAAGACATGCATGCATGGCCTCCCTCGAGTTGCCGTCCGTCAAGAGGACTGTTCGAGAGGATCACTCAGGCCATCAAAATCAGGAATCTTGGATGTGGATCTCAACATCCATTAAGGAAGGATTTCATTAGCTTGTCATGGCAAAGACAATCCCATTGTCTGTCACATCACACACAACACAGCAGCTCACCTCAAAGGTCATTGCTAGCTTCTACTCCATGCCTCCAATTATATTGATCAATCGGAAAGGTGGCAAAGAGAAACAAACTTTGTTGTGCATGGAGATGAATGAATGACTAGGATTACGATAAGGCCCTATCCTTTTATCCTCTTTCTTATCATTGGGCAATCAAAACGACACCAGGAAAGAGGAGAATAGCTGTGTATGGTGTTTAATCGTCTTGTCCTCTCCAGGAATAAATGGTGTGTCAAGAGAAATGGGCCCTTTCATTTTCCCTCGTTATAGATAAGCTGAAGTGTCCTCCTCATCCTCCAATCACTTCCATGTAATTTATCATCTTTGTTTGTTAAATTAAGCATTTGTTTCGTATTTCGTTTCATGTTTTTTAAAAAATTTAAATTTTTTATTTTGATATGCTAACATCAAATATATATATATATAAGTGAAAAATAATTTATAAAATAATTTCTACTATATTTTTAAATAAATACTAAAAATGACATAAGACTAATAATTATTTCCTATCATAGAAAAAAAATGAAAACTACATGTAAATAAATAAAATTAAATAATTAATACCTATTTATGAACATTCTCTCTCATCCATGGAACATTCTCTCTCATCCATTTTTAGTATTTTAACAAAATAATCTAATTTAAAGATAGCTCACTTAATTAAATTTTGAATTTATTTTTAATAATTATAAATTTAAATTTTTTAAGAGTTATGGAAGGTTTTACAGTTTATAAAATTAATTAAGATGCATTTCAAATACTTATATTAATAAAAAAATAAAAAAAAATGTAATTACATGAGATTCATATATATATATATATATATATATATATATATATATATATATATTAGTGGGGTTTCAGAAACGAGTGGATCAAGAAAATCATTTAGTTCGACAACGACATGGATGCACTTCTATCAATCAAGGACCCGAAGGCAAAATACATCCAGCAAACCTTGCACGGGGCCCCATTTTGCTTCAAAATCAAAGCAACACAGAGAATCTGCAGGGCCCTCAGCTCAACTAAATGCTGGCATTTTGTGCCTCTGTACAACATGGGTTTAACCGTTTAAGCCCAGAAGGTGGGTGAATGCAACACGAGTAGATGAAATCTCTCTGGGTGGTTGAGCCCAATGGTCCCTAGTGGTTGGAAATTGACCGAACCTAACCTTGTTTATAACATGGGTTTGGTCCCATCCCTGCCAAGTGACACCATAACAGATAGAGTTCGGCAGGTTGCGGGAGGTCATGGCAGTTTACTTAATTTACCTGTTACCTACCGTGGCCTGAAAAGTAAAAAATATGACGGAGGCGAAGCCCACCTTTTTACCTGCCAACATCACATTTCAACGCAGCCGTAGTCAAATTAAACGGTAAGCGACTTTTGCTTCACTGGGGGGAAAGCGAAATATCAATGACTTGCCTGATTGGTATGGCTATATATTATTAGATGGGGACATTTTTTTCGTGTAGGGATAAGACGCTGAGAGATAAGAACATGGATTTCTAAATTATAGCTAGTTTGTTTGTGTGTTTTAAAGGTATTATAAAAAAATTAATTTTTTTTTATTTTAAAAAACAGTGTTATTATATTTTTAAATATCCCAAGTGAATATATTTGAAATTAAAACACCCTTTTAGTTTTAGGTGGGTGCATGAAAAGGCTAGCTAGAAAAATAATGAAGAAAGAAAAATAGTGATCTCCACATTATCTCAAGCAAGTTCCATGATGAGCAAATGGGAACTTGATTTAGAGTAAAGAGAAAGACAAGAAGGGAACAGACCACTCTCTAATGAAATCCTTCGATCAATCATTTTCCTTTTAATTAATAAATATGGTTTGGGATGGCTGGGAATCAATTACAAAATAAGGTGGGAATCATCATCATGTTCACTAAGCTGTGACCTTCCAATTGCCGTGTAAAACTTAACTTGATCATAGAACAATAAATAAATTCATAATAATAATAATAATAACAATCCAGGTTCATGATTTAGGTAGTCCTCTACCAGATCACTAATCAACATTAATTTTTTAGAAATTATTGAGATAATGACCTCGTGGGTCTTAAATGGAATGAGACCTTTGAACTATGCCTAGTGCCATGTATATAATCTATCTATAAAACCATTAAATAAAATTAATATAGTTCGACTACTCGACAAAGAAATGTTTTGCATCTAACGACCTTGTGCTTCCATTAAAAATAATGAAGAATCATGTAATTTTATCTTCACCAGCAGTTCACACTTCTACCTAAGACAAATGAGCAAGGATCATGTCATGTAACTTTTTCGTAAGTTTGGTTAGTATTCTCTTTGGCACTAGTTAAAACACAACGAGTTAACGTGAGTTGATTCATGATCTGCTCATCGGGTTGAACACGTCAAAACTGAACTATAGAGTAATTATTTTGGGATCGAGCCTTCGATTCTAAGTTGGGTTTCATTACAGTACTTTTAACTTGGTGCTTAACCCTGAAAAACCAGATGGGCCTACTGCTACTAAGAATGTCTTGTCAGTCAACTAGGTAAGTCATGCCCAGCTTGATAACTAATCTGACCCACATACTCCTCTCCTTTTGCACCCTCCACAAGCAAAGATCACAAATCAACTTACTGTTGTAGCGGATTTAGAAGGATAAAGGCCCACTGAATCCATGCACAAGAAAGAGCAAAGATGTTGACGTCCATGGCTAGCCACATCGTGTATGTGGCAAGCTCATCAACAAGCGGGATAGTCAGATTACTGTGTGTGCGTGAATGGCTCTTGGGCTGTGCAAAACTCCAATTTTCTTGTAACATCAAACTGTTGCAATGGATAGGATATATACGATGCCTGTGTATATATGTTTTGCATGGTCCGCAATCCCTGCTCCTTTCTCCTTTTTCTTGCGCTCACGTGCCACCCTCATCCTGTTGCCAGAGGCCACGGTGGCCTCACTTTTATTGCTGACGTGCATCGTCATCTTGCTCGCGCCAAGGTGTCCATGTAGTTGAGAGAATTGGTATTTATTTATTATATAAAATTAGGTCACAAGTTGAGAACGACCTACTTCGAGAGATAGATAAGAAGGAAACGGCGGCCTTCACTGCAGTTTCGTCCCTTTTAGATTCTCCCTCCACTTGGCTTCTCATAGAAACGAGATAAATATTCGGAGTGCAACATCGCAGGGAAAAGCAAGAAAGTCGATGCTGGTGACATAACCAGCCATGTTTTTCTCTGAAGAATATTAAGAGAACCCATGGCCGAATAATAAATACATATACCGATGGCTCTGATCACCGAGCCATGGGCTCAAGAATTTGACCCCAACTCTCACCAGTCAATGAACACTTTGGTCAGAAAAGAGAGGCCATGGCCCCCAGGGAGAACAAGGCTGTGTCTAACCAGCCAGCTGGAATTATGGAGAACATCCAATGGCAAATATATATTTTCCATGCTTGCAAATTACAAACAAGATTAATTTTGTAATATTTATTCCTTGATCCCTCGAGACCAAAAATCAAAATATATAATTTGGTTGAAAGGGCATATATGTAATTTCGTTTTTGTCCCCCCCACCAGGAGAGGGCATATATTTTCAGCGTGAAGATCAGCTGTTTTCCACGGTATCCTTAATTAAGAAATAAGAAGATTGATACATGCTACGAGTAGGATATATAATATAGTTGAAAATTGACATGGTGATGGCATTTTTCAACGACAGCTAAGCATAATAGTGAATTGATTGGAAATTAATGAGACTGGCCCCTTCTTCTTGTTGATTTTTGTTATCAAAATAAAATAAAAGAAAGAAAGAAAGAAAAGAAACTAAACTTAATTTTATTCGAGACACGCTGCCGCCTCGTGCATACATTAGTATAAACTACCACAAAAAAAAAAACTTGGAAAAATTATAATTGAAAGATTAAATTAAAAATAAATAAATTTTAAAATAAAGCTGATAAGAATAAAATTAAAAAAATATAAAATATATAAATTAAAATTACTGGTAACAAATTAGTTTTTATCTATTATCATATATCATATCATAAAAAAAAAAATATGAAGTTGATTTTAATAACATGATAAAAAATAAATTTGATTATTAAATAATATTTCACATACCATTTAAAAAATATAAAAATTATTTATGTGCTGATAAACATGTAAAAATACACTAAAATATCCTTTATCATCTTAAAAATCACAAATAAATATAAGTTAAAGGATAAAAACAACTCCCGACACAATTTTT
Source organism: Populus pruinosa (assembly GCA_026413675.1). Classification (NCBI taxonomy): domain Eukaryota; kingdom Viridiplantae; phylum Streptophyta; class Magnoliopsida; order Malpighiales; family Salicaceae; genus Populus; species Populus pruinosa. The sequence goes on from CM048594.1 coordinate 5,318,778, forward strand.
TTTTTAATTCTTTTCTATAACAAACATTTTTTTTTGTATTCTAATAAGAGAAAAAAAAAACCTTTGCAAAAGCTCAATATTTTCTAACCTTCAAATTAAATAAATATTTTATTATTTAAAAATAAAAAAGATTACATATATCCCTGAATAATCTCTTAATAACAAATAAACATGTAAAAAATACCAAGTAGCTTCACCACCTTTTATTTTTTCTGTCCAAAAATAAAATAGTAATGTTATTATAGCAATACATAATAAACTATACCTACTATTATAGTAAAAAAAAAAAACCATGCCCTCTATATTTTCCGCTAATACGAGCTGGCTTCGTTAAGTGTTCAACAAATTGAGGTTCGAAAGGGCCATCATCACCGAGGGTCCACATTAAATGGATTCAATAGAGTTTATAATTATAGAGTTGATAATTAAATTGTGATTCTGTATTGCATGTGCTCCTGGAGACAAAGTAATTAATATTGAATTAATTATTAATATTAAACATTAAATTTTAATTTTTTAAACTTAGATTATTTTAATAATTATGCTTCAATATTTTTTTTTATTTTTTAGGTTATATATTAATCTTAAAAATTTAGTTTTTTTTATTCCAACCTTTAATATTAGATTTATTAAAAGTAAAGCTTTATAATTTTTATATTTATTTTTATGAATTTATTTCAATATTATAACCTAAATTGTATATTTAAGACGTTAACTATACTCAACTCAGGTTGATTTGTTAATTTTTTTAATTTCATCATTTAATATTAGAAATATTTAGTTAATTAAAAATTAAATTTTACAGTTTTTTAATTTTTTTTTATTAGTAATTGATCTTATAATCTAAATCATGAATACAACAAGTTAATTTAGATTGATTCTATTAAATTATTTAATTATTTAATTGAATATTTTTTAATTAAACTTCATATTTTTATATTTTTTTCATGAAATTATATTATCAGGTTTGTTTGGGTTACAGGCTTTACAAGTTAACTTAGGTTAACTTTATTAATTTTATTTTTTTATTGAATATATATATAGATTTTTTTTAATTTCATCATCCACCAACTCAATATTTTTTTTTAGTTCTTACCTTTTAATTTTTTTATTATAATATTATTAATTTTTTTTCTAGAGTTATTTAGATCTCATAGTTTAGTTTTTTTCCTTCTCGATTTCGATTTTCAACATTTGATTTTTAAAAAATAAAGTTATATGATTTTGTTTTTATAAAGTTATCTTGATTTTATAATTTAAGTGGTGATGGGTTTAGCGGATTAACCTAAATTGAGTTGACTTGTTTTTTTTGTTTTTTTTTATTATTTTTTTTATCATTTAATATTGTATTAATTAAAAAATAAATTTTATAATTTTTTTATTTATTTTCTATAGAGTTAATCCAATCTTATAACTTAAATTACAAATTTAATTTGAGTAATTTTTTAATTTTGTTACATTATTGTATCAATATTTTTTTTAAAATCATCTATCATGCATTTGGGTTCATAATTATTTTTTTTTACTAAAAATACATTACAATAATTAAATATTTTTTATATAAAAAAACTGATGCAACCAGCTGCAAAATTCTAGCCAAGAATCTAGTTATTTCTATTTTAAATGGAGTACATTTTGGTCCTTATCCGTTCACTTTTAAAAAAAAAACAAATGAAATTCTCAAATATTCTGATGTGTTTTTTTTACTTTAGACACGCTCTACACGGACGCGTAGAGGTGAAGAACAAGTGATTCCAAATCTCAAAAAAGAACAAAAAAAGAAAAGAAAAGAAAAGGAGGGTGTAGTGCTTGCGTATATTTGTCTTGTTTTAAATATATATATATATATATATATATATATATAACAGTAATTGTTTTTTTAATTTTTTATTTAAAAATATATTAATAATAATATTTTTTATTTTTAAAAATTATTTTTAATATCATCATATCAAAATAATTTAAAAATATTAAATTAAAATTTTTAATTTTTATTAAAATATTTTAAAATACAAAAAATAGTATAAATTAATGCTTCACGCAACCCCAACCAGAGGCGGGAAGCTAAACTGAAGAGATCCAAAGTCTCATTTAGTGGTCAAATGCTTGGACTCAATTTGTTTTTTTCAATGCAACAAAAGAAAAATTTAGATATTAGGAACACGCTTCACACCATCAATAAAAACGTTAATTGCAAATAAAAATATAATATGATGATTTAATAAAATAAATAAATAATCATGTATATAAATAAATGTAAAAAAAACTTAGACCTCTGTCAAAAATTATATATATAATGTTAGTAAAAAAATCAATAACTTTACTTTCATAGAACATCCATGAGCACAAACATAAAAAAAAAAATCTACATAGCATGTTTATATAGAATAATTAACAAAATGATTGTCAACATCATAAAAAAAAGCTAAGAATCTAATTTGAAGAAATATATTAAATTAATTGATATTTAATGAAACAACATCTTAAATATAATAATATTTATCCAATTATAATTAATTTTGATTAAAATTTAATAAAACTTAAAGAAAACAATCATGAAGGGAATAACAAAAAGATCTCCAACTAATATCATGAAAAAATATCATAATTCCACTCAAAAACAATTTTTTTATAATAAAAAAAACTGCAAATTCTTTACTCATAGTCAAATTAGTTTCCATTTTTTTTCTTGTAAGCATTAAAAAAAATTATTTAAATATATAGTATTAATTCAATTTCAAGATATTGTTTTGACATCATAACAAACCTATAAAAAAATAATTTAAAAGAAATCATCAAATTTAATATCAAATAAATTCAAATTTAACAATGATTTTTTTTTAAAAAACCAATAACTAAATAAATAAAAAAAAATCAATCTTGCAATCCAATACACAATGTTCTCAAGATTTCTTTTTAATTTTGATTTATTACAAATACAGATAATTAAGTCATTGTTTGGGAATACAGTATAAAAATAATGTTTTTTAAAAATTTAATTTTTTGTTAAAAATTATTTTTTAATATATTTTGGATCATTTTGATATGTTAATTTTAAAAATAAATTTTTTAAAAATAAAAAAATATTATTTTTTTATAATTTAATATAAAAAATAATTATAACTATAATTTTAAATGATATGTAACACACGAGGAAGAAAAGGATTTAAATAACAACTACTTTTTAACTGTTATTGACCACAAGTATTGGAAAATAAAATGCTACTGTCAATGTTTTGATGTAAATTTTTATCAATTTGTGTGTCAAATTAAAGTACTCTTTCTCTTAATTTGTGATACGGATTTTTTGTTTTTATCAATTCTCTCATTGCACGTAGGACGAAACGTCTCCGAGTAATGTAGTATAGTTTTTTAAAGGATAACGCTTGCTGTGTTAGGCAACACCTGGAGTTGACAAACGCATGGAGAACGCTGGGATCATGAAAGGCAGACAATGACGAGTTGATCATTGAGCCTCTTCCTTGCAAGATTTGTATTCACTTATTGCATTTTATACCCTTTAATCACTAACAATAACTTGTGCTTTGATCAGGGAAAAAAGAAAAGAGAAGGGTTTCGATAATCATCAGAAATATATATATATATATATATATATATATATATATATTGAAAAGACTATAAAATCAATGATCGAAGTAAAATATAAAAACAAAAAAATTAGAAAAAAAACCAAGAATGATTAACTAAGATATTTTATTACATTATAATTTGTCATTACAAGATTTTAAGAATTCAAAACATGAAAAAGAAGAAGAAGAAGAAGAAGAAGAAGAAGGGAGTTATTATGATTTGATGTATAATGCTTCTAATTTCAAACAACCAAACTTTCTTTATAAGATGGAGATCTATGCCCAGATCATAATGCATGCAACAAGTTCAATTCTAGTTGAGATTATTATGATTTAAAGGAGGCTGGTGTGTGTAATGATGCTAGTTGAAGTGGGGGGGAGGAGCAAGTGTATGCTTCCTTATCTTGCTTGCTTAGTTTAGAATTTAGACGCCTAGTGCTGCAGATTTCTAACCACTTGTTCTTTGGGTGCTTTTTTTTTGCTTCCTCTTCTTTCTCTTTCTCTCCCCGGCAAGCAAACCACCAAATTCCCTTTTGATTTCTGAATGTGAAAGCTTCTTTGTTTCTCTTTTTGCCCACTACAATGGGAGAACGTGCATGCTTTTGGTTTGCAGAGAAATTGGGATTTCCTTTCTCTTTTCTTTTTATATAAATAAAAGTAGTGAAGTGATTATTATAAATGTTCTCAAAACAATTTATTAGTGCTTGTCTTTACTTGAAAGTGTTGTAACCACTTTTCATACTTGATTAAAAAAAATCAATTTTATTTCTAATATGAACAATCTCAAAATATGATTTGTATCGTATTTTTAAAAATTTTAATTTTTAGTTAAGAATTATTTTTTATATTTTTTATATTGTTTTCATGTGTTGGTTTTAAAAATAATTTTTTAAAATTAAAAAATTATTTTAATATAAAAAATATTTTAAAAATAACTATAAATACACCTCCAAATATACTTAAAAAATACTTTGAGAACTCCGACCACTATACATTAATTATGATTAGGGACTTGTCAACCGCCACAAGGAATCAAAATGAAAGGTTCCATGGAAGTGAAAGCAACAAGAACCTTTTTAATGCGATTACGATTATTTGCTTTAACTAAATTGACGTTTGGACGTTGGTGGAAGGAACATTCAAGGATGAGATATGTGGTTTGGAGTTACAGCAATACATACATACATACATATTCCTGTCTTTAAGAGAAGAGGGAAATTTTTCAACATCTCAAATTGAAAATATATCACCATTTTAAAATAAAATAAAATATAAATATCATTAGATATTCATCCAAAAATATATATATACAGAATTACAATTATGTGCAAACAACTGTTGTGAATATCCATCACTTACGAGAAATGGCATGATTGCAGGCTAGAATTAACAACATAATTGTAAGCTAATTGGTATGGCCTAATTGATTCTTACAGTATGCACTTGTACACCTTCGCAAGATTGTGCTTCCATCAGGAGGACCAATCATGGTACATTGAAACTCCATGTTTGCTAGGATAAGAATTTGGTTATTAAATCTGCAATTTAATATTGAGTGTTAACCAGACAAACATAAAGAGTGTCACGTTAAACTAAATCACATGAACTACAGACCCTTCCTTCTACCCGGAGCACGTCTAATACGAGAAGTAAACGAGCCCCCACAAGAATCTTCTCTCCTCTCCACAAGAGAACAACACCAATATGGCATCCCTCCAAACACCGGGGCCCAATACAAGGCATCCACGTTCCATGTCGCCCTTTCCATGTTCAGGTTGAAGCCTGAACTTCTCGTCAAGAGCTCAGGCACTTCTCTTTCTTAAACTAAACTTAGTGATTTTGGACTCTATTAATTGTGGTTGAAAAACAGATTATTTAGAAAGTTTTTAAGAATGATTCGTACATGTTTTTTCCCGGGTTAAAAAAATAAGACTTAAGGATTTATCAACGAAAGTAAATTTCTCTCTTTTTATATATCAAATGAAATAAAAGTAAATAAAAGATAAAAATAAGAATGATTAGGGTTATAAAAAGAAAATAAATCTATATCTCTAATTATTAAATAAAAACTTTTTGTGTTATCATATATCTTAAAAAACCTACTTAAATATTACATTGGTTGCTCGTCGTCGTTTCGTTCCTTAAAATGAACTTTCTACTCATGGAAAGAAGACAAGTGAACTTGAGGATCCCAACAATACTACGAGGGACATATAGAGACTTTATGAGAAAGATATAAAGGGTTTTACCTGTTACAAACAAATATTTATTTTCAAAATCTTCATATATAATATTTAAAGATTTAGATTGTCATTGATGAATCAATATTTATTATTTTTTGTTTATTTGAAACTTCTCTCCAAAAGATTGATCATGAGAAGGTTAAGACCCTTTAATCATGGGCTCAACCAAGCTCTGAGTCTAGATATTTGTGGGGTTTGGTGAATTGCCAGACCTATCATTTGGGGCTTTAGTTAAGTGTTGAATCCAGATCCCTATGAGTTTTGCGAGTTACTAGTCCTATTATTTCTAATTTTAACCGAGCACTTAGCCAAGATGTTTATGAATGTGCTGAGTTATGATAACTATCATTTCTAAGCTCAACCAAGCGTTAAGTCTAAACGATTGTGGGTCTACCGAGTCGCTAGATCTATCGTCTAGGTGCAACCAAGCGTTGAGCCTACACGTGCCTTGATGAATTAAAAATATTTTTATCCTGATAGGATTGTAAATAAAAAGTATTTAATTCTAATAGGGCATGCCAACCTTTCTTTTACAATAAAGAAAAACCTAATGAGATATAAAAAGAGAAAACATAGATCATCATGTCAAATTCAGTTGTTCTCTTTGGTTACAAAGATTAATCAATCTTAAAAGTTTTTTTTTCTAAAAAATATAATTGATATTTCTCTAAACTAATATTAAATTAATCATTAGAAAGTCCTTAAATAGATAAAAAATAACATTTTATAAATAATAAAGATGATCTACCTGTGTTTTTACTATAAAAAGTGAGTCAGGTTATTATAACTAGTAGATTAATGTCTTTATCTCAAGTTTATACTTGACCTTCAAGCTCACGAGATAAAACCAGACTTCATCAGTATTATTATATATTCATTAAAAAGTAAATAATAAAAATTGGTTTTATGTAAAAGGATTAAGAAAAACATATAATTTTTTTATTTTGAAATAAACTAAAATGAGAGTCTTATTGATCCTCATCTACTTGAATGTCTCATTATAATGATTAATGACTATACAGGGAGGAAATTAAGGTGGCATAAAAACTTGTAAGATTAAAATTCAAGTTTTTTTTTTCTTTCAATAAATAAGATCCTACAACAATGAGTGGTTAGACATTTAGAAAATTAGCATAAGCCGCCTCTCACAATCTTTAAAAACACCCCCCCTCTCTCGACACACGATTCCCATGTGTGGTGTTTGTCATGCAATCTTTTCTTCAACAATATATATTTATTTTTAGGAGTAAATCTTGACTGTAGCGCAACAAGTGCCCCCAAGAGGTTTTATTTTTGTTTTTAATTTTGATTTTTATTGTAGCACAACAAACCTGCAAAGAAATGGCATAAAAAAAAGGTAGAGAGAAAAAACATAAAATAGAGTAAAAAAGAGAGATAAAATATATTTGGATTTGGACATAATTTGAGGATTAATTTATTGTATTTCTAGGATTCGAGAACCTCGTTAGTGAACAATGAACCTCGTTATGGTCTACGAACTTCCAAGCCGCGTAACCCTCCCGTGATACAAATGCCAATTCAATCATTTACTTTACCTTTGACATTAAACTTGCCACCTCACCCGCATTAACCGGATGTGTAAGATACTTCTGGCCTCCATTTATATCCTATGGCTGTCTGGAAATGTAATTATATTTATTTTATAAAGTATTTTTTATATTAAAATATAAAATAATATTTTTTTTTAAAAAATATTTTTAAAATAAAAAAAAATAAAATATTCAAAACGTATAAAAACTTAATTTTTAATAATTTTTTAAAATATAATTTCCACTATCTTCCCAAATATTCTTTATAAATCTAATAAAATATTTTTTCTTTTTTGTCTCACCCACAAACCATGAAGCAAGAATTATAAATTCTATTTTTTAATTTAATTTATTTTTTAATTTTTAGATTGATCCTTCGTCATCACTCAAATTTTATCTAATTTTATAAGTTAGAATTTAAATAATAACTTGAAAAATTTTAAATTTAAATATTAACAAGTGAGTTTAAAGAATGTTTAAAAATATGATGGTAATTATTTTTTAAAATAGTTTTTATTTAAAAATATATTAAAATTATTTTTTATTTATTAAAAATTATTTTTTATATCAATTAATCAAAATAATTGAAAACTTTTTAAAAAATATTAATTTAAAACATAAAAAACATAAAAAATTAGTATTTTTTTAAATATTTTTAAAATATAAAAATAATCAGAGTTTTGTGGACGAGAAGGTTGCTCTCCGCATGCTTAACACTAGTTGGGATGATTACTTACTATAAAAGAATTGTAGGTTATGATATGGAATAAGAAAAAGATAATCAGTGAAATTCCGTACAAGTTTCCTAACACGAGGTTTTTTTTTTTCTTTTTCCCCTTCTAATTTCTTAGTCTCACATTGCTAAAACGCGCATGCTCACACGCGCGCTGCGAAGACGCGTGAGTTTGATACACAAGAAAACAAAAAATTAAATTAAAACAAATATATAAATAGACAATAAAGTAGGAGCCGACCGTGAAGCGATCATGTTAAGAATCTTTGTGTTCTCCAAGGCCCAAGAAAATACAAAGCAGAACCAAAAACAGGTACATTTTTTAGAGAACCAGCCAAACAGGGCTTTATTACTCATCTCCTATTTATTAATATTCAATAATGATAAAATGCAATATTTATTTTTTATTTTGCATTCATGGCATCCTAAATCTGATTTTTGGTACATTGAGATAATTTCATTTTATTTATTCAGTTGAAGATAAATTACTTAAAATAAAAAAGAATAATTTAAAAAATAATTAAAATTTAAACCTTAATATCTTTAAATCATTTTCATGTTAGAAATAAATTTTAAAAAACAAAAAATTCTTTCAATATAATTTTAAATAAAAATTATTTTAAAAAATAACTGAAATAAGAAAGTACGTGTAGCTCGTTAAGATTAAAGTGCGGAAGGAGATGCATGTACTGACTACTGACACAACAAATTACAAAGTCTAGGTTGGAAAATAAAGAGAGAAAATGGAGTGCCGAAAAGGTGGGTCCCAAAGTCCCGGAAAAAGGGGCCCACCATCCCGTGAAAGTTGAAACCCACCCCCCTCCTCGGTGTTTAAAAGCAGCTGCAAAGCACCTCCATTTTTATGCCGCAGACCCACTACTATTCTCCTACTCGTCTACTCATTAACTAAAAAGCTAAACAACAGCTGCTGCTAATCTACATTTGTTGTCCCTAAGCCAAAGCAACAACACCCAATAAACCAATCCAGCTGTTTTCTTATTTCTCTCTTTGTAAAGAAAGAATAAAGGGTGCGCAGAGAGAAAGCAAAAATAAAGAGAGAGAAAGCCGAAGCAAAGAAAGGCCCTTGTTTTGAAAGTTGTCATCTCTTCTCCTTCCCATGCTCATTGCTCAATGGCTTTGAAGAAGACATCAATGTGCAATAGCAGTAATGCGTTGCT